>CM045998.1:40091152-42491152 GCA_025175895.1 Wurfbainia villosa | reverse complement strand
GGTTGAGATGAGATGATGTCAGCCAGTGGTGCTCCAAGTTCATCACGAAGTCAGCTACCTGTTACCTGGGCGACAGAAAAACCTAGGGTCCGTGGTGGTGAGTATAACTCAACGGTAATATGAGAGAACATGTATATATATCAAATATCACATGTAATTCAACAATATAACTTACAAGTACGACAGGTATACATCAGCATACATAGTACAATCAAATGTAACATCACAATAAGCATATATATATATACTGCATCTATATATATACTAATCACAACCATATATATATATATATATATATATATATATATATATATATATATATATATATATATATATATATATACATGCATATATGTATATATATTGTAATATGCAAAGCGCCATAAGATACAGCAATGTAGCATGCATGGTCATGCCTGCGCACCCCTACTCGCTACCACGACCCAGTGTGGCCTAGGTAGCACGACATGACAACTGTCCCAACTCAACATCAACCACTGCTCTAGAGTGCTCGAGTGGACAGTATGATCGAGTAGCATATGAGTGTAAAGAGCTCGCTACACAACAGGGGTCCCTGCTGCTGGCCACTCCGACTAACACTACCTATGAGTGATCGAGTGTCACGCACCCAGGACAACTGCACACAACTCCAACTACCACTATCTATAGTGGTAGAGTGCGGCACAACAAATGATCTTCCCTCACACCAGTTACTCCTCCATGAGTAACATGGAAGGCAGGATGACTAATGGCCCTCTCAACCACAAGGGAGACTATGTTGTCAGTATGCATGCAAATGATATGAATGTAGAGTAACGCATACAGACATCCACCACATACTCTCTATTCTACAGAGAGTCATACCAATCTGATCAACGCACTCTCTATCCTACAGAAAGTCATACTCAACTGATCATAACCCTCTCTATCCTGTATAGAGCCATACTCAACTGATCGACGCACTCTCTATTCAATAGAGAGTTGTATTCAACTGATCATAAAAGCTAGAGCCACCGGTCCGTAGTGACACACTAATCACAATTTACCTGACCATTGACACAACACATGATCGATAGTAAATAAGAAACATAAGGGTATTGATATCAACCCTATGTTCAGGACCTTACTTACCCACAGATGCCCTTTTTACTCAATTTACAAATCGGGTCATCATCCGTATTCCACTATTTACATATAACTAAACATTTATAGGTTTACTTACATCACATAACTCCTAATCATGATGAGGAAAAATGTGATAACGACAATAGAATATATAAAGCCAATGGCAAAGTATCAAGCACAAGAAATAATAAGAGTGGAGTCAAGGTAATATGATCATATAATATGATCATACATCTAAATTTGTATGCAACAATAACTATCTGACCAGGGTAGGAAATTACCCACCTGCTGAAATGCTCGTAATAATAAAGCCCTCACGCCCACGGACCTGTCTTGTATCCATGTCCTGCACATATCAAATATTATGGTTAAGTGCACGCACATGATGAAGGATCAAATCGAATCTTACATCGACTTCGTATTCCGATCAACTATATTGATCTAGTTATCCAATTAACCTAATCAATCCTCCACATTAATCCCTATCAACCATTAGGCCACTTAACAACTTATTATGCATTTATAACCACCCATATCTGAAATCACCAAACTTATCAACACTTGCACAACTTCATGATCTCAAGTGGAGATACCACACCCAACCATTCACATAGCATAAATATTACAACCATCCCAAACAAAACAACATACTATATCCCACAACTAAATCACCATGAGCAACACCTACTGCAGCATAAACACATGACCACAATCATCGATCCACACCACTTTACCTCAAATTCGATCCACCCCTCTGTTTCACAGTGCCACCGACCTATCCACACAGAACACAGCCCATTCACAGCCAAGAACAAAGCAGCTTGTTCCACAACCCACAGTTTACACGAATTCAAGGGCCTAACCAACCCTATTTGAACTCCTCAACTTAACCCAGCTCCATCCACTCCATCATAGCTGGCCAATTCTCCCAAATAGCACCATCTGACATGCTCCATCGGAAAAAAACTTAACGTCCAGATCAAATCACGTTGATACACAAAAAAAGGATCACACACAACAATTGACAAATGAAAAGCAAAGGTTAGATTAAGCTTACCGGCCCCAAATCTCCATCTGTAGTAAATCTCCTCCTATCCCCTGTTCCTCAGAGTAATCCGCGCTCAAGATCCCTGCCCAAACATGAAAGAAGCATGTTCCACAGGTGGATCCCTTCTGAGATCGAGAGGAAAACAAGTAAAGAACAGTGTCTTACCTTGCTCCGGCGGAGATTGAGAAGAACAACTCCCGATCGAAGCATCGCATACCCGAACTTCCCGGCTACGCGCATGCTCATCGTCGGCACTTCCGTGGGCACCGTCAAGGGTGGTCGGTCATCGCTTGCAGAGGGGAGACAGTCGTGATCGGCCGTCACTTGCCGAGAAAGGGACAGTTGTGGCCGGCCTTCGCTTGCGGAGAAAGAAAAAGAGGCGGTTGTGGTCGGCCTTCACTTGCAGAGAAAAGGAGGGAGCGGTGAGAGGCAGAGAGATCGCACAGAAGAAGGAATCGGGGGAAGAGGAGAAGGCGATCGAGAAGAGGAAGAGAAGTAGATAAGTCACGAAAAAGGAATCAACAGGAAACGAAAGGAATCGGGTTAATTAACACATTTAATTTCTCATTAGAAGATAGTATAAACAGTCTTTACAAAAGCCTATTCGCTTTATCCCCGTAAAATATCCATAAAACTTCTGTTTAAATCCAGAAAAATTTCTAAAAATTCCTGAAAATTCTATAAGATAATTTCTTAATTAACAAGGGTATTTATTATTATTGTATTTCCGATAGCTTACATTCTCCCCCACTTAATAAAAATTTGGTTCCCAAATTTCGTACTAATATGCGAAAATTAATTCAAGCTAGTTTCTAAAGTGACCACATACCTCAAGTGAACAAATGAGGATATCGAGCTCGGATAGTATCTTCCAGCTCTCACGTAGTCTTCTCATCAGTATGATGCTGCCATCCAACCTTTACAAGTTGGATGGTTTTGTTCCACAACTGTCGCTCCTTGTGACCAAGAATCCGCACTGGAATCTCCTCATTGGTCGCATTAGACTGAGGTGGGATTGGTACCTCCTTCAGAACATGATCAGAATGCGACACGTATTTCTTCAGCATAGAAACATGTAATACGTTGTGAGCACCCACAAGCGTCAGAGGTAAAGCCAACCGGTAAGCTACACCCCCAATCCGCTCCAATAACTATCGTTCCCCAACCTCCTCCCACAACACAGGAGATATGCAGGATCTGCCGTATAAGGCCTCGGAAGGAGTCATTTAAATGGAAGAGTGATAACTATCCTTATAGTCAAATTCCACTAAAGGAATGTGATCCTTCCAACTACCTCCATAATCCACGACACAAGATCTTAATAGATCCTCCAGAGTCAGAATGGTACACTCAGATTGTCCATCTCTCTACGAATGAAATGTTGTACTGAGTCGAAGCTCTATACCCATGGTCTGATATAGACTCTACCAGAATCGCGGGGTATATCACAAATCCCTATCAGATATGGTACTCAAAAGTACCTCATGCAATTTGATAATCTCTCGGCAGTACAACTCTACCAGACGATCCAACAAGTCTATTCCACGCATAGGCAAAAAGTGAGCTGATTTGGTTAGTCAATCCATGATGACCCAAATCGCATCATGTCCTTTACGGGTTCTGGGCAATCCCATAACAAAATCAATAGTGATATGCTCCCACTTCCTTTCCGGAATCAAAATTTCCTAAAGCAACTCAAAGGGTTTCTGATGTTCAGCCTTTACCCGTTGGCATACTGAACATCGAGCAACCAAGTCTGTACTATCTCTTTTATACTGTTCCACCAGTATAAGCATTTCAAATCTCGGTACATCCGAGTACCACTAGGATGTATAGTAAATCTTAAATGATGTGCCTCCTATAGCAACTCTTTCTTAAGTGGATGCATGTCCAAAACACATATCCATATTAAAGATGGAAAATTATCTTCTCACAAGAGAAGTCCATCTACCGTCCAGAATCCACTCCACCATACACTCTGTAAGTGCATGGGAGACTATAGCGACCAATCTCCCTTGTTGCAACTGTTCGAGTTACAGCAACTCTATAGTAGCTACCCAGTAGCTAGTCAAAATCCCAGAGCATTCCTGCTCCATACATCCACAAATCAAGATAATAACTATTAAAGTCATGTCATGTATATGACAGCCTATCTCGTAGTTTCTTAACTGACGTAGGCATAAGATACGTCTCATGCAACTGCATCGGAATCGCTCCAATCACTGAAGCGATACATCTGCGTACAATACCCTTCCATCCACATCGGAAGAATTAACTAACACTGATGCAAAAGTCCACAATCGACTGAGCCGTGAAAACTAGTTCCACAGGCTTCCGACCAAGTAAATTCCATCACCTTCCTGATCACACAAGTTAGTGATATACTAATGCTAAAAAGCATCCTATCCACATTTGCGGTAATATCCAAATCATACAAGGCAAACCACCGTCTACGGTGGTCGAGTGCATAACTCCAACTACCACAATCAACAGTGGCCAAGTTACGCAACTTCAACAACCATAAACTGATCCAATCGTATCCCGAATACACGATTTCTCAAATCCATAGACAACTAAATCATTAAATAGTCTAACCACATAATCAAAACTCATAAAATTCATACCAAGTATGAAATTATCATCTTTACACACTTGCATCCTCTTTACTCTACACTGATGATATATCAATCATCACAATGACAGTGATAATTGTATGGTATCATGTCACTACAATATCAACACACCAGTCGTAAACCAACCCTAGAGTATACACAGGTGTCCTTAGTTGATCTAAATAGATCATCTATCCACAATGAAGGATATTCACTTTCAACAACTATCGCATTCCATCATCGATAATCGATCCATAATCTCAAAGGTTCATCACTCTTTCAACAAAGAGTTCCGGATCTTCTCAAGGAGAAATACTGGGACAGATAAATATCCCCTCCAATGTCTTCTATAATCGCAACTTACGTTCTTCCAATTTCCATAGTGTTTAGCAACAATGATACTAACAAAATTATCACTCGTATGAAGTATTCAATATCAACACTATTTCCAAAATCACTCTGGTAGACTACTCCACTTGCCTATGCAATAGCAAACCTAGGAGTTCATCCAAAACTACATCCGAATACTCTCGAATTATTCGCACATCTTAGAGACATAATCATACCATAATCTCAATAATTTAACCATCTATAACGTTATGTCTACCGTAAAGGTATATCTATCAAAGTATAAGGGTATCCCTTGACTTCTTAATTGTTGGTCCACATCTCACCTGATGATAGAGATACCACCGACCCACAAGTCGATGTAATCCATCTAATCTGAGCTAAGAATGTTCTAAACAAAAATACCTATAAGCTACAAGCATCTCTCAATATATTAACCCAGAGGGTAAACTAGAGTAATACCCTGAAAGATCAATTATTTGTCGATCCGATCCAAAGGTTCCACGCAGGTCTCGGCCTTTCTCCGAAGAGAAAAAGATCAGATCCAACGGTCCGCGATAAAGCGGTTGCATTTCTGTGACGAATGACCCAAGGATTTCCCTAGATCATCTAATCCCATCACTTATTCCTACGAGCTGCAACTATAGAATACAAATTAGATACAACCATCATCGTATACTCTCTCCTCTGTACAAAGCCAAACCACGTCTGAGGGGAGGTAACTGTTGTTGTTGTCTGCATGAGTCTTCTAAGATGTCTTCTGCTGATACTGCTTCTGTGTTGATCTCTGCTGAAGGGAAGTATCAAAGAACTCCAACCATGCTAGAGGTAGCAGGTCGCTGCTGATGAGATAACTCAATCTTCTATGTTGATCTCTACTATCAAGACGGTGCATCATCCTCCCAGAGTACCATTGATAGTCTTCAACTAAGTCTTCAAAATACACCTCCTCAACTGTACTGGTTGCTTACAATAGCAATAGATGAACTGATCCAACGAATAATCTGACTTCGCATGTCTTCGTGATCCGCACTACACTTACATAATTCCCTTTGAGTCTTTGTTCTGATTTCGTTGATAACATCAGACAGCTCTGACGATCTGCGGTGGGTCTTCTATGATCAGAAAAACTCTCCACTAGTATCTCGTGGTCTATGACTCTGATCTTGCTCCTTTTTGTCTAACACTCAGAGGCTCTTCTTCCAACATCTAACTTGCAATGTTTGCTTATCAATATTCATCTCCTAACCACTTGTATGGAGTCATTTCTAAACTCCTAACTAAATCCAATATCTTTCGGCAGGATCTGCTAGAAAATCCAGTCATCTTAATTCCAAAAGTAAGCCAATACCCGTGGATGGCTTAAAACTTCCATTCACATTCTTGAGCTATTAGGTGAGCGTAAACTCTACAAGTCTAAGGACTCTACATGGTATTCCTGTTATCGACGATCACCCTACTTGAAGCTCAAGAATTTCTTACAATGTGTCACAGAAAGTGACGTGGGGAAATACTCTCTCTCAACATCACTAACCATGATAAGTGATATATTATTCCCCAAAAATTATTTTCTACATCTTCCACCAAGTACCGGCTTAATCCCGATAATGGTATGCAACCAACTCTACTTCCTTTGTATAACCCAAGTTAAGTACTCAAAAGTACTTTGAAAATTATACAACCCAGTACGAACAACTCAGGGATCAAAATCCCTATGAAACACCTTATACTAACCCTCCGCTTGCTGTAGCAATAAAAGTATACACACCTAGTCCATTACCCCACGGGTAATGATCTGACTAGCACCGCTAGTGAAAATCTCTAAGACTGTAGTCTCTGATTTCCACAAGAAATGTGACGATTTGACCCCTATTTTTCGACTCGGTATTAGTCGGCTCTCAAAGGTAAATTACCTTTTCGACACAGGTTTAAGACTCACAGACTCAACAGGTCATTCCCGTGGTCAACTCAAACCACGATTACGAATAATAACCAACATACTACAGGTATTCCCTATTATATACACTAAATGCATAGCCAACAAAACTGGGAGTATAAACCCTAAAGGCAACTCCGGCTGGTCGCCTCGATGGATGACCC
Organism: Wurfbainia villosa; assembly: GCA_025175895.1. Taxonomy (NCBI): domain Eukaryota; kingdom Viridiplantae; phylum Streptophyta; class Magnoliopsida; order Zingiberales; family Zingiberaceae; genus Wurfbainia; species Wurfbainia villosa. The sequence goes on along the minus strand of CM045998.1, from coordinate 42,483,919 downwards.
CTACTACAGGTCTATACATGTGTCATAACTCTGATTGTATACACCTATTGAACAAGTCCAGATAAGTATCTAACTAGGCTATAAGTTATCAGGAATTCTTACCTCGTGTTTCTTAGAGCTCAGGTCGCTGTCAATCTCATCTTAGAAAAAACAAAACCGAACAAATTGACTCTCGAGAATCCAAGACTCGACACAAAAATAATATTGTATGGCATCGCAGAACCTAAGGCTCTGATACCAATAAAGTTGTCACCCCCGAGAGTATGCCGAGCCGAAAATCAAACGGATGGCATCTCCCCTATACGTGGCAACATATCCTGTTAATACAAGGCCCTTGGGCCCACAATAAGCATAACATATAAATGTAAATACAACAAATACACAAAACACAATGAAACTAACACATATACCATATAAACCACACACCATTGTTGGTGCAATAGGCACCTAAGTCGAACCTGAGTTTTGATTATAGCAAACGATACAAAGTTAAGCTCATGTTGTTTTCTCACGAGCTGAATCGAGTGTGCAGAAAATTGCTATAGCTGGAGCTCAAGGCTAGCGACACCCGGAGGAAGCCGCGGTGGTCGGGCGACACTCAAGTGACTTCGGAGGGAGCCGAAGGAATTGAGTGGAAGGCCGGAAGCAAAAGCAACACGTAAGTATCGAGGTAAGCTCGTGTGTGCGAGTGTAAGTAAGGTCGTATCCTCGTTACGGAGAAAGACTTAAGCGTAGATCCGACCCAAGACATCTCATAGGTGGTCTAGGTCGAGATCGGACGGTCGACAACCGTCGAAATAATGTTTTCTTTAAGCTAACATTGCCTTGACGATCACCGATCGCTAACTCAAGGACTCGATCGTCGCCCATCGGTGACTACGCTAGCACTCGACTAATGCCGCCAAAGAATCGATCGGGTGATGGCCATCACCGATCACCGGTCAAAGGATCAGCCTCGAGGAGTCAAGGTTTATCACCAAATTTCAAGGGGAGTGGTGCTCAAATATGATTGGCTAGGGTTCCTCTCGAAAAGGGGCTCAAAGGCTATAAAAGGAGGTCCTAACCTAGGGTTTTCACAACAATTCTAAGCTTCCAAAATGCCTCCGCAAAGCTACAACTCTCCGACAACGAAGTCCTTCCTTTCCGACGTCTAGGTTTAACTTTCTTTATTATTTTTGTACGTCGGTATTAGTTTTTATCAGTTGTTCATCTACTTTTTCGGAGCTTTTTATCGTATACGAGGAGAGGGGGAGTGTCCCTCTACCTCAAGTTTTTGTTCCTTCTTGTATCGATTAACTCCTACCTCTAACGAGGAGGAGTTCCTTTAGTGCTTTTGCCCTCCGTACGTGGTCAAGGACCACTAGGGCCTTGGAGTAGTAGCCGAAGGCTACGAACCAAGTAAAACATTTGTCTTCTCTTTATATTGCTTATCTTTTCCGCTGCAAATTAATTATCTACTTGGTTTTTTAACGAACGAAAAAAAAAGTTTTTATCGCTATTCACCCCCCCCCCCCTCTAGCAATCCGCTTCGATCCAACAATTGGTATCAGAGCCGGGGGTTGCTAAGATTTGGTGAAACCACCAATCTAGCCATTTTTACAGATTTATTATTCTTTTAATTCTGTTTATTTCTATTTATTTCGCTTTGTTAAGTTTTCTCCCTCTTACTAATCCAAGACGCGAGTCTTGGTACTTTTTTTTGTCGTTGCTAGTTTCTTCGTCTTCGTCTCCTTCGGTCTTTTGTTCTAATGGCCCATCTCGAGGGTTTTAGCACCGTTCGACCTCCGTTTTACAACGGAGATGACTTCCGTTATTGGAAGGGTCGGATGGAATGCTTTCTCAAAACCCAAATCGAGATGTGGATCATAATCCAAACGGGTTTCACACTTCCGACTAATGAAGTGGGTGACTCCTTGGATTATGATCAATGGACCATTGCGACAAAACGACAAGTCGAAGCCGACACCAAGGCAACACAAATCCTCCAATGCGGCCTATCCAAGGAGGAGCTAAATCGCGTCGGCCCCTTCATAAGCGCAAAGGATCTTTGGACAAAACTAATCGAGTTACACGAAGGATCGGATCAAGCTAAGGTTTGCAAACGCGATTTTGTTAGTGATCATTTGGAAGCTAGAGGGGGGTGAATAGCGCTTTTCGGTTTCTACAAAAATGATTAGCGGAAGCAAGCATAAATAATATATGTAAAAACACAAAAACAATGCTAACAAGGCCTTTACGTGGTTCGGAGATAACGCTCCTACTCCACGGTGATCCTTAAGGTGGATCAACCCAAGCAATTCCACTAAGAAGCTTTCTCTTTACAAAGACCTCCTCTTCTTACAAAAGATGACAATGAAGATTTGAGAGGAGGAGGGAGATTAATACACTTAGAAAGCTTGGAAAACTTGTGGGAGCTTAGGAGAATGATCAGAATATAAGCATTAGCCCCTTCTTGCTCCCCTTGGGCTCTTTATATAGGAAAGAGCCTCTTTTTCCCGTTGGAGGTCCATCAGTCGACTGATGACTTACATCAATCGACTGCCGATTCTAACCTTCAACCAGATCGCGGGATTTGCCGTCGTCATCGCCAACGGAAAACTATCGCCGATCGCCAACAGACGATATCCGATTCGGCGCCGTGCCGGCCGCGATCGGCTACGGCCATTCTATTTATATCGATCGCGCCAATAATGGCGATCGCCGGCTATATCGGCGATCCGAGTTCGAGTCGACTCTCATCGATTCGATCGATAACCCGATCATGCTAATAGTCTTCCAACCTCTAATGCTACATTTTAAGGGCCAGTTCGACCGACACCATGTTCCAGTCGACTGGCACACCCCAAGTATGACTAATTCATACTTGAAAACATAACCTAAGCCTAGACTTAACCTTCTAGCTTCTCTATCAGCCTTGCACCTCCAGGATTTCTTTGAGTCCATGACTCCATCCATGCGCTTGCCTTCAAAAGCTTCCTTCGATTTCGTCATGCTTTGGTTTTCTTCTTTGCCAAAGTACGCTTGGACTTTACGCCGCCAAGACTTTCCTTTGGTCTTTCTTTTCCAAGGACTGCTTGGACTTTACGCAGCCAAGACTACATGCTTGGACTTACGCTGCCAAGACCAAGACCTTTCCTTTGACTTCTCTTTGCCAAGATCACACTTGGACTTGTCTTTTACGAAGTCTTCATACTTGGATTTTCCTGTCACTTAAACATGTTTACAATTAGATCACACAACATTGCCTAACTTAGATGATTATCCAAACATCAAAATATATAAATGCTTGGGGCATTGTTGCACCAACAGATTTGTTGTTCAATAAATTGTACACACTAAAAATGCAGGAACACGAGTCCGCGACGCAACTCCACGCCCGTGTCCAAGACATAGTCAACAACCTACACGCAATCGGGCAAAAGGTCAAAAATCGCGACCTTATAAGGTATGTTCTAAACTCTTTTCCGAGGACTACCTTGTGGGCATCCATGGTCGATGCCAACAAGGTCTCCAAAGATCTTTCTAAAATTAGGTTAGATGAATTATTCTCAGATTTCGAATTACATGAGCAGTCCAACTCGGAACCCGAGAGGGGTATAGCCTTATTTGCAGGTTCAAAGAAGAAGAAAATCGCAAGCAAGCCACCACCAACCGAGGAGGAAGACAAGTCCAAAGAAGAAGTTGACCCGGAATTGACTGTCGAGCTAATGAACCTAGCTCGAAGGATAGCCAAGGGACGAAAGCGAACCACGACTCGACCCAACCAAGGTAAGCCTAAAAGTTCTAATATTAGGTGTTATGAGTGTAACAGGTTTGGACATATCAAGTCCGAGTGCCCCAAGCTCAACCACAAAGCACCTAAGCACAAGAAGGCCCTCAACGCGACATGGGAAGAAGCGTCATCCGAAGAAGACGAAGACCACGTCTTCATGGCGAAATCAATTGAGTCAGACACGGAGACCGAACCTGAACTTGAGTCAGAACCTGAGGATGACTCGGACTACGAAGCTACCTTCAAATCAAGCCACGGATACGCATCCGGTTCAAAAGATACCCTTAAAGTAAGTCGAACTTTATTTAATACTTTACAAAATACGGTTAGGTTTTTGTCTAGGAAATTAGTTAAATCCGAGTCCAAGGTCAAGACCCTGGTTGAGGAGGTCAAACTCCTCAAACACAAGGTCTCCCTAACCTCTTCGACTAGTCGAGTTCAAGAGAAGGACTCAACTCGGGTTGAAAAACTCGAAGTTGAGAACTCACTCTTAAAAAGTCAAGTCGAAGATCTTAGGAACACGTTGGAAAGGTTCACTTCGGGATCCAAAGGACTTGACCTCCTACTTGGATCTCAAAGGGCCGTGTACAACAAGGCTGGACTAGGGTTTAACTCAAACACGACTAATAGGTCGTATATGTCGATTGTAAGTCGACATAGGAAACATGTCCAAGCATGGGTCCCTAAGAACCTTTTGATTTCAACTCTAGGATCCAACCCGTCGATTCCCAAGGACCAAATCCACTATGTGGATAGTGAACCGATTCAGCGGTCTAGGGAGCCAAGACAAAACATATTTGTGCTTTAACTTAGAAATTGCATGTTTTAACTTAGAAAGTTTGTGCTTTAACTTAGAAATTGCATGTTTTAACTTAGAAAGTTTGTGCTTTAACTTAGAAAGTTTGTGCTTTAACTTAGAAATTGCATGCTTTAACTTAGAAAGTTTGTGCTTTAAAACTTGTGAACTCACTTAGAACACGAACATAACCAACTAAAATTCTTCGAAAAGATTGAGCCTCGAGGAGCCTCTTTTCAAAAACATAACCAACTAAAATTCTTCGAAAAGATTGAGCCTCGGGGAGCCTCTTTTCAAAAATAACCAGTTAGACTAGGAAATAGTCTTAGGTGAGTCAAGTCATCATTTTCTTGAAAATGGCTTTGTCTAAGGAAGTGGTCGATGATCCGATAAAAGAAGGCCTCTGCGCCTCGCCACGACCTGGAAGCCATGATCTTGAAAAGGTAAACTTGACAAGCCTAGGGTCAAATCCAAATCTAACATAAAATTACTTGAACCTAAATCCACTTAATCAACTTAATTGGAAGTCATCTCACAAAAAACACATAAGTATAACATGCTTGATCATATAGACACAGGTGAGATGACCTAGGTTTAACAACTTACAACCAATTTTTAAAAAAAAAAAATCTAACATCCAATCCAACCACCTTGTGTGTAGGATCAATGGATGTTGGACAGCGGTTGCTCTGAGCACATGGCCAGGGGATCAACTCAAATTCACGGCTTCGATTCAAACGACAAGGATCGGTAGCCTTTGGGAATAACGGCAAGCTCAAAATCATCGGATCAGGTGATATCGAGCTTAACTCGAATTTTGTTATTAAAAATGTATTACTTGTAGAGAATTTTGAATATAACCTGCTTAGCGTAAGCCAATTATGTGACAATAACTATAAGGTCATATTTTTAGAAAATGAATGTGTAATTAAAACAAATAAAACAACTAAAACAATACTCAAAGGAACTAGGACAAATAACATTTATACAATTAACTTAATCAAATCCTCAGCCAAATGTCTTATGACACAGGAAGAGGAATCATGGTTGTGGCACCGACGACTCGGTCACTCGCACCCAAGACTTGTCCACAAGATGAGTCAGAGTGGCTTAGTCAAAGGCTTACCCAACCTCAACAACTTGGTTAATAAAATCTGTAATGCTTGTCAACAAGGAAAACAACCTAGGACACAACACAAGTTAACTAACCAAGAACGAACCTCAAGTGTACTTGAGCTCCTGCATATGGATCTATTCGATTCACATGGAGCCAAGTCACTCAATAGAAGTCAATATTGCTTAGTCATAATTGACGACTACTCCAGATTTACCTGGGTTAGGTTCATCAAACATAAAAATGATACTCTAGATCAATTAATCAATCTATTCAAATTAATCGAGAATCAAAAAAACCTTAAGGTTAAAAGACTTAGAAGCGATAATGGTGGTGAATTCGAAAATCAAAGGTTCACCAACTTCTGTAACCTAAACGGATACCACCATGAATTCTCTTTCCCTATGACCCCTCAACAAAATGGCCTAGTGGAGCGGAAAAACCGAACTCTACAAGAAGCCGCTAGGACCATGTTGAACGAATACGACCTACCTGATAGGTTTTGGGCAGAAGTCGTTAGCACGGCTTGCTATGTCCAGAATAGGATCCTTATGGTAAAGAGGCACCTTAAGACCTCCTACGAGATTTATCACAATAAAGTACCCAACATCAAGTACTTTAGGGTATTTGGATGTAAAGTACATATCTTAAACACTAAGAACCACCTAGGGAAATTCAAATCCAAAACCTCCACCGGAATCTTCTTAAGATACTCGACTACAAGTCGAGCTTATAGAGTATATAACCACGACGCCCTTAGAGTCGAGGAGACTATCAATGTAGTATTTGATGAAGGACATGAACCTACAAAACCCCCAGCAACCCCAATTAGCGAGTCGATTCATACTAGACCTAACTCTGATCCGGAGATCAGGTCTAGTGTTAATCCTAACCTAAGTCAACCAAGTCACTCTATTGATCAAGTGATAGATGACTCCAACCAAACTAGTGTTCAACCAAGTCACCCCATTGATCAAGCATTAGGTGACACAAACCCAACCCAATCTAGGATTCAGACTAACCACCCTATCGATCAAGTGATAGGAGATCCTAATCTAGGAGTTCGAACTAGAGCATCCTATAGGAACCTTAGTCAAATTTCCTTAATTTCAAAGATAGAACCCAAATCAATTGAACAAGCTCTTCTTGATCCCGATTGGATTATTTCAATGCAAGAAGAGCTAGCTCAATTTACTAGGAATGAAGTGTAAGAATTAGTACCACCACCTAAAGACAAAATGATAATTGGAACAAGGTGGGTGTTTCGAAATAAGCTTGATGATAAAGGTGAAGTAGTTAGAAACAAGGCTAGGTTAGTCGCCAAAGGGTTTAGTCAAGTCGAAGGCTTAGATTACGACGAAACCTATGCCCCAGTAGCTAGACTTGAATCCATTCGAATGTTACTAGCTTATGCCGCACATCGAGGATTTAAGCTGTTTCAAATGGATGTTAAGTCGGCATTCCTAAATGGATACATTAAAGAAGAAGTTTATGTTAGCCAACCCCCCGGATTCGAAAATCTAGATAAACCCGACCATGTTCTAAAACTTAAGAAAGCTCTCTATGGACTTAAACAAGCTCCTCGAGCTTGGTACGAGAGACTTTCAATCCATCTTAAGTCAAAAGGGTTTAACCAAGGCTTAGTTGACCCAACTCTCTTCGTAAAACCCTTAGGTAAAGAAATATTCATAGCTCAAATTTACGTAGATGATATAATTTTTGGAACCTCTAACTCAGCCTTACTAAACGAGTTCGTTTCACTCATGGAAAGTGAGTTCGAAATGAACTTGGTAGGTGAGTTAAGTTTCTTTTTAGGTCTACAAATTAAACAAACTAAGGATGGTATATACCTATATCAACAAAAATACACTAAGGAGTTAATTAAAAGATTTGGAATGCAAGACGCTAAGATAATAAACACCCCAATGGCGATTAATGTTAACATAGGAGAAGACCTAGAAAGTAAGTCCATTGACTTAAAGTACTATAGGAGCGCGATAGGAAGTCTCCTATACTTAACTGTGAGCCGACCCGACATCCTATTCGCAGTAAGTATGTGCGCCAGGTTTCAAACCTGTGCTAAGGAGTCTCACCTAACCCTAGTTAAGCGTATCCTTAGATATCTTAAGGGTACACTTAACGTTGGTATTTGGTACCCTAGATCTACGGAGTTCGAACTAATCGGCTACTCCAATTCGGACTATGCCGGTAGTAAGCTCGATAGAAAGAGCATGAGTGGTTGTTGTCAACTTCTCGGCTCGAGTCTAGTAAGTTGGTGCAGTAGGAAGCAACACTGTGTCGCTTTATCTACCACCGGAGCTAAATACATCGCGATGGGTGAGTGTGTCACTCAACTTCTTTGGATGAAGCACACTCTCCGCGACTTTAAGTTAGACTTTACGAATACTAAACTTCACGTAGACAACATTAGTTCAATTAATCTTACTAAGAATCCGATATGTCACTCTAGGACCAAATATATAGAGGTCAAACACCATTTCATTCGAGAACATGTGGCCAACGGAGCAATACAACTCGAATACGTCGAATCGAAGTCTAACTTAGCAGACCTATTTACTAAACCCTTACCCGAAGCCGAATTTAGTCTATTAAGACGAAAATTGGGCATGTGCATAGTAGAATAGGAACTTGCAAATTATATTTTCTTATTACTATTTCTTAAATTTTCATTTTTATGGAACTAGCATAGGACATACCTTAGATATCATGCACCTATAGATTTAAGGAGCCAATACATCTCACAACACATAGGACTAATGTGTTTGTGTACTTAGCCACGTAGATGGGCATAAGATGTTAGGACCTTACTCCTGGTTCCAGATGTAGATCTAGTGCATCGCCATGAACCATGGAGTATAATCATACACACTAACCGACTCTGACCAGGACTGGTTGATCTTTCATATCAATCAAGCCAAATATGAGTCGAACATTTTATAGATGAGCTTATTTTCAGTATATTTTTTTTTAAAAAAATATAAAATGGGGAACATGCTTGGACTTTAAATTTAACACTTATTTTGTTTTCCACACACCCCTTACTCTTTTCGATATACGGCAAAAGGGGGAGAAAAAGGCCAAAGTTAAAAGGTCAAAGTTAAGGGGTCAAATTTTTTTTGACAACTTAAACTCTTACTTCATATTTAAACCAAAAGTTAAAACTTATTCAAAGGCCAAAGAATTCTTAACTTAAACTTATTTATTTTAAATACTATGGCCAATATACTTAATTCTTTTAATTCTTTTAGTAGCAACGCCAAGGGAGAGTTAAAACTCTTTCTCAAGTACTCACCCTGGTCAAGGGAGGATTCCTCAAGGGGGAGCACTTGAAAAAGAGTTTTTATACTCCTGTTCATTCATCCTCTAACACTCCTGCTCATTCATGCATATCTTTTCTTAATGCACTTAACTTTGTATGTGGGTTTGCCATAAATCAAAAAGGGGGAGATTGTTGGTGCAGTAGGCACCTAAGTCGAACCTGAGTTTTGATTATAGCAAACGATACAAAGTTAAGCTCATGTTGTTATCTCACGAGCTGAATCGAGTGTGCAGAAAATTGCTATAGCTGGAGCTGAAGGCTAACGACACCCGGAGGAAGCCGCGGTGGTCGGGCGACACTCAAGTGACTTCGGAAAGAGCCGAAGGAATTGAGTGGAAGGCCGGAAGCAAAAGAAACACGTAAGTATCGAGGTAAGCTCGTGTGTTCGAGTGTAAGTAAGGTCGTATCCTCGCATGGGAAAGACTTAAGCGTAGATCCGACCCAAGACATCTCATAGGTGGTCTAGGTCGAGATCAGACGGTCGACGACCGTCGAAATAATGTTTTCTTTAAGCTAACATTGCCTTGCAGCCAGCATCAGTCGACTGCCAACCTGGAGGACTCGACTGCCGTCCATCAGTCGGGTGACTACGGCTAGCACTCGACCGATGCTGCCAGCCGATCGGTGTGATGGCCATCGATCATCGGTCAAAGGATCAGCCTTGAGGAGTCAAGGTTTATCACCAAATTTCAAGGGGAGTGGTGCTCAAATATGATTGGCTAGGGTTCCTCTCGAAAAGGGGCTCAAAGGCTATAAAAGGAGGTCCTAACCTAGGGTTTTCATAATAATTCTAAGCTTCCAAAAAGCCTCCTCAAAGCTACAACTCTCCGACAATGAAGTCCTTCCTTTCCGACGTCTAGGTTTAACTTTCTTTATTATTTTTGTACGTCGGTATTAGTTTTTATCAGTTGTTCATCTACTTTTCCGGAGCTTTTATCGTATACGAGGAGAGGGGGAGTGTCCCTCTACCTCAAGTTTTTGCTCCTTCTTGTATCGATTAACTCCTACCTCTAACGAGGAGGAGTTCCTTTAGTGCTTTTGCCCTCCGTACGTGGTCAAGGACCACTAGGGCCTTGGAGTAGTAGCCGAAGGCTACGAACCAAGTAAAACATTTGTCTTCTCTTTATATTGCTTATCTTTTCCACTGCAAATTAATTATCTATTAATGAACAAAAAAAAAGTTTTTATCGCTATTCACCCCCCCCCCCTCTAGCGATCCGTTTCGATCCAACAACCATGCATACCGGTATGACTAACACCAAACTAAGAAACACCGTAACAAAACTAGAAAAGAAAGGTACAACATCAGCAGCGTCCAACACTGCAAACATCGCATAAAACTAAGTACATAGCGAGAAGTACACGGAATACTCAAAAAGTCGGGACCCTCAGGGTTGAGATGAGATGATGTCAGCCAGCAGTGCTCCAAGTCCACCACGAAGTCGGCTACCTATTACCTGGGCGACAAAAAAACCTAGGGTCCGTGGTGGTGAGTATAACTCAGCGGTAAATCAAATATCACATGAAATTCAACAATATAACTTATAGGTACGACAGATATACATCAGCATAGTATATGAATACATGTGTATACTGTTAGTAATATATGAGAGATGTCCTAAGGCAATCGCCTTATGTTTGAACCATTTATATGATAAATGAGGATTCACTATTTAAGTAAACATGTTCTCATGTATCTGATTAGATCTTAAATTCATTTACTGAATGTCCATGATACGATTCACAGCATGAGAGAATTTGTGATTGGATCACAACTAGTGAGTATCTCTACATGTGTAATTGTGATGTATCGGAATTATCCCTAGTCGATGAATTGATGGATTTGGACACCATTAATTTTGTCGAGACTAGCATGAGGTATACTCCTTGGTGTATCCAAGCAGCTGATTCTCACTGGCTGGAGACATTGTGATGTCCGGAGTTAATCGTGGATGTTAGTTATGGTAACTAGTTCATTGGAGTGAACAGCCATAAGACTTCATATGGTTCTCTGCATATATAGATATGTCAATGAAGTTCTTACTGCAGCTTAAGTGCGATGTTCCTTTGACTTATGGTATTCAAGTCATCTTCATCATGAAGACCTATGCTTTGACATCTTAAGCAAGCATCTCTGAGGAGATGTGGACCCGGGATGATTGGGCATAAGTCGAAGTGATCGAAGATGTTTGAATAGCCTATAAAGGATTCACCACTCCTTGCGAGGAGATATATACCCATGGCCTCTCGTCGGATTGTTACTAAAGTCTTTGGCGAAAGCATTACATGTTTAGAGTAAGGTACTCTTGGATACTGTTAGTGAAAGCCCAAGAGTCAATCATGTGATGATTGTTGTATGGACTTTATTGTATCATATTCCTAATCATAAAGGCATGGTTATTATATTTACTTGTATTGGTGCCAAATAAACTAAGTATAATAATGTCCTTAAGTATAAGGTTTTTATCTATATCAATCAATTGGTTGAATCGATAATGAGATGATATAGAGAACACTACTCTTAATCATTCCTAGTCAAGTATTAACATTCAAGGATAATGTTAATGCGTAGAGACTAGCATGTAGGTCAACTCAATGACTTGATCTCACAAGTCATGAATATGAGATATCAAGTTGACACATGGGTATGCATTAGAGAATGTATACTGAAAGACCCGCCATGTGAAAGTATCATGGATCGTTATATGAATGTCATATACTTTCTCATGTGACTATTAGTATGACTATTAGTCCTTGGACCTGAAGTCACCATGGTTCCCTACATAAGGAGTTGCATACTTTGGCTTCGTCAAACGTCACCCATAAATGGGTGGACTATAAAGGCGATTACTGGGTATATAAAAAATTATGCAGAGGGATGTGAGTGATGTAGATGGGATCTATTTCTCCTATATGACGGGAGTGACATCATTATTCTTGATAGAGTGAGACCACGAAGTGCATGGCCATGGCCATATGAGTCAATATGAGATATTGAGCTCATTTGATTAGAGTGAGTCTACTTGGAGTTCAAGATATAGATTGTACCGAGGATGACACCGTCTATGCCTCAATTGGTCAATCTAGATGTCAAGGATAGAGGGACATTGTCACATATTGTGAGAGTCACAATTAGTAGTCACAAAGGTGATGTTGGAGCTCAACATTCTTGTAACTTGGGTAGCAATGATGTGTTGCTAGATACTGCTCATTGCTTATGTTCCTAAATCAGTTTAGGAGCATTTCCAACGTTACAAGAACCTATAGGGTCACACACAAAGGGCAATTAGATGGAGATTAGGTTCATATGATGAACCATGAGGATTAGGCTAATGGGATGAACTAAATTGGATTAAGAGTAATCCAAATTAGACTAATTGAGTTAGACTCAATTTGATTCAAGTGTTGAATGAGTCTAATTTTTATTTGATTCATTGAATCAATTTAAATTCATGAATAGAGATTCATTAAATCAAATTGACTTGAATCAAGTGGTTGGATTTGATCAACCATGGGAGATTAGAGGTCAAGTTTGACTTGACTTGAGAGGGAAGATGAATGGTCAATTTTGACTTGACCAATTGCCATGTCATGGTGACTTGGCATGGGGGCCGGCCAATGATGATGTTCCACATCATCATGGACTTATCATGTGGTGCCACCTCATGAGGGAGACCAAGAGCCATTGTCTCTTGGAGTTACATGCATGCATGTAACCTCCAAAGCATAAAGTGGCCGACACTTTCATTTGGTGGAGGTTATTGGAATTAACTTCAACTTCATCTTCTTCCTTGCTCTTCCTCAAACTCTCTCCCATTCCTCACTTTGGCCGAAACTTCCAAGGGGTGCTAGCACACTCTAGGTTGTTTTCTCCACCATTTGTCCGTGTGGATACCAATAGAGGAGTGTACACTTGACACTCTTGAGTTCCGACAAAGCATTTGGACGAGCGGGACAAGCGAAGGGCATCGCTACGAGGGTAATGCTCTCATCTTGTAGATCTAAGGTAGATCTCGGTTTCCTTAAACACATACATGTTTTAATTTTATATCTTTGCACGGATCCGTGGCCGGGCTTCCGAGGTTTCCGCAACGCAATAAGCGGTTTTTGTGGCTCGGAAAGACCAACAGTGGTATGAGAGCCACGTGCGAAGCATGTATGTATTTTAAATTTGTAGTTTTTGTATTAGATATAAAAATTACAGATTTTTAAGTTTCTATAAATTTCCTATTTTTATATAATTTTTGGGTATTTTTCTCGAAGAGTCGAAGCAACAAGTGTTGAGACACTTGTAGCCTTCAACCACCGAGAAAAACTCTCCGAAATGGCGAGTTCTTGCTTTAGGTTTTTGGGACAGCGACTTAAGTCACTGTAAGATCTAGTAGGGACACTCGCAAAGTTTATTTTTGTGAGTAGGGGTGCTGCCCCTATCCCCGAAAGGGGCCTTGTCCCGCGATCGCGCCCGGAAACCGCTTAACGGGACCGTTACGGAGAGGTGACTCATAAAATTGAAAAAAAATAGGAAAAATTATAGAAATTTTTTGTAAAATAAATAATTTAGAATTATGTATAATTCTGTGATGGTCATGACCCATGAACCCCAATATGTTTGGATGATAATGTGTTGTAATTCATAATATGGCATGCGTGCCGTTTTTGTGGTTGTGCTTGTTGTATAGGGTATGCGACCTGTGCGTCGTGCCTCTTCTTTTAAAATTCTAGTTGTAAATAGTTTTAGACTCGAATGTAACTCGAGTTTCATATTTGTAATGTACAAAATGGAGCGGTGGAAAGTCCACTTGTAGACGAAGTTACGAGGAGGGAGCCGACGACGCATGGCGGTCAATGGAGGCACTTGCAGAAGCCGCTAACCCTAGGTTGACCGTCCGATCTTCTCATTGGCTTGAGAAGATCATAGTAGGGCCATGAACACATCACAATTAATTTATATATATATATATATATATATATATATATATATATTTGTTTTTCTTGTATGTATGTGATGCATGCTAGTAAATTTTGTTTGTATGTATATGATGCATGCTAGGATATTTTACTTGTATGTATATGATGCATGCTAGTATAGGATAATAAAGGCCTTGATGCGTATATGATACACATTCACGATTAAATTAGATCATAATCGAATCAACTCGAAAATGCCTACCAAGTCTTGATACCCATCACTACCTCGATCATTTTTAGTTGTTGAATCTGCCAATGCAGAGCAACGCATATTATCTTGGTAGGGTGTGGAGGGACAATCTTGGTCCCGCCTATCACAGCTTGGGTTAGAGTAAGCTTAATTAGATTGAGTAAAACTAGTTAACTCAATTGGATCGAGTAGACCTATAGGCATATTCCAACCGTTGGAAAGATAGAATAAGATCGCATTTACACTAAATCTTGGGCGATTTAGCCAAAGCTAACTCAAGGTCTTTTGTAAATGTGGGTCTTGATCCTATAAACAAGAGTTGCATAGAGATGTAATCGGTAATGTGTTACCCACCGATCATACTAAGTCTTGGGCGATTTAGCCAAAGCTAACTCAAGGCTTAGTATGATGTGGATCTTGTCCCGCAGGAATTATAGCATGTTTGTATGAATCTAGTAATGTGGTTTGACCACATTCATAACTCGATTCTACAAAAATCCTATAATTCAGTGGGAGCATCATTTGATTAAAGGCCTAATTAAATGATAAAAAGGAATATGATATTAATTTTTTGCATTGTGTATGTTGTAGATTACTATGTCGACAAACACGAACACTCTCTCCCTGCGTTCTGTCCTTGAGAAGGACAAGCTCAATGGAGTAAATTTCCTGGACTGGTACAGGAACCTAAGAATCATTCTTACCCAAGAAAGGAAACCGTACGTCCTGGAGCAGCCCATTCCGAAGGCACCTCCTGCCACTGCCTTGCGAACTGACAAAGATGCTTACAAGAAGCATCAAGATGATGAAGGGTTTTGCTTATCGAGTCCGTGAGGGGAAACTTTGCTTCCCACTTCACCTTGGTTGTTTGTTCATGGCGATCCCATCGATGTCCCAGATTAAAAAATTTAATCCTAGACAAAAGGGATTGCCCAAACAATCAAGTCATCGTCGTGCTATTCTTTTAGAGAGGTCACTTGAACAAACTCATTGTTCAAGCGACCAACCTCTATTCTACGAGTACCATGGAATAGACGATGTCCGGATCACCGGCTTTTGTATTTATATTCGGGATCCAAGTATTATTTAGCCACAAATAGATTTATATCATGCTTATAATTGGAAAAACAAATACAAGCAAGTAACAAAAGAGAATAGAGAATAAATATACCTCTCGATCTTCTAATGTATGACCTTCCTCCTTTCGGACGTCGTGTGGGCGACGATCTACCAAAAGTTGAAGCTCCTAGATCACAAATCTTCCTTCCTTGCTCTTCCAAAGCAAGAGGAAGAATAGAAACAAGGCTCTTCTCCTTCCTATAGCCAACCAACAAGCAACAAGGAGAATGCTTGCCGCCGGCCAACAAGGAGAAAGAGATTATGGTGGAAACCGGCCAAGACACCAAGGGAAAGCCCTATATCTTGTTTCCACCACCTAAAGAGAAGAAGAAGAGGGTCTTTGGCCATCGGCCAATAGCTGGAAAGGGCTGGAGGGGCGCCGACAGCTTGAGGAAGGAGAAGAAAGCAAGGAATTCTTTCCTTATTAGGTGCCGCCCAAGCCCAAACCCTAGCTCTCTTGCCACCAACCTCCAAAACCCTAACCTCTCTTTATTTAAACTCCATGCCAACCCCTTGTCCTCCTTTTATAGAGTTAGGGATAAGCCATGTTTTAATCTCCACCATTGGTTCTAGGGATTTAATCTCAACCGTCGGATCTAGAGATTTAATCTCAACCGTCGGATCTTAGAGATTTAATCTCTACCTTTGGATCTAGAGTTTTGTTTCTATCCATTGGATCTAAGCTTCATGAGGTGTTAATAGGCTACATTAGGAACCATGAGGAGGAGTTGGATCTTGGCCACCCATGGATCAAGTCCACATAAAGTCTGATCCATTAATGATAATCCAATCCACTAAAGGATTATCATTGATCTACCTCACCAACCCCCATAAGTTAATATGGGCTCCTTATATTATTTGTACATTTTCTCCCCGTGTTTAAGATCTCAAATGTCTGTCGATTAATTAATTTACTGACCATTAATTAATCAACATCTAACTCCATGAGTAATACCACTCAACCTTTTCATCATGCCGGACCAAGTCCACCTGCAGGATTTACATGATGAACCTTATGAGCTCCTCATGGGGACATCATCATCCTAATATATAGGACATGGTTTCCTCCTATAATCAACGGCACACCATATAAATAATATTATCTCCCAACTTACCGAGCCTATCGATTTAATCTATAAATCTCGCTCATTGGTAAATCAAAGAGATGAATACTAAGTATATGTGACCGTTATTATATTGGGATTAAGAGCATGTACAAAATAATATCTGAGGTCCGATTCGATTATGTAGTCAGCAATAAATAGAATCACCTCTAAGTCGGTCCTACTCAATACACACAAAGTGCACTAGTGTGATTCTATGGTCAAGACAAACCAATACCAAATCACACTACAACCATTCCGATGGTTTGTCCAAAGTCATCTCGGTTGTGAGCCTTTATTTATACTTTACAAGGAGCCAATAACATGATCTCCCGTGTGACACCACACACCATGTTATCTACAATGTAATGTATTAGACAATATTGCATAACCATAAAAATGCAAACAATGATCATGTGATTCTTATTTCAAAATAAAGATGTTCATACAAAAGATAGACTTTTCAGTATACATCCCTACAGATGATGCATTAGATGTGTCATGTCTCATGCTCGCGACCATGAACTCTGAGCTTCAGAAGCAACACGAGTTCATGAATGCTTATGATATGGTTGAACATCTTCATCAACTATATCAAGGACAAGCAAGGCACGAGAGATATGAAGTCTCTAAGGCATTGTTTCTATCCAAGATGCAAGATGGGACTCCCGTAGGTTCATATGTACTCAAGATGATTGGGTACGTAGAAAACCTACAGAGATTGGGATTCCCACTTAGCCAAGAGCTGGCCACTCACTTGATCTTGCAGTCTTTGCCACAAAACTACAATCAATTTATCATGAATTACAACATGAATGAAATTGATAAGCCACTGCCTGAGATAATCAGCATGTTGAGAACTGCTGAGCTCAACCTTAAGAAGGGAAAATCTGACTCCATTTTGATGGTGCAAAAGAAGAAAGGCAAGGGCAAGCCTAAAGGTAAGGGAAAGTCTCAAGCCAAGGGCAAAGGCAAAGAACTGAAACCCAAAGGAGGGGTGGCCAAAGAAGGGGTTTGCTTCCACTGCAAGGAAACTGGACACTGAAAGTGTAACTGCAAAGCTTACCTGGAAGATCTTAAGAAGAAGAGAAGTGAGACTTCTACTTCAGGTATAAATATTATAGAAGTCAATCTATCTATTTCTTCATCATGGGTATTAGATACCGGATATGCATCTCACATTTGTACCAATGTGCAGGCGCTGAGAAATAGCAGGGCATTGACAAAGGGCGAAGTGGACCTACGAGTAGGCAATGGAGCAAGAGTTGTTGCTGTTGCTATAGGAACTTATGATCTATCTCTGCCCACTGGGCTTGTACTAGAACTAGATGAATGTTGTTATGTGTCTGCTTTAACTAAGAACATAATTTCGGTTTCTTGTTTGGACAAGAAAGGATTTACATTTATAATAAAGAACAAATATTGTTCATTTTATTTAAATGATATGTTCTATTGTAGTGCACCTCTAATGAACGGACTCTACTTTCTAGACTTAGAGAGCCCCATCTATAACATAAGTACCAAAAGGTTCAAATCAAATGAGTTGAACCAAACCTATCTCTGGCATTGTCGCTTAGGTCACATAAATGAGAGTCGCTTATCTCAGCTCCATAAGGATGGACTGCTAGACTCATTTGATTTTGAATCATATGAGACATGCGAGTCTTGCCTTTTAGGCAAGATGACCAAGACTCCCTTTAGTGGACACAACGAAAGAGCAACAGACTTGTTAGGACTTATACATAGTGATGTATGTGGCCCTTTCAATGTTGCTGCTAGAGGTGGTTACATACTTCATTACATTTACTGATGACTTCAGTAGATATGGTTATGTGTATCTCATGACACAAATTAGAATCATTTGAAAAGTTCAAAGAATTCAAGAATGAAGTACAAAACCAGCTTGGCAAGAGTATTAAGATACTTCGATTAGATCGAGGTGGTGAATACCTTAGCCATGAGTTTCATGACTATCTAGTTGAGTGTGGGATTCTATCCCAACTCACTCCTCCTGGAACACCACAGTGGAATGGTGTATCCGAAAGAAGGAATCGTACCCTATTAGATATGGTACGATCTATGATGAGTCACACAGATCTTCCTATATCCTTTTGGGTATATGTTCTAGACACAGCAGCCTTCACACTTAACCATGTCCCATCCAAGGCTGTGATAAAGACACCATATATGATATGGATAGGGAGAAATCCCAAGATGTCTTTCATGAGGATTTCGGATTGTGAGGCTTACGTTCGACATCAAGTCTCAGACAAACTGGGACCCAAATCTGATAAGTGCTATTTTGTTGGATATCCCAAGGAGACGAAGGGATATTACTTCTACATTCCCAGTTAGCACAAAGTGTTTGTGGTAAAGATTGGGGTTTTTCTAGAAAGGGATTTTATTTCTAGAAAAACTAGTGGGAGTACGTTCGATCTTGAAGAAATTCAAGATAAGGACTATAGCACTGAGGCCTTGATGGAGGTTGAACAGGATGTTATGCTCATTGAGAATGAGCCTACCTCCTATCAGGAAGCTGTGATGAGCCCAGACTCTGAGAAATGGCTAGAGGCCATGAGATCCAAGATGGAATCCATGTACACCAACCAAGTATGGACTTTGGTTGATCCACCTGAAAAGGTCAAACCCATTGGGTGTAAGTGGGTCTTTAAGAGAAAGACTGACATGGATGGACTTACGCATACCTATAAGGGACGATTAGTGGCTAAAGGTTTCAAGCAAATTCATGGTATTAACTATGATGAAACCTTTTCTCCAGTGGCGATGTTTAAGTCCATTCGAATCATGCTTGCTATTGTAGCATACCACGATTATGAGATCTGGCAGATGGATGTCAAAACCTCATTTCTAAATGGAAACTTACTTGAGGATGTGTACATGTCACAACCTGAGGGTTTTTTAGATCCACAGCATACTGGGAAAGTATGCAAGATGCAAAGGTCCATTTATGGGCTAAAGTAAGCTTCTCGAAGCTAGAATCTTCAATTCGATGATGCAATCAAGTAGTTTGGTTTCATCAAGAATGAAGATGAACCCTGTGTCTACAAGAGGGTTAATGGGAACACAGTTGTCTTCCTTGTATTGTATGTGGATGACATACTACTCATTGGGAATGACATCCCTTCGCTATAGTCTGTAAAGACTTGGCTGAGGACGTGCTTCTCAATGAAGGACTTAGGTGAAGTAGCCTGTATTCTAGGCATCAAGATCTCTAGAGATAGATCTAAGAGATTGCTTGACCTAAGTCAGAGTACATATATTGACAGGGTATTACTACGATTTGCCATGCAGAATTCCAATAAGGGACTTCTGCCGATGTCACATGGTGTGAGTCTTTCGAAGAATCAAAGTCCCTCTTCTAGAGAGGAGAGAGTGTTGGAATGTATACTAAAAGCCTAGCTCTTTTTGTATGAACATTTTTATTTTGAAATAAGAATCACATGACCATTGTTTGCACTTTATATATTTATTATATGTGTGCATATTGTCTAATATTTTACATTGTAGATAACATGGTGCTTGGTGTGGCACAGAAGATCATGTTATCAGTCCCTTGTAGAATATAAGTAGAGGCTCACAACCAAGATGATTTTGGACAAACCATTGGTATGGTTGTAGTGTAGCTTGGTATTGTTTTGTCTTGAACATAGAGTTACACTAGTACACTTAGGTGTATTGAGCAGGACCGACATAGAGGTGATTCAATTTATTACTGACTACATAATTGAATCGGACCTCGGATATTATGTTGTGCATGCTCTTAATCCCGATATAATAACGGGCACATATACTTAGTATTTATTTCTTTGATTTACCAGAGGGTGAGATTTAGATGGATTAAATCAATATGCCCGGTAAGTTGGGAAATGATATTATTTACATGGTGTGCCGTTAATTATAGGAGGAAATCGTGTCCTATATATTAGGTTGATGATGTCCCCTTGAGGAGCTCATAAGGTTCATCATGTAAACCCAGCTGGTTGACTTAGTCAACATGATGATAAGGTTGAGTGGTACTACTCGAAGAGTTAGATGTTAATTAATTGATGGTCAGTAAATCAATTAATTGACGGACATTCGATATCTTAAACACGGAGAGATGAATGTACAAATAATATATGGAGCCCATATTAATTTATGGGGGTTGGTGAGGTAGTTCAATGATGATCCTCTAGTGGAATGGAACATCATTGATGGATCAAGTTTGTGTGGTTCCGATCCATCGGGTGGCCAAGATCCAACTCCTCCTTATGGTCCCTATCGTAGCCTAATATAATCCTCATGAAGTCTAGATCCAAGGATGTAAAACAAAACTCTAGAACCAACAGTTGGGATTAAATCCCTAGATCCGATGGTTGGGATGAAACCCTAGAACCAACGGTTGGGATTAAATCCCTAGATCCGATGGTTGGGATGAAATTCTAGAATCGATGGTTGGGATTAAATCCCTAGATCCGACGGTTGGGATGAAACCCTAGATCCGACGGTTGGGATGAAACCCTAGATCCAACGGTTGGGATGAAATCCTAGATCCGACGGTTGGGATGAAACCCTAGATCCGACGGTTAGGATAAAATCCTAGATCCGACGGTGGAGATTAAATCCCTAGATCCGACGGTGGAGATTAAAGGAGGCTTAAGCCCAATTCTATAAATAGAGGGCTTAGGTTGGGTGGCAAGAAGAGTTCTCTTGGAGTTAGGGTTTTAGGTTGGGCGGCTAGGGTTTGGAAGCTAAGGCTTGGGCAGCAACTCTTTGAAAGAAAGTTGGCGCCCATCTTCTTCCAACAAGTTTGGCCGGCGTCCATCTTCTTCCAACAAGTTGTGGTCGGCGCCCATCCTCATTGTTCCCTCTCTTATTCCTTGGCCGGCGGCAACCTCTCTTCAAGGTTGGCCGGCGTTCATTCCTCCATTCTCTCCAAGGTGGTCGGCGGTTCTCCATCCATTGGTGGCCGGCGCTTCTCCCATTCACTCCTTGGCCGGCGGTTACATCGAACTCCTTTGCTTGGTGGCCGGTTATAGAAAGGAGAAGGAGATTTGTTTGGTTCTTCTCTTTGTTCGCAGCGAACAAGGAAGGGAAGAACGCGATCTAGAAGGCTTCTACTCGTGGAGGATCTTCGCCCACACGTCGTCCACGAGGAGGATAGGACATACGGTAGAAGATCGTGAGGTATAAAAGTTTTACAACTTTATTTTCTCATCTTAGCATGTTCTTTTATGTGTTGATTATACAAGTGTGCATTTGTATATATTTTGTATAATCATGGACCCCGAAGACAAACACAAAAACCGGCGATCCATCCGTCGTCTCTTCCGCGGCTAACCAACTAGAAGAGTTGTGTTGCTTGAACAACTAGTTTGTTCAAGCGATCACTCAAGTTGTTAGCATGACGATGAATAGGTTGTGCTAAGGAAACTCATCCCATCCGGATTAGTTCTTTCATTAGTGAAAATTTTAATCCGGGGACATGGGAGCCAATGAGCCTCCGAAGCAACCACCTACAGAGAGACCGCATGGATAAGATCCCTTACGCATCTACTATAGGATCTATCATGTACGTCATGTTGTGTACTCATCCTGATGTCTCGTATGCTTTGAGCATGATGAGTAGATACCAGTCAGATCCAGGTGAGCGTCACTAGATAGCAGTCAAGAATATTCTTAAGTACTTGAGAAGGACTAAAGAATATTTCTTGATATTTGGAGGCGATGAGGAGCTAGCTGTAAAGGGTTACAGCGATGCCAGCTTTCAAACTGACCAGGATGATTATAGATCACAGTAAGGGTTCGTGTTTTTCTTGAATGGTGGCGCTGTGAGTTGGAAGAGTTCGAAGCAGGACACAGTTGCTGATTCTACAACAGAAGCCGAGTATATCGCTGCATCAGAGGCAGCAAAGGAGATAGTTTGGATCCGCAAGTTCATTACTGAGCTTAGGGTGGTTCTTAGCATAGCAGATCCTATAGAGCTCTATTGTGATAACAATGGAGCTATTGCATAGGCTAAGGAACCTCGCTCACACCAGCGAACCAAACACATACTACGGCGCTTCCATCTCATTCGAGAGATTATCGATAGAGGAGATGTGAAGATTTGCAGAGTACCCACAGAGGCTAACATCGCAGATCCCTTGACCAAGGCTTTGGCACAAAAAAAGCATGATGGTCACACTAGGTCATTGGGTATTAGATACTACGGTGATTGGCACTAGTGTTAGTGGGAGATTGTTAGTGAAAGCCCTAGAGCCAATCATGTGATGATTGTTGTATGGACTTTATTGTATCATATTCCTATTTATAAAGGCATGGTTATTATATTTACTTGTATTGGTGCCAAATAAACTAAGTATAATAACGTCCTTAAGTATAAGATTCTTATCTATATCAATCGATTGGTTGAATCGATAATGAGATGATATAGAGAACACTACTCTTAATCATTCCTAGTCAAGTATTAACATTCAAGGACAATGTTAATGCATAGAGACTAACATGTAGGTCAACTCGATGACTTGATCTCACAAGTCATGGATATGAGATATCAAGTTGACACATGGGTATGCATTAGAGAATGTATACTGAATGACCCGCCATGAGAAAGTATCATGGATCATTGTATGAGTGTCATATACTTTCTCATGTGACTATTAGTATGCCTATTAGTCCTTGGACCTGAAGTCACCATGGTTCCCTATATAAGGAGTTGCATACTTTGGCTTCGTCAAACGTCACCCGTAAATGGGTGGACTATAAAGGCGATTACTGGGTATGTAACAAATTATGCGGAGGGAGGTGAGTGATGTAGATGTGATCTATCCCTCCTATATGATGGAAGTGATATCGTTATTCTTGATAGAGTGAGACCACAAAGTGCATGGTCATGCCCATATGAGTCAATATAAGATATTGAGCTCATTTGATTAGAGTGAGTCTACTTGGAGTTCAAGATATAAATTGTACCAAGGATGACACGGTCTATGCCTCAATTGGTCAATCTAGACGTCAAGGATAGAGGAACATTGTCATATATTGTGAGAGTCACAATTAGTAGTCACAAAGGTGATGTTGAAGCTCAACATTCTTGTAACTTGGGTAGCAATGATGTGTTGCTAGATACCGCTCATTGCTTATGTTCCTAAATCAGTTTAGGAGCATTGCCAACGTTACAAGAACCTATAGGGTCACACACAAAGGGCAATTAGATGGAGATTAGGTTCATATGATGAACCATGAGGATTATGCTCATGGGATGAACCAAATTGGATTAAGAGTAATCCAAATTAGACTAATTGAGTTAGACTCAATTTGATTCAAGTGTTGAATGAGTCTAATTTTTATTTGATTCATTGAGTCGATTTAAATTAATGAATAGAGATTCATTAAATCAAATTGACTTGAATCAAGTGGTTGGATTTGATCAACCATGGGAGATTAGAGGTCAAGTTTGACTTGACTTGAGAGGGAAGATGAATGGTCAATTTTGACTTGGCCAATTGTCATGTCATGGTGACTTGGCATGGGGGCCGGCCACATCATCATTGACTTATCATGTGGTGCCACCTCATGAGGGAGACCAAGAGCCATTGGCTCTTGGAGTCACATGCATGCATGTAACCCCCCAAGAATAAAGTGGCCGGCCACTTTCATTTGGTGGAGGTTATTGGAATTAACTTCAACTTCATCTTCTTCCTTGCTCTTCCTCAAGCTCTCTCCCATTCCTCACTTTGGCCGAAACTTCCAAGGGGTGCTAGCACACTCTAGGTTGTTTTTCTCCACCATTTGTCCGTGTGGATACCAATAGAGGAGTGTACACTTGACACTCTTGAGTTCCGGCAAAGCATTTGGACGAGCGGGATAAGCGAAGGGCGTCGCTACGAGGGTAATGCTCTCATCTTGTATATCTAAGGTAGATCTAGGTTTCCTTAAACACATACATGTTTTAATTTTATATCTTTGCACGGATCCGTGGCCGGGCTTCCGAGGTTTCCGCAACGCAAAAAGCGATTTTTGCGGCTCAGAAAGACCAACAGATACATGTGCAGTAACTAGAATCCTTAGGACGAGGAAATGATATTTGGGCTAGGTGTAACATAGTCAACCTAGTCGGGACTGACACTATAGACCATGTCCTGAACCATGTAGGTATAAGATGAGTGAAGGGAATGGGGCACGATTCATTGTAGCTGCTGAAGGATTTCAGAAATAGTTCTGGATCAACCGTTGATCTTTTCAGTTAATTGGGGATCATGATGTACTACTAGGTGCCACTCATGATCATTCTATAATTAATGGTTAATTATAGACGGCCAACATAAACCGAGAACCTATTTGGTCACACGCACAATGAGCGTAATCCGAAGGATTTAAAATGAGCTTGAGAATGAGATTCTCAGACCGAGAGAAACTAGGTTTGGTTGGACCAAACAAGGAGCGAGCATGAAATAGTTTCAGTCACAATGGAAGCGTAGATGGGTCGTGTCTTATGAAGATATGATGGATGAACCAAATTGATTTGGTTCTAATCCAATGGTGCAGAATAAACCAAAGGGGTTTGATTTGTTTTAAACGAATGAACCAAAAGTTGGTTCAGTTTGTTTTAACTTAAAATAAACCAAATCGGTTTGGTTTATTTTAACTTAAATTAATGGAGTGGATTAACGGGTTTTGGTTATGAACCAATCACCATTAGAAGAATTTGTTCTCTATAAAATAGGGCTCAAGGGTTTAATGAGAGCCCTAATCAAAAGTTGCCACCCCTCTCCCACCTCTCCTCTTGTGGTCGGCGCCCAAACCCTAGCCGCCGCCCACCTCTTGTGCCACCGTCCAAGTTGTTGTCGGCTCCAAGCTTCTGCCGGCAATCCTCCGGCGACCCTCCAGTGATCTTCCTTGGCTCCAGCGACAAGGTGAGCATCTAGCTTCCTTATTTGGCCGGCACTAATCGTCCACCAAAGCTGTCCAGTTTTCTAGACAGCTTATTTACTTCGTGTCGGAGCATCATTTGGAGCTCCGACAGTGGCTTCTTTGTCGGGGATTCGATCTCCGGTAATCCTCATAGGTGGAGGACGAAGGATTCGTCAAACGGTGGGCAAATACCTCTCCGGAGAAGCGAGTTTTTGAGGACTCGTTTTGAATCCGAATTTTGATTCGGATTGTGATCTTCTCTCGATCATATCATCTTCGACAAGTGGCTAGTGACTCGTACGAAGATGAGGCTCGTGACTTTGTGAAGTCATCCTGAAGATACTCAGCATGGATACGGATAGAGGCGATTCTAGCGAGGGTCACTACGGTTGATATTTTTCCCGCTACACATGATATGTTAGGTATACGTAGAATAAATTTTCTTTTATTGTAAAATTTAAAACTACAGTTATGTCTACACATGTTGTACTATGCATGCGTGTGGTGTGTGGTGTGTGTGTTATAATAAATTAGATTTATTATTTTTATTTCTTCCGCTGTGCATATGTTTACGAAACATGTTCGAACACACACTCGCCGCGGTGTCAGAAACCCAACAGTGGTATCAGAGCCCAGGTTGTGTTTCGACATAATCATAAAATTATTTTACTATAGTCGTAATTATATTTATGGAAATTTTCTACTTTTGGAAAGTTAGAAGTATTTATGGAAATTTTTAGTTTTGAAAAGTCTAGAAGTATTTATGAAAATCTTCTACTTTTGGAAAGTTAGAAGTATTTATGGAAATTAACATTTTCCATAAATAAAATATTTGATTAGATTTGAAAATTTATTTCCTAATTTAATCATGATTTGATTTGAAAAATCAAATCTTAAATATATTTTATTTCCATAAATAGTTTTGATAATTTAAAAAATTTGTTTCCTAAATTAAATTTGACTTTCCTTCCATAAATAAAATATGTGATTAGATTTGGAAATTTATTTCCTAATTTAATCATGATTTGATTTTCAAAATCAAATCTTAAATATATTTTATTTCCATAAATAGTTATGACATATAAGGAAATTAAGTATATGTCATAATTATATGTCATGTGTGTCATGACATGTAGATGTATGTCATGTATGTCATGCCATGTAGATAATAGTTATTTGCAAGAAAAGAGGATGAGACATAAAACCCTTACTCAATATTAAAGTCTACACCTTCCATTAATATGGTTAGAACCAGAGTTCTGTTTCTTGTTTGGGTTGTTGGATTCACTCCAAGCCCGGCTCGAACCCGAACATGTTCAAACCATAGAATAGTTTAATACTAATATGGTAAAAGTCAGAGGTCAATCGTTAGCTTTGGTTGTTGGACTCTCTCCAAGCCGGGCTAATTGGTTGAATGCACTCTAACCATATTAAAATTATTTCTCGATTAATGAGTTGGCTTTAACCTGGAGCATCGGCTTGTTGGACTCTCTCCAAGGTCGATGTGAAGGGAGGTGAAGTTGGGTGCTATGCATATGATGTATACTTGTTAATGAGTTAACAACCCGATGTATGTGTGAACATTCAATTAATTGATAGCACATTGTGAGAGTTGCATATATGTAATATGCAATCGGTATATTTGATATCTACCATCGTAGTTATGAATGGCTTGTTGGACTCTCTCCAAGGTTGTTCATATCTATGTTGGATATCAGCTCTTTCGGAGATGGACCTACGATCTCCCGAAGTGATTTTAGGGTTTTTGAAATTCAAAAAATGAATGGAATTTATGAATGTATATTGATGCATTTTAAATCATCTTTCTCATATATGCTTGTTTTGTATTTCTAAGTTAATCTATTGATCATGATGTCTTTGAATTTGCATTCCATTTTGGATTCGAATAAATTGACTAGGCCGAACTTCTTGAACTGGCTTAGAAACTTGAGAATTGTTCTCAAGGTTGAAAAGCTTGCAAATGTCCTCGAAGCGCCTCTTCCTGCCCGTCCTAGTGACAATGCAACTCTAGACCAATTATTGGCCTATTAGAAACATGTGACTGATTCTGAAATGGCGAGTTGCATCATGCTAGCCACGATGGTACTTGAGCTGCGGAAGCAGCATGAGCATATGGATGCTCATACCATAGTCTTTCATCTTTATAAGTTGGTTGATGAGCAAGTGAAATTTGAAAGGTTCGAAGTCTCCAAGCTCCTCTTCACCTCTGAGATACAAGAAGGTTCATCTGTGGTACTACTCAACATGCTGAAGACTGTGGAGCCTTCTGAGAAGCATGAGTTGGGGATGGTGCTGTTAGTTGATTCCTCGAAGAAAAGTTCTAAGAGGAAGTCAAAGGAACAGCAGAAGGGGAAGAATAAAAAGGCTAAAAAGGCAGAACCAGCTCAAAAGGGCACTTGCCATTGGCGAAGAAACTGCAAGATTTATCTTGAGTCCGTAAAGAAGAATAAGGCATCAGATGTCCCATCTTCTTCAGATATCTTCATTATTGATTGTCATTCTATTTCCTCAGACACTGTCACACCCGCCCTTTCCTAGGATCCGGAAGGGCGGCGCGACGCGATCGTACATACATACATCGTACTACTTACAGCGGAAGACTTTAGACACATTTTTTTTTTCTTTTAAACATAAACATGCATTGTCATTTTATAGATACTTCTTCTTAACATAGAGCATGCATCATTATTTCATAAGTACTTAGTGCTTAGTTCAAGTCCATAAACATCATCATCATAGGGAAAACATACATAAAGAACATAACAGATCTCCTCCACCATGCCACTACCACACACACTTTTTCCCCTCCTGCTGCTCCCTTTAGTTTATCCACCCCTTACCCTTATCTGCAGTACAAGGTAAAAATAAACTATAAGCACATAGGCTTAGTAAGATCCTGTCCTACTCACAAAAATCATACATCGACATTAAGCATGGCATGTAACATTCATAACATATAAGCAACATAACATGTAACATATATGACGTAAGCAAACATAACATGTAGCATAAGTAACATAAGCAAACATAACATGTAACATATATAACATAGCAACATATCATGTACATATATGACATAATCAAACATAACATGCA
The DNA here is from genome assembly GCA_025175895.1 of Wurfbainia villosa. Taxonomy (NCBI): domain Eukaryota; kingdom Viridiplantae; phylum Streptophyta; class Magnoliopsida; order Zingiberales; family Zingiberaceae; genus Wurfbainia; species Wurfbainia villosa. The sequence continues at coordinate 42,455,484 of CM045998.1, read as the reverse complement.
ACCTATATATCATAGCAACATATCATGTACATATATGGCATAATCAAACATAACATGCAACATATATATCATAGCAACATATCATGTACATATATGGCATAATCAAACATAACATGCAACATAGGTAACATAGCAACATATCATGTACATATATGACATAATCAAACATAACATGAAACCTATATAACATAGCAACATAGCATGTAAACATAACAATCATAACATGTGAACATAACAATCATATCATGTAAACATATGCAGGATGCTCTTTGAAAACATATATTATAGGTACGTAAACATAAATCTCAACATATTTGGCCCGGCATTGTACCACATCATCATCATCATAGCGTGCATCCCTAAATAGACCCGAGGTAGCTAGTCTCGAACCTACTAGGTTACTAGACCCGATCTTAGTCCGTCGACCTAGGGGCCATCGTCGTAGCATAGAAGCCCATCCTAGGCCCGATCTTAGTCCATCGACCTAGGGCATCTAGGAGTCCATCCCGTACTAGGCCCGATCTTAGTCCGTCGACCTAGGGGCTATCATACATAGAAGCCCATCCTAGGCCCGATCTTAGTCCGTCGGCCTAGGGCAACTTAGGAGCCCATCCCTTTGGACCTTGTTAGGGTCCAGGTACAAGCCATGCAGAAGGTAAAATACTTATATACTTCTTATCATAACATATCATATTTCATTTTGCAAACATATCATACTTCATTTCATAACATATCATATTTCACTTCATGAACATATCATATTTCATTTCATAAACATATCATACTTCATTTCATAACATATCATATTTCATTTCATAACATATCATATTTCACTTCATGAACATATCATATTTCATTTCATAAACATATCATATTTCACTTCATAATATATCATATTTCATTTCATAATCACATCATATTTCATTTCATAACATATCTTAAATATCACACACATATAGGGCATGGCATAAGGCATAAACATCAAGAGTGAGTAAACACTAACCTAGAGCATGTTATCTTCATCTAGCGTCATTTAACATCACAAGTTATCATGAATTCACCTAAAGCATGGCATAAGGAACACCTTTGGGGTCTTGGCCGAATGGTTCAATGGGTTCCATGGATCAACCACTTAACTAACTCATCTAAAAAAAATCCCTCATCATCATATTAATACAAGATATAGCATGGATCATCATGGTAAGCCCTAGTTATGGTCTTGGCCGAATGTTTCATGGGGAATTTAGGGTTAAACTCTTAACCTAATCCATCTAGCATCCTAACATCATCATATTCATACAAGATATGGTTTAGAACTTCATTGAAAACTCAAGAAAAAGGTTTGGCCGAATGGTTCATGGAGAGTTTAGGGTTAAACTCTTAACCTAATCCATCTAGCATCCTAACATCATCATATTCATACAAGATATGGTTTAGAACTTCATTGAAAACTCAAGAAAAGGGTTTGGCCGAATGATTCATGGAGAGTTTAGGGTTAAACTCTTAACCTAATCCATCTAGCATCCTAACATCATCATATTCATACAAGATATGGTTTAGAACTTCATTGAAAACTCAAGAAAAGGGTTTGGCCGAATGGTTCATGGAGAGTTTAGGGTTAAACTCTTAACCTAATCCATCTAGCATCCTAACATCATCATATTCATACAAGATATGGTTTAGAACTTCATTGAAAACTCAAGAAAAAGGTTTGGCCGAATGGTTCATGGAGGATTTGACATAACAACTTAAATCGAAAAGCTACTTGTATGCAGGTGAGGGGATACTTACATCCTTCGCTTTGCTTTTTGGTTGGAAGATGACCTAAGGGAAGCAAACCTAGCCCCCTTCTTGCTTGGATGAATTTCGGACAAGGATGAAAAGGAGGAGCTCTAGGGTTCGGTGAGGAAGAAGAAGAGGAGGAGAAAAACAATTTGATCCCTTATGTCTCCTCATTCCCCCTATTTATTCACTTGAAGAGTCCCTTAGTCTCCCTTACCCCTAACTATAATTTCCCACATTCCTCTAATAATACAATCTTGTTAGGCTTCTGGTTATTGGATGCACCCTTAGGGCTTGGCTATCTCTAGAGGTTTGGGGTTCAATTCCTAGGCCTTGCATCCTTTTTGGCTCATTTTCTTTTATTTTTGAAAAGCCCACATAAAGCCCATCATAATCAAGCCAAAAATTCTTGTAAAATTACTAGAAATTTTACGGGCGTTACAGACACTTGGGTATTAGATACTGGGTGTGGCTCACATATATGTAATGACATACATGGGCTAAGGAATAAAAGAAGACTCATCAAGGGAAAGTCAAATTTACATGTTGGGAATGGATCAAAGGTTGCTGCACTCACCATCGGAACGTATTTATTGAAACTCCCTACAGGACTTGTCTTAGAACTGGACAATTACTTTTATGTTCCTTCATTGATAAAGAACATCATTTCTATTTCTTGTTTAAATAGAAATGGGTACCATTTAACTTTCAGTAACAATTGTTGTTACAAAACTTTGAATGGCGTTCTTTATGGGACTGGAACTTTAAGCAATGGTATTTATACATTGGACATATCCAGTGACATTTTCAATATCGAAGCGAGAAACAAGCGTGCTCGGAAAGATAATCAATTAGACTCCTATATGTCGCATTATCGTCTTGGCCATGTAAGCAAGAAACGCATGTCTGAATTACACCGATGTGGAATTCTAGAATGATTTGAATTGGATTCATACGATACATGCGAATCGTGTTTAAAAGGCAAGATGACTAAGTTACCTTTTACAGTGAAAGGTGAACGGGTGGGAGAGTTGTTTGGTCTAATACATACTGATGTATGCGGACCTATGTCAACGCAAGCTATGGGAGGCTATAGCTACTTCATTACCTTCACCGATGATCACTCACGGTTTGGGTATGTGTTCTTGATGAAACACAAGTCTGAAGCCTTTGAAAGGTTCAAAGAATTCAGAAATGAAGTAGAGAAACAATATGACACGAGTATTAAAATACTTCGATCGGATCGAGGTGGTGAATATGTAAGTCAATAGTTTCTAGATTATCTGAGAGACAATGGTATATTGTCTCAATGGACTCCGCCATATACACGATAGCATAATAGTGTATCTGAGAGGCGTAACCGGACCTTGTTGGACATGGTTAGGTCAATGATGAATCATGCAAATCTTCCCAAGTCCTTTTGGGGCTATGCACTTCAGAAAGTTGTTTACTTGTTAAACAGAATGTCAACCAAGGTAGTCTCTACTACTCCATATGAGATATGGAATAGTAAGAAACCTCATGTATCTTACTTGAAGATATGGGGTTGTCCTACTTATGTGAAGCGGACTATATCAGACAAATTAGATGCTAAGTCTGATAAATATTTATTTATTGGATACCCTAAGGAAATAAGGGGTTACCAATTCTATCATCCTGTGGAACAAAAGGTGTTTGTTTCAAGGCATGTTGTGTTTCCAGAGAAAGAGTTTCTCTTACAAGAAAATAGTGGGAGTGTCGTCGAGCTTGAGGAGGCTCGAGAAACTCAAATAGACATTGATGAGATACCTGGTGAAGCACAACAGCCAATAACTCATAGTGATGAGCCATCGGCTGGACCTATTGTGACACCACATCTTCGTAGATCTGGTAGAACACGCAATATTTCTGAGAGATATGGATTTCTTGTAAGCGAATCAAACGACGTGTTACTCATTGATGATGAGGAGCCTACCAGTTATGAAGAAGTTCTGACAAGTTCAGAAAGGGATAAGTGGCTTGAAGCCATGAAGTCGGAAATGGATTCCATGTATGAAAACCAAGTTTGGAACTTAGTTGACCCACCTGAAGGCATAAAGCCTATAGGGTGCAAGTGGGTTTTCAAGAAGAAAATCGACATGGATGGTAATGTGATTACCTATAAGGCTAGACTGGTGGCGAAAGGATATCGTCAAAAGCAAGGTGTTGATTATGACGAAACCTATTCGCCTGTTGCTATGCTTAAATCCATTCGAATGCTCCTGGCCATAGCGGCTCATTATGATTATGAGATATGGCAGATGGATGTGAAAATAGCTTTCCTTAATGGAAACCTGCTCAAGGATGTGTATATGATACAGCCTGAGGGTTCCACATCGATTGATAAAACCAAGGTATACAAATTACGATGATCCATATATGGATTGAAGCAAGCATCCAGGAGCTGGAATTTCCGTTTTAATGAGACAATCAAAAAGTTTGATTTCTCACAAAATTCAGACGAACCTTGTGTGTACAAGAAGGTTAGTGGGAGTGCAGTCGTGTTCCTAGTATTGTATGTCAATGACATATTACTTATAGGAAACGATGTTTCAGTCTTATAGTCAGTTAAGATTTGGTTGTCCAAGACATTCTCCATGAAAGACCTGAGAGAAGCAACATACATCCTCGAGATTAAGATCTATAGAGATAGATCGAAACGGTTGCTTGGTCTTTCGCAGTTTACATATATAGATCGAGTGCTAAAGAGGTTTAGCATGTCGAAATCCAAGAAAGGTTTCCTACCCATCATGCATGGGATACACCTTTCGAAGTCTATGTGTCCGCGCATAGAAGATGAGAGGATTTGCATGAGTAAGATTCCCTATGTATCCCCAATAGGATCTATCATGTATGCTATGTTATGTACGAGGCCCGATGTATCATATGCTCTGAGTGTCACGAGTAGATACCAGTTTGATCCGGGAATGGATCATTGGGCGACTGTTAAGACGATCTTTAAGTACTTAAGAAGAACTAAGGATGCGTTTCTAATATATGGAGAAGGGGACATGGTGATACGTGGGTATATGGATGTCAACTTTTAGATAGACAAGGATGATTCCAAGTCTCAGTCTGGGTATGTATACACCTGGAAAGGAGGCGCAATAAGTTGGAAAGGTTCCAAGCTTGACACTATAGCGGATTCTGCCACTAATGCAGAATACATTGCAGCTTCAGAAGCAGAAAAGGAAGCGGTTTGGATCAAGAAGTTCATCTTTGAACTTGATGTGGTCTCATCAATGATCCAAACATGTGCTTCGTCGCTATCATCTGATCAAAGAGATCGTTAGTAGGAAGGAAATACAAATCGAGAAGATCCCACTAAAAGGAACTTAGCGCATCCTTTAACTAAGGCATTACCTCAAAGTAAGTTTGAGGGTCATGTTAGAGCTTATGGTATTGGATACCGTAGCAATTGGCATTAGGCCAAGTGGGTGTTTGTTAGTAATATATGAGAGATATCCTAAGGCAATCGCCTTATGTTTGAACCATTTATATGATAAATAGGATTCACTATTTGAGTATATATGTTCTCATGTATCTGATTAGATCTTAAACTCATTTACTGAAAGTCCACGATATGATTCACAGCATGAGAGAATTTGTGATTGGATCACAACTAGTGAGTATCTCTACATGTGTAATTGTGATGTATCGGAATTATCCCTAGTCGATGAATTGATGGATTTGGACACCATCAATTCTGTCGACTAGCACGAGGTATACTCCTTGGTGTATCCAAGCAGCTGATTCTCACTGGCTGGAGACATTGTGATGTCCGGAGTTAATCGTGGATGTTAGTTATGGTAACTAGTTCATTGGAGTGAACAGCCATAAGACTTCATATGGTTCTCTGCATATATAGATATGTCAATGAAGTTCTTACTGCAGCTTAAGTGCGATGTTCCTTTGACTTGCGGTATTCAAGTCATCTTGATCATGAAGACCTATGCTTTGACATCTTAAGCAAGCTTCTCTGAGGTGATGTGGACCCGGGATGATTGGGCATAAGTCGAAGTAATCGAAGGTGTCTGAATAGCCTATAAAGGATTCACCACTCCTTGTGAGGAGATGTATACCCATGGCCTCTCGTCGGATTGTTACTAAAGTCTTTGGCCAAAGCATTACATGTTTAGAGTACGGTACTCTTAGATACATGTGCAGTAACTAGAATCCGTAGGACGAGGAAATGATACTTGGGCTAGGTGTGACATAGTCAACCTAGTATGGACTGACACTATAGACCATGTCCTGAACCAAGTGGGTATAAGATGAGTGAAGGGAATGGGGCACGATTCATTGTAGCTGCTGAAGGGTTTCAGAAATAGTTCTGGATCAACCGTTGATCTTTTCAGTTAATTGGGGATCATGATGTACTACTAGGTGACACTCATGATCTTTCTATAATTAAATTATAGATGGCCAACATAAACCGAGAACCTATTTGGTCACATGTACAATGAGCGTAATCCGAAGGATTTAAAATGAGCTTGAGAATGAGATTCTCAGACCGAGAGAAACTAGGTTTGGTTGGACCAAACAAGGAGCGAGCATGAAATCGTTTCAGTCGCAATGGAAGTGTGGATGGGTCGTGTCTTATGAAGACATGATGGATGAACCAAATTGGTTTGGTTCTAATCCAATGGTGGAGAATAAACCAAAGGGGTTTGGTTTGTTTTAAACGAATGAACCAAAAGTTGGTTCGGTTTATTTTAACTTAAAATAGACCAAATCAGTTTGGTTTATTTTAACTTAAATTAATGGAGCGGGTTAACGGGTTTTGGTTATGAACCAATAACCATTAGGAGAATTTGTTCTCTATAAAATAGGGCTCAAGGGTTTAATGAGAGCCTTAATCAAAAGTTGCCGCCCCTCTCCCTCCTCTCCTCTTGTGGTCGGTGCCCAAACCCTAGCCGTCGCCCACCTCTTGTGCCGCCGTCCAAGTTGTTGTTGGTGTCCAAGCTTCAGTCGACGATCCTCCGGCGACCCTCCGGTGATCTTCCTTGGCTCCAGCGACAAGGTGAGCATCTAGCTTCCTTATTTGGCCGGCATTAATCCTCCACCAAAGCTGTCCAGTTTTCTGGACAGCTTGTTTACTTCGTGTCGGAGCATTGTTTGGATGACGTTTGGAGCTCCAACATCGGCTTCCTTGCTGGGGATTCAATCTCCGGTAATCCTCATAGGTGGAGGATGAAGGATTCGTCAAACGGTGGGCAAATACCTCTCCGGAGAAGCGAGTTTTTGAGGACTCATTTTGAATCCGAATTTTGATTCGGATTGTGATCTTCTCTCAATCACATCGTCTTCGACGTGAGGCTAGTGACTCGTACGAAGACAAGACTCGTGACTTTGTGAAGTCATCCCGAAGATACTCGGCATAGATACGGATAGAGGCGATTCTAGCGAGGGTCGCTCCGGTTGATGTCTTTCCCGCTACACATGATACATCAGGTATACGTAGAATAATTTTCTTTTATTGCAAAATTTGAAACTACAGTTATGTCTACACATGTTGTACTATGCATGTGTGTGGTGTGTGTGTTGTAATAAATTAGATTTATTATTTTTATTTCTTCCGCTGTGCACATGTTTACGAAACATGTTCGAACACACACTCGCCGCGGTGCCGGAAACCCAACATATACTCCCTAAACAAAATGAACAGCGTAAAGTGCAGACATACCTGGAAGTCTGCTATGCTACATATATCTAACCTGAGCATATATCCACAATATTCAACATGAAGAGTATTATTAACTCTCACTATAATCATGATACAGGTCAAAGGTATCTAATGGTCTGACCAACAAATATACAGGTATCCGACACAACCGTATAACAGATGCGAATAGCATGTATGAAGATGATGTACAACCAAATGCAGCAAGTATAGTACAATCAAATGCAACATCATAATAAGCATATATATATAGACTGCATCTATATATATACTAATCACAACCATATATATATATATATATATATATATATATATATATAGTAATATACAAAGCGCCATAAGATACGGCAATGCAATATGCATGGTCATTCCTGCACACCCTGACTCGCTACCACGATCCTAGTGTAGCCTAGGTGGCACGACATGACAACTATCCCAACTCAACACCAACCACTGCTCTAGAGTGGCCGAGTGGACAGTATGATCGAGTAGCATATGAGCGTAAAGAGTTCGCTACACAATGGGGGTCCCTGCTGCTGGCCACTCCGACTAACACTACCTATGAGTGGTCGAGTGTCATGCACCCAAGACAACTGCACGCAACTCCAACTACCACCGTCTATAGTGGTAGAGTGCGACACAACAAATGCTCTACGCTCACACTAGTTACTCCTCCATGAGTAACCTGGGAGACAGGATGACTGACGACCCTCTCAACCACAAAGGAGACTATGTCGTCAGTATGCATACAAATGATATAATGCACAGTCACGGATACAGACATCCACCACAGACTCTCTATTTTACAGAGAGTCATACCAATCTGATAAACATACTCTCTATCCTACAGAGAGTCATACTCAACTGATCATAACCCTCTCTATCCTGTAGAGAATCATACTCAACTGATCGACGCATTCTCTATCTTGTAGAGAGTCGTATTCAACTGATCATAAAAGCTAGGGCCACCGGTCTGTAGAAACACACTAATCACAATTTATCTGACCATTTACACAACACCTGATCAGTAGTAAACAAGCAACATAAGGGTATTGATATCAACCCTACGTTCAGGACCTTACTTACCCACGGATGCCCTTTTTACCCAATTTACAAATCAGGTCATCATCCGTATTCCACTATTTACACATAACTAAACATTTATAGGTTTACTTACATCGCATAACTCCTAATCATGATGAGGGAAAATGTGATAACAGCAACAGAGCATATAAAGCCAATGGCAAAGTATCAAGCACAAGAAATAATAAGAGTGGAGTCAAGGTAATATGATCATACATCTAAATATGTATGCAACAATAACTACCTGACCAGGGAAGGAAATTACCCACCAGCTGAAATGCTCGTAATAATAAAGCTCTCACGCCCATGGACCTGTCTCGTATCCACGTCCTACACATATCAAATATTATGGTTAAGTGCATGCACACGATGAAGGATCAAATCGAATCTTACATTAACTTCGTATTCCGATCAACTATATTGATCTAGTTATCCAATTAACCTAATCAATCCTCCATATTAATCCCTATCAACCATTAGGCCACTTAAAAACTTATTATACATTTATAACCGTCCATATCTGAACTCACCAACCTTATCAATACTTGCACAACTTCCTGATCTCAAGTGGAGATACCACACCAAACCATTCACATAGCATAAATATTACAACCATCCCAAACAAAACAACATACTATATCCCACAACCAAATCACCATGAGCAACACCTGCTACAGCATAAACACATAACCACAATCATCGATCCACACCACTTTACCTCAAACTCGATCCACCCCTCTATTTCACAGTGCCACCAACCTATCCACACAGAACACAGTCCATTCACAGCCGAGAACAGAACAACTCATTCCACAACCAACAGTTTACACGAATTCAAGGGCCTAACCAACCCTATTTAAACTCCTCAACTTAACCCAGCTCCATCCACTCCATCACAGTCGGCCAATTCTCCCAAACAGCACCATCCGACATGCTCCATCTAAAGAAAACCCAATGTCCAGATCAAATCATGTTGATACACAAATAAAGGATCACACACAGCAATTGATAGATGAAAAGCAAAGGTTAAATCAAGTTTACCAGCCCCAAATCTCCACCGACAGTAAATCTCCTCCTATCCCCTATTCCTCGGAGCAATCCACGCTGAAGATCCTTGCCCAAACATGAAAGAAGCGCGTTCCATAGGTGGATCCCTTCTGAGATCGAGAGGAAAACAATGAAAGAACATTGTCTTACCTTGCTCCGACAACGATTGAGAAGAACAGCTCCCGATCGAAGCATCGCATACCCGAACTTCCCGGCCACGCACACGCTCATCGCCGGCACGTCCGTGGGCACCGTCAAGGGTGGTCGGTCGTCGCTTGCAGAGGGGAGACAGCTGTGGTCGATCGTCGCTTGCCGAGAAAGGGGCGGTTGTGGTCGGCCTTCGCTTGCAGAGAAAAGGAGGCGGTTGTGGTCGGCCTTTGCTTGCGGAGAAAGAAAAAGAGGCAGTTGTGGCCGGCCTTCACTTGCTGAGAAAAGGAGGGAGTGGCGAGAGGTAGAGAGATCGCACAGAAGAAGGAATCGGGGGAAGAGGAGAAGGCGATCGGGAAGAGGAAGAGAAGTAGATAAGTCTTGAAAAAGGAATCGACGGGAAACAGAAGGAATCGGGTTAATTAAACCATTTAATTCCTCATTAGAAGATAGTCTAAACAGGCTTTACAAAAGCTTGTTCACTTTATCCCCATGAAATATCCATAAAACTTTCGCTTAAATCCAGAAAAAATTTTAAAAATTCCTGAAAATACTACAAGAAAAATGGATAATAGCGATGAATTCGTAATTTTTCGCTAAATACAGATATTTTCGACGAATTTACCTATCGTCGCAAATATTCTTATATTTGCGACGAAACAAAAACTTTTCATCATAATTATAATATATATTAACGACAATATAAATATATTCGTCGTAAAATAATACTTAGCGATGAATATATATTTATTCATCAATATCTTAGCGACGAATTATAAAAATCATTGCAAACTCTTCAGTCGAGTAATCTGAATTCTATGACCGTCCAAATGTTAGCCAGTCGAGTCGTCATGCCAGCTAGTCGACTGAGTATTAGCGACTATATATTTAATATCCATTGCAAACAATTCAGTCAAGGTGCAAGTCGAGTTAACTCGATTCTGTGTTGATGTTACAATATTAGCGACGAATTTACATTATTCGTCGCTAATAATGTCTTAGCGACAAAAACTTAATGATTCGTCATTAAGGTCATAAATATTAGCGACCAATATTTAATTATTCATCGCTAAACTACACGGAAAAGCCCTATCCCACGCCGAATCTCCCATTTTCTCCGCGACTTCGTCTCCTCCATCGATTTTCTTCTCCGGTGATTCCCTGCGCGAGTCTTCCAGCGGCCTAGCTTCCTCCCGGCATGCACGCAACTCCTTCTCGGCCATCGTCCAGCTCCTGCAGCAAGCTCCGGTGACAAGCTCGGCCATCTCCCGGTGTGCGGCAAGCTCCGGTGCCCTAGCTTCCTCCCGGCACGCGTGCGACTTCTTCTCAGAGCCTATCTCTCGATTTTGCAGCTCCAACGACCTCCCGCCTCCTTCTCCAACTCCGGCCGCTCCGGTGGAATAACTCTGATCCCCAACATCCGGTGGAAATATTGATTGCTAACATTATAAATTTGTTTAGTTCTTGTAATTTTTATGTCCTGCGTAATGAAAAAAAATTGATAGTTGAATCGTTACTTAATTCTCGTTGTTTGAACATGATGGTTATATTTTTACCCTGAGCAACTATACGACTACTTGAACTTGGTTAGCCGTAGGTTTTTTGAAGCACATTTTTAGTTATATCATGCAATTAAGTAATAGTCATTGAAACTAGATTTGTTGCATATATAACCTTTTATTGAAAAGTAACATCAAAATTGTTGTATATATGTTTAACCAGGGTTTAAGAATATGGATAAAAGTTAGATAATGATTCAAAATCGGATTAGTCCTGAATATATCAATGGGTTGAATCAATTTATACATATTGCAGAAAATTATATGATCAGTTTGAATTTATCAAAAATCCGCTGTCCATGTCGACTGTATGGCAATTTATTTCAGTATGAATTGGATTATGTGCGAGGACATCTTTATAGGTGGGGTTTCGATAGATTATATAAAGTTTGGAACTTTCATGGAGAAGCTTCTACATCATCCAATAGTATAAATATTGTCAATCAAGATGAGAATTATTTTGATGTTGAAGTAGATGAGTTCTAAGATGATTTTGAAGACATGTTTACTGATTTACAAAATGCAGAAAATATAACCAACAATGAGGCTCAACCAGATGATATAAATGTAAACACAAATGCAAATGATTATAGATGAAGTTATATTTCAATGTTGGAAGAAGCACAAAAAGAACTGTATCCGAATTGTACTAAATTTTCTAGTTTCAATTTTGTGGTGAAACTAATGCATGTGAAGGTGTTAAATGGCTGGAGCAATAAATCTTTTGATATGTTACTTCAGTTATTGTAAGATGCATTTCCTAAACTGAATGTGATTCCAAACTCTTATTATGAAGCCAAAAAATTACTAAAGGAGTTAGGATTGACATATGAGAAGATACATGTTTGTAAGAATGATTGTATATTATTTTGGGAAGAGCATGAGAATAAGGATGCATGTCCATTGTGCAAGGAGCCCAGATACAAGTACGAAGGGATGAATAGGAAAAAGAATTCTCACAAAATTCTTCGATATTTTCCTCTGAAACTGAGACTTAAGAGGTTATTTATTTCGAAGCATACGGCCAAAGAGATGAGATGGCATAAAGAAAAGCGAGTTGAAACAGATGGTGTATTAAGACACCCAGCTGACAGTGAAGCTTGGAAAGAATTTGCCAATGCAAATGAAATATTTACATGTGATCCACGAAATATTCACTTAGGGTTGACTATTGATGGGTTTAATCCATTTGGAAACATGTCAAATGCTTATAGTATGTGGTCTGTTATACTTGTGAATTATAATTTGCCACCATGGAAAATGATGAAGCCACCATATATGATTATGTTTCTTTTAATTCCTGGGCCTAAATCACCTGGCAAAGAGATAGATGTATACTTATGACCTCTGATTAAGGAACTGAAGTAGCTCTGGGATGACGGAGTTGAAGCATATGATGCATCAACTGAACAAGTATTTCAATTAGATGCTGCTGTGATGTGAACTATTCATAACTTTCCAGCATACGAAACAGTTTCTAGATGGAGCACAAAGGGTTATAAGGCATGTCCAGTATGTTTAAATGAAACCAAATCTCAAGGATTAAGGAGTAAAATATGCTACACATGTCACCGTGGAATCTTGGATGTGCATCACCCATGGCGTAGAAATAAAGATTTCAATGGAAAGGTTGAAAAAGGACCACCACACGATGTCCTGTGATTCACGCAGAACTACTCAGAATAGTGGGGTCAGTGTACCATCCTCTGATGATGGGGACAATTTGGATTTTTTTGGTGTGTTGAAGAATGTGATCCAAATATTTTACTCTTTCAAGTATAAAGTTAAATATTTTGGTGTGAATGGTTCCAATGTAATCCAAAAAAAAATCGATGGTGGAAGAGTATGGTCTCTTGTGTATTGACACTTCTGAAAAATGGTATGATGATGATCCATTCATTTTGGCTAACCAAGAAAATCAAGTGTATTATTTGAATGATATCAAACGTGGAGGTCATTGGAAGGTCGTGCAAAGGGTTCCCCACCGCGATATATACGAAGTAACTGAAGTTGAGGAGGTATCTAAAGATTTTGAGGGTCGTAATATCTTGATCATGGAGTCAAACCAAGAAATTTCATCCAATGATTCAACTTCAGTAGTCGGTGAAGACTTAGCAATAACTCATCTTTGTTGATTAGATGTTGAGCATCACCAAATTAATATGGCAAATGCACAAGTGGATCTAGATATGGGCACTCAAAGTAATCGTATTGTTGATGGTGAAGATAGTGAAAGTGACAGTGAGGCAGATGATTATTTATCCTTTTCAGATGATGATAGTGATTAGATGTATTTACACGGTATTTATATTGTTCTTCATTTATATTTCATGTATTTAATATAATCTTTCTTTTATACGTCGATCTGTATATAATGCTTTTGTCACAGCTATGCCGCCTAAAAGAATTGAGCCCCCTCCAGTTGTGACTACGCCAGACGATGATAGTGCTCCTGCTCCTACGGGTTAGTTATGTGCTTTTAAGTATGTATATATATTTTGTTTCCTATATATTTAACTTGGTAATTGTTAACATTCTTTTATTTACAGGTCATCCGGCATGTAAAGAGACACGGGGCACACACTCGGATCGGCTCCGACGGCAAATAGAGGAACGGGGTAGATTACCCATTACCTTTCGTAAGAGCGATGGTCACCCTATAGGGACGAATGCAGCTGCTTTTATGACATAGTTAGGTCTATCAATTAAGAAGTTCGCCCCCTGCAAGCTAAGAGTTGGAAGCATATCCCTAAGGATAATAAACATATGATATATGATCGATTATCAGTAAGTACGAGTATTTTGCTATTTAAAGAATCAACCATCATTCATTATTAAATTTCAATATTAGAATTTTTTTCAGGCTGCTTTTGATATCAGTTTTGCCGAGGAGGCAACGTCGGTGAGGAAGGAAACCGACAAATTAATGAGTGCACGGTACAGAGATAATCGAAACAAGATGCACACTCATTATAAGATTCTACTGCATTTTTCCCCCACCGAGCGGCGACATCATATGCCGAGGGAGTTTTGTGAGACGCAGGAAGACTGGGACTATATGTGCGATCTGTTTGAATCAGAAAAATTTTAGGTAACTAATCTATACCAATTATCTGAGTTATATATAAATTAAAATATGTGCAACTCATGTTTTAAGTTTTATCTTAACAAATTTTGATATTATAGACACGATCGGCAATAAATGCCCAAAATCGAGCACAAGTACCCTTTACCCATCGAGGTGGCTCAAAATCATTCATCGATGATTCTGACGATTATGTAAGTATAAATTTTATAGTTACAGTATATTGGTTGGTATTTTTAATATTAACACATTATATTATTTTTCAGCCCGATCAGTCTAAGAGAAAAGATCGGATTACCGTCTTTAATACAACCCACTATACCTCGTCAAAAGGATAGAGTGGGGAGAGAGTCGAGGCTGCATACGTAATATATACTCCATAAAATTTACTAAAGTTTTTTTTAAATATTAGTAATTCTTGGTAAAATTATTGATAATGTGTTTGTTATTCTTAGGGTGATATGGCGAGACTGCGAGATGAACACATCCAGTCTCAAGAAATTGAAGATGACATCGATGCAGTTCAGATTGTGTATCAGGTGTGTGATCAAGTCCTAGGTGTTTGCTCTGGATATATTAGAGGACTTGGAAGTGAGCCAAAACCAGTTAGATCCACTTCTTCAGATGCCAGCTCCTCATCCAGAACAACTAACGCAGCACTGCATGAAGAACTTCAGTCCACTAAAGAGGAGCTAGCAAACACTAAAGCTCGATTAGCTAGCAACGAAGAAGAGTTGGCATCAATGAGATCGAGACAAGATATGTTCGAAGCAATTCTGAATCGACTTGCACTTGGAGCATTACATTCATTGATGCACGAGTCATCTTCAGCTCCATCTCCTCCTTCATCATAGAGTTAGTGAACTTGTGAATTTGAGTGTGTGTGTGTGCAAATTAATACTATGAATTTATTAAATTTCGTGTTATGGACTTTAAATTTGATGTTATGTTAGTTGCCTTTAAATGTATATGTAGGTTTTATTGTTTTAGTTGTATGTTGATAATGTTAGTGTCAGCCCTTAGTGTCAATCATGAGATGATTTATTATGAATCATGTGTATCATATTTCATTAATAAAAGGCAAAGATTGTTTATTATATTTACTTTATACATGTGCCAACTAAAATAAATATAATAATGTCCTTGAATAGTAGTTTTTAATCTACAGTATATCAATTGGTAGAATTGATTATGAGAAGTTGTAGAGAATACTATTCTTAATATTCCTAATCAAGTATTAATATACAAGGGCAATATTAATACATTGAGATTAGCATGTAGGTCAATGGATGACTTGATCTTACAAGTCATGGATATGTGATATCACATTGACACATGGGTATATATATTGGAGAATTTATATACTGAATTGATCCGCCATGAGAAAGTATCATGGATCCTTATATGAGTGTCATATACTTTCTCATGTGACTATTGGTATGAATAGTCCTTAGACCTGAAGTCACTACAGATCCCTACATAAGGAGTTATGTACTTTGGTATCGTCCAACGTCACATCGTAACTGGGTGCACTATAACGGCGATCACTGGGTATGTAACGAATTATGCAGAGGGATGTGAGTGATATAGATGGGATCTATCCCTCCCATATGACGGGAGTGATATCTTTGGCCTCTTGATAGAGTAGGACCACGAAATGCATGGGACATGCTCAAATGAGTCAATATGAGATATTGAGCTCATTTGTTTGAGTGAGTCTACTTGGGGATCAAGAAACATAAAGATCGATAAAAGGATGACATGGTCTATGCCTCATTGATCGATCTAAGATATCAAAGATAGAAGGACACCGTCATACATGATAATAGTCACGGAAAGATTGTCGAATCTTGATGATCTTGTAACTTGGGTAGCAATGATGTATTGCTAGATGTCGCTCATTACTTATGTATCTAAAAGGGGTTTTAGATACATTGCCAACGTTACAAGACCCTATAGGGTCACACACAAATGGCATTCTATTTTGGATATGGTTTCTTTTAGTTGGACTAAAAGGACAATTGAGCATATGGCCAAGATTTGAGTTAGACTCAAACTGGTTAAACTTGAGTTAGACTCAAGTTGAACCATGGAAGATGATTCATCATCATGCATGATTAATTTGATTAATCATGCATAGGAATACCAAAGGGCTTGGTATTCATGATGAGAATTAAAAGAAGGGAACACCAAGGGTCTTGGTATTAAGAGAACTCTTAATGGGGAGATAATGGCATTGATGGCTATGGATTAAAAGGGTCTTTTTGGTGTTAAACGGTGATGACAATTTTTGTGTGGCTTTTAGTGTTTAGGCGTGCAAGCCAAAAGGGCCAAGAGAGAAAGTGTTCTCTCATCTCCTCCTTCCTCTCCTTCTTCTTCCAAAAGAGTTTTTGGCATTTTTCTAGGGGTTCCTAGCACAACGTGACTCCAAAGCTAGTATGGGTGTCAGTGTGGATACCATAGATATACGGTTACCCTTACCGTATTGAGATCCGACAGCGTTTGGAAAAGCGGGATTGCGAAGGGCACGCACCGAAGGTATATTCCTCCTCTAGATAAGATCTAAACTAGATTAAAGAAAACGATTTATATAGTTTTGCATGGATCTCTGGTGGGATCCGGTATAATTATTGTTTCTCCTGTGGTTGTGCGAAGTATTCGCCCGCGATGTTGTGAACATCAGATCCGGAGTTTTTCCCAACAGATAAGTTATATTGTGTGGTTGATATTGTATTACAGGATTTTGAATACAAATAAAAAGATTTTTAGAAATTGTTTTTTTTTATGGTTAGCGACGAAATTATAAAAATTCGTCGCTAACTGTCGATATACGACTTCAGGATTTTGAGGTTTAGCGACGAACTTAACAAATTCATCACTAACTATCGATATTTGGAGAAACGGTCGACTCGCCAGTCGAGGTGTTCGACTGCTGTAGGATTTAGCAATGAAAATTATATATTTTCGTCGCAAAAGTACATCCAGTCGAGGCGCCAGTCGAGGAGCTCCTACTTCTGTGGTTGGCCCAAGATTAGACATTAGCGACGAAAATTTTTATATCGTCGCAAAGTGTCTCCAGTCGAGGCGCTAGTCGCCTGGGCAAAAATAAGTAGTTAGCGACGATTTTTGTATTTTTCGTCGCTAATATCTATGATTTTCCTATTTTTCGGTGTCGAGGTTTTGCGACGAAATAATTTTTTTTAGCGACATTTTTATTTCCGTCGGTAATATTAATGACGAATATATTCTAAATCGTCGCTATGTGTCTTAGCGACAGTCTTATTACGACGAGTCTAGCGACGAAAGTTTTCCGTCGTAAACGTTATTTAGCGACGAAGTTTTTCTATTAGCAACGAAAAAGTTTCATTGCTAATTTCCCTTTTTCTTATAGTGAAATTTTATAAGATAATTTCTTAATTAATAAGGGTATTTATTATTATTGTATTTTCCAATAGCTTACACCCCCCTCTAGCGCTCATCGAAGATCCTACAATATAGAAATTAAGTGTGCATTTCAGATACTTTAAAATTATGGTTTGTCGTCTTTTGAGAATTTGATTACTTATCTGCGTCCTTTGATAAATTATTGAAAATATTCTCTATAAAATTAAAATAAAATCAAAACTTAAAAGCCACGGCATAATTTATAAAAAATGTGGAACCGCCACATTAGCGACCCCTCACCGCTGCCCCTACGTGTGGAGGGGGGTAAATCAAGTCCCAGATGACTAGCACAGAAATGCGGAGTCATCGGTAGCCTGGTCGGTACCTCCAGGAATCGACCCCTTGCCCTTTCAAGCCTTAACACGGCTGCGCTAGCCATCTGGATTTGCCCTGGGAGCTCCACGGCATAATTTATAGATAGAGTTGCAAATGAATCAAATTTTGTAAGGAAATTTGGTATTCTATTTAGTACAAATTTATTTGTATTTATTGAATATATATAAAGTTAATCAAATAAATAAATTTGAATAATTTATTAAATTAAATAAATTTAAATGTATATTAATTCGATTTATTAATATTCATAAAAAGATGTGAATCGTCTTGGGACTACAGTGGAGTGGGAGGACGTCCATATAATTTATTAGATATTTAAGGTTCGAACTTCAACTATGGTAGAATTTTTCTTCAAAATTATATGTTGAATCTAAGAAAATTGGATTGGTAGGCCGATGTCTCCCGAATTAATCAGACCAAAAATATAAGGGGGTGTTTAGTAGAAAGAAAATTTTTTATTTTCTGTTTTCATTTTCTGAGAAAACGAGAAAACGTGTTTAGTTGGTGTTTTCCATCTCCGTTTTCTGAGAGAGAATTTTTTAGAAAACTGAAAAACAGAAAAAAATTGTTTTCTATTTTTCAGAAAACAGAAAATGAAAATGCTGCCAAACGCCCCCTAAATATCTTATCCCAACTAAAATAAAAAATAAATAAATAAAAATATGTGAATTGTTTGGGAATAAATTATGATGAATCATATTCATGTTCTTATTAATACAGTATATAAATAAATAAACTCTCAAAACCAAACTTATAAATGAAATAAATAAATTTAAAAATATAAAAGTTTTAAACAATTGAATAAATTTAATCGAGAACTCAATAATATTTAAATAAATCAAGTTTACTTATCAAACAAACTTGTTTACGGTCTTATTTTATTAAGATATTTTTAATAAAGCATTTTAATTGCTCAACTACTATTTTTAAAGAAAAAAAATAAGGAGAGAGTTCCATTCCTATTATAAATATTTTTAAACTTATTTAATACATCGTCCCTTCTAAAAGAATTAAACCACCTTCCTAGCCAATTTATCTAATTCACCAGCCTAACCAATATAATGACGTGCAATATTACGATTTAAATTGTCCCAATCAGAGAATCAAATGATTAATACAAACTATAAAAATTTTCGAAGTTTCTATTCTTCGATTAATTCTTGATTAAATAAAATATTTTTCGTGATTTATCTTTCTTACAATGATTATAAAATCAATCGATAAGAACCGTCAAAATGATAGATTTGACCTTTGACTCCAAGTATTGTGACTGTACATCATGTCCCATCCAAGATCCAAGCCTTTAAACCATGGCTGTGACACTCGAAATTCACAGATCAAACCATAAAAGTACACAGCATATTCATCTTGGCAAAATACCGGTTACATATTTACAACTTATGCTCCATCCCTTCGATCGAACGCGCTATTACAGTTACATATGTTAGCGGCCTATGACTACAAACAAGAAAAAGAAGAAAGAACTTTGTTGAAGGTTGGAGCAGACGCCACAAAAAAAGTAGTACGAGCATTGCGATCTCATATCCAAAAATATTGGAATCGAATGGGATGATCCACATCAAAACTTAGTCATGACAGTTAAACAGATATCTAAGATCATCTACTGTGAGCCGGGCGGCATGAGTACCGGTTTGGTCTTCGCCAAATGCAGAAGAAACCATCTTCCTCTTCTCCTCCTGCAAGATGTAAAGAGGCATTATTTATTTGTCCGCGCAAGGAAACCAAGTTTGCAGCTGTTTTAAAATCAGAAATTACTGAAAAGCAGCATCATAACAAAAGGTTGTTGTCGAGAACAGTGCACAGAATCTAATTTGCCTAAACAATTACTCGGTCAATAGTTATATCTGTTGATATAGACAATTAGATAATCAGAGTTTGTATATGGTTAATGAACAAATCCACCAATGACGCAGTCAATTAATGTGTCTTGCATAATTTGATTACTGCAATTAGTTACAATGGACTTCGAGGTTTTGACGAAGCTAACATGAGCATAGCTGTCATTTAAATGTCAGAAAAGAATAATGTCCATGAACAAGTTACCTGAAGAGCCAAAATGCGATCTTCAACTGTATCTTTGACAGTTATTCGGGAGACAGTCACCGGACGAGTCTGACCAATTCTATGTGCTCGATCAATTGCTTGGTCTTCAGTGGTTGGGTTCCACCAAAGATCAAGAAGAATTACATGACATGCAGCAATCATATTCAGGCCAAGACTTCCTGCTTTTAACGACATAAGCATAACAGTTACCTAAGAGAAACATAAATGATTACTTTACGAACACAAAATAGTTCAAGATAGGCAAGGATAGAAGAAGTATTGAGCATAATACAGAAGAATACAACATAAATTTTTTTGATTATCTGACCTCTGGATCAGTGTTGAAGTCTTTTACAGCCTTGTCTCGTGCAACGAGAGACATTGTTCCGTCAAGCCTCCTGTACTGTATTACACTTTCATTCAATGAAAGCTCAAGCAAGTCTAGCATGCTGGTCCACTGGGAGAAAACAATGGCCTTCTCCGGAACTTCAGTGGTCAAGTTTAATCGAGTGGAAGCAGAATCTCCAGAACTTTGATTTGCAATAGACTTCAGAATATCTAGTGTTGCTTTAATTTTAGATGATATATAGCCACTATGGGTAATCAGTTGCTCGTCAAATGTAGAACTGGTTGAAGTTTCATCATCAAAATTTTCACAGATACAACTCTTCAGGGTACTACGTGAAAATACACAATCAGTACCAAGTAAATCTTTACAACCAGGTGCAGGACACATGTCATCACCAATTAAACGTTCAGATACACACTGGTAGCAGAAGACATGACCACACATTGATACAACACCATCTTCTGGAGGATCCTATGAAAGGTACCAAATTGTTAGGCCTCAGTAGGACAACTGTAAAATAAACAACTAAACTTATCAAAAATGTTGCTAACTGAATAAGCTCCATTATCTGTCTGGCTAGTAGAAATATTGAATTGTGAGAAACACACAGTCGAATGCAACTAAACAAATTGAATTCATTTTAATATTATAAAGCTCAAAGCTCTAAAGACAGAAAATATAAGTTTCTGCTACATAAAATAAAAAGGTCTGTAATCAAAGTGTGAGCAAACTTGGAAAACATTTGATAACTAGATAAATAACTTCAAGCCCTAATGTGGATCAACTCATTTCCAAGCTAACCTCAATGTCAAGCTGTTAACAGCGCAGGAAGTAATAAAATTTGGCAAAAATAAATGGTTAAAGAAGTTCGCATATCTAAACCCAACCTCAAAGTGAAGGTTAAATGGCAGAACAAGAGCCATATGCTACAGTAGCTTCAATTGATGAATAATATTTTCAATTACAAGAATCAACTATCTAATGGTCAGATGTTAAGCACAAAATGGGCTATATCCCGAGTTTAATCACTTAGTTTAAAGTGATCACGTTGCATCAGTGTGCACAAGTATTCATGGTATATTTGGTTGACAGAACGAAATTTGAAACTGATAAGGAATTTAAATTTTATTCTAGGGAATTGAATTGACAATCGATGGATTATGAACAACTATTCCTCAGTTTGTTTCGCAGGCAATAATTTGATTTCCTACATTTGGTTTGTAGAGAGGTTGTAAATAATAAACAAGGAATAACTTTTACAAATATAAAATATACTGAATGTATTGTATTTGATTGATCCAATTTCACAGAACCAGGAACGATCCACTCACTAAACCGGTTGTCTGACTCATCCACCTATTTGACCTGCAGCTTAATTGACTTCTGCAACTCATCTAGCCCAACTAGCCTATTTGCCTCAACTGACCTGCCCTTCTTGACCAGCCCATCTGATCTGTCCAACCCACCTGACTCACTTAACTCATCTGACTCACCCAAGTTGACTGACCCAACCAATTCGCCTAGCTTGACCAACCTAAGCCCAGCTCAACTGGCCCCATCCAATAGGTTGTAGATAGAGCTATCAAACTAGCATCTAAAACTTTGATGTTGGTAATGAACGCTGATAAAATTTACATAGGCAAGCATCAAGTCCTTAGTCCATAAAGTAAAAAAACCATGTTTAAGTTTGATAATTGCGTTGATTAGGTTCCAATTAATACACTGTAGCATCTGAGGCTAGGCATTGCAAAATATTATAGATCCAAGCTTGATAAGCTAGCACTTGCCGATTGGTTTCAAAATCAGATCTGGAAAATCACAGTAAGATAAAGCAACAATCATTTTTAAGAAAAAGTATCTTGGTGAACTTCTAGTGTGGTCATGTATTGGGCACAGCGACAACAGCAGATGACCTTTTCTTACAAATCTTGCATCGCTCATGGATATTCCAGATCCAAAAGAATGATAAGGCTTTTACTAGGACATCTAGAATTTAAGTCTAGAAGATTGCAATAGAGATATAGTTAATTAGTTTCACATTGAGACTTGTACTTTAGTGTTGTTTCGTACTCCTACCTATGCCTAAACTGTTGCTTCGACTCCTAACTTCCCCCCACATGATTTTATTGTTCTACACTTCTATTGCCATTTTTCAACTTATTAGTTGCTACTGGTAGTTCAGTACACATGTTATGTCTGTTCCCAAGCCTGTGCCTTTGGGAAGGGGCTCTAGTTAATCAAATAATAGCGTTGGATGGTACCAGGCACTATGGGACTTTCCAACCTGTTGGCATATCAGATTATACAATACCTATAGGTTTCTAACACTGTGGATCAGAGCATTTGCAGCGATGTTAATGTTTCTGTTTAAGTTACAAACCAAAAAGTGTGGCGCATCTGACAAACAAGATGGAATTGAAGGTAATATGTTGGCAGAAAAATTTATACTCTATGAGCATGCATTGACACTAATATGTTTCTCTAATTTCTTATATAAAGATATAGGTATTTGTTCCAGTGGTATTTTTTGACTAATCAACAATTAAATCTATGCAACAATAAGGCGACTTTTAGGAGATTTAATAAGATTTATTAGAACGGTAATCAAATTATATGTCCAAGTTTACTAGTTTATTTTGGAAAATTCCTGTGTTGGATACTCCAAACTCTACCCGAGACATAATTTAAAGCACAAGAAAGTAACTTGTCAAAATTCAGAAGGATGCACATTCAGAATCAGTGTAGAGAAGCCTTACACTGCAGATGGCACAAATGGCCAAACCTTCCAACTGATTAAGTAAATTAATAAGCATTTCCCTGGGAAGTTGTCTTGCCATATCAAATGAATATTTTCCAATAGTATCTGTGTGAAATCCTTTAACAAGGAGGGGATGATCACAGGCTTGCCGAAGTCGCAGCAGAAGCATCAATATACTTGCATAATTTTGTCTCAATGTCCCCATGGCAGCAAATTCCTGCCGACATTCACAACTTCATATATCTGGTATACTATATAAGGAATATATAGTAAATGTTTCCAATAAAAAGCTTTTCACCAGTAGAGGTTAATGGAACAAGGTGATTAGTTAGGAGAGGGATGAATGAACATGCTCATTGTGGTGAAATTGTGATAACTGATTGCACCATTTTGAACTAAAACTCATACAGAGGATTTGTGCAAAATTAATGAAATATGGGGATTATCTTGCAGAGAAAAAGAAATTATCTCACACCGTGGTTAATTAAACTGAAATTTTATTAACAGAAAGATACCCAATGCATTGACAAAGCAACTTTTCTAGACTCCATCCTAACTAAAATAGCAAAGAAAAAACACTAATCAAGAAACATAATAATCTCATTAAACTACTACACAATTAAAAAATACCTATTGAACTCAAACTTAATTAAAAGATAACAAATAGCACAATATCCAAAACAGACCAATTGCCAAAATTAATGACAATTTAAAATTTAAATGTCATTTACTTCTTTACATCACTACCATTTAAAGAAGGAAAGACATTAATTTGAATTTGAGATTGTAATTGATTTTGGTAATTGTTACATTTTGGGTATTGTATATTTTGATATCTTTTAATTTAGTGAGTACCTTTTAGTTTGGTAATTTAATTTCTGTTTGAGATCGTCTCTCTTTGAATAAGGTGTTTATCCTCACTTCCACAAATTGATCCAAATACTGTACGAATTTTGGTTCGATTTGATGTTGCACCATCTCTCTCCTAATAAAGATAATCCTTTTCAACTTAATAATAAAACTTTATATCAAAATATGCTAATAAACATTTACAACACGAAGCAAAAATAGCCCTCTTTATTGATTGTTCATCATTGTTGTCACCATCATCATAATCTCAACTCCCAACAATTTGGAGTGGCTATATGATTATTATTGCTCCAATGAGCTCTAATAATAATCAAACAAATTAAATTATTTTTATTACATCAATTAAAATATCCTTTGACATTCCTTTACCCTCATACACCTTCCATTATAATTAGCTGAACCCTCAGAACCTGTGGGTCACCTTTGAACATGCCTACACCATTTCAATTTACTTCCTCTTATTTTATATAAAAAAATAAAAATAAAAATAGCAGAAAATATATTTTTTACTCTGATTTAGTATTTCTGAAATGTTGCAAACCACATTGCAGAATTCCTGAATTTACTCAATTGCTATTGGCCAAAAAGTGCAATTAACTATAATGTTCAATAACAATGACAGAGACCACAATTAGAAAGATCCATCCATCAGGTAATGAATGGGATGTGAGGAGCAGTAATATGAGATGAGAAAAATAATTACTCCAAAAGCCAAGGATACGTTTGCTGTAATAGCAGTAAAATAAATAAGCTTGCCAAAATCTGTATCAGAAATCTCTTAGACTATTAAAAGGGTTGAGACCCAATTCTCTTTCTTCAATTAGATCAGCAGTCATTTCCACTGCTTCCTCGAGAGAAAGAGGGCACCTTACACACTATGTGCTAAATCAATTCCAAGAAAATGTTTAGGACTCCAAGATCTTCAGTAACAAATTTTTTCTCCGTGTCTTTTTTTATTTCCAAGGCATATACATATCACACTGCTGTTAGAATAGACCATAGTCATTAGTACCACATGGCTAATTTATTTATGCACAAAATTCTTGAGTCTTGTATATTCACATGTAAGGTAAAATTACTCCCTGAAGAATAATTTTATTATATCACTTTCTTATTAACCTGGTATTAGAACAATATTCTCCTTGTTGCCTTCCCCATCCCCCATCCACCGTGCCACTTTTTGCATCAAACCTTTTGTTGTGACCAATGCTAGTATAATAACCCATGCTCATCATTCATATCCACAACTAGAACCTATGTGTAAGCATATGCTCAACCATTGCACCACAACCAAAACCCATGGAATGACTTGATTCATGCTTAGGAATCACACTTAAAACCAAAACCAACACCTGTGCCATTTTTTGCATCAAACCTTTTGTTGTGACCAATGCAAGCATAATAACCCATGCTTACCATTCATATCCACAACTAGAACCCATGTGTAAACCTGTGCTCAACAATTGCACCACGACCAAAACCCATGGAATGACTTGATTCATGTTTAGGAATCACACTTCCAAAACCAACGCCTGTGCAATGACTCGATATTGCACTTTCTTGTGACTAGTGCCGCTACATTTGCACAAAGGAGCCACACTCACACAAGTCATAACTAGTACCAACACTCACACTTGCATTCTCTTAAAGTAAACCCACGTGCACACTTTCGTTAACCAACTACAGATTTACGGCAAAAATATAAACAAGAATAAGAGAAAATGCTAACAAGTTATTTAACGTGGTTCAGTCCCTATTTCACGATCCATTGACTCGTTAGGTGAGTGACTTCTAAAAAATACCAGACTTATTCTGCTTTACGAGACAGGAGAAACCTATATAAAAATAACTTTCTTTTCTCTTACAAATGATAAAACTAATTCAACATAAACAAAAATCAGAATCTGGACTGTAAAAGAACTCAAGCTCCTTTTAGATTGTCAAGGACTCGAGTGCTTAGAATCTGAATTGTAAAAGAACTCCGCCTTAATCTTGTCATGACCGGTTTCAAACCCGGATAAAAGAGGAGTGTGTTAAGTTGTCAACCAAATTTAAAATAAGACAAATATTCAATAAATGAATCCATCAAACTATTGTGATAATGCTAGGTTGTTCCCCGGAAGAGGCGCGTTATAGGGTCTGACTGTAACATCTCGGCAAGGACCGCTACATCTCCAGAACTCGGGTATAGTGATAAATATGCAAGAGTTCGTGTTATACGATCCAACGGTAACGTATCGACAAAGACCATTGCATCTCTATGAAAACTTAGATGTAGTATTAAATAAGCAAAAGTTCTCACATTATAAGTTGGGTAAGAACAAATATTATAGAAAAATTAATAGTCTAAAATTTGATACATGGAACATAGGAACCCTTACTGGTAAAGCAATGGAGGTAATAGATACGATGATTAGGAGAAGAATTAATATTTTGTGTATATAAGAGACAAAATGGATAGACAAGAAGGCAAAAATGATAGAGAACTCGAGTTTTAAGTTATGTTACACAGGAAAGAGTAAAATAAAAAATGGAGTGTGTATTATTATAGATAGTTCGTTAAAGGATAAAGTTGTAGAAGTAGTTAGAAAATGGAATAGAATTATAGCTCTCAAAATAGTAGTGGAGAAAGAAATTATGAATGTAATTAGCGTATATGCACCTCAAGCAGAATTAGATGAAGATACCAAATCAAAATTTTGAGACGACCTATATGAAGTATTACAAAATATTCCTTCAAATGAAATTATTTTAATAAGAGGCAATCTAAATGGATATGTTGGAGTGAAAAATGAGGAATATAAGAGGGTGCATGAGGGTTATAGGTTTGGAACAAGAAATGAAGAAAGTAAAACTATATTGAATTTTGTGATAGCATACAATCTTATTCTAGCTAATACATTTTTTAAAAAGAGAAGGGCACTTAGTCATGTTCAAAAGTGGAAATAATAAATCGCAAATTAACTTTTTTATAATTAGGAAGAGAGATAAGACTTGTAAAAATTGTAAAGTTATCCCTGGAGAAAGTTTAACTATTTAACATAGGTTAGTAGCATTAGATATACGTCTCAAATATAGCATTAATAGAAGAAAAATATACACGATGAAGGTAGGATGCAAAGTAGAAGTTAAACGATGGGAAACAAAATATTTTTAAGGATAAAGTAGGAGTACAAGTATTAGATGAAATATACAAAGACTCTAATATGACATGGGATAAGATGGTATTAAAGAGCCAATTGTATACTCGGTGAGTCAAAAGGGCATGCACCACCAAGTAAGGAACCTTGTGTTGGTGCAATCAGACTCAAATGATATTTTGGTGTTTGACAAAGGTTTTAAGTCAATATGATAATCACATGTTATCTCACGCAGTTAGTTGAGATGTATTTTCAAGAAATTCCTTATAGGTCGAGGATTTGATGTAAGGTGGTGAAGTCCCAAACGAAGCCTTGGCAAATGAAGACCCGAACAAGAAGTCTTGGCAAATGAAGTCCCGAACAAGAAGTCTTGGCAAATGAAGACCCGGATGGAAGTTTTGTCAAATGAAGACCAGGACGAGAAGTTTTGACAAGTGAAGACCCGGACAGAAGTCTTGGCAAATGAAGTCCCGGACAAGAAGTCTTGGCAAGTGAAGACCCAGACGAAAGTCTTGGCAAATAAAGTCCCAGAAGCAATTCTTGGCATGAAAGACCTATGAACAGTGGTTCATAGGCATCAGGTATGGGGTACAGGGTAGACTCCTTCTTAGGCACAATTTCGGCTTTAGACAAGCTGAAACGGACAAGGATCAGGGTAGTGGTCAAGGCGGCACCTCGACTAATTACCTTATCAATCGAGGCAGAACCTCGACCGATACCTGTCCACTCGGGATAAGTCGCGGAACTCGAAGCTCAGGACGTGTAAAAATCTTATCCAGTCAAGGCGGCACCTCGACTGGATGAGGTTTGTACTCGAGTCCAGTCGCGGTACTCTGTACTCGAGACGAGTCACAAAGCTCAGAGCTTAGGACACGTAGAAACCTTGCCCAGTCGAGGCGGCACCTCGACTGATGCTTTGTTCAGTTGAACAGATGCAAGGTGAGCTCAACGGTCACCTCGACTGAGACGATTTGTCTTGAGCCGAATACCATATCAATCGAGGCGGCACCTCAACTGTGGCTTTGTTCAGTTGAATAAAAGTAAGGTAAGCTCAACAAGGAGCTCGACTGGGGTTACCAGTCAAGGTGATGTTTTATCGCCTCGACTGGACCTAAGTGACAACGGTTGATAAGTAAAAATTGAGGGGGAAAACTTACTAGTGGCAACAGTAATCAAACGCCAGTCGAGGCAACTCGACTGCGCGGGCGAAAAAATCCCTAATCGCATTCGTTATAAAAGAGGTTTCTCTGGCTCACTTCCACAGATAACTACTCTACTATTCACGAATTTTCCCAAGTTGTTCTCCTGTGTTTTGCCTTAAACCTTCAAGCTCCAATCATCCTCAAAGGCAAATAAGGGAGTGAAGAGAAGAAGCCCTAGCTGTTAACTGCACATCTGTAATCTTCTTCTCAAACTGTTTGTGTTGTAAGTTTTGTTGTAACCTTTGAAAGTTGTACTAAGAGGTTTCTCCACCTCCTGAGCTTTTCCGAGAAAGAGAAAGTCTAGAGGTAGGCCTTGGATGTAACAGTTTATGGGGGAATTGTGAACCGAGTGTTCTTCTGTGTGTGTTGTTTTTCTTTATTTCCGGTGGTTATCGTCGAACGAGTTCTTTTCTCTATAAAACTTCGAAGGACGATGAGAGACGCTGTTCATCCCCCCCCCCCTCTTTTAGCGTCGCCAACGTTCCTACAAGTGGCATCAGAGCTTGGTGCTCTTCTCCGGACTCACAGCTGCAAGAGCAAGCTCAAATGGCAATACAAGAGGGCTACAGCACCACTCGGCCTCCCTTCTTCGACGGAACTAACTTTCAGTACTGGTGAAGCCAAATGGGGTACTATCTCATGACTGAGATAGATATGTGGTTCTCTGTCATGGAAGATTTCACACCACCCATGGATACATAAGGGTCCTTGAATCTGCACAATAGACTGATGAACAAAGACGCAAGGCGCAAGAAAATGCCAAGGCTACCGTAACCCTGCAGTGTGGCTTAGCGAAGGACTAGCTCAACAAAATCGACCCGTTCAACAATGCTCAAGATCTCTGGAACAAGCTAATAGAGCTCAATGAAGGCACAAGAGACTCGAGAATAACAAAACAAGATCTCTACATGAACCAATTGCAAAACTTCACTATGAGGGACTGCAAAACTGTAAGTGAACTGCACGGGAGGTTCAAAGAACTTTTAAATGGTCTTCACTCGATTGGAGAAAGTCTAGAAAACCGAGACACATAAGGTATGTTCTGAAATCCTTTTCCCGAAATGCTTTATGGTCATCTATGGTAGATGCCTATAAAGTGTCAAAGGATCTTTCAACAGTAAAACTAGAAGAGTTATTTTGTGAGATGGAGCTACATGACCAAGCTAATAAAGGTCCAAAAAAGAAAAGTATTGCCTTTATTGCAGGTGAGCAATGCAAGGAGGACAAGAAAAAAAAAGTCATCTTCATCCTCATCCGAGTCAAGCAGTGATGGTGACGATGAATCCTCCTTCAGCGAGATAGCAAATTTTGTGAGGAGAATGATGAGGAGAAGCAGAAAATACAACAAGAAAGACGTTAAGAAAATTTTCACGGACAAGAAGAAAATAATGCAATAGCCAAATTCAAAGGGAAAACTGATGTGGTATGCTTTGAATGTAACAGGAAGAGGCACATCAAAAATGAGTGTCTTGAACTCAAGAAGAAAGAAGACAAGCCAAGAAGGATGAAGGCATTGAAGGCGACGTAGAACGGGTCTTCTTCCAGCTCCTCAAAGGAAGAAGTTGAAGAAAAAAAAACAAGCATGTTACTCTAATGGCTCTTGACAATTTAGATTCAGAGGATGATAAGAGTGAGAGTGAGACTGGAACATCACCGAAAGACACATCATCATCTGATGAGGTAACTTCTCCTGAACTTGATAAGTTACATGAAACAATTGCATGTTTAACCAATGTCTTAAGCAGATCCAAGGATTTGAAATTTGAGGTGGAGGAACTTAGAAAGCTTAACTCATTTTCTAAAGCAAATAGGACTAATACTTTTCAAGTTGAGGAACTTAAAGAAGAGAACAACACCTTGAGAGCACAAGTTGACGATCTCAAGTGCACACTTGAGAAGTTCACAACCAGCTCTTAAACTCTTAATATGATTCTAGATGCCCAAAGGGCAATCTATAACAAAGCTAGAATAGGATACAAACCGAAACAAAAAGAGTTTAGCTTCATGTCTTTAGTTAGTAGAACTTGTGGTGTTAAAGCAAAAGTAACTAAAGCATAGATACTTAAACAATATGTTGTGGATGCTAAAAAACCCAAAATCTGGGTTCCAAAAGATCTTATGTTTCGTTTTTGAACAAGTACCGGTCAAGGGGGAGTGTCCAATGATATGGTTTGTTGATAGTGGATGCTCCAAGCATATGACCGAGGGCCATCAAAGTTTACTACAATTAAAAACAGAAATAGAGGTACTATTTTTTTTTGTAATAGTGGTAAATTAAAAGTCATAAGAGTATGAGACATTGTTATTTCAGAACAATTTAGGATTAAGGATGTATTGTTAGTTAAGAGAATGACTTTTAATCTTTTGATTGTTAGTCAATTATATAATGAAGGATATAGAGTTGAATTTTATTCAACTCAATGCCTAATTAAACATAATGAATCCAACGCTACTATGTTGTAGGAACTAGAAAGGATAATATCTATCAAGTTCAGTTTAGTAGTGCTACTAACATTTGTCTAAAGAAGATGAATCATGGTTGTGACATCGGAGACTTGCACACGTCAACATGAAGAACATTAAGAAGTTGAACAAGAAATAATTTGTGCGAGGACTACCATTGCTTAAGTACGAGGACAAACTATGTGATGCATGTCGAAAAGGTAAACAAGTAAAAGCATCACACAAAAGCAAAAATATTGTAAGTACGTCAAGTGTCTTAGATTTACTGCATATGGATTTGTTTGATAATAGCTCAATTAAATCTCTGAATGGTAGTAGATATTGTTTGATAATATTATATGACTATACTAGATACACATGGACTTTCTTTCTCAAACATAAGGATCGAGCATTAGAAATTTTTATTTCTTTTTTTAGAAGAATTGAGAATGAGAAAAATGCAACAATTAAAACAATTAAAAGTGATCATAGAGGTGAATTTGAAAATATGAGATTTAAGGATTTTTGTCTAGACAAAGAGTACAAACATGAATTCTCCACTCTTAAGACATCACAACAAAATGATATGGTAGAGAGGAAAAATAGAGTCTTACAAGAAGCTGCAAGGAGTATACTCAATGAGTATGCTCTTCCTAGCTATTTATGGGTCGAGGCTATTAATATTGCATGCTATGTTCAAAATAGGATTTTGATACATATATTCTTAGGAAAAACACCTCACGAACTATGGTTTGGAAAACCGCCAACAATCAAGCACCTTAAGGTATTTGGTTGTAAGGTGTTCATTTTAAACACTAAGGATCATCTAGGAAAATTCACTGCTAAAGTGGATGAAGGTATACTTGTAGGATATTCACTCACAAGGTTTATCGAGTTTATAACAAATGAACGAATTTGGTGGAGGAATCATCAAATGTAGTTTTTGAAGAAAGTAAAGCGCAAATTGATTCTAAGGAAGAGAACGATGAAGTATTGTTCGAACTCAAGAGATTGAGTGTGAATGTTCTATGAAGTATTGTTCGAACTCAAGAGATTGAGTTTGAATGAGAACACTAATGTAGGGGGAGTTAGACTTGACTCCGAATATAAAAGACCTAGGTTAGAAGGGTCATCGCTTGAGCATGTACCAAATAGTAAGGTACAAGAAACATTTCAAGTATCAAGATCCATTAGGATGGTCTCTAGTCATCCCCTAGACCAAGTTGTTGGAGACATCCATCATGGGATGAGGACTAGATCATTCTTTAGGAATAAAGTGAATCAAGTATCACTAATCTCTGAAATTGAGCCAAAAGTAATTGATGAAGCCTTGTGTAATCCGAATTGGATTATAGCATTGCAAGATGAATTAGAACAATTTGGGAGAAGTCAAGTTTGGAATTTAGTCCCGAGACCTAAACAAGCCACCATAATTGGCACAAAATGGATTTTTAAAAATAAAATGAATGATAAGGGAGAAATTATTAAAAACAAGGCTAGGTTGGTTGCCAAAGGTTACAATCAAGTTGAGGGACTGGATTATGATGAAACTTATACACCCGTAGCTAGATTAGAGTTCATAAGACTTATGCAGTATTTACAGCATATAAAAGCTTCAAGTTATACCAAATGGATGTGAAGTCTGTGTTTTTGAATGGCCTTATTAAGGAGGAAATCTATGTTGAACAACCGTTGGGATTTGAAAATTCTGAATTTTCAAACCACGTGTATAAGCTTACGAAGACTCTTTGCGAGCTGAAATAAGCACCTCATGCTTGGTACGAAAGGTTGTCAACTTCCCTAGTTGAAAGAGGTTTTAGAAAAGGTCAAATTGATTTTACACTATTTCTGAAAAGAAATGGTGAAAGTATATTTGTAGCTCAGATTTATATTGATGAGATAATTTGTGGCTCAACCAATAGAGATTACCTCAATAAATTCATAGAACACATGGAAAGTAAATTTGAGATGAGCCTAATAGGTGAATTGACTTTTTTCCTTAGACTACAAATCAAACAAACCAAAGAAGGAATTCATACTATCAATCAAAATATCTCAAGGAATTGCTAAAAAGATTTAACATGGAAAATGTAAAGGAGGTTTCCACTCCAATAGCACAAAACACTCACTTAGACAGTGATGTAGATGCAAATCAATTGATTTGAAGCTTTATAGGAGTGTCATAGGTAGTCTTTTATACCTTACAGTGAGTATACCTGATATAGTATTTGCTGTGGGTATGTGTGCACGATATCAATCGTGTGTGAAAGAGTCTCACTAGGTTGCGATTAAAAGTATTATGAGATATCTTAAATCAACCATAACAATAGGGTTATGGTATCCCCGAACTAAAATCTTTGATTTAGTAGGCTATACCGATTCCGATTATGCTGGATGCCAATTGGATAGGAAAAACACTAAGGGGCGCTACCAATTCCTAGGATCAGCTTTAGTTAGTTGATCGAGTTGAAAACCACATTGTGTCACTTTCTCCATGGCTGAGACTGAGTATATAGCTATAGGAGGGTGTATCACAATTACTATGGATCACACATACCGTGGAAGATTATGGGTTTTATAAAAGAATGTGCAAATGCTTTATGATAACGTTAGCACGATAAATCTAACAAAAAAACCAATCCATCATTCCAGGACAAAACACATTAAAATAAGACATCACTTCATTAGAGATCATATAGCAAAGGGAGATTCGTACTCAATTATGTTGAATCGAAGTCTAATCTTGCGGATATTTTCACAAAACCTCTTCTAAAAAATGAATTCAATTATTTAAGAAGAAAATTGGGGATGTGTGTTGCTAAATAAAAACTCTCTATGATCTTAAGGACTAATCCATAAATACAAAAGAAATGGAAAAAAATATTTTTGTATACCTTGGGGGAACATCTCACACAAACTTTAGGAATACAATATTTGTGTATTGCTAGATGGGGGTGAAATGTTAGGGACAACCAATTTACTCAAAATATTTGTTATGATGCGTTAACTTGAGTAATGAGGTTGGAAACAAATGAATCATTAAGTTGACCAATTATGGGGAAGACAGATACATAATTCATGTGTATTTGGTTCTAAGATCATGATTGGAAATTCCAACCAAGTAAAATTGGTTGGACACCCTAAACAGCAACAAAACTCAAATAAAACCTCAAAAATATGTTAGAAAGAGCTTATCAAGTGTATTGTCAGTTGTAAAATGGTTTAGGGACTTAAGTGAAATGGTTTTAGGACTTAAGATAACCCAGAAAACAAATTACCAAAGTAACAGTCAAGGTCCTTCAAAAATCGTCTTGACTTATCACAGTTGCAAGCGAACAAAATCAAGGTGTCCTCGACTAATCACGATTGCAAGCATACAGAATCGAGGTGTACTCGACTAACACCTCGATTGGTACCTATTGCTAGTGGCTGCCAACGAACAAAAGTCAGTCATCCTTGACCAGCGCCTCGATTGGAAGTTCGGATGGATGCACAGAATCGAATTGGTCTCGACCAGCGCTTCGACTGAGCTACCAATCGAGGTCCTCTACTTATCGCCTCGACTGATGGGCGCATAACTATACAAGCAAACCCCTTCTCCTCTCCACCCAATCCTAGCATTTTTCCTCGTTTTCTTACGCCCTTGCTGTCGCCGACTGTCTCTGGCCAACATTCAACATCGCCTAACCCTAGACGGCCTCATTTGGACCTAACCTAACCTAAGGTAAGCCTCCTTGCCTCCCTATCCATCCTAGGTTAAACCCTAAAACCTAAATGTCAATTTCTCCAACTTTAGGGTTCGTTGGACTGTCTCTGGAGAAGTCCTTCTCCGATCACTGGCTGAGGTCTCTTTGACCACAAGAGAAGCTTCGAGTATAACCTCTTCGAGCATAGTCGAACGACTTCAATGGCACTCAAGTATAAACTCTTCTTTCTTTTTCCCGTTTTCAAATTTCTCAGTACCTAATCATTTGCTATCAATGTTATACATCATCTTGCACCAGGTTGCATTAATTTTACATTATTGGGTATAATCTTGCATTTTTAGGCAAAAACGAAAGGAAATGGACGGTGGTAGTAAGGAAACCTCTAGGGAGAAATCTTATACCGACTCTAGATTCCCTTCAGAGTTTCATCAGCACACATTTAGAAAGCATACATTTCAACTAATGTCGACTAGGTCCTTAGATTGGGAATTTTTCTCTATGAATGCTCCAAATGTAATGAGGGTAGTCGATCATTATAGACTTAGTAAACTAGTCTACTGTTTACACGATATAAATGCAGATCTAGTCACTGAGTTTTATAACAATCTACAACCCCCTGGAGATAGGCTTATTTATAAGAGTAGGGTAGCTAAGAAAGATATTTCTTTCACTCCTGACATACTTAGGGCATTTTTAGAATGTAAAGAGTCACATTCAACTCTTGAATGCTCTCCTGGCATCCAAGAACGTCTTGAAGACTATTCCATTGATGTCATTCATGAGTACTTCTTTAGAAGATCGCATCAACTCGGTCTTAATCTATTTCCTGCCATGTCGCTAACTGCCCCCGACAATGTCCTATACAAGGTCATTGTAGGTTGCATTCTACCCATCGTCACACGGGCTAGGGGGAGCTAAGGTGCGACCCCATCATCTACTCGTCCTCCATCTCTTGAAAAATCGCCTTGAGTTCAACATTGCATCAAACATGTTCTTATGCATTGTCTACTTCTCCGTCCTTGTTCAAAAGAAAATCTATATATCTTTTGGACATATCATTACATATTGGTTAAAGTCCATAAAGGTCAAACAAATGTTTGAAAAATTTGATATAATCAAGTGTCGTTACTTCTCTTTGGTCGACATGTCCCAAGTCTATAGAAGTGTTGAATGGCCGGATGATCACCAAGCTGGTGAGAGATGGGACATGGAAGAAGAAGTAGCAAAAGAACCTTTACATCTAGCTGACGAGCCATACTCAGTGTCAGAGCAGCTAGATCACATATGCCGAGACTATGTAGAGCTCACGGAGACGATAGATACTCGATTTGAGGGGCTTCGGATGACCATAGATACTCGATTTGAAAGGGCCCCAAATGACTATGAATACGCATCTATCGGACATATCTAACAGATAGACGTAGATTTTGGACTAACAAACAGAAATTCTCAATCTCCTATGCTCCTTGGCGACTGATTCTTCGGGTCCTTCACCATCCATGTAGCATTTGAATATTTTTTTTTTCTTCTGAGAAAAAATGTACTTTTTGAACTTTAGAATTCTGAAAAAGTGTAGCAAGATTTAGGAATTCTGTGAAATGAACAATTTGAATGTGGTGTTGTGAATTTTGTGTAACAATGTTTTGAATGTTGTTGTTTACAGCCTTACCTAGATTATGGATGTGTTTGGAGTCTTTCGTTTTATGTGTGTGTTTTTTATGTTGTTATCAGGTTTTTCACAACAAATTTAAGGGGAAGTTCTGCCCAATTTTTTTAATGATGTCCATCTGGTGGAGCATTTCATGCTCTTTTTGCATGATCGAAACTTATCCTTAGAATCCAAATACATTGTTGGTGTTGGATAAAGAGGTGTAAGGATTAAAGGGGAGGTCCTATTAATTGCTTAACATAATTCTAGATACAAGAATGTATTTGATAATTATGTCCTCAAATATAAAATTAATTTTAGAGGTTTTGAATCAATGTGTTCTTCTCCCAATAGTCTTTTTGCGTGTTTGTGAAAGGGAAAGAGATAAGTGGAGTTTAAGTTTAAGTGGGGCTTAAGCTTTTAAATATGGCTTATGTTATGTGAAGCTCCTTTTAGATCTTTAAATCTCTTAGTTGATAAATGATGTTGAATTGATCATGTGAATTTCTAAAAATCTTGAAAAATTTCTACGGAATTCTGAAAATCTTGAAAAATTTCTGTGAAATTTCTTTTACTGAAATTTCTGTGCAAATTTTGAAAATATTATGTCATACTATAATTGCATCATCTAAACTTAAACGGTGTTGTCAAATATCAAAAAAGGGGAGAGTATTGGTGCAATTAGGCTTAAATGATATTTTGATCTTTGACAAGGGTTTAAGTCAAGGTCATAATCATATATTATCTCACGCGGTTGGTTGAGATGTATTTTCAAGAAATTCCTTGCAAGTCGAGAACTAGATGCAAGGTGGTGATGTCCCGGACGAGAAGTCTTGGCAAATGAAGACTCGGACAAGAAGTCTTGACAAATGAAAACCCGGACGGAAGTTTTGGCAAATGAAGACGCGGACGAGAAGTCTTGACAAGTGAAGACTCGGACGAAAGTCTTGACAAATGAAGTCCCGGACGAGAAGTCTTGGCAAGTGAAGACTTAGATGGAATGTAGGACCTTCGGTGAGCACTATAGGGGGGGTGAATGGCGCTTACAGTCGTTTGACGGAATTCGTTCGTGTTTGATCGCCTATACTTATCGTTAACGCAGTAGAATACAAATAGAAAATACAAATACACAAAGACAATCACAACACACAAATATAACGTGGTTCGGAACCTTAGAGTTCCTACTCCACGGATTGAGCTCAAATAAGCTCTAGCGATGCAAATACCACCACTAATCAATATACTCCTTCTCGACAACACGTCGGAGGTGGAGAAGACCTCTTACAACATATTACAAAAGTAATACAAGATAAAACAAGCAAATACAAAGTAAATACAACAAAAGAAGTAAAGAACACTTTACAAAAACTCTTTTGAATGCTTACTTGTTTGATTGCTTGAGCCGCACTTGAAGACCCTGACTTGCACCAGCAATCGCTCTAAATCGCCCAAGAAATCGCTGTCAGAAACCTTCCCTTCGAGCTCCCTTTAAAGTTGCAGCTCGGGCTAATTTTTACCTAGCAGTCGACTGCTCATACCCATCAGTCGACTGCTCTTGTAGCCGTTATCTCATAACGACTTAATCCACGTCGAAAAGGTTCCAATGTATTCTTAGCAGTCGACTGATCAAATCCATCAGTCGACTGCTCATAGCCTCCAATCGACTACCCTTGCTCAACAGTCGACTCGGAAATATTTTATGCTCGTGTCCTCAACCATCAGTCGACTGATCAAGGCAGTCGACTGCTAAACCCTAGCAGCCGACTGATGGACCACAGAATAATAGTCAAACGCCAGTTGACTCCCATCAGTCGACTGCCCGGAGTCGACTCGGCTGCCAAGTGTCAAAACACTTGACCAGTCGACTGGTCCATAATCCCAGTCGATTGCTACACCTCAACCATGAGGTTTACCCTAAATATGATGTCCTCATACTTGCTAGACCACCCTTAGCCTAGACCTAAGCCTTCTAGCCATCTCTATCAGCCTTACGCCTATTAGATCCCTCCAAATCATCCATGACTTGTTCATCCATACGCTAGCCTTCAAGTGCTTCTATCGGCTATTGTCATGCTAAGCTGGTCTATACCGCCAAGGCACATTGGGCTTACGCTGCCAAGACACACGCTTGGACTTTACACCATCAACCATTAGACTTATACTGCCAAGACTTCACCCTTGAACTTTACGCCGCCAATATCAATCCTGAGACTTCCCTTGTCAACCCATGTTGGACTTTCCAATTGTCATGACTCAAGCTTGGACTTTTCCTTGCCAAACCATGTTGGACTTTCCAATTGTTAAGACTCAAGCCTTGCCAAGACCCATGCTTGAACTTTCCATGCTAAGTGTCCCACTTAGACTTCTCCATCATATGGTCAATCCCATGTAACCATATAGTCAAGTCATTATCAAACAATGGTCAACTCATCGTCAAACATCAAAACATTACTCGAGTCAAATTCGAGTCTGGTCAATCGTGACCTGGGCCGATTACACCAACAATATTCCTCTTTTTGATGTTTGACAAAAACCAACACCTTTGAGTTAGAACACTAACTCAAACCACTCCTCCCAATTGTCCAAATTGGGAATTCCAAATTCTCTTAATTCTCCCTCTTTTTAACATGCATCAAAAAGACTCTCCTCAAGGGTGTCAATGTCTCATATCCCAATGAGATCTTACAATCTCCCCCTTGGTCCAAAAACATCTAGGATGTCTTCACTCCTCCTAGTGATAAGTCTCATATCACTAAAGAGAGACAATCCTTCAAACTCTCTAAATTCTCCCTCCTATGAGGAAGAACACATCCATCATCCCATGATGGATAACCTCCCCCTAAAAGCTTGCTCCCCCTTGACCATTGCACCAACCATGTCCTTGGAGAGTCTCTAAGCCTATAGGAACACTAAACCATCAAAATTAACGTTAAAAGTTCAACCTTGAACTTTCATACACCTTAAAATTGATACACACCCAAACAACTCTCCTAATCCATATCCAATGGATTTTCACTCTTTATAATGCTTTCCAAAGCATATCCTAGGATTAGGAGCAGTTAGGGTAGCCTAACATAGCTGAAACATGGGCTAAACATCCTTGTTTACCCGAATCGATAATTCAGCTGATTGTTACCGCCAATGATCGCTTCTAAGGCCTCACTAATGATTATCCATGGTAGCGATCAATCGATTGCAAATGCAGAAATCAAGTTTCAGAAAACGAAATTCGAAAAATCATAAATAAT
Source organism: Wurfbainia villosa (assembly GCA_025175895.1). Classification (NCBI taxonomy): domain Eukaryota; kingdom Viridiplantae; phylum Streptophyta; class Magnoliopsida; order Zingiberales; family Zingiberaceae; genus Wurfbainia; species Wurfbainia villosa. Next base: position 42,415,872 of record CM045998.1, on the reverse strand, counting down.
TATATATAACTTGAAAAATCACGAAAATTCATATGTATAATACTTATAATATTCAATATGGGTGAAAAATATTTGAAAAATAAAATACCCATAAAATAATAAGATTTTTACAAAGTTCAAAAATAAGAAAAACTTCATTATTTTGAGTTTACTTTGTATCAACTTCATCAATGGTGACTTCTATCAAAAGATAGACTACACCAAGATTTTTCAAAATGATTTTAAAATGATTTAAAAACCTTATATTGAACCATGATCTATAGGCTTAATGCACATGACTTGTACATAGACTTTCCTCGTAATTCAACCATGGTATAAGATGAGTTTGAGTTCATCTAGATGCAAAATCTATACACCTTGAACTTAACTCATTTCCTAACATCTCACATATGTCTAGAGTGTTTGAAAACACACGCATGTCAATGTGATGTGAGATGTGGATTTTGTTCATCCTAATCTAAGGTCTCATGCATTTTTCTAAGAAAACACTACTTGATTCCTTTATACATGGGACTTCAAATCATATCAATTGTCCTTAAATCAATTTTCATAAATCTTAAATGCATGAATGATGATTATGGCATAATTGATAACATTAATAAGCATGTGCTAATAATCATGATGTCATAGCATGTGATTTTAATTTAAGCACAACATGACACTAAAAATAAAACCTAAACATCAACGTGACATTTTATATGATAGAAATAAATATTATGTCATGGCATGGCAAGACAAATAAAGCATGGCAAGTATAAAATACTAAGGTATAAAATACTTGGGTGTTAAGCCCAAATTGTCATTATTAGAATTAGATCCATTTTGTCTTAATAACACTTATCCCCCAAGTATGTCAAAATCCAAAATAACACACCATGACTTTTAAGATCTAATTGTGTCAATTTGATCAATTTTCTATAATTCTCAAAGTCTATTGGCACATCCTAAAATCCCTTAGGATTAAGTTTCAAACTTATTTCTAAGGTATCACACAACCTTGAAAATACTATCAAGTATCAACTTTACTATGGTTAAGTTAACTACCCGTCCATTCAAGGTTAATATAACCTAACCCATCTAGCGTGAATCGATCACGCTTCTAGGAACCCAATACCTATTAGAGCTCCTTGGATTAATTAGGTATTCACTAGGGATAACTTCCCTAGATACCCTCCTAATGACCCTCCTTGGCTTAGAATCCTTGGTCATTATGGTCTTACCTAGGTTAACTCTAGGGGTAACTCCCCTTGTAACCTTCTTAGTAACTTCCCTAGGTTTCCTTGAAACCTTAGCCACTAGGCATACACCATGGTTAGCCTTAAGGATAACTTCCCTAGTAATCTTGGCTCTTCTAGACTTAGGTTGAGTTCCATAATCAAATGAAACATTGTGGTAGGTCTCCTTGGACTTAAGTTTGTGACTCAAACCTTTCTTGCCTTTGGATGAACCTTGCCTCCTAGACCTTAGGTTTTGACTATTTAACCCTATAATCATATTTTCCATCTTCCTTAGGGTTCTTTCCATTTTCTCAAGCTTTGATCTCAAAGCTTGATTTTCAAATTCTAATTTTTCTAATTTGGTGGGCCCATAATTTCTTTGAGTAGAGTTGTTCTTTCTAGGCATATGTCTATGGTTCTTGGGATTTTAATGCCTAGATGGTCCTTTATCTTTCTAATACTTTCCCTAGGTAGGATTTTTCTAGGGTTATTAGTTCCAAATTTCTCCTTAGTTCTAAAATTACAACTCATAGCACATAGGTAATAAAATCTATTATTTCTAACATGCTCCTTATGATTATACACAATTGCAAGGGTATTGAAATTATTTCTAACATGTTTTTACCTATTACTTAAAGAATGAGCATTATTTAAATTTACCTTAAGGTTTGCTTTAGAAGCTCCCCCTACATTTGATGTTCCTTCTTTTCTCCTAGGGCATTGGCTTCGATAGTGTCCCCGTTGATCGCACTTGAAGCACACAATGTGCTCTTTGCTTTTCCTAGTGGGGACTCTGGCATCCTTTGAATTTTTATTGACTTTTGGTGCCGGTGCTTTCTCCTTGGCTAATTTTGAGCATTTTCTCTTGTAATGTCTTCCTCCTTACACTCAAAATAAATTATATAATCTTTATTTTTAACTAAATTGCTTGAGTGACCTAGGGTGGTAGTGGAGGATTTTTGAGCTTGTTCATCACTTCTCCCGAAGGTTGATGGCTCCTCTTGATTTTGCTCCGGTGTAGATGATCTCATATCCTCCCCCTCAATCCTAGAGGTGGAGGCTTCTTCCACTTCTTCTACCTCTTCTCCATCGGATGTTGAGCACCTCTCAACCTCCAACTCCTCACTTTCTTGTGAGAATGAGCTTTCTTCCATATCCCCTTGGACCGATTGGGATTTCTCATGAAATTTTGCTAATTCGCTCCAAAGATCCTTGGCATCCTTATATTCACCTAAACTAGACACAACATCATTAGGAATTAACTCACTTAAAAATTTTATTACCTTCCTATTTTTCTCAAACTCTTGGAGTTGTTTCTCGTTCCATTTCTTCATCTTGAGAAATCCTCCCTCTGGCCCTCTTGGATACTCGAATCCTTCTATCAATGCGGACCAATCTTCAAAATCCCTCATCATAATGAATTCTTCAATCCTTGTATTCTATTGATTGAAGTCTTCTCGTCCATAGAGGATATATTGGATTGGCGTGTTGATGTCTCATCCCAATCCATCGTTGGGCAACTCCATCTCCTCTAGCGATTTTGCTCCCGGTTGTTAATCCGTAGAAGAGTTTCTAGCTCTGATACCAATTGTAGAACCTTCGGTGAACGCTAGAAAGGGGTGAATGGCGTTTACAGTCGCTTGACGGAATTCGTTCGTGCTTGATCGCCTATACTTATTGTTAACGCAGCGGAATACAAATAGAAAATAGAAATACAAAAACACAAAGACAATCACAACACAAATATAATGTGGTTCGGAACTTTAGGATTCCTACTCCACGGATTGAACTCAAATGAGTTCTAGCGATGCAAACACCACAACTAATCAATATACTCCTTCTCGACAACACGTTAGAGGTGGAGAAAACCTCTTACAACAGATTATAAAAGTAATACAAGATAAAACAAGCAAATACAAAGTAAATACAATAAAAGAAGTAAAGAACACTTTACAAAAATTCTTTTGAATGTTTGTTTGTTTGATTGCTTGAGCCGCACTTGAAGACCCTGACTTGCACCAACAAATCGCTCCAAATCGCCTAAGAAATCGCTGCCAAAAACCTGCCATTCGAGCTCCCTTTAAAGCTGCAACTCGGACTGATTTCCACCTAGCAGTCGACTGCTCATACCCATCAGTCGACTGCTCCTATAGTCGTTGTCTCACAACGACTTAATCCACGTCGGAAATGTTTCAACGGATACCTAGCAATCGACTGATCAGACCTATCAGTCGACTGCTCAAAGCCTCCAGTCGACTACCCTTACTCAAAGAATCGATTCGAACATTCAAGAGACTCGCTCGTGTCCGAATTATCACGATCGTTGTCCTCCGTCGATCGATTGCTAAACCCTAGCGATCGGTGATGGACCCAAAATAGCGATCGAGCGTCGATCGACTCCATCGATCTCATCGATCATAATCCCATTCATTGTTAGTCGACTCTACCGATGTCAAAACACTTGATCAGTCGACTGGTCCATATCCTCAGTCGACTGCTACACCTCAACCATGAGGTTTACCCCAAGTATGATGCCCTCATACTTGCTAGACCACCCTTAGCCTAAACCTAAGCCTCCTAGCCACCTCCATCAGCCTCACGCCTATTGGATCCCTCCAAGTCATCCATAACTTGTTCATCCATACGTTAGCCTTCAGGTGCTTCCATCGACTATTGTCATGCTAAGTTGGTCTATACCGTCAAGGCACATTGGGCTTACGCTACCAAGTAGAGCTGTCAAGTTGGGTTAGGCCCGTCGGGTTGGCCCGCCCCGCCAAATAATTTAGGCAGGTTGGGTTGAAATTTTATCGACCTGTCATTTTGGCGGGCCTAAACGGATCGACCCGCGCAGGTTGCGGGTCTAGACGGGTCGGCCCGCCGTGGACACGGGTTGGCTCGCGGGTTGATAAATGTCAAAAGATGGAACATGTGAAAATAAAATTGTATAAGTTTTTTTACCAATATTCTAATATTAATTAATAAGAGAAGTTCTTCACTATCACAATCTTCTTCTATCAAATCACCTCAACAAAGTGTAAGAGGAATTAAGAGGAAAAAACAAAATAATATTTGATGTACTCTAATACTTTTTTTTTCTTGTATACTTTAATTGTTTTATATTATCTTATCATTACTATTCCAATCGATGTAGGAAATGATGACATATCAAAGTCAAATAATTATAAGAGCTAAAAAATCTCAATTGGATCTCTATTTAGAGGAGTAAAAATTTAAATTTATATATTATCAAGATTTGGATATTTTGGATCACTGGAAGAATAAAAAATATCGGTACTCAACTTTGTCGGTCGATAATTAAATCTCAATTATAAGATTTTAATTACTTCAAATGTTTATTTTTTTAATCATGATACTCTATTTGTCTTACCGATCATCGGCACAAACTCTCAACACCTTAGTAATTTTATATATAGTTTTTTAATTTTTGTGACCCGCAGATTGGCCCGCCTAACCCACAACCCGCCTTGGGTTGGGTTGGGTTGGAGATTTCTCAACCCGCTAAGATGGCGGGCCAGCCCGCCCCTCTCCGCTAAATGTTGGATTAATGACGGGTTGGCCCGCCCCGCCATGGGTTGGCCCGTTTGACAGCTCTACTGCCAAGACACACGCTTGGACTTTACACCACCAACCATTAGACTTATGCTGCCAAGACTCCACCCTTGAGTTTTACGCCGTCAATATCAATCCTTGGACTTCCCTTGCCAACCCATGTTGGACTTTCCAATTGCCAAGACTCAAGCTTGGACTTTCCCTTGCTAATCCATGTTGGACTTTCCAATTGTCAAGACTCAAGCTTGGACTTTCCCTTGCCAAGACCCATGCTTGAACTTTCCATGCCAAATGTCCCACTTGGACTTCTCCATCATATGATCAACCCGTATCGACCGTATAGTCAACCCGTTGCGACAATGGTCGACTCGTCATCGAACATCAAACACTACTCGTCGAGCTCGAGTGCAGTGTCAATCGTGACTGGGTCGATTGCACCAACGTAGAAGTCTTGTCGAATGAAGTCCGGAGCGATTCTTGGCGCGGAAGATCTATGAATAATGGTTCATGCATCAGTAAAGTGCAGGTAGACTCCTTGGCGTAGTTTCGACTTTAAAGCGGTTAAAGCGGACGAGGATCGGGGTAGTGGTCGAGTGGCACCCACTAATGACCTTATCGATCGGCGGAACCTCATCGATGCACATCCCTCTGGATGGTCGCGGGCTCGAGCTCGGGATCGTAAAAACCTTACCCGGTCGGCGGCACCTCATTTGGATAAAATCGATACTAGAGTCGGTCGCGATACTGCACTCGAGGCAGTCGCGAGCTCGAAGCTTATAAAACCTTACGAGTTGGCGGCACCTCGGTGATGCTGTTCGTTGAGCGAGGCCTTAGTGAGCTCATTGCCGTCGGGTGACAATCTGTCTTGAAGCGAGAATATCGTATTAGTCGGCGGCCTGCAGCTGCGCCTTTGTTGATTAAGCGAAGCGAGTAAGCTCAATTGGGAGCTCAACTGGGGTTACCAATCGAAGTGATGTTTCATCGCCTCGACTGGACCTAAGTGACAACGGCTGATAAGTAAAAATTGAGGGGGAAAACTTATCGTTGGCAATGGTAATCAAATGCCAATCGAGGCAACTCGACTGCGCGGGTGGAAAAAACCCTAATCGGATTCGTTATAAAAGGGGTTTCTCCGGCTCACTTCCACAGATAACTACTCTATTGTTCATGAATCTTCCTCAATCTGTTCTCCTGTGTTTTGCCTTCAACCTTCAAGCTCCAATCATCCTCAAAGGGAATCAAGGGAGTGAAGAGAAGAAGCCCTAGTTGTTAACTGCACATTTGTAATCTTCTTCTTCTCAAACTGTTTGTGTTGTAAGTTCTGTTGTAACTTTTGAAAGTTATACTAAGAGGTTTCTCCACCTCCGGAGCTTTTCCGAGAAAGAGAAAGAGTAGAGGTAGACCTTGGACGTAGCAGTTCGTGGGCAAACTATAAACCAAGTAAAAAAACTGAGTGTTCTTCTGTGTGTGTTTTTTTTCTTTGTTTTCACTGCTTATCATCGAACGAGTTCTTTTCTCTGTAAAACTTTGAACGACTCTAATAACGCCAACGTTTCTACATTTTGGTGGTGGAATGAGAAAGTACAAAAAAAAATAAAGGAAAAACGAATAGCCTATAAGGAATTATATATTTGTAAAAATGAGGAAAACTTAAAAAAAATATACAATAACCAAGAAAGAGATTAAGAAAGCTAAAAAATAAACTTTTGAACAGTTATATCGAAAATTAGATACAAAAGAAGGGGAAAAAGACATTTATAAAATAGCTAAAGTGAGAGAGAGGAAGACAAAAGATCTTATTTAAATAAGATGTATTAAAGATGAATGCAATTGGGTACTAGTAAATGATGGAGAAATAAAAGAGCAATGGAAGAGGTATTTTCATCAACTTTTTAATAAAGGTTTAGGTGACCAACTTAATTTAGATAATTTAAGTAGGTTGAATGAGTATAGAAATTTAAATTTTTATCATAAAATTTATATTTCAGAAGTAGAATAAGTTTTAAATGGGATGCAAAATGAAAAAGTCGTTGGACCAGATGATATTCTGATAGAGGTATGAAAGTGTCTAGAGAAACAAGGTATTGAATAACTTACAAAATTATTTAACATGATATTGAAAATAATAAAAAAATGTCTGATTAATGAAAGGTAAGTACTCTAATTCTCTTATACAAGAATAAAAGGGGCATACAAACTTATACAAACTATAGAGAAATTAAACTAAGTCATACCATGAAATTTTAGAAAAGGCTAATAGAAAAAAGATTAAGGAGACCCTGATTTCCAAAAATCAATTTGGGTTCGTGTCTGGAAGGCCAACAATAAAAGTTATACATCTTCTCAAGCAACTAATTGAAAAGTATAAGGAGCAAAAACAGGATCTACACATGGTATTCATTGACTTAGAAAAAGTTTATAATAGAGTCCTAAGAAAAATTATATGGAGAATTCTAAAAAAGAAAGGTATTAACGTAATATATATTGAAGATGTGTCTTCTAAAATTCTAGGAAGTGACGATCAGAGTGAAGACTTCAGACGGACTAACTGAAGCATTTCCAATAAAGATAGGTCTACATCAAAGATCATCTTTAAGTCCCTATCTTTTTACACTAATCATGGACAACTAGACACATTCAAGACACAGTACCATGGTATATGTTGTTCGCAGATGATATTGTTTTGGTAGATGAGACACGTGAAAGAGTAAATGTTAAACTAGAATCTTGAAGATCACCTTGCTTTCCTATTTATAGTTGCAAACTAACCTTCAAACAGAGAATAAGACTAGACTTGCTAATTGGCTTTATTCTATGATTCAAATCTAGATCAGTTGACTCAACAGAATAAATTTGCAACCTTATCTACTAACTGATAACATTTAATAAACTCAAATCCAAGTCACTACACTCAATAGGTTATTTATTGTTGTTGCAAACCTTATCCTCCAACGAATACTTTTTGAGTCGACTCAAAACCTCTTTGGTCAATTCAATGACATATTTCAAGCGCGCCATTATCTACTCAAATCATTTCAAAGGATTGAATTCTTTTCCGGTCAACTCAAGTTGAAACAAAATCTATAAGTCGACTCAAGCCGAAACAAAATCTCAGGAGTAGAACGTCTACAATGCATGTCAAGAAGGCAAGCACACTAAGAATTCACATAAACGGAAGTACACTAAATATTCACGTAAAGGCAAGCACACTAAATATTCACATGACATAATATTTGTAAGTAGTAGCTAGTAGATGATTTTTAGTAGGTATATATAGACATATCTCTTTAAACATAAATTTGACACTACTGAATGTTCACTACTTTTTGCAAAAGAGTTAAAAAATGAAAAGGGATCAAAATCAATTGGAACCAAAGTGAATATGGTGGAGAATGTAAGAACCATGATATTCGAAATTATTATAAAGGTAACATATATTTGCATAAAATTTTCACTCCAAGTATAGTACACCTCAATAAAATGGCATTGTGGAAAGGAAGAATTGTGCAGTTCAGGCATCTTGGTCCATGTTAAACAAGTACTCTTTCCTGAAGTATTTTTGTGCAGAGATTTTTCATACTACATGTTATGTTCAATATAACATAAATATTTGCATTCATTCTTAGTGAAAAATTCATAAACTTTGGCTATGGAAGAGTACTCTCAGTTAAGCATCTTAGGTTATTTGATTGTATGACATATCTTTAAATACTAAGGATCACTCAAGGCAATAATCAAACACTTAGGGTAGAAGAGTCTCCTAATGTTGTATTTAACGAGTCTACTCAAGTGTATCCCAGGTTTTCGGAGGTAGATGCAGAAATTAAGAGGAAGTAGCTGTAAACAATGAACATTAATCAACAAGAACCAAGCATATGCATAAGAGAAAACCAAGGGGAGCAAGAGAAGAACCGAAGAAGGATGAGCCTAGGAAGAGAAGAAATAATTCAACCACTCTTAAAAGTCTATAAGAAGAACCCAAATATCCCCTTGAAAAGGTGATGGGAGATAGCTATCAAGGGTAAGAACAAGATCTCACTTTAGACATGTAGATAGCAATGTTGCATTCATCTCTCAAATTGAGCTAAAAAAACATAGAAGAAGCATTGCTTGATCCAAATTAGGTAGTTGCTATACAAGATGAACTAATCCTAAGACCTTATAATTGTTCGATCATTGGAACTTTTTGGAACTTGATGATGAAATAGGAGTGTGACTTGAAATAAAGCTACATCTGGCCCAACATTTCAACCAAGTATATTATGATGAGACTCATTCTCCGGGAGCACAATTCAAATCAATTTATATGTTTTTAACTTTTGCAACATTAAAGGTCTACTCTTTCAAACGGATATAAAATTCTACATTTTTTAATGGATCTATAAAAAAAGTTGTGAAACAACTACCCAATTTGAAGATTTGCAATATCTAAATCATGTTTTAGATTAAAAAATACATTGTTTGGTTTGAAACTAAGTCCCTAGAGCTTGGTATATCAATTTTTAAGTTTTCTTATCTCAAAATATTTTAAACTAGGAGCAGTTGACTTACATTGTTTATTAAAGACAAAAATAAAATTATTTATTAAATATAAAAATAATGATATTTTTACTACACAAGTTTGCATAGATGATATCTTTTTGGTACAACTAATAAAGAGTTTTTGAATATGTCTACACTCTCATGCAGAGTGAGTTCAAGATAAGCAAAAATTAAATGTAATATTGGGACTTCAAATAAATTAAAGAAAGGATGAGATCAATTTCCTTTGAGCCATGTATGCAAAGGAGATCATCACATGATTTGAAATGAAAATTGTGGAATGTTGTCAACCCCTATAGCAACAAAAATAAATTGGACAATGATATGAATGACAAAAGTGTTGATTTTGAAAAAAAAAAAAAATAGAAGTTTAATTGGAAGGATATTATTTTTAACAGCTAGTAGACCAAACTTTTTTTTTAACAGTAGAATTATGCATTATGTATCAATCGGTTCCTAAGGAGTCCAAACTTGTGGTAATTAAGAGAATTCATGGTAATTAAGAGAATCTCAAGGTATCTCAAGGGCACTCTTAATCTAGGTCTTTAGTATTCAAAGAGTGACTCATTGAACCTTATAGGCTACTTCAACTTCGACTATGCAAGTTGCAAGTTGGATAGGAAAAATACCAGTGGAAGGTGTCAACTCCTAATATCCTCCCTAGTAAGTTAAAGTAATCACAAATAACATTATATTGCACTATCAACCACTAAGGCCAAGTCATAGATATGGGAGGATGCATGACACAATTATTGTAGAGACCTTAGATTAGCAGAAACAGTAGTGCAACTCCTATGTGAAAAATTTTAAACCTAACTAAAAATTGTATACATATTTTACACATCATTTTAGGACAAAGCATATTAAAATCAATCACCATTTTATGACAACACCAAATTATATTGAATCCAAGTTAAATCTCCTCATTCATTCACTAAACCCCTTTCCAAAGTCAAATTTAATACACTTGGGAGTTAAATATGTGCATAGTTGATATTTAGGTTGGATTCATTTTTGTTTATATCCAATATGCACGTTAATGCTTTGAACTTCAAAATGCCATAATCACAGGACATGTAGAACAATTATGGCGATACCTTGACCTTATCTCATTAAAAACATATGAGCTACAATGATGTTAGTTATGATGCATTTATTAAGGTAATGTCATATAAATACATAAATCATGAAAATGACAAATAATGAGAATAGGAAAGACTACGTACAACACAATGTATATATGGTTCAAATGATCATGATTAGAAATGTCCCTTATTTTATAATCAAACTAATTTTTCAAATAGTTAAAAAAATTTAGAAGTTTGAATTTTAGTATCTTATTGCAAAAACTATGCTTGAAAAAGATGCATTTACATGTAATATTCTCTTAGTTCTGCTGGAAAGTTAAAATTCACAAGCATATATTTGATGCTGAATTACGATGCAAAAAATACAAAATTTTTAAAGAATTTAGACTTAGTATCATTTTTCAAAAATGAGGTTTGTCTGTCACAGATTTCACTTTATTATTATATTAGATGTAGCACTGTCAGGTGTCAAGAATAAAGTTATCTTATAGCAAATATATGTCAACTTCCCAAGGTGCAATTCAAGAAAGATTTTAAAAAAAAATCATCATATTGCCTTTAATACAATTTAGCTCTTTGTAAAAAAATAGTTTTTCCAATAGAGTTTTCTTCCATTTTATGATAAGCAATGATACTTTTGATAGGATCATGGATCATGGTTTTGAGAAGTGGTCTAGGCTACCTAGGCATTTCCAACACGCCTCTGCTTCACCAATAAAAATGGAGATGGGTAGACCACCAATGCATTGATTGGGAAAAGGGTGGATTCAGTGACAGAAAAGGCTCATTCAGTAGGAGAATGGGAATGATTTGGTTATAACTTATAAGTCAATTCCTTCTATTCTCCTTCTCACACTGAAACTCAACTTTTACACTGAAACCCCTTCTCCCTGAAATTTCTGCACTCAATGTAGTCGGCTTTCTCAATTATTCCACACATGACACCTCTACCCAAAAACAGTGTCACCGTTCATTGTGACTCCACCCATGATGCCTCTACATGCATCGAACACAATGCTATCACCACTGCAACTACATACACAACACTTCACAATCCACAGCATTGAGACTCCTCCACAGCATCCCTCTAAACCAGTAATTAGTCACCCTCCACCCATAACAACCAGCCATGCTCACATAATAGTAACCGGTAATTTGGGTGCTTTGCAACAGTCGTAACCCCACCCACAACAGTAATCAGCCACATCCACAGCAGTACTGTTTCACCCGTTCACCAACAGCAGTAACTGAACAGCCTTCAGTTAATTTTTTTTCTTTTGTTTTTACTTCTCATTTTAGATCTCTGGTTTTTTAATTTTATCTTCTTGTGGTGTTTTGTTTATTATTTAGTGAATTAAAGTATGAAAACAACCTCAACTCAACACAGGATAGCAAGTTCTGATTTCTATAGACCTTAATATTGTTAAGTGCAAATTCTGTGGCAAGGAAACCATGGAAGAAGTCTCCAGATTTAAGCATCACCTTGCTCGTATTTAAAGTAATGTTGTGGGTTATTAATAGCTAAAAACTAACAAAGTGATCCTTGAATTGCAGTCAATCAAAAAGAAGAATGACAAGGTAAACTTGATTCAAGAAGAAAGCACATAGATTAATATTTCAGGGGGAAAAATCCAAGGAGTGGGCAATAAAAGGCTAAGAACTAAAGGACCATTGGATCGATTCACAGCTAGTGATCCAGAAATAGTTGAGGTATCACAAGATTCTGCGAAGCAAAGCAGCATCAAAGATAGATTTGCCAGGGAAGAAAAGAATAGAGTCCACCAGCATATTGCTAAATGGTTCTATGAAGCAGGTACTTCATTTATGCAGCTTCCTTGAAGTCTTTCCATACATTGATACAGGCAATCAGTGAATATGATCTCAATCTATAAACGTCCAACTCTTTATGATCTTGGTGAACCTTTACTCAAGAAAGAAGTGGTAAAGATTAAAGAATATTTGCAAGTTCATATGGATACTTGGAAGAGAACCGGTTTCACTATTATGACCAGTTTGTGTTTTCACGGACAAATAAGAAGAGCAGGAGCATTATGAACTTGTTTGTATAGTATGAATTAGGCACGAGTTTCTTGAAATCTATTGATGCATTTGAGAACTCCCACACACATTTTTAAGATTGTTGATAAATATATGGATGTTAGGGAACAGAGTGTTGCAGATTAAGGTTTTAAATGTCGAGCCGTACCGAGATTTCGGTCAATGACCGGAACGATACGGTTTCGGTATCGTATCGTGCGTGCCGAAACTATTTCGATACTTTTTTCTATTTTTTTAAATATTAATATTTAATTATTTTAAAGGTCATTATTCATTTAATTTCAAATATTTATTGTTAAGTATATTTCGATTTTTTTTCTTGAAATAATTGATATCAAAGGATAAAAGTAAATAAATATACTTTTCTTTAAAGAAAATTGATACATCAATAACTTAAATTAAAATTGATACATCATAACATGTTATTTTACTAATACCAAAAAGAGTGTCGTGAATCAGATGAAAACATTGGTTCTTGCGACATTCTGCTTAGATCAATCCCATAATTCTCTAACGCCCAAATCAAATAATTATCCCATGACATGGAATATTGATATTGATTTCTCCACATATCCATCAATGTGTTTCGATTCATCACTGGAAGTTGGACTGGAACTGCTGCCACTGGAATCGGAACTGGTACAGGATAAGGATAAACATACGTCCCCGATGTCGGATATGATTGATCACCATATAATGCATCAGAGCTATAATAAGGCCGAGAGTATGATGAACTCCGATCAGAATCAATCTCAACTAAACTCTCTCGCATATCTCGATAATCATGAGCTTCTTTTTGTCTATCACCCTTATATCGACGCTGATACTGATTTTTAATAGTTCTAGCACTATGATCTTCATCTTGAGTTGCATGTGTGAAATTTTGCTCACATGTCCAAGGCTCTGATGTTGAAGTTGATGGAATATAAGTTTCACCACCACCGGGTGCACCATCACTATCATTACTTCCATGAGTACTTGCACTGCTATTAACATCACTATCATCATTTTGAACTTCTCGTCGGATTGCAGTATCAGAAGGTGATGATGTTTCATTACTATCATCATGTTCTTGCTCATCAATTGCATCGAGTGGATTTTCATTAATTCTCAATTGACTCCTTCCTTTAAAAGTAGGAATTATGCCCTTTCTTTTCTCTTTAATAAAAGTTGTCAGAGCTTTGCCTTTGCCTTTGTCTTTGCCTTTATCTACAGATGTTTGTTGGATTTTGGATTGAGATGCTTGAGAACGTCTAGGTCGAGATCCAGAAAATTGAAATTCTTGATCAAAAGCTTCATCGCCGATACCTCTTTTAGCTTGTATTATTTCAATTTACTGAGTAAGAAACTGAGATGGTTGTGATGGATCTCCTGCTTCATCAAGTAAAGGATTTTCGGCCTCAATAGCACTCCACCAATCCATCATTGGTTCATTATCACTTTGGGCAAATCCAATATCAAATGGGTCTACATTATCAGATTATTGGTCTTCCTGCTCTTCTGTTATTGCTCTTAGTTGAAGACGCATATTATAATAAACATAGACTATTTTTTCCAAATGACGATAAGAAAGACGATTTCGTACTTTGGTATGAATGAGGGAGAAAGTTGACCAATTTCTTTCACAACCACTTGAAGACGTTGTTTGTGAGAGAATTCGTACTGCAATCATTTTCAAATTTGGAGCTGATCCTCCATACTGTAACCACCACTCAACTGAAAGACAAATAAAATCAAACTTAAAATAGTATTTTCATTTGTAAATAGTAATAAGTCATAATTTATGCTACATTTACCTGCATCCATTTTATATCTGCATGATATTGCAAAAGGATCAGCAAAAGAACCATATCCCTCTCAAAATAATCGACTTTCATTAATAGCCCCAGTAGCTAATTCTCTATTTGTTTGTAGTCTTAATATTACATTTATGAGGGCGACTAACAAATTATCATTTGTGGCAAGATTATAACGATATTGATATGCTGGATTGAGATAATAACCTGAAATAATTAAAGATATATAATTATTAATAGCAATATTAAAAAAAAAAATTATTAAAAAAATACGCACCTGCCAAATGAATATACTTTCCCATTTGATTGTCCCACCTTGAAGTGATTATATCAATATAATGTTGATATTTAGTCGATGATTGTAGACGTCTTTTAATTTCCTCTTTTGCTTCATGAATCAGGTGGTAAATATTGCCCATCTATGGCTTTTTGTCCATGTCGACTTTACGTAAAACAACATACAAGGGCTCTATTGCTGTAAGAATCTCTGCAATGTGATCCCAAAATCTAGTAGATATGATAATTTTTTGCGCCTCCTTACCTTCAATCGTGCTAGAGTATCGAGAGGTTTCCCAATCCTCAAAAGTGAACATGATCTTCAATCCATTTTTTTTTGAAACAACGACTTTAACAAGAGAAAGTGAGTTGCAAACCTAGTTGCTCCTGGTCGTAGAATCTCTCCATCAATAAATCTCCTCATTAATCCATGAACCCAATGATGATTATATATGAATTTCGTTAACAATTGACCTTTTTTTACTACCTTCTTCACTGTATCGAGTTTACCGATATCTGCCATCATCAAATCAATACAATGTGCTGCGCATGGTGTCCAAAATAATGTTTGATACTTTTGTTCCAGTAATCCTCCGACTCTTTTAAAGTTAGCACCATTATCTGTAATCACCTGTATTATATGCTCTACACCTATCTCTTGCACTACACTATCCATTAAATGATATATATAAGATGCATCGTGATATTCTGCAGTTGCATCAACGGATTTATGAAATATCACCTTTCTATTGCAATATAGTAGAAAGTTGATAATGCTCATCCGTGTAGGTCCTGTCCAGCCATCACACATCAATGTAACCCCATATAAGTTTCATTGCTTCTTGCATGATAGAATCCAAGTCTTAATTTCCTCTACTTGTTCATCTAAATATGGACCAGCAATTTCATGCGCAGTTGGAGGTTGAATACCAGGACCACATTTTTGGATGTTAGATATCATGCTGCGGTAGTATGTGCTATTTGCCACGTTGGAAGGCATTCGATTAAAATGAAAAAATTTAGCAATACTTTGGCCAATTGATTTCTTCTTCCCTTTTGTATAAGCATCATCAATCCTAGTTTGTTTACTAGATTGATCTGAGAATGCAAATGGATCAATATCAGCAATATCAGCGCCGTGATGTAGAAGAAAAAAGCGACGATACCGGTTTTATTGAAACAATACGAGCACTTGTAGTTCTCTCTAGTGTTGCTGCACCAGTTGAGCCACTTCCACTAGCACCAAATGAGCCACTACTACTAGCGCCAATTATTTTGCCACCATATCGCATATGTTCATCATATGCATATTGAGTTCTAGAAGCAGAAAGAGCTGCTGAAAATTCTTCTTCATTTAAATCTTCACCACGACCTTCAAATTCATCATAAACTGGTGTTTCAGAAGCTCGCCTATCAAAATGTTCCTGTTGTTGTTGTAAATACTTGATTCTTTTTCTCATCAAGTTCTGTTTCATTGCAAGAATTCCATGAACTTGTGAACATCTAGAAACATCCGAATATCCACGTGAAGATGTTGTTTTATCGTGTAGCTCACCGCCACGCTCGATCATATTGCAATATAAACATTGCGATGAAATCGATTTTCTAATCGACGTCGTATCTCAATTTGGATCATAAGAATGTTGTTTTGGTGTCATTTGCCTACCTATGCATTATAAAAATTTAAAAAAAAAATACTAAAAAAACAATTCACAATGAATATTCATAATTACAATATTGAAAATTTTAAAATAAAAATTATATAATTTATCGTTTTAGTCTCGGTCTCATTCTCAATCAATTAATACATCTTCAATTAAATTATTCAAAAAAATACCATCTAAATAAAAATATATATTGTTAGATATTTTTAATAATTAAATATTTTTTATTTTTATTATAATTTATATTTATTTTGTTTTTAATATAAAATAATAAAAACATTAATTTATATAAAATAATTATATAAATAAACTATTAATTTTTTAAAATTATACTGATATATTTATATATTAAAATTTATAAAATATAATAATTATATTAAATACTATAATTTATATATATTATTAATATATAATTTATATTATATTTTAAAATTATATACATACCAGTAAAAATTTTAAAATTTATCAAATAAAAATTTTAATTTTTTTTATAAAATTCTAAAATTATTTCATTTTTTTTAATTTTATTAATTTTTAAAAATAATTAAAGATGTAATTTTAAATAAATTATAAATTGAATTTAGAATTTAATTAAAATATTTTTTATTTGTTTAATTTTTATAATTTTAAATAAAAATATAAATTAATTAATAATTAATTTAATTAAATTTTACCGTTTAATTATTTTATAATATATATAAAATTTTAATTAATAATTTATTTAATTATAATTATATTATAATTTTTATATTAATTATTTATATATTAATCGCGTTTCTGTGCGAGATCGATCCACTGCGCCGCGATCACCGATCGCGATCGCGATCATCAATCGCGATCCCGAGCGCGATCAGCGATCGATTCCGATCGCGATCGGCGATCGCGATTCCGATCGCGATCGCGATCGCGATCCCAAGCACGATCGGTGATCGCGATCGCACTCGAGATCGCGCGATCGAAGCACGATCAAAGCAGAATAATGAATAATCGTACCTGGAGTCGTCGCCGCTGCTCCGCTGTTCGCCGCTGCCGCTGCTCGCCGTTGTTCACCACTGCCGCTGCTCTGCATATGCGAAGCAGGTTCCTTTTTATATAACTTCGTCGCGATCTTTAATCATCCATCTTTAATCGCGTGAACGAAGTTGTCGAGATTTTGCTCCCCATCTTTAATCGTGCGTGAACGCTTCTGTGATTCTGTCTTTTATTTGTCGTGCGAGATTTCGCACGGCTGTTGTTTCGGTCCCACCACGAAACGGAACATTTCGTCCGTTTCGGACGAAACGAATCGATTTTTAAAACCATGTTGCAGATAGTAACAGAAAGCTGCGGCAAATTTACCCATTGACTGAAAAAGGACTGCCTATATATATTTTAGTCTTTTTGTGCAGTTCATACAATTGATTTGATGTTTGAGGAGGTTGGTAAGGAAAAAAAAACAACGATACAATTGAAAAGCTAAGAACTATCATTGTTTTCAAATATAATCACCATAAAACTTTTAGCATAATGAGTCACTTCAGCCACTATAAGACTTTTGAGCATAATACATCATTTCACTCAGAAGAAGGATCTTTACAAGATAGACTTGTAAAGTTTATAACTTTTCCTTTATTGCAAAGTGTTCTGGATGCGAGGAAAAAGATAAGGATGATATTTCTTCAGATGAGAGACTGCAATATAAATGATCTAGAAGTGATGAGCAAGTTGATCAGGTGTGAATTTTACACTTTTGGTGTTTTTGTATTAGTAAAGTTACAGGATTGTTTACGCAAATAAAAGGCTGATAATGAGATTTGCATATAATGATATAAATGATGCTAAGAGGAAAATAATAGCCTTTTTTAAGAATGTGAAAACTTCTTACAAGTCACATACAAATCTTATTAAGGAATATGTAAAAAAGGAAATTAGATAGTGCTCTAACTTTCCTTATTGCTTTAATCTTTATTATTATAGGGACTCTTAGGAAATAGTGTCTAATAGTGCTATCATGGATGGTATTCTCACATGTGTATGCCATTCCATCCTTCCTGATCCTGCCATCAGGATAATGTTAAGTATGGAAATGAAGGCATATAAAATGCATTTGGACACTTTAGAATGCCACTAGCTATGAGGTAAAGGTCAAAGAATGATAAAATCTTAGCCAAGGTAATTCTTACTATTTTGTTAAATTTGTTAGTCATTTTGAATAAATTCTACAATTTTACTAATATTATTTATTAATTTAATTTAATAGCACATGGGGGTCAATGCTTGAACTAGGTATTCTCCATTTATAAGTAATATCAATCAACATTCTAAAGCTACTATACAACCCCTCTGGGTGTGAGGAGAATTAGAGTATATTTAAAAGGGAAAGTGAGAATTGTGATAATTCTTTACCTTGATTTGTTTTTCACACAAGTTTTCAATTTTTGAGTCACGCTCAAACTAGAACAATATAATTTCAACACTGTATTGAGTCATACTAATACGGTTCCAATGCTTATTTAACTGAATTATAAATAATAAAATAATCAATTTTCCTTAATATAAATAACTTTTAATCAATTTTCCTTAATATAAAATGACGCATGAAACTCCAGTTATTTTTTAATTTAATCTTTTGAAAACATAATGGCATTTAATATATATCGTTAGTAATTTCTTACCTCATGTTATTTCTTTTTGTCTCTTCTTTATAATGGACTATGAAAAAATATCCATCGATGTTGAATGTCAAATTTTATCCTATTTAATTTTTTTATATTTTTAATTATTTTTAAATATTTTATGATCATTGGGTTAGGGTTAAATAGAGCTCATCAAGTAGACATGATGATTAGAATCAAGTGGATTCAAACAGAACTTAATTTGAATTTATTTAAAATTAAACCAAGTTTATATATAGGAAAGTTCGATTATTTAATTAGGTTAATTGTATTTTTTAAAGGCTAGAAATTTATATAATTATTTAATTAGGATTATATTTTTCTCTTAATCCCCTTACCCCTTCCCCCTTCTCCTATAGCTTTCGCACCAATCGCCCATCGTCATGCCACCCACCTCCTACAATGTCTATTGCACCCTCTGCCGGCAACAACAAATTATTATCCCCACCGCCAACAACAACCACTTTGGCGACCACCTGTAGCTATCGTTAGACCAACCCTGCCACCCCTCCTACATCTATATCTCTTCGGTATTGAACTTCGTCTTTTCATTCTCTCCTCTTTGTCTTTCTTTTCAATTTCTCTCTTTCCCAAGCCAAAGCTCTTCATGCCAAGTCATTCCTCTACTCCGTCAACAAGCAAAATGATAAATTCTGCCCATGCCAACTTGAACTACGAGTCTACATAATTTATCAATAAATAAATGGATTTTTTTTGTAGATTCATACAAAGTGAACAAATGAATTACTTGTAATGAAAATGAATGATATAGCGTGTATCCAATTTGAGGAAAGATTGATGAATTAAAAAAAATTGAGAAGAGATCCCTTAGAGTTAAAAGATATCACCAGTGCTAAAGAATGAATGAACGAAGATATAGTTGAGGAAGCTTTTTTTTATTAGGCTTGACATAGGGTATAGTTGCAAAAGCTTCAAGAGCGAATGAGCTTTCTTAAGGAAGGAGAAGCTATAAGCTAGTTGATCCCTCTACCAACGAAGGCTATGAAGAAGAAGTTAAATCTGCAGAAGAAAAAAGTGAGGTGGGTAATGAGGAATTTTATGGGATTTTCTGGATAGTTTTTTTTTCCTTTATAGAGAGATAGACTTAGTTGTTACTTATCGCCTATGAACTTAGTTTATTGTAAACTTGTGTGTATGACACTAGTTAGCTTTTTTCATATTTCCATATTTTAGCAATGACATTATTTTTTGCATGATGGCACTACCTATTTTAAAAATATTTTAATACCAACCAGCTAAGGACCACGTGCCTACGGCCTAAAAATAAAACTTATTTTGCTATAAAAAATACTATATGTATAACATTAATTGCATAATCAACCTAAGCAATTTATCTTTATTTGGAATGATGCAAACATTTGCAAGCATAAATGGTTTAGGCAGCCATATAAGAGGGACCCTTCCATGCTGCTTATATGGCTGCCCAAACCTCTTGTTAAAGCATCAAATTTGATATAAATGAATCTATAGCAGCAACTTCTTTGAAATAAATGTGAATGCATAGTTTTTCAGTTTTCCTTTCATTTTTTTCTAATACATGCATCCATTATATTTTAGACGGAGATCAACCAGTTAAGCATTTGGTTGCACATACAAGTCAATTGTATATCTCATCTATTGTGATATATTCACTATATATGAGCTATACAAACTTTATAAGAGGTGACTATATGTCCAACTCACATGTGAAAAATAGAACCAAAAAAGAAATCACCTTCTTTCAAATTGTATCACATGCATAAAGTTGCTTCCCAAACTTATGGAAAAGAAAGTAACAGCTAGCATAAGTTAGCATTAAAATTAAATAAAGATAAAGGTCAAATTTCTCTTTTACTAGCAATCTGGTGAAAATACAACCTAGCACGTACTGTTCTTCAATTACATGGAATTGCACAATAACTCAACTATCAAATGGGATGTACCTTGAACTGTCGCCGTGAATCAGCCTCCAACTTTAAATAGAACTCTCGTTCTTCATGAGAAAATTCTACCTTTTTCAAGCAAATTGACTTCGGCGGTAGTTTAAGAATTGGCTCCCCATCAATAATTGTACCTACAAGGCAATTTAGCAGTAGGAAAGCAGAAATAAGCCATAAACTAATGAAACAAAAAAATGAACATAACTTCATTAAAATTTTATGAAATTAGATATAGGTAAAACATAACTATAAAGTCATTTAAATAAGAAATGAACAAGGGAAATACTTTTTTTAAAAAAATATATAAGGGAATCAAAAATGGGAAGGTAAGGAAAGACATTGGCATAAGAGAGAACCATACCATACATGCCAAACATAACTATAGCAATAAAACATAGCTAGAGAAAAAAAAGAGATGCTTTGACTACACAGAGAGAAAAAAAAAAGACGTTTGTCAAAACAAATGATAGATAACATAGACTGGAGAGTGTGCTTGGTAATTTAACTTAAAGATCTTATGTAATAAATTTGTATGAGCAAAAACACACATTAGGATTGGCAAGTAACAACCCTAAACCCAGTCCATGACTCTATTGGATCAAACCCTGATCACTCCTACCCCTTACATTGTATGATTAGGCTCCTAGGATTAATTTGAACGAAGTAAGCAGCTAGACCAACTGGTACAGTCAAAGCAATTGTTCTCAGCCTTCTAATTCTGTTTTTTAAGAAACCCATCAAGGTTGTCTCCCACCAAGAATCGTGAAATCCATCAAGGTTGTATTACAACACCGGCTTAATTGTCAATCCACTACCACCCTTCTTACTAAACAATCATAATCTAAACCTGAAGCATTAATGCATATCCATTTTAGATAATATAGAATTGAAGCTCTCGAGCCCCCACTTTTTCATAAAGCACCAATGCATCTTGATTGACGGGGAGCCTTCACGCAACGGTAAAATTATTGTCTTTTGACCTAAAGGTCACGAGTTCCAGTCCTAGAAATAGTCTCTTGCAAAGCAAGGTAAGATTGCATACGATAAACCCTTCCTCAGGACCCCACATGACGAGAACTTTGTGCACCGAACTGTCTTTTTACCAATGCATCTTGATTATCTGAACCAACTTTCCCTGCTTTTTTGGAATATCAAATCTCTGTAATACTTATGCCCCACATGCAAGGCAAACATGATGGTTTACTTCAGGCAGAAAAGTTGAACCTGTTGCTTCTTTCTCCACCTGACATTAATCCCCTAATAATCAATTTTATATGCTTTTCAATTGGATCGCAGGTTGGCTCTTCCTTTGACTTCCCTCCTTGGACCCACAACTTTGTGCAGTTATCCCTTTCTAACCAAATCTTCAAATGCATACACTCATCTTGCACCCATGCTCTCAACGATAGCAGCAACACTTTGTCTTTCTAATGGAAAGCAGGTTGGTATAATTGTATAATTGTGATTAGGGTAACTGCAAATTTCCATCTTTAACTTTTATAAGCACTTTAAGATTGTGGGACATTCCTAGGCATCACTTCAACCACGACAACATATCCACTTTTCCCCTTCGGCATTTCAACATAGTACTTTGGTCAGTTCTCTTGCAGAGAATGTGAAACCCTTGATGGCCTCAAAGCAAACTCAAAGGCAGCCATTAGGAAGTATGATAGAGTCATCCACTTGCCTCGTCACCTTGATAAACCCCTTTAGAAATTTTGAACGTCATCAAGCTATCATTGCTGGTTATCCTATTATTGCCAACAAAATCAATTCTTTGTGCAAGTTCCTTAAAGCTATTTATTTTTCCAATGGCAACAAGAAGAACAAATGTGCAACTCCTCATGGTTGTACTAAAAAGATTCAGCACGTCAATAATCTGCTATTCAGTGAAAATTTATATTGGAATGAGAAAAATAACACGTTCTGACAAGTCCATGTTATCAAAGTAGGTATCCATATTTGAAATGTTCCTTGAGACTTGCTTCTCAATCTCTAGAGTGAAAGGGACTCTAACCTTTGGATACTTCACTTCTTGCAAACTCACCTCTTCCCATCTATGCACAGATTCAAAGTGTTGGTGTCCTAATGTTGTCCTCCAATATGGGTACAGAAGTGGTAGATAAAAAGTCCAATTATCAGATGATGAGAAAATTTAAGGCATCTATCTATGTGATGCATTCAGATAAAATACTATAACAGTTAGCCATTGCTAGGTCTCTCACACGAAGATATAAGTACAGTCCATGATTTAGTGTTACCAAACAAGAAACTTTGTGTAGCTGAATAAAGACAATAAAGAAACCACTATTGTGTTTTATTTACCATCTTTCCAGAAAAGGAATAACAAGAAAAGGTCTAATCAACTATGAGTAATGACCAATATATGAAGCTTACATAGTTCCAGATAAATTTATGTGAAGAAATTACCTTTGGTGCGTCGAAGCAGAACTGTTTTTAAGACAGCCTGAAGTTTTCTGTATCCGCTACTCGCATTTCTAGATATTGGATGTTTTATCGAGGCACAGAAAGAGCTATATACAGAATAAGGATCATACTTCAGAAAACGGAAGTAGCTGTAGAGATCATCAATTGCATTCTGCATCGGTGTCCCCGATAAGCACCATCTTCTTTTGGCCCGAAGACCACAACAGGCTCTAGCAACCTGAGTTCTATGATTTTTTATAGTTTGAGCTTCATCTAAGATAATCCTGAACCACCGAACTCTAGCAAGGGGACCACTGCCAAAGTCAAGAAGACACTCTTTAGATTTTTTCCCTTTCTTCTTCTTATTATTCTGTTCATTGGAGGGCTGCCTCCTCTTTTTGTTGGATGAAAAGTCTGGACATAGCCCATACTTATCTTGGTTCTTTTGCTCTCCCTCGTCATCATCAGCTATAGGCTGTTTTGGAACTTCATTAGTCACAATTGAATAGGTGGTCAGAACAACATGGTATCTTGTTAGTTCACCGGGATGTTTTGTCCGTGTACCTCCATGATATATGAGAACAGATAACTTTGCACTTTCTGGAACTCTTTCATCCAACTCTCTAGCCCATTGCCGAAGAACACTAGCAGGACACACAATCAATGTACCTCCAGCTGGCCTGGTGTTGCTTGATGTGTTGATCGTTGAAGAAGTTACTTTCTCACATTTAAGATCACTTTCTCTGGATTGTAATTTTGTCTTGTCCACTTCAGTAACCCCATCATCATCCTCATCTAGATTTAAGGCTTCCGGTTTTGCACAATCTGAAACATCTGATGTAAATTTTGACTGTTGAGCCATTTGCTTTTGTATCAGAGCTATCATGGATATAGTCTTACCAAGGCCCTGTTTTTAAGATAACATGTCATCCTTTAGACAGTCATGCTTAACAAAGTACTATTCTCGTACTAATAAAATGTGAAGGAATTAAATCCCCAAAAATGACCTGATCATCTGCAAGAATACCACCGGTACAATGTGTACTTTTCTCCTTCTGAACCATCCAAGCTAAGGCAATTTTCTAATCAACATGATGGTCAGTATCCAGTTGTCAAAACTTAAGTAATTAATAAGGATGCACATCCAGTAGCTACCTGGTGCTTCAAAAGAGGGACAGCCAAAAGACCCCGAGGCAGGTCATCCTCTAGCCTTGGTTGACCAAGGTTCTGTAGAATATATAAAGGAAAAAAATGGCAGTCACTTATCTTAAAATTGACAATTAAAAGAAAAGTTTAAAATTTTTTAGTCATACTGAAGTTTTGGTCACTGAACAAAATGGTACGGTTTCCATTTTGGTGTCATATCATTGTGCAAGAGTGGTTTTGAAATTCATTTAATTAAATTGAATTATAAATGATAACATGCCAAACTTTACTTCTTGTAATTTTTAACAAACTATTTTATTATAATTAGTTATTTACTTAATAAATAATTAAATTGCTAATACATAATTATTCATCTCGACTCTTATGCTTAAAAAATGCTTGCAATCAATTAAGTTTTAATTTTTAGCTTTTGTCACTTGTAAATCATATACTTCTTTCTTAGGATAATGATTATATTTATAATCTAGTAAAATCCTGAAATAAACGACCAATAAAATGAGACATTCTTTCACCCTTTATGGCTGAGGCATGCTTTTCTTTATTGGAGCAACCAGATTTGATGGCACAAAAGATTTCATTATTGAGGAGATTAATTAATAATGTTTTGATTTAACATGATTGATGAAATATAATTTAAGGGTAATTCATGAATTTTTAGTTTAAAAATATTAACTTTTAGTTTATATACAATCGATCTTAATTAATTATTGTCTTTTAGCTTCAATAAATTTATATAATTGTGTTCAAATTTAATTCATGAGCATTTACTTTGTTTCTTATATTTTATTTTATAAACCCTAAACAAAAATCCCTAGATACAAAATTCACTTGGTTGATTTTAGTTTGATTTTGTTTTATCAATTTAATTGAAATTATTAGATTTGAACAAAATAGAGAGATAAAGCTTTTTCAAAGATATAAAGTAAATATTATGGTTTAAATTAGATTTTGAATTTTGTAACTAAATCTTATTTAATTTTATAAGAGAATAAAATCTATAAAAACATGCAAATCAACTTGTACTCAACCAAATAGAAATTTTAATTTTTGGATTCTTGATTTTTTTTGGTAAAACCAATTTTAAATTTAAAAATTCTTTATACCTTTAAATAGGTTTTAGAAAAAATTAATCTATCTAAATAATGCACACTTATTGTAATTATCATGTCCGTTGAATGATATTTCAATAACATAAATTAAAAATAGTGAAAAAAAATCACTTAATTAAATAAATTTTCATTTAATCAAAACATTGTATTAAACACTAAATGTTATATACCAACAAAATTATAAATAGAGGTGCAGTTGTCATTTGTAAAACTTGCTGGACGTTTTTGCAAAAGTGCAATTAAAACCTAATAATCCATATTTCTCCTCTTCTCCTCCTGTGCCACAGCCTTTTCTTCCTCCCTCTTAAATCTCTCAAACCCTAACCCCTTTCTCCTTTCAAAAAATAAAAAATAAAAAATAAAAAACTAAAGTCCTCTCTCCCCATTGTTTCTCTCCGCGACGTAGCCACCCATCAACGCCGCAGCAGCGCCGCCATCTCCATCCATCGACGATGTCACTCGCCATTTTTGTTTTTATTGTCATCACGCCATCGACACTCCACAGCAAACTCGATTCATTTAAATGGAATTTTCTCACTTGTTTTTTTCAACCTTATGCATAATTAATTTTATCATTATGAAAATAAAAGAAAATAAGTTATGATTTCCTAATTTGGAGATAGAAGTAGATTAAGATTTTCATTTTATGGTCTAAATGTTTCTACAGATTAATTTAGTATATGGCCAAAAGAAAAATAATTATTAAGTGCATTGAAAATATAATTAGGTTTTGATTAGGATAATATTAGCGACAAATTGTTTAAGAGTTATATTGTTCTTTAGATGAAAAATAACCTTATACTCTTTTATATATCTGTCACTTGATCACATTCTTTCATAATTACTTGGCCTTTTATATTCTTTGTTGTTTATCAAATTATTATACCGTATGAAAATTTACACATGATATTTACAATAGTCAATTTGAAATTCAAAGGTAAAATAAGGAGACTTAAAATAATTCCCTTAAAGAGAACTCGATACTTTATGAGAATTCGAAGTAAATACATAATGGAAATGATTTGTATGAAGATGATTGCCTAAATTAAATTCTATGATAGAGCTTCGACTCGACAGTTGTAAGAATTTATATTAACTTCCCAATTGAATTAATAAAGAAATGAACCCTTGTGCTATAGTATTTTGATTTTATAATCAATAAAAGTTACGAAGAAGGGAGCCTTGGCACAACGGTAAGGTTGATGTCTTGTGACCAAGAGGTCACGGGTTCAAATCCTGGAAACAACCTCTTGCAAAAAAAAGCAAGGTAAGGTTGCGTACAATGGATTCCTTCTCCGGTACCCTGCGTGGCGGGAGCTTCATGCATCGGGTTGTAGTTTTGTAGTTTTTTTAATCAATAAAAGTTACGAGATTATTAAATTTAAGTAACTAAATAATGCTCTATAAATATAGAGTTTTTACTTCGTGCTTTAAAAATAAACAACTTTATCTCACGAGTGGAGGGTGGATTGTGGATTGTGCATCCTATTTTCACGTGAGGTACCTCATTGGACGGATTGTAGGTCGTTCATTTTATTTTCATGGGAGCCATTTTGAGTGGATTGGAAGGCACAACCCATATACATGTATGTGTATGTGCATACATATAATGCACTTCGTATTAAATCAATTGCAGGTCGTTCATACTATGCATATATGATGCATCTCTACTAGACGGGTTGCAGGTCGCTCACCCTTATCTTATTTTTACATATGATGTGTTTCGTATCGAATGGATTATAAGTCGTTCACCTTGACATATACGACATATTCTAGAAGAGTGGATTGCAAGTCCTCCACCTATTTAATAATTAGGTTGAGTTATAAATTTAGGTAAGAACAATATATATTTAATGTTGAAAATGAAATTTTGAGGAAAACCGATGAAATTAATTAAAGAATGAATAAGAGTTAAATTAACGAAAAAGGAACAATAATAAATGGCGTTCAAAACGTTAAAATATAAATGATCTCTTTGGTTGTTGATCTCTTGAATTATATACATTCATGTACGTCTTTTCTTTTTTTTTTACTTTGCACATTGTGTTCACTCTCCTTTCTTTTTGCTTCCAGATTCACAGACTTACGACGATTGTCAAGATTCAGTCAATATTATAATTGGTTAGTCAGAGATGTTCAACAATAACTTAGAGATAATTTCTACATAATCCGTTCAGTTTATTTCCTCTTTAGCATTGTTTACTATTTATGCATTTTTGATATTTTTTCTATTTTATTGTTCTGCATGAGTCAGTTTGTTAGTCATGTCATGGTATAATAAAGTCGATATTTTGGGACAAACATTTAGTTATATTCTTTTACATCATTTAATAAAGTGTTGCACATTTATGTTCGTACAACCTTGTATATTCTTCTTGGTATTCTTTATGGTTTTTGATGAGTGATAAATATTGTCTGAGCAAGGAAACTACCCCTCACATAGGGATGAAAATCTCTAGGTCGTGATATTAAATACTCCTTGACACTAGAAGTAAAGCTGAGAGAAGAGTAGAGGGAAGAAAAGTCAAATACAATATCGTCGAACTTCAATTCTCTCGTCACTTGCTCACAAGATCTCTCTTAGTCTCTCCCCATGCCAAGGAAACATATAAAACTTATTGATGCTAGATATTAAAATTTATCCTATTTAAATTTTTAAATATTTTAAAAAAAATTGATAACTAATAAAGCTAAAGTTAGCCATATTTTGTATTTTAGGGGTTGGGTGGAAGTGGGTTTAGGGTTTAGTGGAGCACATCAAGTAAACATCTTGAAAGTTTATAAATCATATTTAATTAGATTAGTAAATTTTGGGGAAATTAAGGAATTATTTATATTCCTGCCCTCTCTCTTTAATTATTTATATTTAATTAGAGGACGTGCAAGGCCACCGCAGCCCCATGCAAGGCCGCGGAGGTCGCGTGGGGCCCCTGCGACCACCGGTACCACCTATACTGGTGTCGGACGACGGGCGAAATGATAAATTCCGCCCGTATCGTCCGGTACGGATCAAGATTTTAAACCTTGCATGGGACTATCAGAAGAAAAAAAATGAAGTTGATAAAAATCTTCGAAAAACTTTAATATATTCTTATTCCTTAACTATGCTGAAATCGAATATACTATACGATTCTAAGAGGATGAAATAACAACTTGTGAAAGCTTGGAAACAGAGCCGACATAAAGTTTAATATTACTCCCAAACGATAGGGAGAAAAATGTCAGAGACAGGAGATTGAGTAAAATTCCCATAGCTACTGAAGTTAAAGAGTGAGATTTAAAGTCTCTCTTGTCCTGAAATGAAATGTGTCCCTGCTGTATCAAGCAATGTTCAGCCCTATGTTGAACCTAACAACAACAAAATATTAATAAGAAGAAGAAGAAAGGAAAGAAAAAAAGCAGAGGATCTCCGTTGAAGCAGCAAAAGAACAAGGATGAGAAATTTATCGGGAAGTTCACTGGAGTTTCAGCATTGCCGTCAAAGCTTCACCAAGTTGTCAATTCTAGACTCTTGCATGGAACAATTGTCTCACCCGAAATGGTATGGAGATTTAAATCTATGAGAAAGAGGATATTGAGATGGAACAAAAATTGATACATCTTTTTGAAATTGCAACCCAAGGAGATAAAAGTGTTGTCATTATGACACTAGGCATCTACTCTAAGAGGGAGGAAATGTAAGCACAAAACTAAGTTGTTGATCATTTTATTCCTTTCTAAAAGGGGAGAGGTTAGAAGAGACAAAAAGTAACTAGTTTTATTATAACTCATGCACGCAAGACAAATAATAGACTGAGACAAACTGTAGAGGAACATGAGGGAAAAGAAAAGAAAATTTTGTGCTAAATAAATGCTTCAAAGGACCTTTTGTTAACTAATCTCATGTTTTTTAATTGAAATTTCTTTATCTAAATCCTTTTTTGTTGTATCAACTTTCTTTAAATTTTTTACTAACCCATTTTTTAATCAACCCTATATTTTTCAAGATTTCCAATGCTATTCCTTTTTCTTTAAAAAATTGATATTTGTACCCTTTTATCTTCTTTTTCAACTAGAATTGCAATTGAGCTTATTGGATGGGTCCTTATTGGACCAGCATTGCTCAGGGAGAGTTGTTGGAGCTAGGGTGGGCACATGGTTATGATGCAGTCCGTTGAGGTTGTGATGAGAGCCTCCACCGTCTAACTGAAAACAATGACACTATCCAAGATCTAAACGAGCCACCATTCTTTGTCAGATTGATGGCAAAGTAGGGAGAAGACAAGGGTATCTATTTCTTTTGGTCTTGCTGCACAAGATTTTGCAGTAGGAATGAGAATGTTTAAGGCCAGGAATTAGGCAATTGGTGAGAACTAGTAAGAAGAACTAACAGTTGTCAAGAAACCATAAGAAGACAGCCGGGCGCAGCAAAGGTGAAGATCTTTTTGAGTTCCTAGGATGACCTAGAATCAGTAAAGGGATTGGAGCTATGATTTATGGTTGTGGACTACAAGCCGACGTTTTGTAAAGGCCGAAAATGATCATTGGCTACTCTGGAGGAGCAAGCCATGACAGTGCCAAAGCATAGATTTGTGAGAATGGGCCAAAGCAACTCAATCAAAACTGTGGTAAACGTGGAGGGTGTCAATTACCTAAGATGCAGTTAGTGAGAGGTTAGTTGTCTTAATAGGATTGAAGATGAGATTACAATCACAAAAGTTAAAGAGATTGATGCCAACACAGAGTACCAATGTAGCACTAAGTTTAGCCAACGATGTTCACTGACCAAAAGAATTATGGTTTTGCACCAGTAAAAGGGTGAGGAAAATATACTTAAATGGCAAGATAGATGAATGATGAAAGGTCACACAAACACATCATACTCCAATAACCCTAGGAATATCTCATTCTAATATTATAGAGAAAAAATATTCTATTGTTCTTCAATAAATATACCATTACAAGATATATAGATATATATAGGACATTAATATAATAGTCCATAACTAACACCATAACTAGGATTAAACTAATTATATAACTATTATAATATCTAATAACTCTTAAGAATTAATAGCCTGTATTTGCAAATGGGAATCATCCTATTCTTTGTAGTTTTGACCAAGGTTTTAAATGTCGAGCCGTTTCGGATGAAATTGCCGAAAAATTTCGTTCGAACAAAAAACCGAAATGCGCATCGAAATCGGAAAGAAGCGTAGCGTGAGGCAGTAGGAAGGAGTCTGCGAGAGCGATCACGCATACGATCGGAAGGCGATCATACAGCGATGATGAAATTTCTAAATATAAATATATAAATTAAAATTAAAATTATATATATATATATATATTAAACTGTAAAATTTAATTAAATAAATTATTAATTAATTTATATATTAAATAAAAATTTAAAAAAAAGATATTTTAATTAAAATTCTAAATTCGAATTTATAATTTAGGTAAAATTAAATCTTAAATTCTTTTTTAAAAATTAACTAAAATTTAAAAAAAAATCAAATAATTAATATTAATGTTTAATCAAATAATTAATATTAATGTTTAAAAAATACGAAGATTTAAATCGATCGTTGGTCCTGGACGAAAATTCAAATTCCGATACGAGTCGAGATTTTAAATCTTGGTTTTGACACCCAATGCTCCTAGACTAGTCAAATGCAAGCCTAAGCCATAGATAAAGCAAGAAAATTTAATTGGGGCCATTGGACAAGTGGTAACTGATTAAATGAAACTAGGATTTAATTGTCACTACAACAACAACAATCACCACCAAACTTTATCTCACTAAGTAGAGTCGGCTATGAATCTTTTTACATCATTGAACTCTATCCCCTAATATATCATCATTGATATTTAAATAAATTTTATCTTATTTTATCGTTGATAATCAAGTCTTTTTTTATCATTTTATTTCTCATTTGATTTGCATATTTATAATAGTTTTACATCGCTTAACTGGAGCATTTATCAATTATCTAAATACGTATTTGTACCATCTTAAATATGTCTCTTGGAATTTTTCCTCAATAGTTGTAATCCCAATTTTCGTTCTAATATTCTCATTTTTTATCTTGTCCATCCTCATATGTCCACACATCCACCTTAACATCTTTATCTCTATAACTCTCATCTTTTGCTTATGTGCTCAAAATCATAGTTTAACATTCAACTCCATATAACATAACAAGTCTAACTGTCATTTTGTAGAACTTCTTTTAAGCTTTAAAAGTACTTTATGATCACAAAAAAATTTGATGCTCTCCTCTATTTCAATCATAATGCTCGTATTCTATATAAAATTTCTCTCTCAATCTCTCCATCTTTTTGCAAAAATAATTCTAAATATTTAAAACTCTCGATAATAGACAACTCATTATCTCCTATCTTAATAATTGTTTCATTGTATTTAATATTGCTAAATTTAAATTCCATTTATTCTATCTTTATACTACTAAGTCTAAAACCCTTTACTTCCAGTATTTTCCTTTAAGATTTAGCATTTACTCATTCAAGTGTCTCATCTACCAAAATAATATCATCTATAAATAACATATACTAGGGTATTAAGTTTTGGATGTATCCAATGAGTTCATCCATGATTAGTGTAAAAAGATAAGAACTTAAAGTTGATTCTTGATGTAGCCCTGTCTTTATAGAAGATACTTCAGTTAATCCTCCTGACATTTTTACTCTTGGTATTACATACTCATATATATATTTAATTATTTCAATATACACTAACAACTTTTTTTTCTAGAATTTTTCACATAATTTTCCTTCGGCAATTTACCAAAGGGTGCACCTAAAATTTAGGATTGCCCAAAATCAAAGTTTGAAAATACCCCAAAGGTGCATCTCTTTTCCATTTTATCCCTCTGATAAAGTTGTCTTTTCTTCTCTTTCTTTTCTCCTTCGCATGTAAAAAAAATATTCCAACTGATATTTTTTCAATTCTCTTTCCCAATAAAATTAAACGTTTCTCTCTCCATTACATGCATGCAATAATTAATGTGGTGCTAGTTTTTCAAAATCAATATCATAATTTAATTATACCAACATCATGATTAAGTTTTGAAAATCTTTTAATCACTATTGTTAATGACTTCGAACTAATATTTTTTTTGACACATGGACTCTAGGGCACTTCAAAAACTTATAGCACTTGGAATGGGTCCGATCGGAACTCTCTAGATACATCAATAGATTTTGGTCGAAACCCATTGATGGATCTAGGGGATTTAGATTTTTGAAAAGTTAACATGTAATGGAAGAGGGCAATGCAGTGAAGTTATTTATGGTGTTCGTGTCTTGTTTTAACATCTTTACGATCAATTATGTATCAATTAATTTTTTTTCTCCCCTTTACATACATACAATAACCACTGTGGTGCTAGCGGCGCGAGGCTCCCCTCTGCGCATCCAGGGGTCGATTCCGCCCTGGCAGCGCGCGCTGCGCGAGTGGCGGTGTTCGATGCCCCCTCGTCGCAACGTGGTCAACCTTCCTGGGCAGCACGGTTCAGACGCGTCGGACCACCCGTCACCCTGATTTACCCTCGTCAGCCGTTGGGAAACTTCCGTGGGGCCGGGGCGGCTGGCCATCACGACTAGTGGGAGAGCAATCGTACCCGATACCTGATGTTAAACAAAAAAATAAATAAAAAAAAATAAAAAATAAAAATAACCACTGTGGTGCTGATTTTAAAAATCAACACCACAGTCGATGCTGATTTTCGAAAACTAGCACCACAATGGTGCTAGATTTTTCCAACACCAACAGGTGGTGTTGGTTTTCGAAACCAGCACCATCTGTTGGTCTAGTTTCGACAGTGTTCTAAAAATCACCGATTTTATCCGATTAGGCGGCGCGTAGGCGGTGGACGCTTGTCCACCGCCCCGACATTTACAGAGGCGACGCCGCTAGGCGTCGCCGCTTTAATCGGCGCCCAGAGCGATTAATCGGGGCGACCGACCGATTAAGCGCTGACACGACAGAGTTCCAGCGCTCAACCGCAACCGACACGCCCTGAGAAATGTGCGACACGCCCATGCCAAATGAGGGCACAGGCATGTCGCGCCAGTGAGAAATGTGCGACACGCCCATGCCAAATGAGGGCACAGGCGTGTCGCCCCTAATATATTAATTTTTTTATATATTATTATATTTAAAATATTAAAAAAATCGACCGCCTAGAAATCGCCTAGAAACCGCCTAGGCGGCCGCCTAGCCGCCTAGGCGCTAGGCGGCGAGTGACCGCCCGCCTACCGTCTAGCGCTTTTTAGAACACTGAGTTTCGAAAACCAACACAACCACAAAGTGTGGTGTTGGTTTCGAAAATCAACATCATCTATTTGTGTTGGATTTTTAAAAATATTTCTCTCTCCATTATATGCATGCAACAATTAATGTGGTATTAATTTTTAAAAACTAGCACCACAATTTAATAATACTAACACCATGATTAAGTTTTGAAAATATACATTCTGATTACCGTTGTTAATGACCTAGAGCTAATATTTTTTGACACATATAGACTCTAAGACACTTCAAAAACCTATAACACTTAGAATATGTCCGATCGGAGCTCTCTAAATCCATCAATAGATTTCAATCAAAACTCATTGACATACCTAGAAGATTTGAATTTTTGACAAATTGATATGTAATAGAAGAGAATAGTGCAGTGAAATTATTTATGATATTCATGTCTTGTTTTAACATCCCTACGATAAGTTGTGTCAATCAAATTTTTTTTCTCCCCTTTATATACATGCAATAATCACTATAGTGCTAATTTTTAAAAAATCAACACCACAATAATGGTATTGGTTTTCAAAAATCGACACCACCAAGTGTGGTGTTGGATTTTTCCAGCACCAATAGATGGTCTTGATTTTCAAAAATCAGCACCATCAAATATTTTTTTGGGTGGAAAAAATCAAACACCAATAGGTAGTGTTGGTTTTCGAAACCAGCACCAACAGGTGGTGTTGTTTTTGTTGGTGCTCCTGTTGGTGATGGTTTCGAAAACCAGCACCACCAAGTGTGGTGCTAAGTTTTTTCCACCAAAAAAATTACTTTGTGGTGCTGGTTTACGGAAACCAACACCACTTGTTAGCGCTGGAAAAAATCCAGCACCACCTGCTGGTGCTGGAAAAATCCTAGTGTGGTGCTGGTTTTCGAACACTAATGCCACAATTGTGATGGTTTTCGAAAATCAGCACTACAATTGTTGTTGCAGGTATATAAAGGGGAGAAGAAAATTTAATTATCACATAACTTATCATAGGCATGTTAAAATAATACATGAACATCATAAATAACTTCACTGCACTGTCCTCTTCCATTACATATCAACTTTTTAAAAATCCAAAATTCTCTAGGTCTATCAATGAGTTTTGATCAAAATTTATTAATAGACTTAGAGAGCTTCGATTGAACCCATTCTAAGCGCTATAGATTTCTGAAGTGCCCTAGAGTATATGTGTCAAAAAATATTCGTTCGAAATCATTAATAGTTGTATTTCATAAAAAAGAGTATCCCTTATTACATGGAAAACGTCCTATTTATATACAAAATTAGGGTCTATTCAACGAACTCAATCAAACTCTATCCTAAGAATAAATCAAACTCTTATCCTATGAAATAATTATCCCTAGCCATATATATAATATTCTAACACTCCCCTCAAGCTGAAGAATATAAATTATATGCACCCAGCTTATTACATATGTAGTCAATTCGGGGACCTCTCAGTGACTTAGTAAATATATCTACTAGTTAATCATGTGAGTTAACAAAACTAGTAGATATTTCTCCAGATATGACTCTCTCTCTGACAAAGTGACAATCGACTTCAATATGCTTTGTCCTCTCATGAAAAATTGGATTTGAGGCGATATGCATGGCGGTCTGGTTATCACATATAAGTGACATTTGTGTAACATCTCCAAACCTTAGCTTCTGAAGCAACTGTTTGAGTCATATAAGCTCTTGACGAGCTATGGTCATAGCTCGATAGTCTGCCTTTGCACTGGATCTTGCCACAACATTTTGCTTTTTGCTTTTCCAAGAAACAAGGTTACCTCTGACAAATATACAAAAATCAAAAGTAGATCTCCTATCACTAGGAGATCCTGCCCAATCTGCATCAGAATATCCTATGACTCGAGTATGTCCTTTATCTTCATACAAAAGACTCTTTCTTAAAGCGCTTCTAATATATCGAACAATGCGAATCATAGCATCCCAATGTTCTTTACATAGAGAGTTGAGAAACTGACTTACTACACTTACTGCAAATGAGATATCTGGACGAGTAACAGTAAGGTAACTTAGTCTTCCTACTAATCGCCTGTATTGTTCAGGATCTGGTAGAGGCTCCCCCTGATTTAACAGGAGTTTGACATTAGAATCCATAGGATTGTCAACTGTCTTTAAGTTTAACATTTTTGTTTCTTCTAGAATATCCATTGCATACTTCCTTTGAGATATAATGATCTCATTTCTGGACTGTGCTACTTCTATCCCCAAGAAATATTTAAGTCTATCGAGATACTTTGTCTGGAAATGTTTAAAAAGATTTTTCACCTGTAAGATCCCGAGATGATCACTACCTGTGATGACAATATCATCAACATAAACCACTAGGTAGATGCAACCAGTAGATGAGTGGCGATAAAAGACAGAATGGTCAGCCTCGCTCCGAGTCATGCCGAACTGTTGAATTACAATACTGAATCTACCGAACCATGCTCTGGGTGACTGCTTGAGACCATATAAAGATTTTCGTAAGCGACACACAAGACCAGAAGACTCCCCCTGAGCAACAAAACATAGAGGTTGCTCCATATAGACTTCTTCGAGTAAGTCACCATGTAAGAACACATTCTTGATGTCCAACTGATATAAAGGTCAGTATTGAATCGCAGCAATGGACATGAATAAGTGTATAGAGGACATCTTGGCAACAGGAGAAAACGTGTCCCCATAATCTAATCCGAAGATCTGAGTATAGTCTTTAGCAACAAGACGAGTCTTAAGTCGATCAACCATTCCGTCTGGAACAACCTTCACCGTATATAGCCATCGACAACCAACAACTGATTTTCCTAGTGGTAGAGGAACGAGGTCCCAAGTCTCACAGCTCCGTAAGGCACTCATTTCGTCCAGCATAGTCTGTTTCCATCCTGGATGGGCAAATGCATCTCCTGCAGTCTTCGAAAGATAAACAGACGACAAGGACAAAAGACAAGAATAATAGGAAGAAGAAAGACGATGGTAACTCAAAGAAACATAATGAGGAGAAGGATTACGAGTGGAACGTATACCTTTCCAAAATGCAATGGGAATATCAGAGTCAGAAGACTGGACCAGAGGAAGGAGCAGAGGATCTGGCTCTAGAGATGATCCCATGGCAGAGTCAATGTTGGGCGACAGCAAAGCAGGACGAGGACGGCGCTAATAAACCTGCAAAGGAGGAGGAATTGAGGCTGGGGGTGATAGAGAATCCTCTGGAGGATCAAAGGCTGGTACAGGCATAAAAGGATGAACCTCGGACGACGACTCTGAAGACCCAAAGAAAGAAACTCAATCAAAGAACTTGACATCAGCAGAGATGAAATACCAACGGAGTGTAGGGGAATAACACTTATACCCTTTCTGAGACCGTGGGTACCCAAGGAAAACACATTTATGCGACCGAGGAGAGAGTTTATCAATGTCAGGATCAAGAGCATGAGCAAAACATGTAGAACCAAAGACCATAGGTGGTAAAGGATGAAGGGATTACTTCAGATAAAGTATATGATGTGGTATTTGACCCTGTAAAGTGAAGGAAGGCATGCGATTAATGAGATAACATGCAATAAGTACGGCGTCACCCCAAAAACGAAGAAGAACGTGAGAGTGAAGGAGAAGAGTCTGAGTGGTCTCGAGAAGATGATGATTTTTGCGTTATGTAACTTCATTCTGTTGGGGGGTATGAGGACAAGACGTCCGATGTAATACGCCATGAGATGCCAAGAATGTCCGAAACGGAGTAGATAAATACTCACGTGCA
The DNA here is from genome assembly GCA_025175895.1 of Wurfbainia villosa. Taxonomy (NCBI): domain Eukaryota; kingdom Viridiplantae; phylum Streptophyta; class Magnoliopsida; order Zingiberales; family Zingiberaceae; genus Wurfbainia; species Wurfbainia villosa. The sequence continues at coordinate 42,378,310 of CM045998.1, read as the reverse complement.
TTATCACTCTGCAAGGATCGAAGAGGGATACCAAATTGTATTTTTACTTCATTAAAAAAAGATTGGGAAATAGAAAACGATTCCGAACAATCCTTCATCAGATATAACCAAGTACAATGGAAAAAATCGTCTATAAAAGTAACAAAATATCTTGACCCCAATGTAGAAACAACACGACTCAAACCCCAGACATCGGAATGAACCAGAGCAAAGGGGGGCGTAGCCTGACTTATAATGCGAGAAGAAAACGAACTACGAACATGTTTGCTTAACTGACACGACTCACAAGACAAAGATTCTAAGTGAGACAGACTAGGATGTAACTGTTTTAATTTATCAAGACCAAGATATCCCAACTGAGCATGAATAACAAGTGGAGATGCCGTCGCCGCACCAACAAGAGAGTTTTGTTGAAGTCGATATAGGCCATGAGACTCATATCCGAAGTCAATCATCCTCCCCGTACTCCGGTCCTATAATGAAACAGAAGATTTAGTAAACGAAATAACACAATCAAGAGACCGAGTAAGCTAACTTATTGATAACAAATTAAACGAAGCTCCGGGAACATAAAGAACATTATGAATGGGAAGAGATGGGGAAGGATGAACAATACCAATACCTTGAGACTGAGTTTGAGAACTATTTGCCATTGTGACACAGGGTAAATAACTGGAAGTAGATAGTGAAGAAAATAGAGATCTATTACCCGTGATATGATCGGTGGCCCAGAGTCAAGTACCCAAGGACCCGAAGAGCGAGATATGCCAGCAAAGCAATTACCAGCTTGTGTAACGACAGTAGGGGGATTAGAATCTCGTCAATCCTCATACCATTTCAGAAAGTCATCATAGGAAGGTGGTGGAGTTGGATTCGGTGTTAACTGTGAATTGGAAGTTGAAGAAGCAACAGAACTCTGGGCGATCTGAGCAGCACGAGGAGGTTAACCGTAGAGACTCCAACATTTATCAATCATGTGTCCTAGTCGCTGACAATGATCACACCAAGGACATCCTTTGTCATTCTTACGGGGTGGAGGTCTGTTGTTGTTTCGAGAGACCAACGCTGAAGAATCAACAGGAATGGAGGATGGTAACGTCAACACTTTTGCAGAGACACGGAGGAGAGTCACCCAGGTAGAGTCCATGGTGGCCTCTATGGAGTTGCCTAGGATCTGATCATGAATATGAGAGTAATCTGTGGGCAGACCATATAAGGTCGGAGACATAAAAAATTTCTTCCGATTTTCAAGCTCTGTAACAGGAGTGGCCGCAGGTGGAAGCAGGTCATTGAACTCGCACAAAAGGCTAGAGACTGATCCTAGATAGGCTGACATAGAATCTTTGATCTGATGGGTACTAAGTGTTAGTAATATATGAGAGGTGTCCTAAGGCAATCGCCTTATGGTTGAACCATTTATATGATAAATGAAGATTCACTATTTGCGTATACATATTTTCATATATTTGATTAGATCTTAAACTCATTTACTGAATGTCCACGATACGATTCACAGCATGAGAGAATTTGTGATTGGATCACAACTAGTGAGTATCTCTACATGTGTAATTGTGATGTATCGGAATTATCACTAGTCGATGAATTGATGGATTTGGACATCATCAATTATGTCGAGACTAGCACGAGGTATACTCCTTGGTGTATCCAAGAAGTTGATTCTCACTGGCTGGAGACATTGTGATGTCCGGAATTAATCGTGGATGCTAGTTATGGTAACTAGTTCATTAGAGTGACCAGCTGTAAAACTTCATATGGTTCTCTGCATATATAAATATGTCAATGAAGTTCTTACTGTAGCTTAAGTGCGATGTTCCTTTGACTTGCGGTATTCAAGTCATCTTGGTCATGAAGATTTATGCTTTGACATCTTAAGCAAGCATCTCTGAGGAGATGTGGACCCGGGATGATTGGGCATAAGTCGAAGTGATCGAAGGTGTTTGAATAGCCTATAAAGAATTCACCACTCCTTGCGAAGAGATGTATACCCATGGCCTCTCGTCGGATTGTTACTAAAGTCTTTGACCAAAGCATTACATGTTTAGAGTAAGGTACTCTTGGATACATGTGCAGTAATTAGAATCCGTAGGACGAGGAAATGATACTTGGGCTAGGTGTGACGTAGTCAACCTAGTGGGGACTAACACTATAGATCATGTCCTGAACCAAGTGGGTATAAGATGAGTGAAGGGAATGGGGCACGATTCATTGTAGCTGCTGAAGGGTTTCAGAAATAGTTTTTGATTAACCATTGATCTTTTCGGTTAATTGGGAATCATGATGTACTACCAGGTGTCACTCATGATCGTTCTATAATTAATAGTTAATTATAGACGGCCAACATAAACCGAGAACCTATTTGGTCACATGCACAACGAGCATAATCCGAAGGATTTAAAACGAGCTTGAGAATGAGATTCTCAGACCGAGAGAAACTAGGTTTGGTTGGACCAAACAAGGAGCATAAAATCGTTTCAGTCGCAATGGAAGCGTAGATGGGTCGTGTCTTATGAAGACATGATGGATGAATCAAATTGGTTTGGTTCTAATCCAATGGTGAAGAATAAACCAAAGGGGTTTGATTTGTTTTAAACGAATGAACCAAAGTTGGTTCGGTTCACTTTAACTTAAAATAGACCAAAGCAATTTGGTTTATTTTAACTTAAGTTAATGGAGCGGGTTAATGGTTTTTGGTTATGAACCAATAACCATTAGGAGAATTTGTTCTCTATAAAATAGGGCTTAAGGGTTTTGTAAAAGCCTTAACCCTAATCTTGCTGCCCCCTCCCTATCTTCTCCTTGTCTTGTCGGTGCCCAACCTCTTGCCCGCCTGCTTCTCCTGGCCCCAGCAGTCCTCCTCCCCACTCTGGCTGCCTAGTCGGAGGAGCTCCGGTGATCTTCCTTGGCTCCGGCGACAAGGTGAGCATCTAGTTTTCCTTATTTGGCCGGCGCAAGTTCTCCACCAAAGCTGTCCAGTTTTCTGGACAGCTTGTTTCCTTCTTGTCGGAGCGTCGTTTGGACGACGTTTGGAGCTCCAACAACGGCTACCTTGCCGGGGATTCGATCTCCGGTAATCCTCATAGGTGGAGGACGAAGGATTCGTCAAACGGTTGACGAATACCTCTTCGGAGAAGCGAGTTTTGGGAACTCGATTTTGAATCCGAATTTTGATTCGGATTGTGATTTTCTCTCGATCACATCGTCTTCGACACGAGGCTAGTGACTCATACGAAGACGAGGCTCGTGGCTTTGTGAAGTCATCCCAACGATACTCAGCGTGGATACGGATAGAGACGATTCTAGCGAAAGTCGCTCCGGTTGATGTTTTTCCCGCTACACATGATATGTCAGGTATACGTAGAATAATTTCCTTTTATTGCAAAATTTGAAACTACGATTATGTTTACACATGTACTATACATGCGTGTGGTGTGTGTGATGTAATAAATTAGATTTATTGCTTTTTATTTCTTCCATTGCACACATGTTTACGAAACATGTTCGAACACACACTCGCCGCGGTGCCGGAAACCCAACAGTAGTATCATAGCCCAGGTTGTGTTTCGACATAATCGTAAAATTGTTTTGCGATAGTCGTAATTGTATTTATGGAAATTTTCTAATTTTGAAAAGTCTAGAAGTATTTATGGAAATCTTCTACATTTGGAAAGTTTAGAAGTATTTATAGAAATTGACACTTTCCATAAATAAAATATATGATTAGATTTGGAAATTTGTTTCCTAATTTAATCATGATTTGATTTGGGGAATCAAATCTAAAATATATTTTATTTCCATAAATAGTTTTGACATTATTTCTTAAATTAAATTTGACTTTTTCTTAATTAATATTTTCCATAAATAAAATATGTGATTAGATTTGGAAATTTGTTTCCTAATTTAATCATGATTTGATTTGGAGAATCAAATCTCAAATATATTTTATTTCCATAAATAGCTATGACATATAAGGAAATTTTTGTACATGCAATAATTGTATGTCATGTAATTGCATTAGATTCATATCATTATGTCATGCGTGTCGTGACATGTAGATGTATGTCATGTCATGTAGATAATAGTTATTTGTATGCAAAAAGGATGAGACATAAAAACCCTTACTCAATATTAAAGCCTACATCTTCCATTAATATGGTTAGAACCAGAGTTCTATTTCCTATTTGGGTTGTTGGACTCTCTCCAAGCTCGGTTCGAACTTGAACATGTTCAAACCATGGAATAGTTTAATACTAATATGGTAAGAGTCAGAGGTCAATCGTTAGCTTTGGTTGTTGGACTCTCTCCAAGCCGGGCTAATTGGCTGAATGCACTCTAACCATATTAAAACTATTTCTCGATTAATGAGTTGACTTTAACCTGGAGCATCGGCTTGTTGGACTCTCTCCAAGGTCGATGTGAAGGGAGGTGAAGTTGGGTGCTATACATATGATGCATACTTATTAATATGTTAATAACCCGATGTATATGTGAACATTCAATTAATTGATAGCACATTGTGATAGTTGCATATATGTGATATGCAATCAGTATATTTGATACCTACCATCGTAGCTATGAATGGCTTGTTGGACTCTCTCCAAGGTTGTCCATATCTATTTTGGATATCAGCTCATTCAGAGATGGACCTACGATCTCCCGAAGTGATTTTAGGATTTTTGAAATTCAAAAAATGAATGTGATTTATAAATGTATGTTGATACATTTTAAAATTGATTTTCTCATATATGCTTGATTTATATTTCTAGATTAATCGCTTGATCATGATGTTTTTGAATTTGCGCTCTATTTTGAATTCAAATAAATTGACTGGACTGAACTTCTTGGACTGACTTAGAAACTTGAGAATTGTTCTCAAGGTGGAAAAGCTTGCATATGTCCTCGAAGAGCCTCTTCCCGCCCGTCCTAGTGATAATGCAACTCTGAACCAATTGTTGGCTTATCAGAAACATGTGAGTGATTCTGAACAAGTGAGTTGCATCATGCTAGCCGCGATGGTACCCGAGCTGCGGAAGCAGCATAAGCATATGGATGCTCATACCATAGTCTTTCATCTTTATGAGTTGGTTGATAAGCAAGTGAGAATCGAAAGGTTCGAAGTCTCCAAGCTCCTCTTCACCTCTGAGATGCAAAAAGGTTCATCTGTGGTACTGCTCAACATGCTGAAGACTGTGGAGCCTTCTGTGAAGCATGAGCAGGGGACGGTGCTGTAAGTTGATTCCTCGAAGAAAGGTTCTAAGAGGAAGTCAAAGGAATAGCAGAAGGGGAAGAAAAAGGCTAAAAAGACAGAACCAACTCAAAAGGGCACTTGCCATCATTATGACAAGGAGGGTCATTGGGGAAGAAATTGCAAGATTTATCTTAAGTCCGTGAAGAAGAATAAGGCATCGGATGCCCCATCTTCTTCAGATATCTTCGTTATAGATTGTCATTCTATTTCCTCAAACACTTGGGTATTGGATACTGGTGTGGCTCACATATATGTAATGACATACATGGGCTAAGGAATAGAAGAAGACTCGTCAAGGGAGAGTCAAATTTACGTGTTGGGAATGAAGCAAAGGTTGCTGCACTCGCCATCGGAACATATTTGTTGAAACTCCCTGCAGGACTTGTCTTAGAACTGGACAATTGCTTTTATGTTCCTTCGTTGATAAAGAACATCATTTCTATTTCTTGTTTAAATAGAAATGGGTATCATTTGACTTTTAGTAACAATTGTTGTTACATAACTTTGAATGGAGTTCTTTATGGAACTGGAACTTTAAGCAATGATATTTATACGTTGGACGTATCCAGTGACGTTTTCAATATCGAAGCGAGCAACAAGCATGCTCGAAAGAATAATCAATTAGACTCTTATATGTGGCATTGTCATCTTGGTCATGCAAGCAAGAAATGACATATTACTTATAGGAAACAATGTTTCAGTCTTACAGTCAGTTAAAATTTTATTGTCCAAGACGTTCTCCATGAAAGACTTGGGAGAAGCAAACTACATCCTCGGGATTAAGATCTATAGATATAGATCAAAACGGTTGTTTGGTCTTTCGCAGTCTACATATATAGACCGAGTGCTAAAGAGGTTTAGCATGTCGGAATCCAAGAAAGGTTCCCTACCCATCGGGCATGGGATACACCTTTCGAAGTTTATGTGTCCGCGCATAAAAGACGAGAGGATTTGCATGAGTAAGATTCCCTATGCATCCGCAATAGGATTTATCATGTATGTTATGTTATCTACGAGGCCCGATGTATCGTATGCTCTAAGTGTCACGAGTAGATATCAGTCTGATCCAGGAATAGATCATTGGGCGGCTGTTAAGACGATCCTTAAGTACTTAAGAAGAACTATGGATGTGTTTCTAATATATGGAGGAGACATGGTGATACGCGGGTATATGGATGTCAACTTCCAGACAGACAAGGATGATTCCAAGTCTCAGTCTAGGTATGTATTCACCTGGAATGGAGGCGTAATAAGTTGGAAAGGTTCCAAACTTGACACTATAGCGGATTCTGCCACTAAAGCAGAATACATTGCAACTTTGGAAGCAACAAAAGAAGCGGTTTGGATCAAGAAGTTCATCTCTGAACTTGATATGGTCTCATCAATGATCCAAACATGTGTTTCGCCGCTATCATTTAATCAGAGAGATCATAAGTAGGAAAGAAATACAAATCGAAAAGATTCCCACTGAAAGGAACTTAGCGGATCCTTTAACTAAGGCATTACCTCAAAGTAATTTTGAGGATCATGTTAGAGCTTATGGTATTGGACATCGATACCATAAATGACAGTGGGAGTTGTTAGCTATGAGGAAGAATATGAGAGGTGTCCTAAGGCAATCGCCTTATGGTTGAACCATTTATATGATAAATAAAGATTTACTATTTGTGTATACATGTTTTCATGTATTTGATTAGATTTTAAACTCATTTACTGAATGTCCACGATACGATTCACAGCATGAGAGAATTTGTGATTGAATCACAACTAGTATCTCTATATGTGTAATTGTGATATATTGGAATTATCCCTAGTCGATGAATTGATGGATTTGAACACCATCAATTCTGTCGAGACTAACACGAGGTATACTCCTTGGTGTATCCAAGCAGCTGATTCTCACTGGCTGGAGACATTGTGATGTCCGGAGTTAATCGTGGATGCTAGTTATGGTAACTAGTTCATTAGAGTGACCAGCTGTAAAATTTCATATAATTCTCTGCATATATAGATATGTCAATGAAGTTCTTACTGCAGCTTAAGTGCGATGTTCCTTTGACTTGCGGTATTCAAGTCATCTTGGTCATGAAGATTTATGCTTTGACATCTTAAGCAAGCATCTCTGAAGAGATGTAGATCCGGGATGATTGGACATAAGTCGAAGTGATCGAAGGTGTTTGAATAGCCTATAAAGGATTCACCACTCCTTGCGAGGAGATGTATACCCATGGCCTCTCGTCGGATTGTTACTAAAGTCTTTGGCCAAAGCATTACATGTTTAGAGTAAGGTACTCTTGGATACATGTGCAGTATCTAGAATCCGTAGGACGAGGAAATGATACTTGGGCTAGGTGTTACGTAGTCAACCTAGTGGGGACCGACACTATAGACCATGTCCTGAACCAAGTGGGTATAAGATAAGTGAAGGGAATGGGACACGATTCATTGTAGCTGCTGAAGGGTTTCAGAAATAATTCTGGATCAACCGTTGATTTTTTCGGTTAATTGGGGATCATGATGTACTACTAGGTGCCACTCATGATCGTTTTATAATTAATAGTTAATTATAGACAGCCAACATAAACCGAGAACCTATTTGGTCACACGCACAACGAGCATAATCCGAAGGATTTAAAACAAGTTTGAGAATGAGATTCTCAGACCGAGAGAAACTAGGTTTGGTTGGACCAAATAAGGAGCGAGCATGAAATCGTTTCAGTAGCAATAGAAGCATGGATGGGTCGTGTCTTATGAAGACATGATGGATGAATCAAATTGATTTGGTTCTAATCCAATGGTGAAGAATAAACCAAAGGTGTTTAGTTTGTTTTAAACGAATGAACCAAAGTTGGTTCGGTTCGTTTTAACTTAAAATAGATCAAATTAGTTTGGTTTATTTTAACTTAAGTTAATGGAGCGGGTTAACGGGTTTTTGGTTATGAACCAATAACTATTAGAAGAATTTGTTCTCTATAAAATAGGGCTTAAGGGTTTTGTGAAAGCCTTAACCCTAATCTTGCCGCCCCCTCCCTCTCTTCTCCTTGTCTTGCCGGCGTCTAACCTCTTGCCGCCGCCCACCACCGCCCAAGCTTCTCCAGTCGGCGTCCAGCAGCTGCCGTCCTCCCCACTTGTCGGCGTTAAGCTGCTGCCGGAGGAGCTCCGGTGATCTTCCTTGGCTCCGGCGACAAGGTGAGCATCTAGCTTTCCTTATTTGGCCGGCGCAAGTTCTCCACCAAAGCTGTTCAGTTTTCTGGACAGCTTGTTTCCTTCTTGTCGGAGCATCGTTTGGACGACGTTTGGAGCTCCGACAGCGGCTACCTTGTCGGGGATTCGATCTCCGGTAATCCTCATAGGTGGAGGACGAAGGATTCGTCAAACGGTTGACGAATACATCTCCGGAGAAGCGAGTTTTGGGGACCCGATTTTGAATCCGAATTTTGATTCGGATTATGATCTTCTCTCGATCACATCGTCTTCGACACGAGGCTAGTGACTCGTACGAAGACGAGGCTCGTGGCTTTGTGAAGTCATCCCGACGATACTCGACATGGATACGGATAGAGGCGATTATAGCGAGAGTCGCTCCGGTTGATGTCTTTTCCACTACACGTGATACGTCAGGTATACGTAGAATAATTTCCTTTTATTGCAAAATTTGAAACTACGGTTATGTCTACACATGTTGTACTATGCATGCGTGTGGTGTGTGTGATGTAATAAATTAGATTTATTGCTTTTTATTTCTTCCACTGTGCACATATTTACGAAACATGTTCGAACACACACTCGGCTCGGATAATGCAACACAACTGAGCATCGATCTTTTTCCATAAAGGACGATCGGCAACTTGAATATTCTCCTCAGTTTGGGTTAGATGTGTCTCATAACCCTGTCCAACAAGCCAAAGCTTAATGTGGGAGGCCCAAGAGGAATAGTTCTTACCATCCAAGAGCTCAGATGATAGCGGTGTCATGACGTGGTTGATAAAAATTGGGAAATCCGACTTCGAAGTGTCGAAGCTAGCCATGACGGATGAAATAGATCTGGATCAGATTGAGAAGATGTTGTGGTTGTCCAGAACCATGGGAAATAGATCAAAAAAGATGGTCGGCGAAAGGAATCGCTGCTCAGAATTGAATCCCCTTCTCTACACTGTGATGGATCAGAATCACCACGACTGGCGTGGTGAAGAAGAGTTGCGATTAGTCGTGCTCCAGCTGCTTTCGCGAGGCGGCAAATGGGGTTGAATGGGCAGCACGTGGAGGAACACAAAGAGGGCGATGGTGAGGCTAATCGCGAGGTGGAGTCGTGTGTCGCGATTAGCAAACGTGCAGACGTCGCATGTCGCAAAGGGAGGAGGCGACGCACAGATTATCACATGTCGCGAGGGAGGCGGCTCGCGGCAGCGAGGAGCGAGGAGAGGAGCAGCGGAGAGACTGCATCCTTGTGTTGGGTGCGTAGCCAAGCGGTGGGGAGGTCCTCGCGACGATGGGAAGAAGCAGAGGATGGCGATTATGCTGCCTCATGAGAAGGAAGGCGGAACGTGCGGAAGCGACGAGGAAGGCCCTCACGACGATGTTGTGCCCGTCAGAAGGAAGACGGGCGCAAAGGAGGGATGTCGCGGAAGAGACGCAAGGAAGTTGCGTCCGCGAGGAGAAATTGCGCCGAGGAAGAAAGAAGCCGCGAAGGAATGGTGCGGCGTGGAAACCCTAAGACTCTGATACCATGTTATTTCATAAAAAAGAGTACCCCTTATTACATGGAAGATGCCCTATTTATATACAAAGTTAAGGTCTATTCAACGGACTCAATCAAATCATATCCTAAGAATAAATCAAACTCTTATCCTAGGAAATAATTATCCCTAGCCATATATATAATATTCTAACAATAGCAATGATCAGAAAGTTTTCAAAGATTAACCATGATACTGATATAATTAAATTAAGGTGCTGATTTTTAAAAATAAGCACCACATTAATTGTTACATGCATACAATGGATAAAGAGGTTTTTAAAAATCCAACACAAATAGGTGGTCCTGGTTTTCGAAACCAGCACCAACAGGTAGTGCTGATTTCGAAATCAGCACCACCAATTGTAGTACTGGTTTCAAAAACCAGCACCACCAAAATGGCCTGAATGTGCTAGTTTTCAAAATCAGTATCACCTGTTAGTGTTGGAAAAATCCAACACCACACTTGGTCGTGTTGGTTTTCGAAAATCAGCACTAACTATGATACTGATTTTTAAAAATCAGCACCACAGTGATCGTTGCATGTATATAAAAGAGAGAAAAATTTAATTAACACATAACTTATCGTACGGGTGTTAAAACAAGACATGAACACCATAAATAACTTTGCTGCACTACCTTCTTCTATTACATGTTAACTTTTTAAAAATCTAAATCTCTTAGATCCATCAATGGATTTTGACCAAAATTCATTAATGGACTTAGAGAGATCCGATCGGACCTATTCCAAGTGTTATAGGTTTCTGAGATGTCTTAGAATTTATATGTGCCAAAAAATATTAGTTCGAAGTCATTAACAGCAGTGATCGTTTTCAAAGCTTAATCGTGGTGCTAGTTTTAAAAATAATACCACATTAATTGTTGCATGCATACAATAAAGAGAGAAAGATTTTTAAAAAATTCAACACAAACGGATGGTGCTGGTTTTCGAAACCAACACCACACTTTGTGGCGGTGATGGTTTTCGAAACCAGCACCACACTTTGTGGTGGTGTTGGTTTCGAAACTAGCACCAATAGATGGTGCTGGTTTTCGAAACCACCACCACACTGTTGATTCCAATTGTGATGTTGATTTCGAAAATCAACATCACAGTGATTATTGCACAAAAGGTTGGAACCGCCAACCTAGCGGCCCCTACCGACCCGCCCCCAGGCCATCGTAAGGGAGGTAAATCACGGTGGGCCTTTGGCCCTTGAGACTAGTAACCATCACAGTGATTATTGCATGTATATAAAGGGGAGAAGAAAAATTAATTGACACATAACTTATAATAAGGATGTTAAAATAATACGTGAACACTATAAATAACTTCACTGCCCTCTTTTATTATATATCAATTTTTCAAAAATTCAAATGCCCTAGTCCATCAATGGATTTCGACCGAAATCTATTGATGGATCTAGAAAGCTCCAATCGCACTCATTCCAAATACTATAGATTTTTTGAAGTGTCCTAGAGTCTATATGTGCCAAAAAAATATTAGCTTAAAGTCATTAACAATAATAATCGGAAGGTTTTCAAAACTTAACCATGATGTTGGTATAATTAAATTGTGGTGTTGGTTTTTAAAAATCAACACCATATTAATTATTGCATGTATACAATGAAGAGAAAAAGATTCAATTTTATTAAGAAGGAAAAAAGAAAAAATCAGTTGAAAATTTTTTTGACATGCAAAGGTGAAAAGACAACTTTGCCATAGGAGCAAAATGGGAAAGAAATGCGTCTTTTGACCATTTTCAAACTTTAGGATGTCTTTTGGACAATCCTAAACTTTAAGTGTGCTCTTTGATAAATTGTTGATTTTCTTGGAACTATATCATAAATTTTTTCAAGGTCAATAAATATCATATATAAGTTTTATTTTTGTTCAAGATGCTTTTCAATTAATTACATGAGAAAATATATAGCTTATGTTGTCAACCTTTCCGTCATAAATCCAAATTAATTTTCAATCACCAAAGTCTCCTCCCTTAGTCTTTTTTCTATTATTTTTTTTTCAAAATTTCATGACATGACTCATTAGTTTAATACTCTTATAATTTACATAATTTTGCATGTCTCTTTTGTTTTTATATAAAAAAAACTAGAGTACTTACCCAAAGGGGAGTCTTGGTGCAACGATCAAATTGTTGTTATATAACTTAAAGGTCACAGGTTTGAGTCATGAAAATAACATCTTTTTATGCAGGGTAAAACTGCGTAGAATAGACCCTTCATTGGGCTCCTATTGATGGGACCCCGCATTAGCGAAAACTTCGTACGCCGAGTTATCTTTTTTTATAGAGTACCTATCCTCCACTGATCAAGCTTTTTTTTCATTTTCAATATCAAGTTGAATAGCTTTATAAGTCATTTAATATCTTGTTTGTCTAGGCACTTTCATAACTTTATTGAAATACCATCGGGCCAAACTACTTTTCTATTTTGCATTCCATTTAAAGCTTGTTCTACTTCTAAAGATTGAATTCTATAATAAAAATTTAAATTTTTAAATTCTTTTAACCTATTTAAATTACCTAAATTAAATTAATCATATAAATCTTCATTAAAAAGTTAATAAAAATAACTCTTTCTTCGCTCTTTTATTTTTTCATTGTCCAATAGTACCCTATTACATTCATATTTAATGCACCTTATTTGGATAAGCTCTCTAATCTCTCTCTCTACCTTTAACTATTCTATAAATGTCACTTCCCTCTTCTTTTGAATTCAATTGTCAATATAAGCATTCAAAAGTTTTATTCTTAGCTTTATTTACTACTTTCTTAGTCACTTTCTTGGCTATTATATTTTAAATTTTTCTCGTTCTTATAAGTGTAAAATACCTTATAAATCGTTTATTTTCCCTTCACTTTCTCCTATACTTTGTATTCCACTGCCAAAATTTTTTACTTGGCAGTGCACATCACTTTGACTTACGAGTACACATTTAGCTATTATTTTCAACTTTAACAGTATCTTATCTCATGTCATATTCGAGTCATCGTATATCTCTCCTAATACTTATACTCCTAACCTCTCTTTAAATATATTTTGTCTCTCATCTTTTAACTTCCATCATTTAATTTTAAAAGTCATACACGTTTTTCTTCTATTAATATTGTATTTAACTACCCAACATAGATCTATAAATATTGTGCTTAAATATCACTTTCTTATGGTTAGGAAAAGATATAGAAAGATTTGTAGAGATTGCAAGGTCATCCTTGGAGAAAACTTAACTATCCAACATAGATTAGTGGTGTTGGATATACGTCTTAGGCATAGCATCAATAGAAAAAAAATATACCCGACTCCTAGAATTAAATGGTGGAAATTAAAGGATGAGAAACAGAATATATTTAAGGAGAAAATAGTACAAGTATTAGGTGAAATATACGATGACCCTAATACGACATGGGATAAGATGATATCAAAGTTAAAAATAATAGCCCAGAGTATACTCGATGAGTCAAAGGGGCATGCACCACCAAGAAATCTGGGTGGTGGAATGAGAAGATACAAGAGAAAATTAAAAAAAAATGAAAAATCTATAAGGAATTATATATTTGTAAGAACGAGGAAAACTTAAAAATATATACAATAGCCAAGAAAAAGACTAAGAAAACCGTGAATGAAACTGAAAATGAAACTTTTGAACGATTATATCGAAAATTACCTACAAAAGAAGGGAAAAGAGATATTTATAAAATAGCTAAAATAAGGGGTTGAACGATTAAATTTTAATTATAGAATTCAAATTTCAGGAGTAGAATAAGTTTTAAACGGGATGCAAAATAAAAAAATCATTGAACCAGATGATATTTCGATAGAAGTATGGAAGTGTCTAGGGAAACAAGGTATTGAATGACTTACAAAATTATTTAACATGATATTGAAAATATAAAAAAATATTTAATCAATGGAGGGTAAATACTCTAATTCCCTTATATAAGAATAAGGGGAACGTACAAATTATGCAAACTATAGAGGTCTTAAACTAATGAGTCATACTATGAAATTTTGAAAAAGAATAATAAAAAAAAGATTAAAAAAGGAGTCCACAATTATTGAAAATCAATTTGGATTCATCCCTATAAGGTCAACAATAGAAGTTATACACCTTCTTAGATAACTAATTGAAAAGTATATGAAGCAAAAGCAAAATCTACACATGGTACTCATTAATTTAAAAAATATTTATGATAGAATTCCAAGAGAAATTATATGGAGAATTCTAAAAGAGAGAGGTATTCACGTATCATATATTGAACTAATTAAATATATGTATGAAAAAATAACAACCAGAGTATAGACTTCGGGCAAATTAACTGAAGTATTACCAATAAAAATAGGGTTACACTAAGGATTAGCTCTAAGTCTCTATCTTTTTATACTAATCATGGGCGAACTCACTGGACACATTCAAGACACAGTATCATGATATATGTTGTTTGCAAATAATATTGTTTTAATAGATGAGACACGAGAAGGAGTAAATATTAAACTAGAATCTTGGCGGAAAACACCATGAGTGAAAGGTTTTAGATTTCGTAGAGTAAAAACAGAATATATGAAATTTAAGATTAGCAATATTAGACGTAATGAGACAAATATTAAGATATGAGATGAGAGTTGTCTGGAACTGAGACCTCTAAGCATTTAGGATCATTTTTACAAGACGATTGAGAAATTGAAGGAGATGTCTTATATAGAATACAAGCAAGATGGTTGAAATGGAAGAAAGTATCGGGTGTTTTATGTAATCGTAAAATATCTCTAAAACTTTAAAGGAAATTTTACAAAATGACATTTAGACCTGCTATGTTGCCGTTGAATGTTAGGCTATGATTCGAGCACATGAGCAGAAGATGAGAATGTTAAGATGAATGTGTGGACATACAAAGATGGACAAAATAAGAAATAATAGCATTAAAGAAAAAGTCAGAATTGTATCTATTAAAGGAAAACTCCGAGAGACACGCATAAGGTAGTACGGACATATACTTGGACGACCAATAAATACTCCAATTAGGTGATGCGAGACTATGACAAATATGCACATTAAACGAGGAAGAGGAAGACTAAAAAGACTAGGTTAGCAACAATAAAATGAGATAAAATTTATCTAAATATAGATGATGATACAGTAGGGGATATAACCCAATGGCATAGAAGGATCCATATAGCCAACCTCACCTAGTAGGATAAGGTTTAGTTGTTGTAATATTGTGTTTAAAGTGCATATCCAACACTATCAATCTATGTTGGATAATTAAGTTTTTTTCAAAAAATGACCTTACAATCTTTACATATATTTCTATCCTTCTTCCTCACTATAAGAAAATCAATTTGCGACTTATTATTCTCACTTTTAAATGTGACCAAGTGTTCTTCTCTTTACTTGAAAAATATATTAGCTAGTATAAATTCATATGTTATCGCAAAATCCAATATAATTTTTCTTTCTTCATTTTTTGTTTCAAACTCAACCCCCATACACCCTATTATGTTCCTATTTTTTACTCTTACATACCCATTTAGAACTTCTCCTATTAAAATCATTACGTTTGACGGAATTCTCTATAATATATCATCTAGGTCTTCCCAAAACCTAGCTTTAACGTCTTCGTCTAATTCTACTTAAAGTGCATATATGTTAATTATATTAATAATTTCTTTCACCACCACTATCTTAAGAATTATAATTCCATCCACTTTTCTAATTGCTCCTACTACTTCATCATTAAATGAACTATCTATAATAATCTTTACTTCATTTCTTGTTTTATTCTTTCCTATGTATCATAGTTTAAATCCTGAATTCTCTATCATCTTTACCTTCTCGCATATCTATTTTATCTTTTGTAAGCATAAAATATTAATTCTTATTCTAATTATTGTATCCACCACTTTTATTGTTTTACCAATAAGCATTTCTATATTTCATGTCTCAAATATTCTTATAATATTTATTTTTATCCAACTTATGGTGTGAAAACTCTTGTATTTTAATATTACACCTAAGTTCTTATGAAAATCAGTCAAATCCGACAATGCATTCCTTCTGGGCAACAACTTAGTATTTGTACAATCATTTAATAGATCCTTTCATTGAAATTTGCTCAAATTCGTTGGCTAATGCAACCCTCACTTTTTTTCATCCAACTTCGGGACCAATATCGGCAGATTTTTTAATTGTCACTATAATAAATTTTAAATTTCAAAATACAATTGGTACAATGATGAAGTGTTTTCTAGTAAAGTATTGCTTGATTGATGCAAATTGTTTTAAAACCACAACATAAGTTAATTCCATGACCTTATATGTTTATGCAATGAGAACCCAAGCAAAAGCTTATGACTGTACAAGGATTATGCAGATTAAACCAAACCCAAATTTATTGAATCTAAGTCTCATCCATGTTATTATGGATTTGACTAAACCAATTTTGCTAAACAGACAAACAAGTGTATAATATGTATTGGAACAACAAATAAATCTTCTGATGACATGTTTTGTGTTTTTTGTATTGATCAGATTCATGTGCAAAATATTTATAGGAATTTACAGGTTCTTAGAATGATTAGTTTAATTGTTAAGTAAAGGGCGGAGCATTTGTTGAGTGATTGGGTTGATCAGGTTGATATATTTAATAATAGATATAAACTCCCTTTTTTTAGCATAATATTACACATTATTGTCATTATAGATGATGTTATTTTATTTATAAAAAATAAGAATTTTCTGCAGTAATATGACCTATATAAGATTTTTTAAACCTTGGGATCGCCTCTTAACCACAGAACTAGCTGCCCTAGCAACGAACTCTAGCACATAAAGACAAAGATTCAGAATTTTAGGGTTTAGGGTTTACCAGATTTGCAGACTATAATGTTGCATCAACCAGAGAAACATTAACCGTCTTAATGATTTTATATTAACTTTGAAGAGAGGTAAGATTAAAAGAAATTGGCGGCAGAACCATTTCATAGCTTCCAAATATTGTATGAGAATAATATCCTTTGTATTTCCTAATATGTTTTTACCTAATGTTTAGTATGAGGAAAAGAACCCCATCAACAGAATATAGAAAGCAGAAATAAATTAAACTACAAGGTACCTGCAAAGCTTCATGATAAATATGCCTTTCATCACGCTCTATGTGCCTATCACCTCCTATGCCCGAGTGCTTTTGTACTTCACTGGTGCTAGCTAAGTGCAAACTGCTGATAGATTTTCCATGAACCAGGGATGAAGGCTGCGTCCAATTTGTGATAGCTCCATGAGAAATATCTACATATTGGAATAATGCATATTAGCATGCATACAATACATGAGATACATTGTGATTCAAGCCCTAGCAATTACTACCTTTACTCTCCATTAAAGTGTTTGGCAATTTGCGGAACTTCTCGTCCACAGACTGTGATGGTTTAAACCATGTCAAAGCATCATTTGAATTTCCTCCAGCAAAAGATGAAGGCCCAATTACACTATTTTCTCCTTTTGTAGTCTCACCATTTCTCTTAGTTTCCATCCTACTATCAAAATTTGGCCTTATAAAAGACTGCACTGGCATTTTTTTATAAAACTGACTTGTATCTAGCATGCCTGATACACCTTGTAGTTCAGTTCTGTCTATGGAATGGTTATTCTCTGTGGTGAAACTTTGTGCACTATTTACCTGTTGATCCTCAACTTCGTCAATAAAAGATGTGTCTGATGATCCAAACTCAGAGGAACCATCTTCACTAGTAGATGACTTGATCTCAATGATATCCATAGACAAAGAAGTGTTTAATTTGCAGTTCCACAACAGGACTTGAAGATTGGCTCTCTGTTCTAACTTTTCAAAGACTCCAAACCTAACAAAAATGATTTGTTAGATCTGATACAACCTTTCAGTGTTATGACAAATTGACAGAACAAAAGCATTTAAGACTTACTCATAGCGACGAAGTACAAATGTCTTCCTTGATCCACAGTGCTGTATCAACTCCAGTCAATGCGGAACAATTATTTCAGAATGAAGCATCTAAAGTGACAGTTGGACTTCATAAAATTCCATGAAGGACCAATAGAAAGTCAAAAAACCAGACTATTGAAAAATAAATGAGTATCTTTGCTTTAGAAAACTTTGCGCCCAACCATGAATCAAGTCCATGAAGCTTCAAGGAAACATACATTTACAGGAAGCATATGACATTATCTTCCACACAACTCTTACATTTACAATAGCATAATATTTACAGGGAAAAAAAAACATTTATAACAAAAATAATTTAATTAATTTAAACATTCCTATGATTTAGCCTTGCATAGAGCTCAACAGACCAATAAAATTTATATAGTCAATGTCAAATAGTTGGGACAAACATGACTTAATGATGATGCTCGCAACTGTACATTTAAAGGAAAAAATCAAAACTAAAAAGTTAGTTTTGAATTAATTTTTCACCATAAGTTTAGGTTATGGATAACCCCAACCAACTTGACCCAAATCCAGCACCTAGTTCAAACCATGAAGTTAGAATGATCCAAAGTCGCAGGACTCCACTAGTCTTTTCTTTTTTTTTTGGAACCTAAGTTATATTCCTTCTATAGGCATTTTTAAAAAATAATTAAAAAATTAATAAAAGAGGAAGCTGGTTCACTATGACTGAAAAGAATATTTGCTATAAACTTGTAATTCGATTGCTTTAGAGGAACTAATCTGCATTCACATGTTTTGAAATTTCAATCCATTATTGGTCTAACAAGATATTAGTTGGTGGGCCACCCAAAACAAAGACAATAAATAGTGCTTTTAACTATTGACATTTGACATTGACATGGCTCGCCTTGTTCTAGCAAACTAAATCAATGTTTTGAAAGTCAAAGCATTAATTGTAGCCTTGTTCTAGCAAACTAAATCAATGTTTTGAAAGTCAAAGCAATAATTGTAGCAGTCAAGGAGCAGAGTCAAAGGAGATCATTAGCAAATGACTAAAATATCAACCAAAGGAAAAAAAAAACTTCAACTATTTGGTTGACCCAAGTATAATTGATTTTTATGGGTTTGGCCGTTCCTCGACTGACTAGGTTTAACTAGTTTTTCCTTGTCTAATTTTCAATGAACCTGGCTAAAACAGTTTATTCAGTATTATTCTAGTAGGATTGATCTACGAATAGGTAGGAAGAAGTAGAAAGTGTTGGGATCATTGTGTCGCTAGAGGGGATGAATAGCAATTGATTGTTTCTCGCTTTTCGATCATATGCTCATCTACAGGGGTTAATACGTTGTGAAAAAGATATAAACAAACACAAAAAACCAAAGACAAGCACCAACACAACAAACTATTTTTGTATGGTTCGAAACTCATTCCTACTCTATGGCTTAACGTCCTAGCAATAGTCCACTATGCTTCCTCCTTCTCGGATACTTTCCAGAAGCGAAGAAATCACTTACAACACTTGACCTTACAAACAATACAAACTAAATGCAAAGATAAATATAAAAATGAATACAATGTAAATAAACTATTTACACAAGATATCTTTGCTTTGCTCGCGGTTTATTGCCTTTGAAATGTCTTTTGAAGATTTTGAATGCAGCACTTCCCCTCAAGAACCTCCAAGAACTGGCATCTTCAAACATCCTCAAAGTCCTCTTTTATAAATTGCAAATCGAGTTGATTCTTGTCTAACAGTCGACTGGTAAAATCCATCAGTTGATTGCTCTACAGAATTAACTGTTTCACCTATAGAACAGCTCTTTACAGTTCAAATTTGACCACATCAGACGACTAATGCCCAAACAATTGAATTCCCTGATCAACTGTTAAACCTTTTATATGCTATTATAGTGCTATCAGTCGACTAATCCTCTTTATCAATCGACTAATGACAATCAACCAAGTTGAACAGTCAAACTCCAAACACTCTATTTATTCAAACAGTAACATTAGTCAATTGCTACTTCATAACAGTCGACTAATAACAATTAATCGAGTTGAATAGTCCAATTTCAAACTCTTTGTTCACTCGAACAGTAACATCAGTCAACTGCTAATCCCAACAATCAATTGACACGCCCAAAACCCCCAAAAACCCCCCTCACACCTCCGATCTCAGAGTTTACATTTCATCGGTTAATTACTATTCCATAGCAGTCAACTAATACTCCTATTTCAACCTTAACCTGTCAAGACTTCATCATTGTCAAACATCCGATCCTTCTTGACCTGTATAGACTTCCCTTCTCGTGCCAAGCATCCTGTCAACTTTGACCTATTGGGACTTCACTATTGCCAAACATCCAGAACTCATTGACCTATTTAGACTTACTATCTCACACCTAACATCCAGTAATTTCTAACTTGTTAGGACTTTTATCTGTATGTCTAATATCCAGACCTTCATGACCTATTAGAATCTCCATCACTTGCCAAGTGTCTAATACTCTATGATCCACTTGAACTTCTCTTCTCGTCTCGTATCAAGTGTCCAATCCTCCATGACTCACTTGGACTTCACTTCTCTTATGACAAGTGTTTGGTCATCCATAATCCACTTGGACTTCACTTCTCATCTCGTGTCAAGTATTCAATCAATCATGACCCACTTGAGCTTCACTTCTCTCGTGCCAAGTATCCAATCAATCACAATCCACTTAGACTTCACTTCTCTCATGCTAGATGTCCAATCAATCACGACCCACTTGAGCTTCATCCATTTGTCAAGTATCCGGTCAACTTTAACCCACTTGACTTCTCACTCAACCAACCAACATCGAAACCCTTGTCCGTCTCAGTCAATCTAATCCGAGGTCGATTACACCAACAATCTCTCTCTAATAATTTTCTCTTCTACGCTAAGCTCAATCACCCTCGACCAATAATCTTCCTTTAAAGAGTATTGCTCGATCATCACTACATATTGCTCAAAAATCAAAAATCAAAACTCAACTCGAGCTCGATCGACCTTGACCATCGATTGCACCAATAGAAAAAAATAAACAAGTCATATGAACATAGTTGGGTAATGGATCTAAAATGGCAAATTTCCCCGTGTACCTGCATTATGGTTGGTCTAATCGCACACTCCGCACTTTATGTATGCCCAAAATAGGCACACCCCAAACTCCCAAATTGCCTATGATCCAGAGTTAATTGCATTACTTTAGTAGTATATTTTTGAAGAAGTTAATGATTATATTGGTTAATTACACTAACTATGACGGTTTCCTACAAGCTGTCTTGGTTCATGTAGCACGTACCCATTAAGAAGCCAACCTATAGTAATGCAAGACCAAGGCCATGGAAGTAGGATGTTTGCTAGCAATCAAAAATTTATTGAGAAATTGCTTGAAGGTTTCCCATCTGAAAAAGTGCAAAAAACAATGTACTAGCATCCACAAAACCAAGTAAATTTCCCTTTCAAGGAATAACAGTATAATTGTTTAAACTTGCAGATCATTGGTGCTTTGGATCCAATGTCGCATGATCTAACCTTTTTATAATCCACTAACCAAATTGTAAATTTTTCAAGTGGAGGAATCACAAGCCCTTCCATCTGAATCTAAAGCATTTGAAAATCATGTGAGGAGGATTACTCTATCCAAGAATTAGTTGATCATCGTACAGAGAGTTCAACAGATAAAACAGTTATTTTAATAATCAAAAAGGGAAAAAAACATCGGGATTCAGCCTGCTATAGCAACTCAATAGATCAATAGAGAAAGAAGGCAGAAGAATCATATGGACAAAAAGCAGTGGATCTAGGAATGTTAGGCTATACGTTGTACTTGTATTTAATAATATCTTCAGCATAAGGTGTGATGGGATAAGATTCATCTAGCCAACCTTGATTACTTGCAATGATTACAAAGGAACAAGATTTTGAGATGAGTCTGTTACGGTTGTCCCAACAACCAATAGAGCAAGAAGGCAGAGTAGTCCATATGGATTGAAGTAAAGGAAAGATCAAGGTTATCAAGATTAAGAATGACGGTAGATTCATAGGATCATATTGTAGAATTATAGTTGTCCTCAAACATTTGAGCACAACATAGTCAGACTCATGATTTGTTCTTGTAAATAACAAGATGGATGGCAACCGAGTTAGATAGATGACAACGGCAAAAGTCAAAATGATTTCTTCCTTCTTCGAGTTAAAGATGTTCTCACATAGTCAAAGTTGATATGGTATAAACTTTGGTGAATGTCAAGCTTAAAATTGTTTATATAAACATAAATATTTTTCAATAAGACAAGATTATCATGATCTTACATAGAATAGTGAGGGAATATAGAACCGGAGAGATTCACAAGATTCCAACCCAATTTAGATCCCACTTTGGATCTAGATCATTTAGATCAACTTGGATCGTAAGATCATAAAATTTTAAAGTCTAAATCACAATCTTGGCAAACCATGGGAAGGATGCAACTCCTTTATAAGTGAAGGTTATTAGGAAATCTGAATCCATCTCAAAAAGACCAGGTACAAAGGTGGCACAAATTGGCTAAAAAAAGGGTTATAATTCCTTCTTCAAAGGAGAAAAGAGGTAAAGAGAAAGGAGGTGGCTGAGGAGGAAGAGAAAGAAAAGGAAAGAGGGGTTTATTGAAAGAAAAGGGCATCACAAGATACAAATAAAAGAATAACATCAGCAACTCATCTTATGCTTTTCTTAGCCCAAAGATAATAAATGAAGCACACTCACCCCCATTGAAGATTGCAACTCATAAAAAATAAACAGGACGTAGGGTTGAAAACTATAGCTGGAGATAAAAGAGAACATGATGATTGGAGGAAGGAAACAGGAATTGATAGGAAGAGAAGGATCTTTAGGGTAAAAAAAAAATTAGATGAAACAGCCTCTTGCAAAGAAGGGATAAAGCCAAGGTTTAAAATTTCGACCCGTATCGAAGTTTCAGTCTGTGACCGGAACGATACGGTTTCGGTACCGTATCGTTTGTTTCGATAATATTTCAATATTTTTTATATTTTAAATATTAATATTTAATTATTTAAAATGTTTATTATTCGTTTGATTTGAAGTGTTTATTGTTAAAGTATATTTCGATTTCTTTTTTTAAATGATTTCCTTATAAAATTCAGAAATTATTTCAAATTTTTTTTTAATTTTAATTTAATTTTAAATAAATTATAAATTCGAATTTAGAATTTTAATAAAAGTATCTTTTATTTTTATATTTTTAAATAAAAATATAAATTTATATGATTACAGAAATTAATTAATAATTTATTTAATTAAATTTTACAGTTTATTTATTTATTTATTTATAATTTATATATTAATTCATTTTACAATAGCGTTCGCGATCGTGCGTTTCCACAGTGATCGCAAACGCGATCGCGCATTTCGCTCGGATCCTCGCTTCCATCACCGCCTGCATTCATTGCTGTCGCTACGACATCTCGCGCGTGCGTGCGATTCCACATTGGAACAAAAAAAATCGAGTGTTTCGGTCGAAACGGGTCGAAATTTAATACCTTGGATAAAGCTACGTACAATAGATTATTCTCCAGAACCCCACGTCGACAGGAGCTTCATGCACCGAACTGCCCTCTACAGATGAAATAGTGGTACATTTTAGTGGGATAAACCGATTCCCTAGGTTTCATTGGACCAATTTACAAGGTAGTGAACCTGCTTAGATTGCATTGAGGGCGATCTAAGGAGTTCGTGGTAGTAAATTTGAGTTTTGGGCAAAAATAAATTTGTGGAGTGATAGTTTGGAAGAACAAAAACCCAAGTGCATCAAGTGGAGAGAATAAACGAGCATTTTATCAAATGTTTCTAACTATAACCTCACTGTCGACTCCTAAGTCTCGAAAGCATTGACATACTTAAAAAGAGAATCAGGTAAGTGGCAACCATACTATACAAGAGGAATGAAAGATGACTTTGACATGGCAAGACTATGATCATCGACTTGCCATTTATTGACATCTCAGTGCCTCATGTGACAAGACTTTTTTTTCTACATTATTATTGTGTATTCAAGTCCACCTTGGTCGTAGTTGACTCTTTCTACAAGAATTTTCGTTTGGTAAGTTAGATTTTACTCTCAACCTCTCTGGTTTTATCATACAAAAGAAGATTCATTGTTTTTTCCTTTTTTATAATCATTTAGCTTATTTCCTATCTAATGGGTTTAATTTAATGCCTTAATAGATTAGATTGACTTTAATGGGTTGGAATTTACTTTTAATGGATCTCATCTGAGTTAAAATAGGTTTTATTTTTTTTCAAAATTGTATAGATTTGTAATGAATGACATTGAATAGGATTGTCATCGTCCTTCTAAATTTCAATTCATATGTATGGTGAATACATGTGAGTCATTACGTATAGTATGAAACAAAATAGTGGTTGTATGAGTCAAACAACTTTAAAACATGGACAGCAATAGGATGAATTTTTTCGACTGTAACAACCTGACCCATCTAAATGGGTTTGAATATCTATTACATGGGTTTTAGGTATGGGTATGAGTGAAGTAGCACAGGTATGAGTAACATAGTAGACACTAGATGGTCATGATGAGTACATTCTTTAAATTTCCAAACTTTATTTCTTCAAGTAGGGTTATCCATCTAAACAGTATTGGGAAGTTATAGGTAGAGAAATAAGTGCCAAGACAAGTATGGGTTGGGTACAAGCATCAAGTGCCTTAGAGGGCATTTGTGAGCTAAAGGAAATTTCAAGAGCTTTACCCTTTGCCATCCCATTCAAAACTTTGAGAAAATATTTTCCAGTTTCTTAAACTCATCTCAAATAAAAGAAACTAGAATTATCATGAATTGCCTTTGTGAAATATGGAAGAAGATTAATCCTTTTGAATTGCCTATCACATGCATTCCAATGAAAGGTAGTTATGATTTTCACCTACTTGGGACACGCAGCTTCTTCTTATTATTGTCATAAAAAGTTGTACTTGATCAAGAAGTTAACCACATATTCAAATAACTTAGTATTTGTTATCAATGATTAGCCGATTTTTCAAAGTCTAGATGAGCAGAACTATGTTTCTCAAACTCCAATTGCTCCTACAGGCATATGTCCTGTTCGCCCCTAGTGCATCATTATTCTCTTTTCACATCCAAAACATGAGTATTTGCATTTATCATTGCAACATTCAGGCCTTTTGGATAATTATAAATCCAATGTTAGATTTGCTACTAACAAATACGTTTTTGAACTCTGAAAACCTACTCAGTGGTCACGCTTCTTCTGTCTCCTAATAACACCATTTTGCAAGATAACCCGACCACATGAATATGCATCAGCATATTGCTCAATACTGAAGCAAAGAAACTAATTAAACAAAGAAACTAGAGAAATTTCGGTACTCGACTCCAAAACTCCAAATGGAGCAACGATAAACAAGTTTCAGATCAAATTCATTAGAGAGCAGCGATTCTTATTCAATCCAACGAAATTAAAACTGCATTTTTCTAACAGCACCGAAGAGAGAAACCCAATATTAGAGCATACCTTCTGTACATCAAGACTCCCCCTTCTCGTCAACAATCGACACACTAATCGGAGCCCAAGGATCCACTCGATCAAAAATCACCTGATCGAATCCAATTTCGACGCGATTCGCACGACCAAGCAAACCCTAAAACCTCGACAAAATCGAGGTTCAAACATAGACTTGCCGAGGAAAGGCGTCCAGGTTGAAGTTGAGAAACGAGAGAGATCCGTGTGACTGGAACAATCGGAGCCTTAGGTTTAGGAATCCATCCAACAAATTGAAATCGTGCAAAGTAGGGCCGTGATAGGATCCAAAGTTGATCGAACAATCAGATTCTCTCCACGTCGCTTTTGATGAAAGATTGAGTTCGGGAGCAGTTGGCGGCCTCTGATTGGAATAATGGAAGTCATCGAATTCCAAAACGGGGAGCAGATCCGGAAACGACCACATGGGGCGGATGCGGTACACGACAGGACTTTTAGTCCTTTAATCAGAGAACACGTGTGATTATCTACAGGGTGACCGACACGGCGGGAGAAGTCAGCGTAATCTCGAGCAATCTGAGCCGTCCGTCAGCAACAATAGAGGAACGAGATTCGCTGAGTCTACCTTTGAATACCTAAATTAAAATAAATAAATTATGATCAATTACAATTGGTCTATTTATATGGTGAGAGTAAAAGGTAAAATCATCGCTCCGAGGATAGCCAACACAAATGAAATAAATAATAATATTTTTTAGACTAGTAGAAGAGAGAAGTAAAGTATCCGCAAACTTCGTCTAGCAAAATTTAACTCATGTTTTATTATAAACAATCTATCTCTTGCTAACCATTATATTATGAAAATTGTTTATTTGTATGCATTGTTGGCTTAAGTGGAACAATCGTACATATAAAAATTAATCATCATTTTACTTGCATGAATTCAATGGCATATGTAGCCGACTAATTGTCATGTATTGTTGTAAAAAATACTTTCAGTTGTTGTGCGTAAATTTTTCTCAAAAGATATATGTAGCCCACTGATTGAGCTATGTGATTTCTTCAAAAAGATCACTGCAAGATCTTTACACACATCGGACATATGTAAAATGAAGGAGCAAATAGTCCTAATACTGTATAAGATGGAACGAATATTTTCTCCGATATTTTTTGACATTATGATTCATTTGACAGTTCATTTACCTCGTGAAGCTATGTTGGCTGGGCTAGTTTCGTCACAATGGATGTATCCCTTTGAGCGATATTTGGGAAGGTTAAAAAAATATATCCGTAATAAAGCACGATCTGAAGGATCTATTGCAGAGGGGTATATTGTAAATGAGGCCTTGACTTTTAGTTTGTTATATATGAGTCAGATTGAGACAAGTTTTTCTAGGCCGGAACGGAATAAAGATGTCCAACCATCGAAATGCAAATTAAGTATTTTCTCACAGGAAACAAGAGTCTTTGGCAACCAACAAAATTTGAAATTGTCATTGTCATTGTTTAAGAAAGCACATTGGTACATTCTAAACAATTATAAAGAAGTCGACCGATATCGAAAGTAAGTGTTTACATTAAATTATTACTTTAATTCTATTCCATTCACAGAGTTTAAATTAATTAAGTTTTATACAGTGAGCATCTACAACTTGTGTCCCAAAAGGTTCATGTTGATCAAGTGATGCAATATCACGAGTGAGATTTTCCACTGTGGTTTAGGGATAAAATTGTCTCGCTAAAAAATATTACACATTCAGATATCACAGATGAATTGTATTATTTAGCAATGAGACCCGATGTTGAAGTTCAACTGTATGATGCATGCATAGTAAATGAGATTCGATATCAAACGATGTCCCGTGATTCACGCAGAACTATCCAGAATAGTGGGGTCAATGTATCATGTCACGCCCCGAGGGAGTCTCCGCCAGACGAAAATCCGGCAGCATCTCCCATGTACGGGTGACAATACCAATTTTTATACAAGGCCTACATGGCCACTATACATCGGTCAACACGACCGGAATCCAAACAACACACGCAGATAATAATAAGGCCTCAGGCCAACAAATCTAGGTAAACAAAAGTCTACACTAACTAGACTTACCCCTTCTGCCATCTGAGCAGGAATACCCAACCAAACCAATCAAAATAAGATCCGACCAATGGTCCACAAGAACTCCAAAAATCCACGAGTACATAAATCCATTTCCAAGCCTAAACATATCTTCTATACAAAATTCAAACCATAACTCAAACAACTAAGAAACTGTCACTGCGAGGGGGGGGATATGACAACTGGACTCTTCTGACAGCTTCATCCTGAAATAAAAAAAATAAAACCACGGGATAAGTTCAAAGAACTTAGCGGATATTTGTCGATATAAATAGCAAGATATAGCTAACAATACTAATCATGTCAGTACAGTCTCATATATATGGTAAGCAAGAAATAGATGCAAAGGATCAGACTCACGAATCTCCTACTCTCGATATAGGAGCATGTGCCCTACTATAAGAGATAAAGTCATCATCATATATGAATATGAATCTCAGATGCATGGCAATCATATGCAACATCCAAGGCATCAATACAATAATGCAAAGAAACACAATACAAATGCAATCAGTGCAAAATGCATGTCGTGCATATGACATGGTCACCCCGACGCTACCACCGCCTCACGCGATGGTGAAGCCGAGTGGGTAGGGCTATGACAATGCGCACTCTCGCCATCACGCTCTGAGTGGCCGAGGATGAGGATCTTTGTCGAGTACACCTATCCTCCGCCTAAACATAGGGGAGCTAAGCTCATCTCCTGTCATGGCAGAGGAGGGATCCCTGCCCGCTACCACGCCGCCTCATCGCTACCCATGAGCGGACCAGCGGAGCCTGACAGAGCAACTGCACACACCCTCCTGATGTACCACTAACCCATGAGTGGCAGTGTGTGCAGGCCATGTAATCTTGGCTGCGGGCTCAACAATAATGGAACCCGTCCACCAAGATGCAATCATGGTGCGTGACACTAAAGCATGTAATACCAACTAACATACGTGATCCGAATAATATGCACAATAAAAGGTACATATACATGATCCAAGTAAAGCAGGAAAGTATAACTATAAACGATCAAATGCATGTGTCGAATAGGCATAATAACATGCAAGGTAGATAAACATGAAAACTATTGCAAGCTATAACTATCTAGCATATCAACATGACTATATCAAAAGACAAGTCAAAATACCGCTTTGATAAAATATCCAAAAAAGAACGGATCGTCACGGCGTGAACACGCCTCGTGGCCAAAACTGCGTACTGGCATAACTATATAGTTACGCACAAAAATACGATCCAATCAAATCGTAAGTCGATTTGGACTTATACCAATTAACCCAAATGCTTAATAAAATCCGGTCGAGCAGTTGATCTAGTTATGCCATTTAACCTAATTAATCCTCCGCGTGATCCCTATCGACCATTAAGCAAATTAACAACATATTATGCATTTATTAACACCCATATCTGAACTTACCAATTTTTCCATCTTAAATCTCACAGCCAAACCCATAATCTATCGACTTATAGCTAATAACAAGAGAAGATAGATCAAGCTTACCAAGCTTTGGCCAATACCAATCCATCGACAACCCTTTCACAACAACCACACTCCACTTCACGACCGTACCTTTGTCCACCCCGTGTTCCTGGCCTTCGGCCCACCTTCACAGCCGACCTAATACATAAATCAAACAATCGGCAGGCAAGGAAGAAACTAGTTCATGTTATACCTGCGATGGAATTTTCCCCAAACCGCTCGGTTCACCGGAACGAGGACCTGCCGATGCCCTAATAGTCTCCTCCGGCAACCTCGGCGAAATCACAAGGAAAGCGGCGGTCATGGCTGAGCGTCGCAGGGGGAAGGGCGTTGTTGTCGGCCGCAGAGGAACAACCGGTCTCGGCGTCAGGCGTGGAGGGAAGCTCGCGCATCACGCGTGGACGAGCTTCGCGTCGGCGGCGGTGCTCGGAACGCAAACAAGGGTCGCGGCTATGGGACGGCGTCGGCTCGAGGAAAGCGTCGCCGTGAAGAAGAGCGCCGCGTCACTTGGCGTCGGAGCGGCTCGAGGAAAGAAACCGAAGGAGGAATAGGGGTTGCGGCGCGGCGGGGAAAAGAAATAAAAAAAAATTAGAAAAATAGAAACTTAGGGTTTCCGGTTTAGGTTAATACCCCTTAAATAAAGCCTAGTTATTTTATCCCCGTACAAGCCCTGTTTAATTCAGAAAAATTCTAGAAAAATTTCTAAAATTCCCTAAAAATCCCGAAAAGTTTCCAGGATTATTTTCCTTAATTCCTTGTCCATTTAATTTAATATTTTAAATTTTCAGTATTTAACATTCTTCCCCACTAATAAAAATTTGGTCCCCAAATTTCCTACTCAGATGCCTAATGAGTAAGAAATACCACAAGTACTGAAAATATACCTCACGTACCTTAAGTAAACAAGTGAGGGTATTGAGCTCGGATCTTTTCCTCGAGCTCCCAAGTAGCCTCCTCGTCGGTGTGGTGACTCCACCCGACCTTGACAAGTCACAAAATCTTATTTACTGCGTTCCTTGTGATCCGTAATCCGTCACGGAACCTCTGCATAAGTAACATCAGGTTGAATGTAACCTGACATATCTGATAGAATATGTGTAGAATCTGACACATACTTCCTCTGCATGAACACATGAAACACATCCTGGATATCAGCCAAAAACGGTGGTAGCCCTAGACGGTAAGCGATTGCTCCGATCCTCTCAAAAATCTCGAAAGGCCCAATGTACCTTGGAGCTAACTTACCACGAAGGTCAAATCTCTTCACCCCTTTCATGGGTGAACTCGCAGAATACTGACGATACCAATAGAGAACTCCCGAGGTCTCCGCCTCCGACCGATAACTCTTCCGACGATCTCCGCGCCTCCGCCATCCTACATCCGATAGTATGGACCAACCTTGTCTCATCTTGAGCTCTATGGGTCCCAAAGAACTAGTCCTCCCGGTTGCCCCGAAATCCATTACGGGACCTTAGCAAGTCCTCGAGTGTCTCGGGCCCATCCGCTCGCGGATGGAATGCAATACTAAAACGAAGCTGCGTGCCTAAGGCCTGCTGCAGATTCTGCCAGAACCGGACGTGAACCTGGGATCTCTATTTGATATAATGCTCAAAGGAACACCATGCAATCTGATGATCTCCCGACAATATAGCTCTGTCAAACGATCCAAAGAGAGTGGTCTTAGAATCGCTAAGAAGTGCGGATTTGGTTAGTCGATCAACGTCTACGCAAATCGCGTCATGACCTCGATGTTTCCTAGGCAAAACCAACTCAAAATGCATAATGAATTGCTTCAACGTCCTTTCCGGAATCGGAATTTCCTGAAGCATCTGTTCCTTAAACTAATGCAACTCCGGAAACCATTATCCTCCTCGGAGTCAGAGAGGATAGTCCATCTACCATCCAAAATCCACTCCACCACACACTCTGTAAGTGCATGGGAGGCTATTACGACCTAACTTGTTACAACCATTTGTGTTCCAGCTACTCTTTAGTAGCTATCCAGTAGCTAGCCAAAACTCCATGAGCATTCCTGCTCTTCACCTCTACAAAACAACATAATCACTGCTAAGTCCACGTCATATATATGACGGCTTATCTCGCAGTCCTTTATCTGTCGTATGCTTAGGATACGTCTTATTCAATAGCATTGGAATCGCTACGATCCCCGAAAGGTTGCATCCATATACACTACCCTTCCTTCCACACCAGCATGATTAATCAACACTGGCGTAAAAATCAACCATCGTCTGAGCCCTGAACTAGTTTCACAAGCTGCAGACCAAGTAAATTCCATCACCTTCCTGGTCCAACCAGTCAGCGATGTAGTACCGCTAGAGCATCCTATCCATATCTATGGTAATAATCAAATCAATACCAGGAAAACCACCATCTACGATGGCCGAGTGCGCAACTCCAACTACCACCCTCAACAGTGGCCAAGTTACGCAATCCAACGACCACAACTGAGTCAATCGTGTCCAGAATACACGACTTCCTAAATCCCTGGACGACTAAGTCGTCATTAAGTCTAATAAGATAATCATAAGCTCATACAATTCATACTAAGTATGAAATTGTTGTCGCTATACAACTGCATCCTCTTTACTCTAGGTTGATGATATAACAATCATCACAACGACCATGAGAATTGTATGACACCATGTCACTACAATATCAACCCATCAATCATAAATCAATCCTAGAGCATACATCGATGCCCTATAGTTGATCTAAATAGATCCTCTATCCACAATGAAGGATATTCATTTCCTTCTACAACTACCGCATTCTATTATCGATAATCGATACATAACCTCCAAGGTTCATCTCTCTTTTAACAAAGAGTTCTGGATCTTCTCTAGAAAAATATTAGGACAGATAAACATCCCATACAACACCTCCTATAATAAGGTAAAACAATCTTTCATCGTCTTAACCAGTGTAGGCATACACGCCTTATCTATAACCAAATCACTAATAGCAGGGACTGATATTCTCTGAGGGTTTACTCCTTGACCTTCAAATGGATGACTAGCAGGTCATATTCCTAGCTTCCTAATTCGACATCAGTCGACACCTCTAAAGAATCCATACCTCTGAAATCATCATTAGATTTCTCAAGATCAATACGTCGTCGAACTCGTCCACGACCATGAGTAGGGGCAATTTCCCTAAGTCAATACTTTTCCTAACCATTAAAGTACAGTAACCACTAAAGACAATATTTTTCCTATAGCTCAGAGATATCCTTCAGCTCGCCTGGTCCCAAAACCCGAGAACTCCCAAAAATCCAAGGGAAATCAAATCCTCGAAACACAAAACCCACAAACCAAAACCGTAAACCAATAAAATTGTCACGTCCTGGGGGCATAGTCCAAATCGAATGACAAAGAGCCCCTTAGTGACAATATTCCGAAATCCATGGACCAAATCTGGTAAAAACCTCGAAATAATTATAGAAATATAAGTATTTCAATAACTGCATGCATGCACGACTAAACATATATCGATTAAAGTAAAATAGTTTTATGACACCAAATCAAACTGCGACAAAATCCAAAGTGCATAATAAAATGCAACACCGATAAAGTAAATAAAGCAAAGATCTCGACGATGCAAAGGGGACAAGCACTGAAGGAACTCTCTGAGCGACTCAAGGTAGGTAACATGACACGCCCTCCATCAATTAACCTAGAGTATAAGTGAGGAGGGGGTGAGTACAACCACTCTGATGTAACAATAGTGCATAATCATAACGCATATAATGGAAGTCACAGGAACAAGCTAGAGTAACCCAACCCTCGAGTACCAATATCATCAGAACTAACCTAATCAAAGATAATAAATATACCGCAACATACACAACCACGCAACAAGGCACACATCCAGATACCACGATAAAGTCTCGTAGCTCACACAAAAAGGAAACTATCTATGAGCTACCTCGAACGTAACCCATGGGCCGACAATCAATAGCACGGTCTACGCGCAACTATATGCTACCACGAATGAGACTCGTGGATAGACAGGCTGTATATAAATATCTAATTATCGACTGCAGGCATTAGCATACTATCACCAATAGGTCGCATGAGCAGTCGATCATCCTAGGTTGTTAAAACTCGGGTTATCCAATACATCCAGTATAAAACGACCATTGACGTCGACAAAGATCATCGATCTATAATTAAACCCATTGAGGCGGTCAAGCGAGGGTTTCAACACCTCTAATACGAAATGTTTATCAAATACGATAAAGATCATCAACTTATAAATAAATAAGTCGAGATGATTAAATCTAGCATTCCAACCCTTCTAACATGATCGGTATCAAGGTCGATCAAAATCATAAGTCCACTAATAATCGCGTCGAGACGATTAATCATAGGGTTTCGTCCCAACTAACAGGAAACGCCTATCAAAGCCAATAAAGGCCACAAATCTACTATCAAGCCCTTCAAGAGGGTTAAGCCTAAATTATATCGTCCTACCAGTTCAATCATGCATGCCCCAATCTGCTACCACGAACATATCTCGTGGGTACTTAAGACGAAAGTAGCTATCTTACTACGACATCATAATTAATCCGATTATCACCAACTCTGAACGAATAACGCAAGAGTATACCCTTACAGTAGATTATCTCAACCATACATGGGAGACCTATTCGACCTCAAATACACAAAAGCCCCTTTAGGGAAACTCTACTGTAACTTTCCTCAACCACGAATGGGTGATATTGTTGACAGCCGATAAATATAAACAACATTATATACCCTCTAAGGATTAATCGCATCCTAATCATATGACCTCTACTAATCCGATCACTATATCAGCTGAAATAGTAAATGTATAAACATATACTAATATGCACATCCGGGTTATTACACCTAGGGTTCCAACACCTAGGGTTCCACTAATGTTGTTTCATTCCTGAGATCCGCTCCTACAGAATAACTTCAT
Organism: Wurfbainia villosa; assembly: GCA_025175895.1. Taxonomy (NCBI): domain Eukaryota; kingdom Viridiplantae; phylum Streptophyta; class Magnoliopsida; order Zingiberales; family Zingiberaceae; genus Wurfbainia; species Wurfbainia villosa. Next base: position 42,344,257 of record CM045998.1, on the reverse strand, counting down.
CTAAGTTATTCTATTTCTACTAGTCTTAATCATGGTATCCACCGCAAAAACTCATAACCATAAACATATAACATGTTGTCTAATAAACGACAGCATAGTCATACCAATGGCAATCAATAGCCGAAATTAATTAGGGTATATCTAAAGGGTCATGCCAGATCAAAGTCAATGCCAGAACAAAGTCGAGGCAATATATAAATAAAGCATCAGATGCTTATATATACTCTAAACTACATAAGCTCTATGTAATCATGTCCTCATACCTTCTACGAATTTATCCATCTTAGTCATATTATTCAACTAGTCTAATAATCCTAATACTAGTCAAATCCTAAGAGGTAAACATCTACCAATATATCTTATCATTTATATCACAATGATAACAAGCTACGTATAGCAGTAATAGCAATTTATAACCAAATGCTATCTATAAACCAGCAACCTAAAAATCTAATTGTCCAACAGATATCAGGTTAAAACAATACTAGATAAAACATGATATCACCGCATAACCAATATAAATATGTACTAAATCTAGAAAATTTTCTATAATTTATTTACCTGTTAGCTGTCTGGAGATGTCCTGTCGCCACCAAATCCCCCATATTGACCTCGTCAATAATACCTCGAATTTTCGAAACATAAAAATCGTCGGAAATCCGTACAACTCCGAAAATACCCAGTTAACCTGCCAAACTTGGCGAACTCCATAAACCCAAAGACCCTAAGGAACTCGGAAACCTACGCTCTGATACCAAATAAATTGTCACGCCGAGGAGTCTCCGCTGCATTTAAAAATCCGGCAAAGATCTCCGCACGGTGACATACCAATTTTTATACAAGGCCTACATGGCCATTATACATCGGTCAACACGACCTGAATCCAAACAACACACGCAGATAATAATAAGGCCTCAGGCCAACAAATCTAGGTAAACACCAGTCTACACTAACTAGACTTACCCTTACGCCATCCGGCGGGAATACCCAACCAAATCAATCAAAATAAGATCCGACCAATGGTCCAAAAGAACCCCAAAAATACACGAGGACATAAATCCATTTCCAAGCCTAAACATATCTTCTATACAAAATTCAAACCATAACTCAAACAACTAAGAAACTGTCACTGCGAGGGGGGGGATATGGCAACTGGACTCTCCTGACAGCTTCATCCTGAAATACAAAAAATAAAACCACGGGATAAGTTCAAAGAACTTAGCGGATATTTGTCGATATAAATAGCAAGATATAGCTAACAATACTAATCATGTCAAGATACCTCATATATGGTAAGCAAGAAATAGATGCAAAAGGATCTGACTCACGAATCTCCTACTCGATATAGAGCATGTGCCCTACTATAAGAGATAAAGTCATCATCATATATGAATATGAATCTGTATGCATGACAATCATATGCAACATCCAAGGCATCAATACAATAAGAAACACAATACAAATGCAATCTGTGCAAAAATGCATGTCGTGCATATGACATGGTCACCCCTGACGCCAGTCAGCCGCCTCACACGCGATGGTGAAGCCGAGTGGGTAGGGCTATGACAACTGTGCACTCTGCCATCACTGCTCCTGAGTGACCGAGTGGACAGGATCTTTGTCGAGTACACCTATCCTCCCCGCCTAAACATAGTGGGGAGCTAAGCTCTCATCTCCCTGTCATAGACGGAGGAGGGATCCTCGCCCGCTACCACGCCTCATCGCTACCCATGGCGGACTGGAGCTCGACAGAGCAATCAGGCACACCTCCTCGATGTACCACTAACCCATGAGTGGCGGGGTGTGCAGACCATGTAACTGGCCATGGGCTCAACAATAATGGAACCGTCGGCCAAAGATGCAATCATGCAAGATGGTGCATGACACTAAAGCATGTAATACCAACTAACATACGTATCCGAATAATATGCACAATAAAAAGGTACATATACATGATCCAAGTAAAACAGGGAAAGTATAACTATAAACTGATCAAATGTATGTGTCAAATAGGCATAATAACATGCAAGGTAGATAAACATGAAAACTATTGCAAGCTATAACTATCTAGCATATCAACATGACTATATCAAAAAGATAAGTCAAAATACCCGCCTGATAAAATATCCGTAAAAAGAACCAGATCGTCACGACCGTGAACCTGCCTCGTGACCGAAACCTGCATACAGCATAACTATAGTTACGCACAAAAATACGATCCACTGTCAAATCAAATCGTAAGTCGATTTCGGACTTATACCAATTAACCCAAATGCTTAATAAAATCCCGGTCAACCAGATTGATCTAGTTATGCCATTTAACCTAATTAATCCTCCGCATCAATCCCTATCGACCATTAAGCAAATTAACAACATATTATGCATTTATTAACACCCATATCTGAACTTACCAATTTTTCCATCTTAAATCTCACAGCCAAACCCATAATCTATCGACTTATAGCTAATAACAAGAGAAGATAGATCAAGCTTACCAAGCTTCGGCCAATACCAATCCATCGACAACCCTTTCACAACCAACCCACACTCCACTTCACAGCCATGCACTGTCCACCCACAGCTGTTCACAGCCTTCCCCAGCCGGCCAACTCACCGCCACCTTCACAGCCGACCTAATACAGAAATCAAACAATCGGCAGGCAAGGAAGAAACTAGTTCATGTTATACCTGCAATGGAATTTCCCCCAAACCGCTCGGTTCACCGGAACGAGGACCTGTCGATGCCCTAATAGTCTCCTCCTGAACCTCGGCCAAAATCACAAAGGGGAAGAAACGGCGGTCCTATGGTGCGGCGTCTTTGAGGAAGGGGCGTTATTGCGGGCCGCAGAGGAACAACGATCTCGGCGTCGGCGGAGGGAAGCTCAGCATCTGTGGTGGACAGCGAGCTCGCGTCGGCGGCGGTGCTCACGGAACGCAAAACAAGGGCTGCGGCTATGGGACGGCTACCGAGGAAAGGCGTCGCCGTGAAGAAGAAGGGCGTCGGCGCGGCGTCGGCGAAGCAGCGGCTCGTGAGGAAAGAAACCGAAGGAGGAATAGGGGTTGCGGTGCGGCGGGGAAAAGAAATAAAAAGAAATTAGAAAAATAGAAACTTAGGGTTTCCGGTTTAGGTTAATACCCCTTAAATAAAGCCTAGTTATTTTATCCCCGTACAAGCCCTGTTTAATTCAGAAAAATTCCAGAAAAATTTCTAAAATTCCCTAAAAATCCCGAAAAGTTTCCAGGATTATTTTCCTTAATTCCTTGTCCATTTAATTTAATATTTTAAATTTTCAGTATTTAACATATCATCCTCTGATGATGGGAACAATTTGGATTTTTTTGGTGTGTTGAAGAATGTGGTCCAAATATTTTACTCTTTCAGGTATAAAATTCAATTATTTTGGTGTGAATTGTTCCAATGTAATCCAAAAAAAAAAATCTATGGTGGAAGAGTATGGTCTCTTATGTATTGACACTTCTAAAAAATGGTATGATGATGATCCATTCATTTTGGCTAGCCAAGTAAATCAAGTATATTATTTGAATGATATCAAACGTAGAGGTCATTGGAAGGTGGTGCAAAGGGTTCACCACGTGATATATACGAAGTAACTGAAGTTGAGGAGGTATCTGAAGATTTTAAGGGTGGTAATATCTTGATCATGGAGCCAAACCAAGAAATTTCATCCAATGATTCAACTTCAGTAGTCGGTGAAGACTTAGCAATAACTCTTCTTTGTCGATTAGATGTTGAGCATCACCAAATTAATATGGCAAATGCACAAGTGGATCTGGATATGGGCGCTCAAAGTAATCGTATTGTTGATGGTGAAGATAATGAAAGTGACAGTGAGGCAGATGATTATTTATCCTTTTCAGATGATGATAGTGATTAGATATATTTACACGGTATTTATATTGTTCTTCATTTATATTTCATGTATTTAATATAATCTTTCTTTTACACGTCGATCTGTATATAATGCTTTTGTCACAGCTATGCCGCTTAAAAGAATTGAGCCCCCTCCAGTTGTGCCTACGGCAGACGATGATAGTGCTCCTGCTCCTACGGGTTAGTTATGTGCTTTTAAGTATGTATATATATTTTGTTTCCTATATATTTAACTTGGTAATTATTAACATTCTTTTATTTACAGGTCATCCGGCACGTAGAGAGACACGGGGCACACACTCGGATCGGCTCCGACGGCAAATTGAGGAACGGGTTTAGATTACCCATTACCTTCCGTTAGAGCGATGGTCACCCTATAGGGACGAATGCAGCTGCTTTTATGATAGAGTTAGGTCTGTCAATTAAGAAGTTTGTCCCCCTGCAAGCTAAGAGTTGGAAGCATATCCCTGGGGATAATAAATAGATGATATATGATCGATTATCAGTAAGTACAGGTATTTTTCTATTCAAAGAATCAACCATCATTCATTATTAAATTTCAATATTGGAATTTTTTTCAGGTTGCTTTTGATATCAGTTTTGCCGAGGAGGCAACGTCAGTGAGGAAGGAAACCGACAGATTAATAAGTGCACGGTACAGAGATAATCGAAACAAGATGCACACTCATTATAAGAGTCTACTGTTGGTGCAGTGGGCACCAAAGTCGAACCGGTATTTTGATTATGGCAAAAGGCTCAATAGTTAAGGGTATATTTGTTATCTTACGAGCTCAATTAAGTGTGCAGAAATGCTAAAGTTGAGCGGAAGGTCTGCGACACCCGGTGGGAACCGAGGTGGTCGGCAACGCCGAGAGGACTCGAGGAAGCCGAGGTACTCGGGTGAAGACCGGGCGAGGCTACAAGGTAAGCTCGTGTGAAAGCGGCAAAGGTCGTTAAGCGTAGATCCGACCCAATACCTCCAATGGAAGGTCTAGGTCGAGATCAGATGGTTAGAACCATCGTACTTTATATTTTAAGCTAACTTGTACTGCAGTCCAAAACCCTTTGACTACAGTCAACTGCTAGTCAAGTTCCAGCCTCGAGAAGAGCTCGAATTTCAAGGGGGTGAATTTGGACTTGACTCGTGTTTTGGTACAAAGGGTGATGTGGCATCAAGGTGGACATCCAAACCATCACCAAGCTTCCTTGTTGTGGACGCCCAAAATAAGGTGAGTTGGCACAAGATGGTTGGCTCCCATGATGTGGCACAAGTTGAATGGCTCCAACAAGTTGGCGCCCAAGGAGGTTGGAGGTGGCACAAGGTGGTTGGATGAAACACCTCATCCTCAAGTTGGCGCCCAAGGAGGTTGGAGGTGGCACAAGGTGGTTGGATGAAACACCTCATCCTTGAGTTGGCGCAAAGGATGTGGATGAACAAGTCTTGGGGGATAAGAACCTCACCTTGGACACTACCTATGTCTAAATTCATAGATCAATATCCATAAATAGACGTGTTCAAGCCAAGCAAACACAAGAATTCAAGAGCTCTCAACACGCCGTCGTAACGCCGCTACTACTACTCACATTTGCTACGACGAAGTGCCGCCGACAACGAAAGCTACATCTTCTACTTATAAGAGTTGTCGGTATATTTATTTAAGTTCTACTTCTTTAAATTGTCTTTGTGCTTTAATCGTAACAAGGAAAGGGGGAGTGTCCCTTTGCCTTGATTTCTTTTTGTAATCGTTGCTCCTACCTCCAGCGAGGAGGAGTGGTTTTAGTGAATTGCCCTCCGTACGTGATCAAGGATCACTAGGGCCGTGGATTAGCAATCGAAAGATTGTGAACCACGTAAAAATATCTTGTCTACTTTATATTTCCGCTGTGCACTCTCTACTTGCTTTTTACTTATTGCAAAAGTTTTTTAACGACATCGTATCGCTATTCACCCCCCCCCTCTAGCGACACTTTCGATCCAACATCTACTGCATCTTCCCCCCACCAAGCGGCAACATTATATGCCGAGGGAGTTTTGTGAGACGCAGGAAGACTGGGACTATATGTGCGATCTGTTTGAATCAGAAAAATTTCAGGTAACTAATCTATACCAATTATCGGAGTTATATATAAATTAAAATATGTGCAACTCATGTTTTAAGTTTTATCTTAACAAATTTTGATATTATAGACATAATCGACAATAAATGCCTAAAATCGAGCACAACTACCCTTTACCCATTGAGGTGGCTCAAAATCATTCATCAAATACAATTACGACGGTGTAAGTATAAATTTTATAGTTACAGTACATTGGTTGGTATTTTTAATATTAACACATTATATTATTTTTCAGCCCGATCAGTCTCAGAGAAGAGATCGGATTACCCGTCTTTAATACAACCCATTGTACCTTGTCAAAAGAATGGAGTGGGGAGAGAGTCGAGGCTGCATACGTAAGATATACTCCATAAAATTTAGTAAAGTTTTTTTTAAACATTAGTAATTCTTGGTAAAATTATTGATAATGTGTTTGTTATTCTTAGGGTGATATGGTGAGACTACGAGATGAATACATCCAGTCTCAAGAAATCGGAGAACATATCAATGCAGTTCAGATTGCAAATCAGGTGTGTGATCAAGTCCTAGGTGTTCGCTCAGGATATATTAGAGGACTTGGAAGTGGGTCAAAACCAATTAGATCTACTTCTTCAGATGTCAACTCCTTATCCAGAACAACTAACGTAACACTGCGTGAAGAACTTCAGTCCACCAAAGAGGAGCTAGCAAACACTAAAGCTCAATTAGCTAGCAACGAAGAAGAGTTGACATCAATGAAATCGAGACAAGATATTTTCGAAGAAATTCTGAATCGGCTTGCACCTGGAGCATTACATTCATTGATGTATAAGTCATCTTCAGCTCCATCTCCTCCTCCATCTTAGAGTTAGTGAACTTGTGAATTTGAGTGTGTGTTTGCAAATTAATACTATGAATTTATTAAATTTCGTGTTATGGACTTTAAATTTGATGTTATGTTAGTTGCCTTTAAATGTATATGTAGGTTTTATTATTTTAGTTGTATGTTGATAAGTTATATTGTGTGGTTGATATTGTATTACATGATTTCGAATACAAATAAAACGGATTTTGGAAATTTTTTTTTGATGGTTAGCGACGAAATTATAAAAATTCGTCGCTAACTTTCGATATACGACTTCAGGATTTTAGGTTTAGCGATGAAACTTGACAAATTCATCACTAACTATCGATATTTGGAGTATCAGTCGACTCGCCAGTCGAGGCGTTCGACTGTTGTAGGATTTAGCGACGAAAATTATATATTTTCGTCGCAAAAGTACATCCAATCGAGGCGCCAGTCGAGGAGCTCCTGCTTCTGTGGCTGGCCCAAGATTAGACATTAGCGACGAAAATTTTAATATCGTCGCAAACGTGTCTCCAGTCGAGGCGCTAGTCGCCTGGGCTAAAATAAACAGTTAGCGATGATTTTTGTATATTTCGTAGCTAATATATATGATTTTTCTATTTTCTGGTGTCGAGGTTTGATAACTGCTATTTTGTTGTATTATTTCGGTCCTTAATATCATTGTTTTAATCCTCTCGTATGTTTAATTGTTGATTATTTGCATGTTTTACGAGTTGGATATATTTTTGGGTCTTATTGTAAATGCTCATAAAGTTTGGACTTATATGCAAATTTTATCTTTGTTTGTAGGAGATCGAGATGAGCCACTGGACTAGACTCAAGTTGAGTCAAATATGACTTCATCTGGGGTCATAATGGACATTTCAAGATGATTTAATCTGAGCCCTTCATTCCGATCAAAAGACAAATAAAATCAAGGGTTCAGATCTGAGCATTATGAACCGTCCGAAGAAAGTGATTGATTCTGAGTCATCCATCTGGATCTGGAGCGATCCGGCCCGTACATTAAGATCTACACGTCTTGGCCGTTCATCCGGACAGTTGGATCATGATTATACCTTCAGACGGATCATATCCGTCCATTTCAAATCAGACTGATTTCAGCCATTGGATGGAGCAGCTTAATTAAGCAAATAATGGATCGATCAAACCCTAGCTTAATTGGGTGGCTGTGATCAAGAGAGCATTGGATCGGACGGCTCACAAAATCCCTTTAATCAACCCCTTCACGCGCAGAAACAGTAGCAGAAGCCGCGACATCAGCTTCTTCTTCCCCAAATCGCGCGACGCCGGCGGCGATTCCTCCACAGCATCCGCCCGGAGCACTGCCGGCCATTCCCTTCCTCCACCAAGGCCGGCGGTGGCATTTCCTACTTCCTTTTCCTCATCTTCTCCGATAGCTTTTTCCCCTTTTTCACGCGCGGCGGCGGCGGCTTTCGTCCACAGCGAAACCGGCGACGTTTCCGGCAGCTTCTCATCGGCGTCCCCTTCATCTCCATCCGAAGATCCTTCCCTTGGTCGGCGGAGTCAAGTTCTGAAGTTGGGCAGACGGTGGCTTTGCCGAGCAGAGGGGTTTTCGTCCATCTTCACCGGCGCTTATTAGATGCCTCACCACCGGGACTGAGCTACCCCAGCTGGACGTGGTCGCAGAAGGCTGGGGGTGACCTGCTACTGCCGTGGTAGCGGCAGCATCAATTTCCAGTTTCCGGCGGTTGTAATTCTTCCCGAGGCAAAACCCTATTTCCAGCATCGGTGAAGACTTGTACACGATCACAGATTCGGTCCCTTCTACTGCCGTGGTAGCGGCAGTCTCGAAGTCCATTACCGAAGCATTGATCCGTTCCACCAATTTCAACTTTCGTCGGAGGATTATTCTGACGAAAGATCCGTGCCATTGAAGCCTTGGAGTTGTTCGGTATTGTCGTAGGTCACCGGAGAGGGTGGTACCTTTCCGGTGTTTGTGGATGACTGTGTTTAATTTTTATTTCAGTAATTCAGTATTGTGTTTGTTATTATTTTACTGTGTTACTTTGTTACTGTGTGTTTCAGTCTGTGTTTTCATTTGTGTAGTTCATGCTGTATTTTCATTTATATTTGCACTTGTGTTTTCATTTGTGTTGTCATTGGTGTTATTACATTGTGTTTGCATTAGTGTTTTCAATTGTGTTTTCGCTAGTGTTTTTAATATGTGCTTTCACCAGTGACCTTGAACTGTGTTTTTACTAGTGTTCGTAACCAGTATTTTCACTAGTATTTTACTTTGTATTTTAATCTGCGGTTTACCTTGTATTTTATTCTGTATTCTAACTTGTGTTTAATTCGAGTCGTAGTTAGAGTTTTATTTGTGTTATGCTTTAGTTGTTAGGCTAGTTTCATTTACATTCGACCAATGTACCGTATAGTGACAGCGCGGTGCTTGGTTGAATTGTTTTCGTTTATTACATTTCGTTTATTGCAGTTTTAATGACTGTTTGACTATTGTGCCGTATAGTGACAGTGCGGTGCATGGTTGAATTGTTTACCTTTGTTTAATCAGTGTATCGTATAGTAGATGCGCAGCGGTAAGCTTTCGCTTCATTTGTTAGTTTAGTTTTTAGTGATCTGATCAGCTGCCAAGTATAGTGGTCGCGGTCTTGGTTGAATTATTCACCTTTGTTTGATCATTATGCAAGTATAGTGGGTCACGGTGCGTGATCACTTACTTTTGCGCATTAGGATAGTTGCTTGTTACTTTTTGCATTTGTTCTTGCATTAGGTTAGTTTCCCGGGAATTAATAATTGGTAGTTAGATTTACTTCTTGCATGTTTAATTCTTATGTTTGCTTTTGATTTTGCATTTTAATTGTTTTGATAATTATAAAAACCCCCAGTGTTTACTTCTGTTTAAAAACAAACGTTCAGCCATTAGGTTCGTTGGGAGATGACCCGAGTCAGTCCTATACTGCATTAGTGTAGTTAGGGTGTTCGGTAAATAATTTGGGAACGGTATTGCGACATAATTCACCGCTTATCAAGGTTTTGTGGCGAAATAATTTTTTTTAGCGAAGTTTTTATTTCCGTCGGTAAAATTAACGATGAATATATTCTAAATCGTCGCTAATGTGTCTTAGCGACAGTCTTATTACGACGAGTCTAGCGACGAAAGTTTTTCGTCGTAAACATTATTTAGCGGCGAAGTTTTTCTATTAGCGACGAAAAAGTTTCGTCGCTAATTTCCTTTTTGTTTGTAGTGAATCTACATCATGTTTGTAAGCATTTTATGCTAAATTGTTAGTAATATATGAGAGATATCCTAAGACAATCGCCTTATGTATGAACCATTTATATGATAAATGAAGATTCACTATTTGAATATACATGTTTCATGTATTTGATTGGATCTTAAACTCATTTACTGAATGTCTACGATACGATTCACAGCATGAGAGAATTTGTGATTGGATCACAACTAGTGAATATCTCTACATGTGTAATTGTGATGTATCGGAATTATCCCTAGTCGATGAATTGTTGGCCCAAGATAACTTGAATACCGCAAGTCAAAGGTATATCGCACTTAAGCATAAGTCTCCATGATCAAGATGTGGACCCGGGATGATTGGATATAAGTCGAAGTGATCGAAGGTGTTTGAATAACCTATAAAGGATTCACCACTCCTTGCAAGGAGATGTATACTCATGGTCTCTCGTCGGATTGTTACTAAAGTCTTTGGCTAAAACATTACATGTTTAGAGTAAGATACTCTTCGATACATGTGCAGTAACTAGAATCTGTAGGACGAGGAAATGATACTTGGGCTAGGTGTGACGTAGTCAGCCTAGTGGGGACTGACACTATAGACCATGTTCTGAACCAAGTGGGTATAAGATGAGTGAAGGGAATGAGGCACGATTCATTTGAGCTGCTGAAGGATTTCAGAAATAGTTCTGGATCAACCGTTGATCTTTTCGGTTAATTGGGGATCATGATGTACTACTAGGTGCCACTCATGATCGTTCTATAATTAATGGTTAATTATAGACGACCAACATAAACCGAGAACCTATTTGGTCACACGCACAATGAGCGTAATCCGAAGGATTTAAAACGAGTTTGAGAATGAGATTCTCAGACCGAGAGAAATTAGGTTTGGTTAGACCAAACATGGAGCGAGCATGAAATCGTTTCAGTCGCAATGTAAGCGTAGATGGGCCGTGTCTTATGAAGACATAATGGATGAACCAAAATGGTTTGGTTCTAATCCAATGGAGGAGAATAAACCAAAGGGTTTGGTTTATTTTAAACGAATGAACCAAAAGTTGGTTTGGTTCGTTTTAACTTAAAATAAACCATCATGGTTTGGTTTATTTTAACTTATATTAATGGAGCGGGTTAACGGGCCTTATGGTTATGATCCAATAACCATTAAGAGAATTAATTCTCTATAAAAGAGGGCTTAAGGGTTTGTTAAGCCCTAATCCAAAACCCTAACCTAAGTTGTCGCCAACCTCATCTCATTGGAGATTTTCGGCGCCAACACCTCCATTGTCGCCGCCCAGCCCCTTGTGCCGCCGTCCAAATTGTTGCTGACGTCCAAGCTTCGGTCGGTGATCCTCCGGCAACTCTCCGGAGATCTCCTTTGGGTTTGGCATCAAGGTGAGCTTCATCCTACCTTTTTGGCCGGCCCTAATTCCTCCACCAAAGCTGTCCAGTTTTCTGGACAGCTTGTTTCCCTCTCATCGGAGCGTCGTTTGGACGACGGTTAGAGCTCCGACAACGCCTAACTTACCGGGGATTCGATCTACGGTAATCTTTATAGGTGGAGGACGAAGGATTCGTCAAACGGTTGACGAATACCTCTCCGGAGAAGCGAGTTTTGAGGACTCGTCTTTGGATCCGAATTTGGATTCGGATCGTGATCCTCTCTCGATCACGTCGTCTTCAACACGAGGCTAGTAACTCGTACGAAGACGAAGCTCGTGACTTTGTGAAGTCATCCCGAAGATACTCGGCGTGGATACGGATAGAGACGATTTTAGGGAGGATCGTTCCGGTTGATGTCGTTTCCGCTACACATGATACGAAAGGTATACGTAGTTAAATTTCCTTTTATTGCAAATTTAAATTTACGGTTATGTCTACACATGTTGTACTATGCATGCGTGTGATGTGTGTGTTGTAATAAATATAGATTTATTATTTTTATTTCTTCCGCTGTGCACATGTTTACGAAACATGTTCGAACACACACTCGCTGCGGTGTCGGAAACCCAACAGTGGTATCAGAGCCCAAGTTGTGTTTCGACATAATCGTAAAATGGTTTTGCGATAGTCATAATGATATTTCTGGAAATTTTCTACTTTTGGAAAGTTAGAAGTATTTTTGGAAATTTTTCAATTTTGGAAAGTCTAGAAGTATTTATGGAAATCTTCCACTTTTGGAAAGTTGGAAGTATTTATGGAAATTGATATTTTCCATAAATAAAATATTTGATTAGATTTTGGAAATTTATTTCCTAATTTAATCATGATTTGATTTGGGAAATCAAATCTTAAAATTTTTTATTTCCATAAATAGTTTTGATGATTTAGGAAATTGGTTTCCTAAATTGACTTTCCTTAATCAACTATTTCCATAAATAAAATATGTGATTAGATTTAGAAATTTGTTTCCTAATTTAATCATGATTTGATTTGAAGAATCAAATCTTAAATATATTTTATTTCCATAAATAGTTATGACAAATAAGGAAATTATGGACATGACATAATTGTATGTCATGTAATTGCATTAGATGCATATCATTATGCCATACGTGTCGTGACATGTAGATGTATGCCATGTATGTCATGCCATGTAGATAATAGTTATTTGCATGTAAAGAGGATGAGACATAAAAACCCTTACTCAATATTAAAGCCTACACCTTCCATTAATATGGTTAGAACTAGAGTTCCGTTTCTTGTTTGGGTTTTGGACTCTCTCCAAGCCCGGCTCGAACCCGAACATGTTCAAACCATGGAATAGTTTAATACTAATATGGTAAGAGTCAGAGGTCAATCGTTAGCTTTGGTTGTTGGACTCTCTCCAAGCCGGCTAATTGGTTGAATGTGCTCTAACCATATTAAAACTATTTCTCGATTAATGGGTTGGCTTTAACCTGGAGCATCGGCTTGTTGGACTCTTTCCAAGGTCGATGTAAAGGGAGGTGAAGTTGAGTGCTATGCATATGATGCATACTTGTTAATGTGTTAACAACCCGATGTATGTGTGAACATTCAATTAGTTGATAGCACATTGTGATAATTGCATATACGTGATATGCAATCGGTATAGTTGATACCTACCGTCGTAGTTATGAATGGCTTGTTGGACTCTCTCCAAGGTTGTTCATATCTATGATGGATATCAGCCCATTCGGAGATGGACCTACGATCTCCCGAAGTGATTTTGGGTTTTTTGAAATTCGAAAAATGAATGAGATTTATAAATGTATATTGATGCATTTTAAAAATCATTTTCTCATATATGCTCGTTTTGTATTTCTAGGTCAATCGATTGATCATGACGTCTTTAAATTTGCGCACTATTTTGGATTCAAACAAACTGACTGGGCCTAACTTCCTTGACTGGCTTAGAAACCTGAGAATTGTTCTCAAGGCAGAAAAGCTTGCATATGTCCTTGAAGAGCCTCTTCCCAACCGTCCTAAGGACGATGCAACCTGCACTCAAATGTCTATCGTAAGCACGCGTGACATGGAAATGGCGAGTTGCATCATGTTAGCGGCGATGGTACCTGAGCTGCAAAAGCAGCATGAGCATATGGATGCTAATACTATGGTCTTCCATCTTCATGAGTTGTTCGATGAGCAAGCGAGATCCGAAAGGTTCGAGGTCTCCAGGCTCCTTTTCACCACGAAGATGTAAGAAGGTTCGTCTGTAGTACAATTTGTGCTAAAGATGAACGGGTACATCGAGCGGCTAGCCACCCTCGGGTTTGTGATGGATTACGAATTAAGTATTGACTTAATTTTGCATTGTTTGCCCAAGAGTTTCTCACAATTTGTGATGAACTATCGGATGAACAAATTAGAATCCACTATTCCTGAGCTCCTCAATATACTGAAGACTGTGGAGCCTTCTGTGAAGCATGAGGAGAAGGCGGTTCTGTTAGTTGATTCCTCAAAGAAAGGTTCTAAGAGGAAGACAAAAGAACAGAAGAAAGGGAAGAACAAAAAGGCAAAGAAGGCAGAACCAGCACAAAAAGACACTTGCCATCATTGTGGCAAGGAAGGCCACTGGCGAAGAAACTGCAAGATTTATCTTGAGTCCATGAAGAAGAAGAAGACATCCGATGCCCCATCCTCTTCAGGTATCTTCGTTATTGATTGTCGTTCTATTTCCTTAGACACTTGGGTATTGGATACTGGGTGTGACTCACATATATGTAATGACATACAGGAGCTAAAGAATAGAAGAAGACTCGTCAGAGGGGAGTCAAATTTGCGAGTTGGCAATGGAGCAAAGGTTGTTGCGGTCGCCATCAGAACTTATTTGTTGAAGCTCCCTAGTGGACTAGTCTTGGAAATGGATAATTGCTATTATGTTCCTTCTCTAATAAAGAACATTGTTTCTATTTCCTGTTTAAATAGAAATGGTTTCCATTTGACGTTTAGTAACAATTGTTGTTATATAACTTTGAATGACGTACTTTATGGAACTGGAACTTTGAGTAATGACATTTATACGTTGGACGTATCAGTGACATTTTCAATATCGAAGCAAGCAACACGCGTGCTCGAAAGGGTAATCAATTAGACTCCTATATGTGGCATTGTCGTCTTGGCCATGTAAGCAAGAAACGCATGTCCGAATTACACCGATGTGGAATTCTGGAATCGTTTGAATTGGATTCATACGATACATGCGAATCATGCTTAAAAGGCAAGATGACTAAGTTACCTTTTACTGGAAAAGGTGAACGAGTGGGAGAGTTACTAGGTCTAATACATACTGATGTATGCAGACCTATGTCAACTCAAGCTTTAGGAGGCTATAGCTACTTCATTACTTTCACCGATGATCACTCACGGTTTGGGTATGTGTTCTTGATGAAACACAAGTCTGAAGCCTTTGAAAGATTCAAAGAATTCAGAAATGAAGTAGAGAAACGACATGACAAGAGTATTAAAATACTTCGATCGGATCGAGGTGGTGAATACTTGAGTCAGGAGTTTCTTGATTATCTAAGAGACAATGACATATTGTCTCAATGGACTCCGCCATATACACCACAACATAATGGTGTATTTGAGAGGCGTAATCGGACCTTGTTGGACATGGTCAGGTCAATGATGAATCATGCGAATCTTCCCAAGTCCTTTTGGGGCTATGCACTTCAGACAACTGTTTACTTGTTAAACAGAATGCCAACTAAGGTAGTCTCTACTACTCTATATTGTTAGGAATATTGGAATGGCTAGAGGGGGGGGGGTGATTAGCCTTTCTTCGTTTCTACAAGTAAGTTAGCGGAAGCAATACAAATACGAAAACGAATACGAATAAGAAATAAGAAACCAAACGCTAACACCCGATGTACATGGTTCGGAGATGACGCTCCTACTCCACGGCAATCCGTAAGGTGGATTAGTCCTAGCCAAGCTTCACTATCTTCTCCTTTGGATGAACCAAGGTGGAGAAACCTTTCTTACAATGCTCTCCTCTTCTTTACAATGATGGATGATCAAGAACAAGAGAAGAGGAGGTTTTGAATCACTAAAAACACTTGGAAAGCTTGGTCAGCACGAGGGTGTAGTTAGGAGCAAGAGCACTAGCTTCACCAAGCTCCCCATGGCCCCTTTTTATAGAAGAGGGGCTGTTTTTCCCGTTGGGCTTCGATCACCGATCGATGCTTACCATCACGATCGTCACCGGCCAACGGCTTCAAACGCGATCTCCGCGGAGATTCGTGAGCCGCAATCTCCAACGGCCAGTGATCACCGATCCGATCCTCCATCACCGATCGATGGAGTGATCACCGAGTGATCAAGGCGAGAATGAGTGAGATCGATTCTGCGGCGATATTTTCTTGATCACCGATCGCGCCCTTAGCGATCGATCGCAACATCACCGATCGCCATGACCAAGGCGATCGATGGCCGTGGTTTCACCTCGACTTAGTCGAACGCCGACGGGCCGATTGATACATCGACGGGCCGATCGATACTCATCAAGTATGAGTAATTCACACTTGATTTTATACCCTAGACCTAGACTCAACCTTCTAGCTCCTCATTAAGCGCCTTGCGGATCCCTCCGAGTCCGCGACTTGGGCATCCTTTGCGCTTTGCTTCCAAGAGCTTTCTTCGGTTTCGTCATGTCTTGGGTTGCCAAATGCTTGGACTTTACGCCGCCAAGACTACAAACTTGGACATATCCGCCAAGACCTTACTTTGGACTTCCTTTGTCAAGGTTCACTTGACTTTACGCCGCCAAAACTACAAGCTTGGTCTTACGCCAAGTCCATCCCTTGACTTTCCTTGCCAAGATCATACTTGACTTCTTTACCAAGTCTTCATCCTTGGATTTCCCTATTACTTAAAAACATATTCGCAATTAGATCACAAGATATTGCCTAACTTAGATGATTATCCAAACATCAAAACATATAAATACTTGGAGCATTGTTGCACCAACAATCTCCTCTTTGATGTTTGACAATCATTTGCTAGGTCTTTAAAGATACACACATAATCATCTAACTTAAAGATCCCTTCTCCCCCTTTGACATACATCAAAAAGAGAAGGATTCAAAAATGAAGGAATCAAAGGTGTTGGATCTTGGACTAAGGTATAAAATTGAAATTAAAGCTCCCCCTTAATCCAAGATAAGCTTTATAATGTGTAAATAATATTTGAAGCAAAGCATAACAGAAATTTAAAAACATTAAGTCCTAACTTTGCACCAACAATGGATTTGGGGATGAAAAAGATACAATTTATGAAACTCCCCCTAAACCACTGCACTAAACAGTCCTAAACCTTTATTTATACGCAATATTATCAAGCTATAGTTGTAGGACATCAAGGATACACTAAATACCATAAAATGGAGCTGTTTATTAAAAAATACAGTGTATCACTGACTGGTTTACGAACCCGATCACATACCGAAATCGAAATTTCAGCCTTTTCAGCCCAACTTCAGAAATGCGTTAGAAATTCCAGAAATCTCAAAAAATCATGAAATTTTGCGTACACATTTATGAAATCATAATTTATTAAGGAAAAATAATTTGAAAAATATATATTTTCCAGATTTCAAGATTGATACAAACTTGGAACCTAACAAAAGTTCTAAAGATTTTGCAAACTTTGTATCACTTTTGTGTTCCATTTGAAAACTGTTTTTCAAAATATGATGAACATAGTTTAATATATATATTATTTGGAATTTCCAACCATGTTCTTTGAGCTATGTATTCATTACTTGAATACAAGCCTTCCCAATGATTGGTCCATAAGGTTTTTATGTCTCTAGGTGTGTTATTGACTCATAGTAATGCATCATAACAAGCATGATGAGCCAAGTACACCTTCTCTATCATCTCACATGGTTCTAATTGTCTCAATACAAAAATCAAGGTGTCTTAAGGCTTTTTGTGAGATGCATCAAGGTATAAAGCTACTATAAAAGTATAGGATCATGCAAACCTAGAGTTTTACTCTACAAAGCACATACCAAGCTCTCTCCTTAATGATGAAAATTTGGCTTCGGGAAGAGCTTTGGTGAAGATATCGGCAAGGTTGGACTTAGATTCTACATAATTAAGTTCAATGTCCCCTCTTGCCACATGATCTCTTATGAAGTGATGTTTCACTTCAATGTGCTTGGTCCTAGAGTGATGTACCGGATTTTTGGTCAAGTTGATGGTACTCACATTATCACAATAAACTTTAATGTTAGAGTAGTGTAGCTCATAGTCCACAAGAGTATGTCTCATCCAAAGTAATTGAGCTACACAACCACCCATAGTAACATATTCGGCTTCGGTGGTTGATAAAGCAACACAATGTTGCTTCCTACTACTCCAACTAACCAGGGAGGGCCCAAGAAATTGGCATCCACCACTAGTAATTTTCCTATCCAATTTGCACCCGGCATAATCGGAATCGGTATAACCAAGCAATTCAAATGACCTAGTCCTAGGATACCAAAGTCCTACATTTAGAGTGCCTTTAATATATCTTAATATTCTCTTAACAGCTACTAAATGTGATTCTTTGGTATAAGATTGGTATCTTGCACACATACCTACCGCAAATAAAATGTCGGGTCTACTAGCGGTTATGTATAGTAGGCTACCAATCATACTCCTATAAAGTTTAAGATCAATTGATTTACCTTCATGATCACTATCTATTCTAGTGCTAGTGGCCATAGGAGTGGTTACAATTTTGGCATTTTCCAAACCAAATTTCTTGATCATTTCATTTGCATATTTGGTTTGATAAATATGAATACCCTCATTGGTTTGTTTGACTTGTAAACCTAGGAAAAAGGTAAGCTCTCTAACCAAACTCATTTCAAATTCATTTTTCATATTTTTTATAAAGTCTTGAAGAAGATCATCATTCGTTGACCCAAAAATGATATCTGTTGGCAATGTGCTATTCCTCGGAATGCTCATCGGCTCCCATGTCCCCGGATTAAAATTTTCACTAATGAAAAACTAATCCGGATGGGATGAGTTTCCTAAGCACAACCAATTCGTCGTCGTGCCAATGACTCGAGCAATCACTTGAA
The DNA here is from genome assembly GCA_025175895.1 of Wurfbainia villosa. NCBI lineage: Eukaryota > Viridiplantae > Streptophyta > Magnoliopsida > Zingiberales > Zingiberaceae > Wurfbainia > Wurfbainia villosa. The sequence continues at coordinate 42,325,634 of CM045998.1, read as the reverse complement.
CAAACTAGTTGTTCAAGCAACCAAACTCTTCTAGTCGATTAGCCGCGGAAGAGACGACGGACAGATCGTCGGTTTTTGTGTTTCTTATTCGGGGTCCATGATTATACAAATACATACAAATGTAAACTAGTATAATCAACATATACTAACATAAAGAACATAAGCTAGCATATCAATAAGAACATGCAAAGAACAATAATAAAAGTTATAAAACTTTTATACCTCTTGATCTTCTATCGTATGTCCTAACCTCCTTGTAGACTTCGTGTGGGCGAAGATCCTCCACAAGTTGAAGCTTCCTAGATCTTCTTCAATCCAAAGAAAGAAGAACTCTCTTTCCCTTCTTGCTTGAGCCAACCACCAATCCACAAAAGGATTGATGCCGCCGGCCCCAAGAATAGAGAGAACATAATGGAAACAACCAAGGTACCGAACTAGGGTCAAACCCTTGATTTGGTGCCGCCGGCCAAGATGGAGTGAAGAGGATAAAGGGAATATGTTGGGTGCCGGCCACGGTGGAGGGAATAGAGGAAGGAGCCGGCTACAACCTAGGAAGAGGAAGAGCTCCTCTCCTATAGTTGCCGCCCACCTTCCTTGCATACCCTAGCCGCCCAACCATAGGAGACAAACCCTAATTAGGGTTTCCTCCTTAGGTCTTCTTGCCGCCCAACCAAGGTGGAAGGAGGAGATCTAAACCGGTCACCTTTCCTAGGAAGAAGAAGAACTCTTCCACAAGATGCCGCCTACCCTCCTTCCAAACCTTGGCCGCCTAACCCTAAAGGAGCCAAACCCTAATTAGGGTTTCCTAATTAGGGTTGCTTGCCGCCCAAGCCATCCAACTCCATCAACTATGCGCCGGCCATGGAAGAGGGGATAGAAGAATAGAATGTGGACCAACCAAGGTAGAAGGGTAGAAGGAAGGGACCGACCATGCCTTAGGAAGAAGAAGAAACTCTTCTTCCACTTGTTGCCGCCCCATACCTTTCTCCCAAACCCTAGCCGCCCAAAAGATTCTAAACCAACTAGGGTTCCTAGCCTCCAAAGGAAGCAAACCCTAATCCCCTAAACCATCCATGATCAATTCTCCTTTTTCCGCCCACCTTAAGCCTATATATATATAGAGTTAGGTTTAGGCCTTGGTTTAATCTCCACCGTCGGTTCTAGGATTTTAATCCCAACCGTCGAATCTAGAGATTTAATCTCAACCGTCGGTTCTAGGGATTTAATCTCAACCGTCGGATCTAGAGATTTGTTTTCCATCATTTGATCTATACTTCATGAGGTTTATATTAGGCTACGATAGGGACCATGAGGAGGAGTTGGGTCTTGGCCACCCGATGGATCGGAACCACACAAACTTGATCCATCAATGATGTTCCATTCCACTAGAGGATCATCATCGAACTACCTCACCAACCCCCATAAATTAATATGGGCTCTACATATTATTTGTACATCCATCTCCCCGTGTTTAAGATATCGAATGTCCGTAAATTAATTGATTTACTGACCATCAATTAATTAACATCTAACTCCTCAAGTAGTACCACTCAACCTTATCATAATGTTGACTAAGTCAACCTACAGGGTTTACATGATGAACCTTATGAGCTCCTCAAGGGGACATCATCAACCTAATACATAGGACACGGTTTCCTCTTATAATCAACGGCACACCATGTAAATAATATCATTTCCCAACTTACCGGGCATATTGATTTAATCCATAGAAATCTCACCCTCTAGTAAATCAAAGAAATAAATATTAAGTACATGTGCCCGTTATTATATCGGGATTAAGAGCATGTACAACATAATATCCGAGGTCCGATTCAATTATGTAGTCAGCAATAAATTAAATCACCTCTATGTCGGTCCTGCTCAATACACCTAAGTGTACCAGTGTAACTCTATGTTCAAGATAAAACAATACCAAGCTACACTACAACCATGCCAATGGTTTGTCCAAAACCATCTTGGTTGTGAGCCTCTACTTATACTCTACAAGGGACTGATAACATGATCTTCTGTGCCACACCAAGCACCATGTTATCTACAATGTAATGTATTAGACAATTTTGCATAATCATAAAAATATGCAAACAATGATCATGTGATTCTTATTTCAAAATAAAGATGTTCATACAAAAGAGCTAGGCTTTCAGTATACATCCCAACAATATCATCAACATATACTTGGGCTATGAATATATCTTTTAATGTTGACTTTATAAACAATGTTTGATCTACTTGGCCTCTTCTAAAATCCTTAGAAATTAAGAAAGATGACAATCTTTCATACCATGCCCGGGGAGCTTGTTTTAACCCATATAATGCTTTCCTAAGCTTACATACATGATTTGGATAATCTATGTTCTCAAATCCGGGTGGTTGCTCTACATATACTTCCTCCTTAATATAACCATTTAAGAATGCCGATTTAACATCCATTTGGTAAAGTTTAAATCCCATGTAGGAAGCATACCCTAAGAGAATCCTAATAGATTCTAATCTCGCAACCGGGGCATAAGTCTCATCATAGTCAAGCCCCTCAACTTGATTGAATCCCCTAGCAACCAACCTAGCCTTATTTCTAGTGATATTTCCTTGATCATCTAGCTTATTCCTAAAGACCCATCTTGTAGTAATTATGGTGCTATCATTGGGTCTAGGTACTAATTCCCACACTTGACTTCTCTCAAATTGAGCCAATTCATCTTGCATTGCCAAAATCCAATCCGGATCATGTAATGCATCATTGATCGATTTGGGCTCAATTTGTGAGATAAGAGCTAGTTGACTAGTAGGAGGTCTATGAAATGACCTGGTTCTTACTCCTTGAGATAGATCTCCTACTACTCGGTCAAGTGGATGATCTTGATGAATTCTTAGGTTTCTAGAAGGGGTTTCAATTTGATCATTGTTATCTTCCACCCTTCTTTCATCATCGGAGTCTCCTCTTCCTCCCCCTTGATCATTACCCCTAATGGTCAAATTTTGAAGTTTTTGAGTAATGTCTTGATTATTGTCATTAATATCCTTATCAATAGAGGACTTTCTAGGGTAGGTACTAGTAGCTTCATCAAATTGAACATTGGAGGACTCCTCAATCCCTTGGGTTCTCTTATTGTAGACTCTATATCCTCTACTTGTGGATGAGTATCCAACTAGGATTCCCTCATCCGCTTTGGATTCAAATTTTCCTAAGTTATCCTTGGTGTTTAGAATATAAACTTTACATCCAAAGACTTTAAAATAATGAATTGTGGGAATAGTCCCATTCCATAATTCAAAAGGTGTCTTTCCTAAAAACCTATGGATTTGAACCCTATTTTGGATATAGCAAGCGGTATTAACCGCTTCCGCCCACAAGTAGCTAGGTAGAGAATATGCATTAAGCATAGTCCTAGCCGCCTCTTGTAGGGCATGATTTCTCCTTTCCACCACCCCATTTTGTTGGGGTGTTCTAGGACAAGAGAACTCATGCTTGTACCATTGCTCTAAACAAAATTGTAAAAATTTTAAGTTTTCAAATTCACCACCATGATCACTACGGATCCGGTTGATTTTGAGACTCTTTTCATTTTCAACCCTTTTACTAAATCCTATGATTATTTCTAAGGTATCATCCTTATGTTTCATAAAGTAGACCCAAGTATACCTAGAGAAATCATCTACAATAACCAAACAATATTTGTTGCCATTTAAAGATGGAGTACTATGACAATCAAATAGGTCAAGATGTAATAATTCTAATGGTAAGGAAGTATTAGTTAGGGTTTTACCTTTGTGTGATGCCTTTGTTTGTTTTCCCTCTTGACATGCATCACACATTTTATTCTTGACATACTTGATCTTTGGTAGTCCTTTGACCAACTCCATCTTGGCTACCTTGGCTATGTTTTTCATGTTGATGTGCCCCAATCTCCTATACCATAGCCAACTTTCTTCTTCTTTTGCAACAAAACACTTAGTAGAAATGTTAGAAACATATGAAAGATCAACATAATAGATATTTGATTTCCTATATCCAACTAACATGCAATCATTTAATTCCTTGTGCCTAATCATGCATTTAGAGGATTCAAAAGAGACATGATAGTTTGCATCACAAAGTTGACTAACACTTAATAGATTAAATTTCATATTTTCAACTAGTAAAACTTTGTGAATGACAATTTTGGGGGATACCTCAATTGTACCTCTACCTAATATCTTGAGTTTTCCACTATTCCCAAAGGAGACCGCTCCCTTCTTCACATATTTAATTGTGGAGAACTTGCTCACATCCCCGGTCATATGTGTTGAGCAACCGCTATCCACAATCCATATACCTCGCTCTCCTACCTAAATCACATGAAAAACACAAGCTTTTGGTACCCAAACATTTGGACCGGTAACATTAAGTAAAAGCTTCTTAGGTACCCATGCTTTCTTAACTTTTTCCTTAATGGTTGCTTTCCTATTAATCAATGAAATATAAGCAACTTCTTTTTCTTTTGGCTTATATCCTAAACCGGCCTTGTTGTAAATGGCTCTTTGTTGACTAAGGATCATATCAAGACATTTTGAGCCATTTGAAAATTTCTCTAAACATGCTTTCAATTCACTAACCTCATCCTTAAGTTTGTCATTTTCTTCCTTAAGCATGCAAGAATCAACATGTGAGGGTTTTTCATTCCTAATAGCCTTTAGTTCTACGTTCATGCTCTTAACCTTAGATTTAGATTTATCTAGAGCTTCTTTAAGATAGGCAATTGATTTATAAAGAAGCGTAACTTTGGGAGAGTTCATTACCTCATCGTCACTAGATGATGATTCATCACTTGAGGAGTCTTCTTGGCTTGATGTGCTGGAATCATCTTCTAATGCCATGAGTGCCACATGGCGTGTGATGTGGCAAAGCTCATCATCGGAGGAGGAGTCTTCAAGACTTGGTGTGTCCCATGTGATTTGAGCCACCATGTCCTCCTTCTTCTTCTTCTCCTTCTTGTCCTTCTTTTTCTTTTTCTTTTCCTCCTTCTTCTTTAGCTCCGGGCAATTCGACTTTATGTGCCCCTTCTTGTTGCAAGCATGACAAATCACATTATTGCTAAAACTTGAATTACCACTAAATTTACCTTTTGAGGAATGAGACCCCTTCCTTGCTTCTCTATTCTTGAACTCTTTTGACTTTCTATAAAGCTTCTTGACAAAATTTGCCATTTCACTAGATGAGTCTCCATCACTACTTGACTCATCCTCCGACTTGGATGATGATGATGCTTCTTTTCTTTCCTTCTTCTTCTTTTCTTTCTTGTCCTTCTTTTCAACAAATAGAGCTAAACCCTTTTCCTTAGAGGACATGTTAGTTTGCTCATGTAATTCAAACTCACAAAATAATTCATCAATTTTAATTTGAGAGAGATCCCTAGTTACCTTAATGGCATCAACTATAGAAGTCCATAAAGAATTTCTAGGAAATGCTTGAAGTATATACCTTATCAAGTCCCGGTTGTCGACTCGCTCACCTATGATGTGAAGTCCATTCACAATCTCCTTGAACCTTCCATGCATTTGACTTACGGTTTCATGCATCTTCATTTGGAAGGCTTGAAGTTGTCCAATTAGTAGGTCCTTCTTGGCCCTCTTTGACTCCTTGGAACCTTCATTTAGCTCAATGAGCTTTTCCCATAGCTCCTTGGCGGATTCGAAAGGCCCCACCTTGTTGAGTTGCTCCATTGTAATGCCGCATTGGATGGTGAGTACGGCTTTCGCATTTGACTCGAACTTCCGGTTCATCTCCCTTGTCCAATCCTTGCTTAGAATAGGGTCTCCATGTTCATCCACCGGTTCCTTGAAGCCATCTACAATGCTATGCCAAATTTCAATATTACTCATAAGATAATACTTCATCCTACCTTTCCAATACGCAAAATGACTCCCATCGAAGAGCGGTGGCTTGACGGTGCTATATCCCTCTTGAAGAGCCATTGATGTCTTGGTTGATGGTGAGATCTTCCAAGCTAACCTGGCTCTGATACCACTTGTTAGGAATATTGGAATGACTAGAGGGGGGGGGTGATTAGCCTTTCTTCGTTTCTACAAGTAAGTTAGCGAAAGCAATACAAATACGAAAACGAATACGAATAAGAAATAAGAAACCAAACGCTAACACCCGATGTACGTGGTTCGAAGATGATGCTCCTACTCCACGGCAATCCGTAAGGTGGATTAGTCCTAGCCAAGCTTCACTATCTTCTCCTTTGGATGAACCAAGGTGGAGAAACCTTTCTTACAATGCTCTCCTCTTCTTTACAATGATGGATGATCAAGAACAAGAGAAGAGGAGGTTTTGAATCACTAAAAACACTTGGAAAGCTTGGTGAGCACGAGGGTGTAGTTAGGAGCAAGAGCACTAGCTTCACCAAGCTCCCCATGGCCCCTTTTTATAGAAGAGGGGCTGTTTTTCCCGTTTGGCTTCGATCAATGACCGATGCTTACCATCGCTGATCGCCGGCCAACGGCCAAACGCGATCTCCGCGGAGATTCGTAGTCGCAATCTCCAACGGCCAGGTGATCAGTCGACTGATCCCTCCATCACGATCGTGATGGAGTGATCACCGAGTGAGATCGCATTCGTGGCGATATTTTCTTGATCGGGCCGATCGCTGCTTCGGGCAATCGATCGATCGCAACATCATCGATCGCATGACCAAGGCAGCGATCGATGGCCGTGGTTTCACCCGACTTAGTCGAACGCTCGACCGGTCGATTGATACATCGATCGGGCCGATCGATACTCATCAAGTATGAGTAATTCACACTTGATTTTATACCCTAGACCTAGACTCAACCTTCTAACTCCTCATTAAGCCTTGCGCCTTCAGGATCCCTCCGAGTCCGCGACTTGTTCATCCTTTGCGCTTTGCTTCCAGGAGCTTCCTTCGGTTTCGTCATGTCTTGGGTTTGCCAAATGCTTGGACTTTATGCCGCCAAGACTACAAACTTGGACTTATGCTGCCAAGACCTTACTTTGGACTTCCTTTGCCAAGGTTCACTTGGACTTTACGCTGCCAAGACTACAAGCTTGGTCTTACGCTGCCAAGTCCATCCCTTGGACTTTCCTTGCCAAGATCATACTTGGACTTCTCTTTTACCAAGTCTTCATCCTTGGATTTCCCTGTTACTTAAAAACATATTCGCAATTAGATCACAAGATATTGCCTAACTTAGATGATTATCCAAACATCAAAACATATAAATGTTTGGAGCATTGTTGCACCAACATATATGAGATATGGAATAGTAAGATCTATAGAGATAGATCGAAACGGTTGCTTGGTCTTTCGCAGTCTACATATATAGACCGAGTGCTAAAGAGGTTTAGCATGTCGGAATCCAAGAAAGGTTTCCTACCCATCAGGCATGGGGTACACCTTTCGAAGTCTATGTGTCTACGCACAGAAGACGAGAGGATTTGCATGAGTAAGATTCCCTATGCATCCACAATAGGATCTATCATGTATGCTATGTTATGTACGAGGCCCGATGTATCGTATGCTCTGAGTGTCACGAGCAGATACCAGTCTGATCCAGGAATGGATCATTGGGTGGCTGTTAAAATGATCCTTAAGTACTTAAGAAGAACTAAGGATGTATTCCTAATATATGGAGAAGGGGACATGGTGATACGCGAGTATACGGATGCCAGCTTCCAGACAGACAAGGATGATTCCAGGTCTCAGTCTGGATACGTGTTCACCTTGAATGGGGGTGCAGTGAGTTGGAAAAGTTCCAAACAAGACACTGTAGCGGATTCTACCACTGAGGCAGAATACATTGCAGCTTTGGAAGCAGCAAAGGAAGCGGTTTGGATCAAGAAGTTTGTTTATGAACTTGGTATGATTCCGGCCATTGTTGAAGCAATACCGGTCTCCTGCGACAACAATGGAGCAATTGCACAGGCGAAAGAGCCAAGGTCTCATCAACGATCCAAACATGTGCTTCGCTGCTATCATCTTATCAGAGAGATCATCAGTAGGAACGAAATACAAATCGAGAAAATTCCCACTGAAAGGAACTTAGCGGATCCTTTGACTAAAGCATTACCTCAAAGTAAGTTTGAGGGTCATGTTAGTGCTTATGGTATTGGATACCGTAGCGATTGACATTAGGCCAAGTGAGAGTCTGTTAGTAATATATGAGAGATGTCCTAAGGCAATCGCCTTATGTATGAACCATTTATATGATAAATGAAGATTCACTATTTGAGTATACATGTTTCATGTATTTGATTGGATCTTAAACTCATTTACTGAATGTCAACGATACGATTCACAGCATGAGAGAATTTGTGATTGGATCACAACTAGTGAGTATCTCTACATGTGTAATTGTGATGTATCGGAATTATCCCTAGTCGATGAATTGATGTCAATTCTATCGAGACTAGCACGAGGTATACTCCTTGGTGTATCCAAGCAACTGATTCTCACTGGCTGGAGACATTGTGATGTCCGGAGTTAATCGTGGATGCTAGTTATGGTAACTAGTTCTTTGGAGTGACCAATCATAAGACTTCATATGGTTCTTTGCATATATAGATATGTCAATGAAGTTCTTACTGTAGCTTAAGTGCGATGTTCCTTTGACTTGCGGTATTCAAGTCATCTTGATCATGGAGACTTATGCTTTGACGTCTTAAGCAAACATCTCTAAGGAGATGTGGACCCGGGATGATTGGGTATAAGTCGAAGTGATCGAAAGTGTTTGAATAGCCTATAAAGGATTCACCACTCCTTGCGAGGAGATGTATACCCATGACCTCTCGTCGGATTGTTACTAAAGTCTTTGGCCAAAGCATTACATGTTTAGAGTAAGGTACTCTTGGATACATGTGCAGTAACTAGAATCCGTAGGAAGAAGAAATGATACTTGGGCTAGGTGTGACGTAGTCAGCCTAGTGGGGACTGACACTATAGACCATGTCCTGAACTAAGTGGGTATAAGATGAGTGAAGGGAATGAGGCACGATTCATTCGAGCTGCTGAAGGGTTTCAAAAATAGTTCTGGATCAACCGTTGATCTTTTCGGTTAATTGGGGATCATGATGTACTACTAGGTGCCACTCATGATCGTTCTATAATTAATGGTTAATTATAGACGGCCAACATAAATCGAGAACCTATTTAGTCACACGCACAACGAGCGTAATCCGAAGGATTTAAAACGAGTTTGAGAATGAGATTCTCAGACCGAGAGAAACTAGGTTTGGTTAGACCAAACATGGAGCGAGCATGAAATCGTTTCAGTTGCAATGGAAGCGTGGATGGGTCGTGTCTTATGAAGACATAATGGATGAACCAAAATGGTTTGGTTCTAATCCAATGGAGGAGAATAAACCAAAGGGTTTGGTTTATTTTAAACGAATGAACCAAAAGTTGGTTCGGTTCGTTTTAACTTAAAATAAACCATCATGGTTTGGTTTATTTTGACTTATATTAATGGAGCGGGTTAACGGGCCTTATGGTTATGATCCAATAACCATTAAGAGAATTAGTTCTCTATAAAAGAGGGCTTAAGGGTTTGTTAAGCCCTAATCCAAAACCCTAACCTAAGTTGCCGCCCACCTCATCTCATTGGAGATTTTCGGCGCCAACACCTCCATTGTCGCCGCCCAGCCCCTTGTGCCGCCGTCCAAATTGTTGCCGGCGTCCAAGCTTCGGTCGGTGATCCTCCGACAACTCTCCGATGATCTCCTTTGGGTTTGGCATCAAGGTGAGCTTCATCCTACCTTTTTGGCCGGCCCTAATTCCTCCACCAAAGCTGTCCAGTTTTCTGGACAGCTTGTTTCCCTCTCGTCGGAGCATCGTTTGGACAACGGTTAGAGCTCCGACAGCGCCTAACTTACCGGGGATTCGATCTCCGGTAATCCTCATAGGTGGAGGTCGAAGGATTCGTCAAACGGTTGACGAATACCTCTCCGGAGAAGCGAGTTTTGAGGACTCGTCTTTGGATCCGAATTTGGATTCGGATCGTGATTCTCTCTTGATCACGTCGTCTTCAACACGAGGCTAGTAACCCGTACGAAGACGAAGCTCGTGACTTTGAGAAGTCATTCCGAAGATACTCGGCGTGGATACGGATAGAGACGATTCTAGCGAGGATCGTTTCGGTTGATGCCGTTTCCGCTACACGTGATACGAAAGGTATATGTAGTTAAATTTCCTTTTATTGCAAATTTAAATTTACGGTTATGTCCACACATGTTGTACTATGCATGCGTGTGATGTGTGTGTTGTAATAAATATAGATTTATTATTTTTATTTCTTCCGCTGTGCACATGTTTACGAAACATGTTCGAACACACACTCGCCGCGGTGCCAGAAACCCAACATAAATAACAATAGCAAATCATGATTACACTATGAATCCAAACAAAGTCTAATATTAGATTTGTTGGAACAATTGACCCAGGTCATGATTGACCGAACTCGAATTTGACTCGAGTAGTATTTTGATGTTTGACAAAACGATTGATAATGTGATTGTCATAGAAAGTCTAAGTTATGGGTACTTGGCAATTGAGAAGTCCAAGCATGAGTCTTGACATAGAAAGTCCAAGCATGAATTTTAGCAAAGGAAAAGTCCAAGCATGAGTCTTGGCAAAGGAAAAGTCCAAGCATGGGTAGTTGACATGGGAAGTCCAAAGGTATAGTCTTAGCAGTATAAGTCCAAATGTGTAATCTTGGCGGCATAAAGTCCAAGTGAACCTTAGCGGTGAAAGTCCAAGTATGGATGCTTGACAATTTGGAAGTCTAAGGGAGTGATATTGACGACGTAAAGTCCAAGCATGTAGTCTTTGTAGCATAAGTTCAATGTTTGACGGCGTAAAGTCCAAGCGTTTATCTTGGCGGCATAAGTCCAAATGTACCTTGGCAAGATAGACCCGGTTAGCATGACAATAGCTGATAGAAGCACCTGAAGGCTAGTGTAGGATCGAGTAAGCTGAGAGAGGGGGGTGAATCTCGGTGTTTAATAATTTTTTATTAATTTTAAAATGAGTACATAGCGGAAATTAAATGCAGTTAAAGACATAGGCAATTTACTTGGTTCATAACCTTGATTGGGTTGCTACTCCAAGGCCCGTAGCTCTACCAAGAGCTACCTCGATGGACAATCTCTATAATACCCTCCGATTCGAGAACTCTCGACTTCGGAGGGAGTTCGTTTTTTAAAAATATAAGAGAAGAGTAACAACCTACCATCTCTTGAAATTAAATATATAAGCGAAATAAAAAAGAGATTAACGACTACTTTATACCGACACAATATGTAGTATAGGATGCAGACACGAGGTGTCGGAAAGGAGTCCTTTTGAATAGTTGAAGCTCTTGTGATTGTGAGGAAATTTTGACAACACTTCGACGTTGATTAAAAATCTTCTTTGGATATGGTCGAGCACAACTTTTATAAACTTTTTCCAGTCAATTGGAATGCCTTCTAGTCGACTCCACATCAGCTCGTTGATATGGAATTCGTGGTCTTCCAGTCGACTGAAATCTCTCCAATTGACTCCATGTCACTTGGCCTTGCATCGAGAAATTTTCCTGTTCAGTCGACTCAAACTTTTCAGTCGACTGAAGGCCTTTTCATCTATGTCGCATGATCTTCGATCGATCACTAGCTGATTCTGCCAAATAGGTATCCAGTCGACTGGACTTCAGTCGACTTGAAACCATTTAGTCGACTGATCCCTGCAAAACAAGATTAGCACAAATAGATAATATGAAATTCAATAGCAGTAGTAATACTGTTTGATCTCGACTACTAAGTCTCACGAGGATTTTTCGTCAGATAGACGCCTAGCTTTGGCTCCTATAGAGGATTCAACCTCACCTCTTCACTTGAGGATTACCTGCCGGCTACCTGCCGAACTTACCACTCTTGACATCCGATCTGACCCACTAGGGCTTCCACCAGCTGTTCGGTTTGCTTGACCTAGTTGGATTTTTTATCGATTATCTGGTCTCCTGACCCAATCGGCCTTCATGCCAAATTTTCAGTCCACGCAACCCATTTGGACTTCATGTCTGGTGTTCGGTCCTCCTGATCTGTCAAGATACATGCCTAATATTTGGTTAACACAACCTACTAGGACTTCCTATTAAGCCTGCACACTTAACACTGATATTAGAATACAAGTGAATCCTAATATTTAACTGTGGTTCATACATCAAAACTAAGGAGTGATGCTCACTGCATCAACAATCTTTCCCTTTTTGATGTATGACAATACACCAGTTAAAATTAGAAGAATCAAAATCCAAATATTGACATGTTCAATAGATGCATAAATTAAACCATGTACGAGAGGCATAAGTCCTTATCAAATTTTTGTATCTTTCTTTCAATCAATATATTATTCTTTAATTTTTGCATTTTACTTTAAATAAGTAAATCTCTAACTTTATTTTTCTTTCTCCCCTTTGGCATATATCAAAATAAAAATTAAATCTGCCCCCAAGGCAACGACGCGATGGTAACTCACGAGGCTCCCCTCTGTGCTTCCAGGGGGCGATTCCGCCCTGGCTGCGCGCGCTGCGCGGGTGGAGGTGCACGATGCCCCCCTCCCACCCCAGCGTGGTCGGCCCATCTGGTGTAGCATGGGTTCAAATATGCTCTGACCATCCATCATCCTGATTTACCCTCGTCAACCGTTGGGAAACTTCCGTGGGGCTGGGGCGGCTGGCCATCAGGATTAGTAGGGAAGAGAAATCGTACCTGATACCTGATGTAAATCAAAAAAAAAAATTAAATCTAAAATGACAATAAAATATAGTGGAGACAAGAAATTTTCAATCTCAAAAATTAAGTTTTAAAATATATGTTGGTGCAGGGGCACTAGATAATCGAACATTAGTTTTGATGATGGCAAAGATTCAAAGTTAAGTTATTTTGTTATCTCATGTGATATGCTAAGTGTGCAGGAAGTGTTTAAGCTAAGCCAAAGGTCGAGCGACATCCGGAGAATCTCAAGTTGAGAAACCGTAGTGGTCGGGCGACACTAGGAGAACCTCGGGGAGTCGAGGAACCTCAGTGGTGACCGAAAGCTAAGCGACAGGTCAAGAGGACCAAAGGTAAGCTCTGTGTGTGGAGCGGTGGTAAGGACGCGCCCTCGGTTAGAGGACAATCCTAGGCGTTGATCCGACTAAGGCTTCTGGAGGAATGCTGAAGTCGAGATCGGACAGTCAAAGGACTGTCACACTGCATGACATTATGCATCTATTTTTGCTAATCTTGTATTGCAGGAATTCTCAAGTCGTGATCAAGCGGAGATGTCGATAGTTGACTAAAGGCGTCATCGCTAAGAGGATCGATCGGTGATGTCGACGAATCAGCCCAGTGCACAAGGTCAAAGAGATAGAGATTGATGCCACCACCTCAGGATAAGATTAGTCGCCACCTCAGGATAAGATAAGCCGCCACCTCAAGATAAGATCCACGAGTTTTGGATCTGGATCAGGACAAATTCCAAGGCACAAATCTATAAAAGGAGGGGAGGACTCACACCCAAATTCAAGAATCTCCCAAGTGCTCGTGCTCTCTACAACGCTACTCCGACCGTGCGCCATCTTCTAATTAATTGTCGGTATTATTATTATCTTTTTGTACTTAATTTGTATAAGGATCGGTAAAGTTGTTACTGACCTTATAATCATTGTAATCATCTTGTCTCTTACCTCCAACGAGGAAGAGACTTTTAGTGATTGCCCTTCGGAAGCGATCAAGGATCGCAGGGCCTTGGATTAGCAGGCGGTGGGCTGTGAACCAAGTAAAAAAGCTTTGTGTCTTTCTTGTGTTTGTCTTTTAGTTTTTCGCTGTGTACTTGGTTTTAATCGTCAAAAAAGAAAAGTTTTTATGAACGCTATTCACCCCCCTCTAGCGCTCATATCGATCCAACAATTGGTATCAGAGCGGGGGCGCTCAGATTCGATGCAACCACTGGTCGAGCATTTTTTTTCTTTATTTTTATTTTTATTTTTATTTTTAAATATCTCCCGCACTACTAATCCAAGACCAAGTCTTGGGACTTTTTGGTTTGTGTTTTTTTTGCGAGTTTTAGAAAATCGTTGACCGAGCCAACCATGGAAGAGTCTCCATCAAGGCATAAAGGTAACAATGTCAATTTAAATTTTAAATTTCATATTATTTGCTTTAAGTGCAGGGAGAGAGGACACTATAAAAATAAGTGTCCTACTCGTAAGACTCGAACGACGCAACCGACGGTAAAGGAGACACCATTGCTAGGAATCCGGAAGAACAAGGAGCACATCAAGTGCTTCGGGTGCGGAAGATTCGATAACTACAAGAATCGGTGTCCGGAAAAAAAGGTTAGTAAAGTTAATAATTTTGAAAAGTTGAGTTTTAGAATAGTTGATAATTTAGATAAATTATGTAATTGTTGTCAATTAATTAATACAATTAATAATTCAACTAATAAAAAATTAATTAATTCAGATTTAATTAGTTTAAATAATAATAATAATAATATCATGGAAGAAAATGATCAAATTAATCTAACATTTGATAAAATTAACAAAGAGATTAATCAAATATTTAGTTTAATCAATATAGATCTAGATCAAGTCAAAGATAAAACCAACCTAGGACTTAATCAGAATAATCAAACCCTTGATCAGAATAATCAAACCATAAGACAGAATCATCAAATCCTAGATCTGATTAATCTAGATAATTCCGAATTAAAAAATTCTGTTTTGAAAAATTCAACCATAAAAAAATCGAAATTAACTTTAAAAAATTCCAAAGATAATCTAAATAATTCTAATAATAATTCTACCTTTAAAAACTTTAACAATTTTATCTTAAATAATTCTAATAATAATTCTACCTTTAAAAACTCTAACAATCTTATCTTAAATAATTCTAATAATAATTCTACCTTTAAAAATTCTAATAATCTTATCTTGAATAATTCTAATAATTCTACCTTAAAAAATTCTAATAATTTTAATAATTCTATTTTTAAAAAGTCTAATAATCTTATCTTAAAAAATTCTAATAATTCTACTTTTAAAAAGTATAATAATCTTATCTTGAAAAAGTCCAATAATATTATTTTTAAAAATTCTAATAATCCTATTTTAAATAATTCACATTCTAACTTAATTAAAAATTCAAAATTAGATAATCAAACCAATAAAATTAATTATAATAGAGTACCATTTGATTATACACAAATTAATAATCTAGTAATTAAACCTTCAACTTTTAAAAATTCAACTAATAAATATGTAGACTTAGGTTACAAGTCTAAGCTAACCAAAAATCAAGACACTAAAATTTGTAAACCTAATTATAATAAAGTATCTTATAACTATAGAACAAATAAAAGTCTACCCAAGAAAACAACCATTTCTTTAAATTGATTGAATGTAGCTTGCTCATGCATACATATCATTATCATGCTTATTTTGTCATGTCATACATACTAGTTTTAAATTCACTCGCATAGAATGGTGAGATAGGAAATAATTAATTAATCTTGACAACATAGTATCAGGATACGGTGAGATGATAGTACGTTAAGGAAACGAAGTCAAGTGTATCCGAGTTGGATAAAAAGTATCTAGCTTGGTGCATTTAACTAAGTAGAACTAACTGAAGCTACCTCACCACATCCTAAACTAGTTAGACCAGGACATAATCCTAAGTGAATTAAGTGTGTAATTTCCTAAGTTGGCTTTGTCTAAGGAAGTGATCGTTGTTCTGATCAAAGAAGGCCCCTGTGCCTCGCCATGACCTGGAAGCCCTCTTTTGAAATGTTCACTTAACTAACTAAAAGTGAAATCCGAATCTAACCCAAGATCAATTAATTTCTAAGGCATTAAATTAAATTCATCTCACAATACCTATAAGAATAACTTGGTTGATCATGTAGAATGGGTGAGATGGTAAGGACAACAAATTAAAAATGATTTTGAAAACGATTTCAAAATTTATATACACATAAATAGATTCTTAAAATTATTTTTATTGGTTGCCATAATTATTGTGTGTAGTTATACGTAGTTTTCAAAATAACTATGCTTCTTAAAATGATGGTTAGTTGACCAATACTGAACGTATAAATCCTTAGGTCAACTTTAGATACCTAGACCCTCTGGACACTTAGGTGAGCCTTCCTTATGCCCAACAAGGATGTCCTAAGAGTTTGTCAGACAAAAGGGGAGACCCTCTAGATATGTCTTCCTTGTGGCTAACAAGGATGTTAGGTTAAGGGGGAGGTTCTAATTGGATAATCATCATAGAAGTTGTTAAAAAATATTTTTTTTAAAAAAATCGCCAATACTTTCTAAATTTAAATCCTTCTCTTGATAATATGCCAAGGGGGAGAGAATACTTAAGTTGGACAAACTTAGTATCTAGCTACCTCCAGTTTAGCATAAAAACCAACAGACATGAGCCTTTAAAATGTTTTTTTTTAATTCTTTCTCAAAATTTTATAACAATGTTAAAGGTTAGGGGGTCACATTCTAACCTAGGATATACATTGTTGGTGCGGGATCTAGA
The DNA here is from genome assembly GCA_025175895.1 of Wurfbainia villosa. NCBI lineage: Eukaryota > Viridiplantae > Streptophyta > Magnoliopsida > Zingiberales > Zingiberaceae > Wurfbainia > Wurfbainia villosa. The sequence continues at coordinate 42,309,055 of CM045998.1, read as the reverse complement.
AACCTAAACTCCTAAACTCTTAAGTATTAAAGGGAGTTGAACATATTAAATCAACTTGATTAGCATGTTTAAAAATTCTATTTCTTGGCAATGTACCCAATATAAAGTTATTTTTGATATATGTCAAAGGGGGAGAGAGAATAAAGTTAAGAGGTTACTTACTTTTTCTTTCCCAAAAAGTAATTATTTTTCAAAACTCACCTAGGGTTAAGGGGGAGGTACCCTTAAGGGGGAGGTTTTGAAAAATGATTGTTCAATGCTTACTTCTTATTTTCTCTTAACTTTGAATTAGTTTGCCATAGAGCAAAAAGGGGGAGATTGTTGGTGCAGGGGCACCAGATAATCGAACTTTGGTTTTGATGATGACAAAGATTCAAAGTTAAGTTATTTTGTTATCTCATGTGATATGATAAGTGTGCAGGAAGTGTTTAAGCTAAGCCAAAGGTCAAGCGACATCCGGAGAATCTCAAGTTGAGAAACCGTGGTGGTCGAGTGACACCAGGAGAACCTCGGGGAGTCGAGGAACCTCAGTGGTGACCGAAAGCTAAGCGACAGGTCAAGAGGACCAAAGGTAAGCTCCGTGTGTGGAGCGGAGGTAAGGACGCGCCCTCGGTTAGAGGACAATCCTAGGCATTGATCCGACTAAGGCTTCCGGAGGAATGCTGAAGTCGAGATCGGACAGTCAAAGTGCCACGCCCCGAGAGCATGCCGAGCCAAAAAATAAATGGACGACACCTCCCCTGTACGTGACAACATTTCGGGTTAATACAAGGCCCGTAGGCCCACAACAACAACAATATATATAACAAATAACAAATAACAGTAGCGGAAATAAAGAGCGCATACCCACAACATACATAACAAAAATATACAGGTGTACACCACCTGACAAGTCCACAGTCAAAATTGTAAATAAAACATCGACGTCACGACAAGTCCATAACAAAACAAGGGTCCATGACATAGGACCAAAATCCATAACCATAAGAGAGAAACAAAATAAACTCCTCGGGAGACATCGGAAAATGGAGATGGGATGGATCGATCGGCGCAGCTCCAAGTCGTCACAAAGGCGTCTCACATTACAGGCGGCGAAAAACCTGTGGTCGGAGGTGGTGAGTAAAACTCAGCAGGTAATCAGAGAAAACATGTAAATATATGTATCAATATTACATGTCATTCAACAGTTTAATCTACTCATACAACAAGTATACATCAAGATAACAATAGATATGCATGCATATACTAAATAAATCAACATCAACGATCTTTGACATACCCGATAAATTATTCTATCTTGATCCAACCTGGGCATATACTCAAATCATATTGTATAAAAGTATATTACTAACACAATATCCTAACCTGAGTCAAGGGTATCACTGTGAATATCTAACAGGTATAAAAGTACCAGCCTACTACCATACAGGAAATGCAGTATCATGTATGAATATGTACAAACAAATGCAACAAACATAGTACATACAAATGCATCATCAAAGTGAGAATACATATAGACTGTATCTGTATGTATACTAATCATCATCATCCATATATATATATATACAAGCAGGTATGTATATATATATAATCATATGCAAACACCGTGATGATACTAAGAATGCAAAGATGCATGGTCATGCCTGCTCACCCCTACTCGCTACCACGACCCCAGTGTGGCCTAGGTGGCACGACATGACAACTATCCCGACTCCAGCCGCCACCACTCTCGAGTGACCGAGTTGGGTAGTATGATCAAGTAGCATATGAGCGTAAAGAGCTCGCTACGCAACGGGGGTCCCTGCTGCTGGCCACTCCGACTGACACTGCCAATGAGCGGTCGAGTGCCACGCACCCAGGACAACTGCACGCAACTTCAACAGCCATCGTTAATAATGGTAGAGTGCGGCACAACAAATGCTATGCCCTCACACCAGTTACTCCTCTAGAAGTAACCTGGGAGGCAGGATGACTGACGACTCTCTCTCAACCCCAAGGGGAGACGATGTCGTCAGTATGCATGCAATGACATGAGGGTACTGTCTCACATACAGAACATCTACCATAGACTCTCTGTTCAACAAAGAGTCACACCCAATTGATCAGTACACTCTCTACCCTGTAGAGAGTCACTCATCTGATCATGACAAGCTAGGACCATCGGTCCATAGCAACACACTGTTCACGACTCACATGACCATTCACACAACCCGTGGTTGGTGAATAAATGTGCAACATACAGGTATAGAATAAGTCCTACATCTAGGGCCATACTTATCCACAGAGGACCTTTTTGCCAAATTTACAACTTAGGTCATCCTCCGTACTCTAACATCTACACCCTACTAAACAGTTAGACCTACTTACATCACATCTGTAACTTCTAGATTATGCTAGGGAATATGTGTTATCAATAATCGAGCACACATATATATCAACGGTAAGTTCAAGCATACGATAAACAGAGCATGATCAAGGTAATATGAACATCTAACATGTTCATATCATGTCTAAATCTAGAAATCATTACATCTACCCGACCGGTAGAAAATTACCTACCTGATAAGAAGCTCATGACAATATAAATCCTCACGGCTGCGGTCCTGCCTCGTATCCACGTCCTGCACAAACCATGATATGCATTAAGTTCAAGCACATGACAATAGATGTATATAATTTACTATTCTATCGTTTCCATACTCGCGTCCCTTTATCGAATACGAATTAGAAGCTCAAAGAGTTAAGCTTGACTATTTAATTTAACTCACCGTTTCAATTAGTAAAAGTGCTAACCCACTCATCCAACTCCATACCCATTCAACCAAATCAATCCCATGTAGATTTAATCTTTTTATACCTAATTTGATGCAACAGGATCACCAACAAATTAAGTATAAATCTAACCCATATTCACACCGCTACACATCTCTATTTGTAGCCTAAACACAGCTACTATTTTACAACCGGTCAAACACCAAACAAAACCTCACCATCGACCAACCCTTATTATTAATTCAAACCCAGTTCCACCAATTAGATACCCAACTATTTAACCATTGTTAACTAGCTAAATCAAGGCAACTAATGAATTGATCTACACTAACAGAACCCATTCACGATATATCCAACCACATTTCCAATGCCAGCCCCCTGTTCACATCCACACAGCCACCTCTCCGGTAAGCACCATCGACAACCAAACAACACACGGGACAGAAGGGAAAAAAGAAAAGATGGATCGTGCTTACCAGCGAATTGAAGCAACACCGACAACAAATCCCCTTGAATTGGCAGTGTCGTTCAACTGATCGAACTCACTGCCCAAACCAAATTAGGTCACGGCAAGTCACAGAACATCCAAAAATCCGACCCAAATACAAGCTTTACCTTGCTGTTGTAATCTCCTCCGGTAGCCCAATCCCAAAACCGGCAGTAACTCTCGAAATCCGACAGCAACTCCCCACTGATTGACAACCCACAGCCCTATTTGGACTAGAACCTAAATCCGGCGGATCTACTCACCGGCGACCACCAACGCTCCAATTTCTGCCCCATTCGCTAGGTCAAGGTTAGGGAAAGGAAAAAAAAAATGAGATCGGACAGCGCCTTACCTAGCACTCACAGCGATCGTCGATGCACGTTTCCAATCGCGCGCACCCTACTGCTCCGACTCGTCCGTGGCACTGGTGAGGGAAACGTCGCTCGCCGCCGTCCACTCATGCAGAGGAGCCGACGAACTCCGGTCGGCAGGGGTCGCAGAAGTCGCGCGGAGGAGGTTGTGCGCGGTGGAGAAGAAAAGGAGGGATTTTCCGACTGGGAACAACACTCCGCGACGTCGGCGAGAAGTCGGTGGAGTCGACGATCGAAGAGGGTCGCCGTCGGGGTTAATGAGGTGCGGCTGGGCATTTTGCGCGTAGAAGTCGCGTGCGTTAAAGGGAGAGGAAGCTGTTCGGGTTTTTGAGGGTTAGCGGGTTTGGGTTTAATCCTACAATCCATTAACCCAAAATTCAATTAAGCCTAGGTTAATTTAACCCTAAGCTCCATTAATTTAAACACAAACCATTTAGATCTAGGTTAGGTCTAAGTGTATCCTTAACCAGGCATCGCCATATATATATATATATATATTCATGGTATTTTACATTCTCCCCCACTTATTAAAATTTGGTCCCCAAATTTCGGACTTATATGCAAAAATTAATTCCAGCATATTCTAAAATAACCACATACCTCAAACAAACAGATGAGGGTATCGAGCTCGGATAGTATCTTCCAGCTCCCATGTAGCCTCCTCATCCGTATGATGCTGCCATCCCACCTTTACAAGTCGGATGATTTTGTTCCGCAACTGCCGCTCCTTGCGATCAAGAATTCGCACCGGAGTCTCCTCATAAGTCGCATTCGCCTGGAGTGGTATCCGAACTTCTTTTAGAACATGGTCAGATCGCGGCACGTATTTCCTCAACATAGATACATGGAATACGCTGTGAACACCCGCAAGTGTCGGAGGTAAAGCCAATCGATACGCTACACCTCCAATCCGCTCCAATATCTCAAATGGACCAATGTAACGTGGAGCTAATTTTCTTTTTAGCCCAAATCTCTTGACTCCTTAGGTGGGTGACACTCGTAAGAATACATGGTCCCCGACTGAAAATTCCAAAGGCCATCGCCTCCGGTCCACATAACTCTTCTGTCGATCCTGTGCCTCAGATAACCATTGTCTTATCACTCGCACCAACTCTGCATCTTACTGGATACTCTGTGGCCTCCAATAGCTGTCGTTCCCTGACTTCCTCCCACAACACGGGAGATCTACAGGGTCTAACGTATAGGGCCTCAGAAGAAGTCATCTGAATGGATGAGTGATAACGGTTCTTACAGCCAAATTCCACTGAAGGAATGTGATTCTCTCAACCACCTCCATAATTCATGACACAAGATCTTAATAGATCCTCCAATGTCTGAATTGTATGCTCAGACAGTTCATCTGTCTGCGGATGAAATGTTGCACTAAGTCGAAGCTCTGTGCCCATAGTCTGGTACATACTCTACCAAAATCGCGAGGTAAATCGCGAATCTCTATCCGATATGGTACTTAAAAGTACCCCACGCAATCTGATAATCTTTCGGTAATACAACGCTGCCGGATGGTCCAACAAGTACGACCCATGAATAGAAAGGAAATGAGCTGATTTGGTCGGTCGATCTACAATCACCCAAATCGCATCACGTCATTTACGAGTTCTAGGTAATCCCGTAACGCAATCAATCGTGATATGCTCCCACTTCCATTCCGAAATGGGAATTTCCTGGAGCAATCTCGCGGATTTCTAATGTTCAACCTTCACCTATTGGCATACTAAACATCGAGCAGCAAAATCTGCTATAACTCTCTTTATACCATTTCACCAGTATAAACGTTTCAACTCTCGGTACATCAGAGTACCACCAAGGTATATAGCCCATCTCGAATGATGTGCTTTCTGTAGCAACTCTTTCTTAACACTGCAACTCCGAAATCCACTATCCTTCTCAGAGACGGGGAATTATCTTCTCAAAAGAGAAGTCCATCAACCATTCATAATCCACTCTACCACACACTCTCTAAGCGCATGGAAGACTATAGCGATCAATCTCTCCAGTTGCAACTGTTCGCGTTAGAGCAACTCTATAGTAGCTACCCAGTAGCTAGTCAAATTCAATGAGCACTTCTGCTCCATACAACTACAAATCCAGAAAATAACTACTAAAGTCAGGTCATGTATATGATAGACTATCTCGTAGTTTCTTAACTGTCGTAGGCATAAGATATGCCTCATTCATCTGCATCGGAATCATTCCGATCCCTGAAACGACGCATCTGCGTACATCATCCTTTTATCCACTCTGGAAGGATTAACTAATACTCGTGTAAAAGTTAACCGCCGTCTAGGTCTTATAACTGGTTTCACCAGCTTCCGACTAAATGATTTCCATCATCACCTTTATCAAACAAGTCCGTGGTATAGTAATGTCAAGCATTCTATCCACATCAACGGAATTAACCAAAACATACATGGCAAACCACCACACACTCTGTACTAATCAAATCACATCTGGAGGTAACTGTTGTTGTCTGCTGAATCTTCTAAGATGACGATGCCGCTCGTGTTGATCTCGTCAAGGGGAGTATCACGGAACTTCAACCACGCCTGAGGTAGTAGGTTGATACTGATAAGGTAACCCACATCTTCTGTGCTGATTTCTGCTGTCGAGACGATGCATCTTCCTCCCAGAACACCATCGATAGTCTTCAACTGAGTCTTCAAAGTACACCTCCTCCACTGTACTGGTTGCTCACAATAGCAACAGATGACCTGATCCAATGGATTATCTGACGCTGTCTTCGTGATCCGTGATCGCACGCACTATCCCTTCAAGTCTTTGTTCGATTTTGTTGATATCCTCGAGAATATCCCGATGATCTGCGCTAGTCTTCCATAATCGAAAAAATAGCTCAAAGCCTATAACCCGATCTTGTTCCTTTATCCAACAAATAAAACTTCGACTTATTGTTGACTCGCAATATTCGCCATTTATCGGTCTCCAACTCTTAAACCCTTGTACGGAGTCATTTCTAAACTCCTGTCTCAATCCAACGTCTTCCGGCAGGATCTGGTAGAAGATCCCGACATCCTTATCCGACTATAAGCCAATAACTCTAAGTGGCTTAAATCATCCATTCATCTTCTTGAGCTATTAGGTGGCCGTAACCTCCGCAAGTCTCACGACTCTGCACCGTACACTGTTACTAACCGAGCACCCTTTCTGGAAGCTCAAGAATTCCTTACAATGTGTCACAAAAGTGACACAGGGAAATATTCTCTTTCAACATCACTAAACCAGTATCAAGTGATGTTTTATTTCCCGAAGGTCATTTTCTGCATTTATCACCAAATACCGGCTTGATCCCGATAATGGTATGCAAACAACTCTTCTTTCTCGGTATAACATGAGTTAAGTACTCAAAAGTACTCTCCAAGTTATACATCTCAGTACGAACAACTCAGGGATAAAATCCCCATGAAACATCGTACCCTAGCCTTCCGCTATCTGCATCACAATAGTCTACAAGTCTGTTCATTACCCACAGGTAATGATCTGACTAGCACCGTTAGTGAAAATCTCTAAGGCTGAAATCTCTGATTTCAACCAGAAATGTGACGACTTGACCCATGTTTTTCCGACTCGGTATCAGTCGGCTCTCAAAGTTAAATTACCTTCTCGACACAGGTTCAAGACTCACAGACTCAACAGGTCATTCCCGTGGTCAACTCATACCACGGTTACGAATAATAACCAACACACCATAGGTTATTCCCTGGTATAAGCATCTAAATGCATAACCAACATAATCGGGAGTATAAACCCTAAAGGTCACTCCGGTTGGTCGCCTTGGTGGACGACCCCTACTACAAGTCTGCACAGGTGTCATAACTCTATTGTATACGCCTACTGATCAAGTTTAGATAAATATCTACTAAACCATAAGTTTTTCAGGAATTCTTACCTCGTGCTGCTTGGAGCTCAGGCTGCTGTCCATCTCATCTCAGAAAACCAAAACCGAATAAATCGACTCCCGAGAATCCAAGACTAGACACAAAAATAACATTATATGGCATCGCAGAACCATAGGCTCTGATACCACTAAAGTTGTCACGCCCCGAGAGCATGTCGAGCCGAAAATCAAACGGACGACACCTCCCCTGTACGTGGCAACATTTCGGGTTAATACAAGGCCCGTAGGCCCACAACAACAACAATATATATAACAAATAACAAATAACAGCAGCGGAAATAAAGAGCGCATACCCACAACATACATAACAAAAATATACAGGTGTACACCACCTGACAAGTCCACAGTCAAAACCGTAAATAAAACATCGACGTCACGACAAGTCCATAACAAAACAAGGGTCCATGACATAGGACCAAAATCCATAACCATAAGAGAGAAACAAAATAAACTCCTCGGGAGACATCGGAAAATGGAGATGGGATGGATCGAAAGGCGTCTACCTGTTACCTGGGCGACAGAAAAACCCAGGGTCGGAGGTGGTGAGTAAAACTCAGCAGGTAATCAGAGAAAACATGTAAATATATGTATCAATATTACATGTCATTCAACAGTTTAATCTACTCGTACAACAAGTATACATCAGCATAACAATAGATATGCATGCATATACTAAATAACTGAACATCAACGATGCTGACATACCTGACAGTCAGCTATTCTATCTTGATCCAACCTGGGCATATAATCACATCATAGGGTATAAAAGTATATTACTAACACAATATCCTAACCTGAGTCAAGGGTATCACTGTGAATATCTAACAGGTATAAAAGTACCAGCCTACTACCATACAGGAAATGCAGTATCATGTATGAATATGTACAAACAAATGCAACAAGCATAGTACATACAAATGCATCATCAAAGTGAGTATACATATAGACTGTATCTGTATGTATACTAATCATCATCATCCATATATATATATATATACAAGCAGGTATGTATATATATATAATCATATGCAAAACACCGTATGATACGGCAATGCAGCATGCATGGTCATGCCTGCTCACCCCTACTCGCTACCACGACCCCAGTGTGGCCTAGGTGACACGACATGACAACTATCCCGACTCCAGCCGCCACCACTCTCTAGTAACCGAGTTGGGTAGTATGATCAAGTAGCATATGAGCGTAAAGAGCTCGCTACGCAACGGGGGTCCCTGCTGCTGGCCACTCCGACTGACACTGCCAATGAGCGGTCGAGTGCCACGCACCCAGGACAACTACACGCAACTCCAACAACCATCGTCAATAATGGTAGAGTACGGCACAACAAATGCTATGCCCTCACACCAGTTACTCCTCTAGAAGTAACCTGGGAGGCAGGATGACTGACGACTCTCTCTCAACCCCAAGGGGAGACGATGTCGTCAATATGCATGCAATGACATGAGGGTACTGTCTCACTTACAGAACATCTACCATAGACTCTCTGTTCAACAAAGAGTCACACCCAATTGATCAGTACACTCTCTACCCTGTAGAGAGTCACTCATCTGATCATGACAAGCTAGGACCATCGGTCTATAGCGACACACTGTTCACGACTCACATGACCATTCACACAACCCGTGGTTGGTGAATAAATGTGCAACATACAGGTATAGAATAAGTCCTACATCTAGGGCCATACTTATCCACAGAGGACCTTTTTGCCAAATTTACAACTTAGGTCATCCTCCGTACTCTAACATCTACACCCTACTAAACAGTTAGACCTACTTACATCACATCTGTAACTTCTAGATTATGCTAGGGAATATGTGTTATCAATAATCGAGCACACATATATATCAACGGTAAGTTCAAGCATACGATAAACAGAGCATGATCAAGGTAATATGAACATCTAACATGTTCATATCATGTCTAAATCTAGAAATCATTACATCTACCTGATAAGAAGCTCATGACAATATAAATCCTCACGGCCGCGGTCCTGCCTCGTATCCACGTCCTGCACAAACCATGATATGCATTAAGTTCAAGCACATGACAATAGATGTATATAATTTACTATTCTATCGTTTCCATACTCGCGTCCCTTTATCAAATACGAATTAGAAGCTCAAAGAGTTAAGCTTGACTATTTAATTTAACTCACCGTTTCAATTAGTAAAAGTGCTAACCCACTCATCCAACTCCATACCCATTCAACCAAATCAATCCCATGTAGATTTAATCTTTTTATACCTAATTTGATGCAACAGGATCACCAACAAATTAAGTATAAATCTAACCCATATTCACACCGCTACACATCTCTATTTGTAGCCTAAACGCAGCTACTATTTAACAACCGGTCAAACACCCAACAAAACCTCACCATCGACCAACCCTTATTATTAATTCAAACCCAGTTCCACCAATTAGATACCCAACTATTTAACCATTGTTAACTAGCTAAATCAAGGCAACTAATGAATTGATCTACACTAATGTAACCCATTCACGACATATCCAACCACATTTCCAACGCCACTGTTCACATCCACGACCACCTCTCCTAAGCACCATCGACAACCAAACAACACACGGTAGGGAAAAAGAAAAGATGGATCGTGCTTAACGGTAATGAATCAAGCAACACCGACAAGAAATCCCTTGAATTGGCGGTCCGTGCTCAACTGATCGAACTCACACGCCCCAAACCAAATTAGGTCACGCGACAAGTCACGTAACATCCAAAAATCGCCCAAATACAAGCTTTACCTTGCTGTTGTAATCTCCTCCGGTAGCCCAATCCCAAAACCGACAAGAACTCTGAATCAACAACTCCCAGCGATCGACAACCCACCCTCTATTTGGACCGGAACCTAAATCCGGCTCTACTCCACCACGACTCAATTTACGCCCCATTCGCTAGGTCAAGGTCAGGGAAAGGAAAAAAAACGAGATTGGACAGCGCCTTACCTAGCACTCACAGCGATCGTCGACGCACGTTTCCAATCGCGCGCACCCTCTGCTCGACCGTCCGCCCATGGCATCGGTGAGGGAACGCGTCGCCGCCCCACTCAGCAGAGGAGCCGAACCCGAACTCCGTGGCGGTCGCAGTCGCGGAGGAGGTCATGCGCGGTGGAGAAGAAAAGGAGGATTTTTCATTCGGGAACAACACTCCGCGACGTCGGCGAGAAGTCGGTGGAGTCGACGATCGAAGAGGGTCGCCGTCGGGGTTAATGAGGTGCGGCTGGGCATTTTGCGCGGAGAAGTCGCGTGCGTTAAAGGGAGAGGAAGCTGTTCGGGTTTTTGAGGGTTAGCGGGTTTGGGTTTAATCCTACAATCCATTAACCCAAAATTCAATTAAGCCTAGGTTAATTTAACCTTAAGCTCCATTAATTTAAACACAAACCATTTAGATCTAGGTTAGGTCTAAGTGTATCCCTAACCAGGCATCGCCATATATATATATATATATATATATATATATATATATATATATATATATATTCGTGGTATTTTACATTCTCCCCCACTTATTAAAATTTGGTCCCCAAATTTCGGACTTATATGCAAAATTAAATTCCAGCATATTCTAAAATAACCACATACCTCAAACAAACAGATGAGGGTATCGAGCTCGGATAGTATCTTCCAGCTCCCATGTAGCCTCCTCATCCGTATGATGCTGCCATCCCACCTTTACAAGTCGGATGGTTTTGTTCCGCAACTGCCGCTCCTTGCGATTAAGAATCCGCACCGTAGTATCCTCATAAGTCGCATTCGCCTGGAGTGGTATCGAAACTTCTTTCAGAACATGGTCAGATCGCGGCACGTATTTCCACAACATAGATACATGGAATACGCTGTTAACACCCGCAAGTGTCGGAGGTAAATCCAATCGATACGCTACACCTCCAATCCGCTCCAATATCTCAAATGGACCAATGTAACGTGGAGCTAATTTTCCTTTTAGCCCAAATCTCTTGACTCCTTAGGTGGGTGACACTCGTAAGAATACATGGTCCCCGACTGAAAATTCCAAAGGCCGTCGCCTCCGGTCCACATAACTCTTCTGCCGATCCTGTGCCTCAGATAACCATTGTCTTATCACTCGCACCAACTCTGCATCTTGCTGGATACTCTGTGGCCTCTAATAGCTGTCGTTCCCCGACTTCCTCCCACAACACGGGAGATCTACAGGGTCTAACGTATAGGGCCTCAGAAGAAGTCATCTGAATGGATGAGTGATAACGGTTCTTACAGCCAAATTCCACTGAAGGAATGTGATTCTCCCAACCACCTCCATAATTCATGACACAAGATCTTAATAGATCCTCCAATGTCTGAATTGTATGCTCAGACAGTTCATCTATCTGCGGATGAAATGTTGCACTAAGTCGAAGCTCTGTGCCCATAGTCTGGTACATACTCTACCAAAATCGCGAGGTAAATCACGAATCTCTATCCGATATGGTACTTAAAAGTACCCCACGCAATCTGATAATCTTTCGGTAATACAACGCTGCCGGATGGTCCAACAAGTACGACCCATGAATAGAAAGGAAATGAGCTGATTTGGTCGGTCGATCTACAATCACCCAAATCGCATCACGTCCTTTACGAGTTCTAGGCAATCCCGTAACGCAATCAATCGTGATATGCTCCCACTTCCATTTCGAAATGGGAATTTTCTGGAGCAATCTCGCGGATTTCTAATGTTCAACCTTTACCTATTGGCATACTAAACATCGAGCAGCAAAATCTGCTATAACTCTCTTTATACCATTTCACCAGTATAAACGTTTCAACTCTCGGTACATCAGAGTACCACCAAGGTATATAGCCCATCTCGAATGATGTGCTTTCTGTAGCAACTCTTTCTTAACACTGCAACTTCGAAATCCACTATCCTTCTCAGAGATGGGGAATTATCTTCTCAAAAGAGAAGTCCATCAACCATTCATAATCCACTCTACCACACACTCTCTAAGCGCATGGAAGACTATAGCGATCAATCTCTCTAGTTGCAACTGTTCGCGTTAGAGCAACTCTATAGTAGCTACCCAGTAGCTAGTCAAATTCAATGAGCACTTCTGCTCCATACAACTACAAATCCAGAAAATAACTACTAAAGTCAGGTCATGTATATGACAGACTATCTCGTAGTTTCTTAACTGTCGTAGGCATAAGATATGCCTCATTCATCTGCATCGGAATCATTCCGATCCCTGAAACGACGCATCTGCGTACATCATCCTTTTATCCACTCTGGAAGGATTAACTAATACTCGTGTAAAAGTTAACTGCCATCTAGGTCTTATAACTGGTTTCACCAGCTTCCGACTAAATGATTTCCATCATTACCTTTATCAAACAAGTCCGTGGTATAGTAATGTCAAGCATTCTATCCACATCAACGGAATTAACCAAAACATACAAGGCAAACCACCACACACTCTGTACTAATCAAATCACATCTGGAGGTAACTGTTGTTGTCTGCTGAATCTTCTAAGATGTCTTCTGCTGATGCTGCTTCTGTGCTGATCCCTGCTGAAGGGGAGTATCACGGAACTTCAACCACGCTTGAGGTAGTAGGTTGATACTGATAAGGTAACCCACATCTTCTGTGCTGATTTCTGCTGTCGAGACGATGCATCTTCCTCCCGGAACACCATCGATAGTCTTCAACTGAGTCTTCAAAGTACACCTCCTCCACTGTACTGGTTGCTCACAATAGCAACAGATGACCTGATCCAATGGATTATCTGACTTCGCGTGTCTTCGTGATCCGCACTGCACGCACACTATCCCTTCGAAGTCTTTGTTCTGATTTTGTTGATATCCTCGAGAATATCCTGATGATCTGCGGCTAGTCTTCCATAATCGAAAAATAGCTCAAAGCCTATAACTCCGATCTTGTTCCTTTTATCCAACAGTCGAAAACTTCTGACTCTATTAAGTTGACCTGCAATATTTGCTTATCGGTCTCCAACTCTTAAACCCTTGTACGGAGTCATTTCTAAACTCCTGTCTCAATCCAACGTCTTCCGGCAGGATCTGGTAGAAGATCCCGACATCCTTATCCGACTATAAGCCAATAACTCTGAGTGGCTTAAATCATCCATTCATCTTCTTGAGCTATTAGGTGGCCGTAACCTCCGCAAGTCTCACGACTCTGCACCGTACACTGTTACTAACCGAGCACCCTTTCTGGAAGCTCAAGAATTCCTTACAATGTGTCACAAAAGTGACACAGGGAAATATTCTCTTTCAACATCACTAAACCAGTATCAAGTGATGTTTTATTTCCCGAAGGTCATTTTCTGCATTTATCACCAAATACCGGCTTGATCCCGATAATGGTATGCAAACAACTCTTCTTTCTCGGTATAACATGAGTTAAGTACTCAAAAGTACTCTCCAAGTTATACATCTCAGTACGAACAACTCAGGGATAAAATCCCCATGAAACATCGTACCCTAGCCTTCCGCTATCTGCATCACAATAGTCTACAAGTCTGTTCATTACCCACAGGTAATGATCTGACTAGCACCGTTAGTGAAAATCTCTAAGGCTGAAATCTCTGATTTCAACCAGAAATGTGACGACTTGACCCATGTTTTTCCGACTCGGTATCAGTCGGCTCTCAAAGTTAAATTACCTTCTCGACACAGGTTCAAGACTCACAGACTCAACAGGTCATTCCCGTGGTCAACTCATACCACGGTTACGAATAATAACCAACACACCATAGGTTATTCCCTGGTATAAGCATCTAAATGCATAACCAACATAATCGGGAGTATAAACCCTAAAGGTCACTCCGGTTGGTCGCCTTGGTGGACGACCCCTACTACAAGTCTGCATAGGTGTCATAACTCTATTGTATATGCCTACTGATCAAGTTTAGATAAATATCTACTAAACCATAAGTTTTTCAGGAATTCTTACCTCGTGCTGCTTGGAGCTCAGGCCGCTGTCCATCTCATCTCAGAAAACCAAAACCGAATAAATCGACTCCCGAGAATCCAAGACTAGACACAAAAATAACATTATATGGCATCGCAGAACCTTAGGCTCTGATACCACTAAAGTTGTCACGCCCCGAGAGCATGCCGAGCCGAAAATCAAACGGACGACACCTCCCCTGTACGTGGCAACATTTCGGGTTAATACAAGGCCCGTAGGCCCACAACAACAATAATATGTATAACAAATAACAAATAACAGCAGCGGAAATAAAGAGCGCATACCCACAACATACATAACAAAAATATACAGGTGTACACCACCTGACAAGTCCACAGTCAAAACCGTAAATAAAACATCGACGTCACGACAAGTCCATAACAAAACAAGGGTCCATGACATAGGACCAAAATCCATAACCATAAGAGAGAAACAAAATAAACTCCTCGGGAGACATCAGAAAATGGAGATGGGATGGATCGATCGGCGCAGCTCCAAGTCGTCACAAAGGCGTTTACTGCTACTCGGGCGATGAAAAACCTGTGGTCGAGGTGGTGAGTAAAACTCAATCGTCGAGAAAACATGTAAATATATGTATCAATATTACATGTCATTCAATGATTTAATCTACTCGCATAACAAGTATACATCAAGATAACAATAGATATGCATGCATATACTAAATAAATCGAACATCAACGATCGACATACCGACGATACCTATTCTATCTTGATCCAACTGGGCATATAATCACATCATAGGGTATAAAAGTATATTACTAACACAATATCCTAACTCGAGTCAAGGGTATCACCTGAATATCTAATGTGTATAAAAGTACCAGCCTACTACCATACAGGAAATGCAGTATCATGTATAAATATGTACAAACAAATGCAACAAGCATAATACATACAAATGCATCATCAAAGTGAGTATACATATAGACTGTATCTGTATGTATACTAATCATCATCATCTATATATATATATATACAAGCAGGTATGTATATATATATAATCATATGCAAAACACCGTATGATACGATAATGCAGCATGCATGGTCATGCCTGCTCACCCCTACTCGCTACCACGACCCCAGTGTGGCCTAGGTGGCACGACATGACAACTATCCCGACTCCAGCCGTCACCACTCTCGAGTGACCGAGTTGGGTAGTATGATCAAGTAGCATATGAGCGTAATGAGCTCGCTACCCAACGGGGGTCCCTGCTGCTGGCCACTCCGACTGACACTGCCAATTAGCGGTCGAGTGCCACGCACCCAGGACAACTACACGCAACTCCAACAACCATCGTCAATAATGGTAGAGTGCGGCACAACAAATGCTATACCCTCACACCAGTTACTCCTCTAGAAGTAACCTGGGAGGCAGGATGACTGACGACTCTCTCTCAACCCCAAGGGGAGACGATGTCGTCAATATGCATGCAATGACATGAGGGTACTGTCTCACTTACAGAACATCTACCCTAGACTCTCTGTTTAACAAAGAGTCACACCCAATTGATCGACACTCTACCCTGAGAGTCACTCATCCGATCATGACAAGCTAGGACCATCGGTCCGTAGCGACACCTGCTTATTCGACTCACATGACCATTCACACAACCCGTGGTTGGTGAATAAATGTGCAACATACAGGTATAGAATAAGTCCTACATCTAGGGCCATACTTATCCACAGAGGACCTTTTTGCCAAATTTACAACTTAGGTCATCCTCCGTACTCTAACATCTACACCCTACTAAACAGTTAGACCTACTTACATCACATCTGTAACTTCTAGATTATGCTAGGGAATATGTGTTATCAATAATCGAGCACACATATATATCAACGGTAAGTTCAAGCATACGATAAACAGAGCATGATCAAGGTAATATGAACATCTAACATGTTCATATCATGTCTAAATCTAGAAATCATTACATCTACCCGACCGGTAGAAAATTACCTACCTGATAAGAAGCTCATGACAATATAAATCCTCACGGCCGCGGTCCTGCCTCGTATCCACGTCCTGCACAAACCATGATATGCATTAAGTTCAAGCACATGACAATAGATGTATATAATTTACTATTCTATCATTTCCATACTCGCGTCCCTTTATCGAATACGAATTAGAAGCTCAAAGAGTTAATCTTGACTATTTAATTTAACTCACCGTTTCAATTAGCAAAAGTGCTAACCCACTCATCCAACTCCATACCCATTCAACCAAATCAATCCCATGTAGATTTAATCTTTTTATACCTAATTTGATGCAACAGGATCACCAACAAATTAAGTATAAATCTAACCCATATTCACACTGCTACACATCTCTATTTGTAGCCTAAACGCAGCTACTATTTCACAACCGGTCAAACCCCCAACAAAACCTCACCATCAACCAACCCTTATTATTAATTCAAACCCAGTTCCACCAATTAGATACCCAACTATTTAACCATTGTTAACTAGCTAAATCAAGGCAACTAATGAATTGATCTACACTATGTAACCCATTCACGACATATCCAACCACATTTCCAACGCCATCCCCCTGCTCACATCCACACAGCCACCTCTCCGGTAAGCACCATCGACAACCAAACAACACACGGGACAGTAGGGAAAAAAAGAAGAGATGGATCGTGCTTACGGTAATGAAGCAACACCGACAACAAATCCCCTTGAATTGGCAGTCCCGTTCAACTGATCGAACTCACTGCCCAAACCAAATTAGGTCACGGCAAGTCACAGAACATCCAAAAATCTGGCCCAAATACAAGCTTTACCTTGCTGTTGTAATCTCCTCCGACAGCCCAATCCCAAACCGTGATAACTCTCGAATCAAGAACTCCCCACTGATCAACAACCCACAGCCCTATTTGGACCAGAACCTAAATCCGGCGGCTCTACTCACCGGCGACCACCAGAGCTCCAATTTCTGCCCCATTCGCTAGGTCAAGGTCAGGGAAAGGAAAAAAAAACGAGATCGGACAGCGCCTTACCTAGCACTCACAGCGATCGTCGACGCACGTTTCCAATCGCGTGCACCCTACTGCTCCGACTCGTCCGTGGCACTGGTGAGGGAAACGTCGCTCGCCGCCGTCCACTCGCGCAGAGGAGCCGACGAACTCCGGCGCAGTCCGCAAGTCGCGGAGGAGGCTGTGCGCGGTGGAGAAGAAAAGGAGGGATTTTCCGACTGGGAACAGCACTCCGCGACGTCGGCGAGAAGTCGGTGGAGTCGACGATTGAAGAGGGTCGCCGTCGGGGTTAATGAGGTGCGGCTAGGCATTTTGCGCGGAGAAGTCACGTGCGTTAAAGGGAGAGGAAGCGGTTCGGGTTTTTTGAGGGTTAGCGGGTTTGGGTTTAATCCTACAAGTCATTAACCCAAAATTCAATTAAGCCTAGGTTAATTTAACCCTAAGCTCCATTAATTTATACACAAACCATTTAGATCTAGGTTAGGTCTAAGTGTATCCCTAACCAGGCATCGCCATATATATATATATATATATATATATATATATATTCGTGGTATTTTACACAAAGGACTGTCACACTGCATGACATTATGCATCTATTGTGCTAATCTTGTATTGTAGGAATTCTCAAGTGCAGCAGTCAACTGGAGATGTCAGTAGTCGACTGAAGGCAGTCGACTGCTAAGAGGATCAGTCGACTGATGTCGACGAATCAGCCCAGTGCACAAGGTCAAAGAGATAGAGATTGATGCCACCACCTCAGGATAAGATAAGCCGCCACCTTAGGATAAGATAAGCCGCCACCTTAAGATAAGATCCATGAGTTTTGGATCTGGATCGGGACAAATTTCAAGGCGCAAATCTATAAAAGGAGGGGAGGACTCACACCCAAATTCAAGAATCTCCCAAGTGCTCGTGCTCTCTACAACGCTACTCCGACCGTGCGCCATCTTCTAATTAATTATCGGTATTATTATTATCTTTCTATACTTAATTTGTATAAGGACCGGTAAGGTTGTTACCGACCTTATAATCATTGTAATCGTCTTGTCTCTTACCTCCAACGAGGAAGAGACTTTTAGTGATTGCCCTTCGGAAGCGATCAAGGATCGCAGGGCCTTGGATTAGCAGCCGGTAGGCTGTGAACCAAGTAAAAAAGCTTTGTGTCTTTCTTGTGTTTATCTTTTAGTTTTCCACTGCGTACTTGGTTTTAATCGTCGAAAAAGAAAAGTTTTTATGAACGCTATTCACCCCCCCTCTAGCGCTCATATCGATCCAACAATATATACCGACATATTTGAATTCAAAAACTTCAAAATTCCTTAATAAAAACTTTATTTTCAAAATTTAAAAGGAATTTTGAAAATTTTTAATTTTTCAACACTCCCTCTAAATAAAAATATTATTTTCATAATTTAAAAGGAATTTTCAAAATTTTTCAATTTTTCAACACTCCCCCTGAATAAAAACTTTATTTTCAAAATTTAAAAATTTTCAATTTTCCAAAACTCCCCCTGAATAATAATTGATTTTCAAAATTTTTAAAAAAATTCAAACTTATTAAATTTAAAAATTTTCAAAATTCCCCCTGAATAACAATTGATTTTCAACATTTTTAGAGAATGATCAAACTTATAAAATTTCAAAATTTCCAAAATTTCCTCTGAATAAAAATTGATTTTTAAAAAAATTTAAAGAATTTTCAACTTTTAAAATTTTCAAAACTCCCCCTTAATAATAACTTATTTTCAAAATTTGTCAAAATTTCTAAAGCTCCTCCTGAATAAATACTTTAAAATGTTTAATTGTTTTCTCCCCATACATCAAAACCTAAGTAGAATTTTTATGTATTTTAAACTTGAAAATATTTAAGCTTTTCAAAGAGCATTCAAGCCTAAATTTTTCTCCCCCTTAATTAGCATTTTGAAACTCCTTCTTAATTAAATCTTGAAGTTTTCAAAAAGATAATTTTTTAGCTAGCTTTAAATTTTTCTATTTCCCACTTAAGAATATTTGTTATCCAATTCCAACATAATTTTAGAGAATATTTTAAAAGTTTCATAATTTAACAAAATATTTTAGGTTCCCCTAGACTCTTGATCTCCCCTTAAAGCTAGAGTGTTTGAAACACATTTAAGACTTCTCCTTTTCAAAATAAACTTGAAACTATTTTCTTCCTCTTAATTTAAATTTTGAATAAAGTGAATTATTTTGAATTGATTTTGGATTAATTGTGTTAACTTGATTGTATTTGAGTTGATTAAATATTTAAATTGAATTGATAGATGGTTTGGATTGATAAGATTAGTTATGTTAAGTTTAATTGTTTAGTTAAGTTGTTAAGTTTAGTTATTTAGTTAAGTTGTTAAGTTTAGTTGTTTAGTTAAGTTGTTAAGTTTAATTAAGTGGCTGTTAGCTTTAATTGAATTGTGGTTAAGTTTAATTAGGTTTAATTATGTTGTGATTAAGTTTAATTAAGTTGTTGTTAAGTTTAATTAAGGTGGGTTGTTAACTTTAATTAAGTTATGATTAAGTTTAATTAATTTGTTGTTAAGTTTAATTAGGTTGTTGTCGAGTTGTTTTTAAGTTTAATTAAATTGTTGTTAAGTTTAATTAAGTTGTTATTGAGTTGTTTTTAAGTTTAATTAAGTTGTTGTTAAGTTTAATTAAGTTAGGTCATTAAGTTTAATTAAGTTAGGTCATTAAGTTTAATTAAGTTAAGTTGTTAAGTTTAATTAAGTTGTTGTTAAGGTAAATTAATTAATTTTATTTGGTTGAGTTGAGCTAGATTAAGCTTAATTAAGATCTTAATCATCTCACCCAAACTAGGTTTTCAATACACTTATTCCTATGAGTTTTGTGAGATGAGGATTTCTTTTATCTTAATTAAATTTAATGAGCAATTTCAAAGTGTTTAAACTTGTGTTAGATTCAAGTTTGGTTTGAACTAGTCAAGTAGGTTTTTCCGGTATTGACTTCCAGGTTGTGGCGAGGCACGTGACCTTCTTGGTTATCGGAGTAACGACCACTTCCTAGACAAAGTCAATAAAGGAATCAAGTACTTGATTTACTTTAGACTAAACCTTTGTCTAACTAGTTAAAGACTTAGTGAGTTAGCTTCGGTTAGTTCCACTCGACTTAGTGCACCAGGTCGTGGCAAGACACATGACCTTCTTGGATATCGGAGCAACGACCACTTCCTAGACATGCACTTCGAAGAGCTTCTCTAACTTACTATCAGTTCACTTGTCTTAGTACTAGCTTGTTCAAGTTTAAACTACTTTGTTTCCTATCTAGTCCATTCTAAATTAAGCAAGTAAAGTAAACTAAAGCATGCAAGTGTTTTATCTAATTAAGGAAACAATCAACGTGTTAGCTTCCCCTGTATAGTAGCTTTGTTGGGTCTTATTCACTAAGTAAACTTGTTTTTTGGGAATCCAAAATTGATTTGATCCAACTTGATTGACTAAGCTAGTCTTAGGAACCCAAGCTTGGACTCGACCCTTAGCATTTCTATTAAACAAGGAAATATATGATCTATATGTGTCTTTAGCCTTATATCCGAGTCCGAACTTATTGTACACAGCTCGTTGAGACCCAAGCATCATATTGAGATACTTGGATCCCGACGTGAACCTTTCTAACAATCCGATGAGATCCTCTACTTGCCTTTTTAGGACAGAGTTCTCTTCCTCAAGCTTTGCAACTCAAGTTGAGTCTCTATCCTTAATTTGGCAAGTCGAATTCTTTGAGTTGACTTACTCCTTAAGTACTTGAACTTCCTCAAGAAGTGAGTTGACTCGATTCTCGGACTTGGCTAGTTTCCTACCTAGACATGCAATTATGTTATACAATTTATCTTCTAGGGGAGAGGTTACCTCGTCAAAACCTTTGGAAACGGATGCGGATCTGTGGCTTCTCTCAGACTCGGACTCAGTGTAACGACCGGGCCCCTGTTGGCAGAATTCGGTGACCCCTATTGGTCAACGACCGTCGCCCCTGTTGGCGGAATTCGATGACCCCTATTGGTCAACGACCGTCGCCCCTGTTGGCCCGTCGTTACTCACCTGGTCTTCCCACCCCTGGAAGTGGGTTTTTGCCTTCCCCAGGATTCGAACTCTAGACCTCCAGGATAAGTACTAAAGTTTATGAATCCTGGTAACCAAGTGATCCTTGGTTACCAGGATC
This sequence comes from Wurfbainia villosa, assembly GCA_025175895.1. Taxonomy (NCBI): domain Eukaryota; kingdom Viridiplantae; phylum Streptophyta; class Magnoliopsida; order Zingiberales; family Zingiberaceae; genus Wurfbainia; species Wurfbainia villosa. The sequence goes on along the minus strand of CM045998.1, from coordinate 42,287,326 downwards.
ACTTGGTTACCAGGATTCATAAACTTTAGTACTTAGCCTGGAGGTCTAGAGTTCGAATCCTGGGGAAGGCAAAAACCCACTTCCAGTGAAGCTCAGTGAGTAATGACGCCAGCAGGCGACGGCCGACCAATAGGGGTCATCGATTCGCCAACAGGCGGCCGTCGACCAACAGGGGTCGTTGATATTTCCGCGTCCGACGATGACTTGTCCAATTTTACCTTAGATGCTTTCTTCCTTTTCCTCTTTCTTGATTTGGATTTCTTTCCTTTTGTGTTCGTTCCTGCCATCAAAACTAGACCATCCTTGGGTTGACTCAAGTTAGCCTGTTCATGTAATAAAATTAATTTATCCCATAATTCTTTATCATTTTTTACTAACCCAACTCGACTTAACTCTTTATTTGTGAATCCGCATTGCAAGGTGTTTAAAACCTTGTAATCGACTTGTGCCTTTTTCCTAAAGTTTGTGGTCCATTTCTACGGATCTAACTCACCCGAATTGTCTACCGGAGCTACGAACCTTTTCCTAATTGAAAACCAGACCTCTAGGTCGGTCTTCAAGTAACACTCCATTCGCTTCTTCTACGAGGATAAATCATCTCCATTGAAGAGAGGAGGGCAAACGGTGTTGTAACCTTCAAAGTGTGATATTATTAAGAAAATATTCTCTAAATACAAAAAAATAAATTAAATAACTCTAATGTCCAGAAAATTAAATAAAATAAAATAAATCTAATGTGTAGAAAATTAAATTAAATAAAATAAATCTAATGTGCAGAGTATTAAATAAAATAAAATAAATCTAATGTATAGAAAATTAAATTAAATAAACTAAATCTAATGTGCAGAAAATTAAATAAAATAAATCTAATATGCAAACAATGATTTTTAAATTGTAGAAAATTATTTTTAATGTAGAAAATGATTTTAAAATAAATTTAAATATGCAGAAAATGATTTTTAATTAATTTAAATATGCAAAAATATTTTAATTGATTTAAATATGCAGAAAACGATTTTTAATTAATTTAAATATGCAAAAAATATTTTAATTGATTTAAATATGTAGAGAATGATTTTTAATTAATTTAAAAGTGCAAAAATATTTTAATTGATTTAAATATGCAGAAAATATTTTAATTGATTTAAATATGCAGAAAATGATTTTAATGCAGTAAAAATTATTCTAAAGTAATATGAATTAATATAACACAATAAGAATTGATCTAAAGCAATAAGAATTAATCTAAATTAATAAAAATTAATATAAAGCAATAAGAATCAATCTAAAGCTCACGATGGTGGTTTCACAAACTCGGAGCGCCCCTGCTCTGATATCAATTGTAGGATCGAGTAAGCCGAGAGAGAGGGGTGAATCTCTGTGTTTAATAATTTTTGATTAATTTTAATATGAGTACGCAGCGGAAATTAAATGCAGTTAAAGACACATGCAATTTACTTGGTTCACAACCTTGACTGGGTTGCTACTCCAAGGCCCGTAGCTCTACCAAGAGCTACCTCGATGGGCAATCTCTATAATACCCTCCAATTCGAGAACTCTCGATTTCAGAGGGAGTTCGTTTTTTACAAATATAAGAGAAGAGTAATAATTTACCCTCTCTTGAAATTAAATATACAAGCAAAATAAAAAGAGATTAACGACTACTTTATACCGACACAATATGTAGTATAGGATGCAAGCACGAGGTGTCAGAAAGGAGTCTTTTTGAATAGTTGAAGCTCTTGTGATCGTGAGAAAATTTTGACAGCACTTCGACGTTGATTAAAAATCTTCCTTGGATCTGGTCGAGCATAACTTTTATAAACTTTATCCAGTCGATTGGAATGCTTTCCAGTTGACTCCACATCAGCCCGTCAATATGGAATTCGTAGTCTTCCAGTCGACTGAAACCTCTCCAGTCGACTCCACGTCACTTGGCTCCGCATCGGGAAATTTCCCTCTTTAGTCGACTCAAACTCTTCGATCGACTAAAGGCCTTTCTATCTGCGTCGCACGATCTCCGATCGATCACTAGTTAATCCTGCCAAATAGGTATCCAATCGACTGATACACTTCTAGTCGATTGGACTTCAGTTGACTTAAAACCATTAAGTCGATTGATCCTTGCAAAATAGGATTAGCACAAATAGATAATATGAAATACGATAGTAGTAGTAATACTGCTTGATCTCGACTACTAATTCCCATGCAGACTTTTCGTCAGATCAACGCCTAACTTTGTCCCTCTATAGAGGACTCGATCTCACCTCTTCACTCGAGGCTTATCTATCGGCTACCTACCGGACTTACCACTCTTGACATCCAATCTAACCCACCAGGGCTTCCACCAGCTGTCCGGTCTGCCTGACCCAGCTAGACTTTTTGCTGATTGTCTGATCTCCTGACCCAATCGGTCTTTATGCCAAATTTCCTATCCACGCGACCCATCTGGACTTCATGTCTGGTGTCCAGTCCTCTTGATCTGTCAAGATACATGCCTAGTATCCGATCAACATGACCTATTAGGACTTCCTGTTAAACCTGCACACTTAACAATGATATTAGAACACAAGTGAATCCTAACATTTAACTGTGGTTCATACATCAAAACTAAGGAGTGATGCTTATTGCATCAACAGCTAGCGTATGGATGAACTAGTCATAAAGGATTCAGAGGGATCCGATAGGCGTGAGGCTGATGGAGGTGACTAGAAGACTTAGGTTTAGGCTGCGGGTGGTCTATCAAATATGAGGGGATCATAGTTGAGTTAAACCTCATGTTTGAGGTTTATCAGTCGACTAGAATTATAGACCAATCGACTGGTCGATTGTTTGACACTTGACAACCTAGTTAACTTGGATCAGTCGATTGAGATTATGACTAGTCGACTAAGCTTTGATTGTTCGGGTGAAGCTCTGGTAGTCGATTGCCATTGTAGCGCGATTGATTGGCCTTGGCGATTCATTGCCATTGTAGGCGACGGGACCTTAATGATCATCGGTTTAAGTAGACACGAGCACGAAGCTCTGGCGATTGACTATTAGGCGTGATCATTCTTTGGTAAGCGATCATTGTAGGGATATCCGTTGGGCAAGTTCCAACGTGCATGGAGTCATTGTGAGACAGTGGATAGGAGAGCAATTGACTGGTGTCTTTTGGTAGTCGACTTCTAGGCACAAAATCAACCCGATGTAGGTTATAAAAGCAACTCGAGATGGAGAATTTTGCAGTGGTTTTTCTTGGTGATTTGGGAAAGGATTTTGCTGCTGCAATCCAGACCTTCCAAGGCAAACAAAGCAACCAAACAAGCAAACATCAAAGTGCACTTTATAAAGTGTGTTCTCTTTTTCATTTGTATTTGCTTTTGTATTTGGTTGTATTCATTTCTTATTATTGTAAGAACCTTGTAAGAGGTTTCTCCACCTCCAATGTGTCACCGAGAAGGAGAAGTTTGATAGTGGCGATGTGCATCACTAGAGCTCGACTAGAGCTTGGCCGTGGAGTAGGAATCCTAGTTCCAAACCACATTAAATCATTGTGTTTACTTCTGCTGCATACTAACAAACTTATAGATGAGCACGAATGTATTCGAGATGATCGAATCAAGTGCACAAAAAATCAAAATCGCTATTCACCCCCCTCTAGCGAACATTTTGGTCCCTACAATTGGTATCAGAGCGAGGGCACTCTTCAAAAGGACTAACCACCAAGAGAGCAAAGCTCTAGAGGGAAAAAGGAAGATGGAGGAGCAAAGTTTTAGATTAGGACACGATGTCAACGTGCTGCCTTCATATAAACTCTATGGAGCAAAAGAATTTGATCGATGGAGGGCGAGGATGGAAATCTTCTTGATGATGAACATAGAGAATTGGTTCATCATTGTCGATGGATTTGACCCATCGGTGGACGACAAGGGAAGAGTCCTCTAGAAGAAGAAGTGGAGCCAAGAGCAAAAATAAAAATTCAAGATAAACGTTAAGGTAGCACAAATAATATAAAATTTACTACCTAATGATGTTTTGTCAAGATTAGGAGAATTTGGAGATGCCAAGAGCTATGAGACAATCTAGTTGAGCTCCATAAAAGTCCATCATCGACATAAGATAAGGAGAAAGCCGAAGAGGAGTACTCATCCTCTCAAGCTTAAGAAAAATATGCATCATCATCCCAAGAGCTTGAGGATTCAAAAGTTGAGAGATGCTCAACATCTGGATTGGAAGAGGAAGTTGAAAAAGCCTCCACCTCTAGGATTGAGAGAGAGGAGAGATCTTCCACGCCAGAGGAAGAGCAAGAAAAGTTTCTACATTCGGAATAAATGAAGAGCAAGCTCATGATTCCTCTACACATATAAGTAGCTCAAGTGCATTGGTTAAAAATAAAAATCATATTATATATTTTGAGTATTGAAAAAGTGGACATTACAAGAGTAAGTGTCTAAAGCGGATCGTGGTGCCAATGATCAAGGAGATCGGAGTTCTCTCTAGGAACAACAAGGAGCACGTGGTGTGCTTCAAATGCCAATAACAAGGACACTATCGGACCCAATGTCCTAGGGGGAGTCACTCCAAGAAGGACAAGAGAGAAGATACAAATGCAAGGGGAGTTTCTAAAGCAAACCCTAAAGTATCATTTATTAATGCACCTACAAATTTTAATGTCAAGAAGCGTGCTTAGAATAATTTTAATGATCTTGCTATTATTCATAATGATAAAAGACATGTCAACAATTAATACTTTTGTTTATGTGCTAAAAGTTATAAATTTAGGTCTAAAGATAAATCTAGAAAAATTACCTCAAAACCTAGCTCATCTAAGGATAATAATCTAGGCAATAATCCCAAGAAATCTGCAACTACAAAAACACATTTAGAAATTTTAGCAATGAAAATAATTTTTCACAAATATGTAATGAATTTTTCGATGAAAAAATAAATTGTCATCAATCAGTGATAAAATTTGCAACAAAAATTATTTTGTCGCAAAATAGTAGCAAAACATATTTTTATCGCAAAGTTTGCAACAAAAAAACCTTTGTGGCAAAGTCTATCGTAAATTTTGCCATGAATTTCATTTTCATTGCAATTTTTATGACGAAAGTGAGATTAGTTGTAAATTTTATGATGAATAATATTTTTGTTACAAATTTAGTGACAAAAAAAATCATGGGAAATTTTGCGATGAATTAGAAATTCATCGTAAAGTTTACGATGAATTATAAATTTGTGCACAAAATTTACAATGAAAATAAAATTCATAAAATTTTGTGATGACACTGAAATTCATCGCAAAAATTTATAACAAATTCATTTTTCATCGCAATGTTTGTGGCGAATTTCATTTTCATCGCATACATGCAACGAATTCCTTGTTCATCGCAAAAGTTGCGACGAATTCTATGACAAAAGATTTTTGTTGTTATTTTTCAATTATTTTACAAAATGCAATCATTTTATGGCAAACACAAATTTTGTGACAAATTTAATATTTTGTCGCGAAATCTCCGACGAATATAAAATTTGTCCCAAAATCGACTACGAATTTCATATTCGTTGAAGATTTTGCGACGAATTTTGTATTCATTGCAAATTTTGCGACTAAAGATGAAATTTGTCGCAAAGTTGCCACAACTTTGACAAGGAAATATATTTCATTGTAGAACTCACATATAATTTCTGCCATTCCATCTTGCAGTGCTTGCTCGATCGGCTGCCAACTTCGTGAATAAGATATGCACTCTCACCTCTCTCTCTCTCTCTTAAAATTCGATGATATGGATTTGACGATGGATCTCTGGATCGGTGTGGCAAAGTGCCACCCCCCCCACATGGGCGGTGGGCCCATCTGCCACCCTGCTTGAGCGGCGCCCCTCCACCCCACCCCCCCTCTTGAGCGGCCTTGGTGTTGCCCCCTAGTGCAGTGGGGCGACCTACAACAAGGCCGCCGACCACCGTGGGCTCAACCCTGCCCCCTGCATAGTAGGGCCCATAGCCCCCGTGTGGTAGGGTTGCATAGGCGATTTATGTGTCGATCCCAATGCAGTGCAAGCTACCAAGCTAGGCTACTGACCTGCCTTGTTATGCAGTTGGTACTCGTGGATTTTTATCATGATATTCTTAGCAATGAATGTTATCGGTAAGTTGAATTTATTCTAGATATTTCATATGGTGGGAATAGAAATACCTTTAGGTCATGATCTCGCAGAGGAGAAGAGAATTAGAAAAGGGAACTAAAGGAGAATTTTATTAGCAAAGAACTTGTTTGAAACAAAGACAAAATCCGAAAGTGACACTTGTGTATTTTCATATAATTACTCAATTCTTTGATGGATTACACCATTCTTCAGCAAGTTCATTTCTTATCTAGTGTCATGTACTTTGATCCATCTTAGATCACTTCTTTTCTGTGCAAGTTGGAATGTATATTTTTTTTATATCATTTGTACCTCTAATTGTAATTGTAACCACAATAAGTCCGCATGATATTTATCAAGAGAAAAAATTTCCATCGATGTTTGCATCTCGAGTTTATCATTCATCTATAACTAAATTAATTGTTAAATATTGACTTTGTTTGTCATGTTACAACTTCTGCTTATTGTTGCCACCAAATTAGAACACATCATTATTCAGTTAGCCCATGAGGTCACTGAGAAATTTTCTGCAATAGTAATAACTTTTGGTAGTTACTCCCTCATGTAGGGGATCCTTAGATGACTAGAGGAAGTGAATAGTCTCTTTTGATTTTTACAAAACATTAGCAGAAGCAAAAAAGAATAATACAAACAAAAATGAAATCAAGAGACAATTAAGACAATGCTAACTATTGGACCATTGGCATCGCTAGAAGGGGGGTTGAATAGCATCGATCGTCGTCTATTACACTTTTATAGAAACACGAGCTTGTTTGACGAAAAACAGCGGAAACAAACAGAAAGAAAGAAAACAATACACAGTTTTTTACTTGGTTCATAGTTCCTCCACGAACTGCTACGTCCAAGGCCTAGCTCTACTCTTTCTCCTTCTCAGAAAAGCTCCGAAGGTGGAGAAATATCTTAATACAAGTTTACAAGAGTTATACAAGAACTTACAGATGAAAGAGTTTGAGAAGAGCATATTACAATGTGCAGTATTAACTAGGGCTTCTTCTCTTTACTCCTTTGATTGCTTTTGAAGATGTTTGGAGCTTGAAGGATGAAGGCAAAACACTGGGGAATCACTTCAAGGAGTTTAGTGAACAGTAGTGTCGAGTCTTTTGAAAAAGAGTCGGAGAAGCCCTTTATATTGTGCCTGATTAGGGCTTTTTTCGCTCGTGCAGTCGAGTCACCTCAACTATCGATCGTTTGATTACCGTTTGCAACGGTAAGTTTCCCCCCTCAATTTTGACTTATCGCCTGTTGAAACATTGGTCCAGTCGAGGCGTTGGATCATCGCCTCAACTGGTAACCTTACTCGAGCTTCCAGTTGAGCCTACCTCGCTTCTGTTTCAACTGAACAGAGCATTAGTCGAGGCGCCACCTCAACTGCTATAGATTTCTTCTTAAGTTATGCTATGCCAGTCGAGGTTGCAGTCGACATGGCCTTGCTTTTGTTTGAATGAACGAAGCATCAGTCGAGGCATCGCCTTGACTGATATGGGTTTCTGCTAATAACATGAAGCCCCAGTCGAGGTGGCAATCGACCGCGCCTCGCTTCTGTTTGAATGAAAGAAGCACTAGTCGAGGCGCCGCCTTGACTGATGTTGCTTTCTCAACAACTGCGAGGCTAGTCGAGTTGACTCCTAAATCCTAACCACGTTCAGTCGAGCCGATGCCTCGACTGGGTAGGCTTACATCAATCCTGATCTCTGAGCTCAATAACTCATCCAAGATAGCAGGTTCCAATCGAGGCACCGCCTCGACTGATAAGATAATTAGTCGAGCCGATGCCTCGATTGGGTAGGCTTAGACCAATCCTGATCTCTGAGCTCAATAACTCATCCAAGATAGCAGGTTCTAGTCGAGGCGTCGCCTCGACTGATAAGATAATTAGTCGAGGTGCTGCCTCGACTAAACCCTTGACCCTTGACCATTTCAACTTGCCTAGAGTTGAAACCACGCCTAAGAAAAGGTCTACCCTGTACCCTTTATCTGATGCCTGTGAACCATTGTTCATAGGTCTTCCATGCCAAGAATCGCTTCTAGGTCGTCATCGGCCAAGACTTCTCGTTCGAGTGTTCATCCGCCAAGACTTATTGTTCGGGTCTTCGTGCCAAGACTCCTCATCCGGGTCTTCATACCAGTACTCCTCATCTGGGTCTTCATGCCAGGACTCCTCGTCCTGGTCTTCATGCCATCACTCCTCGTTCGAGTCTTCATGTCAGGACTCCTCGTCCGAGTCTTCACTTGCCAAGACATCTCGTCCGGGACTTTATGCCAAGACTCCTCGTCCGGGACTTCATGCCAAGACTCCTTGTCCAGGACTTTATTACCTTGCATCTGGTCCTCGACCTATAAGGAGTTTCCTGAAAATATATCTCAACCAACCATGTGAGATAACACATAATTATTACCTTGACTTAAACCCTTATCAAACACCAAAACATCATTTGAGTATGATTGCACCAACACTAACAAGTATATTTAACGTGGTTCGTAGATGATGCTCCTACTCTATGACAATCCATAAGGTAGATCAACCCTAGCAAGCCTCCACTAAAAATCTCCTTTTGATGATCGCACCAAGGTGGAGAAGCCTTCTTACAATTATACTCTTATTCTTACAAGATGATGGAATTAAAATAGAGAATAAGAGGTTAAGAAATACTAGAAGGCTTAGAGAAGACTTGGTGAGCTTGAGAACAAAGTTTGGAATGAAAGCACTAGCCCTCTCAAGCTCCCCATGACCTCCTTTTATAAAGAAAAGGTTGATTTTCCCATTGAGCACCTGCAGCGATCGGTGTCGAGCCATCAGTCTCTGCTAGCTGTATGGTGGCGGCTAAATCCAAGCGACCACGATGAAGCGATCTGCGATAAATCGCGATTCAGCGGGATTTTGATCGATGATCCGATCATGCCATCAGTCGATTGATCAAGCTATTAGTTGACTACTTTAAGCAATCAGTCGATTAAAAATGTTTCTGTGCATGTGTCCACTTATAACAGTCGACTGATGATGGACCAGTCAACTGCCAAACCCTAGTAGTCGACTAATGGGCCATAAAACTCAGGCGACTCTAGTTGACTGGCTGACCTGTCGACTGGGTCATAACCCCAGTCAACTGTTTAAGCCTTCTGGACCCTCGATTGTTGAAAACTCAAGACCAGTTGACTGAGATAAGACCCCAGTCGACTGGAGTACTTCAAGTATGATCACTTCATACTTGAAGTCAACACCCTAGACCTTGACTCAACATTCTAGCTCTTCCTTCAACCTTGTGCCTCCTGGATCCCTCTGCGTCTGCAACTCCTTTATTCTTGTGCTTGCCTTCAAGATCTTTCCCTCAGTTTCATCATGTGTTTAGGTTTCTCCTTTGCCAAAGTCCTCTTGGACTTTACACCGCCAAGATTACATGCTTGGACTTATGCTGTCAAGACCTTGCCTTTGGACTTTCTTTGCTAAGGTCCGCTTGGACTTTACGCCGCCAAGACTATATGCTTGGACTTATACTGCCAAGACCTTCCCTTGGATTTCCCTTGCCAAGATTCACACTTGGACTTCTCTTTTCTTGTCATTTAGCACATTCATAATTAGATCACAAATATTGCCCAACTTAAATGATTATCCAAACATCAAAATACATAAATGCTTAGAGCATTATTACACCAACAATCTCCCCCTTTTTGATGTTTGACAATCATTTAAGTTAGATCTTGAAATATGCAAATGAAAAACATCATATATCCCAATATGAATTCTAACTTAAAGTTCCCTTCTCCCCCTTTGACACACATCAAAAAGAGAAGGACTCATAGAAAATAAGTTCATGAATAAATAAAATTGGTTATGCCTCGAACTAAGGTATAAGATAGACATAAGGCTCCCCCTTAATCCAAGACATAATTTATCTTGTGTAAAGAACATGTTGAGCAAAGCATGAAACCATAGATAATAAATATATCCTAACTTTGCACCAACAATCATTATGTATATAGATTTTGGGATGAAAAATATATCATAAGAAAAACTCCCCTTAAATCACTGCATCAATTAGTCATACTCCCCCTTATTTGCTGCACTTATCATACCATTGGGTTAAGACACTTAATATTGAGCTCAAGACTAGTAAACAAGTTTGATTTTTGAGACAATCAGTGCAGTAGTCGATTGGAAGCAATTGATTGCCACACCTAAAACGTCCAATTCAGGTTTTCAGTCTAACTTCAGAAATGTATAAATAATTCAAAAAATGTCAAAAATTCATGAAATTTTGTGGACACATTTCTAAAATCATTTTCTATCAAGGAAAAAAAAATATGAAAAATATATCTTTTCCAGATTTCGAAATTGATATAAATTTGAAAGCTAGCAAAGGCTTTAAGGTTTTTCAAAACTTTGTGCCACTTTTACTTATCAAGTGAAAATTGTATTTCAAAATATGACAAACATAGTTTAAAATATATTTTGTTTGACATTTCTAATCATGTTCTTAGGTTCTTAGAGCTTTATGCACATAAATTGCACACAAGCCTTCCCAATGATTGGTCCAACTAAGGATCAATGTCTTTAGATGATACTTTAGTTCATAGTAATGCATCATAACAAATATGATGAACCAAATGCATCTTCCTAACATCTCATACGATATCTAAGTGGCTCAATACAAAAATCATGGAATTTTAGGTATTTTTGTGAGATGCTCCGAGGTATAGTCCTATATTTTCTATGGGATCATGCAAACCTAAACCTCTATTCTACAAAGCACATTCCAAGTTCTCTTCTGAGTGATGAAAAATCTACTTTGGGGAGAGCCTTGGTGAAAATGTCGGTAAGGTTGGACTTAGATTCTATGTAGTTATGTTCAATGTCGCCTTTTGCCACATGATCTCTAATGAAGTGATGCTTAACTTCAATGTGCTTGGTCTTAGAGTGATGTACCGAATTTTTGGTCAAATTAATGATACTCATATTATCACAATAAATTTTGATGTTTGAGTATTGTAGCTCATAATATTCTAGAGTATGTCTTATCCAAAGCAATTGAGCTACACAGCCATCCATGACTACATACTCCACCTCGATGGTGGATAAAGCAACACAAGGTTGCTTCCTACTACTCCAACTAACTAGGCAGGATCCAAGAATTTGACATCCACCACTAGTACTCTTCAGATCCAATTTGCAACCCGCATAATCAGAATCGGTGTACTCAAGCAAGTCAAAGGACCTAGTTCTAGGATACCAAAGTCTTAGACTTAGTGTGCCTTTAATATATCTTAATATTCTTTTAATGACCACTAAGTGAGACTCTTTGGCACAAGATTGGTATCTTCTACATACCTACCACAAATAAAATATCGGATCTACTAGCGGTTAGGTATAGTAGGCTACCAATCATACTCTTATAAAGTTCTAAGTCAATTGATTTACCTTCAAGATCATTGTCTATCTTAGTGTTGGTTGACATAGGAGTGGTTACTACCTTAGCATTTTCCAAACCAAATTTCTTAATCATTTCTTTACCAGATTTGAATTGGTATATATGAATTCCCTTATTTGTTTATTTAACTTGTAAACCTAAGAAGAAATTTAACTCCCCAACTAAACTCATTTCAAACTCATTTTCTATATTTTTGATAAAATCTTAAAGGATTTCATCATTTGTTGACTCAAAAATGATGTCGTAAACATACACTTGAGCAATAAATATATCCTTTGACTTTGACTTAATGAAAAGAGTTTGTTCTACATAGCCCCTTCTAAGATCCTTAAAAATTAAAAAAGATGACAATCTTTCATACCAAGCCCGGAGAGCTTATTTTAACCCATATAAAGCTTTTCTAAGCTTATATACGTAGTTTGGGTAATTAACACTCTCAAACCTGGGAAGTTGTTCAACATATATCTCTTCCTTAATAAAATTGTTTAGGAATGCCGATTTTACATCCATTTGATAAAACTTAAATCCCATGTGAGCGGCATATCCTAACAAGATTCTTATTGACTCTAACCTAGCAACCGGTGCATAGGTCTCATTATAGTCAAGTCCTTCAACTTGATTGAATCCTCTTGCCACTAATCTAGCCTTGTTTCTAGTTATGTTCCCTAGGTTATCCAATTTTTTCCTAAACACCCATCTTGTGGTAACAATGATTCTTTCATCAAGTCTAGGGACTAGCTCCCATACTTGACTTCTCTCAAATTGAGCCAATTCTTCTTGCATTGCCAAAATCCAATCCGGATCAAGTAATACATTATTGATTGATTTAGGCTCAATTTGTGAGATGAGAGCTACTTGACTAATAGGAGCTCTATGGAAAGACCTAGTTCTTACTCCTTGAGATAGGTTTATCTCCTACTACTTGATCAAGTGGATGATTTTGATGAATCCTTAGGGTCCTAGAAGGTGATTCAAATTAATTTAGATCACAGTTGTCTTCCTTCCTCCTCTCATCATCGGAATATCCTCTTCCTCCCCCTTGATTACTACTTCCTAATCCTCCCCCCTGATCATTACCACCTAAGTCAAGTTTTGAAATTTTCTAGGATAGGTGCTAGAGAGCTCATCAAATTCAACATTAGAGGATTCTTCAATCTTTTGAGTCCTCTTATTGTAGACCCTATAACCTCTACTAGTGGATGAGTATCCAACTAGAATTCTCTCATCTACTTTAGACTCAAATTTACCTAGATTGTCCTTGGTATTTAAAATATAGACTTTATAACCAAAGACTTTGAAATAGTGAATTATAGGAATTTTCCCATTGCATAATTCAAATGGTGTTTTGCCTAAAAACCTATGAATTAAGACTCGATTTTGGATATAGCAAGCAGTGTTAACCACTTCCGCTCACAAATAGCTAAGTAAGGAATATGCATTAAGCATTGTCTTAGCCGCTTCTTGTAGGACACAATTTTTTCCTTTCCACCACCCCATTTTATTGGAGTGTTCTAGGATAAGAGAACTCATGCTTGTACCCATGTTCTAAGTAAAATTTTGAAAAATTAGAATTCTCAAATTCTCCACCATGATCACTATGAATCTGGTTGATTTTGAGATTTCTTTCATTTTCAACCCTTTTCCTAAATCCTATGATTATTTCTAAAGTATCATCCTTATGTTTCATAAAGTAAACTCATGTATACCTAGAAAAATCATCAACTATGATTAAACAATATTTGTTACCATTTAGAGAAGGTATGCTATGACAATCCAAATGTAAAAGCTTTAAAGGTAATGAGGTGCTAGTTAGGGTTTTACCTTTGTGTGATGATTTTAATTGCTTTCCTTCTTGGCATGCATCACACAATTTGTCTTTGACATATTTTACTTTTGGTAGCCCCTTGACTAACTCCAATTTGGTCACCTTGGCTATGTTCTTCATATTGATGTGCCCTAGCCTTCTATGTCATAGTTGATAGGACCGGTAACTACGCAAGAGGGGGGGGGGGAGTGTATAATAATTTTTTGATTAAACAAACCCAAGCGAATCAATGCAGCGGAAATACTAACACGACAACCCAACAAAACTTCGAGAAAACACGAAAACCACATCCTAGAAGACACAACCAGATCTTGAGTAAAACATAAGGAACAACGAAAAAAAATCGAAGAACATAGCACAAGAAAACAACCACACAAGACACACCCGATTTTTTACTTGGTTCACAACTCTCTCCTAGAGCTGCTAGTCCAAGACCTACCTCTATATTTTCTCCTTTTTGAAGAAAAACTTCAAAGGTGGAGAAACCTCTTAAACGACTTACAATTTACAAATTCAAGATATACGAGTTAAGAACAGGAATCTGAATTGAATGAAAGAATGTGAATAATAAAATGATGAACTTAATCAAATTTTTTCAGCAAGCCTTTGTCCTCATTGAGATCAAAGCAGCAACACGAATCCTTGTTTAGATAAGAAGGCTCTGGAAGCAAAAGTCACAACTTTCCAGTGATCAAACAGAAGCAACAATCACTTGATCGTTGAGAGAACTTCCAGACAGAGCTTTGAGTTCAGAAAACCAAAGGAGAAGGGCACTGTAATTTTCAGATTATCGATTAACCTTTTCTTCGCAAGAACTCCCTTTTATTGGCCAAATTCAAACCTATGGACGAGATCTAGATCCACACAACTCAGCCAAGCAATCATATGTAAACACGTAAGTCAAAATAGATAAAATTATATCAGAATCTCTAATTCATTTCCTAGCAGTCGAGGTGCCAGTCGAGCCCCCTTTGCATCTGTGTGCTGCTGAAAAGGTCTAGTCAAGACGTCGCTATTATTGCAGGGGCACCAGATTCGAACCTGTGTTTTGATTATGGCAAAGACACAAAGTTAAGTTTACATCGTTATCTCACGAGCTGAATCAAGTGTGCAGAAATGCTAAGCTAAGCCGAAGGTCAGCGACACCTGGAGGGAATCGTGGTGGTCGGGCGACACTGGGAGGACTTCGGAGGGAGCCGATGAACTCAGGTGAAGATCGGAAGCGAAGCTTCAAAGGTAAAGGCTGAGGTAAGCTCGTGTGAGTGAGTGTAAGTAAGGTCGTATCCTCCGTACGGGGACATCCTTAGGCGTTGATCCGACCAAGACTTCCCATGGAAGGTCTAAGTCGAGATCGGATGGTAAACAACCATCGAACTTACTTATATTAATTGTATTTTCGAGCAAACTCTTCATTGCAGCTGAAAACCCTACCATCAGTCGATTGATGGCTTGTATCACTAAGCGATGCCGAATGATCGATAGGGTTGATCAATGATCGGTCAAGGATCAGCCTCGAGGAGAGTCAAAGCTTATCTCCATTTCTCAAGGGCTAAGTGGCATCACCTCATGAAACCTAATCTCAACGATTAGGGTTTCACAAGGCTATAAAAGAAGGTGTTATCTACCCCATTTCCATCATTCAAAAGCTTCTAAAGTGCTTCCACAATGTCATAACTTTTCGACGAATCTACGATGATGAAGCGCTACCGAATCGGCCCAGGTCATGATTGACCAGGACTCGAGTTTGACTCGAGTGATGTTTTGATGTTCAACAAAAACATATGACAATGTAATTGTCATGGGAAAGTCCAAGTCTTGGTCTTGGCAATGGAAAGTCCAAGCATGGGTCTTGGCATAAAAATTCCAAGCATGGGTCTTGGCAATGGAAAGTCCAAGCATGGGTCTTGGCATGGAAAGTCCAAGCATGAGTCTTGGCATAAAAAGTCCAACATGGGTTGGCAAGGGAAAGTCCAAGCTTGAGTCTTGGCATTTGAGAAGTCCAAGGGTTTGATATTGGCGGCGTAAAGTCCAAGCGGGAGTCTTGGCAGCATAAGTCCAATGATTGGCGGCGTAAAGTCCAAGCGGAGTCTTGGCGGCATAAGTCCAATGTGCCTTGGCGGTGTAGACACCGTTAGCATGACATAGCTGATGGAAGCACTTGAAGGCTAGCGCGATGGATGAACAAGTCATGGATGACTTAGAGGGATCCGAGAGACGTGAGGCTGATGGAGGTGGCTAGAAGGCTTAGGTCTAGGCTAAGGGTAGTCTAGCAAGTATGGGGGCACCATACTTGGGCTAAAACCTCATGTTTGAGGTGTGCCAGTCGACTGGTGCCATGTGACAGTCGACTGTACCGAATCAAATAGGGTTTGGCTGCGGGAAGTGGCCTAGCAGTCGACTGCCAGAGGTGGGCAGTCGACTGATGACTCGAGCAGTCGACTGATCGTGTGATCAGTCGACTGGTGCTTGAGAAATCGGCCACAGAATGGAGTCGAGACTCGACTGGTTAAGTGAGGACTCCATCAGTTGACTGATGTGTATGATCAGTCGACTGATAGTAGATCCGTTGGACTTATCCAGCGTGGATCTAGCCGTTGTCTCATGACAACAGTGACATCAGTCGACTAATGGTCCCGATCAGTCGACTGATCGACTTTTTCCAGCACAGGTTGAAGCTTTATAAGGAGCTCGTGATGGAGGAAATTGCGGGGGTTTCTTGAGAGCATTTGGCGCGATTTGCTGTTGCAAATCAGGGTCTCCAAGTTGATATCAAGCAACCAAGTGATCAAGCATTCAAAGAGCATTTGTAAAGTGTTTTCTTTACTTGTATTGCTTTGTATTTCATTATATTGCTTGTATTCATCTTGTATTACTGTTGTATACATTGTACGAGGTTTCTCCACCTCCGGATTGTTTCGAGAAGGAGTTATTACATAGTGGTGTGCTTGTGGCATCGCTAGGGCTCTTTTGAGCCCGATCTGTGGAGTAGGAACCGTGCGGTTCCGAACCACGTTACATACTCGTGTTCATGTGTAATTGTCTATTTCTTTATTGTTATCATTATCTATATTCTGCTGCGCTAACGAAATTGTAGACATGAACGAGATTGAATTTCATCTACGCTATTCACCCCCCTCTAGCCGTTACAAAGGTCCTAACATAGTTAGTCAACTCTTGACAACATAGTATCAGGACGCGGTGAGATGATAGTACGTTAGAAAAACAAAGTCTCGTGTATTCGAGCTAGATAAGGCATATTTAGCTTGGTGCACTTGACCGAGTGGAACTAGCTAAAGCTACCTCGCCATATCCTAAACTAGTTAGACCAAAAAGTAGTCTTAAGTGACTCAAGTTATCATTTTCCTGAACTTGGCTTTGTCTAAGGAAGTAGTTGTTGTTCTGATCAAAGAAGGCCCCTGTGCCTCGCCACGACCTGGAAGCCAATTTCTCGAAAAGGTGACTTTACGAGCTTAGGGTTAAATTCGAATCTAACCCAAGGTTGACTAAATTTAATTAAGTTCAAATCATCTCACAAAACATATAAGGTGAACAAATCCTGAGACACATATAATGGGTGAGATGATTAAGGAACAATTTTAATATACATAACCTTTTCAAAATGCTATCTATTTTTCAACTATTGTGCTTAGACGAATAATTATAATCGGCCAATGTTAACTTTAAAACTCTCTAGGCCAAAGTTTAGTGCCCCCTAACTCTCTTATACCTTATATACTTGACTAAGGGGGAGAGCAAACTGTTGGATTGAGCGGATCACTAGAGGGGGGTGGGTGAATAGCGATAAAACCCTTTTTTTTTCTTTTCGTTCGTTCGTTAAAACCCGAGTAGACAATTAATTGCAGCAGAAAGATAAGCGATAAATAAAAGGAGACAAATATTTTTTACTTGGTTTGTAGCCTTCGGCTACTACTCCAAGGCCCTAGTGGTCCTTGACCACGTACGAAGGGCAAAACACTAAAGAACTCCTCCTCGTTAGAGGTAGGAGTTAATCGATACAAGAACACACCAAAAGCTTGAGGTAGAGGGACACTCCCCCTCTCCTCGTTACGATAAAAGCTCCAAAAAAGTAAAGAAACAAAATGATATAAAGCTTATATCGACGTAACAAAATAAAAACAAATTAAACCTAGACGTCGGAGAGGAAGCACTTCGTTGTCGGAGAGTTGTAGCTTTGTGGAGGCTTTTGGAAGCTTAAAATTGATGATGAAACTCTAGGAGAGGCCCTCCTTTTATAGCCTTTGAACCCCTTTTCGAGAGGACCTTCAACTAATGAAAATTAGGCACATGGCTCCTTGAAAAATGGTGATAAGGCTTGACTCGGTGATCCTTGACGTGGTGGCCATCATCGATCAAGATGGCGATGTCGATCGAATGTTGACCACAAGCGATGAGGTGATGGACGGCTGAGTCCTCCAAGTGTGATCGGTCGATACTAGCTGCAGGGCAAAGTTAGCTTAACGAAAGCATTATTTTGACGGCTGCTGACCATCCGATCTCGACCTAGACTATCTATAGGATGTCTTTGGTCGGATCTATGCTTAAGATCATCCCAGTAAGGAGGATACAACCTCTCTTACTCTCGCACACACACGAGCTTACCTCGATACTTACTGTGTCGCTTTCGCTTCCGACCTTCCACTCGATTTCTTTGGCTCCCTCCGAAGTCACTCGAGTGTCGCCTGACCACCGCGGCTTCCTCCGGGTGTCGCTAGCCTTCAGCTCCAGCTATAGCAATTTTCTGCACACTCGATTCAACCCGTGAGATAACGACATGAGCTTAACTTTGTATCGTTTGCTATAATCAAAACTCAAGTTCGACTTAGGTGCCTACTGCACCAACAATCTCCCCCTTTTTGATTTATGGCAAACCCACATACAAAGTTAAGAAAATAGTATGCATGAAGAATAATAATGTGTATGAGAAACAAAAATGAAGATTAAGTTGGAGTAGTAAAGATTTTCTTCAAGTACTCCCCCTTGAGGAAACCTCCCCCTTGACCGAGGGTGAGTCTTGAAGAAAGACCTTAGTCCTCCCCCTTGAGGGTTGTTCTTTAGGAAGAGTTTAAGTAATTAACATTACTTAAAGTTGGCCTTAGTAAAGCGTTTAAGTTAAGAGGACTTCTTAACTTGTCCCTTTCTCCCCCTTAAGTAAAACATTAAGGTTTACTTCCTTTTTGTTAAGAATAAGTTTTTAAGTTAAGAATTCTCTTAACTTAGCTTTTACTTCCTTTTAGTTAACAAAAATGAGTTAAGTGAATTTTCAAGTTAAGTAAATTTTCAAAACTTAAAGTTAATTTTCAAAACTTAAAGTTAAGTAAACATTTACTTAACTTATGACCATGAGAATAAATATGAAGTGAGTTAAGGGAAAATTTTGATCTCTTAACTTTGACCTTTTTCTCCCCCTTTTGCCATATATCGAAAAGAGTGGGGGTGTGTGAAACACAAATATGTTGGTGCAGGGGCACTAGATAATCGAACCTTGGTCTTGATGATGACAAAGATTCAAAGTTAAGTTATTTTGTTATCTCATGTGATATGCTAAGTGTGCAGGAAGTGTTTAAGCTAAGCCAAAGGTCAAGCGACATCCGGAGAATCTCAAGTTGAGAAATTGTGGTGGTCGGGCGACACTAGGAGAACCTCGGGGAGTCGAGGAACCTCAGTGGTGACCGAAAGCTAAGCGACATGTCAAGAGGACCAAAGGTAAGCTCCGTGTGTGGAGCGGTGGTAGGGACACACCCTCGGTTAGAGGACAATCCTAGGCATTGATCCGACTAAGGCTTCCGGAGGAATGCTGAAGTCTAGATCGGACAGTCAAAGGACTGTCACACTGCATGACATTATGCATATATTGTGCTAATCTTGTATTGTAGGAATTCTCAAGTACAGCAGTCAACTGGAGATGTCAGTAGTCGACTGAAGGCAGTCGACTGCTAAGAGGATCAGTCGATTGATGTCGACGAATCAGCCCAATGCACAAGGTCAAAGAGATAGAGATTGATGCCACCACCTTAGGATAAGATAAGCCGCCACCTCAGGATAAGATAAGCCGCCACCTCAAGATAAGATCCATGAGTTTTGGATCTGGATCGGGACAAATTCCAAGGCGCAAATCTATAAAAGGAGGGGAGGACTCACACCCAAATTCAAGAATCTCCCAAGTGCTCATGCTCTCTACAACGCTACTCCGACCGTGCGCCATCTTCTAATTAATTATCGGTATTATTATTATCTTTCTGTACTTAATTTGTATAAGGACCGGTAAGGTTGTTACCGACCTTATAATAATTGTAATCGTCTTGTCTCTTACCTCCAACGAGGAAGAGACTTTTAGTGATTGCCCTTCGGAAGCGATTAAGGATTGCAGGGCCTTGGATTAGCAGTCGGTGGGCTGTGAACCAAGTAAAAAAGCTTTGTGTCTTTCTTGTGTTTGTCTTTTAGTTTTCCGCAGTGTACTTGGTTTTAATCGTCGAAAAAGAAAAGTTTTTATGAACGCTATTCACCCTATCCTCTAGCGCTCATATCGATCCAACAATTGGTATCAGAGCGAGGGCGCTCAGATTCGGTGCAACCACCGGTCGAGCATTTTCTTTTCTTTATTTTTATTTTTATTTTTAAATATCTCCCGCACTACTAATCCAAGACCAAGTCTTGGGACTTTTTGGTTTGTGTTTTTTTTTTGCGAGTTTTAGAAAATCATTGACAGAGCAAACCATGGAAGAGTCTCCCACAAGGCATAAAGGTAACAATGTCAATTTAAAATTTAAATTTCATATTATTTGCTTTAAGTGCAGGGAGAGAGGACACTATAAAAATAAGTGTCCTACTGTAAAGACTCGAACAGCCTTAATCGACGACAAAGGAGACACCATTGCTAGGAATCCGGAAGAACACGGAGCACATCAAGTGCTTCGGGTGCGGAAGATTCGATCACTACAAGAATCGGTGTCCGAAAAAAAAGGTTAGTAAAGTTAATAATTTTGAAAAGTTGAGTTTTAGAATAGTTGATAATTTAGATAAATTTTGTAATTGTTGTCAATTAATTAATACAATTAATAATTCAACTAATAAAAAATTAATTAATTCAGATTTAATTAGTTTAAATAATAATAATAATAATATCATGGAAGAAAATGATCAAATTAATCTAACATTTGATAAAATTAACAAAGAGATTAATCAAATATTTAGTTTAATCAACATAGATCTAGATCAAGTTAAAGATAAAACCAACCTAGGAGTTAATCAGAATAATCAAACCCTTGATCAGAATAATCAAACCATAGGACAGAATCATCAAATCCTAGATCTGATTAATCAAGATAATTCCGAATTTAAAATGTCACGCCCCGAGAGCAAGCCGAGCCAAAAATCAAACGAACGACACCTCCCTTGTACGTGGTAACATTTCGGGTTAATACAAGGCTCGTAGGCCCACAATAACAATCACATAACAAATAAAAACACAACAACATAATGAAACACAACGGAAACTAATACAACGACATACCCATAACCCCACATATACAATACATCCACATCATGCATACCGATATTACTAACACACCACAACCACATACAGTACATCGACAAAATCCGAATCTACAAGTCCACAACACAGTACACTACGAAAACTCCAAATACAATACACGACGGACGCAAAGCCCAAAACCAATACGGGAGCCTCGGAGGTGAGATGAGATGTCCGCCAGCGGTGCTCCAAGCTGTCACGAAGTCTTCTACCTATTACCTGGGCGACAGAAAAACCCAGGGTCCGTGGGGGGTGGTGAGTAAAACTCAGCAGGTAATAGAAAAACATATATATATGCCATATCACATGTATTTTCAACAACATACTCTAGAGGTATAACAGGTATATCAGCATAGTATATAAATACAAGCATATACCGTCTAACCAAATAAACAACTTAAAAATGCAGACATACCTGAAGTCTGCTACGCTACTCTGATCCAACCTGAACATATATCAAACATATATATATATATAACAGGAAGAGTAGATCAACTCACAATATACTCTAGCTATAGGTTAAGGTATCTAATGGCCTGTCCAACCCATACCAGTATCTGACACAATCGTATAACAAATGCAAGAAATATGCATGAATATGATGTACACTCAAATGCAGCAAGCATAGTACAATCAAATGCAACATCACAATAATCATATATATATAGACCGCATCTATATATATAATCTCAACCATCCATATATATATATACATGCATATATGTATATATATATGGTAATATGCAAAGTGCCATAAGATACGACAATGCAACATGCATGGTCATGCCTGCTCACCCTTACTCGCTACCACGCCCCCAGTGTGGCCTAGGTGGCACGACATGACAACTGTCCCAACTCACACCAACCACTGCTATAGAGTGGTCGAGTGGGCAGTATGATCAAGTAGCATATGAGCATAAAGAGCTCGCTACACAACGAGGGTCCCTGTTGCTGGCCACTCCGACTAACACTACCAATGAGTGGTCGAGTACCACGCACCCAGGACAACTGCACGCAACTCCAACTACCACCGTCTATAGTGGTAGAGTGCGGCACAACAGATGCTCTGCCCTCACACCAGTTACTCCTCGGGGACTACTCTGGGAGGCAAGATGACTGACGACTCTCTCAACCCCAAGAGAGACTATGTCGCCAGAATGCATGCAAATGACATGTGTATGCTGTCACACGTACATCCATCTACCACAGACTCTCTATTCAGCAAAGATTCATACCCATCTAATCAATACTCTCTATCCTGTAGAGAGTTGTACTCAACAGATCGATGGACTCTCTATCCTGTAGAGAGCCGTACTCAACTGATCATAACTCTCTATCCAATAGAGAGTCGTACTCAACTGATTGACACACTCTCTATCCTGTAGAGAGTCGTACTCGACTGATCATAACTCTCTCTCTAATAGAGAGTCACACTCAACTGATCGACGCACTCTCTATCCGATAGAGAGTCGTACTCGACTAATCATATCAAGCTGGGACCACCGGTTCGCAACGACACTCTAATCACCCTTCACTTAACCATTACACAACTCATGGTTGGTAACAGTATGCAACATATGAGTATTGGAAATAAATCCTACATTTAGGACATTACCTACCCATAGATGACCTTTTTCCCAATTTATAATTTGGGTCATCACCCGTACTGACATTTACACCCTACTAATCATCTAAGCCAATTTACATCACATCTATAACTCCTAAATCATGATAGGGTATATGTGATATCAACAATTGATCATAAATAAATCCAACGATAAGTTCAAGCATACGATAATAAGAGCAGGGTCAAGGTAATATGAACACCTAACACGCTCATATCTATGACTAAATCTGAATGCAATACATCTACCCGGACCAGGTAGGAAATTACCCACCTGTTATGAAGACTGTGTCGATAGTCTTCACGTCCATGAACATATCTTGAATTAAGGTCCCAACTGTAGAATACAAATAACCAATTGCCATCATACATACTAGGAATATGAATCTAAGCCAATCTTAGTCTATTTTGTAAACCACATATATACTGTAAGTAGAATTTCCCTACAGTATCAAATTAAATCAATTCACATATAAATCTCAATCTAAACTTACCTAACATTGCTTCAATTACCCACAGTCGATCCAGAAGAAGAAATCCATTGTCCTAAGCACCCAACTTCTTGATTCACATTTGAAAATATGATATGGAAAATTCAACAGAGTTGAAGACAACAACCCATCTCTACCTGTAATTGTAAGATGTATTACAGGTATCATCAATCCAATTTAAACCTTACCTTCAATCCTTCACATTTCCGATCCTACGGTGAATCTGCACATGAAACCCACCATTGATCTTCCCCCATAACCACCTGTAACCACACAATACATCAGTTTCCCTTACCTATTAATCTTCAAATTCGCAACACTTACCACTTTTCATCACAATCACGGTGCTATACACACTAGAAATGGCAATGACAACTGAGCAAGGAATCATTGCTGCAATCGATCGAAGAACGATCACGAATCTCATCGGAGACCTGAGCTGTGGCAGAAGTGAGAGAGCTCACGGTAGAGGAAGTCTTTGAAACAGCGGAGACAGATCTTGGTTTCGAAAATGGGGCATGGCGGTAGGACCTCCCCTTGACAACAACCTTGCCTTCTCCTTTATTCTGTTCACCGGTAGAAACACCTGCTGCCCTTGCTCTGGCGGTGATCAGCCAAGCAACTCACAATGATGTCGATCTGGGAAGACAACCCGTCGATCCGGCAGCATGGCAACGCCGAATGTCCAGTGTGGGTGATGGCAGACCGGCTAGCTGTGGTTGTCCACAGTGGTCGAAGGCAATCGGCTGGATCGAAAGGAGATCGACTGGATCGGGCAGAAGGGATGTCGATCCGCCCACTGCTCCGGTGAGAATGAAGAGCGATGGAGAGGAGAGCAGTGCGTGCGGCTGTGGACTGCGATGGGGCAGCAGTAGATCTCTCATGGTGGCGGCGAGTGGAGCAGCGGCTGCGAAGAAATGGGAACAGGGGGAAGGAGAGTCGGGATTGAGAAAAAAAAAATCGCGACGGTGAAGAAGCGAAAGGAATTTACGCGAGTTGGGGAAACGCTCGCGCAGAGAAACCGTCGGAAGGCGAGAACGACTCGGTCTTAATGGCATTAACGGGTTGGGTTTTTAAATCCTATAAGCAACTTAACCCTAAAGACTAAACCTAGGTTCAATTAACCCCTATCTATTAAACCTGGGTCAGATTTTAATTAAAGTCCTAACCATGCATTTTTTTCGCCATATCTTACATTCTCCCCCACTTAATAAAATTTGCTCTCCAAATTCATACTAGCATGCAAGAAAATTAAATTCAAGCAGGTTTTCGGATGACCACACACATATCTCAAGTGAACAAATGAGGGCATCGAGCTCGGATAGTATCTTCCAGCTCTCACATAGCCTCTTCATCGGTATGATGTTGTCATCCAACCTTTATGAGTCGGATGGTTTTGTTCCGCAACTGACGCTCCTTGCGACCAGGAATCCACACTGGAAACTTCTCATAGGTTGCATTAGACTGAGGTGAGAGTGGTACCTCTTTCAGAACATGATCAAAATGCGGTACGTATTTCCTCAGCATAGAAACATGAAATACGTTGTGAACACCCGCAAGTGTCGGAGGTAAAGCCAACCGATAAGCTACACCTCTATAATCCATGACACCTGATCTGAATAGATCCTCCAACGTCTAAATGATACACTCAGATTGTTCATCTGTCTGCGGATGAAACGTTGCACTAAGCCGAAGCTCTGTGCCTATAGTCTGGTGCAGACTCTGCCAAAATCGCGAGGTAAATCGCGAATCTCTATCCGATATGGTACTTAAAAGTACCCCACGCAATCCGATAATCTTCTGACAATACCACTCTGTCGAACGATCCAATGGGTACGACCCACGAATAGGAAAGAAGTGAGCTGATTTGGTCAGTCGATCCACAATCACCCAAATCGCATCACGTCCTTTACGGGTTCTATGCAATCCCGTAACGAAATCAATCGTGATATGCTCCCACTTCCATTTCGGAATCAGAATTTTCTAGAGTAATCCAGCGAGTTTCTGATGTTCAGTCTTCACCTATTGGCATACTAAACATCGAGCAGCAAAATCTTCTATAACTCTCTTTATACCATTCCACCAGTATAAACATCTCAAATCTTGATACATCAGAGTACCACCAGGATGCATAGCAAATCCCAAATAAGGTGCCTCCGGTAGTAACTCTATCTTAAGTGGATGTGTGTCCAAAAGAACATATCTATATTAGAGGCGAAAAAATTTATCTTCTCATAAGAGAAGTCCATCTACCGTCCAAAATCCACTCCACCACACACTCTGTAAGTGCATGGGAGACTATAGCGCCCAATCTCGCAAGTTGCAACTGTTCGCATTCCAACAACTCTATAGTAGCTACCTAGTAGCTAGTCAAAATCCCATGAGCATTCCTGCTCCATACAATTACAAATCCAGATAATAACTACTAATGTCACGTCATGTATATGACAGACTATCTCGTAGTTTCTTAACTGTCATAGGCATAAGATATGTCTCATTTATCTGCATCGGAATCATTCCGATCCCTGAAATGATGCATCTGCGTACATCATCCTTTTATCCACTCCGGAAGGATTAACTAATACTCGTGTAAAAGTTAACCGCCGTCTATGTCTTGTAACTGGTTTCACCAGCTTCTGACTAAATGATTTCCAACATCACCTTTGTCAAACAAGTCCGTGGTATAGTAATGTCAAGCATTCTATCCACATCTACGGAATTAACCAAAACATACAAGGAAAACCACCATCTACGGTGGTCGAGTGCGCAACTCCAACTACCACAATCAACAGTGGCCAAGTTACGCAACTCCAACAACCACAAACTGATCCAATCGTGTCCAGGATACACGATTCTCAAATTCATGGACGACTAAATCATTAATTAGTCTAACAACTTAATCAAAACTCATACAATTCATACCAAGTATGAAATTGTCGTCTCTACACACCTGTATCTCCTTTACTCTAAGCTGACGATATAATAATCATCTCAACGACAATGATAATTGTATGATATCATGTCACTACAATATCAACACTCCAGTGGTAAATCAACCCTAGAGTATACGCAGATGTCCTTAACTGATCTAAATAGATCATTTATCCATAACGAAGGATATTCTTCACAATAACTACTGTATTCCATCATCGATAATCGATGCATACTTTCAAAGGTCCATCTCTCTTTCAACAAAGAGTTCCGGATCTTCTCAAGGAGAAATACTGGGACAGATAATTATCTCCTCCAACATCTCCTATAATCACAACTTACGTTCCTCCAATTCCTATAGTGTTTAACAACATTGATACCAACAAAAATATCATTCAATATGTGATCTTCGATACCGAACTATTTTTCGCAATCATTTCGATCGCCTACTCCACTTGCCTAAGCAACGGCAAGACTAGGAGTTCATTCGAAACTGCATCCGAATGCTCTCGGATTATACGCACATCTGAGAGACATAATCATACTTCCAACCATTTGACCATCCGTAAGGATATGTCTATAGTAAAGATTTGTCTATCCAAGTCTAAGGGTCTCCCTTAACTTCTTAATCGTTGGTTCACTTCTCACCTGACGGTAGAGATACCACCGACCCACAAGTCGATGTAAAGGACCCCTTTTTAATCCAACCTAAGAATGTTCTAGATACAGATACCTGTAACTGCAAGCATGTCTCAACATATTAACCTAGAGGGTAAACTAAAGTAATACCCTGAACGATCAATTATCTGTCAATCCGATCCAAAAGCTCCCTGCAGGTCTCGGTCTTTCTCTGAAGAAAAACAGATCAGATCCAACAGTTCACGACAAAGCGGTCGCATTTCTACGACGAATGCCTGGGGGATTTTCCTTGGATCATCTGATCACATCCCCAAATCCTACGAGCTGCAACTATAGGATACCAAATAGATACGACCATCGTCGTATACTCTCTCCTCTGCACTAAGCAAAACACATCTGGAGGTAACTGTTGTTGTCTGCTGAATCTTCTAAGATGTCTTTTGCTGATGCTGCTTCTGTGCTGATCTCTGCTGAAGGGGAGTATCAAGGAACTCCATTCACACCTGAGGTAGTAGGTTGTTGCTGATGAGATAACCCAATCTTCTGTGCCGATCTCTGCTGTCGAGACGATACATCATCCTCCCGGAACACCATTGGTAGTCTTCAACTGAGTCTTTAAAATACACCACCTCCTCTGTACTGGTTGCTCACAATAGCATCAGATGAACTGATCCAATGGATATCTGACTTCACGTGTCTTCGTGATCTGCACTGCACGCACACAATCCCTTCGAAGTCTTTGTTCTGATTTTGTTGATATCCTCGAGAATATCCTGATGATCTGCGGTTGGTCTTCCATAATCGGATAGTAGCTCAAAGCCTATGACTCCGATCTTGCTCCTTCTATCCAATAGTCAGAGACTTCTGACTCTAATAAGTTGACCTGCAATATATGCTTATCGGTCTCCAACTCTTAAACACTTGTACGGAGCCATTTCTAAACTTCTATTTCAATCCAACGTCTTCCAGCAGAATCTGGTAGAAGATCCCGACATCTTAATCCAACTATAAGCCAATAACCCCGGGTGGCTTAAATCATCCATTCACCTTCTTGAGCTATTAGGTGGTCGTAACCTCCGCAAGTCTCACGACTCTGCACAGTACACTATTACTAACCGAGCACCCTTTCTTGAAGCTCAAGAATTCCTTACACTGTGTCACTAAAAAGTGACACGGGGAAATACACTCTTCCAACATCACTAATCCATGATCAAGTGATATATTATTTCCCGAAGATTATTTTTTGCATTTATCACCAAATACCGGCTTGATCCCGATAATGGTATGCAAACAACTCTTCTTTCTCGGTATAACATGAGTTAAGTACTCAAAAGTACTCTCAAAGTTATACATCTCAGTACGAACAACTCAGGGATAAAATCCCTATGAAACACTGTAACATAGCCTTCCGCTATCTGTATCAACAATAGCAAATTTGTCTTGTCCATTACCCAACGGGTAATGATCTGACTAGCATAGTTAGTGGAAATCTCCAAGACTATAGTCTCTGATTTCCATAATAAATATGACGACTTGGCCCCTGTTTTCCGACTCGGTATCAGTCGGCTCTCAAAGGTAAATCACCTTCTCGACACAGATTCAAGACTCACAGACTCAACAGGTCGTTCCCGTGGTCAACTCATACCACGGTTACGAATAATAACCAACACACTACAGGTTATTCATTGGTATAAGCATCTAAATGCATAGCCAACATAACGGGGAGTATAAACCCTAAAGGTCACTCCGGTTGGTCGCCTCGGTGGACGACCCCTACTACAAGTCTGCACAGGTATCATAACTATACTGTATACACCTACTGATGAAGTTTAGATAAATATCTACTAAACCATAAATTATCAGAAATTCTTACCTCATGCTGCTTGGAGCTCAGGCCGCTGTCCATCTCATCTCAGAAAACCAAAGTCGAATAAATCGACTCCCGAGAATCCAAGACTCGACACAAAAATAACATTGTATGACATCGCAGAACCTTGGGCTCTGATACCACTAAAGTTGTCATGTTCCGAGAGCATGTCGAGCCGAAAATCAAACGGACGACACCTCCCCTGTACGTGGCAACATTTCGGGTTAATACAAGGCCCGTAGGCCCACAATAACAATAACATAACAAATAAAAACACAACAACATAACGAAACACAGCGGAAACTAAAACAACGACATACCCATAACCCCACATATACAATACATCCACATCATGCATACTGGTATGACGAACACACCACAACCACATACAGTACATCGACAAAATCCGAATCTACAAGTCCACAATACAGTACACTACGAAAACTCCAAATACAATACACGACGGATGCAAAGCCCAAAACAAATATGGGAGCCTCGGAGGTGAGATGAGATGTCCGCCAGCGGTGCTCCAAGCTGTCACGAAGTCTTCTACCTATTACTTGGGCGACAGAAAAACCCAAGGTCCGTGGGGGGTGGTGAGTAAAACTCAGCAGGTAATAGGAAAATATGTATATATGCCATATCACATGTATTTTCAACAACATACTCTAGAGGTACAACAGGTATATCAACATAGTATATAAATACAAGCATATACCGTCTAACCAAATAAACAACTTAAAAATGCAGACATACCTGAAGTCTGCTACGCTACTCTGATCCAACCTGAACATATATCAAACATATATATATATATATATAACAGGAAGAGTAGATCAACTCACAATATACTCTAGCTACAGGTCAAGGTATCTAATGGCCTGTCCAACCCATACCAGTATCCGACACAATCGTATAATAAATGCAAGAAACATGCATGAATATGATGTACACCCAAATGCAGCAAGCATAGTACAATCAAATGCAACATCACAATAATCATATATATATAGACCGCATCTATATATATAATCTCAACCATCCATATATATATATACATGCATATATGTATATATATATGGTAATATGCAAAGCGCCATAAGATACGGCAATGCAACATGCATGGTCATGCCTGCTCACCCCTACTCGCTACCACGATCCCAGTGTGGCATAGGTGGCACAACATGACAATTGTCCCAACTCACACCAACCACTGCTATAGAGTGGCCGAGTGGGCAGTATGATTAAGTAGCATATGAGCGTAAAGAGCTCGCTACACAACGGGGGTCCCTACTGCTGGCCACTCCGACTAACACTACCAATGAGTGGTCGAGTACCACGCACCCAGGACAACTGCACGCAACTCCAACTACCACCGTCTATAGTGGTAGAGTGCGGCACAACAGATGTTCTGCCCTCACACCAGTTACTCCTCGGGGAGTGCTCTGGGAGGCAAGATGATTGATGACTCTCTCAACCCCAAGGGAGACTATGTCGTCAGAATGCATGCAAATGACATGTGTATGCTGTCACACGTACATCCATCTACCACAGACTCTCTGTTCAGCAAAGATTCATACCCATCTAATCAATACTCTCTATCCTGTAGAGAGTTGTACTCAACATATCGACGGACTCTCTATCCTGTAGAGAGCCGTACTCAACTGATCATAACTCTCTATCCAATAGAGAGTCGTACTCAACTGATCGATGCACTCTCTACCCTGTAGAGAGTCGTACTCGACTGATCATAACTCTCTCTCCAATAGAGAGTCGCACTCAACTGATCGACGCACTCTCTATCCGATAGAGAGTCGTACTCGACTAATCATATCAAGCTGGGACCACCGGTCCGCAACAACACTCTAATCACCCTTCACTTAACCATTACACAACTCATGGTTGGTAACAGTATGCAACATACGAGTATTGAAAATAAATCCTATATTTAGGACATTACCTACCCATAGATGACCTTTTTCCCAATTTATAATTTGGGTCATCACCCGTACTGACATTTACACCCTACTAATCATCTAAGACAATTTACATCACATCTATAACTCCTAAATCATGATAGGGTATATGTGATATCAACAATTGAGCATAAATAAATCCAACGATAAGTTCAAGCATACGATAATAAGAGCAGGGTCAAGGTAATATGAACACCTAACATGCTCATATCTATGACTAAATCTGAATGCAATACATCTACCCGGACCAGGTAGGAAATTACCCACCTTTTATGAAGACTATGTCGATAGTCTTCACGTCCATGAACCTATCTTGAATTAAGGTCCCAACTGTAGAATACAAATAACCAATTGCCATCATACATACTAGGAATATTAATCTAAGGCAATCTTAGTCCATTTTGTAAACCACATATATACTGTAAGTAGAATTTCCCTACAGTATCAAATTAAATCAATTCACATATAAATCTCAATCTAAACTTACCTAACATTGCTTTAATTACCCACAGCCGATCCGGAAGAAGAAATCCATTGTCCTAAGCACCCAACTTCTTGATTCACATTTGAAAATATGATATGGACAATTCAACAGAGTTGAAGACAACAACCCATCTCTACCTGTAATTGCAAGATGTATTACAGGTATCATCAATCCAATTTAAACCTTACCTTCAATGCTTCACATTTCCGATCCTACGGTGAATCTGCACATGAAACCCACCATTGATCTTCCCCCCATAACCACCTGTAACCACACAATACATCAGTTTCCCTTACCTATTAATCTTCAAATTTGCAACACTTACAACTTTTCCTCACAATCACGGTGCTATACACACCAGAAATGGCAATGACAACTGAGCAAGGAATCATTGCTGCAATCGATCGAAGAACGATCACGAATCTCATCGGAGACCTGAGCTGTGGCAGAAGTGAGTGAGCTCATGGTAGAGGAAGGCTTCGAAACAGCGGAGACAGATCTTGGTTTTGGAAATGGGGCACGGCGGCAGGACCTCCCCTTGACAGCAACCTTCCCTTCTCCTTTGTTCTGTTCACCGATAGAAACACTTGCTGCCCTTGCTCCGGCGGTGATCGGCCAAGCAACTCACAATGACGTCGATCTGGGAAGACAACCTGTCGATCCGGCAGCATGGCGACGCCGGATGTCCAGTGTGGGCAATGGCAGACCAGCTAGCTGTGGTTGTCCACGGTGGTTGAAGGCAATCGGCTGGATCGGAAGGATATCGACTGGATCGGGCAGAAGGGATGTCGATCCGCCCACTGCTCCGGTGAGAATGAAGAGCGACGGAGAGGAGGGCAGTGTGTGCAGCTGTGGATGACGATGGGGCAGCAGTAGATCTCTCATGGTGGCGGCGAGTGGAGCGGCGACGACGGCGAAGAAATGGGAACAGGGGGAAAAAGAGTCGGGATCGAGGAAAAAAAAATCGCGACGGTAAAGAAGTGAAAGGAATTTACGCGAGTTGGGGAAACGCTCGTGCAGAGAAACCATCGGAAGGCGAGAACGACTCGGTCTTAATGGCATTAACGGGTTGGGTTTTTAAATCCTATAAGCAACTTAACCCTAAAGACTAAACCTAGGTTCAATTAACCCCTATCTATTAAACCTGGGTCAGATTTTAATTAAAGTCCTAACCATGCATTTTTTTTTGCCATATCTTACAAAAAAATTATGTTTTGAAAAATTCAACCATAAAAAAATCAAAATTAACTTTAAAAAATTCCAAAGATAATCTAAATAATTCTAATAATAATTCTATCTTTAAAAACTCTAACAATCTTATCTTAAATAATTCTAATAATAATTCTACCTTTAAAAACTCTAACAATTTTATCTTAAATAATTCTAATAATAATTCTACCTTTAAAAACTCTAATAATCTTATTTTAAATAATTCTAATAATAATTCTACCTTTAAAAACTCTAACAATCTTATCTTAAATAATTCTAATAATAATTCTACCTTTAAAAATTCTAATAATCTTATCTTGAATAATTCTAATAATTCTACCTTAAAAAATTCTAATAATTTTAATAATTCTATTTTTAAAAAGTCTAATAATCTTATCTTAAAAAATTCTAATAATTCTACTTTTAAAAAGTCTAATAATCTTATCTTGAAAAAGTCTAATAATATTATTTTGAAAAATTCTAATAATCCTATTTTAAATAATTCACAATCTAACTTAATTAAAAATTCAAAATTAGATAATCAAACCAATAAAATTAATTATAATAGAGTACCATTTGATTATACACAAATTAATAATCTAGTAATTAAACCTTCAACTTTTAAAAATTCAACTAATAAATATATAGACTTGGATTACAAGTCTAAGCTAACCAAAAATCAAGACACTAAAATTTGTAAACCTAATTATAATAAAGTATCTTATAACTATAGAACAAATAAAAGTCTACCCAAGAAAACAACCATTTCTTTAAATTGATTGAATGTTGCTTGCTCATGCATACATATCATTATCATGCTTATTTTGTCATGTCATACATACTAGTTTTAAATTCACTCTCATAGAATGGTTAGATAGGAAATAATTAATTAATCTTGACAACATAGTATCAGGACGTGGTGAGATGATAGTACGTTAAGGAAATGAAGTCAAGTGTATCCAAGTTGGATAAGGAGTATCTAGCTTGGTGCATTTAACTAAGTGGAACTAACTGAAGCTACCTCACCACATCCTAAACTAGTTAGATCAGGACGTAATCCTAAGTGAATTAAGTGTGTAATTTCCTAAGTTGGCTTTGTCTAAGGAAGTGGTCGTTGTTTCGATCAAAGAAGGCCCCTGTGCCTCGTCACGACCTGGAAGCCCTCTTTTGAAATGTTCACTTAACAAACTAAAGGTGAAATCCGAATCTAACCCAAGATTAATTAATTTCTAAGGCATTAAATTAAATTCATCTCACAATACCTATAATAATAACTTGGTTGATC
Source organism: Wurfbainia villosa (assembly GCA_025175895.1). Classification (NCBI taxonomy): domain Eukaryota; kingdom Viridiplantae; phylum Streptophyta; class Magnoliopsida; order Zingiberales; family Zingiberaceae; genus Wurfbainia; species Wurfbainia villosa. The sequence goes on along the minus strand of CM045998.1, from coordinate 42,253,868 downwards.
ATGTAGAATGGGTGAGATGGTAAGGACAACAAATTAAAAATGATTTTGAAAATGATTTCAAAATTTATATACACATAAATAGATTCTTAAAACTATTTTTATTGGTTTCCATGATTATTGTGTGTAGTTATACGTAGTTTTCAAAACAACTATGCTTCTTAAAATGATGGTTAGTTGACCAATACTGAACGTCTAAATCCTTAGGTCAACTTTAGATACCTAGACCCTCTGGACACTTAGGTGAGCCTTCCTTATAAGGATGTCCTAAGAGTTTGTCAGACAAAAGGGGAGACCCTCTAGATATGCCTTCCTTGTGGCTAACAAGGATGTTAGGTTAAGGGGGAGGTTCTAATTGGATAATCATCATAGAAGTTGTTAAAAAATATTTTTTTTTAAATCCTTCTTTTGATAATATGCCAAGGGGGAGAGAAGACTTAAGTTGGACAAACTTAGTATCTAGATACCTCTAATTTGGCATAAAAACCAATAGACATGAGCCTTTAAAATGTTTTTTTTTAAATTCTTTCTCAAAATTTTATAACAATGTTAAAGGTTAGGGGGTCACATTCTAACCTAGGATATACATTGTTGGTGCAGGATCTAGAAACCTAAACTCCTAAACTCTTAAGTATTAAAGGGAGTTGAACATATTAAATCAACTTGATTAGCATGTTTAAAAATTTTATTTCTTGGCAATGTACCCAATATAAAGTTATTTTTGATATATGTCAAAGGGGGAGAGAGAATAAAGTTAAGAGGTTACTTACTTTTTCTTTCCCAAAAAGTAATTATTTTTTAAAACTCACCTAGGGTTAAGGGGGAGGTTTTGAAAAATTATTGTTCAATGCTTACTGCTTATTTTCTCTTATCTTTGAATTGGTTTGCCATAGATCAAAAAGGGAAAGATTGTTGGATCAGGGGTACTAGATAATCGAACCTTGGTTTTGATGATGACAAAGATTCAAAGTTAAGTTATTTTGTTATCTCATGTGATATGCTAAGTGTGCAGGAAGTGTTTAAGCTATGCAAAAGGTCGAGCGACATCCGGAGAATCTCAAGTTGAGAAACCGTGGTGGTCGGGCGACACCAGGAGAACCTCGGGGAGTCGAGGAACCTCAATGGTGACCGAAAGCTAAGCGACAGGTCAAGAGGACCAAAGGTAAGCTCCGTGTGTGGAGCGGTGGTAAGGACGCGCCCTCGGTTAGAGGACAATCCTAGGCGTCGATCCGACTAAGGCTTCCGGAGGAATGCTGAAGTCGAGATTGGACAATCAAAGGACTGTCACACTGCATGACATTATGCATCTATTGTGCTAATCTTGTATTGTAGGAATTCTCAAGTGCGCGATCTCGGAGATGTCGAGTCATTGATCAAGGCGATCATTGCTAAGAGGATCGATGTCGACGAATCGAGGTCAAAGAGATAGAGATTGATGCCACCACCTCAGGATAAGATAAGTCGCCACCTCAGGATAAGATAAGCCGCCACCTCAAGATAAGATCCACGAGTTTTGGATCTGGATCGGGACAAATTCTAAGGCACAAATCTATAAAAGGAGGGGAGGACTCACTCCCAAATTCAAGAATCTCCCAAGTGCTCGTGCTCTCTACAACGCTACTCCGACCGTGCGCCATCTTCTAATTAATTATCGGTATTATTATTATCTTTTTGTACTTAATTTGTATAAGGACTGGTAAGGTTGTTACCGACCTTATAATCATTGTAATCGTCTTGTCTCTTACCTCTAACGAGGAAGAGACTTTTAGTGATTGCCCTTCGGAAGCGATTAAGGATCGCAGAGCCTTGGATTAGCAGTCGGTGGGCTGTGAACCAAGTAAAAAAGCTTTGTGTCTTTCCTGTGTTTGTCTTTTAGTTTTCCGCTGTGTACTTGGTTTTAATCGTCGAAAAAGAAAAGTTTTTATGAACCCTATTCACCCTCCCCTCTAGCGTTCATATCGATCCAACAAAATATAGGTATTAAATTTAAAGTCCAAGCATGTTCCATATTATTTTGAAAATAATATACTGAAAATAAGCTCATCTATAAAATATTCGACTCATATTGACTTGATTGATATGAAAAATCAACCAGTCCTGGTCAAACTCGGTTAGTATGTATGATTATACTCCGTGGTTCATGGCGATGCACTAGCTCTACATCTGGAACCAGGAGTAAGATCCTAACATCTCACGCCCATCTACGTGGCTAAATACACAAACACATTAGTCCTATGTGTTGTGAGATGTATTGACTCCTTAAATCTATAGGTGCATGATATCTAAGGTATGTCCTATGGTAGTTCCATGAAAATGAAAAGTAAGAAATAGTAGTAAGAAAATATAATTTGTAAGTTCCTATTCTATTATGCACATGCCCAATTTTCATCTTAATAGACTAAATTCGGCTTCAGGTAGGGGTTTAGTAAATAGGTCTGCCAAGTTGGACTTCGATTCGATGTATTTGAGTTGTATGGCTCTGTTGGCCACATGTTCTTGAATGAAATGATGTTTGACCTCTATATGTTTGGTCCTAGAATGACATATCAGATTCTTAGTTAGGTTAATTAAGCTAATGTTATCTACGTGGAGTTTAGTGTTTGTGAAATCTAACTTAAAGTCTCAGAGAGTGTGCTTCATCCAAAGAAGTTGAGTAACACACTCACCCATCGCGATGTATTCAGCTTCGGTGGTAGATAAGACAATACAGTGTTGCTTCCTACTGCACCAACTTACTAGACTCGAGCCGAGAAGTTGACAACAACCACTCGTACTCTTTCTATCGAGCTTACTACCGGCATAGTCCGAATCGGAGTAGCCGGTTAGTTCGAACTCAGTAGATCTAGGGTACCAAATACCGACATTAAGTGTAGCCTTTAGATATCTAAGGATACGCTTGACTAGAGTTAGGTGAGACTCTTTGGCACAAGTTTGGAATCTTGCGCACATACTTACTGCAAATAAGATATCAGGTCGGCTTGCAGTTAAGTAAAGGAGACTCCCTATTATGCTCCTATAGTATTTTAAATCAATTGAATTTATGATTACATCTTCTTCTATATTTACATTCATTGCCATTGGGGTATTAATAATTTTAGCGTCTTGCATTCCAAAGCGTTTAATTAATTCCCTAGTATATTTGCGTTGATGTAGGTATATTCCATCTTTAGTTTGTTTAATTTGTAGACCTAAGAAGAAGCTCAACTCTCCTACTAAATTCATTTCAAATTCACTTTCCATAAGTAAAATGAATTCATTCAGTAGGATCGAGTTGGTGGTTCCGAAAATAATATCATCTACGTAGATTTGGGCTATGAATATGTCTTTATCTAAGGTTTTTACGAAAAGGGTTGGGTCAACTACACCTTGGTTAAATCCTTTGGACTTAAGATACACCGAAAGTCTCTCGTACCAAGCTCGAGGAGCTTGTTTAAGTCCATAGAGGGCTTTCTTTAACCTAAGGACATGGTCGGGTTTATCTAAACTTTCGAAACTGGGGGGTTGACTAACATAAACCTCTTCTTTAATGTATCCATTCAAGAACACAGATTTCACATCCATTTGTAACAACTTAAATTCTCGATGTGCAGCATATGCTAATAGCATTCGAATGGACTCTAATCTAGCTACTGGGGCATAGGTCTCATCGTAATCTAATTCTTCAACTTGACTAAACCCTTTAACGATTAGTCTAGCTTTATTTCTAACTACTTCACCTTTATCATCAAGTTTATTTCTAAACACCCACCTTGTTCCAACAATTGTTTTATCTTTAGGTGGTGGTACTAATTCCCATACTTCGTTCCTAGTGAATTGAGCCAACTCTTCTTGCATTGCAATAATCCAATCGGGATCAAGAAGAGCTTGGTCAATAGTTTTGGGTTCAATTTTAGAAATCAAGGAGATTTTACTGAGGTTTCTGTATGAGGCTCTAGTTCAAACTCCTAGACTTGGATCACCTATCACTTGGTCGATAGGATGATTCATTTGAGTCCTAGTTGGATTTGGGTTTGAGTCTACAACTTGATTAATAGGATGATTCGTTTGAGTTTTAGTTTGGTTAGAGTCATCTATAACTTGGTTGATAGGCTGACTTGGTTTACTTAGGTTAGGATTAATACTAGACCTGATCTCCGGATCAGAGTTAGGTCTAGTATGAATCGGCTCACTAATTGGGGTTGCCGGGGGTTTTGTAGGTTCATGTCCTTCATCAAATACTACATTGATAGTCTCCTCGACTCTAAGGGTGTCATGATTATATACTCTATAAGCTCTACTTGTAGTTGAGTATCCTAGAAAGATTACGATCAAGGTTTTGGATGTAAATTTTCCTAGGTAATCCTTAGTATTTAGGATATGTACCTTACACCCAAATACCCTAAAATACTTGATGTTAGGTATTTTATCATGATAAATCTCGTATGAGGTCTTAAGGTGCCTCTTTACCATAAGGATCCTATTTTGGACATAGCATGCCGTACTCACGGCTTCCGCCCAAAACCTATCGGGTAGGTTATACTCGTTTAACATTGTCCTAGCGGCTTCTTGTAGGGTTCTATTCTTATGTTCTACTAGGCCATTCTGTTGTGAGGTTCTAGGGCAAGAGAACTCATGGTGGTATCCATTTAGGTTACAGAATTATGTAAACTTGTGGTTCTCGAATTCACCACCATGATCAGTCATAAGTCTTTTGATTTTAACGCTTTGTTGATTTTCTACTAGTTTAAATAGGTTGATTAATTGATCTAGGGTGTCACTTTTATGTTTGATGAACCTAATCCAAGTAAACCTAGAATAGTCATCAATTATGACTAAGCATAATTTACCTCCACTAAGTGACTTAGCTCCGTGTGAATCAAATAGATCCATGTGCAGGAGTTCAAGAACACTTTTGGTTCGTTCTTGATTAGTTAGTTGATGTTGTGTCCTAGATTGTTTACCTTGTTGACAAGCATTACATATTTTATTGTTCAAGTTATTGCGGTTAGGCAAACCTCTGACTAAGTCACTCTGACTCATCTTGTGGATGAGTCTTGGGTGTGAGTGACCGAGTCATCGGTGCCACAACCATGATTCCTCTTGCCGTGTCATAAGACACATGGTTGAGGAGTTAGTTAAATTAATAGTGTAAATATTGTTATTTCTAGTTCCCTTAAGGATTGTTTTAGAAGTTTCATTTGTATTAATTACACATTCATTTTCTAGAAATATGACCTTATAGTTATTATCACACAATTGGATTACACTAAGTAAATTATATTGAAAATTTTCTTCCAATAAGACATTTTGAATAATAAATTTAGAGTTGAGCTCAATATCACTTGATCCGATGATTTTGAGCTTGCCGTTGTTTCCGAAGGCTACCGATCCTTGTCGTTTGAATCAAAGCTTCGAAAACTCGAGTCGATCCCTGGTCATGTGTCGGGAGCAACCACTGTCCAACATCCATTGATCCTACATGCAAGGTAGTTGGATCGGATATTGGATTTATTAAAGATTGGTTGAAAATTATTAACCTAAATCATCTCACCCATGTCTACATGATCAAACATGTTAACCCTATATGTTCTTGTGAGATGACTTCCAATTTTACTTGAATTAAATTTAATGACTTTAACACTTGTCAACCTTGCGTTAGATTCAGATTTGACCTTAGGCTCATCAAGTCACCTTTTCAAGATCATGGCTTCCAGGTCGTGGCGAGTCACAGAAGTCTTCTTTGATTGGAACAACGACCACTTCCTTAGACAAAGCCATTTTCAAGAAGATAGAGACTTGACTCACCTAAGACCACTTCCTGGTCTAACTAGTCTAGGATACGGCGAGGTAGCTTCAACTAGTTCCGCTCGGTCAACTGCACCGAACTAGATACGCCTTATCTAGCCCGAATACACGAGACTCTGCTTTCCTAGCGTACTATCATCTCGCCGCGTCCTGGTACTATGTTATCAAGTATTGACGAGTTATAGTCCTATCTAACCATTCTAAAAACAAAAATCAAACTAAATAACAACCTAAGCATGCAATTTCTAAGTTAAAATACAAACAAGTTTCGTACTAGCTCCCCCTGGACCGTTGAATCGGTTCGGTCTCTCCACATAGTGGATTTGGTCCTTGGGAACCCAGTACTGGTTCGATCCTAAGTTTTAAATCAAGGTGGTCTTAGGGACCCATGCTTGGACATATTTTTTATGTTGACTTACAATCGACATATACGACTTGTTGGTCATATTTGAGCTAAACCCTAGCCCGACCTTGTTGTACACGGCCCTTTGCGATCCAAGTAGGAGGTCAAGTCCTTTGGATCCCAAAGTAAACCTTTCCAACGTGTTCCTAAGATCTTCGACTTGACTCTTCAAGAGTGAGTTCTCAACTTCGACCTTTTCGACCCGAGTTGAGTCCTCCTCTCGAACTCGACTAGTTGAAGAGGTTAGGGAGACCTCGTGTTTGAGGAGTTTAACTTCATCAACCAGGGTCTCGACCTTGGACTCGGACTTAGCTAATTTTCTAGTTAAAAACTTAATTGCACTATAAAGTGTACTAATGAGGGATCGACTTATCTTGAGTGTATCTTTTGAACCGGATGCGTATCCGTGGCTTGTCTTGAATAGTGCTTCGCAATCCGACTTGTCTTTGGTTTTCGATTCATGTTCCGGTTCCGACTCCATCTCCGATTCCACCGGTTTAGCCATGAAAACACGATCATTATCTTCTTCCTCGGATGCTTCTTCCCAAGTAGCGTTGAGTGGCTTTTTTTGTTTTGGTGCTTCGCTCTTGAGTTTTGAGCATTCGGACTTGATATGTCCAAACCTGTTGCATTCGTAGCATCTAATATTTGAACTTTTAGGCTTACCTTCGTTGGGTCGAGTGACGGTTTGTTTTCTGCCCTTGACTATCCTCCGAACTAGGTTGACTAGTTCGGCCTCCATTTCCGAGTCGACCTGCGAATCGGACTCATCCTCTTCTTCCTTCGGGGGTGGCTTGCTTGCGGTTTTCTTTGTTGGGAATATTACGGAACGGCTAGAGGGGGGGGTGAATAGCGTCAATGAAATTCGATCTCGTTCGTGTCTACAATTTCGTTAGCGCAGCGGAATATAGATAATGAAAGCAATAACGAAATATACAATCACACATGAACACGATGATATAACATGGTTCGGAACCTCAAGGTTCCTACTCCACGGATCGAGCTCTACGAGCTCTAGTGATGCACACGCAAACACTAATAAACACTCCTTCTCGGAACAATCCGGAGGCGGAGAAACCTCATACAGGATGATTACAACAATAATCAAAAGCTACAAGCGAATACAATGAAATACAAAGCAAAACTAGTAAAGAAAAACACTTTACAAATGCTCTTGAATGCTTGATCGCTAGGTTGATCGAGTAGCACTTGGAGACCCTGAATTGCAGCAGCAACTCGCCCCAAATCGCCTCAAAGAACCCTTGGTTTTTCCTCCATCACGAGCTCCATATATAGCTTCAACCTGTGCTGGAAAAAGTCGATCAGTCGACTGATCGGGACCATCAGTCGACTGATGCCACTGTTGTCGTGAGACAATGGCTAGATCCACGCTGGATAAGTCCAACGGAACCTTCATCAGTCGACTGATTGTGACCATCGATCGGTGATGGAGTCCTCACTCGACCGGTCAGTCTCGACTCCGATACGTGGCGATTTCGAGCACCGATCGGTGATTACGATCGGTCATGCTCGAGCTCATCGATCCATTGCCCACCTCTGGCAGTCGACTGCTAGGCCATAACCCGTAGTCAAACCCTAGTTGACTCGGTCCAATCGACTGCCACATGGCACCAGTCGACTGACACACCTCAAACATGAGGTTTTAACCCAAGTATGGTTCTCCCATACTTGCTAGACCACCCTTAGCCTAGACCTAAGCCTTCTAGCCACCTTCATCAGCCTCACGCCTCTCGGATCCCTCCAAGTCATCCATGACTTGTTCATCCATCGCGCTAGCCTTCAGGTGCTTCCATCGGCTATGTCATGCTAACGGTGTCTACACCGCCAAGGCACATTGGACTTACGCCGCCAAGACTCCACTTGGACTTTACGCCGCCAACCATTGGACTTATGCTGCCAAGACTCCCGCTTGGACTTTACGCAGCCAATATCAAACTCTTGGACTTCTCAAATGCCAAGACTCAAGCTTGGATTTTCCATGCCAAGACCATGCTTGGACTTTCCTTGCCAACCCATGTTGGACTTTTCATGCCAAGACCATGCTTGGACTTTCCTTGCCAACCCATGTTGGACTTTCCATGCCAAGACCATGCTTGGACTTTCCTTACCAACCCATGTTGGACTTTACATTGCCAAGACCCATGCTTGGACTTTTCCCAATGCCAAGTGTCCCACTTGGACTTTCCATGCCAAGTACTCAAGACTTGGACTTTACCAAATGACAATTACATTGTCATATGTTTTTGTCGAAACATCAAAACATCACTCGAGTCAAACTCGAGTCCTGGTCAATCGTTACCTGGGCCGATTGCACCAACAATCTCCCCCTTTTTGATGTTTGACAAAAACTAAACAAATTATTGAGTTAGAACACTAACTCAAATCCCTTACCAATTATCCTAAATTGGTAAATACTCACCAAATGTTCTCCCCCAAACATTCTCCCCCTTTTTGACTAACATCAAAAAGGTTTTCTCCCCAAGAGGGTCAATGTCTCATGTCCCAATGAGATCTTACAATCTCCCCCTTGGTCCAAAAATACTTAGGATGCCTACCATCTTCCTAGTGATAAGTCCAATATCACTCAAGAGAGACAATCCCATTTACTCTCCCAATTTCCAAATTGGGTCTCTCAAAAATCCCATCAATTTCCCAATTGATGTCATATGCTCCCAATAACTTCTCCTTTTCAAGGAGAAAAACACATCCATCATCCCAAGATGGATACCTCCCCCTAAAGGCTTGGTCCCCCTTGACCATTGCACCAACAATGTCCTTGGGAAGTCCTTAAGCCAATAGGAACTCTAAACCATCAAAATTAAGGTTAGAAATTCAACATTGAACTTTCCAACACCTTAACATTGATACAAACCCTAAACAACTCTCCTAATCCATATCCAATGGATTTTCACCCTTTATAATGCTTCCCAAAGCATATCCTAGGGTTAGGAGTGATTAGGGACCATAACCGTGGCTGAAATCGGGTTAAACAACCTTGTTTACCCCGAAATCAGGCTACCAGTCAAGTGATTAAATCGACCGATCGACACCTCCATCGATCGAGCCACCAATAGCGATCGATAACGAAATTTCTGAATTTCAATTATCAGAGTTGAATTTCAGAAAATCATAAATAATTATACGTATATCGAAAAATCACGAAATTTGGTACGTATAATATTTATGACCAATACAACGGGTGAAAAATGTTTGAAAATTATTTTACCCATAAAATAGTGAATTTGATACAAAACTCAAAACCATTGAAATTTTCAATGTTTTGGCCCTATTTTGTATCAACTTCATCAATGGTGATTGCTATCAAAAGATAGACTTCACCAAGGTTTTTCAAAATGATTTTAAAATGTTTTTCAAAACCTTATTTTGGATCATATTCCTTGGGCTCTATGTACATGACTTGTACACAAGCTTTCCCAATGATCCATAAATAGAATTAGATGAGTTTTAGTTCATCTAGATGCAAAAACTATGCACCTTGAACTTAACTCATATCCTAGCATCTCACATGTATCTAGGGTGTATAAATACACATACATGTCAATTGGATGTGAGATGTGGGTTTTGGTTCATTTAATCTAGGGTTTCATGCATTTTTCTAAGGCAACCCTACTTGATTCCCTTATAAATGGGACTCCAAGTCATGCCATTGTCCTTAAATCAATTTCAATCAAATTATCTTAAATGCATGAGTGATTATGGCATTAGAGATGATATAGATAAACACATGCTCATAACATGATGTCATGGCATAATATGAAATCTAAAAACACATGACATTTAATCCTTAATCCTAAACATGTACATGACATATAGAATGATTAAAAATAAGCATGATGTCATGACATGTTATATGACAAACAAAGCATGACATATAAAATATATAGGTATAGTAATACCTAAATTTTAATATTAATAGCCATTTCATATAATTAATTATATTTTGCCATATTTCTATTTTTCTCCCAAGTGTGCCAAAAACCCAAAATGACACACTAACCTCTAAACCTAAATTGTGCCAATTTGACCATTTTATCAAGCTTCTCAAATAATATTGGCACACCCTAAAATCTTTTAGGATGATAATTCAAATCTATTTCCAAGGTATCTATAACCTTGAAAATAACCTAAAGTGCCACCTTTGCCATGGTTGAGTTAACTACCCATCCATTTAAGGTTGGCACACCCTAACCCATCTAGCGTGAATCAATCACGCTCTTAGGAACCCAAAACCGATTTGAGCTCCTAGGGTTAATTAGGTATTCCTTAGGGATAACCTCCCTAGATACCTTCCTAATGACCCTCCTAGGCTTATTAGCCTTGGTCATTTGGGTCTTACCTAGGTTGACTCTAGGGGTAACTCCCCTTGCAACCTTCTTAGTGGCCACCCTAGGTTTCCTAGAAACCTTAGCCACTAGGCACAACCCTTGGTCAACTCTAGGGATGACTTCCCTATTGACCTTAGTCTTCCTAGACCTAGTTTGTGTTCCATAATCAAATGGAACACTATGGTAAGCCACCTTAGGCTTAGGTTTGTGACCCAAACCTTGCTTGCCCTTGGTTGACTTTTGACTCTTAGGTCCTAGGTGTTGACTTTGACTTTTGGACCTAGAAGTTTGACTAATTGACCCTTGCATTTGATTTTGCATAACCTTAAGGGTCTTTTCAAGTTTTTCAAGCCTTGATCTCAAGGCTTGATTTTCCTTTTCTAATATCTCAATTTTTGATTTTTCATTTTCTCTTGAGATATTTTTATTTCTAGGCATATGTCTAGATTTCTTAGCATTAAAGCCTAGATGTTCTCCTATTTTCTTAATGCTTTCCTTAGGTAATATATTTTTAGGGACATTAGTCCCAAATTTCTTCTTATTTCCTAAGTGAACACTCTTAGCTCCTAGGCAAATATATCTATTATTTCTAGCATGCTCTTTATGATAAATAGCAAGAGAATTGAAACCCTTAGCATGCTTTTGCCTATTAACTAAAAAGGATGCATTATTAAAATATACCTTAGGGTTAGCTTTGGAAGCTCCCCCTACATGTGTAGCTCCCTCTTGGGTCTTCTTCTTCCCCCTAGGACATTGATTCCTATAATGCCCCGGTTGCCGGCACTTGAAGCAAATGACTTGCTCCTTGCTTTTCTTGGCATTGGGAACACCGGCTTCATTGACCTTTGGAACCGATTGAGCCTTCTTGACCCTTTTTGGACACTTACTCTTGTAGTGTCCGGATTCCCTACACTCAAAACAAATGATATGAATTTTATTTGAACCTTGAGTGTTTGAGTTACCTAGGGTATTTGTGGTGGTGGGTGCCGGAGTTGGAGCTTCTCCATCTTGACCGGATGTGGAAGCTTCTTCTTGTCGCTCCGGAGTGGAGATCCTTTCCTCCCCCTCAATCCTAGAAGTAGATGCTTCTTCCACCTCTTCTACTTCTTCTTTCTCCGATTCGGAAGTTGACTCCATCTCAACTTCCGATTCCTCACTCTCACTTGAAGATGAGCTCTCCTCTTCATCCTCCTTGTCTTCTTGGATTGAATGAGGCTCTTCATGGAATGTTGCCAATATGTTCCATACCTCTTTGGCGTCTTTACAATCCCCATAGTCACCTAGGCTACACAAGATGTCATTAGAAATTAAATCAAATATAAATTTGATTACCTTCTTATTTTTCTTGAATTGTCGTTGTTGTTCTTCACTCCATTTCTCCTTCTTGAGACATCCTCCCTTTGGTCCCTTAGGATATTCAAATCCTTCCATCAAGGCGGACCATTCCTCAAGGTCTCTCATCATCAAAAACTCTTCAATTCTCGCCTTCCAAGAATTGAAACCTTCTCGTCCATAGAATGAATAAGGGACCGGTGTGTTGATGTCCCATCCTAATTTCCCTTCCATATTCACCCTCTAACTTTTTGTCTTAGCTCCCAGCGGTTAGTCCGTAGAAGAGCCCCGGGCTCTGATACCACTTGTTGGAGATCTTGGGAAATGGCTAGAGGGGGGGGGGTGAATAGCGTCAATGAAATTCGATCTCGTTCGTGTCTACAATTTTGTTAGCGCAGCGGAATATAGATAATGAAAGCAATAACAAAATATACAATCACACACGAACACGATGATATAACGTGGTTCGGAACCTCAAGGTTCCTACTCCACGGATCGAGCTCTACGAGCTCTAGTGATCCACACGCAAACACTAATAAACACTCCTTCTCGGAACAATCCGGAGGCGGAGAAACCTCGTACAGGATGATTACAACAATAATCAAAAGCTACAAGCGAATACAAAGCAAACTAGTAAAGAAAACACTTTACAAATGCTCTTGAATGCTTGATCGCTAGGTTGATCGAGTAGCACTTGGAGACCCTGAATTGCAGCAGCAACTCGCCCCAAATCGCCTCAAAGAACCCTTTTTTTTCCTCCATCACGAGCTCCATATATAGCTTCAACCTGTGCTGGAAAAAGTCGATCAGTCGACTGATCGGGACCATCAGTCGACTGATGCCACTGTTGTCGTGAGACAACGACTAGATCCACGCTGGATAAGTCCAACGGAACCTTCATCAGTCGACTGATTGTGACCATCAGTCGACTGATGGAGTCCTCACTCGACCAGTCGAGTCTCGACTCCATTCTGTGGCCGATTTCTCGAGCACCAGTCGACTGATTACACGATCAGTCGACTGCTCGAGCCATCAGTCGACTGCCCACCTCTGGCAGTCGACTGCTAGGCCATAACCCGTAGTCAAACCCTAGTTGACTCGGTCTAGTCGACTGCCACATGGCACCAGTCGACTGGCACACCTCAAACATGAGGTTTTAACCCAAGTATGGTTCTCCCATACTTGCTAGACCACCCTTAGCCTAGACCTAAGCCTTCTAGCCACCTCCATCAGCCTCACGCCTCTCGGATCCCTCCAAGTCATCCATGACTTGTTCATCCATCGCGCTAGCCTTCAGGTGCTTCCGTTGGCTATGTCATGCTAACGGTGTCTACACCGCCAAGGCACATTGGAGTTACGCCGCCAAGACTCCGCTTGGACTTTACGCTGCCAACCATTGGACTTATGCTGCCAAGACTCCCGCTTGGACTTTACGCAGCCAATATCAAACTCTTGGACTTCTCAAATGCCAAGACTCAAGCTTGGACTTTCCATGCCAAGACCATGCTTGGACTTTCCTTGCCAACCCATGTTGGACTTTCCATGCCAAGACCATGCTTGGACTTTCCTTGCCAACCCATGTTGGACTTTACATTGCCAAGACCCTGTTGGGGCAGCGAGGCACCAAAATCGAACCTGTGTTTTGATTATAGCAAAGAAACAAAGTTAAGTCTATTTTGTTTTCTCACGAGCTGAATCGAGTGTGCAGAAGATTGATATAGCTGGAGCTGAAGGCTAGCGACACCCGGAGAAAGCCGCGGTGGTCGAGCGACACTCGAGTGATTTCGGAGGGAGCCGAAGGAATCGAGTGGAAGGCCGGAAGCAAAAGCAACACGTAAGCATCGAGGTAAGCTTGAGTGTGCGAGAGTAAGTAAGGTCGTATCCTCTTTACGGGGATGATCTTAAGCGTAGATCCGACCAAAGACTTCTTATAGATGGTCTAGGTCGAGATCGGATGGTCGACGACCATCGAAATTATATTTTTGTTATGCTAACTTTGACTTGCAGCAAGCATCGATTGCCCGGCTTGGAGGACTCATTTGCCGTCAAATAGTCATTGCTAGAAGGTCGTGATCGGCGATCTTGCCATCGGATCGGTGATGATGGCCATCAGTCGACTGATGGTCAATGATCAAATTCGAGGAGTCAAGGATTATCACCAAATTTCAAGGGAAGATGTGCTCAAATTTGATTGGCTAGGGTTCCTCTCGAAAAGAGGCTCAAAGGCTATAAAAGGAGGGCCAAACCTAGGGTTTCATCAACAATTCTAAGCCTCCAAAAGTCTCATAAGCTACAATTCTCGACAACAAAGTCCTTCCTTCCGGCGTCTAGGTTTAATTTTTCTTATTTGTCTTTGCATTCGGTATTATTTTGTTATCAGTTGTTCATCTACTTTTTAGCTTTTATCATATCTGAGGAGAGGGGATTGTCCCTCTACCTTAAAGTTTTTGTATCGATTAACTCCTACCTCCAAGAGGAGGAGTTCCTTTAGTGCTTCTACGCCCTCGGTGGTCAGGACCACTAGGGCCTTGAGTAGTAGCTTACTCTGAACCAAGTAAAACCCTTGTGTCGATTGTCTCTTTTATTTTATATTTACATTTCCGCTGCAATTAATTTATTTTCTCTAGAGTTTTAACGAACGAAAGAAAAAGAAAAGGTTTTTCGCTATTCACCCCCCCTCTAGCGAACCGCATCGATCCAACAATTGGTATCAGAGCCGGGGGCGCTTAGATTTGGTGAAACCACCAATCTAACATTTTTTTTACAGATTTGTTTTTCGTTCGTTTAAATTTTTCTCCCGCACTACTAATCCAAGACGAAGTCTTGGTACTCTTCGTTTGATTTTGTTTTGCAAGTATTCGCTTTTGGAGTAGCCGACGGTCAAACGGGCATAACTTTTTGTACAAGTTGACCCACGACACCGTCTACCTACCAAATCGAAGCCCTCGCAGAGATCTACACTTTCCTTGCCAACCCATGTTGGACTTTTCATGCCAAGACCATGCTTGGACTTTCCTTGCCAACCCATGTTGGACTTTCCATGCCAAGACCATGCTTGGACTTTCCTTGCCAACCCATGTTGGACTTTACATTGCCAAGACCCTGTTGGTGCAGTGAGGCACCGAAATCGAACCTGTGTTTTGATTATAGCAAAGACACAAAGTTAAGTCTATTTTGTTTTCTCACGAGCTGAATCGAGTGTGCAGAAGATTGATATAGCTGGAGCTGAAGGCTAGCGACACCCGGAGAAAGCCGCGGTGGTCGAGCGACACTCGAGTGATTTCGGAGGGAGCCGAAGGAATCGAGTGGAAGGCCGGAAGCAAAAGCAACACGTAAGCATCGAGGTAAGCTCGAGTGTGCGAGAGTAAGTAAGGTCGTATCCTCTTTACGGGGATGATCTTAAGCGTAGATCCGACCAAAGACTTCTTATAGATGGTCTAGGTCGAGATCGGATGGTCGAAGACAATCGAAATTATGTTTTTGTTGTACTAACTTTGACTTGCAAAGAAGCATCACCGATCGCTACTTGAGGACTCGACCGCCACAACAATGATCATCGGCTGAAGGTCAAGAATCGAATGATGTCGCCATCACGATCGATGATGGCCATCAGTCGACTGATGGTCAATGATCAAATTCGAGGAGTCAAGGATTATCACCAAATTTCAAGGGAAGATGTGCTCAAATTTGATTGGCTAGGGTTCCTCTCGAAAAGAGGCTCAAAGGCTATAAAAGGAGGGCCAAACCTAGGGTTTCATCAACAATTCTAAGCCTCCAAAAAGTCTCCGCAAAGCTACAATTCCCCGACAACGAAGTCCTTCCTTTCGACGTCTAGGTTTAATTTTTCTTTTGTCTTTGTCGTCGGTATTATTTTGTTATCGATTGTTCATCTACTTTTTTGGAGCTTTTAAATTTACGAGGAGGGATTGTCCCTCTTAAAGTTTTTGTATCGATCTCCTACCTCCAACAGGAGGAGTTCCTTTAGTATTCTCCGTGCAATCAGGACCACTAGGGCCTTGAGTAGATTGTATCGAACCAAGTAAAAACCCTTGTGTCGATTGTCTCTTTTATTTTATATTTATTTCGCTGCAATTAATTTATTTTTCTCTAGAGTTTTAGCGATAAAAGAAAAGAAAAAGGTTTATTCCTTTAAGCGAACATCGATCAACAATTGGTATCGAGTAGGGCGCTTAGATTTTTAATGAAACCACCAATCTAACATTTTTTTACAGATTTATTTTTCGTTCGTTTAAATTTTTCTCCCTTTTACTAATCCAAGACGAAGTCTTGGTACTCTCGTTTGATTTTGTTTTGCAAGTATTAAGCTTTTGGAGTGGCTTTAAGCAGGCACCTTTTTACAAGTTGACCACGTCTACCGTCTACCTGTCGAAGCCCTCGCATCTACACTTTACCTTGGTTGCTTCATGCAAGACCATGCTTGGACTTTCCTTGCCAACCCATGTTGGACTTTCCATGCCAAGACCATGCTTGGACTTTCCTTGCCAATCCATGTTGGACTTTACATTGCCAAGACCCTATTGGTGCAGTGAGGCACCGAAATCGAACCTGTGTTTTGATTATAGCAAAGACACAAAGTTAAGTCTATTTTGTTTTCTCTTGAATCGAGTGTCGATTGATATATAAATCTGGGTGAGCTAGCGACACCGGGAAAGCGCGGTGGCGACACTCAGTGATTTCGGAGGGGAATGATGGTGGGCGGAAGCAAAGCAACACGAGCATCGAGGTGCTCGGTGTGCGGAGTAATAAGGTCGTATCCTCTTACGGGGATGATCTTAGCGTAATCCGACCAAGACTTCTTATATAGATGGTAAATCGGATGGTCGACAATCGAAATTATGTTTTGTTGTACTACTTTGACTTGCGTGACATCGACTACCCGGCTTGGAGGACTCATTTATCATCACAAGGTCGACAATGAATGATGTTGATCGGTCGATGCCATCGATCGTGATGATCAATATCGTCGATTTTTATTATCACCAAATTTCAAGGAAGATGTGCTCAAATTTGATTGGCTAGGGTTCCTCTCGAAAGAGGCTCAAAGGCTATAAAGGAGGGCAAACCTAGGGTTTCATCAACAATTCTAAGCCTCGAAGTCTCAAAAGCTACAATTCTCCGACAAGTCCTTCCTTATGCGTCATTTAATTTTCTTATTTGTCTTTATGCATTCGGTATTATTTTGTTATCGATTTTCATTTATTGTTATCTATGAGGAGAGTTGTCCCTCTACCTTAAAGTTTTATGTCGATTAACTCCTACCTCCAGCGAGGAGAGTTCCTTTCCTTACGCCTCCGTGGTCAGGACCACTAGGGCCTTAGTGCCTTAGCTCTGACAAGTAAAACCCTTGTCGATTGTCTCTTTTTTATTTTATATTTACATTTCGCTGCAATTAATTTATTTTCTCTAGAGTTTTTAGAAGAAAGAAGAGATTTTTCTATTCACCCTCTATGCATGGTAAATTCACAATTGGTATAAAAGCGCTTAGTGAAAACCACCAATCTAACATTTTTACAGATTTGTTTTTAGATTCGTTTAAATTTTCTCTCACTACTAATCAAGACGAAATGTACTCTTCGTTGATTTTGTTTTACAAGTATTAAGCTTTTGGAGTAGAAGACGGTCAAAACCATAACTTTTTGTACATGTTGACCCACGACGTCTACCTGCAAATTGAAGCCCTCGCTGAGATACTCCACTTCAGCCATGTTGGACTTTTCATGCCAAGACCATGCTTGGACTTTCCTTGCCAACCCATGTTGGACTTTCCATGCAGACCATGCTTGGACTTTCCTTATACCCATGTTGGACTTTACATTAAGACTTAGTGCACATAAACAAAAATCAAACTGTGTTTTATTATAGCAAAGACACAAAGTTAAGTCTATTTTGTTTTTTCACAGTGTGAGAAGATTGATATAGTGGGTGAAGGCTAGGCACGGAGAAAACTGGTCGGCGACACTCTTCAGTGATTGGTAGAAGAAGAGTAAGTGGAAGGAAAAACAGCGTAACGTCGAGTAAAGCTCGGTGTGCGAGTAATCTATCTGTCATATCCTTGTAGGGATGATCTTAGCGTGAATCCGACCAAAGACTTCTTATAGATGGTCTGGAGGTAGTCGAGATCGGATGGTGACCATCGAAATTATGTTTTGTTGTCCTAACTTTGACTTGCGGCCAAGCATCGGTCATTGTCGGCTTGGAGGACTCATGTAGTCAAGCATTGCTTAGAAGGTCAACAATCGGTGATCTTTGCCATCGGTCGGATGATGATACCGGTCGTGATGGTCAATGATCAAATTCACAGATTATCACCAAATTTCAAGGAAGATGTGCTCAAATTTGATTGGCTAGGGTTCCTCTCGAAAAGGGGCTATAAAAGGAGGGCCAAACCTAGGGTTTCATCAACAATTCTAAGCCTCCAAAGTCTCCATAAAGCTACAATTCTCCGACAGAGTCCTTCCTTCGTCTAGGTTTAATTTTTCTTTTTGTCTTTATTCACGGTATTATTTTGTTATCATTGTTCATCTACTTTTGGGCTTTTATATCTGAGGAGAGGTTTCCCTCTACCTTAAAGTTTTTATCGATTAACTCCTACCTCCGAGGAGTTCCTTTAGTGTTCTTTCCGTCGTCCACTAGGGCTGAGTAGCCTTGGATCTGAAAGTAAAACCCTTGTAGTCGATTGTCTCTTTTATTTTATATTTACATTTCGCGTTGCAATTAATTTATTTTCTCTAGAGTTTTAGCAGCGAAAAAGAAAGAAAAGAAAAGGATTCACCCCCTCTTACTTGGTTCGATCCAACAATTGGTATCAGGTAGTGGTCCTTAGATTTGGTGAAACCACCAATCTAAATTTTTTTCACAGATTTGTTTTTAGTTAGTTTAAATTTTTCTCCACTTTCAATGAGGACACTTGGTACTCTCCCGTTGATTTTGTTTTGCAGTATTAGAGCTTTTGGAGTAAATGAAAAGCGGGCATAACTTTTTGTACAAGTTGACCGTAATCTACCTACCATAAAGCCCTAGTGAGAAGATCTACACTTTCCTTGCCAACCCATGTTGGACTTTTCATGCCAAGACCATGCTTGGACTTTCCTTGCCAACCCATGTTGGACTTTCCATGCCAAGACCATGCTTGGACTTTCCTTGCCAACCCATGTTGGACTTTACATTGCCAAGACCCTATTGATCACAATTGAGGCACTCATGAAATGTTTTGATTATAGCAAAGACACAAAGTTAAGTCTATTTTGTTTTCTCACGGTGATCGATGATCATTGATATAGCGAATCGGTGAAGGCTAGTGACACCAGGCCGGTGGTGGTGACACTCGAGTGATTTGGAGGCAGATCGAAGGATATGAGAAGGCAAAAGCAACACGTAAGCATCGAATTTCGAGGTGTCGTGAGAGTGTAGACCTAGACCATCCTTTGGGATGATCTTAGCGTGGATCCGACCAAAGACTTCTTATAGATGGATACGACCTCACTTCGGTCGGATGGTCGACGACCATCGAAATTATGTTTTTGTTGTGCTAACTTGACGCTTCGCATCTTCATTGCTCCCTAAAGTCACTCAGTGTCGTGAAGGTTAGCACTTTCGATTCAGCCATCGATCGTGATGTTCAATCTTACGTGATCATCGATTGATCAAATTATCACGTGAGCTTAACTTTTCAAGGGAAGATGTGCTCAAATTTGATTGGCTAGGGTGCCTCTCACTCGAAACTCTGATTTATGGCCAAACACATACAAAGTTAAGTAAAGCCTCCAAGAATAATGTCATTAGAAACAAACTCAAAAGAAGAGTCCTTCCTTGGAGTAGTAATTTTCTTCAAGTACTCCCCCTTGAGGAAACCTTTGTGAGGTGAGTCTTGAAGAAAGACCTTCATCTCTACTTTTGAGGTTTTTTAAGTAATTATCACTTAAGTTGTCCCTCTACCTTAAAGTTTTGTATGATTAACTTCTCAGCGAGGAGAGTTCCTTTAGTCTCCCCTTAAGTAAAACATTGACACTAGGGCCTTAAGTTAAAATTCTCTTAACCGAACCTTTAATAAGTTTTGAAAAAATTGTTAACTTTTGGTTTTATTTTATATTTACATTTGAAATTAATTTATTTTCTCTAGAGTTTTTGCGAGCGAATCGAAAGAGTGAGGTGTGTAGAAAACAAAATAAGTGTTAAATTTAGTCAAGCATGTTCCACATTATTTTGAAAATAATATCACAAAATAAGTTCATCTATAAAATGTTAGACTCATATTTGGCTTGATATGAAAGATCTGATCACAGATTCGGTTAGTATTATGATTATACTCCGTGGTTCATAATCGATGCACTAGCTCTACATGGAACCCGAGTAAGGTCCTAACATCTCACGCCCATCTGCGTGGCTAAGTACACAAACACATTAGTCCTATGTGTTGTGAGATTGACTCCTTAAATCTATAGGTGCATGATATCTAAGGTATGTCTACACTAGTTCCATAAAAAATGTTGGACTAGTAAGAAAATATAATTTGCAAGTTCCTATTCTACTCGCACACCAATTTTGGACTTAATAGACAAGACCGGCAGAGTTTAGTAAATAGATTACGCTAAGTTAGACTTTGATTAGCGTATTGAGTTGTATGGCTCTTGGCCACATGTTCTCGAATGAAATGGTGTTTTGACCTCTATATGTTTGGTCACAGAGTGACATATCGGATTCTTTGTAAGATTAATTGAACTAATGTTATCTACGTGAAGTTTAGTATTCGTAAAGTCTAACTTAAAGTCGCGGAGAGTGTGCTTCATCCAAAGAAGCTGCGTGACACACTCACCCATCGCGATATTGAAGCCGGTGGTAGATAAAGCAACACGATGTTGCTTCCTCTGAACTCACTAGACTGGTAGAAGTTGACAACAACACTCGTGCTTTTTTCTATCGAGCTTACTAGCATAGTCCGAAGAGAGGTTAGATTCGAACTCGGTAGATCTAGGATACCAAATCGACATTAAGTGTACCCTTTAGATATCTAAGGATGCTTGGCTAGAGTTAGGTGAGACTCCTTAGCGCGAGTTTGAAACCTTGCGCACATACTACTTGCAAATAAGATATAGCGGCTAAAGAGACTTATTATGCTCGCTATAGTATTTTAAATCACTTCTTCCCATTGGGGTATTAATAATTTTAGCATCTTGCTTTAATTAATTCCTAGTATATTGTTGATGTAGGTATATTCCATCTTTAGTTTTTGTTTAATTTGTAGACTTTAATGTATCCAATTAAGAATGCAGATTTCACATCCATTTGAAATAACTTAAATCCTCGATGTGCTGCATATGCTAATAGCATTCGAATGGACTCTAATCTAGCTCTTGGGGCATAGGTCTCGTAAGTAATCTAAACCTTCGACTTGACTAAACCCTTTAGCAACTAGTCTAGCTTTATTTCTAACTACTTCACCTTTATCATCAATTTTATTTCTAAACACCCACCTTGTTCCAATGATTGTTTTATCTTTAGGTGGTGGTACTAATTCCCATACTTCGTTCCTAGTGAATTGAGCCAACTCTTCTTGCATTGCAATAATCAAATCGGGATCAAGAAGAGCTTGGTCAATAGTTTTGGGTTCAATTTTAGAAATCAAAGATATAAGACTAAGGTTTACTATGAGGCTCTAGTTCGAACTCCTAGACTTGGATAACCTATCACTTGGTCGATAGGATGATTCGTTTGAGTCCTAGTTGGATTTGGGTTTGAGTCTACAACTTGATCCATAGGATGACTCGTTTGAGTTCTAGTTTGGTTGGAGTCATCTATCACTTGGTCGATAGAGTGACTTGGTTGACTTAGGTTAGGATTAACACTAGACCTGATCTCCGGATCAGAGTTAGGTCTAGTATGAGTCGGCTCGCTAATTGGGGTTGCCGGGGGTTTTGTAGGTTCGTGTCCTTCATCAAATACTACATTGATAGTCTCCTCGACTCTAAGGGTGTCGTGGTTATATACTCTATAAGCTCTACTTGTAGTGAGTATCCTAGAAAGATTTCGATCGTGGTTTTGGATGTAAATTTCCCTAGGTAATCCTTAGTGTTTAGGATATGTACCTTACACCCAAATACCCTAAAGTACTTGATGTTAGGTATTTTATCGTGATAAATCTCGTATGAGGTCTTAAGGTGCCTCTTTACCATAAGGATCCTATTTTGGACATAGCATGTCGTACTCACGGCTTCGGCCGAAAACCTATCGGGTAGGTTATACTCATTTAACATTGTCCTAGCAGCTTCTTGTAGGGTTCTATTTTATCGTTCTACTAGGCCATTTTGTTATGGAGTTCTAGGGCAAGAGAACTCATGGTGGTATCCATTTAGGTTCTGAGTCTGTAAACCTATGGTTTTTGAATTCACCACCATGATCAGTCCTAAGTCTTTTAATTTTAATGCTTTGTTGATTTTCTATTAACTTAAATAGGTTGATTAATTGATCTAGGGTATCACTTTTGTGTTTGATGAACCTAACCCAAGTAAATCTAGAATAGTCATCAATTATGACTAAGCAGAATTTACTTCCGTTAAGTGACTTAGCTACGTGTGAATCAAATAGATCCATGTGTAGGAGCTCAAGCACACTTTTGGTTCGTTCTTGACTAGTTAGTTGATGTTGTGTCCTAGATTGTTTACCTTGTTGACAAGCATTACATATTTTATTATCCAAGTTATTGAGGTTAGGCAAACCTCTAACTAAGTCACTCTGACTCCTCTTGTGGATGAGTCTTGGGTGTAAGTGAGAGTCGTCGGTGCCACAACCATGATTCCTCTTCGTGTCATAAGACACTTAGTTGATGAGTTAGTTAAGTTAATAGTGTAAATGTTGTTATTTCTAGTTCCCTTAAGAATTGTTTTAGAGGTTTCGTTTGTATTAATTACGCATTCATTTTCTAGAAATATGACCTTATAGTTATTATCACACAATTGGCTTACACTGAGAAGATTATATTGAAAATTTTCTACTAATAAAACGTTTTGAATGACAAAATTTGAGTTAAGCTCAATATCACCTGATCCGATGATTTTGAGCTTGCCGTTATTTCCGAAGGCTACCGATCCTTGTCGTTTGAATCGAAGCTTCGAAAACTTGAGTTGATCCTGGCCATGTGCTCGAGTAACCATCGCCCAACATCCATTGATCCTACACGCAAGGTAGTTGGATCGGATATTGGATTTATTAAAAATTGGTTGAAAATTTATTAACCTAAATCATCTCACCCATGTCTATATGATCAAACATGTTAATCCTATATGTTCTTGTGAGTTGGACTTGACCTTAGGCTCATCAAGTCACCTTTTCAAGATCATGGCTTCCAGGTCATGGCGAGGCACAGAGGCCTTCTTTGATCGGAACAACGACCACTTCCTTAGACAAAGCAATTTTCAAGAAAATAGAGACTTGACTCACCTAAGACCATTTCCTGGTCTAACTAGTCTAGGATACGACGAGGTAGCTTCAGCTAGTTCCGCTCGGTCAAGTGCACCGAACTAGATACGCCTTATCTAGCCCGAATACACAAGACTCCGCTTTCCTAGCGTACTATCATCTCGCCGCATCCTGGTACTATGTTATCAAGTATTGACGAGTTATAGTCCTATCTAACCATTCTAAAAAGAAAAATAAAAACCTAAGCATGCAATTTCTAAGTTAAAACATAAACACATTTTGTACTAGCTCCCCCTGGACCGTTGAATCGATTTGGTCTCTCCACATAGTGGATTTTGTTGGTGCAATCGACCCAGGTCACGATTGACCAGGACTCGAGTTTGACTCGAGTGATGTTTTGATGTTTCGACAAAAACATATGACAATGTAATTGTCATTTGGTAAAGTCCAAGTCTTGAGTACTTGGCATGGAAAGTCCAAGTGGGACACTTGGCATTGGGAAAAGTCCAAGCATGAGTCTTGGCAATGTAAAGTCCAACATGGGTTGGCAAGGAAAGTCCAAGCATGGTCTTGGCATGGAAAGTCCAACATGGGTTGGCAAGGGAAAGTCCAAGCTTGAGTCTTGGCATTTGAGAAGTCCAAGGGTTTGATATTGGCTGCATAAAGTCCAAGCGGGAGTCTTGGCAGCATAAGTCCAATGGTTGGCGGCGTAAAGTCCAAGCGGAGTCTTGGCGGCGTAAGTCCAAAGTGCCTTGGCGGTGTAGACATCGTTAGCATGACATAGCCGATGGAAGTACCTGAAGGCTAGCGCGATGGATGAACAAGTCATGGATGACTTGGAGGGATCCGAGAGGCATGAGGCTGATGGAGGTGGCTAGAAGGCTTAGGTCTAGACTAAAGGTGGTCTAGCAAGTATGGGGGAACCATACTTGGGTTAAAACCTCATGTTTGAGGTGTGCCAGTCGACTGGTGCCATGTGGCAGTCGACTGGACCGAGTCAACTAGGGTTTGACTGCGGGTTATGGCCTAGCAGTCGATTGCCAGAGGTGGGCAGTCGACTGATGGCTCAGCGATCGATCATGTATCGACCGGTGCTCGAAATCGGCCACGAATGGAGTCGAGACTCGACCGTCGAGTGAGGACTCCATCGTCGACCGATGGTCACAATCGATCGATGAAGGTTCCGTTGGACTTATCCGGCGTGGATTCAGCCGTTGTCTCACGACAACGGGCATCGATCGATCGATGGTCCCGATCGATCGATCGACTTTTTCCAAAGACCGAGTTGAAGCTATATATGGAGCTCGTGATGGAGGAAAAACCAAGGTTTCTTTGAGGCGATTTGGGGCGATTTACTGTTGCAAATCAGGGTCTCCAAGTTGATATCAAGCAACCAAGTGATCAAGCATTCAAAGAGCATTTGTAAAGTGTTTTCTTTACTTGTATTGCTTTGTATTTCATTATATTGCTTGTATTCATCTTGTATTACTGTTGTATACATTGTACGAGGTTTCTCCACCTCCGGATTGTTCCGAGAAGGAGTTATTACATAGTGGTGTGCTTGTGGCATCGCTAGGGCTCGTTTGAGCCCGATCCGTAGAGTAGGAACCATGCGGTTCCGAACCACGTTATATCATTGTGTTAGCGTGATTGTATATTTCGTTATTGCTTTCATTTTCTATTTCCGCTGCGCACTAACGAAATTGTAGACACGAACGAGATCAAATTTCATTGACGCTATTCACCCCCCTCTAGCCGTTTAAAATATCCCTAACAAGTGGTATCAGAGCCCGGGGCTCTTCTACGGATTAACAACCCGGAGTCAAGAAGCTCGAGGGAAGAATATGGAATTTGAGGAAAGATTGGGTGACGACGTCAACATCCCACCTTCCTTCAACCACAAACATTTTGCGTATTGGAAAGGTAGGATGGAATATTTTCTAATGACGAATATAGAAAATTGGTTTGCCGTGACTATAGGTTTTGATGCTCCGAGAGGAGAAAATGGCGAAATCCTCAAGATGAAGAGATGGACCGAGGAGCAATGGGAAAAATTCAAGACAACCGTTAAGGTAACAAAAATGTTGATTGATTTGATACCTAACGATATTTTGTCCAGATTAGGAAGCTATAGGGATGCCAAGGAGTTGTGGAACAAGTTGATCAAGTTCCACGACAATCCCGAATCGGTCCAAGAAGACTTGGAAGAGGAGGAGACCAAAGAAGAATCATCATCATCCTCACAAGAAAGTGAGGAGTCAACTTCCAGGTCGGAAGAGGTGGAGGAAGTGGAAGAAGCATCCACTTCTAGGATTGAGGAGGAGAGACCATCCTCTACACCGGAGCAACCTCAAGAAGAGCCTTCAACATCCGATCAAGATGAGGAAGCTCAAAATTCAACTCCGGCACCTACCACCACCCTAGGTAACTCAAACACTCAAGGTTCAAATAAAATTCATATCATTTGTTTTGAGTGTAGGGAATCCGGACACTACAAGAGTAAGTGTCCAAAAAGGGTCAAGAAGGCTCAACCGGTTCCAAAGGTCAATGAAGCCGGTGTTCCCAATGCCAAGAAAAGCAAGGAGCAAGTCATTTGCTTCAAGTGCCGACAACCGGGGCATTACCGAAATCAATGTCCTAGGGGGAGCAAAAAGACCCAAGAGGGAGCTATACATGTAGGGGGAGCCTCCAAGGAAAACCCTAAGGTATATTTCAATAATGCATCTTCTAAATTTAAAAGTCAAAAGCATGCTAGGAATTTTAATTCTCTTGCAATTTGCCATGAAAAGCATGCTAATAGAAATAAATACTTTTGTTTAGGTGCTAA
The DNA here is from genome assembly GCA_025175895.1 of Wurfbainia villosa. Taxonomy (NCBI): domain Eukaryota; kingdom Viridiplantae; phylum Streptophyta; class Magnoliopsida; order Zingiberales; family Zingiberaceae; genus Wurfbainia; species Wurfbainia villosa. Next base: position 42,227,725 of record CM045998.1, on the reverse strand, counting down.
GAGTGTTCACTTAGGAAATAAAAAGAAATTTGGGACTAATGTCCCTAAAAATATATTACCTAAGGAAAGCATTAAGAAAATAGGAGAACACCTAGGTTTCAATCCTAAATGGACTAGGCATATGCCTAGGAAGTCAAATGCCCAAGGATTAAATCAAAATTCTAAAATTGGGCAACTAGAAAAGGAAAATCAAGTCTTGAGGTCAAGGCTTGAAAAGATGGAAAAGACCCTTGCAAAAATGCAAAATCTATTTCAAGGATCAAGAGGTCAACATGTAGGGTCTAGAAGTCAAAGCCTAGAGTCAAATGGTCAAAAATCAAGACCTAGGAAATTAGATTCATCCAAGGGTAAACTTAAGCCCAAGGAAACCTATCACAATGTTCCATTTGATTATGGAACTAAACCTAGGAAAACTAAGGTCAATAGGGAAGTCATCCCTAGAGTTGACCAAGGGTGGTGCCTAGTGGCCAAGGTTTCTAAGAAACCTAGGGTGGCCACTAAGAAGGTTGCAAGGGGAGTTACCCCTAGAGTCAACCTAGGTAAGACCAAAATGACCAAGGCTAATAAGCCTAGGAGGGTCATTAGGAAGGTATCTAGGGAGGTTATCCCTAAGGAATACCTAATTAACCCTAGGAGCTCAAATCGGTTTTGGGTTCCTAAGAGCGTGATTGATTCACGCTAGGTGGGTTTAGGGTGTGCCAACCTTGATTGGATGAGTAGTTAACTCAACCATGGTAAAGGTGGCACTTTAGGATATTTTCAAGGTTATGGTTACTTTGAAAATACAATTGAGCTTTAATCCTAAAAGATTTTAGGATGTGCCAATATTATTTGAGAAGTTTGACAAAATGATTAAATTGGCACAATTGAGTTTTAGAGATTAGTTTTCCATTTTGCGTTTTTGGCACACTAGGAAGATTAGTGATAATATGGCAAAATATAATTAATTATATGAAATGACAATTAATATTAAAATTTAGGTATTACTATACCTATATATTTTATATGCCATGCTTTGTTTGCCATATAACATGCCATGACATCATGCTTATTTTTAATCATTCTATATGTCATGTACATGTTTAGAATTAAGCTTTAAATGTCATGTGTTTTTAGATTTCATCATATGCCATGACATCATGATCATTGGCCATGTTTTAATAATGCTATTATTTCTGCCATGATCATACATTCATGCATTAACTTGATTAAAATTGATTAAGGACTATGACATGACTTGAAGTCCCATTTATAAGGGAATCAAGTAGGGTTGCCTTAGAAAAATGCATGAAACCCTAGTTTAGGGAGAACAAAACCCACATCTCACATCAAATTGACATGTATGTGTATTTATACACCCTAGATACATGTGAGATGCTAGGATATGAGTTAAGTTTAAGGTGCATAGTTTTTGCATCTAGATGAACTAAAACTCATCTAATTTCAATTGTGGATCATTGGAAAAGCTTATGTACAAGTCATGTGCATAGAGCCCAAGGAATATGATCCAAAATAAGGTTTTGAAAATATTTTAAAATCATTTTGAAAAACCTTGGTGAAGTCTATCTTTTGATAGCAATCACCATTGATGAGATTGATACAAAGTGAGCTTAAACTTTAAAGTTTTTAGTCACTTTTGGATTTTGTATCAATTTCTCTATTTTATGGGTAAAATATTTTTCAAACATTTTTCACCCATTGTATTGGTCATAGGTATTATACGTATCAATTTTCGTGATTTTTCGATAAACGTATAATTATTTATGAATTCCCAAATCTCATTTCTGATAACTGAAAATCGGATTTTAAGTTATCACCGATCGCTATTGGTGGCAATGATCGATGAGGTGCCAATGATCGATTTCGAATCACTGATCGTAGCTCGATTTCGGGTAAACAAGGTTGTTTAACCCGATTTCAGCTGCGGTTAAGGTCCCTAATTACTCCTAACCCTAGGATATGCTTTGGGAAGCATTATAAAGGGTGAAAATCCATTGGATATGGATTAGGAGAGTTGTTTAGGGTTTGTATCAATGTTAAGGTGTTGGAAAGTTCAATGTTGAATTTCTAACCTTAATTTTGATGGTTTAGAGTTCCTATTGGCTTAGGGACTGCCCAAGGACATTGTTGGTGCAATGGTCAAGGGGGAGCAAGCCTTTAGGGGGAGATATCCATCTTGGGATGATGGATGTGTTTTTCTCCTTGAAGAGGAGAAGTTATTGGGAGAATATGACATCAATTGGGAAATTGATGGGACTTTTGAGAGACCCAATTTGGAAATTGGGAAAGTAAATGGGATTGTCTCTCTTGAGTGATATTGGACTTATCACTAAGAAGATGGTAGGCATCCTAAGTATTTTTGGACCAAGGGGGAGATTGTAAGATCTCATTGGGACATGAGACATTGACCCTCTTGGGGAGAAAACCTTTTTGATGTTAGTCAAAAAGGGGGAGAATGTTTGGGGGAGAACATTTGGAGAGTATTTACCAATGTGGGATAATTGGTAAAGGATTTGAGTTAGTGTTCTAACTCAATAATTTGTTTGGTTTTTGTCAAAGATGTAATCGCCCAGGTCACGATTGACCAGGACTCGAGTTTGACTCGAGTGATGTTTTGATGTTTCGACAAAAACATATGACAATGTAATTGTCATTTGGTAAAGTCCAAGTCTTGAGTACTTGGCATGGAAAGTCCAAGTGGGACACTTGGCATTGAGAAAAGTCCAAGCATGGGTCTTGGCAATGTAAAGTCCAACATGGGTTGGCAAGGAAAGTCCAAGCATGGTCTTGGCATGGAAAGTCCAACATGGGTTGGCAAGGAAAAGTCCAAGCTTGAGTCTTGGCATTTGAGAAGTCCAAGGGTTTGATATTGGCTGCGTAAAGTCCAAGCGGGAGTCTTGGCAGCATAAGTCCAATGGTTGGCGGCGTAAAGTCCAAGCGGAGTCTTGGCGGCGTAAGTCCAAAGTGCCTTGGCGGTGTAGACACCGTTAGCATGACATAGCCGATGGAAGCACCTGAAGGCTAGCACGATGGATGAACAAGTCATGGATGACTTGGAGGGATCCGAGAGGCGTGAGGTTGATGGAGGTGGATAGAAGGCTTAGGTCTAGGCAAAGGGTGGTCTAGCAAATATGGGGGAACCATACTTGGGTTAAAACCTCATGTTTGAGGTGTGCCAGTCGACTGGTGCCATGTGGCAGTCGACTGGACCGAGTCAACTAGGGTTTGACTGCGGGTTATGGCCTAGCGATCTGCGCAGGTGGGCGGTGATGATGGCTCAGCGATCGTGATCGTCGTAATCGTCGGTGGTGCTCGAGAAATCGGCCACAGAATGGAGTCGAGACTCAACTGGTCAAGTGAGGACTCCATCAGTCGACTGATGGTCACAATCAGTCGACTGATGAAGGTTCCGTTGGACTTATCCAGCGTGGATCTAGCCGTTGTCTCACGATAACAGTGGCATCAGTCGACTGATCGACTTTTTCCAGCACAGGTTGAAGCTATATATGAAGCTCGTGATGGAGGAAAAACCAAGGTTTCTTTGAGGCGATTTGGGGCGATTTGCTGTTGCAAATCAGGGTCTCCAAGTTAATATCAAGCAACCAAGTGATCAAGCATTCAAAGAGCATTTGTAAAGTGTTTTTTTTACTTGTATTGCTTTGTATTTCATTATATTGCTTGTATTCATCTTGTATTACTGTTGTATACATTGTACGAGGTTTCTCCACCTCCGGATTATTCCGAGAAGGAGTTATTACATACTGGTGTGCTTGTGGCATCGCTAGGGCTCGTTTGAGCCCGATCCGTGGAGTAGGAACCGTGTGGTTCCGAACCACGTTATATCATTGTGTTAGCGTGATTGTATATTTCGTTATTGCTTTCATTTTCTATTTCCGCTGCGCACTAACGAAATTGTAGACACGAACGAGATCGAATTTCATTGACGCTATTCACCCCCCCTCTAGCCGTTCAATGGGAACCCAGTATTGGTTTGATCCTAAGTTTGAAATCAATGTGGTCTTAGGGACCCATGCTTGGACACATTTTTTATGTCTACTTACGATTGACATATACGACTTATTGGTCGTGTTTGAGCTAAACCCTAGCCCGACCTTGTTGTACATGGCCCTTTGCGATCCAAGTAGGAGGTCAAGTCCTTTGGATCCCAAAGTAAACCTTTCCAACGTATTCCTAAGATCTTCGACTTGACTTTTCAAGAGTGAGTTCTCAACTTCGAGCTTTTCAACCCGAGTTGAGTCCTTCTCTTGAACTCGACTAGTCGAAGAGGTTAGAGAGACCTCGTGTTTGAGGAGTTTAACTTCCTCAACCAGGGTCTCGACCTTGGACTCGGACTTAGCTAACTTTTTATTTAAAAACTTAATTGCACTATAAAGAGTAGTAATAAGAGACCGACTTACCTTGAGTGTATCTTTTGAACCGGATGCGTATTCGTGGCTTGTCTTGAATAGTGTTTCGTAGTCCGACTCATCTTCGGTTTCTGATTCTGGTTCCGGTTCCGACTCTGTCTCCGATTCCACCGGTTTAGCCATAAGGACTCGATCGTTGTCTTCTTCCTCGGAGGCTTCTTCCCAAGTAGCGTTGAGTGCCTTTTTATGTTTTGGTGCCTTGCTCTTGAGTTTTAGGCACTCGGACTTAATGTGTCCAAACCTGTTGCATTCATAATATCTTATGTTTGAACTTTTAGGCTTACCTTCGTTGGGTCGAGTGACGGCTCATTTTCGGCCCTTGACTATCCTCCGAACTAGGTTGACTAGTTCGGCTTCTATTTCCGAGTCGACCTCCAAATCCGACTCATCCTCTTCTTCCTTCGGGGGTGGCTTGCTTGCGATTTTCTTCCTCGAACCTGCAAAAAGTGCTATACCCTTCTCGAGTTCCGAGTTAGACTGCTCATGAGGTTCGAAATCAGAAAAAAGTTCATCTAACCTAAGTTTAGAAAGATCCTTGGAGACCTTGTAGGCATCGACCATGGATGCCCACAAGGTAGTCCTCGGAAAAGAGTTTAGGACATACCTTATAAGGTCGCGGTTTTCGACCTTTTGCCCGATTGCGTGTAGGTTGTTGACTATGTCTTGGACACGGGCGTGGAGTTGCGTCGCGGACTCGTGTTCCTGCATTTTTAGGTTATATAGTTTATTGAACAAAAGGTCGCGCTTACATACCTTGGCTTCATCGGTCCCTTCGTGTAGCTCTACTAGCTTTGTCCATAGGTCCTTTGCACTGATGAAGGGGCCGACGCGATTTAACTCCTCCTTGGACAATCCGCATTGGAGGATTTGTGTTGCCTTGGCATCGGCTTCAACTTGTCGTTTTGTTGCAACGGTCCATTGATCATAATCCAAGGAGTCACCCACTTCATTAGTCGGAAGTGTGAAACCCGTTTGAATTATGATCCACATCTCGATTTGGGTTTTGAGAAAGCATTCCATTCGACCTTTCCAGTAACGGAAATCATCTCCGTTGTAAAACGGAGGTCGGACGGTGCTAAAACCCTCGAGATGGGCCATTAGAACAAAAAGACAAGGAGACTAAAACGAAAACCTAGCAACAACAAAAACACACGAAAGTACCAAGACTTGCATCTTGGATTAGTAGTGCGGGAAATAAAAAGAAACAAACGAAAAATAGAAAGTTAAGCAAAGAAATAAGAAACTAAATAAAAAGTAAGTACTCACAACCTTCGATGTCCCCAAAAGGCTACTAAACATCGATTTTTGAGAATGAAAACAGCTTGTTATGGGGGTAAACCCCCATAAGAAGTGTAGATCTCTGCGAGAGCTTCGATTTGGTGGGTAGATCGTTTCGTGAGTCCACTTGTAGCAAAAGTTATGTTCGTTTGATCGTGAGGTACTCCGAAGGCAATCAATACTTGCAAAACAAAACCAAACGAAGAGTACCAAGACTTCGTCTTGGATTAGTAGTGCGGGAGAAAAATTTAAACGAATGAAAAACAAATCTGTAAAAAATGTTAGATTGGTGGTTTCACCAAATCTAAGCGCCCCCGGCTCTGATACCAATTGTTGGATCGATCGGATTGCTAGAGGGGGAGGGGTGAATAGCGATAGAAATTTTTCGTTAAAACATGAGTAGACACAGCGGAAGATAAAAACAAAAATAGAGACAATAGACACAAAGGTTTTACTTGGTTCGTAGCCGAAGACTACTACTCCAAGGCCCTAGTGGTCCTTGACCACGTACGGAGGGCAAACTACTAAAGATCTCCTCCTCGTTGGAGGTAGGAGTTAGACGGATACACAAGATGATAAAAGCTCAAGGTAGAGGGACATTCCCCCTCTCCTTGATATGATTTAAAGCTCGAAATAAGAACAACTTATAAACTGAAATATGATTCAAACTTTCGTTACCGATGACTTCAAAGGATGGAGGTTGAAGCTCTAGTCGTCGTCTTGGCAGTGCTTCGTCGTAGAGATGTCGGAGAGTCGGAGCGTATCGGAAGCACTTGGAAGCTTTTTAATTGATGAAAAACCCTAAGACAAGCCCTCCTTTTATAGCCTTTGAGCTCCTCATCGAATGGGTCTTCAACCAATCACAAATGGACACAAAAACTCCTTGAAATGGGGTGATAAGCCTTGACTCCTCGAATCTGATCATTGACCATCAGTCGACTGATGGCCATCATCGATCGTGATGGCGACATCGATCGAGTCTTGACCTAGCGATCGGTGATTGGCGTCGGCAATCGAGTCCTCAAGATGCTTGTTAGCTCAACAAAAACATAATTTCGACGATCGTCGACCGTCCGATCTCGACCTATACCATCTATAGGATGTCTTTGGTCGGATCTACGCTTAAGATCATCCCCGTAATGAGGATACGACCTCACTTACGCTCGCACACACGAGCTTACCTCGATACTTACGTGTTGCTTTTGCTTCCGGCCTTCCACTCGATTCCTTCGGCTCCCTCCAAAGTCACTCGAGTGTTGCCCGACCACCGCGGCTTCCTCCGGGTGTCGCTAGCCTTTAGCTCCAGCTATAGCAATCTTATGCACACTCGATTCAGCTCGTGAGATAATGACATGAGCTTAACTTTGTATCGTTTGCTATAATCAAAACTCAGGTTCGACTTAGGTGCCTACTGCACCAACATTTCTCACACTTACTTAAACCTTTATCAAACATCAAAATATAACTTGGAGCTTTCAACTCCAACAATAGTCACCTTTCCTCTTCTTTTGCCATAAGACACTCAGTAGAAATGTTAGAAGCATAGGATAAATCAATATAATAAATATTAGATTTCCTATATCCAACTAACATGCAATCATTCAAGCTTTTGTGTCTAATTAAGCATTTTGAGGATTCAAATTCTACTTTGTGACCCACATCATAAAGTTGACTAACACTAAGTAGATTAAACTTCATGCTTTTGACTAATAAGACTTTATGAATAATAATTTTAGGGGATACCACAATTGTGCCTTTACCTAAAATTTTGAGTTTTCCACTATTCTCAAAAGACACAATTCCCTTGTTAATGTAGTTGATTGTGTAAAACTTGCTCACATCTCCGATTATGTGTCTTGAGCAATCACTATCCACAATTCACATACTTGATCCACCTACCTAAACAAAATGAAAAATAAATTCCTTAGGTACCCAAATATTTGGACAATTAATATCATTTAAAAACTTCTTTGGGACCCAAGCCTTCTTAACTTTTCCCTTAATTGTTGCCTTTCTACTAATTAGGGAGATATATGCTACTTCCTTGTCCTTAGGTTTATATCCTATGCTAGCCTTGTTATAAATGACTCTTTGATCCCTATGAATCATGTCAAGTTACTTAGATCCACTAGTGAATTTTTCTAAACAAGTCCTTAGTTCACACACTTCATTCTTAAGATTTTCATTTTCCTTTTTAAACATGTAAGAATCATCACATGAAAGTTGTTAATTCCTAATTGCCTTAATTTCTACCTTTAAGTCCTTAATCCTTTATTTTGATTTATCCAAGGCATTTTTAAGATAAGCAATAGTTTTGTATAACAATTCTACTCTAGGGGAGTCCTTTACCTTATCACCACTAGATGATGATTCGTTGCTTGATGAAGACTCTTTTTGGCTTGATGCTTCGATATCATTTCCCAAGGCCATGAGTGTCACATGGAGTGTGATGTGACATAACTCCTCATCGGATGAGTCTTCAACACTCTGAGTGTCCCATACGGTTTGGGCCACCATAGTCTCCTTCTTCTCCTCATTCTTGTCCTTCTCCTTCTTTTATTTTTCTTCCCTCTTCTTTAGCTTAGGGCAATTTGGCTTGATGTGCCCCTTCTTATTGCATCCATTGTCACGCCCCGAGAGCATACCGAGCCGAAAATCAAACGGACGACACCTCCCCTGTACGTGGCAACATTTCGGGTTAATACAAGGCCCGTAGGCCCACAATAACAATAACATAACAAATAAAAACACAACAACATAACGAAACACAGCGGAAACTAATACAATGACATACCCATAACCCCACATATACAATACATCCACATGATGCATACCGGTATGACTAACACACCACAACCATATACAGTACATCGACAAAATCCGAATCTACAAGTCCACAACACAGTACACTACGAAAACTCCAAATACAATACACGGCGGACGCAAAGCCCAAAACCAATATGGGAGCCTCGGAGGTGAGATGAGAAGTCAGCCAGCGGTGCTCCAAGCTGTCACGAAGTCTTCTACCTGTTACCTGGGCGACAGAAAACCTAGGGTCCGTGGGGTATGGTGAGTAAAACTCAGCAGGTAATAGGAAAACATGTATATATGCCATATCACATGTATTTTCAATAACATACTCTAGAGGTACAACAGGTATATCAATATAGTATATAAATACTGTTGGCAATGTTGCTATTCCTCGGAGGCTCATTGGCTCCCATGTCCCCGGATTAAAATTTTCACTAATGAAAACTAATCCGGATGTGATGAGTTTCCTTAGCACAACCAATTCGTCGTCGTGCCAACGACTCGAGCGATTGCTTGAACAAACTTGTTGTTCAAGCAATCAACTCTTCTAGTCGGTTAGCCGCGAAAGAAACGACGGACGGATCGCTGGTTTTTGTGTTTATCTTCGGGGTCCATGATTATACAAATACATACAAATGTTAACTAGTATAATCAACACATACTAACATAAAGAACATAAGCTAGCATATCAATAAGAACATGCAAAGAACAATAATAAAAGTTGTAAAACTTTTATACCTCTTGATCTTCTATCGTATGTCCTAACCTCCTTGTAGACTTCATGTGGGCGAAGATCCTCCACAAGTTGAAGCTTCCTAGATCTTCTTCAATCCAAAGAAAGAAGAACTCTCTTTCCCTTCTTGCTTGAGCCAACCACCAATCCTCAAAGGATTGATGCCGCCGGCCCCAAGAATAGAGAGAACAAAATGGAAACAAAACTCATCTCTTATCTAGAACCAACCATCAAGCTCCAAGCATGATGTTTGCCGCCGGCCCAAAGAGAGCAAAAGGATTGCCGACCAACCTTGAAGAAGGTTGCCGCCGGCCAAGAGAAGAGGAGAGGATGCTCCGGCCATGAGAGGAAGATGAGAAGCTTCTCCCTTCCCTCCTTGCCGCCGGCCACATCCCATAGGCCATGGGCGCTGCCCAACCATTAGGGTTCTAAACCCTAATGGTTGCCACCCATGCATTAAGGTTCTCAACCCCAATCTTGCCGTCCAAGCATTAGGGTTCTCCACCCTAATTCTTGCCGCCCATGGTCTCTCCAAAACCCTAATCCTTGGCCATTTTCCTTTTTTTTTTTGCCGCCCAAGCCAAGAAGCTCTATTTATAGAGTTAGGCTTAAGCCTTGTTTTAATCTCCACCGTCGGTTCTAGGATTTTAATCTCAACCGTCGGATCTAGGGATTTAATCTCAACCATCGGTTCTAGGGATTTAATCCCAACCGTCGAATCTAGAGATTTAATCTCAACCGTCGGTTCTAGAGATTTAATCTCCACCGTCGGTTCTAGGGATTTAATCCCAACCGTCGGATCTAGAGATTTAATCTAAACCATCGGTTCTAGAGATTTAATCTCCACCGTCGGTTCTAGGGATTTAATCCCAACCATCGGAACTAGAGATTTAATCTCAACCGTCGGTTCTAGAGATTTGTTTTCCATCATTTGATCTAGACTTCATGAGGTTTATATTAGGCTACGATAGGGACCATGAGGAGGAGTTGGGTCTTGGCCACCCGATGGATCGGAACCACACAAACTTGATCCATCAATGATGTTCCATTCCACTAGAGGATCATCATTGAATTACCTCACCAACCCCCATAAATTAATATGGGCTCCATATATTATTTGTACATCCATCTCCCCGTGTTTAAGATATCGAATGCCCGTCAATTAATTGATTTACTGACCATCAATTAATTAACATCTAACTCCTCGAGTAGTACCACTCAACCTTATCATCATGTTGACTAAGTCAACCTGCAGGGTTTACATGATGAACCTTATGAGCTCCTCAAGGGGACATCATCAACCTAATAAATAGGACATGGTTTCCTCCTATAATCAACGACACACCATGTAAATAATATCATTTCCCAACTTACCGGGCATATTGATTTAATCCATAGAAATCTCACCCTCTGATAAATCAAAGAAATAAATATTAAGTACATGTGCCCGTTATTATATCGGGATTAAGAGCATGTACAACATAATATCCGAGCTCCGATTCAATTATGCAGTCAGCAATAAATTGAATCACCTCTATGTCGGTCCTGCTCAATACACCTAAGTGTACTAGTGTAACTCTATGTTCAAGATAAAACAATACCAAGCTACACTACAACCATGCCAATGGTTTGTCCAAAACCATCTTGGTTGTGAGCCTCTACTTATACTCTACAAGGGACTGATAACATGATCTTCTGTGCCACACCCAAGCACCATGTTATCTACAATGTAAAGTATTAGACAATATGCACATATATAAATATAAAGTGCAAACAATGATCATGTGATTCTTATTTCAAAATAAAATGTTCATACCAAAGAGCTAGGCTTTCAGTATACATCCTAACAAATACAAGCATATACCGTCTAACCAAATAAACAACATAAAAATGCAGACATACCTGAAGTCTGCTACACTACTCTGATCCAACCTGAACATATATCAAACATATATATATATATATATAACAGGAAGAGTAGATCAACTCACAATATACTCTAGCTACAGGTCAAGGTATCTAATGGTCTGTCCAACCCATACCAGTATCCGACACAATCGTATAACAAATGCAAGAAACATGCATGAATATGATGTACACCCAAATGCAGCAAGCATAGTACAATCAAATGCAACATCACAATACTCATATATATATAGACCGCATCTATATATATGTTAATCTCAACCATCCATATATATATATACATGCATATATGTATATATATATGGTAATATGCAAAGCGCCATAAGATACGGCAATGCAACATGCATGGTCATGCCTGCTCACCCCTACTTGCTACCACGACCCCAGTGTGGCCTAGGTGGCACGACATGACAACTGTCCCAACTCACACCAACCACTGCTATAGAGTGGCCGAGTGGGCAGTATGATCAAGTAGCATATGAGCGTAAAGAGCTCGCTACACAACGGGGGTCCCTGCTGCTGGCCACTTCGACTAACACTACCAATGAGTGGTCGAGTACCACACACCCAGGACAACTGCACGCAACTCCAACTACCACCGTCTATAGTGGTAGAGTGCGGCACAACAAATGCTCTGCCCTCACAACCCCAAGAAAGACTATGTCATCAGAATGCATGCAAATGACATGTGTATGCTGTCACACGTACAACCATCTACCACAGACTCTCTGTTCAGCAAAGAGTCATACCTATCTAATCAATACTCTCTATCCTGTAGAGAGTTGTACTCAACAGATCGACGGACTCTCTATCCTGTAGAGAGCCGTACTCAACTGATCATAACTCTTTATCCAATAGAGAGTCGTACTCAACTGATCGACGCACTCTCTATCCTGTAGAGAGTCGTACTCGACTGATCATAACTCTCTCTCCAATAGAGAGTCGTACTCAACTGATCGACGCACTCTCTATCCGATAGCGAGTCGTACTCGACTAATCATATCAAGCTGGGACCACCGGTCCGCAGCGACACTCTAATCACCCTTCACTTAATCATTACACAACTCATGGTTGTTAACAGTATGCAACATACGGGTATTGGAAATAAATCCTATATTTAGGGCATTACCTACGCATAGATGACCTTTTTCCCAATTTATAATTTGGGTCAACACCCGTACTAACATTTACTCCCTACTAATCATCTAAGCCAATTTACATCACATCTATAACTTTTAAATCATGATAGGGTATATGTGACATCAACAATTGAGCATAAATAAATCCAACGATAAGTTCAAGCATACGTTAATAAGAGCAGGGTCAAGGTAATATGGACACCTAACATGCTCATATCTATGACTAAATCTGAATGCAATACATCTACCCGGACCAGGTAGGAAAATTACCCACCTGCTGTATATGCTCGTAGTAATAAAATCCTCACGGTCACGGACCTGTCTCGTATCCACGTCCTGCAAATATCATCAATTATAATTTAGTGAAAGCATACAACAACAATACGAATTAGCTACTACATTATCCACAAATCCATATCCCTTATCGAATACAGGTTATCACTCCCATTTGTAGCCAAGATCAGAGCATCTCATAGCTCGACCGATAACCGACATTTCGCAATAATAGGAACTATGTTTAAGCACAAGCATTAAACAAATACACAACTTAACTACCACGTCATTTCTAGGTTCTCGTTCTTTCCTCGTCTACGAGTTAGAACTTCAAACTCACACCTCTCGTAACCCCAATTAACCTGCCTCAACAATTTTGCACCTAGGAAAAATAGGGATCTAATCGAACCCTAAATGAGCACACACTCAACTCATTGACCAACACCAGATCCACACTAATATTGTTGTGAACCACCGTAAACCAAATAACCTACCTATATAGAAAAATCAAAGATCTATACTGAAACTCACCTCAATATGATATCACTGCTTCGATCCATACTTCCACCGCCCCCTTTGAACTCATAATCCACACTAGCTATTTCAACTTCACCGGCGCCTCCCCCTCTTGGACTCGGAGTTAACTGCTAGTGAAGCACAACAAAAGGGCGGCGATGGGTGAGGAGAAATTCACGGTGAGAAACAGAACCGATGGGAATAAAGAGTTCACCGCGGCAAGACGAGATGCAGTGGTGATGGCTTTAGCTTAGGTTAAGGTCTTCAACGCTCATTGCTGCTTGGATCGCCGGGAAGAGAAGGGGTGACGACAAGTTGTCCGGCAGCGGTGAGTGATAGGAGATGGTGTCGTCCATCTAGGCTCGGGGAAGTGAACGACCGATGGGGCCACACTGACACATCCGACTGCGATGAAGATCGGGTGGAGGAGATGCCGATCAGCCCGCTACTCCGGTGAAACTCGATGAAGAGGGAAGAAGCGACGGCGGCGACAACCAGAGCTCGAGCAGAGATCAAGCTTAATGTTTTCTGCATCAACCGAGGGCGGCGACTATTCCACTTGAGTTTTCCGACGACGGAGATTTAGGCGACTGGTGAGATCTAGACGACCGAGATGTGAAAACCAAAGGTCGCCGAGAGGGCACAGTGCCGACGGAGCGATCCAAGGAGACTGTGGGCGGAGATCAGGCGGAGCGGCGACAATTGGATCCACTCGCGGTGGCAGCGGTAATGGCGTGGCGGGAGAAGCGGCGGCGAGATAGAAGGAGGATCGATCGGCGGCGCGCAGAGAAAGAATCGAGAGGAAGGAGAATCACGCCGATTGGGAAGAAAAAGGGCACGGGGAGAAAACGAACGGAAAAAGAAAACGGGTTATCGGGTTCGAGCGTTTTGTTTGAAACTGACCAATTGATTGAGCTAGCTCAAGCCTAACCCAATCCTCAATTTAAGCCTTAATCTTCCTCCTAATCGATCATATGAACTCCATTCAATGCTAGAAAAATTTCTAAAAACTCCAAAAAAATTCCACAAGATAATTCTCACTTACCAAGGGTTTTTTTCCCGGTATTTTACATTCTCCCCCACTTATAAAAATTTGGTCCCCAAATTTCGTACTAACATGCAAAAATTTACTTCAAGCAAGTTTCTGAAAGGACCACATACCTTCCTCAAGTGACCAGATGAGACCATCGAGCTCGGATAGTATCTTCCAGCTCCCACATAACCTCATCATCGGTATGATGCTGTCATCCAACCTTTATGAGTCGGATGATTTTGTTTCGCAACTGTTGATCTTTGTGATCAAGAATTTGCAGATGAAATGTAGTACTGAGTCGAAGTTCTATGCCCATGGTCTGATGCAGAATCCACCAACATCGTGAGGTAAATCGCGAATCTCTATCAGATATAATACCAAAAAGGCACTCCGTGCAATCTGATAATCTCTCGACAGTACAACTCTGTCAGACGATCCAATGAGTTCGACCAACGAATAGGCAGAAAGTTAACTGATTCGGTTAGATGATTCACGATCATCCAAATCGCATCATATCATTTACGGGTTCTAGGCAATCCCGTAACACAATCAATCGTGATATGCTCCCACTTCCATTCCGGAATCGGAATTTTCTAGAGCCATCCAGCGAGTTTCTGATGTTCAGCCTTCACCTACTGACATACTAAACATCGAGCAGCAAAATCTGCTATAACTCCCTTTATACCATTCCATCCGTATAATCGTTTCCAACTCTCGGTACATCTGAGTACCATAAGGAAGAATAGAAAATCTCAAACGATGTGCTTCCTGCAGCAACTCTTCCTTAAACATTGCAACTCCGGAACACGCTATCCCTACCAGAGATGGGGAATTTGTAGGGAATTCTATATGCCAAATAGCATATGCGCAACGGAAAAATTAGGATCCCTTCCTAGTGATCCTTGCGAAAGAAAACCTCGTACAAAATAAATTTCTCTAAAACCAAACCTATCTTATAGGAGAGGATTACCTTTGTTGCGTGCCCTTGTTAATCCCGCTTTTCCTTTTGGTTTGTTGGATCTTTAGCACGTTCAAATGTCCGTGCCTCTATACGTATCCACACGAGCAAGCTCTTGTCTCACAAAAGAAAAACTAGAAGGGCTCTCCTTTACTTCTTGCTAGAGAAGTCCCTAAAGGAGAGGAAGCTAGGGAAAAAGAGAAGGGAAGAAGAAGACTACTCTTCTTGCTAGCCTACACTCACAAAACCACACAACCAAAGCTTCCACCAAGCTCTCAAGCTCTCACACAACCACAATGCATACTATGGCCGGCCACTTCATGGAGTCTTTTATAGGGTTGGAAAAACCCTTTCACCTCCACACATTCAATGCAATCCATTGCATTGAGACACAATCCAAAAAGGAGTTGGCTTCCTTGTTTGGCCGGCCACTTAAGGAGACAAAAACCACTTTGTCTCCTTCCACCTCATCTAGCTTAGGTGGATGCTTAGGTGGCATGCTTATGTGGCATTCTTATGTGGCATTCATGCATGTTGAATTAATCTTATTAATTCAATTAAGCTTATGTTATCATATTGAATTAATCTCATTAAATCAATAAGGTAACATATTGAATTAATCTCATTAAATCAATTAGCTAAAATTCTCATTAAGCTTAAAGTCCAAAAACCATTTTGTACTTAAACTTATTCCCAAATTATTATAGTCAAACTAGAATACTCTAATTCCTCTAATTATCATGCTCTTTGTGTGTGACCCTATAGGCTCTCATAACGTTGGCAGTGGATCTAAACTCTTTTAGATACACAAGCAATGAGCGGCATCTAGCAATACATCATTGCTACCCAAGTTATGAGATAAGTCAAGATCCGACTAACCTTTCCGTGACTACTTTAATGTATGACCGTGTCCTTCTATCCTTGATATCAGATTGACCAATGAGGCATAGACCGTGTCATCCTCGATCAATCTATGTGTTTCTTGATCCCTGAGTAAACTAACTCAAACAAATGAGCTCAATATCTCATATTGACTCATTCGAGCATGGCCATGCGTTTTAGTAGTTCTACTCAATCAAGGGGCCCACACTCGTCATATGGGAGGGATAGATCCCATCTACATCACTCACATCCCTCCGCATAATTTGTTATATACCCAGTAATCGCCTTTATGGTCCACCCTGTTACGGGTGACGTTTGACGATACCAAAGTACATAACTCCTTATGTGAGGGAACCGTAGTGACTTGGTCCGAGGACTATTCATACCAATAGTCACATGAGAAAGTTTATGACACTCATATAACGATCCATGAAACTTTCTCATGGCGGATCGATTCGATATATATTCTCTAATATATACCCATGTGTCAACTTGATATCATATATCCATGACTTGTGAGATCAAGTCATCAATTGACCTACATGCTAGTCTTTATGTATTAATATTGCCCTTGAATATTAATACTTGACTAGGAACTTTTAGAAAGTGTTCTCTACAGCCTCTCATAATCAATTACACAATTGATGAAAGTAGATAAGAACCTACTTTTCTAGGGCATTACTATATTTAATTTAGCTGGCACAAGCAAGACTTAAATATAATAACCAATCCTTTTCCTTTATAGAATATGATACAAAATGTTCCCTTTTCAACCATCACATGATTGGCTCTAGGGCTATAACTAACAATCTCCCACTAGCACTAGTACCAATCACTATGATATCTAATACCTAGTGACCTAGTGTGACCATCATGCTTCCTCTGTGCCAAAGCCTTGGTCAATGGATCTGCGATGTTAGCTTACATCGGTACTCTGCATATCCTCACATCTCCTCTATCGATGATCTCTCGAATGAGATGGGAGCGCCGCGATATGTGTTTGGTCCGTGATGTGATCGAGGTTCCTTAGCTTTGCAATAGCCCCATTGTTGTCACAATAGAGGTCTATTGGATCAGTAATGCTAGGAACTACCCCAAGTTCAGCGATGAACTTGCGGAGCCAAAGACCTCCTTTCTTTGCATCGACGCAGCGAATATACTCGCTCTTGTAGAATCAACAAGCGTGTCCTGCTTTGAACTCTTCCAAACTCACGGCTCCACCATTCAGCAAAACACGTCGATTGCGATCTATAGTCATCCTTGTCCGTTTGGAAGCTTGCATCACGTAACCCTTTACATCTAGCTCCTCATTGCCTCAAATATCGTGAAATATTCTTTCATTCTTCGTAAGTATTTAAGAATATTTTTGATCGCTATCCATGACTTTCACCGATCCGATCGCGTATCTACTCGTCATGCTCAAAGCATACGAGGCGTCGACGAGTACAAAGCATGGCGTGCATATGATAGACCCTATGGCGGATGCATAAGGGATCTTATCCATGCGATCTCTCTCCTCCTTAGAAGGGACATTGAGTCTTGAAAGACTCACCATGTGATAAAGGAAATCCTTTCTTGGAATTTTGCATAGCAAAACGATCTAGCACTTTATCAATGTATGTACTCTGACTTAGGCCAAGTAATCTTTTAGATCTATCTCTATAGATCTTGATGCCTAGAATATAGGCAGCTTCACCTAAGTCTTTCATCGAAACAATTCCCTAACCACATCTTCACAGAGGAGTGAGGGAATATCATTTCGAGAAGTATGTCATCTACATACAAGACAAGAAACACAATCGTGCTCCC
Source organism: Wurfbainia villosa (assembly GCA_025175895.1). Taxonomy (NCBI): domain Eukaryota; kingdom Viridiplantae; phylum Streptophyta; class Magnoliopsida; order Zingiberales; family Zingiberaceae; genus Wurfbainia; species Wurfbainia villosa. Next base: position 42,209,940 of record CM045998.1, on the reverse strand, counting down.
ACTATTTCTCTTGTAGACACAAGGTTCATCTTCATTCTTGATGAAACCAAACTCCTTGATTGCATCATCGAATCGAAGATTCCAAAGAGAGGCTTGCTTTAGTCCATAAATGGACCTTTGCAGTTTGCATACCTTTCCAGGATGCTTTGGATCTTCAAAACCCTCAGGCTGTGTCATGTACACATCCTCGAGTAGCTTTCCATTAAGAAAAGCGGTTTTGACATCCATCTGCCAGATCTCATAATCGTGGTAGGCTGCAATAGCAAGTATGATCCGAATGGATTTAAGCATCGAATCGGTGAAAAGGTTTCATCATAGTCAATACCATGAATTTGTTTGAATCCTTTAGCCACCAATCTTCCTTTATAGGTATGCTTATTACCATCCATGTCAGTCTTTACTTTAAAGACCCACTTACACCCAATGGGTTTTACCCCTTCAGGTGGATCAACCAAAGTCCATACTTGGTTAGTGTACATGGATTCCATTTCGGATCTCATGGCCTCTAGCCATTTCTCGGAATCTGGGCTCATCATAGCTTCTTGATAGGATGTAGGCTCGTCAAGATCGACAAGCAATACCTCACCGTTGTCAGTAAAGAGAAAAGAATATCTCTCGGGTTGACGACGGATCCTATCAGATCTACGAAGAGGTTGGTCTACTTGAGCAATGTGTCTGCTCCACAACTCTTTGGGCAACACTTTCCTCATCCACAACACTTTGTGGTTCCTGTTCATTTTCCATCGAAGCCTTAGTGTTATCGTCATCTTGAACTTCTTCAAGATGAATTTTACTCCCACTAGTTTTTCTAGAAATAAATTCTCTTTCTAGAAAGACAGCATTTCTGGCAACAAACACCTTGCCAAGTGTGGGATTGTAAAAGTAATATACATTATTTTCCTTGGGATATCCTACAAAATAACACTTATCTGATTTGGGTCCTAGTTTATCTGAGACTTGACGTCTTACATAAGCTTCACAACCCCAAATCTTTATAAAAGACATTTTGGGACTCTTCCCAGTCCATATCATATATGGTGTCTTTTCTACGGCTTTTGATGGGACGCGATTAAGTGTGAAAGCGGCTGTCTCTAGAGCTAGTCCCCAAAAGGAAGTAGGTAGATCAGTCTGGCTCATCATTGATCGTACCATATCTAATAGAGTACGATTTCTCCTCTCAGATACACCATTCCATTGTGGTGTTCCAGGGGGAGTGAGTTGGGATATTATCCCACACTCAGCCAGGTGATCACGAAACTCTTGACTAAGGTATTCACCACCTCGATCTGATCGAAGTAGCTTAATACGCTTACCAAGTTGGTTTTGTACTTCATTCTTGAATGCTTTAAACTTTTCAAAGGATTCTGACTTATGTCTCATCAAATATAAGTAGCCGAATCTACTCATATCATCAGTGAAAGTAATAAAGTATTTATAGCCTCCTCTGGCTTCGACATTGAAAGGGCCACATACATCAGTATGTATGAGTCCTAACAAGTCCGTCGCTCTCTCGCCATGTCCACTAAATGGAGTTTTAGTCATCTTTCCTAAAAGACAAGATTCCATACCTCATATGATTCAAAATCAAATGAGTCCAATAATCCATCTTTATGGAGTTGGGATATCGTTTTTCATTTATGTGACCTAGGCGTGATGCGAAGATATGTTTGGTTCAAATCATTCGATTTGAACCGTTTGGTATTTACGTTATATATTGGGTTTTCTAAATCTAGAACATAGAGACCATTCATAAGTGGTGCATTACAATAGAACATTTGATTCAAATAAATGGAACAACATTTGTCCTTTATTATAAAAGAAAAGTTTTTCTTGTCTAAACAAGATACAGAAATTATGTTCTTTGTTAATGCAGGTACATAAAGGCACTCCTCTAGTTCTAAGATAAGCCCAGTAGGCAAAGACAAAGAATATGTTCCTCTGACTCTGGCGAACTTTTGCGCCATTGCCTACTCGCGAGTCCACTTCAGCCCTTTGCCATTAGTCTACTATTTCTCGGTCCACGCACATTAGTACAAATGTGAGATGCACATCCGTATCTAATACCTGTAGAAGAAATAGATAGATTAACTTCTATAACGTATACCGAGGCGTAAGTCCCACTTCTTTTCTTCTTTACTTCCTCAAGGTAGACTTTGCATCCGCTTCCGGTGTCGATCTCACCGAATGGAAAGATCCCTTCCTTAGGTACTTTACCTTTACCCTTTGAAGTGGATGAATTGGCCTTGCCTTTGGCTTGGGTCTTACCCTTGCCTTTGCGCTTACCTTTGCCCTTGTTGACCATTAGTACGTTACTAACTTTCTTCTTGAGATTCGGTTCAGCAGTTCTTAACATGCTGAGAATCTCAGGCAAAGGTTTATCAATTTCATTCATGTTATAATTCATGACGAATTGATTATATGCTTCCGGCAACGATTGCAGGATAACATCGGTTGCCAATTCTTGGCTCAGTGGAAAACCTAGTTTTTCAAGGTTCTCAACGTACCCAATCATTTTAAGTACGTGAGTTCCTACAGGTGTTCCTTCTTGCATCTTGCATGCAAAAAGAGCCTTAGACACTTCAAAACGCTCGTGCCTGGCTTGTCCTTGATATAGTTGTTTCAAATGCTCAACCATATCATAGGCATCCATGTTCTCATGTTGCTTCTGAAGCTCAGAGTTCATGGTTGCAAGCATAAGGCATGACACATCTAATGCGTCATCTTGATGCTTCTTATAAGCATCTTTTTCAGCACGAGTGGCCGCAGGGGCAGGTATTTCAGGGGTAGACTGCTCTAGGACATACAGTTTGCGTTCTTGCTTGAGGATAATCCTCAAGTTCCTATACCAGTCAAGAAAGTTCGCTCCATTGAGCTTGTCCTTCTCAAGGACAGATCACAAGTTGAGGGGGTGTGTCGTGTTAGATGACATGGTGATCTACAACAATAAAATGCAAAATTAAGTATCATACCTAAGTCATTTAATTAGGCCTTTAATTAAATGAGGCTCCCACTAAATTCTCATAGCTTTGATATGAGCTAATCATTGATGTAGGCAAACACTTTTCGCTTACATCATTAGCTACTATTTAGCTATAAATTTATATGGGATAAAGATCCACATCATAATTCGTCTTGAGTTAGCTTTGGCTAATCGCCCAAGACGTAGTATGATTAGGTAGGCAATCTTTTGCCAATTACATCTGATGTAACTCTTTAATAGCTTTGGTTAAGTTTAGATTAGTTTAGTGTTTATTCCTAAACCAGCTTCGGTATGGCGAGTAGGGCCTTCTTGGATATCGGAGCAACGACCACTTCTAAGACAAAGCTGATGTTCGGAAATCACATAAAACTAATTTTAAAACTTATGCTCAAAGCTAATATATGCCTCTACTTTCTTAACTAATTAAGAAAAACTTAATTAAGTCTTAACCAAGTTTGATAGCGGGACATCACGATTGTCCACTCGCACTCTTCCAAGATAAAATGCATTGCTTTGCTTTGGCAAACCCAATAACAAATGATCGAGGAAGTAGTGAGTACCAAACTTTGGTAGGCATATCGTATTTGACTTATTAAGAAAATAAAAACATGCATCATATACATATTAGCATACATCACATATAAGCTAAACTAACATGCATCACATACATATTAAATTAACATGCATCACATACAAGTTAAACTAAGTGTGTCATGGTTATGGCCCTTATTCTACAATCTTCTCAAGCCAATGAGAAGATTGATTGGTCAACCTAGGGATAGCATCTTCTCCCAAGTGCTTCCTTTTGGTTGTCTTGTGTTGTTGACTTCCTCCTTGTAACATTATCTTCCAATGGACCCTCCATCTTTGTTGTATATTACAAAAGGAGAAATACTCGAGTTACATTCGAGTCTAAAGCTAATTTTACAACAAGAATTTTAGGAGAAAGGCACGACACGCAGGCCGTATTAAGAATTACAACACACAATCACAAACTTTTTGGGACTAGGCCATAACCATGCACCATGTCAATTTTAACTTTTAAAAGACATCGGATATTTTATTATGTTTGAAAATTTGCTAATGCAATTATCAACTCATAATAAAATTCATCCTACTTCTATATCATATATAAAATAGAGAAAAACTATTTTTATACGATCTTTCGCAAGTGGCTCTGATACCACTGTAGGGAATTCTATATGCCAAATAGCATATGCGCAACGGAAAAATTAGGATCCCTTCCTAGTGATCCTTGCGAAAGAAAACCTCGTACAAAATAAATTTCTCTAAAACCAAACCTATCTTATAGGAGAGGATTACCTTTGTTGCGTGCCTTTGTTAATCCCGCTTTTCCTTTTGGTTTGTTGGATCTTTAGCATGTTCAAATGTCCGTGCCTCTATACGTATCCACACGAGCAAGCTCTTGTCTCACAAAAGAAAAACTAGAAGGGCTCTCCTTTACTTCTTGCTAGAGAAGTCCCTAAAGGAGAGGAAGCTAGGGAAAAAGAGAAGGGAAGAAGAAGACTACTCTTCTTGCTAGCCTACACTCACAAAACCACACAACCAAAGCTTCCACCAAGCTCTCAAGCTCTCACACAACCACAATGCATACTATGGCCGGCCACTTCATGGAGTCTTTTATAGGGTTGGAAAAACCCTTTCACCTCCACACATTCAATGCAATCCATTGCATTGAGACACAATCCAAAAAGGAGTTGGCTTCCTTGTTTGGCCGGCCACTTAAGGAGACAAAAACCACTTTGTCTCCTTCCACCTCATCTAGCTTAGGTGGATGCTTAGGTGGCATGCTTATGTGGCATTCTTATGTGGCATTCATGCATGTTGAATTAATCTTATTAATTCAATTAAGCTTATGTTATCATATTGAATTAATCTCATTAAATCAATAAGGTAACATATTGAATTAATCTCATTAAATCAATTAGCTAAAATTCTCATTAAGCTTAAAGTCCAAAAACCATTTTGTACTTAAGCTTATTCCCAAATTATTCTAGTCAAACTAGAATACTCTAATTCCTCTAATTATCATGCTCTTTGTGTGTGACCCTATAGGCTCTCATAACGTTGGCAGTGGATCTAAACTCTTTTAGATACACAAGCAATGAGCGGCATCTAGCAATACATCATTGCTACCCAAGTTATGAGATAAGTCAAGATCCGACTAACCTTTCCGTGACTACTTTAATGTATGGCCGTGTCCTTCTATCCTTGATATCAGTTGACCAATGAGGCATAGACTGTCACCTCGATCAATCTATGTGTTTCTTGATCCCCGAGTAAACTAACTCAAACAAATGAGCTCAATATCTCATATTGACTCATTCGAGCATGGCCATGCATTTTAGTAGTTCTACTCAATCAAGGGGCCACGAGATATCACTCTGTCATATGGGAGGATAGATCCCATCTACATCACTCACATCCCTCGCATAATTTGTTATATACCCGATGTCGCCTTTATGGTCCACCACCTATTACGGGTGAGCGTTTGTGATACCAAAGTACATAACTCCTTATGTAGGGAACCATGGTGACTTCAGGTCTAAGGACTAATAGTCATACTAATAGCCACATGAGAAAGTATATGACACTCATATAACGATCCATGAAACTTTCTCATGGCGGGTCAGTTCAGTATATATTCTCTAATATATACCCATGTGTCAACTTGATATCATATATCCATGACTTGTGAGATCAAGTCATCAATTGACCTACATGCTAGTCTTTATGTATTAATATTGCCCTTGCATATTAATACTTGACTAGGAACTTTTAGAAAGTGTTCTCTACAGCCTCTCATAATCAATTCTGCCAATTGATGAGCTGTAGATAAGAACCTACTTTTCTAGGGCATTACTATATTTAATTTAGCTGGCACAAGCAAGACTTAAATATAATAACCAATCCTTTGCCTTTATAGAATATGATACAAAATGTTCCCTTTTCAACCATCACATGATTGGCTCTAGGGCTATAACTAACAGAATTGTCTTCTCAAAAGAGAAGTTCATCTGTCGTCCAAAAATTCCACTCTACCACGCACTCGGTAAGTGCATGGGAGACTATAGCGACCAATCTTACCTGTTGTGACCATTCGCGTTCCAGCAACTCTATAGTAGCTACCCAGTAGCTAGTCAAAATCTCATGAGCACTTCTACTCCATACATCTATAAATCTAGATAATAACTACTAAAGCCACGTCATGTTAATGACAACCTATTTCGTAGTTTCTTAACTGTCGTAAGCATAAGGTACGCCTTATTCAACTGCATCGGAATCATTCCGATCCCTGAAACGATGCATCTGCGTACATCATCCTTTTATTCACTCCAGAAGGATTAACTAATACTCGTGTAAAAGTTACCCGCCACCGAGGTCCTGTAAACTGGTTTCACCAGCTTCCGACTAAATGATTTCTATCATCACCTTTGTCAAACAAGTCCGTGGTATAGTAATGCTAAGACATTCTATCCACATCTACAGTACTAACCAAAACATACAAGGAAAACCACCATCTATGGTGGTCGAGTACGCAATTCCAACTACCACAATCAACAATGGCTAGGTTACGCAACTCCAACAACCACAAACTAATCCAATCGTGTCCAGGATACACGATTCTCAAATCCATGAATGACTAAATCGTTTAATAGTCTAACAACACAATCAAAACTCATAGAATTCATACCAAGTATGAAATTATCGTCTCCACACACCTGCATCCCCTTTACTCTAAGATGATGATATATATTGATCATCATAACGACCATGATAATCGTATGACATCATGTCACTACAATACTCCAGTCGTAAATCAACCTTAGAGTATACACAGGTGTCCTTTACTGAACTAAACAGCTCATTTATCCTCAACGTAGGATATTTACTTTCAACAATCATCGCATTCCATCATTGACAATCGATGCATAATCTCAAATGTCCATCTCTCTTTCGACAAAGAGTTCTGGATCTTCACAAGGAGAAATACTGGGATAGATAAATATCCCCTCCAACATCTCCTATAATTGCAACTCACGTTATTCTGATTCTTTTATAGTGTTTAACAACACTGACACCAACAAAAATATCACTCGTTATGTGATCTTCGATACTGGACTATTTTCGCAATCATTTCGAACGCCTACTCCACTTGCCTAAGCAACGGCAAGCTTTGGAGTTAATCCGAAATTACATCCGAAGGCTCTCAGATTATACGCACATCCGAGAGACATTTCGTACCATACTTCCAAGAATTTGACCATCCGTAAGGATATGTCTACAGCAAAAGTATGTCTATCAAAGTCTAAGGGTATCCCTTGACTTCTTAATTATTGATCCACATCTCACCAGACGGTAGAGATACCACCGACCCACAAGTCGATGTAAAGGACCCTTCTAATCCAACTAAGAATGTTCTAGACAAAGATATCTGTAAACTACAAGTATCTCTCAATATATTAATCCAGAGGGTAAAACTAGAGTAATACCCCGAACGATCAAATATATGTTGATCCGATCCAAAAGGCTCCACGCAGGTCTTGGCCTTTCTCCGAAGAGAACCAGATCAGATCCAACAGTTCGCGACAAAGTGGTCACATTTATGCGACGAATGCCGCGGGGGTTTTTCCTAGACCATCTGATCTCATCACTTAATCCTACGAGCTGCAACTGTAGAATACTGAATAAATACGACCATCGTCATATACTCTCTCCTCTGTACTAAGCAAATCACGTCTGGAGGTAACTGTTTGTTGTTGTCTTCTGAGTCTTCTACAGTAATCCAACCACGCCTGAGGTAGTAGGTTGTTACTGTTGAGATAACCCAATCTTCTGTGCTGATCTCTGCTTTTGAAACGGTGCATCACCTTCCCGGAATCTCTCGGATAGTCTTCAACTGAGTGTTCACAGTATAGCTCCTTATATGTACTGGTTGCCTACAATAGCAACAGATGAACGAATCCAACGAATAATCTGTCTTCACATGTCTTCGTGATCTACACTGCACACACACAATTCCTTCGAAGTCTTTGTTCTGATTTAGCTGATATCCACAAGAACCTTCTGATGATCTGCGATTGGTCTTCTATAATCGAAAAATAGCTAAAAGTCTATGACTATGATCTTGCTCCTTTATCCAACAGTCGGAGACTTTTGACTCTATTAAGTTGACCTGCAATATATGCTTATCGGTCTCCAACTCTTAAACCCTTGTACGAAGTCATTTCTGAACTCCTGTCTCAATCCAACGTCTTCCGACAGGATCTGGTAGAAGATCCCGACATCCTAATCCAACTATAAGACAATAACTCTGGGCGGCATAAATCATCCATTCATCTCCTTGAGCTATTAGGTGGTCGTAACCTCTACAAGTCTCACGACTCTGCACAGTACACTATTACTAAGCAATCACCCTTTCTTGAAGCTCAATAATTCCTTACAATGTGTAACTAAAAGTGACACAGGGAAATCCACTCTTTCAACATCACTAATCCATGATCAAGTGATATATTATTTCCCAAAGATTATTTTCTGCATTTATCACCAAATATCGGCTTGATCCCGATAATGGTATGCAAACAACTCTTCTTTCTCGGTATAACATGAGTTAAGTACTCAAAAGTACCCTCAAAGTTATACAACTCCGTACAAACAACTCAGGGATAAAATCTCTATGAAACACCGTAACATAGCCTTCCGCTATCTGCATCAACAATAGCCAATTTGTCTTGTCCATTACCCAACAGGTAATGATCTGACTAGCATAGTTAGTGGAAATCTCCAAGACTATAGTCTCTAATTTCCATAATAAATATGACGACTTGGCCCCTGTTTCCCGACTCGGTATCAGTCGGCTCTCAAAGGTAAACCACCTTCTCGACACAGGTTCTAGACTTATAGACTCAACAGGTCATTTCCGTGGTCAACTCATACCACGGTTATGAATAATAACCAACACACTATAGGTTATTCCCTGGTATAAGCATCTAAATGCATAGCCAACATAACGGGGAGTATAAACCCTAAAGGTCACTCCGGTTGGTCGCCTCGGTGGACGACCCCTACTACAAGTCTGCACAAGTGTCATAACTATACTGTATACACCTACTGATCAAGTTTAGATAAATATCTACTAAACCATAAGTTTTCCAGGAATTCTTACCTCGTGCTGCTTGGAGCTCAGGTCGCTGTCCATCTCATCTCAAAAACCAAAACCGGATAAATCGACTCCCGAGAATCCAAGACTCGACTCAAGACAACATTGTATGACATCGCAGAACCTTGGGCTCTAATACCACTAAAGTTGTCATGCCCCGAGAGCATACCGAGCCGAAAATCAAACGGACGACACCTCCCCTGTACGTGGCAACATTTCGGGTTAATACAAGGCCCGTAGGCCCACAATAACAATAACATAACAAATAAAAACACAACAACATAACGAAACACAACGGAAACTAATAAAACGACATACCCATAACCCCACATATACAATACATCCATATGATGCATACTGGTATGACTAACACACCACAACCATATACAGTACATCGACAAAATCCGAATCTACAAGTCCACAACACAGTACACTACGAAAACTCCAAATACAATACACGGCGGACGCAAAGCCCAAAACCAATATGGGAGCCTCGGAGGTGAGATGAGAAGTCAGCCAGCGGTGCTCCAAGATGTCACGAAGTCTTCTACATGTTACCTGGGCGACAGAAAACCTAGGATTCGTGGGGGGTGGTGAGTAAAACTCAGTAGGTAATAGAAAAACATGTATATATGCCATATCACATGTATTTTCAACAACATACTCTAGAGGTACAATAGGTATATCAGCATAGTATATAAATACAAGCATATACCATCTAACCAAATAAACAACATAAAAATGCAGACATACTCAAGTTCTCGCTACTCTGATCCAACCTGAACATATATCAAACATATATATATATATATAACAGGAAGAGTAGATCAACTCACAATATACTCTAGCTACAGGTCAAGGTATCTAATGGTCTGTCCAACCCATACCAGTATCCGACACAATCGTATAACAAATGCAAGAAACATGCATGAATATGATGTACACCCAAATGCAGCAAGCATAGTACAATCAAATGCAACATCACAATACTCATATATATATAGACCACATCTATATATATGTTAATCTCAACCATCCATATATATATATACATGCATATATGTATATATATATGGTAATATGCAAAGTGCCATCAGATACGGCAATGCAGCATGCATGGTCATGCCTGCTCACCCCTACTTGCTACCACGACCCCAGTGTGGCCTAGGTGGCACGACATGACAACTGTCCCAACTCACACCAACCACTGCTATAGAGTGGCCGAGTGGGCAGTATGATCAAGTAGCATATGAGCGTAAAGAGCTCGCTACACAACGGGGGTCCCTGCTGCTGGCCACTCCGACTAACACTACCAATGAGTGGTCGAGTACCACGCACCCAGGACAACTACACGCAACTCCAACTACCACCGTTTATAGTGGTAGAGTGCAACACAACAAATGCTCTGCCCTCACACCAGTTACTCCTCGGGGAGTGCTCTGGGAGGCAAGATGACTGACGACTCTCTCAACCCCAAGAGAGACTATGTCGTCAGAATGCATGCAAATGACATGTGTATGCTGTCACTGTTAGTATGAGCCCTTAGTGCCAATTATGAGATGATTGGTGAAGGAAACTTTTGTATTATATTCTTGCATTAATAAAGGCAAAGATTGATTATTATATTTCTTTATGCGTGTGCCAGCTAAATAAATATAATAATGCCCATGAATAGTAGGTTGTTATCTACAGTATATCAATTGGTAGAATTGATTATGAGAAGCTGTAGAGAACACTATTCTTAAATAATCATAGTCGAGTATTGTATTAATAGACAAGGGCTATATTGATACATTGAGACTAGCATGTAGGTCAATGGATGACTTGATCTCACAAGTCATGGATATATGATATCACATTGATACATGGGTATATATATTGGAGACTATATATACTGAATTGACCCACCATGAGAAAGTATCATGGATCGTTATATGAGTGTCATATACTTTCTCATGTGACTATTGGTATGAATAGTCCTTAGACCTGAAGTCACTATGGTTCCCTACATAAGGAGTTATGTACTTTGGTATCGTCTAACATCACACCGTAATTGGGTGACTATAACGACGATCACTGAGTATGTAACGAATTATGCGGAGGGATGTGAGTGATGTAGATGAGATCTATCCCTCCCATATGACGGGAGTGATATCTTTGGCCTCTTGATAGAGTAGGACCACGAAATGCATGGCCATGCTCAAATGAGTCAATATGAGATATTGAGCTCATTTGTTTGAGTGAGTCTACTTGGGGATCAAGAAACATAAAGATTGATAAGAGGGTGACACGGTCTATGCCTCATTGATCAATTTGAGATATCAAGGATAGAAGGACACTGTCATATGATAATAGTCACGGAAGAGGTTGTCGGATCTCGACATTCTCATCACTTGGGTAGCAATGATGTATTGCTAGATGTCGCTCATTGCTTATGTATCTAAAATGGTTTTGGATACATTGCCAATGTTATGAGAGCCTATAGGGTCACACACAAAGAACATAATATTTTGGAGAGGAAATCATTTTGGTTTGACTAAAATGAATTATTAGTTAATTGGATTAACTAGAATGAGTAAGAGTCATTACTTGGCTAAATTTGAGTTGGACTCAAATTGGTTTATGTTGAGTTAGACTCAAGTCAAACCAAGAGAAGAAGGCTAAAATGAATAATACACGAATTAATAATATAATACACAAATTAATAATATAATACACGAATTAATAAATGGGGTTTTAAATGAGATTTAAAACTCATTAATGTGCATTTAATGAGCATTAATTGACTTCCTTTCTTTTACCATGGAGAATAAGGAAGTGCATTTAATGTCTCATTAAGGTGTATTATGGTTGCTTCTTCTTCTTCAACGTGGACAATAAAAAGAAAATTAGATTTTATTTTTTTTCGTTGACAACACAAGAGGGCCAAGTATAGAGTGGAAAAAGTGAGACCTTGGAGTGGTTGCTAGCACAACCGAAAGGGCTTACCTCTTCTCTCCAAGATCGTGTGTGTGTGCACCGTAGAGGCGTGGACATTCTGATCACGCTGAGATCCGCAAGTGTTGTTGACTGGAATTCGAAGGGCACACTTCGAAGGTAATCTCGATTCCTATAGGATATAATCGATAATTGAAACGAGTATATTTTTTTTTGCTTGGATCTCTGGAGGGATCCTAAGTTTTCCGCTGTGAATTTTGTTTATCACTCGGGATCCCTACAGTGGTATCAGAGCCACTTGTTAAAAAAAAGTGTACACATTTTTTTTAGATGTTTTATGTGATATAAACATGAGATTAGTTTTATTATGTTTTTTTTGCCGACTCGGTATATGTCCGAGTTGATTTAGCCAAGCAGATAGTCTGCCGAGTGGGCTAAATCAAGTCGGATGGTGCCAACTCGGTCTATGTCCGAGTTGATTTAGCCAAGCAGATAATCTGCCGAGTGGGCTGAATCAAGTCGGATGGTGCTGACTCCGCCTGTGTCCGAGTTGATTCAGCCAAGCAGATGGTCTGCTAAGTGGGCTGGTTCAAGTCGGACGGTGCCGAACACACCTGGCCATCTGGAGGTCTCGGGTTCAAGGACGCTGCCCCTTGACCCCGCCCGCTAATCGGCTAGCGGGACCGCTGTGGTGTTACGGCTAATCGACATAGCGGCTTAAAAATTGCACATAATAAAACTGATAAATAAAATAATTTATTAAATCATTGTGAATGATTTGTATATGGTGCATGGTTATGGCCTAGGACCCAATATGATTGTGGTTATGTGTTGTAATTCATAATACGGCCTGCGTGCCGTCATATGTATGTGGGTGTTGTATTTTGTTTACACGGCCTGCGTGTCGTGCCTTCACTTCTATTTTCTAGTTGTAAAATAGATTTAGACTCGAATGTAACTCGAGTATTCTCATTTTGTAATGTACAAAATAAATAAGCAATGAAAGTCCATTGAAGGTGGATGTTACAAGGACGATGCTGACAACACATGCTGACCAAAGGAAGCGCTTGGAGAAGATGCTATCCCTAGGGTAACCAATCGATTTTCTCATTGGCTTGAGAAATCGTAGAATAAGGGCCATAACCATGTCACGTTTAGCGTATATGTGATATATTTTGTGTGTATGTGATGCATGCTAGATAATCTGTTATCTTAAAATTAAGTCAAATGAATATGCCTACCAAAGTTTGGTACTCATAAACTACCTCGATCATTTGTGTTGGGTTTACCAAAGCAAAGCAGCGCATTTTATCTTGGTAGAGTGCGAGAGGACAATTGTGATGTCCCGCTATCAAACTTTGGATGAGACTTCACTAAGTGTCTCAATTAGATTGAGAAATACTTAGAGGCATTTCCTATTAGTTAGGAGACACGGATAAGAGAACATTTATACAAGTCTTGGGCGATTAGCCAAAGCTAACTCAAGATGATGTATAATGTGAATCTTGATCCTTTATTCCAAGAGTTGCATACGATGCAATTGGTAAAATGTTACCTACCTAGTGATACTAAATCTTGGGTGATTAGACAAAGCTAACTCAAGGTGAGGTATGATGTGGATCTTGTCCCACATGAACTTGAAGCTCAATAGAACTAGTATGACTAGCTCCTATTGAAGCTAAGGGAATCAGTGGGAGTCTCATTTAATTAAAGGCCTAATTAAATGATTTCAGATATAATACTCATTTCTGCATATCATTTCTGTTGTAGATTACTATGTCTTCAAATACGTCAAATACCCTCTCTCTGCGATCAGTCCTTGAGAAGGACAAGCTCAATGGAGCAAACTTCATTGTCTGGTTCAGAAATTTGAGAATAGTTCTCAAACAGGAGCGGAAACTCTATGTCCTAGAGCAACCCATTTCTGAACCACCCGCCAATAATGCTACTCGTGCAGATAAGGATGGATACAAGAAGCATCAAGATGATGCATTAGATGCATCATGCCTTATGCTTGCAACCATGAACTCTGAGCTTCAGAAGCAACATGAGAATATGGATGCCTTCGATATGGTTGCACACTTGAAGCAACTATATCAAGGGCAGGCGAGGCACGAGAGATCTGAGGTATCTAAGGCATTATTTTCATGCAAAATGCAAGAAGGAACACCCGTAGGAACTCATGTACTCAAGATGATTGGGTATGTTGAGAACCTTGAAAGATTGGGGTTTCCTTTAGGCCAAGAGTTGGCCACTGACCTTATTCTATATTCGCTGCCTAGAGGCTTTAGTCAATTTGTCATGAATTATTACATGAGTGAAATTGACAAACCATTGCCTGAGCTCTTAAGCATGTTGAGAACTGCTGAGAGCAATCTTAAGAAGATGCAACCTGGTACTAATGATGTACTTATGGTTAAAAAGGGCAAGGGTAAGAAAAAGTCTAAAGGCAAGGGTAAGACCCAGAATAAAGATAAGGACAAAGCATTGAAGCCTAAAGGTGGGGTGGCCAAGGAAGGGACTTGCTTCCACTGCAAGGAAGCTGGACATTGGAAGAGGAACTGCAAAAAGTACCTCGAGGAAGTTCAGAAGAAGAAAGGAAGTGAGACTTCCACTTCAGGTATACATGTTATAGAAGTCAATCTATCTATTTCTTCCTCATGGGTATTGGATACCGGTTGTGCTTCTCACATTTGTACCAATGTGCAGGGCTTGAGAAGAAGTAGATCTTTGACAAAAGGAGAAGTGGACCTACGTGTTGGCAATGGCGCAAGAGTTGCTGCTATAGCTGTAGGAACATATTCCTTATCATTACCCAGTGGTTTAATTCTAGAACTTGAAGAGTGTTATTTCATACCTGCAATAACTAAGAACATTATGTCTATATCTTGTTTGGACAAGAAAGGTTTTTCATTTATAATTAAGGACAAGTGTTGTTCTGTATATTTAAATGAAATGTTCTATTGCAGTGCACACTTGATGAATGGACTCTATGTTCTAGACCTTGAAAACCCAGTCTATAACATAAATACCAAATGATTCAAATCTAATCATTTGAATCAAACATATCTTTGGCATTGTCACTTGGGTCACATAAATGAGGGTCGCATAACCCAGCTCCATAAGGATGGATTACTGAACTCATTTGATTTTGAATCATATGAGGTATGTGAATCTTGTCTTTTAGGCAAGATGACCAAGACTCCATTTAGTGGACAAGGCGAATGAGCGACAGATTTGTTAGGCCTCATACATAGTGATGTATGCGGTCCTTTCAAAGTCACAGCCAGAGGAGGTTATCAGTACTTCATCACATTTACTGATGATTTTAGTAGATATGGATATGTGTATCTTATGAGACACAAATCAGAATCCTTTGAAAAGTTTAAAGAATTCAAGAATGAAGTACAGAACCAACTTGGTAAGAGTATTAAGATGCTTCGATCAGATCGAGGTGGGGAATACCTAAGCCAAGAGTTTAGTGACTATCTAGTTGAGTGTGGGATAATATCTCAGCTCACTCCACCTGGAACACCACAGTTGAATGGTGTACCTGAGAGGAGAAATCGTACTCTATTAGATATGGTACGATCAATGATAAGTCATACAGAACTTCCTCCTTCCTTCTGGGGATATGCTCTAGAGACCGCCGCTTTCACACTTAACCGTGTTCCTTCTAAGGCAGTCGTAAAGACACCATATGAGATATGGATTGGGAAGAGTCCCAAGATGTCTTTTATGAAGATTTGGGGTTGTGAGGCTTACGTACGACGTCAAGTATCAGATAAACTAGGCCCCAAATCAGATAGATGCTATTTCGTTGGATATCCCAAGGAAACTAAGGGATATTACTTTTACAACCCCACACAAGGCAAAGTGTTTGTTGCCAGAAATGGTGTTTTTCTAGAAAGGAAATTTATTTCTAGAAAAATAAGTGGGAGTAAAATTGATCTTGAAGAAGTTCAAGATACACAAAATAGCACTGATACCTTAATGGAACAAGAACATTCATCACAAGGAGTTGTGATACAACCTGTTCAGGTAGACCAAGCTCTGCGCAGGTCTGATAGGATACGTCATCAACTTGAGAGATATTATTTTCTCTTGGATGATAATGATGGTATCATGCTTGATGAGCCGACATCCTATCAGGAAGCTGTAATGAGCCCAGATTCTGAGAAATGGC
The DNA here is from genome assembly GCA_025175895.1 of Wurfbainia villosa. Classification (NCBI taxonomy): domain Eukaryota; kingdom Viridiplantae; phylum Streptophyta; class Magnoliopsida; order Zingiberales; family Zingiberaceae; genus Wurfbainia; species Wurfbainia villosa. The sequence continues at coordinate 42,193,656 of CM045998.1, read as the reverse complement.
TCGAGGCCATGAGATCCGAAATAGAATCCATGTACACTAACCAAGTCTGGACTTTGGTTGATCCACCTGAAGGGGTCAAACCCATTGGGTGTAAGTGGGTCTTTAGGAGAAAGACTGACATGGAAGGTAATGTGCATACCTATAAAGAGCGATTGGTAGCAAAAGGATTCAAGCAGATTCATGGTATTGACTATGATGAAACCTTTTCTCCAGTTGCGATGCTCAAATCCATTCGGATCATGCTTGCTATTGCAGCTTACTATGACTATGATATCTGGCAGATGGATGTCAAAACAGCATTTCTTAACGGAAATCTACTCGAGGATGTGTATATGACACAACCTGAGGGTTTTGTCGATCCAAAGGATGCTGGAAAGGTTTGTAAGTTGCATAGGTCCATTTATGGTTTAAAGCAAGCTTCTAGAAGCTGGAATCTTTGTTTCGATAATGCGATCAAAACATTTGGTTTCATTAAGAACGAAGATGAACCTTGTGTCTACAAGAAGGTTAGTGGGAGCTCAATTGTTTTCCTCATATTGTATGTAGATGACATACTGCTCATTGGAAATGATATCCCTATGCTGCAGTCTGTGAAGACTTGGCTTGGGAATTGTTTTTCAATGAAAGACTTAGGTGAAGCAGCCTATATTCTAGGCATCAAGATCTATAGAGATAGATCTAAGAGATTGCTTGGCTTGAGTCAGAGTACATATGTGGACAAGGTGCTTAAGCGTTTTGCCATGCAGAATTTCAAGAAGGGATTTTTGCCAATGTCACATGGTATGAGTCTTTCGAAGACTCAATCTCCCTCTTCTAAGGAGGAGAGAGATCGCATGGATCAGATCCCTTATACATCAGCTATAGGATCTATCATGTACGCCATGATTTGTACTCGCCCCAATGTCTCGTATGCTTTAAGCATGACGAGCAGGTATCAGTCAGATCCCGGTGAATGTCACTGGACAGCTGTCAAGAATATTCTTAAGTACTTGTGAAGGACAAAAGAATATTTCTTGATATTTGGAGGCAATGAGGAGCTAGCTGTAAAGGGTTACAGTGATGCGAGCTTCCAAACTGACAAGGATGACTCCAGATCGTAGTCAGGGTATGTATTTTGCTTGAATGGTGGCGCTGTGAGCTGGAAGAGTTCGAAGCAGGACACAGTTGCAGATTCTACAACAGAAGTCGAGTATATTGCTGCATCTTCTGCAGTAAAGGAGGATGTTTGGATCCGAAAGTTCATCATTGAACTTGAGGTGGTTCCTAGCATAGCAGACCCAATAGACCTCTATTGTGACAACAATGGGGCTATTGCTTAGGCTAAGGAACCTCGCTCTCATTAGAGGACCAAACACATACTGCGACGGTATCACCTCATTCGAGAGATCATCAATAGAGGGGATGTTCAGATATGCAGAGTAGACACTGATGCTAACATTGCGGATCCCTTTACCAAGGCTTTGGCACAGAGGAAGCATGATGGTCATACTAGGTCACTGGGTCTTAGAGATTACAGTGATTGGCACTAGTGCTAGTGGGAGATTGTTAGTATGAGCCCTTAGTGCCAATTATGAGATGATTGGTGAAGGAAACTTTTGTATTATATTCTTGCATTAATAAAGGCAAAGATTGATTATTATATTTCTTTATGCGTGTGCCAGCTAAATAAATATAATAATGCCCATGAATAGTAGATTGTTATCTACAGTATATCAATTGGTAGAATTGATTATGAGAAGCTGTAGAGAACACTATTCTTAAATATTCCTAGTCGAGTATTGTATTAATAGACAAGGGCTATATTGATACATTGAGACTAGCATGTAGGTCAATGGATGACTTGATCTCACAAGTCATGGATATATGATATCACATTGATACATGGGTATATATATTGGAGACTATATATACTAAATTGACCCACCATGAGAAAGTATCATGGATCGTTATATGAGTGTCATATACTTTCTCATGTGACTATTGGTATGAATAGTCCTTAGACCTGAAGTCACTACGGTTCCCTACATAAGGAGTTATGTATTTTGGTATCGTCTAACGTCACACCGTAATTGGGTGACTATAACGGCGATCACTGAGTATGTAATGAATTATGCGGAGGGATGTGAGTGATGTAGATGAGATCTATCCCTCCCATATGACGGGAGTGATATCTTTGGCCTCTTGATAGAGTAGGACCACGAAATGCATGGCCATGCTCAAATGAGTCAATATGAGATATTGAGCTCATTTGTTTGAGTGAGTCTACTTGGGATCAAGAAACATAAAGATTGATAAGAGGGTGACACGTCTATGCCTCATTGATCGATTTGAGATATCAAGGATAGAAGGACACATCATATGATAATAGTCACTAAGAGGTTGTCGGATCTCGACATTCTCATCACTTGGGTAGCAATGATGTATTGCTAGATGTCATTGCTTATGTATCTAAAATGCTTTTGGATAAATTGTCAACATTAGGAGAGCCAAAAGGGTCACACACAAAGAACATAATCTTGTGGAGAGGAAATCATTTTGGTTTGACTAAAATGAATTATTAGTTAATTGGATTAACTAGAATGAGTAAGACTCATTACTTGGCTAAATTTGAGTTGGACTCAAATTGGTTTATGTTGAGTTAGACTCAAGTCAAACCAAGAGAAGAAGGCTAAAATGAATAATACACGAATTAATAATATAATACATGAATTAATAAATGGGGTTTTAAATGGGATTTAAAACTCATTAATGTGCATTTAATGAGCATTAATTGACTTCCTTTCTTTTACCATGGAGAATAAGGAAGTGCATTTAATGTCTCATTAAGGTGTATTATGGTTGCTTCTTCTTCTTCAACGTGGACAATAAAAAGAAAATTAGATTTTATTTTTTTTCGTTGACAACACAAGAGGGCCAAGTATAGAGTGGAAAAAGTGAGACCTTGGAGTGGTTGCTAGCACAACCGAAAGGGCTTACCTCTTCTCTCCAAGATCGTGTGTGTGTGCACCGTAGAGGCGTGGACATTCTGACCACGCTGAGATCCGCAAGTGTTGCTGACTGGAATTCGAAGGGCACGCTTCGAAGGTAATCTCGATTTCTATAGGATATAATCGATAATTGAAACGAGTATATTTTTTTTTGCTTGGATCTCTGGAGGGATTCTAAGTTTTCCGCTGTGAATTTTGTTTATCGCTCGGGATCCCTACAGTCACACGTACAACCATCTACCACAAACTCTCTGTTCAGCAAAGAGTCATACCCATCTAATCAATACTCTCTATTCTATAGAGAGTTGTACTCAACAGATCGACGGACTCTCTATCCTGTAGAGAGCCGTACTCAACTGATCATAACTCTCTATCCAATAGAGAGTCGTACTCAACTGATCAACGCACTCTCTATCCTGTAGAGAGTCGTACTCGACTGATCATAACTCTCTCTCCAATAGAGAGTCGTACTCAACTGATCGATGCACTCTCTATCCGATAGCGAGTCGTACTCGACTAATCATATTAAGTTGGGACCACCGGTCTGCAGCAACACTCTAATCACCCTTCACTTAATCATTACACAACTCATGGTTGGTAACAGTATGCAACATACGGGTATTGGAAATAAATCCTACATTTAGGACATTACCTACCCATAGATGACCTTTTTCCCAATTTATAATTTGGGTCATCACCCGTACTGACATTTACACCCTACTAATCATCTAAGCCAATTTACATCACATCTATAACTCCTAAATCATGATAGGGTATATGTGATATCAAAAATTGAGCATAAATAAATCCAACGATAAGTTCAAGCATACGATAATAAGAGCAGGGTCAAGGTAATATGAACACCTAACATGCTCATATCTATGACTAAATCTGAATGTAATACATCTACCCGGACCAGGTAGGAAAATTACCCACCTGCTGTATATGCTCGTAGTAATAAAATCCTCATGGTCGCGGACCCGTCTCGTATCCACGTCCTGCAAATATCATCAATTATAATTTAGTGAAGCATACAACAACAATACGAATTAGCTACTACGTTGTCCACAAATCCATATCCCTTATCGAATACAGGTTATCACTCCCATTCGTAGCCAAGATCAGAGCATCTCATAGCTCGACTGATAACTGGCATTTCGCAATAATAGGAACTATGTTTAAGCACAAGCATTAAACAAATACACAACTTAACTACCACGTCATTTTTAGGTTCTCGTTCTTTCCTCGTCTACGAGTTAGAACTTCGAACTCACACCTCTCGTAACCCCAATTAACCTGCCTTAACAATTTTGCACCGAGGAAAAATAGGGATCTAATCGAACCCTAAATGAGCACACACTCAACTCATTGACCAACACCAGATCCACACTAATATTGTTGTGAACCACTGTAAACCAAATAACCTACCTATATAGAAAAAATCAAAGATCCATACTGAAACTCACCTTAATATGATATCACTGCTTCGATCCATACTTCCACCACCCCCTTTGAACTCACAATCCACACAAGCTATTTCAACTTCACCGGCACCTCCCCCTCTTGGACTCGAAGTTAACTGCCAGTGAAGCACAACAAAAGGGCGGCGATGGGTGAGGAGAAATTCACGGTGAGAAACAGAACCGATGGGAATAAAGAGTTCACCGTGGCAAGATGAGATGCAGTGGTGATGGCTTCAGCTTAGGTTAAGGTCTTCAATGCTCACTGCTGCTTGGATTGCCGAGAAGAGAAGGGGTGACGACAAGCTGTCCGGCAGCGACGAGTGATAGGAGATGGTGTCGTCCATCTAGGCTCGGGGAAGTGAACGACCGACGGGGCCACACTGACACATCCGGTTGCAATGAAGATCGGGTGGAGGAGATGCCGATCAGCCCGCTACTCCGGTGAAACTCGATGAAGAGGGAAGAAGCGACGGCGGCGACAACCAGAGCTCGAGCAGAGATCGGGCTTGCTTTTTTCCTGCATCAATCGAGGGCGGCGACTGTTCCACTTGAGTTTTCCGACGACGGAGATTTAGGCGATTGGTGAGATCTAGACGACTGAGATGTGAAAACCAAAGGTCGACGAGAGGGCACAGTGCCGACGGAGCTATCCAAGGAGACTGTGGGCGGAGATCAGGCGGAGCGGTGGCAATTGGATCCACTCGCGGTGGCAGCGGCAATGGCGTGGCGGCGCGCGAGGGAGAAGGCGGCAGCGAGCACGGGTGGAGATCGAGCGGAGATAAAAGGCGGATCGATTGGCGGCGCACAGAGAAAGAATCGAGAGGAAGGAGAATCGCGCCGATTGGGAAGAAAAAGGGCATGGGGAGAAAACGAACGGAAAAAGGAAATGGGTTATCGGGTTCGAGCGTTTTGTTTAAAACTGACCAATTGATTGAGCTAGCTCAAGCCTAACCCAATCCTCAATTTAAGCCTTAATCTTCCTCCTAATCGATCATATAAACTCCATTCAATTCTAAAAAAATTTCTAAAAACTCCAAAAAAATTCCACAAGATAATTCTCACTTACCAAGGGATTTTTTTTCCCGGTATTTTACATCCATAGCAAGTAACATTAATGCTAGAAATTAAATTACTACTTGATTTACCTTTTGAGAATTGGAACATCCTCCTCACATCCTTTTGGTGAGCCTTCTTGATTTTCCATCAAATCTCTTGACATAGTGAGCCACTTCACTAGCCGATAACTCTTCATCACTACTCAATGACTCATCTTCCAACTCGGATGATGAATAGATCTCCTTCTTTTCCTTCTTCTTCTTCTCCTTATTTCCTGCAAAAAGAGCTAGACCTTTCTCTTTTGATAAGACGTTAGCTTGTTCATGCAATTCGAATTCACCAAACAATTCATCTAATTTAACTAAAGAAAGGTCTCTAGAAACCTTATAAGCATCTACCATTTATGCCCATAAGATTGTTCTAGGAAAGGTTTGAAGAATGTACCTTACCAAATTGCGATTGCCCACCTTTTCACCTATGACGTGTAGTCCATTGACCACCTCCTTGAATCTACCGTGCATTTGGCTCACGGTCTCGTTGGTCTTCATGCTAAAACTTTGAAGTTGACCTATCAATAGGTCCCTCTTGGCTCTCCTTGTCTCCTTGGATCCTTCATTGAGCTCAATGAGCTTCTCTCAAAGCTCTTTTGCGGAGTCGAAGGGTCCTACTTTACTCAATTGCTCCTTGGATAAACCACATTGGAGTGTGGTTGTTGCTTGGGCATTTGCTTGAGCTTTCTTCGCCATCTCTCTAGTCCAATATTTCGTTGGGAGTGGTGCTCCAAATTCGTCTACTGGCTTCTCGAATCCGTCCACAACACTAAACCAATTATCAACATTAATTCATTAAATAATACTTCATCCTACCTTTCCAATAGGCAAAGTCGTTGCTGTCGAAGAAGGGTGGTCGCGCCATGCTATAATCCTCTTGGAATGCCATCTTGCTTCGGTTGATTGTTAGATCCTCCGATGCGATCCAGGCTCTGATACCACTTGTAGGGGATCCTTAGATGGCTAGAGGGGGTGAATAGCCTCTTTTGATTTCTACAAAACGTTAGCGGAAGCAAAAAACAATAATACAAATAAAAATGAAATCAAGAGACAATTAAGACAATGCTAACAAGTATGTTTAATATGGTTCAGAGATGACTCTCCTATTCCACGACAATCCGTAAGGTCGATGAACCCTAGCAAGACTCCACTAAAAATCTTCTTTTGATGATCACACCAAGGTGGAGAAACCTTCTTACAATTACACTCTTCTTCTTACAAGATGATGGAATTAAAATAGAGAAGAAGAGGTTAAGAAATACTAGAAGGCTTAGAGAAGATTTGGTGAGCTTGAGAGCAAAGTTTGGAATGAAAGCACTAACCCTCTTAAGCTCCCTAAGGCTTCCTTTTATAGAGAAAAGACTGATTTTCCCATTGAGCCAGCAGCAGTCGACTGATCGAGCCATCACTCGACTATTTTTGTAGCTGACCTAATCCAACGGCTTCTAACAAAGCCTGATCTATGATCAGTCGACTGATCGAGCATCAGTTGACTACTCCAAGCAATCAGTTGACTAAAAATGTTTCTCTGCCTGTGTCCACTTATAATAGTTGACTACCGAGATATAGATCACGATGTTGGACGATCATTATCAAACCTCGTGATCGTGATGGGCCACAAAACTTAATCGACTCTAGTTGGTGGTTGACGATCGGGTGAGTCATAACGATCATTGTTCAAGTCTTCTGAACCTTGAGTATCAAAAACTCAAGACCAACCGATTAGAGTACTTCAAGTATGTTCAATTCATACTTGAAGTCAACACCCTAAACCTAGACTCAACCTTCTAGCTCTTCCTTCAGCCTTATGCCTCCTGGATCCCTTCGAGTCTGCAACTCCTTTATTCTTGTGCTTGTCTTCAAGAGCTTTCCCTCAGTTTCATCATGTTTTAGGTTTCTCCTTTGCCAAAGTCCTCTTGGACTTTACACTGCCAAGACTACATGCTTAGACTTATGCTGCCAAGACCTTGCATTTGTACTTTCTTTGCTAAGGTCCGCTTGGACTTTACGCCGCCAAGACTACATGCTTGGACTTATGCTGCCAAGATCTTCCCTTGCATTTTCCTTGCCAAAATTCACACTTGGACTTCTCTTTTCCTGTCACTTAGTACATTCATAATTAGATCACAAATATTGCTTAACTTAAATGATTATCCAAATATCAAAATACATAAATGTTTGGGGCATTGTTGCACCAACACTTCGAACTATCTCTTCTAGTTTTAGAGACCAAACATTGGCATCTCCTTGATTAACTTTATCCTTTTCCCAAATGCCTTCGAGATTTCATTTTTCTTCTGAATATTGGTAAGCAACATGAGACAACAATTATGCATTAGGACTTGAGGTTCAACTTGCTCCTGTATATTCTTCATTTTATTCTTTCAGTTTTTTAGACAACATATAGCTTCGATTCATGCATCATGGTGAAAGTAAGCTTTGTAAATCCTCTGAATTGTGATCAGGTGTCATTCAGGTGGGTCCGAAATATGTTCAGTTCATAAAAACAATGCATCTTCTGATTCATTTTCTTCTGCCTTCCAGTGTTTTGATCAAACTCCTCTACAACTATAGAACTCATCCACTCTATGCCATTGTTACTCTGGTGATCTTTGATATCATCTTCTTCACGCTTCTCGTTTGCAAAATTTAATTGTTCAATATCCAACTTTCCTTTGAAATTCAGATGGGGAACTCATTCAATGAAATGTGCTAATAAGTCTTCTTGGTTGGGCTGAGGGGGTGAAGAAGAACACTAAAGGTACAACAGTGAAGCATGATGAATCTGAAGATTTTATGTTGTCGAATGTAGTTGGCCATGAAACTTCTACAGGAAGGAGAGGAAGTGAGATTTCTAAAGTATAGCCTTTTCACTACGCTACTAAACTTAGTGAACTTTGTATGGATGAATCCATAAGAAAACATTTACCTTTGTTGTGTTGAGTATCTAGCATAATTTGGTACTCGCCTTTGTATTAAGTTTCTTAATTCTATTTCATAAATATACATACATTTTACTTTGATAATGGTCTGTTATTATTCATTATAACTATGTTGATTTATTATTGCAATTAGTTTGGATGTTAGATGTTTATGAATATTGTTTGATATCACAGGGTGGCGTTTGTCGCCCAATCTCATAAAATAGGCATCATCACAGTGGGCTCCGTGACCAGGCCATGGAGCCCCCCACGACCATGGGGAAGTTCCACAGTCGTGGTGGGCTACACAGCTTAGCTGTGGAGCTCGTTGTGTTGATAAGATTTGGTGATGAAAAAATTTTGTCGCAAAATTGGCGATGAAAAAATTTTCATCACAAAATCCAGTAAAATTGACAAGATCATAGAGCGGTCCATGATTTGCTAGTGGAATACTCCACGGTTGGAGGACTCCATGGCGAGGTTATAGACCCTCTGTGACTATGACTATTTTATCGAATTTTGTGATGAAACTTTTTTTTGTCACAAATTTGGCGATGAAAAAAATCGACAACGGAAAAAATTTTCGATGCAAAATTCAATAAAAAATTAACACAGAGTCATTACTATTTTGCGACGAAAATGAATTTTCATCAGAAACATTTGCCATGAAAAATTTCTTCGTCACATATTTTATGTCAAAAATTAATTTTCATCGAAGATTTTGCATCGAAAATTGGTTTTGCCGTAAATATTTGCAACGAAAAAATTTTTCATCACAAATATTTACGACGAAACCAATTTTCGTCGCAAATATTGGGACAAAAAAATTTTAATGACAAATATTTGAGATAAACAATTTTTTGTTGCAAAATTGATCGCTAATTCATAACATTTTTTGCGACAAAATATTTGTTTGTTGTAAATTTTGTGACGAATTTATATTTGTCGTCGTAAAAGTTTACAACAACTTATTTACAATGAAAAATTTTTTCGTTACAAATTTCATCGCAAATTTTTTGCAACGAATTTATATTCAAAATTCATCGCTAAATTTATTTATTTATTGTAAGGGTACTGAATATTATTCACCTAATCCATCATATCAATTGTAATATGTTTCACCTCCACGATTAGATTTGATAGCTTTGATCTTCTTGTTTAGTTAATTTTCAATTTCGTCTTTAAAGATCTTAAACACTTCAAAAGATTGTGACTTCTCATAGAAAAGATACAGATAAGTATATGGTGAATAATCGTCGATGAAACTGATAAAGCATGTACGACCATTTCAGAATATTTTAGGAAATTACTCATAGATATCTATATGAATTAGTTCTAAGATGATATTATATCGACTTATAATTTTTTTCCTCTTTTTAGTCATCTTCCCTTTGACACATTCTATATAGACATCAAAGTCTGACATTTTAAGGGAATTGAGAATCCCTTGCGACATTAACCTTTCTAGTCATTGTTTGGATATGTATCTTAAATGTCTTTGCCATAACATGGATAAATTCTCGTTAGTTAAATTATATTTTATACCTATTTTATACATTATTTTGTTGCCAGTAGGAGTATAGGTGTTTATTCTATGTAGCTTGTCAATCAAAAAACTATTATCAATTAACACTGAATTTAGAAAAATATTAAAAATTGTAATTCCAAATGAAAAAAATAACATAATTTTCTAAACAAAAAAAAAAATTAAATTCCATCTAATAGACATCACAACGAATGCATTTCCCAACTCTAGATAAATATTGGTCCCTAAATAAAGCTTAAAAATACCTATTGTATCTACTTTAGCCTTTTCATCATTCTTCATATGGATGTATCTTTCACCATCAAATTGCAGTTTGCTCTTGAGGCAACACTACATAGAGATTTATGTGAGTAGTAGCTTCGGTATCCATCCACCAAGTGTCTATAAGTGTAATAGCCAAATTGATTTCTAAACTAACAAAGTTGAAAAATATACTTTTTTTAAATATGTCGATCAGCATACCTAGGACAATCCTTTTTCATATAACCCTTCTTCTTACAAAACAAACAAATAGAATCCGAAGTATATCCGAGGTGTGCTCACGAGCTGCCTCTGTCGGTCGTGATAATATACTCTGTCATTCTTCCTTTCTTAAACCCTACTTATCCCATCCACCACCGCAGGGGGGATGTCAAGCTGTGGTTGTGATGGCCGAGCTAAATAAGAATGAGGACTGACTTGAGGTCTTACAAACTGCCTCTGTCGGTTGTGATAATATACTCCGTCGTTCTTCCTTTCTTAAACCCTACTCCCATCTACCATCGCAGGGGGAATGTCAAGATGTGACTGTGACGACCAAGCTAAATAAGAATGAGAACCGACTCAAAAGCTTACAAACTGTCTCTGTCAGCCGTGATGATATACTCCGTCGTTCTTCCTTTATTAAACCATACTCCTCCCATCCACCACCACAGGGGAAAAATTAGAAAACCTAAAAGAAGTGTGTATCTCCAACCCCCGAAAAGATAATAATAGTCCCTATATGATAAGTCGGGGTAGTCCATAATACATTAAGTTTGGAGTTACTACACTGAGAACCTTGAGAAATCCAGCTTATACTTAGAAATCTCGGAATTGAGAATACAAGTGGGTGATAAATAAACTTCAAAATAAATGAACTGTTGGTGCAGGAGCACTAGATAATCGAACCTAAGTTTTGATAATGACAAAGATTCAAAGTTAAGTCATTCTTGTTATCTCATATGTTGTGCTGAGTGCACAGGTAATGTGTTAGACTTTGCTAAGATCAATAACACCAGGAGAATATTGGGATGAGAAACCTCGGTGGTCGGGTGACACCAGGAGAACCTCAGGGAGTCAAGGAACCTTGGTGGTGACTAGAAGCTAAGCGAAAGGTTAGAAGGACCAAAGGTAAGCTCTGGGTGTAGAGTGATGGTAAGGATGTGTCCTCTGTATGGAGACGACCATAGGTGGCGATCCGACTAGGACTTCCAGAGGAAGGTCTAAGTCGAGATCAGATGATATAGGATCATCAGATTTTACCATCAATAAAGATTCTTGTGCTAACCATGTATTGCAGGTAAGCTATCAAACTATCAGTTGACTGAAGGGAAATGACAGTCGATTGAACCACTATGACATCAGTCGACTGCTAGTCAAGCTGATCACATTCGAGGAGAGTTAAGATAAGATCCACCAAAGAAGGGGTGATGTGGAGGTTTGACCTAGATCTGGATCTCAACGAGATGAGGTTCAAATGGCTATAAAAGGAGAGACAAATCATTCATTTTTATCATCTAAAAAGGTTCCCAAAGTTCTCTGACAATCCAAGTGCTCTTCAATAACACAACGCCATCGTAATGCCGACCATACATGTATCTCCATCTTATTAAGTCGGTACCTTTTGCTAAGTTGCTTTTTTTCCTTTGTACTTATTATTGCTAAGAGGAGATGTAGGATTGTTACCCCTTCCTCTACATTCTTTTTTGTAATCATTTTCTCTTACCTCCAACAAGGAAGAAACTTTTTAGTGGATTGCCCATTGGAAGCGATCTAGGATCACATGCCTTGGACTAGCAACCGATTGGTTGCGAACCAAGTAAAAATAAAATTGTCTCTTGTATTTTGTGTTATAATTTTCCGCTATGTACTTTGTTTTAATCGACGAAAAAAAAGATTTTTGAATTCTATTCACCCCCCTCTAGCGTTTCTCGATCCTACAATTGATATTAGAACAGGGGCACTCAAATTTGGTGCAACCATCGGTCTAGCAGTTTTTCTTCTTTTCGTATTTTTTTATTTTTAATTTAATTTAAGTTTTCTTCCTGTACTACTAATCCAAGACAAAGTCTTGGAAATTTGTGTTTTTCATATTTTTGCAAGGTTTTTCAAATGACCCATCTTGAGGGATATAATACCACCCGACTCTGTTCTTTAACGGAGATGACTTCCGTTATTGGAAGGATCGGATGGAGTGTTTCTTGAAAACACAAGTCGAGATGTGGATAAAAATCCAAACCGACTTTGCTCTACCCACCAATGATCAAGGGGAACCATTGGACTTTGACAAATGGACCAATGCAACCAAGAGGCAAATTGAATTCGATGCAAAAGTAACCCAAATTTTGCAATGCGATTTGTCCAAGGAGGAGCTCAACAAAATTGGACCGTTCATTAGTGCCAAGAACCTCTGGAACAAGCTAATCGAGCTTCAAAGGGACATCCGATGCGAAGGTATGTAAATGAGATTTACTAGTTAATAAATTATATAATCTAAAGATGCAAAAAAATGAGATCGTGAGCCAACTCCATGCTCGTATTCAAGACATCCTAAATGACCTACATGCCATCGGACAAAAGGTGGAGAACCACGACGTAATAAGGTACGCTCTAAGAGCCTTCCCTAAGACAACTTTGTGGGCATCTATGGTTGATGCTTACAAAATCTCTAGAGAGTTTTCAAAAATTAGGCTAGATAAATTATTTTCTGAATTTGAACTTCATGAACAATCTAATTCGGCCTCGGTCGAGAAAGTTATTGCCTTGTATACAGGAAGAAGAAAGGAAAAGAGCAAGCCTCCTCCCGAAGAAGAAGAGTATGAATCGGAGGTAGACGAAGAGATGGAGACCAAGCTAGTCAACCTAGTTTGGAAGATGATCAAAAATAGAAGGCGACCCATCAAGTCAACTAAGGAGAAGAAACCCGAACAAAATCAAAACTACAAGTGCTACGAATGCAATAAGAAAGGCCATTTCAAATCCGAGTGTCCAAAGTTAATGTAAGATACTGGGAAATACGATAATAATAAATATCCTTGTTAATTAAGAAATTTTCTTATGAAATTTTTAGGAATTTTTAGAAATTTTTTTGGATTTAAATTGAGGTTCTATGGATATTTCATGGGGATAAAGCGAACAGACTTTTGTAAAGTCTGTTTAGACTATCTTCTAATGAAGTATTAAATGGTTTAATTAAATTGATTCCTTCAGTTTCCTGTCAGTTTCTTTTCGCGACTTCTCTTTTCTTCTCCTCCTCCCCCCGTGTGACTTTCCTCCTCCACATCGCTCGTCGCACCACTCACCGCCGTCGTGCCACTCGCCGCTGTCGCTTCACTCGCCACCGCCGCCCGAGCGAGACTCGCTCCGTCGCCTCTTCGTTGCCAGGCGATGTGTCTCCGGCCACCATGGATAGTCTCGGCGGCTGACTTTCCTCGAGTTCCCCAGATCTGGTGGCGATCATCACCAACTCCGATCGACGCTAGACACTTGCGCTCGTCTCATCGGTGTTCGACCAAATAAACATCCCGAGCACTTTGCCCTAGTTGTTCCGTCAAATTCCCTTGCCGTGCTCCACCGATTCAGACGGCAGCGAACTCTGACAGCCTTCCCTCTCCCACTGGCCACCACCATTTGCCTTTGCTGATATCTGATCTCGCTAGCCTTTTTCCCTTCTCTTCTCTTTCGCCTTCAGCCACCGTGAGTTGGATCGCAGCCGAGCCCATCTCACGTTTATCATCGGTAATTGGTCCTGTCGGTGAGTTTTGGAGCTGTAATTTTGTTTCGTTGAATTGGATCTTTGATTTGGGCAGTGGTCTATCCTCGGTGAACAGCATGGCTCGTGAAAGGGGGGGGGTTGCGTCTGTGGTTGGTTTGGTGTTCGATTGGTGGGAGACGAGAAGGTAAGCTGTATTTACAGGTTTGATTTTAGGCATTGTTTAGTTTGTTTGTTGATGTTGCTGATTATCCTCTGTCTTAGCCCAGATTCTAGTCGATTGGATTTTTGGGTGATCAATTGCGGGAGGTTTTCTGGATAGGTTGTAAGATATGGAAACTACGTTAGGTAAGCTTGGATCTCAATGTTTCGAGTGAACATTTGAATTATAGCTGACTAGTGTGCATATGATGGATAGGAGTGATCAGTTGGCTGAATCACAATTTATTTACATATGTGATGGATTTAATTTAATTACAGGAGAGTGGAGATCAAGAAGCAGTACCGAGAAAGCTCGACTGGGTAAGTAGGATTTGGCTGTTCATAGCTGTATATCAGTTTTTTTAGTAAACTAATTTGGATGTGTTACTGTTGGATGTATTCTAGCTGTGCCACCATATCCAATCTGATTAATAAGATGATGATGTTATTAGTTCCATTTGTGAATTTATATATATGGAGTGTTTGGGTATCTTAGAGATGACCGTGAATTATAAGAATCCATAAAAAAAAAGGAATGATTAGTAGGGGTTAACTAATTAGGGTTTGGATTGATTTAGGATTATGCTAGGGACTATTGAGGTTAATCGAGTATGTATTGACTTTATTACTGAGTGTATGTTAAACTTGGTTATATGATGTGTTCTTGTTTACAGGTATTTGATTCAAGACGGATTCTTGGACATGAAGACTATCGACATAGTCTATATACTAGGTGGGTAATTTCCTACCCTGGTTAGGTAGTTTTAATGCATGCAGATTTAGATATATGATTATCTTATATGATCATGTTACCTTGACACCGCTCTTATTTACTCTTGCGCTTGATACCTTATCTTTGGCTGTTAAACTCTATTGCTGTTATCATGTTTCACTTCATCATGATTAGGAGTTATATATGTGATGTAAGTAACCTAGAATTTATTTAGTTAAGTGCAAATAGTAAAGTCTGGATGACGACCTGATTGTAAATTGGGCAAAAAGGTCATCCGTGGGTAGATAATATCTTGAACCTAGGGTTATTTCTAGTACCCTTAGGTTGCATGTTTACCACTGACCATGTATTGTGTAAATGGTCAGGTGAATGGTACTTAGTGTGTCGCTACGGACCGGTGGTCCTAGCTTGTTATAATCAGTTGAGTATGACTCTCTGCAGGATGGAGAGTGCGTCGATTAGATTGGTATGACTCTCTACAGGATAGAGAGTATTATGATCAGTTGAGTATGACTCTCTGCATAATAGAGAGTGCGTTGATCTGATTAGTATGACTCTCTGTAGAATAGAGAGTCAGTGGTGGATGTCTATTTGTGACAGAGCATTCATGTCATTTGCATGCATGCTGGTGATGTGGTCTCTCTTATAGTTGAGAGGGTCATCGGTCATCCTGCCTCCACGGTTACTCATAGGAGGAGTAACCAGTGTGAGGGTAGAGCATTGTGGTGCTGCACTCTACCACTATAGACAGTGGTAGTGGGATTTACGTGCCGTAGTCCTGCGTGTGTGGCACTCGACCACTCATGGGTAGTGACTGTCGGAGTGGCCAACAGCAGGGACCCCCATCGTGTAGCTTGCTCTTCACGCTTATATGCTACTCGATCATACTGCCTACTCGACCACTCGAGAGTAGTGGTTGGTGTTGAGTTGGGACAGTTGTCATGCTTGAGCCACCGAGGCCACACTTGGGTTGTGGTAGCTTTAGGGTGAGCCGGCATGACCATGCATGCTGCCATATATTGCCATATATATATATATATATATATATATATATGGCAGCATGCATGGTCATGCCTATATGCTTGTTGTGATGTTGCATTTGATTGTACTATGCTTGTTGCATTTGATTGTACATCATCTTCATACATGCTACTCGCATTTGTTGTATGTTTATGTCAGATACCTGTATACTTGTTGGTCAGACCATTAGATACCTTTGACCAGTATTTATGATGTTGTATGGTTTAGACCAGATTTCCTGTGATATATACATATATTGTGGATATGTGCCCAGGTTGGATAGGTGTAGCGTAGCAGACTTTCAGGTATGTCTGCATTTTACATTATTCATTTGGTTAGAAGGTATATGCATGTATATATTTATCATGCTGGTGTTTACTTGATGTACCTGTAGATTTTTCTATTGAATTACATGTGATATTTGATATATACATGTTTTTCCTATTACCTGCTGAGTTTTACTCACCACCACGGACCCTGAGTTTTTCTGTCGCCCAGGTAACAGGTAGAAGTCTTCGTGATGGCTTGGAGCACCACTGGCTGGCATCGTCTCATCTCAACTCCGAGAGTCTGGTTTTTTGGGTTATCATTGGTGTTCCGATATGGATTTGGTTTATGTGATGTTTAGTAGTGATTAGATGCTGCTAGTGTTGTACCTTTCTTTTTCTGGTTTTGTTATGGTGTTTCTGTGTTTGGTGTTAGTCATACCGGTATGCACTGTATGTAGTTTGTGATGTTGTATTATGTTTTCGCTGTGTTTTGTGTATTTGTTGTATTTACAGTTATATGTTATGTTTATTGTGGGACCAAGGGCCTTGTATTAATGGGATATGTTGCCACGTAGAGGGGAGATGCTGTTCGTTTGATTTTCGGCTCAGCATACTCTCGGGGCATGACAGTTAAAGAACAAGCAATCACAAATCAAGAAGGCACTAAACGCGACTTGGGAAGAATCATCGGAAGAAGAAGAAAACCAAATCAACAATTTGATGTTCATGGCGAGACCAACTGAGTCCGAGTCCGAGTCCAAGACCGAGTCTAACTCCGGATCCGACACGGAGCTACAATTCAAGACAAGCCACAAATCCACATCCAGTTCAAAAGAGTCAATTAAGGTGAGTCAGTCTTTAATTAATACTTTATACAATGCTATTAAGTTCTTAGATAAGAAGTTAGCTAAGTCTGAAACTAAGGTCTACTCATTTCTTCAGTAGGTTAAACTCCTCAAGCATGAGGCTACCTAACCTCTTCAACTAGTCAAGTTCGAGAGGGAAACTCAACTCAAGTTGAAAAACTTGAGGAAGAGAATTCTTTCTTGAAAGGACAAGTTCAAGAGCTTAGGAAGTCATTGGAAAGGTTCACATTGGGGTCCAAGGGTCTTGACCTATTTCTTGGATCGCAAAGAGTTGTGTACAACAAGGCCGGACTCAGGTTTAGAATAACAACAACAAATAAGTCTTACATGTCAATTATTAATCGTAATAATTGAAGAATCCAAGCATGATTCCCTAAGACCTTTTTAAACTCACAACTAGGTGCTACTAAGTATTGGATTCTCAAGGATCAAATCTACTATGTAGATAGACTATATCGGTTCAATGATCTAGGAGGAGCTAATACTAAATTTGTGTGCTCAATCTCTTGATTAGTGTAACTTTGCATGCTTAGTTTTTTAGAGAAGTTAGATAGAACCTGTAAGATATCAGAAAAAATAATAATAATAAAATATTCCGTGTTAAATTAAGAAATTATCATATGGAAATTTTTAGGATTTTTAAGAATTTTTCTGAAATTAATTGGAGTTCATATGATCGGTTAGGAGGAAGATTAAGGCTTAAATAGATGATTGGATTAGACTTGAGCTAGCTCAATCATTTGGCCGGTTTTTAATGCTCGAACCCAAAAACCCGACCCGTTCGTTTAATGGCGAGCGTTTCTTTCGTTCCTTTTCCTCATCGCACGGCCCTCTCCGATCGGTTGTTTCCGTATTTCCACGATCGCGCCGATTCCCTTTCTCCGCCCGATCCCTCTCCCTTCTGATTTCTCACGCCGCGAGCCCTCCCTCTCGGTTCCTCGTTTTGCCGCTGCAGCCCTACCGTCGCCGCTGTGTCTTCACGCCACTGATCGCTGCTCGACCTCCGCCGCAGCCCTACCGCCGTCGCTGCGTCTCCGCGCCGCAGTCCGCCGCAAAGTGCTAGGCCTTCTATTGGTCTCTCCATCG
Source organism: Wurfbainia villosa (assembly GCA_025175895.1). Classification (NCBI taxonomy): domain Eukaryota; kingdom Viridiplantae; phylum Streptophyta; class Magnoliopsida; order Zingiberales; family Zingiberaceae; genus Wurfbainia; species Wurfbainia villosa. The sequence continues at coordinate 42,175,506 of CM045998.1, read as the reverse complement.
GACCCGCACACAGGCCACCGCGCCGCAACCCTCTCCGTCACACGGCTGCCGCCTACTCCTCGTCGTTGCCCTTCCCTGTGCCCAATCGCTGTCTGATTCACCAGGTCTCGTGACACATTGATCCGTGCGAGCTGGAGATATCGTCGTCATGCCGATCGTTAGGGTTGTCAGCCCCTGCTTGATGTGCCGATCCAATTGCCACGCAATGATCTTCGCGTGTGCTGGTGGTCGACCATTCTGACCTAGTATCGTCCCTGTTCTATTCTTGTGGTTACTCTGCAATATCGTAGATTTGGGGCATCACTGTCGCAAGGTAAACCTATTTTTCTTTCTTCTTCGTTCTTTGCCGCAGCGCTCGATCCAGATTGCCATCGCTTGGCAAATTGGTGATCCTTGAGCCGACGAATGCGAGGCCTAGATTTGTGGGTATGGTTAATATAACCTATACATCTCTTATTTCCAGTAAGATTATTGTTGTTAATATGTCTATTGGGTTAAGGAAGTGGAGATTTTGTAGGTTGAAGAGGTAAACTTATATGCCTTGTAATTTCAGGTGATTGGGAATCAATTTATGTGTAAATTGTTGGGTTTTCAGCACTGCAGCGAGTGTGTGTTCGAACATGTTTCGTAAACATGTGAGAAGAGGAAGAAATAAAAAGCAATAAATCTAATTTATTATATCACACACACCACACGCATGCATAGTACAACATGTGTAGACATAACCGCAATTTCAAATTTTGCAATAAAAGGAAATTATTCTACGTATACCTGACGTATCACGTGTAGCGGGAAAGGCATCAACCGGAGCGACTCTCGCTAGAATCGCCTCTATCCGTATCCATGTCAAGTATCGTCGGGATGACTTCACAAAGCCACGAGCCTCATCTTCGTATGAGTCACTAGCCTCATGTCAAAGACGATGTGATCGAGAGAGGATCACAATCCGAATCAAAATTCGGATTCAAAACCGAGTCCCCAAAACTCGCTTCTCCGGAGAGGTATTCGCCCACCGTTTGACGAATCCTTCATCCTCCACCTATGAGGATTATCGTAGATCAAATCCCCAGCAAGGTATCCGCTGTCGGAGCTCCAAATGTTGTCCAGACGACACTCTGACAAGAAGGAGACAAGCTGTCCTGAAAACTGGACAGCTTTGGTGGAGAACTTGTGCCGGCCAAATAAGGAAAGCTAGATGCTCACCTTGTCGCCGGAGCCAAGGAAGATCACCAGAGCTCCTTTGGCAGCAGCTAGACGCCAGCAAGTGGGGAGGACGGCAGCTGCTAGACACTGGCAGGAAAGGCTTGGGCGGTGGTGGGCGGCAGCAAGGTGTTGGGCACCGACTACACAAGGAGAAGAGGGAGAGGGGGCAGCAAGATTAGGGTTAGAACTTTCTCAAAACCCTTAAGCCCTATTTTATAGAGAACAAATTCTCCTAATGGTTATTGGTTCATAACCAAAAACCCATTAACCCGCTCCATTAATTTGAGTTAAAATAAACTATACCGATTTGGTTTATTTTAAGTTAAAACGAACCGAACTAACTTTGGTTCATTCGTTTAAAACAAACCAAACCCTTTTGGTTTATTCTTCACCATTGGATTATAACCAAACCAATTTGATTCATCCATTATGTCTTTGTAAGACACGGCCCATCCACACTTCCATTGCGACTGAAACGATTTCATGCTCGCTCCATGTTTGGTCCAACCAAACCTAGTTTCTCTCGGTCTGAGAATCTCATTCTCAAGCTCATTTTAAATCCTTAGGATTATGCTCGTTGTGCGTGTGATCAAATAGGTTCTCAGTTTATGTTGGTCATCTATAATTAACTATTAATTATAGAACGATTATGAGTGACACCTAGTAGTACATCATGATCCCCAATTAACCGAAAAGATCAACGGTTGATCCAAAACTATTTCTGAAACCCTTCAAAAGCTACAATGAATCGTGCTCCATTCCCTTCATGCATCTTATACCCACTTGGTTCAGGACATGGTCTATAGTGTCAGTCCACACTAGGTTGACTACGTCACACCTAGCCCAAGTATCATTTCTGTTGGACTAACCGAGCCGCAAAAACTGCTTTTTTGCATTGCGGAAACCTCGGAAGCCCGGCCACGGATCCGTGCGAAGATATATAAAATAAATTCATGTACGTGTTATGGAAACCTAGATCTACCTTAGATCTACATGATGAGAGTGTTACCCTCGTAGCGACGCCCTTCGCTTATCCCGCTTGTCCAAACGCTTTACCGGATCTCGAAGAGTGTCAAGTGTACACTCCTCTACAAGTATCCACACGGACAATTGGTGGAGAAGACACCTTAGAGTGTGCTAGCACCCTTGAGGAATCTTGGCAAGAAGAGGATGAGGGAGAGAGCTTGAGAGGAGGAACCAAGGAAGAAGATGATGTTAATTCGAATAACTTCACAACCTAATGCAAAGTGGCCGGCCACTTCTATTTGGGGGGTTACATGCATGCATGTAACTCCAAGAACCAATGGCTCTTGGTCTCCCTCATGAGGTGGCACCCCATGATAAGTCCATGATGATGTGGAATATCATCATTGGCCGACCCCCATGCCAAGTCACCATGACATGACAATTGGTCAAGTCAAAATTGACCATTCATCTTCCCTCTCAAGTCAAGTCAAACTTGACCTATTATCTCCCATGGTTGATCAAATCTAACCACTTGATTCAAGTCAATTTGATTTAATGAATCTCTATTCATTAATTTAAATTGACTCAATGAATCAAATTTAAATTAGACTCATTCAACACTTGAATCAAATTGAGTCTAACTCAATTAGTCTAATTTGGATTACTCTTAATCCAATTTGGTCCATCCCATGAACCTAATCCTCATGGTTCATCATATGAATCTAATCTCCATCTAATTGCCCTTTGTGTGTGACCCTATAGGTTCTTGTAACGTTGGCAATGCTCCTATACCGATTTAGGAACATAAGTAATGAGCGTTATCTAGCAACACATCATTGCTACCCAAGTTACAAGAATGTTGAGATTCAACATCACCTTTGTGACTACTAATTGTGACTCTCACAATTTGTGACAATGTCCCTCTATCCTTGACATCTAGATTGATCAATTGAGGCATAGATCGTATCATCCTCGGTACAATCTATATCTTGAACTCCAAGTAGACTCACTCTAATCAAATGAGCTCAATATCTCATATTGACTCATTTGGGCATGGCCATACACTTCGTGGTCTCACTCTATCAAGAATAACGATGTCACTCCCATCATATAGGAGGGATAAATCCCATCTACATCACTCACATCCCTCCGCATAATTTGTTACATACCCAGTAATCGCCTTTATAGTCCACCCATTTACGAGTGACGTTTGATTAAGCCAAAGTACACAACTCCTTATGTAGGGAACCATGGTGACTTCAGGTCCAAGGACTAATAGTCATACTAATAGTCACATGAGAAAGTATATGACACTCATATAACAATCCATGATACTTTCTCATGGTGGGTCATTCAGTATACATTCTCCAATGCATACCCATGTGTCAACTTGATATCTCATATCCATGACTTGTGAGATCAAGTCATCGAGTTGACCTACTTGCTAGTCTCTACGCATTAACATTGTCCCTGAATGTTAATGCTTAACTAGGAATGATTAAGAGTAGTGTTCTTTATATCATTTCATTATCGATTCAACCAATCGATTGATATAGATAAGAACCTTCTACTCAAGGACGTTATTATACTTAGTTATTTGACACCAATACAAGTAAATATAATAACCATGCCTTTATAAATAGGAATATGATACATTAAAGTCCATACAACAATCATCACATGATTGACTCTAGGGCTTTCACTAATAATCTCCCACTAGCACTAGTGCCAATCATCGTAGTATCTAATACCCAATGACCTAGTGTGACCATCATGCCTTTTCTGTGCCAAAGCCTTGGTCAAGGGATCTGCGATGTTAGCCTCTGTGGGTACTCTGCAAATCTTCACATCTCCTCTATCGATAATCTTCACAACAGCCTTGGTTAAGGGTGAAGGCTGCTGTGTCTAGAGCATATCCCCAAAAGGATATAGGAAGATCTGTGTGACTCATCATAGATCATGCCATATCTAATAGGGTACGATTCCTCCTTTTGGACACACCATTCCACTGTGGTGTTCCAGAAGGAGTGAGTTGGGATAGAATCCCACACTCAGCTAGATAGTCACGAAACTCATGGCTAAGGTATTCACCACCTCGATCTAATCGAAGTATCTTAATACTCTTGCCAAGTTGGTTTTGTACTTCATTCTTGAATTCTTTGAACTTTTCAAAGGATTCAGATTTATGTGTCATCAGATACACATAACCATATCTACTGAAGTCATTAGTAAATATAATGAAGTACCTATAACCACCTCTAGAAGCAACATTGAAAGGACCGCATACATCACTATGTATAAGTCCTAACAAATTTGTTGCTCTCTCGCTGTGTCCACTAAAGGGAGTCTTGGTCATCTTTCCTAATAGGCAAGACTCGCATGTCTCATATGATTCAAAATCAAATGAGTTCAGCAGCCCATCCTTATGGAGTTGAGATAAGTGACTCTCATTTATGTGACCTAAGCGACAATGCCAGAGATAGGTTTGGTTCAACTCATTTGACTTGAACCTTTTGGTACTTATGTTATAGATGAGGCTCTCTAAGTCTAGAAAGTAGAGTCCGTTCATTAGAGGTGCACTACAATAGAACATATCATTTAAATAAACTGAATAATATTTATTTTTTATTATAAATGTAAATCCTTTCCTGTCCAAACAAGAAACCAAAATTATGTTTTTAGTTAAAGCAGGCACATAACAACATTCATCTAGTTCTAGTACAAGCCCAGAGGGCAGAGATAAATCATAAGTTCCTACAGCAACAACATCAACTCTTGCTCCATTGCCTACTCGTAGGTCCACCTCGCCCTTTGTCAATGCCCTACTATTTCTCAACGCTTGCACATTGGTACAAATGTGAGATGCACATCTAGTATCTAATACCCATGATGAAGAAATAGATAGATTGACTTCTATAACATTTATACCTGAAGTATAAGTCTCACTTCTCTTCTTCTTAAGATCTTCCAGGTATGCTTTGCAGTTACGCTTCCAGTGTCCAGCTTCCTTGCAGTGGAAGCAAGTCCCTTCTTTGGCCACCCCTCCTTTGGGTTTCAGCTCTATGCCTTTTCCCTTGGCTTGGAACTTTCCCTTACCTTTAGGCTTGCCCTTGCCTTTCTTCTTTTGCACCATCAAAATGGAGTCAGATTTTTCCTTCTTAAGGTTGAGCTCAGTAGTTCTCAACATGCTGAGCATCTCAGGCAGTGGCTTATCAATTTCATTCATGTTGTAATTCATGACAAATTAATTGTAGGTTTGTGGCAAAGATTGCAAGATCAAGTCAGTGGCCAGCTCTTGGCCAAGTGGAAATCTCAATCTCTGTAGGTTTTCTATGTACCCAATCATCTTGAGTACATATGGACCTACGGGAGTCCCATCTTGCATCTTGGACTGAAACAATGCCTTAGAGATCTCATATCTCTCGTGCCTTGCTTGTCCTTGATATGGTTGACGAAGATGTTCAACCATATCATAAGCATTCATGAACTCGTGTTGCTTCTGAAGCTCAGAGTTCATGGTCGTGAGCATGAGACATGACACATCTAATGCATCATCTTGATGCGTCTTATAAGCATCTTTATCAGTTCGCGAGGCAGTGGTAGGAGGTGCCTCCAGAATGGGCTGCTTCAGAACGTACAGTTTCCTTTCTTGGGTGAGAACAATTCTCAGGTTCCTGTACCAGTCCAAGAAATTTGCTCCATTGAGCTTGTCCTTCTCAAGGACAGAACGCAAGCAGAGAGTGTTCGTGTTTGTCGATATAGTAATCTACAACATACACAATGTAGAAAATTAATATCATATTCCATTTATCATTTAATTAGGCCTTTAATCAAATGATGCTCCCACTGAATTATAGGACTTTTGTAAAATCGAGTTATGGATGTGGTCAAACCACATTACTAGATTCATACAAACATGCTATAATTCTTGCGGAACAAGATCCACATCATACTAGGCCTTGATTTAGCTTTGGCTAAATCGCCCAAGACTTAATATGATTGGTAGGTAACACATTACCGATTACATCTCTATGCAACTCTTATTTATAGGATCAAGACCCACATTTACAAAAGACCTTGAGTTAGCTTTGGCTAAATCGCCCAAGATTTAGTGTAAATGCGATCTTATCCAATCTTTCCAACGGTTGGAATATGCCTATAGTTCTACTCGATCCAATTGAGTTAACTAGTTTTTACTCAATCTAATTGAGCCCACTTTAACCCAAGCCGTGATAGGCGGGACCAAGATTGTCCCTCGGCACCCTACCAAGATAATATGCGTTGCTTTGTTTTGGCAGATTCAACAACTACAAATGATCGAGGTAGTGATGGGTATCAAGACTTGGTTGGCATTTTCGAGTTGATTCGATTAGAATCTAATCTAATCGTGAATGTGTTGTTAGTTATAGCCCTAGAACCAAACATGTGATGGTTGAATAGGGAACATTTTGTATCATATTCTATAAAGGCAAAGGATTGGTTATTATATTTACATCTTGCTTGTGCCAGCTAAATTAAATATAATAATGCCCTAGAAAAGTAGGTTCTTATCTACAACACATCAATTGGCAGAATTGATTATGAGAGGCTGTAGAGAACACTTTCCTAAATGTTCCTAGTCAAGTATTAATATGCAAGGGCAATATTAATACATAAAGACTAGCATGTAGGTCAATTGATGACTTGATCTCACAAGTCATGGATATATGATATCAAGTTGACACATGGGTATATTAGAGAATATATACTGAACTGACCCGCCATGAGAAAGTTTCATGGATCGTCATATGAGTGTCATAAACTTTCTCATGTGACTATTGGTATGAATAGTCCTCAAACCTGAAGTCACTACGGTTCCCTACATAAGGAGTTATGTACTTTGGTATCGTCAAACGTCACCCGTAACAGGGTGGACCATAAAGGCGATTACTGGGTATATAACAAATTATGCGGAGGGATGTGAGTGATGTAGATGGGATCTATCCCTCCCATATGACAGGAGTGATATTTGTGGGCCCCTTGATTGAGTAGAACTACTAAAACGCATGGCCATGCTCGAATGAGTCAATATGAGATATTGAGCTCATTTGTTTGAGTTAGTTTACTCAGGGATCAAGAAACACATAGATTGATCGAGGATGACACGGTCTATGCCTCATTGGTCAATCTGATATCAAGGATAGAAGGACACGGTCATACATTATAGTAGTCACGGAAAAGTTAGTCGGATCTTGACTTATCTCGTAACTTGGGTAGCAATGATGTATTGCTAGATGCCGCTCATTGCTTGTGTATCTAAAAGAGTTTAGATCCACTGCCAACGTTATGAGAGCCTATAGGGTCACACACAAAGAGCATGATGATTAGAAGAATTAGTGCATTCTAGTTTGACTAGAATAATTTGGGAATAAGCTTAAGTACAAAATGGTTTTTGGACTTTAAGCTTAATGAGAATTTTAGCTTATTGATTTAATGAGATTAATTCAATATGCTAAGCTTAATTGATTTAATAAGATTAATTCAATATGTTACCTTATTGATTTAGTGAGATTAATTCAATATGATAACATAAGCTTATTGAATTAATAAGATTAATTCAACATCCATGAATGCCACATAAGCATGCCACCTAAGCATGCCACATAAGCATGCCACCTAAGCATGCCACATAAGCATGCCACCTAAGCTTGATGAGTTGGAAGGAGACAAAGGGTTTTGACCCTTGGATTTCCTCCACATGTGGCCGGCCAAAACAAGGAGGATAACTCCTTGTTTAATTATCTTTCAATGCCATTGATTGCATTGAATGTGATAGGAGATGAAAGGTTTTTCAAATCCTATAAAACACCCCATGGGGTGGCCGGCCAAAGGAGTTGAGTAAGAGCTTAAGGCTTGGTGAGAGCTTGGTGGCAGAGGCTTTTGTTGTGTGGTTTTGTGAGTATAAGCTAGCAAGAAGAGTAGTCTTCTTCTTCCTTTCTCTTCTTCCCTACCTTCCTCTCCTTTAGAGACTTCTCTAGCAAGAAGTAAAGGAGAGATCTTCTAGTTTTCTTTTGTGAGACAAGAGCTTGCTCGTGTGGATACATATAGAGGCACGGACATTTGAACGTGCTAAAAGATCCAACACATCCAAGGAAAAGCGGGATTGCAAAGGGCACGCAACAAAGGTAGAACTCTCCTATAAGATAGGTTTTCTTTTGAGAAATTTATTTTTGTACGAGTTTTTCTTTCGCAAGGATCACTTGGAAGGGATCCTAATTTTTCCGTTCATATGCTATTTTGCATAAAGAGATCCCAGCAGTGGTATCGAGCCACTTGAAAGATCGTATAAAAATAGGTTTCTCTATTTTATATATGATATAGAAGTAGGATAAATTTTATTATGAGTTGATAATTGCATTAGCAATTTATCAAACATAATAAAATATCCGATGTCTTTTAAAAGTTAAAAATGACATGGTGCATGGTTATGGCCTAGTCCCAAAAAGTTTGTGAATGTGTGTTGTAATTCTTAATACGGCCTGCGAGTCGTGCCTTTCTCCTAAAAATCTTGTTGTAAAATTAGTTTTAGACTCGAATGTAACTCGAGTATTTCACCTTTTGTAATATACACAACAAAGATGGAGGGTCCATTGGAAGATGATGTTACAAGGAGGAAGTCAACAACACACGACAACCAAAAGGAAGCACTTGGGAGAAGATGCTATCCCTAGGTTGACCAATCAATCTTCTCATTGGCTTGAGAAGATTGTAGAATAAGGGCCATAACCATGACACGCTTAGTATGCTAATATGTATGTGATGCATGTTAATTTAGCTTATATGTGATGTATGCTAATATGTATGTGATGCATGTTTAAGTTTATTTCTTAATAAGTCTAAACGATATGCCTACCAAAGTTTGGTACTCACTACTTCCTCGATCATTTGTTATTGGGTTTGCCAAAGCAAAGCAATGCATTTTATCTTGGAAGAGTGTGAGTGGACAATCGTGATGTCCCGCTATCAAACTTGGTTAAGACTTAATTAAGTTTTTTAAGTAGAGGCATATATTAGCTTTGAACATAAGTTTAAAAATTAGTTTTGTGTGATTTCCGAACATCAGCTTTGTCTTAGAAGTGGTCGTTGCTCCGATATCCAAGAAGGCCTCTGTGCCTCGCCACGGCCTGGAAGCTGGTTTAGGAATAATTACTAAACTAATCTAAACTTAACCAAAGCTATTAAAGAGTTACATCAGATGTAATTGGCAAAAGATTGCCTACCTAATCATACTATGTCTTGGGCGATTAGCCAAAGCTAACTCAAGACGAATTATGATATGGATCTTTTATCCCATATAAATTTATAGCTAAATAGAAGCTAATGATGTAAGAAAAATGTGTTTGCCTACATCAATAATTAGCTCATATCAAAGCTATGAGAATTTAGTGGGAGCCTCATTTAATTAAAGGCCTAATTAAATGACTTAGGTATGATACTAAATTTTGCATATTAATGTTGTAGATCACCATGTCATCTAACACGACACACCCCCTCAACTTGCGATCTATCCTTGAGAAAGACAAGCTCAATGGAGCTAACTTTCTAGACCGGTATAGAAACTTGAGGATTATCCTCAAGCAAGAACGTAAACTGTATGTCCTAGAAGCGTATCCTGAAACACACCCACTCGTCAAAGGATGCTTATAAGAAGCATCAAGATGACGCATTAGATGTGTCATGTCTTATGCTTGCCACCATGAACTTTGAGCTTCAGAAGCAACATGAGAACATGGATGCCTATGATATGGTTGAGCATTTAAAACAACTATATCAAGGACAAGCTAGGCACGAGCGTTTTGAAGTGTCTAAGGCTCTTTTTGCATGCAAGATGCAAGAAGGAACACCTGTAGGAACTCACGTACTTAAAATGATTGGGTACGTTGAGAACCTTGAAAGACTAGGTTTTCCATTGAGCCAAGAATTGGCAGCCGATGTTATCCTACAATCGTTGCCAGAAGCATATAATCAATTCGTCATGAATTATAACATGAATGAAATTGATAAACCTTTGCCTGAGATTCTCAGCATGTTAAGAACTGCTGAACCGAATCTCAAAAAGAAAGTTAGTAATGTACTAATGGTCAAGAAGGGCAAAGGTAAGCGCAAAGGCAAGGGTAAGACCCAAGCCAAAGGCAAGGCCAATTCATCCACTTCAAAGGGTAAAGGTAAAGTACCTAAGGAAGGGATTTTTCCATTGCGATGGTGAGGCTGGACACAGGCGGGCGCAAAGTCTACCTTGAGGAAGTAAAGAATAAAAGAAGTGGGACTTCTGCCTCAGGTATACACGTTATAGAAGTTAATCTATCTATTTCTTCTACATGGGTATTAGATACCGGATGTGCATCTCACATTTGTACTAATGTGCAGGGACTGAGAAATAGTAGACTAATGGCAAAAGGCGAAGTGGACCTCTGAGTAGGCAATGGTGCAAAGTTCTCTCTTGTAGTCAGTAGGAACATATTTTTGTCTTTGCCCACCTTTGGGCTTATCTTAGAACTAGAGGAGTGCTTTTATGTACTGAATTAACAAAGAACATAATCTCTGTATCTTGTTTAGACAAGAAAAACTTCTCTTTTATAATAAAGGACAAATGTTGTTCCATTTATTTGAATGAAATGTTCTATTGTAATGCACCACTTATGAATGGTCTCTATGTTCTAGATTTAGAAAACCCAATTTATAACGTAAATACCAAATGGTTCAAATCGAATGATTTGAACCAAACATATCTCTACAACCTATCGCCTAGGTCACATAAATGAAAAACGCATATCCCAACTCCATAAAGATGGATTATTGGACTCATTTGATTTTGAATCATATGAGGTATGCGAATCTTGTCTTTTAGAAAAGATGACTAAAACTCCATTTAGTGGACATGGCGAGAGAGCGACGGACTTGTTAGGACTCATACATACTGATGTATGTGGCCCTTTCAATGTCGAAGCCAGAGGAGGCTATAAGTACTTTATTACTTTCACTAATGATATGAGTAGATTTGGCTACTTATATTTGATGAGACATAAGTCAGAATCCTTTGAAAAGTTCAAAGAATTCAAGAATGAAGTACAAAACCAACTTGGTAAGCGTATTAAGCTACTTCGATCAGATCGAGGTGGTGAATATCTTAGTCAAGAATTTCGTCATCACCTGGCTGAGTGTGGGATAATATCCCAACTCACTCCACCTGGAACACCACAATGGAATGGTGTATCTGAAAGAAGAAATCATACTCTATTAGATATGGTACGATCAATGATGAGCCAGACTGATCTACCTACTTCCTTTTGGGGTTTAGCTCTAGAGACAGCCGCTTTCACACTTAATCGCGTCCCATCAAAAGCCGTAGAAAAGACACCATACGTTATGGTGGAAGAGTCCCAAAATGTCTTTTATAAAGATTTGGGGTTGTGAAGCTTATGTTAGACGTCAAGTCTTAGATAAACTAGGACCCAAATCAGATAAGTGTTATTTTGTAGGATATCCCAAGGAAACTAAGGGATATTACTTTTACAATCCCACACATGGCAAGGTGTTTGTTGCCAGAAATGTTGTCTTTCTAGAAAGAGAATTTATTTCTAGAAAAACTAGTGGGAGTAAAATTCATCTTGAAGAAATTTGGGATGAAGATAACACTAAGGCTTCGATGGAAAATGAACAGGCACCGCAAAGTGTTGTGGATGAGGAAATTGTTGCCCAAAGAGTTGTGGAGCAAACACCTGTTCAAGTAGACCAACCTCTTCGTAGATCTGATAGGATCCGTCGTCAACCCGAGAGATATTCTTTTCTCTTGACTGAAAATGGTGAAGTATTGCTTGTCGATCTTGACGAGCCTACATCCTATCAAGAAGCTATGATGAGCCCAGATTCCGAGAAATGGCTAGAGGCCATGAGATCCGAAATGGAATCCATGTACACTAACCAAGTATGGACTTTGGTTGAACCACCTGAAGGGGTAAAACCTATTGGGTGTAAGTGGGTCTTTAAAGTAAAGACTGACATGGATGGTAATAAGCATACCTATAAAGGTAGATTGGTGGCTAAAGGATTCAAACAAATTCATGGTATTGACTATGATGAATCCTTTTCACCAGTTGTGATGCTTAAATCCATTCGGATCATACTTGCTATTGCAGCCTACCACGATTATGAGATCTGGCAGATGGATGTCAAAACCGCTTTTCTGAATGGAAAGCTACTCGAGGATGTGTACATGACACAGCCTGAGGGTTTTTAAGATCCAAAGCATCCTGGAAAGGTATGCAAACCCATTTATGGACTAAAGCAAGCCTCTCGAAGCTGGAATCTTCGATTCGATGATGCAATCAAGGAGTTTGGTTTCATCAAGAATGAAGATGAACCTTGTGTCTACAAGAGAAATGTGGTTAGGGAATTGTTTCTCGATGAAAGACTTAGGTGAAGCTGCCTATATTTTAGGCATCAAGATCTATAGAGATAGATCTAAAAGATTAGTTGGCCTAAGTCAGAGTACATACATTGATAAAGTGCTAGATCATTTTGCTATGCAAAATTCCAAGAAAGGATTTCTGCCTTTATCACATGGTGTGAGTCTTTCGAAGACTCAATGTCCCTCTTCTAAGGAGGAGAGAGATCGCATGGATAAGATCCCTTATGCATCTGCCATAGGGTCTATCATGTACGCCATGCTTTGTACTCGTCCTGACGTCTCGTATGCTTTGAGCATGACGAGTAGATACCAGTCAGATCTAGGTGAAAGTCACTGGATAGCAGTCAAAAATATTCTTAAATACTTACGAAGAACGAAAGAATATTTCCTGATATTTGGAGGCAATGAGGAGCTAGCTGTAAAGGGTTACAGTGATGCAAGCTTCCAAGCACAAGGATGACTATAGATCGCAATCGAGTGCGTGTTTTGCACGAATGGTGGAGCTATGAGTGGAAAAGTTCGGCGGACACGCGATTCTGATTCTACAATGTGAGTATATTCGCGTTTGATGCGTGCAAAGGAAATTTGGCTCCGCAAGTTCATCGATGAACTTGGGTAGTTCCTAGCATTGCAGATCCAATAGACCTCTATTGTGACAACAATGGGGCTATTGCACAGGCTAAGGAACCTCGATCACATCAGCGGACCAAACACATACTGCGGCGCTTCCATCTCATTCGAGAGATCATCGATAGAGGAGATGTGAGGATATGTAGAGTACCGACAGAAGCTAACATCGCAGATCCATTGACCAAGGCTTTGGCACAGAGGAAGCATAATGGTCACACTAGGTCACTAGGTATTAGATATCATAGTGATTGGTACTAGTGCTAGTGGGAGATTGTTAGTTATAGCCCTAGAACCAAACATGTGATGGTTGAATAGGGAACATTTTGTATCATATTCTATAAAGGCAAAGGATTGGTTATTATATTTACATCTTGCTTGTGCCAGCTAAATTAAATATAATAATGCCCTAGAAAAGTAGGTTCTTATCTACAGCACATCAATTGGCAGAATTGATTATGAGAGGTTGGAGAGAACACTTTCCTAAATGTTCCTAGTCAAGTATTAATATGCAAGGGCAATATTAATACATAAAGACTAGCATGTAGGTCAATTGATGACTTGATCTCACAAGTCATGAATATATGATATCAAGTTGACACATGGGTATATATTAGAGAATATATACTGAACTGACCCGCCATGAGAAAGTTTCATGGATCGTCATATGAGTGTCATAAACTTTCTCATGTGACTATTGGTATGAATAGTCCTCAAACACAAGTCACTACGGTTCCCTACATAAGGAGTTATGTACTTTGGTATCGTCAAACGTCACCCGTAACAGGGTGGACCATAAAGGCGATTACTGGGTATATAACAAATTATGCGGAGGGATGTGAGTGATGTAGATGGGATCTATCCCTCCCATATGACAGGAGTGATATTTGTGGGCCCCTTGATTGAGTAGAACTACTAAAACGCATGGCCATGCTCGAATGAGTCAATATGAGATATTGAGCTCATTTGTTTGAGTTAGTTTACTCAGGGATCAAGAAACACATAGATTGATCAAGGATGACACGGTCTATGCCTCATTGGTCAATCTGATATCAAGGATAGAAGGACACGGTCATACATTATAGTAGTCACGGAAAAGTTAGTCGGATCTTGACTTATCTCGTAACTTGGGTAGCAATGATGTATTGCTAGATGTCGCTCATTGCTTGTGTATCTAAAAGAGTTTAGATCCACTGCCAACGTTATGAGAGCCTATAGGGTCACACACAAAGAGCATGATGATTAGAAGAATTAGTGCATTCTAGTTTGACTAGAATAATTTGGGAATAAGCTTAAGTACAAAATGGTTTTTGGACTTTAAGCTTAATGAGAATTTTAGCTTATTGATTTAATGAGATTAATTCAATATGCTAAGCTTAATTGATTTAATAAGATTAATTCAATATGTTACCTTATTGATTTAGTGAGATTAATTCAATATGATAACATAAGCTTATTGAATTAATAAGATTAATTCAACATCCATGAATGCCACCTAAGCATGCCACCTAAGCATGCCACATAAGCATGCCACCTAAGCATGCCACATAAGCATGCCACCTAAGCATGCCACATAAGCATGCCACCTAAGCTTGATGAGTTGGAAGGAGACAAAGGGTTTTGACCCTTGGATTTCCTCCACATGTGGCCGGCCAAAACAAGGAGGATAACTCCTTGTTTAATTATCTTTCAATGCCATTGATTGCATTGAATGTGATAGGAGATGAAAGGTTTTTCAAATCCTATAAAACACCCCATGGGGTGGCCGGCCAAAGGAGTTGAGTGAGAGCTTAAGGCTTGGTGAGAGCTTGGTGGCAGAGGCTTTTGTTGTGTGGTTTTGTGAGTATAAGCTAGCAAGAAGAGTAGTCTTCTTCTTCCTTTCTCTTCTTCCCTACCTTCCTCTCCTTTAGAGACTTCTCTAGCAAGAAGTAAAGGAGAGATCTTCTAGTTTTCTTTTGTGAGACAAGAGCTTGCTCGTGTGGATACATATAGAGGCACGGACATTTGAACGTGCTAAAAGATCCAACACATCCAAGGAAAAGCGGGATTGCAAAGGGCACGCAACAAAGGTAGAACTCTCCTATAAGATAGGTTTTCTTTTGAGAAATTTATATTTGTACGAGTTTTTCTTTCGCAAGGATCACTTGGAAGGGATCCTAATTTTTCCGTTGCGCATATGCTATTTTGCATAAAGAGATCCCAACATGTGTATCATATACTCATCAAGGCTTTTATTACCCTACACTAGCATGCATCACATACATACAAGAATTATTCTAGCATGCATTATATACATACAAGAAAAATATCCTAGAATGCATCATATACATACAAGCAAAATTTACTAGCATGTATCACATACATACAAGCAAAATAAAAAAAAAAAAAAAAATATATATATATATATATATATATATATATTAATTTTGATGTGGTCATGGCCCTACTACGATCTTCTCAAGCCAATGAGAAGATCGGACGGTCAACCTAGGGTTAGCGGCTTCTCCAAGCGCCTCCTTTGACTGCCATGTGTCGTCGGCACCCTTCTCGTAATTCCGTCTACTAGTGGACCTTCCACCGCTCCATTTTGTACATTATAAACATGAAACTCAAGTTACATTCGAGTCTAAAACTATTTACAACTAGAATTTTAAAAGAAGAGGCACGATGCGCAGGTCACATACCCTATACAACATGCACAACCACAAAAATGGCACGCAGGCCGTATTATGAATTACAACACATTTATCATCCAATCATATTGGGGTTCTTGGGCCATGACCATCACAAAATTATACATAATTCTAAATTATGTATTTTACAGAAATTTTTTATAATTTTTTCTATTTTTTTTCAATTTTATGAGTCACCTCTCCGTAACGGTCCCGCTAAGTAATTTTCGGGTGCAATCGCAGGACAATGCCCCTTTCGGGGTTAGGGGTAGCGCCCCTACTCGCAAAATGAACTTTGTGAGTGTCCCATCTTGATCTTACAATGACTTAAGTCACTGTCCCAAAAACATAAAGCGAGATTTCACCGTTCCGGAGAGTTTTTCTCGGTGGTTGAAGCCTACAAGTGTCCCAACACTTGTTGCTTCAACTCTTCGAGAAAAATATCCAAAAAATCTATAAAAATAGGAAATTTATAGAAAGTTAAAATTTATAATTTTTATATCTAATACAAAAACTATAAAAATTCAAACACATATATGCTTCACATGTGGCTCTGATACCACTGTTGGACTAACCGAGTCGTAAAAATCGTTTTTTGCGTTGCGAAAACCTCAGAAGCCCGGCCACGGATCCGTGTGAAGATATATAAAATAAATTCATGTACATGTTATGGAAACCTATATCTACCTTAGATCTACATGATGAGAGCGTTACCCTCGTAGCGACGCCCTTCGCTTATCCCGCTTGTCCAAACGCTTTGTCGGATCTCGAAGAGTGTCAAGTGTACACTCCTCTACAAGTATCCACACGGACAAATGGTGGAGAAGACACCTTAGAGTGTGCTAGCACCCTTGAGGAATCTCGGCAAGAAGAGGATGAGGGAGAGAGCTTGAGAGGAGGAACCAAGGAAGAAGATGATGTTAATTCCAATAACTTCACACCCTAATGCAAAGTGGCCGGCCACTTATATTTGGGGGGTTACATGCATGCATGTAACTCCAAGAGCCAATGGCTCTTTGTCTCCCTCATGAGGTGGCACCCCAAGATAAGTCCATGATGATGTGGAACATCATCATTGGCCGGCCCCCATGCCAAGTCACCATGACATGACAATTGGTCAAGTCAAAATTGACCATTCATCTTCCCTCTCAAGTCAAGTCAAACTTGACCTATTATCTCCCATGGTTGATCAAATCTAACCACTTGATTCAAGTCAATTTGATTTAATGAATCTCTATTCATTAATTTAAATTGACTCAATGAATTAAATTTAAATTAGACTCATTCAACACTTGAATCAAATTGAGTCTAACTCAATTAGTCTAATTTGGATTACTCTTAATCCAATTTGGTCCATCCCATGAACCTAATCCTCATGGTTCATCATATGAACCTAATCTCCATCTAATTGCCCTTTGTGTGTGACCCTATAGGTTCTTGTAATGTTGGCAATGCTCCTATACCGATTTAGGAACATAAGCAATGAGCGGTATCTAACAACACATCATTGCTACCCAAGTTACAAGAATGTTGAGATCCAACATCACCTTTGTGACTACTAATTGTGACTCTCACAATTTGTGACAATGTTCCTCTATCCTTGACATCTAGATTGGCTAATTGAGGCATAGACCGTGTCATCCTCGGTACAATCTATATCTTGAATTCCAAGTAGACTCACTCTAATCAAATGAGCTCAATATCTCATATTGACTCATTTGGGCATGGCCATGCACTTCGTGGTCTCACTCTAACAAGAATAACGATGTCACTCCCGTCATATAGGAGGGATAGATCCCATCTACATCACTCATATCCCTCCGCATAATTTGTTACATACCTAGTAATCGTCTTTATAGTCCACCCATTTACGGGTGACGTTTGACGAAGCCAAAGTATGCAACTCCTTATGTAGGGAACCATGGTGACTTCAGGTCCAAGGACTAATAGTCATACTAATAGTCACATGAGAAAGTATATGAGACTCATATAATAATCCATGATACTTTCTCATGGCGGGTCATTCAGTATACATTCTCCAATGCATACCCATGTGTCAACTTGATATCTCATATCCATAACTTGTGAGATCAAGTCATCGAGTTGACCTACATGCTAGTCTCTACGCATTAACATTGTCCCTGAATGTTAATACTTGACTAGGAATGATTAAGCGTAGTGTTCTCTATATCATCTCATTATCGATTCAATCAATCGATTGATATAGATAAGAACCTTATACTCAAGGACGTTATAATACTTAGTTATTTGGCACCAATACAAGTAAATATAATAATCATTCCTTTATAAATAGGAATATGATACAATAAAGTCCATACAACAATCATCACATGATTGGCTCTAGGGCTTTCACTAACAATTTCCTCGTCCTACGGATTCTAGTTACTACACATGTATCCAAGAGTACCTTACTCTAAACATGTAATGCTTTGGCCAAAGACTTTAGTAATAATCTGATGAGAGGCCATGGGTATACATCTCCTCGCAAGGAGCGGTGAATCCTTTATAGGCTATTCAAACACCTTTGATCACTTCGACTTATTCCCAATCATCCTGGGTCCACATCTCCTCATAGATGCTTGCTTAAGATGTCAAAGTATAAGTCTTCATGATCAAGATGACTTGAATACCGCAAGTAAAAGGAACATCGCACTTAAGCTGCAGTAAGAACTTCATTGACATATCTATATATGTAGAGAACCATATGAAGTCTTACAGCTGGTCACTCCAATGAACTAGTTACCATAACTAGCATCCACGATTAACTCCAGACATCACAATGTCTCCAGCCAGTGAGAATAAGCTGCTTGGATACACCAAGGAGTATACATCGTGCTAGTCTCGACAGAATTGATGGTGTCCCAATCCATCAATTCATCGACCAGGGATAATTCCAATACATCACAATTACACATGTAGAGATACTCACTAGTTGTGATCCAATCACAAATTTTCTCATGCTGTGAATCATATCGGGGACATTCAAGAAATGAGTTTAAGATCTAATCAAATACATGAAAATATGTATACTCAAATAGTGAATCTTCATTTATCATATAAATGATTCAAACATAAGGAGATTGCCTTAGGACATCTCTCATATATTACTAACATAAATTTGGGAAATCAACAGGTGGATCAACAAGCTGTGGCAATTCAGTTGGAATAGGTGATGAAGTGGGCTGAATGGAGTCCTATTCGATAAGAGGCTTTATTTAAATCTGTTGTGGACCATGGAAATGAGACAAGGTAAGCTTGAATCTAAGTGTTATGGAAACAACATTTGAAATACGGTTGGTTAAAATGTATAGGATGAAATCGAAGCAATCAGTAGTTAACGAATAGTGATATGACTGTATCTTTGTAGGATTGGTAGATCAGAGTTGGAATTGATTTCCAATTTGATTGTTGGAGTCAGATCTGATGAGGATCAAGAAGTTGAGCAAATGGAAGCTAGGCTTAGTAAGTGAGATTTGGTTGTTCATAGTTGTGTATCAGTTTAATTTAGTAAACTGATCTGGATATATCATTGTTGGATTACATTGGTAGTTAGTGGAGACTAGAGTTCTTCTCATTATATTGGTATTCTCCGGTTTCAGGATTTTGATACGAGGCAATTTCGTAGATGCGAATACAATCAGCACGAGCTATAGGTTAGGTGGGTAATTTCTTATCCTGATCAGGTAGATATAATTGCATTCAGATTTAGTCATAGATATGAGCATGTTAGGTGTTCATATTATCTTGACCCTGCTCTTATTTATCTTATGCTTGATACTTGTTGTTGGCTATATTTACTCAAAGGTTGATATCACATTTCCTTTATTATGATTTAGGGTTATCGATGTGATGTAAATAGGCCTAGATGTTTAGTAGGGTGTAGATGTTAGAGTACGGGAGATGACCCAATTTATAAATTGGCAAAAAGGTCATCCGTGGGTAGGTAATGCCCTAAATGTAGGATTTATTCCAATACTCGTATGTTGCTTACTTATTACTAACCATGTGTTGTATAATGATTAAGTGAAGGGTGATTAGTGTGTCGCTGCAGACCGGTGGCCCCAACTTGATATAATTAGTCGAGTACGACTCTCTATTTGATAGAGAGTTATGATCAGTTGAGTATGACTCTCTATAGGATAGAGAGTCCGTCGATCAGTTTAGTACGACTCTCTATTGGATAGAGAGTTATGATCAGTTGAGTACAACTCTCTATAGGATAGAGAGTCCGTCGATCAGTTGAGTACGACTCTCTATAAGATAGAGAGTGTATTGATTAGATGGGTACGACTCTCTGTTGAACAGAGAGTCTGTGGTAGATGTCTGTACGTGTGACAGTACATTCATGTCATTTGCATGCATTCTGACGACATAGTCTCCCTTGGGGTTGAGAGAGTCGTCAGTCATCTTGCCTCCCAGGTTACTCCCCGAGGAGTAACTAGTGTGAGGGCAGAGCATTTATTATGCCGCACTCTACCACTATAGACAGTGGTAGTTGGAGTTGCGTGCAGTTGTCCTGGGTGCGTGACACTCGATCACTCATTGGTATTGTCAGTCGGAGTGGCCAGCAGCAGGGACCCCTGTTGTGTAGCGAGCTCTTTACGCTCATATTCTACTTGATCATACTGCCCACTCGGCCACTCTAGAGCAGTGGTTGGTGTTGAGTTGGGACAGTTGTCATGTCATGCCACCTAGGCCACACTGGGGTCATGGTAGCGAGTAAGGGTGCGCAGGCATGACCATGCATGCTGCATTGTCGTATCTTATGGCACTTTGTATATTACCATATATATACATATATGCATGTATATATATATGGATGGCTATGATTAATATATATATAGATGCAGTTTATATATATGCTTATTGTGATGTTTCATTTGATGTACTATGCTTGTTGCATTTGGTTGTACATCATATTCATGCATGCTTCTTGTATTTGTTATACGGTTGTGTCGGATACTTGTATATTTGTTGGACAGACCATTAGATACCTTGACCTATATCATGAGTATATTGTGAGTTAGTATTACTCTTCCTGTTATATATATGTTGGATATATGCTCAGGTTGGATCAGAGTGGTGTAGCAGACTTTCAGGTATGTCTGCATTATATATTGTTTATTTGGTTAGATGGTATATGCATATATTTATATATTGTGCTGGTATACCTGTTGTACCTTTAGCTTATGTTGTTGAATGACATGTGATATTGATATATATATTTACATGTTCTATCCTATTACCTGCTGAGTTTTACTCACCACCACAGACCCTAGGTTTTTCTGTCGCCTAGGTAACAAGTAGAAGTCTTCGTGACGGCTTGGAGCACCGGTAGTTGACAACATCTCATCTCACCTCCGAGGCTCCCGTGTTTGTTTTGGGCTTTCCGTACGTGTTGTTATGTATTTGGAGTTTTCGTGATGTACTGTGTTGTGGACTTGTGGATTCGGATTTTATCGCTGTTTCGTTATGTTGTGATGTGTCAGTCATACCGGTATGCACTGTATGTAGTTGTGATGTGGTTGTTTTATGTTTCCGTTGTGTATTTGTGGTAGTTAGTTTGTTATGTTGTTGTGGTTTGTTTACATATATATATTTGTTGTTGTTATTGTGGCCTACGGGCCTTGTATTATCCCGAAATGTTGCCACGTACAGGGGAGATGCCGTCTGTTTGCTTTTCGACATGACATGCTCTCGGAGTGTGACAACTTTAGTGGTATCAGAGCCCTAGGTTCTGCGATACCATACAATGTTGTTTTTGTGTCGAGTCTTGGATTCTCGGGAGTCGATTTGTTTCGATTTTCGTTTTCTGAGATGAGATGGACAGCGGCCTGAGCTCCAAGCAGCACGAGGTAAGAATCACTGATAACTTATACTTAGTTAGATGTTTATCTAAACTTTCTCAACAGGTGTATACAGTTAGAGTTATGACACCTGTACAGACTTGTAGTAGGGGTCGTCCACCGAGGCGACCAGCCGGAGTTGCCTTTAAGGGTTTATACTCTCAGTTTTGTTGGTTATGTATTTAGTGTATATAATAGAGAATAACTTGCAGTGTGTTGGTTATTGTTCGTAACCGTGGTATGAGTTGACCCCGAAAATGACCTGTTGAGTCTGTGAGTCTTGAACCTGTGTCGACAAGGTGATTTACCTTTGAGAGCAGATTGATACCGAGTCAGAAAACAGGGGTTAAGTCATCACATTTCTTGTGAAATTAGAGACTACAGTCTTAGAGATTTTCACTAATTATGCTAGTCAGATCATTACCTAATGGGTAATGGACAAGACAAGTAAGCTATTGTTGATGCAGATAGCGGAAGAAACTTTACGATGTTTCATAGGGATTTTTATCCCTGAGTTGTTCGTACTGGGTTGTATAACTTTGAAGGTACTTTTGAGTACTTAACTTGGGTTATACAAAGGAAGTAGAGTTAGTTGCATACCATTATCGGGATTAAGCCGGTATTTGGTGGCAAATGCAGAAAATAATCTTCGAAGAATAATATATCACTTAATCATGGTTTAGTGATGTTGAAAGGGAGTATTTCCCCACGTCACTTTCAATGACACATTGTAGGGAATTCTTGAGCTTCAAGTAGGGTGATCGTCGATAACGGGAATACCATGCAAAGTCATTTGACTTGCAAAGTTTATGCTCGCCTAACAGCTCAAGAATGTGAATGGATGTTTTAAGCCACCCACGGTTATTGGCTTACGTTTGGAGTAAGATCACTAGATCTTCTATCAGATTCTGTCGGAAGACGTTGGATTGAGTCAGGAGTTTAGAAATGACTTCGTACAAGTGTTTAGTGTTAGTGCAATCAATCCTTGATATGGTTTGATGTGTGTGGCAAAGGGTTTAAGTTAGGTTGTTATTGTGATTTGATATGTGCGTTGGAGTCTTGCAGGACTTAGTAATTCGCACATGGAGTCTTGGCGAGTTTCACATCTCATGACTCGATCCTTGAGTCGGTGAAGGATAGCTTTGCAGAAGTCGTGCGCTTGGAGCATCCGAGGGACCACCGGACGAGGAGCTTGGAGTGAAGCCGGAGGAAGTAGACTTCAGGGCGAGACGCGAAGGATGGCGCTGCAGAGCCGTGCGCTTGGCGCATCTGAGGGACGTGGTCGGAAGAAGACAACTTCAAAGGCGAGGGACTCCGAGGGATGAGAGTGAGCTAATGTAACCCGGGAAGGGGTAGCACTCTTAGGTGAAACTTGCTAAGTGTCAGATGAGAATTCCCGACATCAGTTTACTGCCATGGAATAGCAGTCGACTGCTCTGAGTCAAACGGGGTTCGACTGGTATCCGACTGATGGGTTTGGCTGATGCGCCATGGAATGGCAATGATCGGTAGAACCATCGATCCGATCGCCATGGAATAATGATCGATGGAGGCAGTGTCGGGCATAGAATGGAGTCGAGCTCGCGAGCACTCGACTGATGGACCATGAGTCGACTGATGGTAAGATCAGTCGACTGATGATGTTGCTGTTGGATGAAATCCAACGTGGAAAGCAGCTGTTATTGAGCAACGACTACAGGACCAGTCGACTGATAGGGACATCAGTCGACTGCTCCTGTGTCAATGGGAAGAAACCCTCTTCCTCTATAAATAGGAAGAGTGTGGGGCTTTGGGGGCCTAATGCTTGAACTCCTAACAGCTCCCAAAGTGCTCTAAACGTTTTCCACTCTTCTACTTGTGCTAATCTTAATTCTATTGTAGAAGAGTGATCCTTGTGTAAAAGAGGTTACCTCCACCTAGCTTTGTGTAAAGGAGAGATCTAGTGGATAGATTGAGGAGTGATTCACCTTGGACGAATCGGATCGTGGATTAGCGGCGTAGCCGTGAACCACGTTACATATTGTGTTAGCATTGTTTATCTTTGCATTTGTTGTTTTGTTTGCTTGTTTATTAGTATTCCGCTGTGCTAATTAGTTTTGTAGACAAGCAAATTACGTCATCGAATGAAAGAGGGCTATTCACCCCCCTCTAGTCGGCAAACACATACACCGATCAATCCCCTACATTTAGGAGATGAAGATTGATAAGCAGACATTGCAAGTCAGATGTTGGAATAAGAAGCCTCCGAATGTTGGACAAAAGGAGCAAGATCGGGGTCATATGCCTTGAGCTACTTTCCGAGTATAGAAGACCAACCGTAGATCATCAGGATGTTCTCGTGCACATCAGTGAAATTAGAACAAATACTCCGAAGGGATTATGTGCATGTAGTGCGGATCATGAAACACACGAAGTCAGATTATCTGTTGGATTAGTTCATCTGTTGCTATTGTAAGCAACCAGTACATTTGAGGAGCCATATTTTGAAGACTCAGTTGAAGACTACCAATGGTGTTCCAGGAAGATGATGCACCGTCTCGACAGTAGAGATCAACACAGAAGATTAGGTTATCTCATCAGCAGCAACCTACCACCTCAGGCGTGGTTGGAGTTCTGTGATACTTCCCTTCAAGGGAAGTAATTTACACAGTCGTATCTGCAGAAGACATCGTAGAAGACTCAGCAGACAACAACAACAGTTACCCCCAGATGTGGATTGGCTTAGTACAGAGGAGAGAGTATACGATGATTGTCGTATCTATTCGGTATTCTACAGTTACATCTCGTAAGATTAAGTGATGGGATCAGATGATCTAGGAAAATCCTCAGGTCATTCGTCGTAGAAATATGACCGCTTTATCACAGACTATTGGATCTGATCTTTTTCTCTTCGGAGAAAGGCTGAGACCTGTGTGGTGCCTTTGGATCGGATTGACAGATAATTGATCGCTCAGGGTATTACCCTAGGTTACCCTCTGAGTTAATATGTTGAGAGATACTTGTAGTTTACAAGTATCCTTGTCTAGAACATTTTTAGTTCAGATTAGACGGATTACATCGACTTGTGGGTCGGTGGTATCTCTACCGTCTGGTGAGATGTGGACCAACAATTAAGAAGTTAAGGGATGCCCTTAGGCTTGGATAGACATATCTTTACTGTAGACATATCCTTACGGAGGGTCAAATTATTGGGATTATGGTATGATTATGTCTCTCAGATGTACATATAATCCGAGAATATTCGGATGTAGTTTTGGATGAACTCCTAGGCTTGCCGCTGCATAGGCAAGTGGAGTAGGCGATCGAAAGGATTGCGAAAATAGTTTCGGTATCGAAGATCCCATACCGGGTGATAATTTGATTGGTATAAGTGTTACTAAATACTATGGGAATTGGAAGAATGTAAGTTGTGATTATAGGAGATGTTGGAAGGGATATTTATCTGTCCCAGTATTTCTCCTTGAGAAGATCCGGAACTCTTTGTTGAAAGAGAGATGGACCTTTGAAATTATGCATCAATTATCGATGATGGAATGCGATAGTTGTTGAAAGTAAATATCCTTGTTGTGGATAGATGATCTGTCTGGATCAGTTAAGGACACCTGTATATACTCTAGGATCGATTTACGACTGGAGCGTTGATATTGTAGTGACATGGTGTTATACAATTATCAGAGTCATTGTGATGATTAATATATATCATCGGCTTAGAGTAAAGGGGATGCAGGTGTGTAGAGACGACAATTTCATACTTAGTATGAATTTTATGAGTTTTGATTAAGTTGTTAGACTAATTAACGATTTAGTCGCCACTAGATTTGAGAATCATGTATCCTGGACACGATTGGATCAGTTTGTGGTTGTTGGAGTTGCGTAACCTGACCACTGTTGATTGTGGTAGATGGAGTTGCGCACTCGACCACCGTAGATGGTGGTTTTCCTTGTATGGTTTGGTTATTACTGTAGATGTGGATAGAATGTTTTAGCATTACTATACCACGGACTTGTTCGACAAAGGTGACGATGGAAATCATTTAGTCGGAAGCTGGTGAAACGAGTTTACAGGACCTAGATGGCAGTTAACTTTTACACGAGTATTAATTAATCCTTCTGAAGTGGATAAAAGGATGTTGTACGCAAATGTATCGTTTCAGGGATCAGAGTGAATTCGATATAGTTGCATGAGACGTATATTATGCCTACGTCAGTTAAGAAACTACAAGATAGGCTGTCATATACATAACGTGGCTTTAGTAGTTATTATCTGGATTTGTGGATGTATGGAGCAGAAGTGCTCATTGAATTTAACTAGCTACTCAGTAGCTATTATAGAGTTGCTGGAACACGAACAGTTACAACTTGAGAGATTGATCGCTATAATCTTCCATGCACTTACAGAGTGTGTGGCAGAGTGGATTTTTGAATGGTTGATGGACTTCTCCTTTGAGAAGATAATTCCCCGTCTCTGATAAGGATAGTGTGTTCCGGATACGCGTCCAGTTAAGGAAGAGTCGCTATAGGAAGCATATCATTGGAGATTTGCTATTCACCCTGATGGTACTCGGATGTACCGAGATTTGAAACATTTATACTGGTAGGAACGGTATAAAGAGAGATATAGCATATGTCACGCCCCGAGGGAGTCCCCGCCAGACAAAAATCCGGCAGCATCTCCCTTATACGGGTGACAATACCAATTTTATACAAGGCCTACACGACCACTATACATCGGTCAACACGATCGGAACATACCACAATACACTATACATAATATGTGGCCTCAGGCCATCAACTAAAATAAATAAAGGATCTAAAATATCGAGACCTACCCCTTCGGCCATCTGAGCAGGAATATACAACCAACCCAATCGAATAGTCCATAAGGACACAACAAATATCTCCAAACTTCCACAAGTACATAACCAAAACATTAGGACCTAAACATATCTTCTATACAAAATCCAAAACCATAACTCAAACAACTCATAAACTATCACGACGAGGGGGGGTATGGCAACTGGACTCTCCTGACAGCTTCATCCTGAAATAAATATAAAACCACGGGGTAAGTTCAAAGAACTCAGCGGATATAGTCGATATGCAAAGTAAGATATAGCTAACAATACTAATCATGCCAGTACAATCTCATAGATATAGGGTATGCAATAAAGAAAAACCAAAGGACTGTACTTACCTGAATCTCCTACCCTGATACAGGAGCATGTGCCATACTAGAAGAAATAAAGTCATCACCACATACATATATATATCCTGTATGCATGGCAATCATATGCAACATCCAAGGCAGCAATAAAAATGCAACAAACACAATACAAATGCTATCCATGCAAAATGCATGCCGTGCAAATGACAAGTGGTATCATCTGTCAAGGGGAGGAAGGGAAAAATTTCTACAATGACGAAGGACTCATATCCACAAAAGCATATCATGGAGGTAACCCATGACCGTGGCAAGTTGATGTGTTTATCAACTGCTCAATCAGAGATGGAGGTCTACTTGTATCTTTTAGCAATACGTAACTGAAACGAAGCATTCATAGACCAGAGGAGGGATCCCTGCCCACTACCACTCTGCCTCATCGCTACCCATGAGCGGACCAGCGGAGCCTGATAGAGCAACTGCACACACCCTCCTGATGTACCACTAACCCATGAGTGGCAGCGTGTGCAGGCCATGTAACTAGCTGCGGGCTCAACTATAAAGGAACCCCGTCCAGCCAGCATGCAATCATGCAAAATGGTGCATGATACTAAAGCATGTAAAACCAACCAAAAATACCTATCCGAATAATATGCACAATCAATAAGTGCATATCCATGATCCAAGTAACTATGACCCAAATAAAACAGGGAAGATATAATCATAACCTATCACATGCATGTATCAAGTAGGCACAAAAACATACTAGGTATATAAACATGAATATTATTGCAAGCTACAGCTAACTAGCATATCAACATGACTATATCAAAAGGATAAGTCAAAATACCCGCCTAATTAAATGCTCACAAAAACCACAAAATCGTCACGCCCGTAGACCTGCCTCGTGACCGAAACCTGCATACAACATAACTATTGTTAAGCACAAAAATGCAATTCACCGACAAATCGAATATTTAATCAATTTCTTACACAAACCAACTAACCCAAATCAATTTCCAATTCCACTAATTTATCTAACCCTTTCACAAAGTACAACAATCACAAATGAACCAAGAAGAGTAAACCACAGCTTACTGTCACTTGGGTCTCCACCGACCTAACATATCCCAATCCCCTGTACACCAGAGCAACCTAAGCTCCAGGGCACTCACTGCCCAAACCATAGATCCAAGTTAGAATGAGGAAATTCCACAGCCATTCATCCCTAAACAAAACCTCATAGCAAACTCACCCAAAATAGATCCATCCCACAAATCAACTCACATTCTGAACCATCACCAAATCCAATCTGCTCACCGCACAAAACACAACCCAACCGATTCCCACTCAGCCTTCTCTCACCACACCGGCCGACCAAGCTCTGGTCCTGTGTTGGAACCTCCACCGGCAAAGACACCTCTACATGTAACACAACCTATTCGACCTAATCGCAGCCCCTTCACACCGAACACAGTCGCCCAACAAGACTCCCTAACTCACCCGTCCAAGATAGAAAAAGGAATAACTATTACCTACTATGGTGACCATCGCGGCCAGGGGCGAGGAGCCGCGATAATCCGTGTGAGGCGCTGGGAGTTCTATGTGGATGCGCATGTGCGGTCAGCAGAGACACGTGCCGGGGAGAAGGCGACGACGATAGCAGTGGACAAGACTGCGGGAAGAAGAAGAGGGAAGCGGTCGCCGACGATCCGGTCGAGTAGCAGTGAAAGAATGGCAGACCGAGCTTCTCCTTGTTCATGGCCGTGAATGCTTGAAGCAATGGCCGGCAGATGTTTTCTGTTGTCGAATCGAAAGATGAGGCGACGAAAATCGGCGCTGCGACAATGGCGATGAATAGGGAAACAGAGGGGTGTTCGCAAGGAGGCCGTCGGTCGTCGCCTAGGGCAGAGGAGGCCGACGCGATACCATTGTTGCGGCTGTGGTCGGCGAGCCCACTGAGGACCGTCGAGGCGGTGGCGGACGCGAGGCAGAGAAGCCCGCTGAGAGGCGGCCGCGGAGGGAGGCTCTGTTAGTAATATATGAGAGATGTCCTAAGGCAATCGTCTTATGTATGAACCATTTATATGATAAATGAAGATTCACTATTTGAGTATACATATTTTATGTATTTGATTGGATCTTAAACTCATTTACTGAATGTCCACGATACGATTCACAGCATGAGAGAATTTGTGATTGGATCACAACTAGTGAGTATCTCTACATGTGTAATTGTGATGTATCGGAATTATCCCTAGTCAATGAATTGATGGATTTGGACACCATCAATTCTGTCGAGACTAGCACGAGGTATACTCCTTGGTGTATCCAAGCAGCTGATTCTCACTGGCTGGAGACATAGTGATGTCCGGAGTTAATCGTGGATGCTAGTTATGGTAACTAGTTCATTGGAGTGACCAACCGTAAGACTTCATATGGTTTTCTGCATATATAGATATGTCAATGAAGTTCTTACTGTGGCTTAAGTGCGATGTTCCTTTGACTTGCGGTATTCAAGTCATCTTGATCATAGAGACTTATGCTTTGACATCTTAAGCAAACATCTCTAAGGAGATGTGGACCCGGGATGATTGGGTATAAGTCGAAGTGATCGAAGGTGTTTGAATAGCCTATAAAGGATTCACCACTCCTTGCGAGGAGATGTATACCTATGGCCTCTCGTCGGATTGTTACTAAAGTCTTTGGCCAAAGCATTACATGTTTAGAGTAAGGTACTCTTCGATACATGTGGAGTAACTAGAATCCGTAGGACGAGGAAATGATACTTGGGCTAGGTGTGACGAGTCACTTAGTGGGGATCACACTATAGACCATGTCCTCGAACCAAGTGGGTATAAGATGAGTGAAGGGAATGGGGCACGAATCATTCAAGCATCAAGGGTTTCAGAAATAGTTCTGGATCAACCGTTGATCTTTTCGGTTAATTGGGGATCATGATGTACTACTAGGTGCCACTCATGATCGTTCTATAATTAATGGTTAATTATAGACGACCAACATAAACCGAGAACCTATTTGGTCACACGCACAACGAGTGTAATCCAAAGGATTTAAAACGAGCTTGAGAATGGGATTCTCAGACCGAGAGAAACTATGTTTGGTTGGACCAAACATAAAGCGAGCATGAAATTATTTCAGTCGCAATGGAAGCGTGGATGGGCAGTGTCTTATGAAGACATAATGGATGGACCAAAATGGTTTGGTTCTAATCCAATGGATAAGAATAAACCAAAGGGTTTGGTTTATTTTAAACGAATGAACCAAAAGTTGGTTCGGTTTGTTTTAACTTAAAATAAACCATCTTGGTTTGGTTTATTTTAACTTATCTTAATGGAGCGGGTTAACGGGCCTAATGGTTATGATTTAATAACCATTAAGAGAATTGGTTCTCTATAAAATAGCCCTCTTGTTGTTGGCTAACAACAAGAGCAGCCGCCTCAACCTCATTGAGCTGAGCCGCCATCTCTTTGCCGGCGCCCAAGCTTTCGCCGGTGGACTCCGGCGACTCCTCCTGATCTCCTTGGTTCGGTGTAAAGGTGAGCCTTCATCTCCTCTTTAGCCGGCGCCTATATCCTTCCACCAAGCTGTCCAGTTTTCTGACAGCTTCTTCTCCTCTCTCGGAGCGCCGCTTGACGACGGTTAGTGCCCGACAGCGCTAACATACCGGGATTTGATCTCCGTAATCCTCTGAGGTGGAGGACGGCGATTCCAATCGGTTGACGAATACCTCTCCGGAGAAGCAAGTCTTGAGGACTTGTTTTTAGGATCCGAATTTGATTCGATCGTGATCATCTTCGATCACGCCGCCTTCAACACGAGGCTAGTAACCCGCATTTAAGACGGCTCGTGACTTAGCGTCATCCCGAGGAGCTCGGCGTGGATACGGATAGAGACGATTCTTACGAGGATCGCTCCGCTGATGATGCCGCTCCCGCCACACGCCATACGGAAGGTATAACGAGTTTAATTTCCTTTATTGCAAATTTTAATTTACGGTTATGTCTACACTTGTTGTAATAGCATGCGTGTTGTGTGTGTTGTAATAAATATAGATTTATTATTTTTAATTGCTTCACTGTGCTCATGTTTACGAAACATGATCGAACACACACACGCCAAGGTTTTAAAACCCAACAAAGGGTATCAGAGCCCAGGTTGTGTTTCGACATAATCGTAAAATGGTTTTGCGATAGTCATAATGTATTTCTGGAAATTTTCTAATTTTGGAAATTTAGAAGTATTTATGGAAATTTTTCAATTTTTGAAAGTCTAGAAGTATTTATGGAAATCTTCCACTTTTGGAAAGTTGGAAGTATTTATGGAAATTGATATTTTCCATAAATAAAATATTTGATTAGATTCTGGAAATTTGTTTCCTAATTTAATCATGATTTGATTTGGGAAATTAAATCTTAAAAATATTTTATTTCCATAAGTAGTTTTTAATGATTTAGGAAATTGGTTTCCTAAATAGATTTTCCTTAATCAAATAATTCCATGAATAAAATATGTGATTAGATTTGGAAATTTGTTTCCTAATTTAATTATGATTTGATTTGGAGAATCAAATCTTAAACATATTTTATTTCCATAAATAGTTATGACATATAAGGAAATTATAAACATGACATAATTGTATGCCATGTAATTGCATTAGATGCATAACATTATGCCATGCGTGTCGTGACATGTAGATGTATGCCATGTATGCCATGCCATGTAGATAATAGTTATTTGCATGCAAAGAGGATGAGACATAAAAACCCTTAATCAATATTAAAGCCTACACCTTCCATTAATATGGTTAGAACCAGAGTTCTGTTTCTTGTTTGAGTTGTTGGACTCTCTCCAAGCCCGGCTCGAACCTGAATATGTTCAAACCATGGAATAGTTTAATACTAATATGGTAAGAGTCAGAGGTCAATCGTTAGCTTTGGTTGTTGGACTCTCTCCAAGCTGGGCTAATTGGTTGAATGCGCTCTAACCATATTAAAACTATGTCCTGATTAATGGGTTGGCTTTAACCTGGAGCATCGGTTTGTTGGACTCTCTCCAAGGTCGATGTAAAGGGAGGTGAAGTTGGGTGCTATGCATATGATGCATACTTGTTAATGTGTTAACAACCCGATGTATGTGTGAACATTCAATTAGTTGATAGCACATTGTGATAGTTGCATATACGGGATATGCAATCGGTATAGATGATACCTACCGTCGTAGTTATGAATGGCTTGTTGGACTCTCTCCAAGGTTGTTCATAACTATGATGGATATCAGCCCATTCGGAGATGGACCTACAATCTCCCGAAGTGATTTTGGGGTTTTTGAAATTCGAAAAATGAATGGGATTTATAAATGTATATTGATGCATTTTAAAATCATCTTTCTCATATATGCTCGTTTTGTATTTCTAAGTTAATATATTGATCATTATGTGTTTGAATTTGCGTTCCATTTTGGATTCGAATAAATTGACTGGGCCGAGCTTCATGGACTAGCTTAGAAGCTTGAGAATTGTTCTCAAGGTTGAAAAGCTTGCAAATGTCCTCGAAGCGCCTCTTCCCGCCCGTCCTAGTGACGATGCAACTCTAGACCAATTGTTGGCCTATCAGAAACATGTGAGTGATTCTGAACAAATGAGTTGCATCATGCTAGCCACGATGGAACCCAAGCTACGAAAGCAGCATGAGCATATGGATGCTCATATCGTAGTCCTTCATCTTTGTGAGTTGGTTGATGAGCAAGTGAGATTGAAGGTTCAAGTCTCAAAGCTCCTCTTCACCTCTGAGATGCTAGGAGGTTCATCGTGGTCTTGCTCAATATCAAGAGTGAGTCTTCGAGAAGCATGGGCGAGGGATCTTTGTTAGTTGATTCCTCGAAGAAAGGTTCTAAGAGGAGGTCAAAAGAATAGCAGAAGGGAAAGAAGAGAAGGGCTAAGAAGGTAGAACTAGCACAAAAGGAAACTTGCCATCATTATGGCAAGGAGAGCCATTTGCGAAGAAAGTGCAAGATTTATCTTGAGTCCGTGAAGAAGAATAAGGCATCGGATGCCCCATCTTCTTCAGATATCTTCGTTATTGATTGTCATTCTATTTCCTCAAACACTTGGGTATTGAATATTTGGTGTGGCTCACATATATGTAATGACATACATGGGCTAAGGAATAGAAGAAGACTCGTCAAGGGAGAGTCAAATTTGCGTGTTGGGAATGGAGCAAAGGTTGCTGCACTCGCCATCGGAACGTATTTGTTGGAACTCCCTGTAGGACTTGTCTTAGAACTGGACAATTGCTTTTATGTTCCTTCGTTGATAAAGAACATCATTTCTATTTCTTGTTTAAATAGAAATGGTTTCCATTTGACTTTTAGTAACAATTGTTGTTACATAACTTTGAATGGAGTTCTTTATGGGATTGGAACTTTAAGCAATGGTGTTTATACGTTGGACGTATCCAGTGACGATTTCAATATCGAAGCGAGCAACACGCGTGCTCGAAAGGATAATCAAATAGACTCCTATATGTGGCATTGTCGTCTTGGCCATATAAGCAAGAAACGCATGTCCGAATTACACCGATGTGGAATTCTGGAATCGTTTGAATTGGATTCATACGATACATGCGAATCATGCTTAAAAGGCAAGATGACTAAGTTACCTTTTACTGGAAAAGGTGAACGAGTGGGAGAGTTACTAGGTCTAATACATACTGATGTATGTGGACCTATGTCAACTCAAGCATTAGGAGGCTATAGCTACTTCATTACCTTCACCGATGAACACTCACGGTTTGGGTATGTGTTCTTGATGAAACACAAGTCTGAAGCCTTTGAAAGGTTCAAAGAATTCAGAAATGAAGTAGAGAAACAACATTACAAGAGTATTAAAATACTTCGATCGGATCGAGGTGGTGAATACTTAAGTCAAGAGTTTCTTGATTATCTAAGAGACAATGGCATATTGTCTCAATGGACTCCGCCCTATACACCACAGCATAATGGTGTATCTGAGAGGCGTAACCGGACCTTGTTGGACATGGTCAGGTCAATGATGAATCATGCAACTCTTCCCAAGTCCTTTTGGGGTTATGCACTTCAGACAGCTGTTTACTTGTTAAACAGAATGCCTACCAAGGTAGTCTCAACCACTCCATATGAGATATGGAATGGTAAGAAACCTCATGTATCTTACTTGAAGATATGGGGTTGTCCTGCTTATGTGAAGCGGACTGTATCAGACAAACTGGATGCTAAGTCTGATAAATGTCTATTTATTGGATACCCTAAGAAAACAAGGGGTTACCAATTCTATCATCCTGTGGAACAAAAGGTGTTTGTTTCAAGGCATGCTGTGTTTCTAGAGAAAGAGTTTCTCTTGCAAGAAAACAGTGGGATTGTCGTCGAGCTTGAGGAGGCTCGAGAGACTCAAATAGACATTGATGAGATACCTGGTGAAGCACAACAGCCGACAACTCATAGTGATGAGCAATCGACTGGACCTTTTGTAACACCACATCTTCGTAGATCTGGTAGAACACGCAATATTCCTGAGAGATATGGATTTCTCGTAAGTGAATCGAACGATGTGTTACTCATTGATGATGAGGAGCCTACCAGTTATGAAGAAGTGCTGATAAGTTCAGAAAGGGATAAGTGGCTTGGTGCCATGAAGTCGGAAATGGATTCCATGTACGAAAACCAAGTTTGGAACTTGGTTGACCCACCTGAAGGCATAAAGCCTATAGGGTGCAAGTGGGTTTTCAAGAAGAAAACCGACATGGATGGTAATGTGATTACCTATAAGGCTAGATTGGTGGCGAAAGGATATTCAAAAGCAAGGTGTTGATTATGACGAAACCTATTACTTTGTAGCTATGCTTAAATCCATTCGGATGCTCCACGGCCATAGCGGCTCATTATGATTATGAGATATGGCGGATGGATGTGAAAACAACTTTCCTTAATGGAAACACGCTCGAGGGGCGTGTATATGATACAGCCTGAGGGTTTCACATCGGTTGATAAAACCAAGGTATGCAAATTGCGACGATCCATTTATGGATTGAAGCAAGCATCCAGGAGCTGGAATATCCGTTTTGATGAGACGATCAAAAGGTTTGATTTCTCACAAAATCCAGACGAACCTTGTGTGTACAAGAAGGTTAGTGGGAGTGCAGTCGTGTTCCTAGTATTGTATGTCGATGACATATTACTTATAGAAAACGATGTGTCAATCTTACAGTCAGTTAAAGTTTGGTTATCCAAGACATTCTCCATGAAAGACCTAGGAGAAGCAACCTACATCCTTGGGATTAAGATCTATAGAGATAGATCGAAACGGTTGCTTGGTCTTTCGCAGTCTATATATATAGACCGAGTGCTAAAGAGGTTTAGCATGTCGGAATCCAAGAAAGGTTATCTGCCCATCAGGCATGGGGTACACCTTTCAAAGTCTATGTGTCCGCGCACAGAAGACGAGAGGATTTGCATGAGTAAGATTCCCTATGCATCCGCAATAGGATCTATCATGTATGCTATGTTATGTACGAGGCCCGATGTATCGTATGCTCTGAGTGTCACGGCGGATACGATCGATCGAGGAATGGATCATTGGTATTAAGGCGATCCTTAAGTACTTAAGAAGAACTAAGGATGTGTTCCTAATATATGGAGAAGGGACATGGTGATCTGCGGGTATCTGGATGCGGCTTCGAGACGGACAAGGATGATTCCGTGTCTCGATGCGGATACGTGTTCACCTTGAATGGGGGCGCAGTGAGTTGGAAAAGTTCCAAACAAGAGACTGTAGCGGATTCTACCACTGAGGCAGAATATATTACAGCTTCGGAAGCAGCAAAGGAAGCGGTTTGGATCAAGAAGTTCGTTCATGAACTTGGTGTGATTCCGGCCATTGTTGAAGCAATACCGATCTACTGCGACAACAATGGAGCAATTGCACAGGCGAAAGAGCCAAGGTCTCATCAACGATCCAAACATGTGCTTCGCCGCTATCATCTTATCAGAGAGATCATCAGTAGGAACGAAATACAAATCGAGAAAATTCCCACTGAAAGGAACTTAGCGGATCCTTTGACTAAAGCATTACCTCAAAGTAAGTTTGAGGGTCATGTTAGAGCTTATGGTATTGGATACCGTAGCGATTAGCATTAGGCCAAGTGGGAGTCTGTTAGTAATATATGAGAGATGTCCTAAGGCAATCGCCTTATGTATGAACCATTTATATGATAAATGAAGATTCACTATTTGAGTATACATATTTTATGTATTTGATTGGATCTTAAACTCATTTACTGAATGTCCACGATACTATTCACAGCATGAGAGAATTTGTGATTGGATCACAACTAGTGAGTATCTCTACATGTGTAATTGTGATGTATCGGAATTATCCCTAGTCGATGAATTGATGGATTTGGACACCATCAGTTACATGCCGAGACTAACGAGGTATACTCCTTGGTGTATCCAAGCGGTGATTCTCCTTTGGTGGAGACATAGTGATGTCGGAGTTAATCGTGGATGCTAGTTATGGTAACTAGTTCATTGGAGTGACCAACCGTAAGACTTCATATGGTTTTGCATATATAGATATGTCAATGAAGTTCTTCTGTGGCTTAAGTGCGATGTTCCTTTGACTTGCGGTATTCAAGTCATCTTGATCATAGAGACTTATGCTTTGACATCTTAAGCAAACATCTCTAAGGAGATGTGGACCCGGGATGATTGGGTATAAGTCGAAGTGATCGAAGGTGTTTGAATAGCCTATAAAGGATTCACCACTCCTTGCGAGGAGATGTATACCTATGGCCTCTAGTCGGATTGTTACTAAAGTCTTTGGCCAAAGCATTACATGTTTAGAGTAAGGTACTCTTCGATACATGTGGAGTAACTAGAATCCGTAGGACGAGGAAATGATACTTGGGCTAGGTGTGACGTAGTCAGCCTAGTGAGGTGACACTATAGACCATGTCTGAACCAAGTGGGTATAAGATGAGTGAAGGGAATGGGGCACGAATCATTCAAGCTCAAGGGTTTCGTAAATAGTTCTGGATCAACCGTTGATCTTTTCGGTTAATTGGGGATCATGATGTACTACTAGGTGCCACTCATGATCGTTCTATAATTAATGGTTAATTATAGGCGGCCAACATAAACCGAGAACCTATTTGGTCACACGCACAACGAGTGTAATCCAAAGGATTTAAAACGAGCTTGAGAATGGGATTCTCAGACCGAGAGAAACTATGTTTGGTTGGACCAAACATAAAGCGAGCTTGAAATTGTTTCAGTCGCAATGGAAGCGTGGATGGGCAGTGTCTTATGAAGACATAATGGATGGACCAAAATGGTTTGGTTCTAATCCAATGGATAAGAATAAACCAAAGGGTTTGGTTTATTTTAAACGAATGAACCAAACGTTGGTTCGGTTTGTGTTAAATTAAAATAAACCATCTAGGTTTGGTGTATTTTAACTTATCTTAATGGAGCGGGTTAACGGGCCTAATGTTTATGATATAATAACCATTAAGAGACTTGGTTCTCTATAAAATAGGGCTTAAGGGTTTTTGTAAAACCTAATTTTGAGGCAACCCTAATTGGCGCCACCCTCTCTCCCTCTTGTTGTTGGCGTCAACAACAAGAGCAGCCGCCCAACCTCATTGAGCTGCTGCCATCTCTTTGCCGGCGTCAAGCTTGGCGGTGGACCTCGGCGACCCTCGGTGATCTCCCTTGGGTTCGGTGTAAAGGTGAGCCTTCATCTCCTCTTTAGCGGCGCCTATATCCTCCACCAAGCTGTCCAGTTTTCTGGACAGCTTCTTCTCCTTCGGGCGTCGTTTGGGCGGCGGTTAGTGCTCCGGCAGTGGCTAACATATCGAGATTTGATCTCCGGTAATCCTCTGAGGTGGAGGACGAAGGATTCGTCAATCGGTTGACGAATACCTCTCCGGAGAAGCAAGTCTTGAGGACTTGTTTTTAGGTCCGAATTTGGATTCGGATTGTGATCATCTCTCGATCACGTCGTCTTCAACACGAGGCTAGTAACCCGTACGAAGACGAAGCTCGTGACTTAGCGAAGTCATCCCGAGGAGCTCGGCGTGGATACGGATAGAGACGATTCTTACGAGGATCGTTCCGGTTGATGCCGTTCCCGCTACACGTCATACGGAAGGTATAACGTAGTTTAATTTCCTTATATTGCAAATTTTAATTTACGGTTATGTCTACACTTGTTGTAATAGCATGCGTGTGTTGTGTGTGTTGTAATAAATATAGATTTATTATTTTTTAATTGCTTCCGCTGTGCTCATGTTTACGAAACATGATCGAACACACACACGCCGCGGTGCCGGAAACCCAACAGGCTCTGCGGCGCGTGAAGGTTCACTCGGCAAATCAGGGGGGGGGGGGTCGGCGACGAAGTCGGAGGCGGAGAAAAACAGCTGGCGATGCGACGGTCACCGACGACCTAGCCATGGGAAAAAGGAGGCGGCGACGGTAGCTCGTGCGCGAGGGGGGAAAAGAAGAGGAGAATCGGGAATTTGTGACTGCGGCAAGAATCGGATGGAATCGGGGAAATAAGAGAATAAAAACTTAGGTTTAGATATTTCAAATAGGTCCTCCAAAAGCCTATTTATTTTATCCCCGTAAAAATCTCTTACAAGCTCCGTTTAAATCCAAAAAATTTCCAGAAAAATTCCTAAAATTCTCTAAAAATCTCGAAATAATTCCCAGGATTACCTTTCCTAAATTTTGGTCATTAAATTTAGTATTTTAAAATTTCAGTATTTAACATTCTCCCCCACTAATAAAAATTTGGTCCCCAAATTTCCTACTCATGTATGAGTACGAGATGTCACAACAACCATCTCATATATCTGGAGACAAGTCACACACCTCAAGTGACTAAGTGGGGTATTGAGCTCTGACCTTTTCCTCAAGCTCCCAAGTTGCCTCCTCATCTGTGAGGTTACTCTACCCGACCTTGACAAATCGCACAATCTTATTCCGCAATTATCGTTCCTGGTGATCCAGAATCTGTGCCGAAATCTTCTGCGTAAGTAGCATAAGGTTGAATGGAACCTGACATATCTGACAGAATATGTGTAGAGTCTGGCACATACTTCCTCAGCATGGACACATGAAACACATCATGAATACCAGCCAAGGACGGTGGTAGCGCTAGGTGGTAAGCGACTGCTCCGATCTTCTCCAAAAATCTTGAAAGGTCCAATGTACCTTGGAGCTAACTTACCACGGAGGTCAAATCTCTTCACCCCTTTCGTGGGTGAGACTCGCAGGAATACCTGGTCACAAATAGAGAACTCCAGAGGTCCCCATCTCCGATCTGCATAACTCTTCTGGCGATCCTGCGCCTCTACCATCCTATGTCTGATAGTACGGACCAACTCTGCCTCATGCTGAGCTCTCTGGGGTCCTAACAACTAGGTCTCCCCAACCTCCTCCCAGAGGGTGGGTATCCGACACTGTCTACCATACTATGCTTCAAATGGGGTCATTTGGATAACCGAATGATAGCTATTGTTGTAGGCGAATTCCACTAAGGCAGGTGGTCCTCCCAGTTGCCCCCGAAATCCATAACACAGGACCTTAGCAAATCCTCTAGAGTCTGAATGGTTCGCTCAGACTGTCCATCTGTCTGCAGATGGAATGCGATACTAAAATGAAGATGTGTGTCTAAGGCCTACTGTAGACTCTGCCAAACGATCCAAAGAGTCGGTCTTCCGAATCGCTAAGAAGTACGCGAATTTGGTTAGTCGGTCAACGACTACCCAAATCGCGTCATGTCCTTGATGTGTCCTAGGCAAACCCACCATAAAATCCATAATAATATGCTTCCACTTCCATTCCGAAATCGGAATTTCCTGAAGCATCTGTTCCTTAAACTAATGCAACTCCGAAAACCACTATCCTCCTCGGAGTCAGAGATGGGAAATTATCTTTTTACAAGAGAAGTCCATCTACAGTCCAAAATCCACTCCACCACACACCCTGTAAGTGTATGGGAGGCTATCGCGACCAAACTTGTTACAACCGTTCGTGTTCCAGCTACTCAATAGTAGCTATCCAGTAACTAACCAAAACTCCATGAGCATTTCTGCTCCTCACCTCTTCAAAACAACATAATAACTGCGAAGTCCACGTCATATATATATGACGGCTTATCTCGCAGTCCTTTAACTGCCGTAAGCTTAGGATACGTCTTTTTCAATAGCATCAGAATCGCTCCGATCCCCGAAATGATGCATCCATGTACACTACCCTTCCATCCACACTAGAATGATTAATCAACACTGGCGTAAAAATCAACCATCGTCTGAGCCCTGAAACTAGTTTCACAAGCTTCAGACCAAGTAAATTCCATCACCTTCCTGGTCCAACCAGTCAGCGATTGTGGTACCGCTAGAGCATCCTATCCATATCTATGGTAATAACCAAATCAATGTTGGTGCAACAATGCTCCAAGCATTTATATGTTTTGATGTTTGGATAATCATCTAAGTTAGGCAATATTGTGTGATCTAATTATGAACATGTTTAAGTGACAAGAAAATCCAAGGATGAAGACTTGGTAAAAGAGAAGTCCAAGTATGATCTTGGCAAGGAAAGTCCAAGGGACGGACTTGGCAGCATAAGACCAAGCTTGTAGTCTTGGTAGCGTAAAGTCCAAGTGAACCTTGGCAAAGGAAGCCCAAAGTAAGGTCTTGGTGGCATAAGTCCAAGCTTGTAGTCTTGGCGGCGTAAAGTCCAAGCATTTGGCAACCCAAGATATGACGAAACCGAAGGAAGCTCTTGGAAGCAAAGCGCAAAGGATGAACAAGTTGCGGACTCGGAGGGATCCTGGAGGCGCAAGGCTTAATGAGGAGCTAGAAGGTTGAGTCTAGGTCTAGGGTGTAAAATCAAGTATGAATTACTCATACTTGATGAGTATCGATCGGCCCGTCGATGTATCGATCGGTGTCAGTGCTCGGAGTCGAGGTGAAACCACGACCATCGATCGGCGCTTTGATAGTGGCGGTCGATGTTGTAATCATCGATCGCCGTGATGCGATCGGCCGATCAAGCGCAAATCGAGCACGAATGTAGTCGCACTCATTTGCGGCCTACGATCACTCGGTGATCACTCCATCGGTCGGTGATCACTGGCCGTTGGAAACGACTCACGAATCTCCACGAGAGCGGTTGCGGTTGGCCGTTGGCGGCGATCGATGATGGTAAGCATCGGTCGGTGATCAAGCCAGGAAAAACAACCCCTCTTCTATAAAAAGGGGCCTTGGGGAGCTTGGTGAAGCTAGTGCTCTCATTCCTAACTACACCCTTGTGCTCACCAAGCTTTCCCAAGTGCTTTAGTGATTCTAAACCTCCTCTTCTCTAGATTCTAATCTTCCATCATTATAAAGAAGAGGAGAGCATTGTAAACAAGGTTTCTCCACCTTGGTTCATCCAAAGGAGTATTAGTGAAGCTTGGCTAGGGTTAATCCACCTACGGATTACCGTGGAGTAGGAGCGTCATCTCCGAACCACGTACATCGGGTGTTAGCGTTGATTTTCTTGTTTCTTATTCGTATTCATATTTGTATTTGTATTGCTTCCGCTAACTTGCTTGTAGAAACGAAGAAAGGCTAATCACCCCCTTCTAGCCGTTACAAAGATCCTAACAATCAATACCAAGAAAACTACCATCAATGGTGACTGAGTGCGCAACTCCAACTACCACCCTCAACAGTGGCCAAGTTACGCAATCCAATGACCACAACTTAGCCAATCATGTCCAGAATACACGACTTCCCAAATCCCTGGACGACTAAGTCGTCAATAAGTCTAATAAGATAATCAAAAGCTCGTACAATTCCTACCAAGTATGAAATTGTCGTCGCTATGAAACTGCCTTCTCTTAACTCTAGGCTGATGATATAACAATCATCCCAACGACAATGATAATTTGTATGACACCGTGTCACTACAATATCAACCCACTAGCCATAGATCAATCCTAGAGTATACACAGGTCTCCTATAGCTGATCTAAATAGATCTTCTATCCACAATGAAGGATATTCCTTTCCTTCCGCAACTACCGTATTCTATCATCGTTAATCGATACATAATCTCAAAGGTTCATCTCTTTTTTAACAAAGAATTCCGGATCTTCTCTAGAAAAATACTGGGACAAATAAATATCCCATCCAACACTTCCTATAATTAGGTAAAACGATCTTTCATCGTCTTGACCAATGTAAGTATACGCGCCTTATCCATAACCAAATCACTAATAGTAGGGACTGATATTTTCTGAGGGTTTACTCCTTGTCCTTCAAACTGGTGGCTAGCAGGCCAGATTCCTAGCTTCCTAATTCGACATCAGTCGGCACCTTTAAAGAGTCCATACCTCTTAAATCATCGTTAGGTTCCGCAAGTTCAATACGTCATCGACCTCGTCCCCGACCATGAGTAGGGGCAATTTCACTAAGTCAATACTTTTCCTAACCATTAAAGTGTAGTAACCACTAAAGAAAATACTTTTCCTATAGCTCAGAGATATCCTTCAGCTTGCCTGGTTCCCAAAACACGAGAACTCCCAAAAATCCAAGGAAAAGAAAGTCCTCGAAGCACAAAACCCACAAACCAAAACCGCAAACCAATAAAATTGTCACGTCCTGGGGGCATATCCATCATCCAAATGACGGAGGAGCCCCTTAGTCACAATATTCCAAAATACATGGACCAAATCTGGTAAAAGCCTTGAAATATTAATAGATATACAAATATTTTAATTAACTGCATGCATGCACGACTAAACATACATCAATTAAAGTAAAAATAGTTTTTTTTATAACCCCAAATCAAATTAAGTCAAAATCCAAAGTGCATAATCAAAATGCAACACCAATAAAGTAAACAAAGCGGCATCCCGACGATGCAGGGAGACAAGCATGGCAAGAAACTCTCTGAGCAACACAAAGGTAGGTTAACATGACACGTCCTCCATCAGTTAACCTAGAGGATAAGTGAGGAGGGGGTGAGTACAACCACTCTGTGGATGTATAGACAATAGTGCATAATCATAATGCACATAATGGAAGTCACAAGGAATAAGCTAGAGTAACCCAACCCTCAGAGTATCAATATCAGTCTGCAACTATCTTGATCAGCAGTATAACAAATATACCAGCAACCTACAAGAAATGCAATCCACATGAAATGCACATCCAGATACCATGACAATGCCTCGTGGCTCTCGCATACAACGGGAACTGTCTATGAGCTACCACGAATGTAACTCGTGAGCTGACAATCAATAGCAT
Source organism: Wurfbainia villosa (assembly GCA_025175895.1). Lineage (NCBI taxonomy): Eukaryota > Viridiplantae > Streptophyta > Magnoliopsida > Zingiberales > Zingiberaceae > Wurfbainia > Wurfbainia villosa. The sequence continues at coordinate 42,132,200 of CM045998.1, read as the reverse complement.
TGTCTACGCGCAACTACATGCTACCATGAATGAGACTCGTGGATAGACAGACAGTATATAAACATCTAGTTATTGACTGCATGCACTAGTATACTACCACCAATAGGTCGCGTGAGTAGTCGATTATCCTACGTTGTTAAACCTAGGGTTATCCAATACATCTAGCATAGAATGTCTATCAAAATCGATAAGGATCATCGATCTACAATTAAGCCCATTGAGGCGATCAAGCGATGGTTTCAACACCTCTAATACGAAATGTTTACCAAAGTCGGTAAAGATCATCGACTTATAAATAAATACCTCGAGATGGTTAAGTCTAGGGCTCCAACCCTTCTAACATGAACGGTTATCAAGGTTGATAAAAATCATAAGTCCCCTAATAATCACGTCGAGATGATTAATCATACGGTTTCGTCCCAACTACCAGGAAATGCCTATCAAGGCCAATCAGAACAACCCCTCTACTAACAAGCACGACAAGAGAGTTAAGCCTAAATTATTCCACTGCTGCCAGTTCAATCATGCATGCTCCAACCTGCTACCACGAACATATCTCGTGGGTACTTAAGACGTAAAGTAGCTATCTAGTTACTGACGTCCTACTAATATGACTAACCCCGAACGAAGAACACAAAAGTATAACTTTACGGTTGGTCATCTCAACCATGATTGAGAGGCATGATTGACCACACTATACAAAGCACCTACCTATAGAGAGACTCTACTGCAGACTCTCTCTCTCAACCAAGAATGGGGAATATAGTAAGGATTAATTGCATCCTAACCATACGAACTCTACTAGTCCGATTACCATATCACTGAAACCGTAAATGGATAACCATATATCATTAAGCACATCCGGGTTTTTTTACGCCTAGGGTTCTCCTAATGTTGTTTCCTTCCTGAGATCTGCTCCTACAGAATAACCTCATCTAAGTTATTCTATTTCTACCAATCTTAATCATGGTATCCACCGCAAAAACACATAACCATATAAACTTATAACACGCTGTCTAATAATCGACAGCATAGTCATACTAACAGGAAACAATGGCTGAAATTAATTAGGGTATAACCAAAGGGTCATGCCAAAACAAAGTCAAGGCAATACTAAATAAAGTATCAGATGACTATATATACCCTAAACTACGTAAGCAATGTAATCATGTCATCCTTCACTAGGACCTAAAGAGTCAAAGTAACTATATGTATACTTTCCACGAATTTATCCATCTTAGTCATATTGTGCAACTAGTCTACTCCTAATACTAGTACAATCCTAATACTAGTCCAAATAGTAAAAGGTAAACCTCTACCAATAATACCTAATCATTTATATCACAATGATAACTAGCTACTTATAGCAGCAATAGCAATTAATAACCATATGTTAAGCATAAACTAGCAACCTAAAAATCTAACAGTCTAACAGATATAAGGTTAAAACAATACTAGACAAAACATGATACCACCGCATAACTAATATAACCAATACAAATATGTACTAAATCTAGAAACTTTTCTAGAATTTATTTACCTGTTAGCCATCTGGAGATGTCCCGTCACTGCCAAATCCCCAAATTGACCTCGTCAATAATACCTCGAATTTCTGAAACATAAAAATCATCGAAATTCCGTACAACTCCGAAAATACCCCAGTTAACCTGCCAAACGTGGCAAACTCCGAAAACCCAAAGACCCTAAGGAACTCAGAACCTATGCTCTGATACCAATAAATTGTCACGCCTCGAGGGAGTCCCTGCCAGACAAAAATCTGGCAGCATCTCCCCTGTACGGGTGACAATACCAATTTTATACAAGGCCTACACAGCCACTATACATCGGTCAACACGACCGAAACATACCACAACACACTATACATAATATGCGGCCTCAGGCTGTCAACCAAAATAAATAAAGGATCTAAAATATCGAGACCTACCCCTTCTTCCATCTGAGCAGGAATATACAACCAACCCAATCGAATAGTCCATAAGAACACAACAAATATCTCCAAACTTCCACAAGTACATAACCAAAACATTAGGACTTAAACATATCTTCTATACAAAATCCAAAACCATAACTCAAACAACTCATAAACTATCACGACGAGGGGGGGGGGTATGGCAACTAGACTCTCATGACAGCTTCATCCTGAAATAAATATAAAACCACGGGGTAAGTTCAAAGAACTCAGCGGATATAGTCGATATGCAAAGTAAGATATAGCTAACAATACTAATCATGCCAGTACAGTCTCATAGATATAGGGTATGCAATAAAGAAAAACCAAAGGACTGTACTTACTTGAATCTCCTACCCTGATACAGAAGCATGTGCCATACTAGAAGAAATAAAGTCATCACCACATACATATATATATCTTGTATGCATGGCAATCATATGCAACATCCAAGGCAGCAATAAAAATGCAACAAACACAATACAAATGCTATCCATGCAAAATGCATGCCGTGCAAATGACATGGTCACCCCTGACGCCAGTCAGCCGCCTCACACACGATGGTGAAGCCGAGTGGGTAGGGTTGTGACAACTGTGCACTCTGCCATCACTACTCCTGAGTGACCGAGTGGATAGGATGCTGTCGGAGTACACCTATCCTCCTGCCCCAAACAGAGTGGGGGAGCTAAGATCTCATCTCCCGGTATCATAGACCAGAGGAGGGATCCCTGCCCACTACCACTCTGCCTCATCGCTACCCATGAGCGGACGGCGAACTGTGAACAGCGCACACCCTCGATGTACTAGTAACCCCATGCAGGTGGCGTGTGCGAGCCATGTAACTAAACTGCGGGCTCTAAAGGAACCGTCCGGCCAAAGATGCAATCATGCAAAATGATGCATGATAATAAAGCATGTAAATCCAACCAAAAATACCTATCTGAATAATATGAACAATCAATAAGTGCATATCCATGATCCAAGTAACTATGACCCAAATAAAATAGGGAAGATATAATCATAACCTATCACATGCATGTATCAAGTTGACACAAAAACATACTAGGCATATAAACATGAATATTATTGCAAGCTACAGCTAACTAGCATATCAACATGACTATATCAAAAGGATAAGTCAAAATACCCGCCTAATTAAATGCTAGCGAAAACCACGAAATCGTCACGCCCGTAGACCTGCCTCGTGACCGAAACCTGCATACATCGTAACTATTGTTAAGCACAAAAATGTAATTCACCGACAAATCGAATACTTAATTGATTTCTTGCACAAACCAACTAACCCAAATCAATTTCCAATTCCACTAATTTATCTAACCCTTTCACAAAGTACAACAATCACAAATGAACCAAGAAGAGTAAACCACAGCTTACTGTCACTTGGGTCTCCACCGACCTAACATATCCCAATCCCCTGTACACCGGAGCAACCTAAGCTCCAGGGCACTCACTGCCCAAACCATAGATCCAAGTTAGAATGAGGAAATTCCACAGCCATTCATCCCTAAACAAAACCTCATAGCTAACTCACCCAAAATAGATCCATCCCACAAATCAACTCACATTTTGAACCATCACCAAATCCAATCTGGTCACCGCACAAAACACAACCCAACCGATTCCCACCAGTTCCTCTCCTCACCACACCGGTCGACCAAGCTGTCTGGAACCTCCACCAAAGACACCCTCTACACAGAACACAACCTATTTGACCTAATCGCAGCCCCTTCACACCGAACACAGTCGCCCAACAAGACTCCCTAACTCACCCGTCCAAGATAGAAAAAGGAAAAACTATTATCTACTCCGCTACCACAGCCAGGCAGAGGAGCTCACGGTAATCCGGCAGCAGCGCGCCGGGAGTTCACAGGCTGGCGTGGCCGACAGAGACACGCGGGAGAAGGTGACGCAGCAGGGGACAAGACCGCGGGAAGAAGAAGAGGGAGCCCACGATCCGGCCGGTAGCGTGAAAGAATGGCAGATCAGCTTCTCCTCGGCCAGGAATAGCAATACGTATCATGGCCGTGAATGCTTGAAGCAATGGCCGACAGATGTTTTCTGTTGTCGAATCGAAAGATGAGGAGACGAAAATCGGCGTTGCGATAATGGCGATGAATAGGGAAACAGAGGGGTGTGCGCGAGGAGGCCGTTGGTAGTCGCCTAGGGCAGAGGAGGCCGGCGCGATACCGTTGTCGCGGCTGTGGTATGCGAGCCTGTAGAGGACCGTCGAGGCGGCGGCGGACGCGAGACAGAGAAGCCGGCTGAGAGGCGGCCGCGGAGGGAGGCTCTGCGGCGCGTGAAGGATCACTCAGAAAATTAGAGGGGGTTCGACGACGAAGTCGGAGGTGAAGAAAAACAGCCGGCGATGCGGCGGTCACTGGTGACCTAGCCATGGGAAAAAGGAGGCGGCGGTGGTAGCTCGTGCGTGAGGGGGGAAAAGAAGAGGAGAATCGGGAATTTGCGACTGCGGCAAGAATCGGATGGAATCGGGGAAATAAGAGAATAAAAACTGAGGTTTAGATATTTCAAATAGGTCCTCCAAAAGCCTATTTATTTTATCCCCATAAAAATCTCTTACAAGCTCCGTTTAAATCCAGAAAATTTCCAAAAAAATTCCTAAAATTCTCTAAAAATCCCGAAATAATTCCCAGGATTACCTTTCCTAAATTTTGGCCATTAAATTTAGTATTTTAAAATTTCAATATTTAACAATATATTTTGCTGCTCGATGTTTAGTATGTCAGTAAGTGAAGGTTGAACATCAGAAACTCGCTGGATTGCTCTAGGAAATTCCGATTCCGGGATGGAAGTGGGAGCATATCACTGTTGGTGTCGTTACGGGATTGCCTAGAACCCGTGAAGGACATGATGCGATTTGGGTGATCGTGGATCGACTAACCAAATCAACTCACTTTCTGCCTATTCGTGGAACGAACTCGTTGGATCGTCTGGCAGAGTTGTATTGCCAAAAGATTATCAGATTGCATGGGGTACTTTTAAGTACCATATCGGATAGAGATCGGCGAATTACCTCGTGATTTTGGTAGAGTGGCGTCGATAGCAGGATCACATTTCATCTGCGGACAGAAGAACAGTTTGAGCGTATCATTCAGACGTTGGAGGATCTATTTAGATCTTGTGTCATGGATTATGGAGGTAGTGGTAAGGATCACATTCCTTTGGTGGAATTTGACTATAAGGACAGTTATCACTCCTCCATTCAGGTGGCTCCTTCTGGGGTCCCAGAGTATCCATCATGATGCAGAGTTGGTGCGTGTCATCAGGTGATGGTTATTAGGGGCACAGGATCGACAAAAGAGTTATGCAGACCGGAAGCGAAGGCCTTTGGAATTCTCAATTGGGGAATAGGTATGTCTGCGCGTTTCACTTACGAAAGGGGTGAAGTGATTTGGGCGAAAAGTAAAGTTATCTCCACACTACATTGGTCCATTTGAGATGTTGGAGCGGATTGGGGGTGTAGCTTACCGGTTGGCTTTACCTCTGACACTTGTGGGTGTTCATAACATATTTCATGTTTATATGTTGAGGAAATACGTTCCGCGTTCAGATCATGTTCTGAAAGAGGTTCCGATTCTACCTCAGTCTAATGCGACCTATGAGGAGATCCCGGTGCGAATTCTTGATCGCAAGGAGCGACAATTGCGGAACAAAACCATCCGACTCATAAAGGTTGGATGACAGCATCATACCGATGAGGAGGCTATGTGGGAGCTGAAAGATACTATCTGAGCTCGATATCCTCATCTGTTCACATGAGGAATGTATGCGGTCCTTTCGTAAACTTGCTTGAAGTAATTTTTGCATGTAAGTACGAAATTTGGGGACCAAATTTTTGTTAGGGGGGAGAATGTAAGATATCGAAAAAAAAAATTAATAATAAAATATCCCATGTTAAATTAAGAAATTATCATATGGAATTTTTCAGGATTTTTAGGAATTTTTCTGAAATTAATTGGAGTCCATATGATTGGTTAGGAGGAAGATTAAGGCTTAAATAGATGATTGGATTAGACTTGAGCTAGCTCAATCATTTGGCCGGTTTTTAATGCTTGAACCCAAAAACCCGACTCGTTCGTTTAATGGCGAGCATTTCTTTCATTCCTTTTCCTCACCGCGCGACTCCTCTCATGATCGGTTGTTTCCGTATATCCCCGATCATGCCGATTCCCTTTCTCCACCTGATCCCTCTACCTTCTGATTTCTTACGCCGCGAGCCCTCCCTCTCAGTTCCTCGTTTCGCCGCTGCAGCCCTATCACCACCACTGTGTCTTCGCGCCACTGATCGCTGCCTGACCTTCACCGCAAGCCTACCGCCGCCGCTACGTCTCCGTGCCGCAGTCCGCTGAAAAGCGCTAGGCCTTCTATTGGTCTCTCCATCGGACCCCCACATAGGCCACCGTTTTGCAGCCCTCGCCGTCATGCGGCTGCCGCCTACTCCTCGTCGCTGCCCTTCCCTATGCCCAACCACCGTCTGATTCACTAGGTCTCACGACACATTGATCCATGCGAGCTGGAGATATCGTCGTTGTGCCGATCGCTAGGGTTGTCGGCCCCTGCTTGATGTGCCGATCCAATTGCCACACAATGATCTTCGCGTGCGCTGGTGGTCGACCATTCTGACCTAGCATCATCCCTGTTCTGTTCTTGCGGTTACTCTGCAATATCGTAGATTTGGGGCATCATTGTCGCAAGGTAAACCTGTTTTTCTTTCTTCTTCGTTCTTTGCCACATCGCTCGATCAAGATTGCCATCGCCTGGCAAATTGGTGATCCTTGAGCCAACGAATGTGAGGCTTAGATATGTGGGTATGGTTAATATAACCTATGCATCTCTTATTTCCAGTAAGATTATTGTTGTTAATCTGTCTATTGGGTTAAGGAAGTGGAGATTTTGTAGGTTGAAGAGGTAAACTTATATGCCTTGTAATTTCAAGTGATTGAGAATCAATTTATGTGTAAATCTGGGAAATCAATAGGTGGATCAACAAGCTATGGGAATTCAGTTGGAATAGGTGATGAAGTGGGCTGAATGGAGTCCTATTCGACAAGAGGCTTTATCTAAATCTGTTGTGGACCATGGAAACGAGACAAGGTAAGCTTGAATCTAAGTGTTATGGAAACAACATTTGAAATATGGTTGGTTAAAATGTATAGGATGAAATCGAAGCAATCAATAGTTAACGAATAGTGATATGACTGTATCTTTGTAGGATTGGTAGATTAGAGTTGGAATTGATTTCCAATTTGATTGTTGGAGTCAGATCTGATGAGGATCAAGAAGTTGAGCAAATGGAAGCTAGGCTTGGTAAGTGAGATTTGGTTGTTCATAGTTGTGTATCAGTTTAATTTAGTAAACTGATCTGGATATGTCATTGTTGGATTATATTGGTAGTTAGTGGAGACTAAGGTTCTTCTGATTATATTGGTATTCTCCGGTTTAGGATTTTGATACGAGGCAATTTTACGGGCGCGAATACAATTAGCACGAGCTACAGGTCAGGTGGGCAATTTCCTACCCTGGTCAGGTAGATGTAATTGCATTCAGATTTAGTCATAGATATGAGCATGTTAGGTGTTCATATTATCTTGACCTTGCTCTTATTTATCTTATGCTTGATACTTGCCGTTGGCTATATTTACTCAAAGGTTGATATCACATTTTCTTTATTATGATTTAGGGTTATAGATGTGATGTAAATAGGCCTAGATGTTTAGTAGGGTGTAGATGTTAGAGTACGGGTGATGACCCAATTTATAAATTGACAAAAAGGTCATCCGTGGGTAGGTAATGCCTTAAATGTAGGATTTATTCAAATACTCGTATGTTGCATACTTATTACTAACCATGTGTTGTGCAATGGTTAAGTGAAGGGTGATCAGTGTGTCGCTACGGACCGGTGGCCCCAGCTTGATATGAGTAGTCGAGTACGACTCTCTATTTGATAGAGAGTTATGATCAGTTGAGTATGACTCTCTACAAGATAGAGAGTCCGTCGATCAGTTTAGTACGACTCTCTATTGGATAGAGAGTTATGATCAGTTGAGTATGACTCTCTACAGGATAGAGAATCCGTCGATCAGTTGAGTACGACTCTTTATAGGATAGAGAGTGTATTGATCAGATGTGTATGACTCTCTGTTGAACAGAGAGTCTGTGGTAGATGTCTGTACGTGTGACAGTACATTCATGTCATTTGCATGTATTCTGACGACATAGTCTCCCTTGGGGTCGAGAGAGTCGTCAATCATCTTGCCTCCCAGGTTACTCCCCGAGGAGTAACTGGTGTGAGGGCAAAGCATTTGTTGTGCCACACTCTACCACTATAGATGGTGGTAGTTGGAGTTGCATGCAGTTGTCCTGGGTGCGTGACACTCGATCACTCATTGGTAGTGTCAGTCAGAGTGGCCAGCAGCAGGGACCCCCGTTGTGTAGAGAGCTCTTTATGGTCATATGCTACTTGATCATACTGCCCACTCGACCACTCTAGAGCAGTGGTTGGTGTTGAGTTGGGACAGTTATCATGTCGTGCCACCTAGGCCACACTGGGGTCGTGGTAGCGAGTAGGGGTGCACATGCATGACCATGCATGCTGCATTGCCGTATCTTATGGCGCTTTGCATATTACCATATATATACATATATGCATGTATATATATATATATATATATATATATATATATATATATATATATATATATATATATATATATATATATATATATATATATATATATATATATATATATATATAGATATATATATATATATATATATATATATATATATTGATTTTTGTTATAATATATATATATATATATATATATATATATATATATATATTTAGTGTATATATATATATATATATATATATATATATATATATATATATATATATATATATATATATATATATAGATATATATATATATATAGATGGTTGTGATTAATATATATATATATATATATAGATGCAGTCTATATATATATGCTTATTGTGATGTTGCATTTGATTGTACTATGCTTGCTGCATTTGGTTGTACATCATATTCATGCATGCTTCTTGCATTTGTTATACAGTTGTGTCGGATACTTGTATATTTGTTGGACAGACCATTAGATACCTTGACCTGTATCATGAGTATATTGTGAGTTAGTATTACTCTTCTTGTTATATATATGTTGGGTATATGCTCAGGTTGGATCAGAGTGGTGTAGCAGACTTTCAAGTATGTCTGCATTATATGTTGTTTATTTGGTTAGATGGTATATTCATATATTTATATACTGTGCTGGTATACCTGTTGTACCTTTAGGTTATGTTGTTGAATGACATGTGATATTGATATATATATTTACATGTTCTATCTTATTACCTGTTGAGTTTTACTCACCACCACAGACCCTGGGTTTTTCTGTCGCCCAGGTAACAGGTAGAATTCTTCGTGACGGCTTGGAGCACCGTTGGCTGGCAACATCTCATCTCACCTCCGAAGCTCCTGTGTTTGTTTTGGGCTTTTCGTATGTGTTGTTATGTATTTGGAGTTTTCGTGATGTACTGTATTGTGGACTTGTGGATTTGGATTTTGTCGTTGTTCCATTATGTTGTGATGTGTCAGTCATACCGGTATGCACTGTATGTAGTTGTGATGTGGTTGTTTTACGTTTCCGCTGTGTATTTGTAGTAGTTAGTTTGTTATGTTGTTGTGGTTTGTTTACATATATATTTTTTGTTGTTGTTGTGGCCTATGGGCCTTGTATTAACCCGAAATGTTGCCACATACAAGGGAGATGTCGTCCGTTTGCTTTTCGACATGACATGCTCTCGGGGCGTGACAGGACCAATGATTAATCAACCTTGACAACATAGTATCAGGAAGCGGTGAAATGATAGTACGTTAGGAAAATAAGGTCTCATGTATTCAGGTTAGATAAGGAGTATCTAGCGTAGTGCACTTGGCTAAATGGAACTAACTGAAGCTACCTCACCACATCCTAAACAAGTTAGACTAGGACATAACCCTAAAGTGAATTAAATGTATATTTTATTAAGTTTGGCTTTATCTAAGGAAGTGGTTGTTATTCCGATCAAAGAAGGCCTCTATGTCTTACCGCGACCTCGAAGCCATCTTCTGAAAGGTTCACTTAACTAACTAAAGGTTAAATCCGAATCTAACCCAAGGTTAATTAGTCTTCAAATCATTAAATTTTAACTAAGTAAAATTGAAGTCATCTCATAAAAACATATAAGGTTAACATGTTTGATCATGTAGAAAGGGTGAGATGAATCCTAGGTTAAAAATTTCCAACCTAATTTAAAATTCCAATATCCTACTATATGTGTAGGATCAATGAATGTTGAACAGTGGGGCTCTCGACATATGACCAGAGACTGACTAATGTTTACAAAGCTCAGATTCAAAAACCAAGGATCGATAGCCAAGGATCATCGGATCAGGTGATATTGAGCTAAACTCTAACTTTATAATAAGTCAAGTACTATTAGTTGAAAATTTTGAATTTAATCTTTTGAGTGTTAGTCAACTTTGTGATAATAATTATAAGGTTATATTATTGCTAAATGAATGCTTAATTAAAAATAATGATGGCTCAAAAACTATACTTAAGAGAATTAGGAATAATAATATTTACACAATAGATCTACCTAACTCCTCAACTAAGTGTCTAATGACACAGTAAGAGGAATCATGGTTGTGGCATCGACAACTCGGTCACTCCCATCAAAGACTCATATATAAAATAAATCAAAATAATCTAGTTAGAGGTCTATCCAAACTAGGTAACCTAGAAAATAGAATATGTAATGCTTGTCAACACGGAAAACAAATTAGGGCTTCACATAAACTAACTAATAAAGAAAGAACTATAAGTGTGCTTGAGCCCCTACACTTAGACCTTTTTGACTCTCATGAAGCCAAGTCACTAAATAGGAGTCAATATTGCTTAGTCATAGTAGATGATTACTCTGGGTTCACTTGGGTAAAATTCTTAAAACATAAGAATGAAACTTTAGATCAACTTACTAATTTATGTAAACTAATAGAAAATGAAAAGAAATTAAGGATTAAGAGAATTAGAAGTGATCATGGTGGTGAATTCGAAAGTCATAAGTTTATCGAATTTTGTAATCAAAACGGATACCACCATGAATTCTCTTGCCCTAGGACCCCTCAACAAAACGGGTTAGTTGAACGGAAAAATAAAACATTACAAGAAGTTGCTAGGACCATGCTAAACGAATACAATCGACCTAATAGGTTTTGGGCAGACGCAGTGAATACAACCTACTATGTCCTGAATAGAACATTAATAATCAAATGACACCAGAAAAATTCCTATGAAATCTATTACAAAAAATTACCTAACATTAAGTACTTTAGGGTCTTTGGTTGCAGGGTACATATACTAAACACAAAAGACTACTTAGGAAAATTTACCTCTAAAATAATTACCAGCACATTTCTAGGATATTCAACTACTAGTAAAGCCTATAGGGTATATAACAATAAAACCCTAAAAATAAAAGAAACAATTAATGTAGTTTTTGATGAAGAAAATAAGTCTACTAAACCTGAAGTAAACATTAATAATGAAGAATTAGAAAATGATGTTAGACCTTAACCTAACCCTCAAAACGAATCTAGTGTAAACCCTAATCCGAATCAATCTAAACTACAAGCTAATCATCCAATTGACCAAGTAATAGGTGATCCAAATTTAGGGGGTTTGAACTAGAGCATCCTATAGGAATCTAAATCAAATCTCACTTATATCTAAAATCGAACCCAAAACCATAGAGCATGCTCTTCTCTAGGAGTCAAGTTTGGGAATTAGTACCCCCACCTAAAGGAGAAACAATCATTGGAACAAGGTGGGTATTTCGAAATAAACTTGATGATAAATGTGAAGTTATAAGGAATAAACACTACAACAAATATGATTTTTCGCAGCACGTCATTAACAGCGCATATGTACAGCGTGCTGTTAATAATAGTTTTGACAGCGCGCCTAATAAAGTGCGCTGCGGATAGTAGTGTATTTTTTCAAATAACAGCGTACATTAAAAGGTATGTCGTTAAAAGCCTACTAATCGCAGCGCGCATTAATATATGCTGTTAAAAGACAACTATTCGCAGCGCACATGAATGTATGCTGTTAAAAGTCTACTAATCGCAGCGCGCATTAATGTATGCTGTTAAATATATATTTATTCGCAGCGTATAATTTTGTACGTCGTTAAAAATATAATTTCGTAATATTATATATATATATATATATATATATATATATATATATATATATATATATATATATATATATATATATATATATATATATATAATTAATAATATATTTTATCAATGGTGCTTGTATTAGGTTTATACGTTGTTTAGTTAATTTCGTAATATCATTTAATTAATTACATAATACATATACTTAATTAATATATTTTATATATAATATGAACTGTGGTTATATTAGGTTTAATAAAGTTAAGCCAACGAATTTTTTCTCCCCAAATCCATATTCTGCGCGCTTCTTCTCGCTCGCGTCGCTGTCGCTTCCACTTCTTCTCGCGCCCGACGAACATCTCATCGCCCACCCTCTCCAAGCATCACCGTCGCTTCTCGCATCTCCTCATCGTGCATCTCTTCTTCTTTGATTCTTGATTTCTTACGCTCTTCGCCTCAGTTTCGTGTAATTTTAGCTTTGATTTAATGAATCTCGATAGATGCTTCTGGTTCATACATGCTGAGTGATGAACATGAGTGTCAACTTTCCTGACATTGTAAAAATCACGATGGGGAGCACTTTTCTGAGCAAGAAATTCTCTATCCGCATTGAGCATCAAATGGAGATTAAATTTACATGAAGAAATTTTATTAAAATAAAGACAAGAAAGTAAACTTGACATCCGGCAATCAAGTACCTTTTCAGGTAGATCTCAATATGGTTGTGATACCTGTTCAAGAAGGTCTAGACGCTGATGGCATAATGTTCTGATATTTCCAACTGCAAGAACTCAAAGGATATAGTGCAAGTCCGTAAAAAAGGTTGTAGCATCAGCAACAGGGAAAAATCTTTCTTTTACTGAGTCAAAAATTGAAGTGAATCATCATCCAAATAGAACTAAAGGCATTGGTTTGTAAGAAGTCTTAGGATTCAGCTTCAGTAAGAACTAAAGGCATTGGTTTGTAAATATCTCCTTAAGTGATATTTGATGATTTTAAGTCTATTAATTCCTTCGTTTAGGTTATTAGGGAGTTGACATATCCTGATTCCATGCTCTTTTGCCCTCTCAACTCCATGCCTAATTCCAGCATCACATTTTGTGGTGCTGGAATTTTTCCAGCATCACATTTTGTGGTGCTGGAATTTTTCAAAGACGTGGTGGTCTTTGGAAAAATTCCAAAGATCATATTTTTCAAAGACCACTTGAATATCTGATGCATAATGGTATATGACAATGTTATTTCAGCACTTGGAGTGATCTTCTATCTTTTTTGGAGTAATCTTATATCCTTCTTTGCAGCATACTTTGAAAATCTTTCTTAATATTATGTTCTATTGTATTAATCTGTTGAATGATTGAGTTGTATACATATCTTAATCAATAATTAATTTGTTTGTAAAATTAGGTTGCTAGTGGTGACATTGGTAGCGGTATTGAAAATTATGATTGAGTTGTATGCTAGATGTATCATGTCATATTGTTTATAAGCAGGTAATTATATAGCATTCAAAAGGAGAGAAAATGGGGAAAAAACGCAGTAAAGCATTTGTAGATGAAATTCAGGTGATATTGTATCCTGTTCTAAAATCTTGTTTTACTTTAATCAAGCATACTTATACATTTCAATCTGTTTATGCTATTTTGTAGGAAACTATTGATAAGAGACTATCGGGAGTGGACTCTAATACTTCACCTAATTCATCACAAGATTTGCATAGTAAAGAGACAATTGATGGCGACAAAATTCATAAGAAAAAGGGACGGGGTCCATCAAAGTTGAAGTTAGCTAGTGGTCAACTAAAGCCCAAAGTGCTAGAGCGTAATGAGTTTGGACAACCGATTGGGGATAATTCTGTGAAGTACGCTTCTTTTTTAGGTTGCATGGTAAAGGAATTCGTGCCATATACATTAGATGGATGGAATGATGTAGACGAAGAAGTGAAGAATAGAATGTGGAATTGTCTTCAGGTAATGTTTTGATTCACTGAATTTATCAAGTATGATTCTAAGTAAAAAAAAGTAGACATAATTTTGTGCTTTTTTATGTATAGATGAATTATAATGTTGAAGAGTGTGAAAAGAAAATAATATTTCAAAAGTTAGCTAAGTTGTGGCGTGATAGAAAGTCCAAATTGCAAATACTTGTACGAGAAGCTAATACTGGTCAAGTTGCTTCGCGAAATCTTAATCTTTTGAAGCCTGAATTTATGGATCAACAACAATGGGAATTGTTTGTAAAGAGGACATTATCACCTGAATTTCAAGTAAGTATTAATTACAAATTCTTATTTGTAATGAATTTTGTTATATTAAAAACTCGACATTAATTGGCCATTATTTCTTGGCTTTCTTTGTTTTTTTTAAGAGTTTGTATAGGGGACATGCATTCTCAGGTTGGAAACTATTGATAAGAGGCTATTGATAGTGATTTTCTTTAACTAAATTTCATGTGTTTTATTCTTAGCAAAAGAGTGCAAAATTCAGAACTATGAGGAAAAATCAAGATCATATTCACACTATGAGCCGAAGAGGTTATGCTCGTTTGGCTAGCTTGATGGTATGCATTATTATTGTTGTAGATACACTTATTAACTATATTATTTGTCCCTATCGTTTTTTTAAATATATTTATATATGTCTCATATTTAAGGAAAAAGCAAGTCCTGTATATATGTCTCATGGCAGTCGACTGGTGTCGGGAAAACCCATCCGACACTTGGCCAAATGGCCAAGTTTCACCTAAGAGCTACCCTTCCCTGGGTTACAATTGCTCACTCTCATTTCTCGGAGTCCCTCGCCTTCGAAGTTCTCTTCGTTCTCGGCCACGTCCCTCGGCAGCATCAGGCGCACGGCTCTGCAATGCTCCTTCGCGTCTCTTGCCTCGAAGTCTACTTCCTCCGGCTTCACTCCAAGCTTCTCGTCCGGCGGTCCCTCGGATGCTCCAAGCGCACGGCTTCCGCAAAGCTATCCTTCACCGACTCAAGGCACGAGTCATGAGATGTGAAACTCGCCACGGCTCCATGTGCGAATTACTAAGTCCTGCACGACTTCAACGCACATATCACATCAACATATCAAACTAACTTAAACCCTTTGCCACACCATCAAAACCATATCACGGCAAGAGATTGCCCTAACAATCTCCCCCTTTTTGATGTGTGGCAATCCGTTTAAGTTAGGTAAAAACATTTGATATAAATTCTAAGGTAAGAAAGCATGTAAAGATAAACATGATATAACAACATGCAATTCCCCCTTAATCCATGAAATTCTCTATGCAAATTTTCTCCCCCTATCATATATTTCTCCCCCTACAATATATTTCTCCCCCTTTGACACCATCAAAAAGATTAACACTAAGTTATAAGCTCATGGAATCAAGTATAATGGAGGGAAAAAGATGTCAAGTTGATTTAAAAATTGGGTACCATTTGTTGATGGCATCAAGTATATTTCTACCACTTGTTGGTGGCATCAAGTATATTTCTACCACTTGTAGGAGGTTTACAAACTGAATTCGGCCTTCAATATTCTGATTTAGCCCACCAATGATCGCTATCGATGATGGCAATGACCGCACAATGAATCCATATTTCGATTTTACGGGACGAATTTGAAATGCATTATAAATTCGAAAATATTAAAAATCATGAAATTTTGGAAACATATTTCTTTTAAGTATATCTATCAATGAAAAATAGTTTTTCATTAAAACTCATTATATTTTCTTGTTTTTTCCAAAAATCCAAAAGTTCTAAAAACCACTAGGTTTTTGATCATTCTAGTATCAAGTTAGCTACCTAGTTTTGCATCCAATTGTTTCAAAACATGAATACATGTATTTTAGGGTAAGAAATTGTTTTGAAAACATATGAAATATCCAACCATGATCTTTGGGCAATATGTCTATGAATTAAACATAAGCCTTCCCCATGATTGGTCTATTATTGCTATTTTGATACTTTAAATGACCATCTAAATGCCATAGGCATTAGTGGACATTTGTATCATCCTAATATCTCACCCATGCTAAGTTTGCAATCAAGTTAGCCTATAGTGAGTGTGAGATGTATCCTAGGGGGTATTTATATATACTTAACCAATATATTCATGCAATTTTATCATGGTTAAGTATCAACCTAACATCCTACATGATCATAATGACATATATCAATTAATTCTACATTATGATCATGAAATACATGTTTTCATCAATTTATAGTCATGCATTAGGTATTATATGATGATAATAACCAAATTATCACCTAAGGCATGATTCAAACCTATTTCTCATGATAACGTGCCAAATATCAAAAACATAAATCATGATTTAAAACATACATAGGAATTACATCAATCATCATGATTTAAGCATTATTACCTATTTATGGGCACGTTATCATCACCCAACACTATCTAAAAAATGTTGTCCCGTCATCCTAAGTCAACCAAAATATGATATAGGTCAAGTTCATATGGTTGACTACCCTAGGGTTGTTCTAACCCTTAAGGATGGATTTGGGAACCCAAAATAAGTTCTTTCCTATTGGGTTCACTAAATATTCCTTGGGGATCCATTTTCTAGCTATTGCTTTCTTTTTATCTTGTCCCCTAGCTATTAGGCATTTATAGGCCTTCTCATTTTTCTTCTCTTTATATCCTAGGCCCTTCTTGTTAAAGCTTGCCCTTTGGCTCCCAATTATCATGTTAAGGGTATTGGAGCCAATAGTGAATTTCTCTAGGGCTTTGGTTAAATAATCTACCTTTTCCCTTAAGGCCCTATTTTCCTCTATGCATGCATCATTAACATCCAAAGGCATATAATCATGTGAGCATGCATCATCTAAGCTAGAAGAAATATTATCATTTAAGCATGCCTTTTCTAATTTTTGTTCTAATTCCTTAATTTGTTCAAGCATGCATTTATTTTTCTTCTTTGCCCTAAATAAATCTCTAGTTAAGCTAGAAACCATGGAAACTATTTTCTTAGGGGTTAGATTTGTTACCATAGTTTCCATGTCCTCTTCTTCGGATGAGGAGGATGTGGAAGCTCCCCCTTCATTTGAGCTCTCTCCTCTTGAGCTTGATTCTTCATTTTCGGATGAAGAGCAATCCAAGTCATCAAAGGCCATCAAGGCCAAATTGGTGACAAAAGCATTCTCCTCATCCGATGATGAGGAGGAGGATGAGGATGGATCATCCAATGTCTTGGCCTTGAATGCTTTGGCCTTCCCTTTTTCTTTTGCCTTCTTTTCTTCTTCCTTTCTCTTGCTCCCCTTCTTCTTCTTCTTTTCTTCTTTCTTTTTCCTTTCTTCCTTGATCTTGTTTAGGAGGGGACAATTGTCCCTTATGTGCCCTTCTCCTTGGCAATTATAGCATATAACCTTCCCCCTTGGTCTTCTCATCCTATCATTAGATTTATCAAATCTAAAATTCTTAAATGCACGTCTTACCCTCCTTACCATATAGGCTTCTTCGGTGCTATCCATGGAGGAGGAGGAAGACGCTTCGTCATCGGAGGAGGAGGGGATTTCCATCTTCTTCTTCCCCTTACTTGCCAATAATGCTACTCCTCTTGAGGGTTGAATTCTAGGCTCCTCTTGTATTCCCTCAAGCCTAGTTTCGTGAAGCTCCATGGTTGAAAAGAATTCCTCCAAGGTGCTCACTTCTAGGTTCTTGGAGATATAAAATGAGTCCACCATGGAGCTCCATTTTGAGGACCGGGGAAAGGCATCTATGGCCTTCATTACCATATCCCGGTTTGATAGCTTCTCACCTACACTTGTTAGTCCATTTAAAATTTCTTTGAATCTAGAATGCAAAGAAATTACCTTTCTCCCTTTTCTAATTTGATGTTGGATAGTTGGGAGCGGAGGAGATCTCTCCTTGCTAGCTTTGCCTCGGATGTGCCTTCATGAAGCTCAATTAGCTTCTCCCACATCTCCTTGGCGCTTAGGCATTCTCCTATTCGGTTGATTTCTTGTTGGGGGAGCACATTGAAGAGATGATGTTTGGCTTTTGAATTTGCAAGGTGCTCTTCCCTTTGCCTTTTGGTCCACCTTGATTTTTCGATTGGTTTCCCTCTTCATCCCTAGGCAAAGCGGCCGGATTCCATTGTAATCATTATATCAAAATCCGTTTGAAAAATACCTCCATTCGCTTCTTCCACTGCGAATTCTCCTTCAAACTTCGGAGGATGGATGTTGGAGCCGCCATTTTGATGTAGGGCTTGTTGCGCGGTTAGTCCGGTGACAAGCAACCTCGATACCACTTGTAAGGGATCGATATGGCGGCTAGAGGGGGTGAATAGCCCTCGTCGTTGGGACGTCGTAAATTGCTTCTACAAAATGTTAGCGCAAGCGAATATACAAATACAAAGCAAAAGACAAGCAAGATATAAGCAAGCAATACAAACACCGAGATATAACGTGGTTCACGGCTACGCCGCTAATCCACGGTCCGATTCGTCCACGGTGAATCACTCCGCCAAAACCAATCACTATCGGTCTCTCCTTTGCACAAAGCTAGGTGGAGGTAACCTTTACAACCAAGATCACTCTTCTTACAATAGGATTGAAGTAAAGACAAGTAAGAAGAGTTTAGAGCTTGTGGGGCACTAGGAAGATCGTTTGGAGTATATGCATTAACCTCTCAAAGGCTTACACCCTCTCTTTTTATAGAGAGGGCTAACTTCTTCCCGTTTGCGCCATCGATCATTGCCGCCCTTGGCGATCATTGCCGTCTACTAGCGGCCTCGAACACGTCGGATCCCGACCGTTGTAGTCCAATGGAACTCTTGGCGATCGGTGATGGACCTCATCGATCGGCTGCCTCCGTATCGGCCGATCGGCTCTACGAACGTTCTCGTGGAACCCTTATCTACGATCGGTGATGCCTTGGCCGATCGGTGATGGTCTTGGCGATCATCGCCCACGTATAGCGATCATTGCTGGCCTAATCGATCGATCGTATACGGTCGACTCACTCGACTCGGACTCGAGCGATCAGCCATGACATGGCAGCGATCGGTGTGTCGAAAACCCATCCGACACTTGGCCAAATGGCCAAGTTTCACCTAAAACTACCCTTCCTGGGTTACAATCGCTCACTCTCATTTCGGAGTCCCTCGCCAGTTCTCTTCGTTCGGCCACGTCCTCGCGACATCAGCGCCGCGGCTCTGCGATGCTCCTTCGCGTCTCTTGCCTCGAAGTCTACTTCCTCCGGCTTCACTCCAAGCTTCTCGTCCGGCGGTCCCTCGGATGCTCCAAGCGCACGGCTTCCGCAAAGCTATCCTTCACCGACTCAAGGCACGAGTCATGAGATGTGAAACTCGCCACGGCTCCATGTGCGAATTACTAAGTCCTGCACGACTTCAACGCACATATCACATCAACATATCAAACTAACTTAAACCCTTTGCCACACCATCAAAACCATATCACGGCAAGAGATTGCCCTAACATTGTTAGGGTTTAAGGTTATTGTAAATTATATATGATTAGGATTTTGATATGGATTAGATGATGAATTTAGGGTTTTTTATTATTATTTAGATTTAAACCTTTTAATGGTAATCAAGCAGTATAACTTATTACTTAGATAATAAATTTGAAGATACATTTTCAATTGATGATTTTAGGATTATTTTGTGATTAGAGGATAAGTTTAGGCTTTTCTTATTTTTATATTATAATGTTCGATGATAAACATAGAGTTATAATGCAAATTGTAAGTTATGTTGTATGAGGTGTCAAATATAATTTTTTAATTATTTTGTATGTGATATCTACATTTAAGTTGATAAATTCCTTTTATTAAAAATTAACATAAAAATTATTTTATATATGTTTAACCAGGGTTCAAAAATATAGATAAAAGTTGGATAACGATTCAGAATCAGATTAGTCCTGAATATATAAATGGGTTGAATTAGTTTATAAATATGGCAGCAAATTACATGATCTGTCTGAATCTATCGAAAATTCATTGTCCATGTTGACGGTGTGGCAATTTGTTTCAATATGAATTAGATTATGTGCGAGGACATCTTTATAGGTGGGGATTCAATAGATTATATAAAGTCTGGAATTTTCAAGGAGAAGCTTCTACATCATCCGGTAGTATAAATATTGTCAATGAAGATGGAAATGAATTTGATGTTGAAGTAGATGATTTCGAAGATGATTTTGAAGACATGTTTACTGATTTACGAAATGCAAAAAATCTAAACAACAATGAGCCTCAATCAGATGATATCAATGTAAACACAAATGCAAATGATTATAGACGAAGTTATACTTCAATGTTGGAAGAAGTACAAAAAGAATTGTACTAATTTTTTGATTTTCAATTTTGTGGTGAAGCTAATGCATGTGAAGGTGTTAAATGGCTGGAGCAATAAATCTTTTGATATGTTACTTCAGTTATTGCAAGAGGCATTTCCTAAACTGAATGTGATTCCAAATTCTTATTATGAAGCTAAAAAATTATTAAAAGAGTTAGGATTGACATATGAGAAGATACATGTCTGTAAGAATGATGGTATATTATTTTGAAATGAGCACGAGAATAAGGATGCATGTCCAGTGTGCAAGGAGCCCAGATACAAGTATGAAGGCATGAATAAGAAAAAGAATCCTAAAAAAATTCTTCGATATTTTCCTCTGAAGTCGAGACTTAAGTGGTTGTTTATTTCGAAGCATACAACCAAAGAAATAAGAAGGCATAAAGAAAAGCGTGTTGAAACAGATGGTGTATTAAGACACCCAGCTGATAGTGAATCATGGAAAGAATTTGACAATGCACATGAAATATTTATAGGTGATCCACGAAATATTCGCTTAGGATTGGCTACTGACGGGTTTAATCCATTTGGAAGTATGTCAAATGCTTATAGTATGTGGCCTGTTATACTTGTGAATTATAATTTGCCACCATGGAAAATGATGAAGCCACCATATATGATTATGTCTCTTTTAATTCCTGGGCCTAGATCACCTGACAAAGAAATAGATGTATACCTATGAGCTCTGATAAACAAACTGAAGGAGCTATGGGATGTCGGGGTGGAAGCATATGATGCATCGACTGAACAAGTATTTCAATTATATGCTGCTGTGATGTGGACCATTCACGACTTTTCAACATATGGAACAATTTCTAGATGGAGAATAAAGGGCTATAAGGCATGTCCAGTATGTCTGAATGAAACTAAATCTCAAGGATTAAGGAGTAAAATATGCTACACATGTCACCATCGATTCTTAAATGTGCAACACTCATGGCGTAAAAATAAAGATTTCAATGGAAAGGTTGAAAAAAAGGACCACCACGAGTAATGAATTGATATGAGATTTTAGCGCAATTAGATGCGTTACCCCAAGTGACATTCAGTAAATATTATTCATTCAGTAAAAAATGGCACCGATCTTCGGATGATACAAATTTGGTATAGAAGTTTATATTTTTTGAGTTACCATATTGGTCAGATTTAAAGTTGAGATACAATTTAGATGTGATGCATACTGAAAAGAATGTCCGTGATGCTTTAATTGACACATTATTAAATATAGATAGAAAGTCAAAGGATACTCTTAAAGCAAGATTAGACTGAGAGGATATGAGGATAAGGAGCGAGTTGCATTTACAGCTGATAGGAGACAAATTCAGGAAGTCGTATGCAAGTTACATGTTGACATTGGAAGAAATGCATGAATTTTGTCAATTTTTGAAATATGTGAAGTTTCCAGATGATTATGCTGCTAATATATCTGGACATGTGAATGCAAATGAAGGAAAGATATATGGACTAAAATCATATGATTGTCATGTATTGTTGCAAAGAATACTTCCAGTTGTTGTACGTAAACTTTTCCCAAAAGGCATATGTAGCACACTAATTGAGTTATGTGATTTCTTCAAAAAGATCACTGCAAGATCTTTACACAGAGTGGACATATGTTGAATGGAGGAGCAAATAGTCTTGATATTGTGTAAGATGGAACGAATATTTTCTCCAGTATTTTTTGACATTATGGTTCATTTGACAGTTCATTTACCTCGTGAAGCCATGTTGGTTAGGTTAGTTTCATCACGATGGATATATCCCTTTAAGCAATATTTGGGAAGACTAAAAAAATATGTTCATAATAAAGTATGACGTGAAGGATCTATTGTAGAGGGGTATATTGTAAACGAGGCCTTGACTTTCAGTTCGTTATATATGAGTCAAATTGAGACAAACTTTTCTAGGATGGAATGGAATAAAGATGTTCAACAATCAATATGCAAATTAAGTGTTTTCTCACAGGAAACAAGAGTTTTTGGCAACCAACAAAGTCTGAAATTGCCATTGTTGTTGTTTAAGAAATCACATTGGTACATTCTGAACAATTGTAAAGAAGTCGATAGATATCAAAAGTAAGTGGTTACATTAAGTTATTACTTTAATTTTATTTCATTCACAGAGTTTAAATCGATTAAGTTTTTATACAGTGAGCATCTATAATTTATGTCCCAAAAGATTTATGCTAATCAAGTTATGCAATATCACGAGCGGGATTTTTCCACTGTGATTTAGAGATAAAATTATAGTGCTAAATTTTTTTACAATTTCAGAGATCACAGATGAGTTGTATTATTTAGCAATGGGACCTGATACTGAAGTTCAACTATATGATGCATGCATTGTAAATGGGATTCGATATCATATGAGGTCTTGTGATTCATGCAGAACTTCTCAGAATAGTGGGGTTAGCTTACCATCCTCTGATGATGGGGACAATTTGGATTTTTTGGTGTGTTGAAGGATGTGGTTCAAATATTTTACTCTTTTAAGTATAAAGTCCAATTATTTTGGTACGAATGGTTCTAATGTAATAAAAAAAAATATTGGTGGAAGAGTATGATCTCTTGTCAATTGATACTTCTAAAATATGGTACCGATGATGACCCATTCATTTTGGCAAACCAAGAAAATCAAGTGTATTATTTGAATGATATCAAATGTGGAGGTCATTGGAAGGTCGTGCAAAGGGTTCACCACCGAGAAATATACGAAGTAATTGAAGTTGATGAAGTATCTGAAGATTTTGAGGGTGGTAATATCTTGAATATGGAGCCAAACCAAGAGATTCCATCCAATGTTTCAACTTCAGTAGTCGGTGAAGACTTAGCAATAACTCAACTATGTCGATTAAATGTTGAGCATCAACAAACAAATATGGAAAATGCACAAGTGGATATGGATATGGGCCCTTAAAGTAATCGTATTGCTGAGGATAAAGATAGTGAAATTGACAGTGAGGCGGATGATTATTTATCCTTTTCAGATGATGATAACGATTAGATATTTTTGTTAGTGAAAGCCCTAGAGCCAATCATGTGATGATTATTGTATGGACTTTATTGTATCATATTCTTGTTCATAAAGGCATGGTTATTATATTTACTTGTATTGGTGCCAAATAAACTAAGTATAATAACGTCCTTGAGTAGAAGGTTCTTATTTATATCAATCGATTGGTTGAATCGATAATGAGATGATATAGAGAACACTACTCTTAATCATTCCTAGTCAAGTATTAACATTCAGGGACAATGTTAATGCGTAGAGACTAGCATGTAGGTTAATTCGATGACTTGATCTCACAAGTCATGGATATGAGATATCAAGTTGACACATGGGTATGCATTAGAGAATGTATACTGAATGACCCGCCATAAGAAAGTATCATGGATCGTTATATGAGTGTCATATACTTTCTCATGTGACTATTAGTATGACTATTAGTTCTTGGACCTGAAGTCACCATGGTTTCCTACATAAGGAGTTGCATACTTTGGCATACGGGTCAAACATCACCTGTAAATGGGTGGACTATAAAGGCGATTACTGGGTATGCAACAAATTATGCGGAGGGATGTGAGCGATGTAGATGGGATCTATCCCTCCTATATGACATGAGTGACATCGTTATTCTTGATAGAGTGAGACCACGAAGTGCATGGCCATGCCCAAATGAGTCAATATGAGATATTGAGCTCATTTGATTAGATTGAGTCTACTTGGAGTTCAAGATATAGATTGTACCGAGGATGACACGGTCTATGCCTCAATTGGTCAATATAGATGTCAAGGATAGAGGGACATTGTCACATATTGTGAGAGTCATAATTAGTAGTCACAAAGGTGATGTTGGATCTCAACATTCTTGTAACTTGGGTAGCAATGATGTGTTACTAGATACCGCTCATTTCATATGTTCCTAAATCAGTTTAGGAGCATTGCCAACGTTACAAGAACCTATAGGGTCACACACAAAGGGCAATTAGATGGAGATTAGGTTCATATGATGAACCATGAGGATTAGGTTCATGGGATGAACCAAATTGGATTAAGAGTAATCCAAATTAGACTAATTGAGTTAGACTCAATTTGATTCAAGTGTTGAATGAGTCTAATTTAGATTCGATTCATTGAGTCAATTTAAATTAATGAATAGAGATTCATTAAATCAAATTGACTTGAATCAAGTGGTTATATTTGATCAACCATGGGAGATAAGAAGTCAAGTTTTACTTGACTTGAGAGGGAAGATAAATGGTCAATTTTGACTTGACTAATTACCATGTCATGATGACATGGCATGTGGGCCAGCCAATGATGATGTTCCACATCATCATGGACTTATCATGTGGTGCCACCTCATGAGGGAGACCAAGAGCCATTTGCTCTTGGAGTTACATGCATGCATGTAACCTCCACCCATTGAAGTGGCTGACCACTTTCACAAAAGGGTGAATTCATTTGGTGAGTAACTCCATCTTCTTCTTCCTTGGATCTTCTTCCTCTCAACCTCTCTCCCAATCCTCTACTTTGGCCGAAACTTCCAAGGGGTGCTAGCACACTCTAGGTTGTTTTTCTCCACCATTTGTTCGTGTGGATACCAATAGAGGAGTGTACACTTGACACTCTTGAGTTCCGGCACAGCATTTGGACGAGTGAGATAAGTGAAGGGCGTCGCTACGAGGGTAATGTTCTCATCTTGTAGATCTAAGGTAGATCTAGGGTATTTAAACACATACATGTTTTTTTTTTTATATCTTTGCACGGATCTGTGGCAGGGCTTCCGAGGTTTCCGCAATGCAAAAAGCGGTTTTTGTGGCTCGGAAAGCCCAACAGTGGTATCAGAGCCACGTGCGAAGCATGTATGCGTTTCATATTTATAGTGTTTGTATTAGATATAAAAATTATAAATTTTTAATTTTCTGTAAATTTCCTATTTTTATAGAGTTTTTGGGTATTTTTCTCGAAGAGTCGAAGCAACAAGTATTGGGACACTTGTAGGCTTCAACCGCCGAGAAAAACTCTCCGAAACGGCGAGTTCTCACTTTAGGTTTTTGGGACAGCGACTTAAGTTGCTGTAAGATCTAGAAGGGACACTCGCAAAGTTTATTTTTGCAAGTAGGGCGCTGCCCCTATCCCCGAAAGGGGCCTTGTCCCGCGATCGCGCCTGGAAACCGCTTAGCGGGACCGTTACGGAGAGGTGACTCATAAAATCGAAAATAAAATAGGAAAAATTATAGATATTTTCTATAAAATACATAATTTAGTATTATATATAATTCTGTGATGGTCATGGCCCAAGAACCCCAATATGATTGGATGATAATGTGTTGTAATTCATAATACGGCCTGCGTGCCGTTTTTGTGGTTGTGCATGTTGTATAGGGTATGCGACCTGCGCGTCGTGCCTCTTCTTTTAAAATTTAAGTTGTAAATAGTTTTAGACTCGAATGTAACTCAAGTTTTATATTTGTAATGTACAAAATGGAGCGGTGGAAAGTCCACTTGTAGACGAAGTTACGAGTGTTGGATCGAAGCGGATCGCTAGAGGGGGGGTGAATAGCGATAAAAACTTTTCTTTTAAAACGTTCGATAGACAATTAAACGCAGCGGAAATGTAAATAAAACCTAAATGAGACAAATATTTTTTTTACTTGGTTCGTAGCCTTCGGCTACTACTCCAAGGCCCTAACGGTCCTAGACCGTGTACGGAGGGCAATTCACTAAAACACTCCTCCTCGTTGGAGGTAGGAGTTTTACGATTATAAAAGCCTTCGAAGCAAAAAGATAGAGAGACAAACCCTCTCTTCTATTAAAGTAAAATGCAACAAAAAACCTCGATTGAAAAGAATTGCAATATTGAAAGCAATAACAAATTAAGATTATACCAACAACTAAACAAAAGAAACTTTAAGCTAGGGTTGTTGGCAGCACTTCGTTGTTGTAGAGTCGTCGGAGAGTTGCAGCGTAACGGAGGCTTTTGAGCACTTAGAATTGAGGATGAAACCCTAGGTTTGGCCCTCCTTTTATAGCCTTTGAGCCCCTTTTCGAGAGGAACCCTAGCCAATCAAATTTGAGCACAACTCCCCTTGAAATTTGGTGATAAGCCTTGACTCCTCGAATCTGATCATTGACCATCAGTCGACTGATGGTCATCATCAATCGTGATGGCGACATCGATCAGTCGCACCTTCAGCGGGTCGGTGATTGGCAGATCGAGTCCTCAAGTGTGATCGGTCGATGCTAGCTGTAAGGCAAAGTTAGCTCAAAGAAAACATTATTTCGACGGCCTCCGACTGTGCGATCTCGACCTAGACTACCTATGAGATGTCTTGGGTTGGATCTACGCTTAAGTCTCTCCCCGTAAAGAGGATACGACCTCACTTACGCTCGCACACACGAGCTTACCTCGATACTTACGTGTTGCTTTTGCTTCCGGCCTTCCACTCGACTCCTTCGGCTCTCTCCGAAGTCACTCGAGTGTCGCCCGACCACCGCGGCTTCCTCCGGGTGTCGCTAGCCTTCAGCTCCAGCTATAGCAATTTTCTGCACACTCGGTTCAGCTCGTGAGATAACAACATGAGCTTAACTTTGTATCGTTTGCTATAATCAAAACTCAGGTTCGACTTAGGTGCCTACTGCACCAACAATCTCCCCCTTTTTGATTTATGGCAAACCCACATACAAAGTTAAGAAAATTAAGCGCATTGAAAAAAATGAACAAGAGATATGCATGAATGAGCAGGAGTATAAAAACTCTTTTTCAAGTGCTCCCCCTTGAGGAATCCTCCCCCTTGACCGAGGGTGAGTACTTGAGAAAGAGTTTTAACTCTCCCCCTTGATGTTTGCTACTAAAAAAAATTAAGTAACCGAAATTACTTAATATTGGCCATAGTGTTTAAAATAAGTTTTAAGTTAAGAAAAAGTTGATTTCTTAACCTTGGCCTTTACTTCTATTTTGTTAACAAGTTAAGTAAATTACTATATTGTTAACGAAAACAAGTTAAGTTAAGAGTTCCCTTAACTTGTTTTGTTAACTTAAAGTTAAGTAAGCCTTGGCCATAAAAAAAATTGATCCCTTAACTTTGGCCTTTTTCTCCCCCTTTTGCCATATATCGAAAAGAGTGAGGATGTGTGTGGAATAAAAAATAAGTTTTAATTTTAAAGTCCAAGCATGTTCCACATTATTTTGAAAATAATATACTGAAAATAGGTTCATCTATAAAATGTTCGACTCATATTTGGCTTGATTGATATGAAAGATCAACCAATCCTAGTCAGAGTCGGTTAGTATGTATGATTATACTCCGTTGTTCATAGCGATGCACTAGCTCTACATCTGGAACCAGGAGTAGGGTCCTAACATCTCACGCCCATCTACGTGGCTAAGTACACAAACACATTAGTCCTATGTGTTGTGAGATGTACTGGCTCCTTAAATCTATAGGTGCATGATATCTAAGGTATGTCCTATGCTAGTTCCATCAAAATGAAAATTAAGAAATAGTAGTAAGAAAATATAGTTTGCAAGTTCCTATTCTATTACGCACATGCCCAATTTTCATCTTAATAGACTAAATTCGGCTTCGAGTAGGGGTTTAGTAAATAGGTCTGCTAGGTTAGACTTCGATTCGACGTACTCGAGTTGTATGGCTCCATTGGCCACATGTTCTCGAATGAAATGATGTTTGACTTCTATATGTTTGGTCCTAGAGTGACATATTGGATTCTTTGAACTCATGTTATCTACATGAAGTTTAGTATTCGTAAAGTCTAACTTAAAGTCGCGGAGGGTGTGCTTCATCCAAAGAAGCTGAGTGACACACTCACCCATCGCGATGTATTCGGCTTCGGTGGTAGATAAGGCAACACAATGTTGCTTCCTACTGCACCAACTCACTAGACTCGAGCCGAGTAGTTGACAACAACCACTCATGCTCTTTCTGTCGAGTTTACTACCGGCATAATCCGAATCGGAGTAGCCGATTAGTTCGAACTCGGTAGATCTAGGATACCAAATATCGACATTAAGTGTACCCTTTAGATATCTAAGGATACGCTTAACTAGGGTTAGGTGAGACTCCTTGGCACAGGTTTGAAACCTGGCGCACATACTTACTGTGATAGGATGTCGGGTCGACTCGCAGTTAAGTATAGGAGACTTCCTATCGCGCTCCTATAGTACTTTAAGTCAATGGACTTACTTTCTTGGTCTTCTCCTATGTTAACATTAATCGCCATTGGGGTGTTTATTACCTTAGCGTCTTGCATTCCAAATCTTTTAATTAACTCCTTAGTGTATTTTTGTTGATATAGGTATATACCATCCTTAGTTTGTTTAATTTGTAGACCTAAAAAGAAACTTAACTCGCCTACCAAGTTCATTTCGAACTCACTTTCCATGAGTGAAACGAACTCGTTTAGTAAGGCTGAGTTAGAGGTTCCAAAAATTATATCGTCTACGTAAATTTGAGCTATGAATATTTCTTTACCTAAGGTTTTTACGAAGAGAGTTGGGTCAACTAAGCCTTGGTTAAACCCTTTTGACTTAAGATGGATTGAAAGTCTCTCGTACCAAGCTCGAGGAGCTTGTTTAAGTCCATAGAGAGCTTTCTTAAGTTTTAGAACATGGTCAGGTTTATCTAGATTTTCGAATCCGGGGGGTTGGCTAACATAAACTTCTTCTTTAATGTATCCATTTAGGAATGCCGACTTAACATCCATTTGAAACAGCTTAAATCCTCGATATGCGGCATAAGCTAGCAACATTCGAATGGATTCGAGTCTAGCTACTGGGGCATAGGTTTCGTCGTAATCTAAGCCTTCGACTTGACTAAACTCTTTGGCGACTAACCTAGCCTTGTTTCTAACTACTTCACCTTTATCATCAAGCTTATTTCGAAACACCCACCTTGTTCCAATTATCATTTTGTCTTTAGGTGGTGGTACTAATTCCCACACTTCATTCCTAGTAAATTGAGCTAGCTCTTCTTTCATTGCAATAATCCAATCGGGATCAAGAAGAGTTTGTTCAATTGATTTGGGTTCTATCTTTGAAATTAAGGAAATTTGACTAAGGTTCCTATAGGATGCTCTAGTTCGAACTCCTAGATTAGGATCTCCTATCATTTGATCGATAGGGTGGTTAGTCTGAATCCTAGATTGGGTTGGGTTTGTGTCACCTAATGCTTGATCAATTGAGTGACTTGGTTGAACACTAGTTTGACTCGGATCACTTGTCACTTGGTCGACAAGAGAGGTTGGTTGATGTGGATTAGACTCGATCTCAGAGTCGGAGACGAGTTTGGTATCAGTGGGCTCAACACTTGGGGTCATTAAGGGTTTTGTAGGTTCGGGTACTTCATCGAACACTACATTAATAGTCTCTTCGACTTTAAGGGTATCGTGGTTATATACCCTATAGGCCCTACTCGTGGTTGAGTATCCTAAGAAGATTCCGGTGGAGGTTTTTGATTCGAATTTCCCTAGGTGGTTCTTAGTGTTTAAGATATGTACTTTACATCCAAATACCCTAAAGTACTTGATGTTGGGTACTTTATTGTGATAAATCTCGTACGAGGTCTTAAGATGTCTCTTTACCATAAGGATCCTATTCTGGACATAGCAAGCCGTGCTAACGGCTTCTGCCCAAAACCTATCAGGTAGGTCGTATTCGTTCAACATGGTCCTAGCAGCTTCTTGTAGAGTTCGGTTTTTCTGCTCCACTAGACCATTTTGTTGAGGGGTCCTAGGGCAAGAGAATTCATGGTGGTATCCGTTTAGGTTACAGAAGTCGGTGAACCTTTGATTTTCGAATTCACCACCATGATCGCTTCTAAGTCTTTTAACCTTAAGGTCTTTTTAATTCTCGATTAATTTGAATAGATTGATTAATTGATCTAGGGTATCATTTTTATGTTTGATGAACCTAACCCAGGTAAACCTGGAGTAGTCGTCAATTATGACTAAGCAATATTGACTTCTATTGAGTGACTTGGCTCCATGTGAATCGAATAGATCCATATGCAGGAGCTCAAGTACACTTGAGGTTTGTTCTTGGTTAGTTAACTTGTGTTGTGTCCTAGGTTGTTTTCCTTGTTGACAAGCATTACAGATTTTATTAACCAAATTGTTGAGGTTGGGTAAGCCTCTGACTAAGCCACTCTGACTCATCTTGTGGACGAGTCTTGGGTGCGAGTGACCGAGTCGTCGGTGCCACAACCATGATTCCTCTTCCTGTGTCATAAGACATTTGGCTGAGGATTTGATTAAGTTAATTGTATAAATGTTATTTGTCCTAGTTCCTTTGAGTATTGTTTTAGCTATTTTATTTGTTTTAATTACACATTCATTATCTAAAAATACGACCTTATAGTTATTGTCACATAATTGGCTTACGCTAAGCAGGTTATATTCAAAATTCTCTACAAGTAATACATTTTTAATAACAAAATTCGAGTTAAGCTCGATATCACCTGATCCGATGATTTTGAGCTTGCCGTTATTCCCAAAGGCTACCGATCCTTGCCGTTTGAATCGAAGCTTTGTGAATTTGAGTTGATCCCCGGTCATGTGTCGGGAGCAACCGCTGTCCAACATCCATTGATCCTACACACAAGGTGGTTGGATTGGATGTTAGATATTTTTTTTTTTTTAAAAATTGGTTGTAAGTTGTTAAACCTAGGTCATCTCACCTGTGTCTATATGATCAAGCATGTTATACTTATGTGTTTTTTTTTGTGAGATGACTTCCAATTAAGTTGATTAAGTGGATTTAGGTTCAAGTAATTTTATGTTAGATTTGGATTTGACCCTAGGTTTGTCAAGTTTACCTTTTCAAGATCATGGCTTCCAGGTCGTGGCGAGGCACAGAGGCCTTCTTTTATCGGATCATCGACCACTTCCTTAGACAAAGCCATGTTCAAGAAAATGATGACTTGACTCACCTAAGATTATTTCCTAGTCTAACTGGTTATTTTTGAAAAGAGGCTCCCCGAGGCTCAATCTTTTCGTATGATTTTAGTTGGTTATGTACGTGTTCTAAGTGAGCTCACAAGTTTTAAAGCACAAACTTTCTAAGTTAAAGCATGCAATTTCTAAGTTAAAGCACAAACATGTTTTGTACTAGCTCCCCCTAGACCGTTGAATCGGTTCGGTCTATCCACATAGTGGATTTGGTCCTTGGGAACCCAATACGGGTTGGATCCTAGAGTTGAAATTAAAAAGTTCTTAGGGACCCATGCTTGGACATGTTTCCTATGTCGACTTACAATCGACATATACGACCTATTAGTCGTGTTTGAGTTAAACCCTAGTCCAGCCTTGTTGTACACGGCCCTTTGAGATCCAAGTAGGAGGTCAAGTCCTTTGGATCCCGAAGTGAACCTTTCCAACGTATTCCTAAGATCTTCAACTTGACTTTTCAAGAGAGAGTTCTCAACTTCAAGTTTTTCAACCCGAGTTGAGTCCTTCTCTTGAACTCGACTAGTCGAAGAGGTTAGGGAGACCTCGTGTTTGAGGAGTTTAACTTCCTCAACCAGGGTCTCGACCTTGGACTCGGACTTAGCTAACTTCCTAGACAAAAACCTAACCGTATTATGTAAAGTATTAAATAAAGTCCGACTTACTTTAAGGGTATCTTTTGAACTGGATGCGTATCCGTGGCTTGACTTGAAGGTAGCTTCATAGTCCGAGTCATCCTCAGGTTCCGACTCAAGTTCAGGTTCGATCTCCGTGTCTGACTCAATCGATCTTGCCATGAAGACGTGGTCTTCGTCTTCTTCGGATGACGCTTCTTCCCATATGGCGTTGAGGGCCTTCTTGTGCTTAGGTGCTTGGTGGTTGAGCTTGGGGCACTCGGACTTGATATGTCCAAACCTGTTACACTCATAACACCTAATATTAGAACTTTTAGGCTTACCTTGGTTGGGTCGAGTCGTGGTTCGCTTTTGTCCCTTGGCTATCCTTCGAGCTAGGTTCATTAGTTCGGCAGTCAACTCCAGGTCAACTTCTTCTTCGGATTCATCTTCCTCCTCAGCTGGTGGTGGCTTGCTTGCGATTTTCTTCTTCTTTGAACCTGCAAACAAGGCTATACCCCTCTCGGGTTCCGAGTTGGACTGCTCATGTAATTCGAAATCGAAAAAGAGTTCATCTAACCTAATTTTAGAAAGATCCTTGGAGACCTTGTAGGCATCGACCATGGATGCCCACAAGGTAGTCCTCGGAAACGAGTTCAGAACATACCTTATAAGGTCGCGGTTTTCGACCTTTTGCCCGATTGCGTGTAGGTTGTTGACTATGTCTTGGACACGGGCGTGGAGTTGCATCGCGGACTCGTGTTCCTGCATTTTTAGTGTGTACAATTTATTGAATAACAAATCGTGTTTGCAAACCTTAGCTTGATCCGATCCTTCGTGTAACTCGATTAGTTTTGTCCAAAGATCCTTTGTGCTTATGAAGGGGCCGACGCGATTTAGCTCCTCCTTGGATAGGCCGCATTGGAGGATTTGTGTTGCCTTGGCGTCGGCTTCGACTTGTCGTTTTGTCGCAATGGTCCATTGATCATAATCCAAGGAGTCACCCACTTCATTATTCGGAAGTGTGAAACCCGTTTGGATTATGATCCACATCTCGATTTGGGTTTTGAGAAAGCATTCCATCCGACCCTTCCAATAACGGAAGTCATCTCCGTTGTAAAACGGAGGTCGGACGGTGCTAAAACCCTCGAGATGGGCCATTAGAACAAAAGACACAAGGAGACGAAGACGAAGAAACTAGCAACGACAAAAACAAGTACCAAGACTCGCGTCTTGGATTAGTAGTGCGGGAGAAAAACTTAACAAAGTGAAATAAAATAAAAAAAGAATTAAAAGAAAAATAAATCTGTAAAAAAGGCTAGATTGGTGGTTTCACCAAATCTTAGCAACCCCCGGCTCTGATACCAATTGTTGGATCGAAGCGGATCGCTAGAGGGGGGGGGGTGAATAGCGATAAAAAATTTTCTTTTAAAACGTTCGATAGACAATTAGACGCAGCGGAAATGTAAATAAAACCTAAATGAGACAAATAGTTTTTTTACTTGGTTCGTAGCCTTCGGCTACTACTCCAAGGCCCTAACGGTCCTAAACCGTGTACGGAGGGCAATTCACTAAAACACTCCTCCTCGTTGGAGGTAGGAGTTTTACGATTACAAAAGCCTTCGAAGCAAAAAGATAGAGAGACAAACCCTCTCTTCTATTAAAGTAAAATGCAATGAAAAACCTCGATTGAAAAGAATTGCAATATTGAAAGCAATAACAAATTAAGATTATACCAACAACTAAACAAAAGAAACTTTAAGCTAGGGTTGTTGGCAGCACTTCGTTGTTGTAGAGTCGTCGGAGAGTTGCAGCATAACGGAGGCTTTTGAGCACTTAGAATTGAGGATGAAACCCTAGGTTTGGCCCTCCTTTTATAGCCTTTGAGCCCCTTTTCGAGAGGAACCCTAGCCAATCAAATTTGAGCACAACTCCCCTTGAAATTTGGTGATAAGCCTTGACTCCTCGAATCTGATCATTGACCATCAGTCGACTGATGGTCATCATCAGTTGACTGATGGCAGCATCGATCAGTCTTGACCTTCGCGATCGGTGATTGACGGCATCGAGTCCTCAGTAGCGGTCGTGATGCTAGCTGCAAGGCAAAGTTAGCTCAAAGAAAACATTATTTTGACGGCCTCCGATCGTCCGATCTCGACCTAGACTACCTATGAGATGTCTTGGGTTGGATCTACGCTTAAGTCTCTCCCCGTAAAGAGGATACGACCTCACTTACGCTCGCACACACGAGCTTACCTCGATACTTACGTGTTACTTTTGCTTCCGGCCTTCCACTCGACTCCTTCGGCTCTCTCCGAAGTCACTCGAGTGTCGCCCGACCACCGCGGCTTCCTCCGGGTGTCGCTAGCCTTCAGCTCCAGCTATAGCAATTTTTTGCACACTCGGTTCAGCTCGTGAGATAACAACATGAGCTTAACTTTGTATCGTTTGCTATAATCAAAACTCAGGTTCGACTTAGGTGCCTACTGCACCAACAACGAGAAGGGTGCCAACAACACATGACGGTTAAAGGAGGCGCTTGTAGAAGCTGCTAACCCTAGGTTGACCGTCCGATCTTCTCATTGGCTTGAGAAGATCGTAGTAGGGCCATGACCACATCACAATTAATTTTATATATATATATATATATATATTTGTTTTTGCTTGTATGTATGTGATGCATGCTAGTAGAATAATGCTTGTATGTATATGATGCATGCTAGAATAATGCTTGTATGTATGTGATGCATGATAGTATAGGATAATAAAGGCCTTGATGCATATATGATACACATTCAAGATTAGATTAGATCTTAATCGAATCAACTCGAAAATGCCTACCAAGTCCTTGATACCCATCACTACCTCGATCATTTGTAGTTGTTGAATCTGCCAAAAGCAGAGCAATGCATATTATCTTGGTAGGGTGTGGAGGGACAATCTTGGTCCCGCCTATCACGGCTTGGGTTAGAGTAAGCTCAATTAGATTGAGTAAAACTAGTTAACTCAATTGGATTGAGTAGAACATAGGCATATTTCAACCGTTGGAAAGATAGGATAAGATAACATTTACACTAAATCTTGGGTGATTTAGCCAAAGCTAACTCAAGGTCTTTTGTAAATGTGGGTCTATATCCTATAAACAAGAGTTGCATAGAGATGTAATCTGTAATGTGTTACCCACCGATCATACTAAGTCTTGGGAAATTTAGCCAAAGCTAACTCAAGGCTTAGTATGATGTGGATCTTGTCCCACAAAATTATAGCATGTTTGTATGAATCTAGTAATGTGGTTTGACCACATTCATAACTCGATTCTACAAAATTCCTATAATTCAGTGGGAGTATCATTTGATTAAAGGCCTAATTAAATGATAAAAGGAATATGATATTAATTTTCTGCATTGTGTATGTTGTAGATTACTATGTCGACAAACACTAACACTTGTTGGTGCAGCAGGCACCTAAGTCGAACTTGAGTTTTGATTATAGCAAACGATACAAAGTTAAGCTCATGTCGTTATCTCACGAGCTGAAACAAGTGTGCAGAAGATTGCTATAGCTGGAGCTGAAGGCTAGCGACACCCGGAGGAAGCCGCAGTGGTCGGGCGACACTCGAGTGATTTCGGAGGGAGCCGATGGAATCGAGTGGAAGGCCGGAAGCAAAAGCAACATGTAAGTATCGAGGTAAGCTCGTGTGTGTGAGCGTAAGTGAGGTCGTATCCTCTTTACGGGGATGATCTTAAGCGTAGATTCGACCCAAGACATCTCATAGGTGGTCTAGGTCGAGATCGGACGGTCGAAGACCGTCGGAAGTATGTTTTTGTTGAGCTAACTTTGACTTGCAGCATCGATCATTGCCAGCTTGGAGGACTCATTGCGTGTATCGATCGATCGCCGAAGGTCATCAATCGATCGATCTTGCCATCGATCGGATCGATGGTCAATGATCGGTCCGAGTCAAGGCTTATCACTCCACCTCAAAGAGGTTTGGTGTCCATTTGTGATTGGTTGAAGACCCACTCGAAAAGGGGCTCAAAGGCTATAAAAGGAGGGCCAAACCTAGGGTTTTAACAACAATTCTAAGCCTCCAAAAAGTCTCCGTTACGCTGCAACTCTCCGACAACGAAGTCCTTCCATTCCGACGTCTAGGTTTAACTCTTATTATTCTTGTACGTCGGTATTAGTTTTTCTTGTCATTTACATTTCCGGAGCTTTTATCGTATACGAGGAGAGGGGGAGTGTCCCTCTACCTCAAGTTTTTGTGGTTCCTTCTTGTATCGATTAACTCCTACCTCTAACGAGGAGGAGTTCCTTTAGTGCTTTTGCCCTCCGTACGTGGTCAAGGACCACTAGGGCCTTGGAGTAGTAGCCTTCGGCTACGAACCAAGTAAAACCCTTGTGTCGATTGTTTTTTTTATTTTTACATTTCCGCTGTAATTAACTAATTATCTCTCGAGTTTTAACGAAAGAAAAAGAAAAGGTTTTTCGCTATTCACCCCCCCCCTCTAGCGAACCACATCGATCCAACAATTGGTATCAGAGCCGGGGGCGCTTAGATTTGGTGAAACCACCAATCTAACATTTTTTTTTACAGATTTGTTTTTCGTTCGTTTAAATTTTTCTCCCACACTACTAATCCAAGACGAAGTCTTGGTACTCTTCGTTTGATTTTGTTTTGCAAGCATTCACTTTTGGAGTAGCCGACGGTCAAATGGGCATAACTTTTTGTACAAGTTGACCCACGACACAGTCTACCTACAAAATCGAAGCCCTCATAGAGATCTACACTTCTTACGGGGGGTTTACCCCCGTAACAAGTTGTTTTTGTCCTCAAAAATCGACGTTTAGTAGCCTTTCGGGGACATCAAAGGTTGTGAGTACTTACTTTTTATTTAGTTTCTTATTTCGTTGCTTAACTTTCTATTTTTCATTTGTTTCTTTTTATTTCCCACACTACTAATCCAAGACGCAAGTCTTGGTACTTTCGTGTGTTTTTTTTTCGTTGCTAGGTCATCTTTTTAGTCTCCTTGTTTTTTGTTCTAATGGCCCATCTCGAGGGTTTTAGCACCGTCCGACCTCCGTTTTACAACGGAGATGATTTCCGTTACTGGAAAGGTCGGATGGAATGCTTTCTCAAAACCCAAATCGAGATGTGGATCATAATCCAAACGGGTTTCACACTTCCGACTAATGAAGTGGGTGACTCCTTGGATTATGATCAATGGACCGTTGCAACAAAACGACAAGTCGAAGCCGATGCCAAGGCAACACAAATCCTCCAATGCGGCTTGTCCAAGGAGGAGCTAAATCGCGTCGGCCCCTTCATAAGCGCAAAGGATCTTTGGACAAAACTAATCGAGTTACACGAAGGATCGGATCAAGCTAAGGTTTGCAAACGTGATTTGTTATTCAATAAATTGTACACACTAAAAATGCAGGAACACGAGTCCGCGACGCAACTCCACGACCGTGTACAAGACATAGTCAACACCCTACACGCAATCTGGCATAAGGTCTAAAACCGAGACCTTATTATGTATGTCCCAAACTCATTTCCGAGGACTACCTTATGTGAATCCATGGTTGATGCCTATAAGGACTCCAAGGACCTTTCTAAAATTAGGTTAGACGAACTCTTTCGGATTTGAATTACATGAACAATCCAACTTCCGGAACCCGAGAGAGTATAGCCTTGTTTGCAGGTTCAAAGAAGAAGAAAATCGCAAGCAAGCCACCACCACCCGAGGAGGAAGATGAGTCAGAAGAAGTTGACCGGAGTTGATTCACAACTAATGAACCTAGCTCGAAGGATAGCCAAGGGACGAAAGCGAACCACGACTCGACCCAACCAAGGTAAACCTAAAAGTTCTAACATTAGGTGTTATGAGTGCAACAGGTTTGGACATATCAAGTCCGAGTGCCCCAAGCTCAACCACCAAGCACCTAAGCATAAGAAGGCCCTCAACGCGACATGGGAAGAAGTGTCATCCGAAGAAGACGAAGATCACGTCTTCATGGCGAAATCAATTGAGTCAGACACGGAGACCGAACTTGAGTCAGAACCTGAGGATGACTCGGACTACGAAGCTACCTTCAAGTCAAGCCACGGATACGCATCTGGTTCAAAAGATACCCTTATGGTGAGTCGAACCTTATTTAATACTTTACATAATACGGTTAGTTTTTTTTCTAGTAAGTTAGCTAACTCCGACTCCAAGGTAGAGTACCTGGTTGAGGAAGTTAAACTCCTCAAACACGAGGTCTCCCTAACCTCTTCGACTAGTCGAGTTCAAGAGAAGGACTCAACTCGGGTTGAAAAACTCGAAGTTGAGAACTCACTCTTGAAAAGTCAAGTCGAAGATCTTAGGAATACGTTGGAAAGGTTTACTTTGGGATCCAAAGGACTTGACCTCCTACTTGGATCGCAAAGGGCCGTGTACAACAAGGCCGGACTAGGGTTTAGCTCAAACACGACCAATAAGTCGTATATGTCAATCGTAAGTAGACATAAAAAATGTGTCCAAGCATGGGTCCCTAAGACCACTTTGATTTCAACTCTAGGATCCAACTCGTACTGGGTTCCCAAGGACCAAATCCACTATGTGGATAGACCGAACCGATTCAACGGTCTAGGGGGAGCCAGTACAAAACATGTTTGTGTTTTAACTTAGAAATTGCATGCTTAGATTTTTTTTGTTTTTTTCGTGAACTCACTTAGAACACGTAAATAACCAACTAACAGCCTTCGAAAAGATTGAGCCTCGGGAGCCTCTTTTCAAAAACATAACCAACTAAAAGCCTTGAAAAGATTGAGCCTCAGGAGCCTCTTTTCAAAAATAACCAGATTAGACTAGGAAATAATCTTGGGTGAGTCAAGTCATCATTTTCTTGAAAATGGCTTTGTCTAAGGAAGTGGTCGATGATCCGATAAAGAAGGCCCCTGCCTCGCCACGACACGAAGCCATGATCTTGAAAAGGTAAAATTGACAAGCCTAGGGTTAAATCCAAATCTAATATAAAATTACTTGTACCTAAATCCACTTAATCAACTTAATTGGAAGTCATCTCAAAAAACACATAAGTATAACATGCTTGATCATATAGACTCCGGTGAGATGACCTAGGGTTAACAACTTACAACCAATTTTCTTAACAAAAATCTAACATCCAATCCAACCACCTTGTGTGTAGGATCAATGGATGTTGGACGTGATTGCTCCCACACATGGACCGGGATCAACTCAAATTCGCAAAGCTTGATTCAAAGCGACAAGGATCGGTAGCCTTTGGGAATAACGGCAAGCTCAAAATCATCGGATCAGGTGATATCGAGCTTAACACGAATTTTGTTATTAAAAATGTATTACTTGTAGAGAATTTTGAATATAACTTACTAAGTGTAAGCCAATTGTGTGATAATAACTATAAGGTTATATTTCTAGAAAATGAATGCGTAATTAATACCAACGAAATCTCTAAAACAATTCTTAAAGGAACTAGAAATAACAACATTTATACGATCAACTTAACCAACTCCTCAACTAAGTGTCTTATGACACGGCAAGAGGAATCATGGTTGTGGCACCGACGACTCGGTCACTCGCACCCAAGACTCGTCCACAAGATGAGTCAGAGTGGATTAGTCAGAGGCTTACCCAACCTCAACAATTTGGTTAATAAAATCTGTAATGCTTGTCAACAAGGAAAACAACCTAGGACACAAAACAAGTTAACTAACCAAGAACGAACCTCAAGTGTACTTGAGCTCAGATATGGATCTATTCGATTCACATGGAGCCAAGTCACTCAATAGAAGTCAATATTGCTTAGTCATGGTGACTACTCGAGTTTACCAGGTTAGGTTCATCAAACATAAAAATGATACCTAGATCAATTAATCAATCTATTCAAATTAATCGAGAATCAAAAAGACCTTAAGGTTAAAAGACTTAGAAGCGATCATGGTGGTGAATTCGAAAATCAAAGGTTCACCGACTTCTGTAACCTAAACGGATACCACCATGAATTCTCTTGCCCTAGGACCCCTCAGCAAAATGGCCTAGTGGAGCGGAAAAACCGAACTCTACAAGAAGCCGCTAG
The DNA here is from genome assembly GCA_025175895.1 of Wurfbainia villosa. Classification (NCBI taxonomy): domain Eukaryota; kingdom Viridiplantae; phylum Streptophyta; class Magnoliopsida; order Zingiberales; family Zingiberaceae; genus Wurfbainia; species Wurfbainia villosa. Next base: position 42,091,911 of record CM045998.1, on the reverse strand, counting down.
GACCATGTTGAACGAATACGACCTACCCGATAGGTTTTGGGCAGAAGCCGTTAGCACGGCTTGCTATGTCCAAAATAGGATCCTTATGGTAAAGAGGCACCTTAAGACCTCGTACGAGATTTATCACGATAAAATACCTAACATCAAGTACTTTAGGGTATTTGGGTGTAAGGTACATATCCTAAACACTAAGGATTACCTAGGGAAATTTACATCCAAAACCACGACCGGAATCTTTCTAGGATACTCGACTACAAGTAGAGCTTATGGAGTATAAATATGCAACTAATATTAACCAACTCTAATCAGGACTTGTTGATAATATCATTTCAATCAAGTCAAACTAGAGTTGAACATTTAGATGAATTATTTTCACATACTATTTTCAAAATCATCATGCTTGGACTTAAGGTTTTCTTAAACCCCCCCCCCCCCCCCCCACTTTTTCCTGATTTATGTCAAAAGGGGGAGAAAGAGCCAAAGTTAAGGGCCAAAGTTAGGGTTCAATTTCAAATTTTAACTTTGATTCTGGCCTAAGTTAAGGGGGAGTAAGGTTTAGGTTTCAACTCTTCGGAATTGAAAACTTTAAAGGCCTAAGTTAAGTAATGCCATTTACTTAACTCGTTATCTTTTGTGTTTGGAGTTAAGTAATGTCATTTACTTAACTCATTACCTTTTGTGTTTGGAGAACTAAAAGTCTTTTTCAAGTACTCACCCTCGGTCAAGGGGGAGGTTTCCTCAAGGGGGAGTACTTGAAGAAAATCCTTACTACTCCAACTTAATCTTCGTTTGTTTCTAATGCACATTATTCTTTATGCTTGCTATTTACTTAACTTTGTATGTGGGTTTGCCATAAATCAAAAAGGGGGAGATTGTTGGTGCAGCAGGCACCTAAGTCGAACCTGAGTTTTGATTATAGCAAACGATACAAAGTTAAGCTCATGTCGTTATCTCACGAGCTGAATCAAGTGTGCAGAAGATTGCTATAGCTGGAGCTGAAGGCTAGCGACACCCGGAGGAAGCCGCGGTGGTCGGGCGACACTCGAGTGATTTCGGAGGGAGCCGATGGAATCGAGTGGAAGGCCGGAAGCAAAAGCAACACGTAAGTATCGAGGTAAGCTCGTGTGTGTGAGCGTAAGTGAGGTCGTATCCTCTTTACGGGGATGATCTTAAGCGTAGATCCGACCCAAGACATCTCATAGGTGGTCTAGGTCGAGATCGGACGGTCGAAGACCGTCGGAAGTATGTTTTTGTTGAGCTAACTTTGACTTGCAGCAAGCATCAGTCGACTGCCAGCTTGGAGGACTCGACTGCCGTGTATCAGTCGACTGCCTAAGGTCATCAATCGGCGATCGCCATCGATCGTGATGATGGCCATCGATCGTGATGGTCAATGATCGGTCGAGTCAAGGCTTATCACTCCACCTCAAAGAGGTTTGGTGTCCATTTGTGATTGGTTGAAGACCCACTCGAAAAGGGGCTCAAAGGCTATAAAAGGAGGGCCAAACCTAGGGTTTTAACAACAATTCTAAGCCTCCAAAAAGTCTCCGTTACGCTGCAACTCTCCGACAACGAAGTCCTTCCATTCCGACGTCTAGGTTTAACTCTTATTATTCTTGTACGTCGGTATTAGTTTTTCTTGTCATTTACATTTCCGGAGCTTTTATCGTATACGAGGAGAGGGGGAGTGTCCCTCTACCTCAAGTTTTTGTGGTTCCTTCTTGTATCGATTAACTCCTACCTCTAACGAGGAGGAGTTCCTTTAGTGCTTTTTCCCTCCGTACGTGGTCAAGGACCACTAGGGCCTTGGAGTAGTAGCCTTCGGCTACGAACCAAGTAAAACCCTTGTGTCGATTGTTTTTTTTATTTTTACATTTCCGCTGCAATTAACTAATTATCTCTCGAGTTTTAACGAAAGAAAAAGAAAAGGTTTTTCGCTATTCACCCCCCCTCTAGCGAACCACATCGATCCAACAACACTCTCTCCCTGCGTTCTGTCCTTGAGAAGGACAAGCTCAATGGAGCAAATTTCCTGGACTGGTACAGGAACCTGAGAATCTTTCTCACCCAAGAAAGGAAACTGTACGTCCTGGAGCAGCCCATTCCGGAGGCACCTCCTGCCACTGCCTCACGAGCTGACAAAGATGCTTACAAGAAGCATCAAGATGATGCACTAGATGTGTCATGTCTTATGCTCGCGACCATAAACTCTGAGCTTCAGAAGCAACACGAGTTCATGAATGCTTATGATATGGTTGAACATCTTCATCAACTATATCAAGGACAAGCAAGGCACGAGAGATATAAAGTCTCTAAGACATTATTTCAGTCCAAGATGCAAGATGGGACTCCCTTAGGTCCATATGTACTCAAGATGATTGGGTACGTAGAAAACCTACAGAGATTGGGATTCCCCCTTGGCCAAGAGCTGGCCACTGACTTGATCTTGCAGTCTTTGCCACAAAGCTACAATCGATTTGTCATGAATTACAACATGAATGAAATTGATAAGCCACTTCCTGAGATGCTCAGCATGTTGAGAACTGCTGAGCTCAACCTTAAGAAGGGAAAATCTGACTCCATTTTGATGGTGCAAAAGAAGAAAAGCAAGGGCAAGCCTAAAGGTAAGGGAAAGTCCCAAGCCAAGGGCAAAGGCAAATAACTGAAACCCAAAGGAGAGGTGACCAAAGAAGGGGCTTGCTTCCACTGCAAGGAAGTTAGACACTGGAAGCGTAACTACAAAGCATACCTGGAAGATCTTAAGAAGAAGAGAAGTGAGACTTCTACTTCAGGTATAAATGTTATAGAAGTCAATCTATCTATTTGTTCATCATGGGTATTAGATACCGAATGTGCATCTCACATTTGTACCAATGTGCAGGCGCTGAGAAATAGCAGGGCATTGACAAAGGGCGAGGTAGATCTACGAGTAGGCAATGGAGCAAGGGTTGCTGCTGTTGCTGTGGGAACTTATGATCTATCTCTGCCCTCTGGGCTTGTATTAGAATTAGATGAATGTTGTTATGTGCCTGCTTTGACTAAGAACATAATTTCAGTTTCTTGTTTGGATAAGAAAGCATTTACATTTATAATAAAGAACAAATATTGTTCAGTTTATTTAAATGATATGTTCTAATGTAGTGCACCTCTAATGAACGGACTCTACTTTCTAGACTTAGAGAGCTCTATCTATAACATAAGTACCAAAAAGGTTCAAGTCAAATGAGTTGAACCAAACCTATCTCTGGCATTGTCGCTTAGGTCCCATAAATGAGAGTCGCTTATCTCAGCTCCATAAGAATGGGCTGCTAGACTCATTTGATTTTGAATCATATGAGACATGCGAGTCTTTCCTTTTAGGCAAGATGACCAAGACTCCCTTTAGTGGACACAGCGAAAGAGCAACAGACTTGTTAGGACTTATACATAGTGATGTATGTGGCCCTTTCAATGTTGCTTCTAGAGGTGGTTACAGGTACTTCATTACATTTACTGATGACTTCGGTAGATATGGTTATGTGTATCTCATAACACATAAATCAGAATCCTTTGAAAAGTTCAAAGAATTAAAGAATGAAGTACAAAACCAGCTTGGCAAGAGTATTAAGATACTTCGATCAGATCGAGGTGGTGAATACCTTAGCCATGAGTTTCGTGACTATCTAGCTAAGTGTGGGATTCTATCCCAACTCACTCCTCCTGGAACACCACAGTGGAATGGTGTGTCCGAAAGGAGGAATCATACCCTATTAGATATGGTACGATCTATGATGAGTCACACAGACCTTCCTATATCCTTTTGGGGATATGCTCTAGACACAGCAGCCTTCACCCTTAACCGTGTACCATCCAAGGCTGTGATAAAGACACCATATACGATATGGACAGGGAGAAATCCCAAGATATCTTTCATGAGGATTTGGGGTTGTGAGACTTACATTCGACGTCAAGTCTCAGACAAACTAGGACCCAAATCCGATAAGTGCTATTTTGTTGGATATCTTAAGGAGACCAAGGAATATTACTTCTACATTCCCAGTCAGCACAAAGTGTTTGTGGCAAAGACTAGGGTTTTTCTAGAAAGGGATTTTGTTTCTAGAAAAACTAGTGGGAGTACGTTCGATCTTGAAGAAATTCAAGATAAGGACCATAACACTGATGCCTTGATAGAGGTTGAATAGGAACCACAAAGTGTTGTGGATAATGAGATTGTTGCACAAAGAGTTGTGGAATAACCACCTGTTCAAGTAGACCTACCTCTTCGCAGGTCAGATAGGGTACGTCGTCAGCCTAAGAGATACTCATTTCTCTTGTCTGACCATGATGACGTCATGCTCATTGAGAATGAGCCTACCTCCTATCAGGAAGCTGTGATGAGCCCAGACTCTGAGAAATGACTAGAGGCCATGAGATCCGAGATGGAATCCATGTACACCAACCAAGTATGGACTTTGGTTGATCCACCTGAAGGGGTCAAACCCATTGGGTGTAAGTGGGTCTTTAAGAGAAAGACTGACATGGATGGACTTATGCATACCTATAAGGGCCGATTGGTGGCTAAAGGTTTCAAGCAAATTCATGGTATTGACTATGATGAAACCTTTTCTCCAGTGGCGATGTTTAAGTCCATTCGGATCATGCTTGCTATTGTAGCGTACCATGATTATGAGATCTGGCAGATGGATGTCAAAACCGCATTTCTGAATGGAAACTTACTCGAGGATGTGTACATGACACAACCTGAGGGTTTTGTAGATCCACAACATACTGAGAAAGTATGCAAGCTACAAAGGTTCATTTATGGGCTAAAGCAAGCTTCTCGGAGCTGGAATCTTCGATTCGATGATGCTATCAAACAGTTTGGTTTCATCAAGAATGAAGATGAACCCTGTGTCTACAAGAGGGTTAATGGGAACACAGTTATCTTCCTTATATTGTATGTGGATGACATACTACTCATTGGGAATGATATCCCTTCGCTATAGTCTGTGAAGACTTGGCTGGGGACGTGCTTCTCAATGAAGGACTTAGGTGAAGCAGCCTGTATTCTAGGCATCAAGATCTATAGAGATAGATCTAAGAGATTGCTTGGCCTAAGTCAAAGTACATACATTGACACGGTATTACTACGGTTTACCATGCATAATTCCAAGAAGGGACTTCTGCTGATGTCACATGGTGTGAGTCTTTCGAAGACTCAAAGTCCCTCTTCTAGAGAGGAGAGAGACCGCATGGATAAAATCCCTTATGCATCTGCTATAAGATCTATCATGTACGTCATGCTGTGTACTCGTCCTGATGTCTCGTATGCTTTGAGCATGACGAGTAGATACCAGTCAGATCCAGGTGAGAGTCACTGGATAGCAGTCAAGAATATTCTTAAGTACTTGAGAAGGACTAAAGAATATTTCTTGATATTTGGAGGCGATGAAAAGCTAGCTGTAAAGGGTTACAGTGATGCCAGCTTCCAAACTGACTAGGATGATTATAGATCGCAGTCAGGGTTTGTGTTTTGCTTGAATGGTAGCGCTATGACTACCCACAGAGGCTAACATCGCAGATCCCTTGACCAAGGCTTTGGCACAGAAAAAGCATGATGGTCACACTAGGTCATTGAGTATTATATACTATGATGATCGGCACAAGTGCTAGTGGGAGATTGTTAGTGAAGGCCCTAGAGTCAATCATGTGATAATTGTTGTATGGACTTTATTGTATCATATTCCTATTCATAAAGGCATGGTTATTATATTTACTTGTATTGGTATCTAATAAACTAAGTATAATAACGTCATTGAGTAGAAGGTTCTTATCTATATCAGTGCTTATGTTCCTAAATCAGTTTAGGAGCATTGCCAACGTTACAAGAACCTATAGGATCACACACAAAGGGCAATTAGATGGAGATTAGGTTCATATGATGAACCATGAGGATTAGGTTCATGGGATGAACCAAATTGGATTAAGAGTAATCCAAATTAGACTAATTGAGTTAGACTCAATTTGATTCAAGTGTTGAATGAGTCTAATTTAGATTTGATTCATTGAGTCAATTTAAATTAATGAATAGAGATTCATTAAATCAAATTGACTTGAATCAAGTGGTTAGATTTGATCAACCATGGGAGATAAGAGGTCAAGTTTGACTTGACTTGAGAGGGAAGATGAATGGTCAATTTTAACTTGACCAATTGCCATGTCATGGTGACATGGCATGTGGGCCGACCAATGATGATGTTCCACATCATCATGGACTTATCATGTGGTGCCACCTCATGAGGGAGACCAAGAGCCATTGGCTCTTGAAGTTACATGCATGCATGCAACCCCCACCCATTGAAGTGGCCGGCCACTTTCACAAAAGGGTGAATTCATTTGGTGAGTAACTCCATCTTCTTCTTCCTTGGATCTTCTTCCTCTCAAGCTCTCTCCCAATCCTCTACTTTGGCCGAAACTTCCAAGGGGTGCTAGCACACTCTAGGTTTTTCTCCACCATTTGTCTGTGTGGATACCAATAGAGGAGTGTACACTTGACACTCTTGAGTTCCGACAAAGCATTTGGACGAGCGGGATAAGCGAAGGGCGTCGCTACGAGGGTAATGCTCTTATCTTGTAGATCTAAGGTAGATCTAGGGTATTTAAACACATACATGTTTTTATTTTTTATATCTTCGCACGGATCCGTGGCCAGGTTTTGAGGTTTCTGCAACGCAAAAAGCGGTTTTTGCGGCTCGGAATGCCCAACAATTTTTACATGGTATTTATATTGTTCTTCTTTTCTAATTCATTTCTTTAATATAATCTTTCATTATAAGTCAATCTATATATAATGCTTATGTCATAGGTATGCCGCCTAAGAGAATTGAGCGCCCCCCAGTTGTGCCTACGCCTGACGATGACAGTGCTCCTGCTCCTATTGGTTAGTTATGTGATTTTATATATGTATATTTTGTTTTCTATTTATTTAACTTATTAATTATTAATATTATTTGATTTACAGTTCATCCGAGCCATAGAGAGACACGAGGCACACACTCCGATCAACTCCGATGACAAATTGAGGAATGGGGTAGATTACCCATTACCTTTTGTAAGAGCGATGGTCACCCTGTAGGGAAAAATCCGGATCATGACATTCACAATATCACAAGTGAATACTTAGCACAACCACAGCGGAAACTAAATATAAACCGGATCCCTCCAGAGATCCATTTAAAATATCTAAATCATTTTCTTATTCTACTTTGTCTAGATCCTATCTTGAAGGAGAAGTATACCTTTGATGCGAGTCCTTCGCAATCCCGCAAATCCAAAAGCTATCGGATCTCAATATGGTAAGTATAACCGTATCTCCACAGTATCCACACTGACACTCAGCAGTTTTGGAGTCACGTTGTGCTAGCAACCCTAGAAAATGCCAAGAACACTTGGAAGAAAATGATGGAGAAGATGGAGAAGAACTCTTGGCTTGCTTCTTGTCTTACACGCCCAAGTCACAAGCACACCAAAGCTTTCACGTTGAAAGCCTTTCAATAGCCCCCAAGCCATCAACTCCATTACTCCTAATCAATACCATGACCCTTAGTATTCCATTTCATCAATGCCTTAAAACCTCTCATCTCCTCATCATGAATACCAAGACCCATGGTATTCCCATGCATGTTAATCACACATGATGATCGATGACCCTTGGTTTTCCCCGCATGATGATTATCTTCCATGGTTTAACTTGAGTCTAACTCAAGTTTAACCAGCTTGAGTCTAACTCAAGTCTTGGCCATTTGCTCAATTGTTCTTTTAATTAACTAAAAGAAACCATCTCCAAAACAGAATGTCATTTGTGTGTGACACAATAGGCTCTTGTAACATTGGCAATGTGTCTAAAACCCCCTTTTATACACATAAGCAATGAACGACATCTAGCAATATATAATTGCTACCCAAGTTACAAGAAAGTCGAGATCCGACAACCTTTCCGTGAATATAATCATGTATGACGGTATCCTTCTATCTTTGATATCTTAGATCGATCAATGAGGTATAGACCGTGTCATCCCCTTATCGATCTTTATGTTTCTTGATCCCCAAGTAGACTCACTCAAACAAATGAGCTCAATATCTCATATTGACTCATTTGGGCATGACCATGCATTTAGTGGTCATACTCTATCAAGAGGCCAAAGATATCACTCCCATTATATGGGAGGGATAGATCTCATCTACATCACTCACATCCCTCCGCATAATTCGTTACATACTCAGTGATCGCCATTATAGTGCACTCTGTTACAGGTGACGTTAGACGATACCAAAGTACATAACTCCTTATGTAGGGAACCGTAGTGACTTCAGGTCTAAGGACTATTCATACCAATAGTCACATGAGAAAGTATATGACACTCATATAACAATCTATGACACTTTTTCATGACAGGTCAATTCAGTACATATATTCTCCAATATATATACTTATGTGTCAATGTGATATTACATATCCATAACTTATGAGATCAAGTCATCCATTGACTTACATGCTAGTCTCAATGTATCAATATATCCCTTTGTCTATTAATACAATATTTGACTAGGAATGTTTAAGAATAGTATTCTCTATAGCTTCTCATAATCAATTATACCTATTGATATACTGTAGATTGGAACCTACTATTCAAGGGCATTATTATATTTATTTACTGGCACACACATAAAGTAAATATAATAATCAATCTTTGCCTGTTATAAATGAAATATGATACATATGATCCCTAATCAATCATCTCATGATTGACACTGAGGGCTGACACTAACACACCCTATCGGGACAAATACAGTTGCTTTTATGACAGAGTTAGGTCTGTCAATTAAGAAGTTCGCTCCCCTACAAGCCAAGAGCTAGAAGAATATCCCTGTGGATAATAAACAAATGATATATGACCGATTAGCAATAAGTACAAGTAATTTGATATTTATATAATCAACCATCATTTGTTACTAAATTTCAATATTGGTATTTTTTTAGGCTACTTTCGATATCAGTTTTGCTGAGGAGGCAACGTCGGTAAGAAAAGAGACCGACAGATTAATGAGTGCAAGGTACATAGACAATCAAAATAAGATGCACATTCATTATAAGAGCCTATTACATCTTCCCCCTATCGAGCGCCGACATCATATGCCGATCGAGTTTTGTGAGACACAGGAAGATTAGAACTATATGTGCGATCTTTTTGAATCAGAGAACTTTCAGGTAACTCAATCTATATAATTTATCTGAGCTATATATAAATTAAAATATTTGTTCTATAACTCCTGTTTTACGTTTTATGTTAACAAATTTTTATATTGTAGACACGATCGACAATAAATGTTCAAAATCGAGCACAACTACCATTTACCCATCGAGATGACTCAAAATCATTCATCTAATACAGTTACGATGGTGTAAGTATAAACTTTATAGTTATAGTATATTGTTTGGTATTTTTAATATTAACACATTATAATATTTTTTAAATCGATCAGTCTCAGAGAAAAGATCGGATTACTATCTTTAATACAATCCACTGTAGCTCGTCAAAAGGGTGGAGTGGGGAGAGAACCGAGGCTGCATATGTAAAATATAATTGATAAAATTTAGTAAAGTTATTTTTAAATTTGCATAATTTTTTGTAAACATATTAATAATATGTTTGTTATTCTTAGAGTGATATGGTGAGACTACGAGATGAAAATATCCAATCACAAGAAATCGATGATGACATCGATGCAGTTCAGATTGTAGATCAGGTTTGTGATCAAGTCCTCGGTGTTCGTTTTGGATATATTAGAGGACTTGGAAGTGGGCCAAAACCAGTTAGATCCACTTTTTCAGATGCCATCTCCTGCTCCAGAACAACTACCACAGCACTGCGTGAACAACTTTAGTCCACCCAGTAAGAATCAAAGGGGACGAAAGAGGAGCTAGCAAACACTCAAGTTCGATTAGCTAGCACTGAAGATGAGTTGACATCAATGAGATCAAGACAAGATATGTTTGAAGCAATTCTGAATGGGCTTGCACCTGGAGCATTACAATCATTGATGCATGAGTCATCTTTAGCTCTACCTCCTCCACCATCTTAGAGTTTGTAACATTTATATTTTTAGCTACTGAAATTGTGAATTTGAATGTTTTTGCATTTTAATACTATGAATTTGTGAAATTGAATGTTTTGGACTTTAAATTGGATGTTATGTTAGTTGTTTTAAATGTATATGTTGGTTGTATTGTTTGAGTTATATGTTGTTAAGTTAAATTGTAGTTGATATTGTATTACAGGATTTCGAATACAAATTAAATGAATTCTAGAAATTTATATTTTCATGGTTAGCGATGATTTTTTCCTATTTCGTCGCTAATTGTTGATATAGACATCAGGATTTTGAGGTTTAGCGAGGAAATTTATAATTTTGTCGCTAGAGTTTGTCATATCAGTCGAGTCGCCAGTTGACACAGTCGCCTACTGTGGGACATTAGCGACGAAATTTATCAATTTCGTTACAAAGGAGTCCCCAGTTGATTCGCCAGTCGAGGGTCTCCCGATTTTGTGGTTGGCCAAAAATTAGACAGTCGACTGCTTTCTTGCATCTGTCGAGTGGTATTTAGTGATGAAATGAGTTGTTTCCATAGTTAACTCATTAGTCGAGTCGATAGTCGAGTCTCTTGCGATTCTGTGGCGAGCCAAAAAAATAGACAGTCGACTGCTTTATTGAGTCACTCGACTGATGTTTAGTGACGAATTTGGTATATTTCATCGCCAATATCAACGATTTTCCTCTTTCTGACATTCTAGATTTTGGGATGAAATTTTTATTTTTGGCGACATTTTTTATTTCGTCGGTAATATTAACGACGAAATATTTTTAATTCGTCGCTAATGTGTCTTAGCGACAAGCTTATTACGATGACTCTAGCGATGAAATAGTTTCGTCGTAAAATGTATTTAGCGACAAATGTTTGGTATTAGCGATGAAAAAATGTCGTCACTATTTTCCCTTTTTGTTGTAGTGATAGCGGACATCTTTACCAAACCATTACCTGAAGTAGAGTTCAGTCTGCTTAGACAAAGATTAGAAATGAGCATAGTAGAGTAGGACCCATTGTTTACTTATTATCTTTTTTTCTTTTGTGCTACATGGAACTAGATTAGGACTTACCTTAGAAAGCATGAACCTATAGTCTTAAGGAGCCAACACATCTCACAACACATAAGTTAAATGTGATTGTGTACTAAGCTACGTAGATGAGCATGAGATGTTAGGACTTTACTCCTGATTCCAGATGTAGAACAAGTGCATCGACATGAATCATGGAGTATAATTTTTTAAAATAACCAACTCTAATCAAGACTTTTTGATCGTCTTATATCAATTGAGTTAAATAGAGTTGAACATTCTTTTTAGATGAGTTATATTGAAACTATTATTTAGGAGACATGCTTGGACTCATTTCTTCTATCATTTGAATTTTTAATGCTCTTTCGAAAAGGTTATTAAGAGTTCCTTTACATACATGTTTAAGAATGCACCCCTCACAAAATCATTTTTGATATATGGCAAAAGGGGGAGAAAAGGAGTTAATGGGGAGAAATTGTAAGGGGTTAACTTTTTTCGAAAAGTTCACTTAACTTAGTTTTCAAAACTCACCTAGGGTCAAGGAAGAGGTAACCTTAAGGGGGAGGTTTTGAATTCTTTAAGGCTTACTATTTCCTTAACTTTGAATTGGTTTGCCATAGATCAAAAAAGGGGAGATTGTTGGTGCAGGGGCACCAGATAATCGAACATAGATTTTGATAATAACAAAGATTTAAAGTTAAGCCATTCTTGTTATCTCATATGTTGTGTTGAGTGTGCAGGTAATGTGTTAGGCTTTGCAAAGGTTAATGATGCCTGGAGAGTCTCAAGACGAGAAACCTCGGTGGTCAGGTGATACCAGGAGAACCTCGGAGAGTCGAGGAACCTTGGTGGTGACTGGAAACTAAGCGACAGGTCAGAAGGACCAAAGGTAAGCTCCGGGTGTGGAGTGATGGTAAGGACGTGTCCTCCATACGGGAACGATCGTAGGTAGCGATCCGACTAAGACTTCGAGGAAGGTCTAAGTCGTGATCGAACGGTACAGGATCGTTGGATTTTGCCATAAATAAAGATTCTTGTGCTAACCATGTATTGCAGGTGAGTTATCTAGCTATCAGTCGATTGGAGAGAAATGGCAGTCGACTGAACCACCATCAATCAACTATTGTATGACATTAGTCGACTGCTGGTCAAGATGATCACTTCGAGGAGAGTCAAGATAAGATCCACCAAAGAAGGGGTGATGTGGAGGTTTGACCCAGATTTGGATCTCAACGAGATGAGATTCAAATGGCTATAAAAGGAGAGACAAATCATTCATTTCTATCATTTAAAAAGGCTCCCAAAGTTCTCTGACAATCCAAGTGCTCTTCGACAATGCAACACTGTTGTAATGCCGACCACACGTGCATCTCCATCTTATTAAGTCGGTATCTTTTGTTAAGTTGCTTTTTTCCTTTGTATTTATTGTTGCTAAGAGGAGAGGTAGACTTGTTACCTCTTCTTCTACATTCCTTTTTGTAATCGTTGTCTCTTACCTCCAAGAGGAAGAGACCTTTTAGTGGATTACCCATCGGAAGCGATCTAGGATCGCGGGGCCTTGAACTAGCAACCGGTTGGTTGTGAACCAAGTAAAAATAAAGTTGTCTCTTGTGTTTTGTGTTATAGCTTTCCACTGCATACTTTGTTTTAATCGATGAAAAGAAAAGGTTTTCGAACGCTATTCATCCCCCCTCTAGTGTTTCTTGATCCTACATGAACAACTGAGCCATGTCTCCTCTATAGGTAAGCTTGAGCGGATCAACTCAAGTTGTTAACAGGTCTCCTCTGTAGGTAAGCTTGAGCGGAGCAACTCAAGTTGTCAATCTCAGATCATTGACTCTTCTCAGAAGGTTAAGATGAGATTTCCAAGTGTCTTACCATCCAATATACCGTGCACCCATCGCAGAGAGCATCGAAGATGAATCCCATGCAGGTGAGGCGGGTGAAGTATGCTCTCGGACGAGCTACTGAGTGAAACGACTTAACTCGACCAAATGGATGAGTATAAGCACTTACCATGGCCAAGTGGTCGGAAGGGGTAAAGTATGTTATCAAACGAGCTATCGAGTGAAACAACTTAACTCAATTGAGTGGATGAGTACAAGCATTTACCCTGGCCAAGTGGTCGGAAGGGGTAAAATATGTTCTCAAACGAGCTACCGAGTGAAACCACTTAACTCGACCGAGTGGCCATTTGGCTATGCAGTCGAGTGATTGACTGATTATACAATCGAGTGGTCAACTGGCTATGCGGCCAAGTGTCAATTGACTATATGGACGAGTGGCCGACTAACTATGTGGTCGAGTGGCCGAGTGACCGACTGATTATGCAGCTGAGTGATCAGCTTGCTATGCGACTGAGTGGCCTGCTTATTATGAGACTAGGTAGCCAACTAGCTATGCAGCTGAGTTGTCGACTTGTTATGCAATCGAATGATCAAATGAATGATAGGGATCATATTGCATGATTACTTTCTGTAGACTGTGTGTCATGGTGAGGGGGTTTCCTCCAATGAGAAAGTTATGGAAGGAACTCCTTGTAGTGCATCTCGATGTCTTGCTCAGAGTTTCCACAGATGATGTCAACTGATGCGGTACAGATTTTTAGCTCCTCAAGATTATACCGTCGAGGAGGGATTCTCTCCGACTGCAACAATAAATTTCTTCTTGCTCCTTTTCTATCAAAGTTAACACACGTTAAATCGCTACCGGCCTACCCAGTGGCGATCATCCGATGCTTAAGTTAGAGCTTGTATGAGGAAGAGATGCAAGCTAGTAATAGTAGCAGAGATAATGAATGTAGTAATAGAAAACTAGTAGGTGTGTGAGAATGATTGAGATCTCTCCTCCCTCCTCCTTTATCTCCTGTAGCATTAGGGCTAGCTGTTGTGTAACAGACTGCAAGAGTGACCATCCACGTGGAGAGCCATGCCGTGACTATGCTATTAGGTCATTTAGGAAATTGTTACGTAGAGAATCTTTTGTGGAGCCTATGAGGCATCTTCAATCTGTTACTAAAGATGATGACGTGCATGAATAAACTCTAACAAACCCTTAAGGGAACCTTTTGGGAAGTCCCACCTTAATTGATGCATTACTCCTTCCTCTGATCAAGCCTTCTGCTAACCTCCCAAGTCAACACTTTCTTGACTCAGCACCCCCTCCATTCCCCAAGCTGCCCCTTCCTAACTCAATGCCTTGCCCGCTTCCTGCGTCACTCCTTCCCGACTCGGCACTCCGCCTCCTTTCCGAGCTATTCCTTCCTAACTCAACACTCCACCTTCTTCCGGAGCCTTTCCTTCCCGACTTGGCACTACGACTTCTTCCTGAGTCGTTTCTTCTTGACTCGGTACTCCGACTTCTTTTTGAGCTGCCCCTTCCTGACTCGGCACTCCACCTTCTTCTCGAGCTATTCCTTCCCGTCTCAGCACTAGATCCATTATTTGAGTTGCTTCCTTTCTGATTCAACACTTGGTTCACTTTCTGAATTGCTTCCTTCCACTATACATTTATTATTGTAGTATCAACACTATTGATCAAGTATTATTGTCCAAGTACTATTGATCGAACACTATTGGCAAGTACTATAGGTTGAGTTATTGACATTAAGTCACTCCTAACTATACTTGGATATAACCCCCATGTCATCTTAAGATGTACTTAAGCATGACCCAGTGTGGACCTTACCTACATATGACTTACCGTCTATTATCATCACATGCCTTACTTAGATATGACTTCCTATCTACTATCAACACAAGCCTTACTTCGGTATAGTATGTTGCCTACCTCCACATATAAGCATAAGGCATGCTCATCAGGTAGGACTTGGGAGCTTCTTCTCTCAAGTTCTTTTCCTTCATTCCATTTCCCCCCCTCAAGCTTTCACTTAAGCATCAAAAGGGTAATGCTGAGATAATTCCTAGTGCGCTCTTATGTGTGTTGATTTATGCAGGTCCAATCACATTATGAGAGAGTTTCGTTAGTGAAGTGACAGATTTTCACCGCATTATTAATCATGACGAATATTTATGTCAAATTCTTGGGCTACCTCATGTATACTTTTGAATAACAATTAGAGAATACTCTACCCAAGCTACGCTCACCACTGAGCAGGAGTGGTCTATGGGAATGTCATAACAAATAAACAGTGTACTAAAGTAAAATTAATACCTCATATGAAATACCCCAAAACACAAAGAATCAATCTTATAGTTATCCTATAAGAATCAAGAGATCTTACAACTTTAAAATTCAAGAACAATATAAGAAGTGAATTTTAAAAAAAGATGTGCATATTGTTGATGTCTGGTTTATAAAGTACAATCTGAGTGCGGACAGAATAACGGTATAATACCACTTAGGCGAAGTCGAGGTAGAGTTGGATTCTATCTCCTTAAGACGAATTTGTCCCACACACGGTGCTCACGGAATATGACAATCGTCTCCCAAGATACCATGACTTTATCTTGCGATAGCAACACTACAAATCGCAAGACCTCCGAACCGAAGAAGCTTTTCAAACTCTCTAGAATGCAAGTATGCAATGCAATGCTTGCTTTTCCTTGAATTGGAATGAATTGGATGAAACAAATGAATGAGAGATCTTATTTATACTTGTCAAGGGATAGAGGAGCCTTTTGGTTCAATAAAATCTCATCCATTCAATTTAAATAGATGAACTAGATTGCATCCCTTCCCAAGAGACACAATGTCTGTTCATTTGGATGAATCTAAATCTTTTATTTTGAATTTAATGACCAAGATTAAGTCATCCAAAAAGGTACTTATGCCCCTTCATTTGAATGAACCGGATTTATCCATCTTAATCCGATGATCTAGATTAAGCCATATTAATTTCTCATTCATCTAATTGAGAAAATTATTTATTTGATCAATTAATTTTCCAACAATCCCCCACATGAATGAAAATTTAATGCATGCATGTATGTTGACACCAAAGGAGAGTTCAATCAAAAGACTATTGCATCAAGCAAGGTAGCTTGTAGTTTTGAACCTTTCGTAATAAAATACCATCATATTTTACTATGCTGCTTAGTGAACGTGATGTCTTGAACTACTCATCTATTTGTGTAAACCAAGACAATGATACATACGCAATAATATTTCTCACATCTTTTATGGTTCTCAAGGTTATGCCCATTTTGAGCATGGACAACATCTTGGATTCATAAGTGTTTCATTAAAGTGGCCCCATCTTCACACTTATATAGGTGACCTTCTATCAAGAGTATCCTACCATACTCTATTTTTACAAGTATAGGAGTCATTAAAAGTTTATAACTTAACCTCACTATATGTGATAGGAATCACTTTTCATCCTAGGAATGAGAGGGAAACTAGTCCAAGTGCTCATACGAACTTTCATAATTTTGTTGTCCCATTGAACCAAGATATTTGGATCTCCAGTTAATAAAGTTGGGTTACTACTATGAATGTTCTTATTTGTAGATTTTTAATCCCATTCCTCTTGATGTGCAGTATATTTGATCTCTGCTTAAACCTTTTGTTAATGGATCTGCCAAGTTATCTTATGATTTTACATAATCAACAGAGATAACTCCAATTGAGATCAACTTCCTAATAGTGTTATGTCGTCGACGAATATGTCACGACTTACCATTGTACATGCTATTTTATGCCCTTCCAATTGTTGATTGATTATCACAATGTATTATTACGGCACGCACTGGCTTTGCCCAACACGGGATATCTTCTAAGAGGTTACGAAGCCACTCGGTCTCTTCTGCGGCTTTATCCAAAGCTATAAACTCCAATTCCATAGTTGATCGAGCTATACATGTTTGTTTCATAGATTTCCATGACACAACTCCTCCACCAATGGTAAATACATATCCACTAGTGGATTTAGAGTCTTTTGTGTCAGATATTCAATTTGCATCACAATAGCCTTCTAGTACAGCTGGATATCTAGCATAATGTAATCCATAATCTAAGGTATATCTTAAATATTTAAGAACCCTTATTAATGCCTTCTAGTGGCTATCATTTAGATTACTTGTAAATCTACTTAATTTGTTGATTGCATAAGCAATATCAGGACGTGTGCAGTTAGCGATGTACATCAAACTGCCAATTATCCTCGAATATTCCAATTGTGATACAGGTTCACCATGGTTCTTAGCCAAACATAAGCTTAAGGCTATCAGTGTTTTTACAGGAGAAAGATCATATGCATTAAATTTCCTTAGCACTATCTCAATATAATGAGGCTGCGAAAGGATAATTCCTTCAGATGTCTTAGTGATCTTAATCCCAAGCATAATATCTACTATACCCATATCTTTCATGTCAAAGGTTTTGATTGACATCCTTTTAGTAGTCATCATTATATCATGATTACTCTCCATGATGAGCATATCGTCTACATATAGACAGATGATGACAAATGAGTTAGGTGTGTCTTTGATATATATGCACTTATCACACTCATTAATTTTAAATCCATTTTCCATAATAATTTTGTTAAATTTCTCATGCCACTATTTTGGTGCTTGTTTTAGTCCATAAAGTGACTTTACAAGTCTACACACCTTATTTTCTTGTCCAGGAGCTACAAACCCTTCAAGTTGCTCCATATATATTTATTCTTCTAATTCACCATTTAGAAATATTATTTTCACATCCATTTGATGTATCTCAAAGTTATGTATTGCAGCAATAGCAATAAGTATTCGAATGGATGTGATCCTTGTTACCGGTGAATATGTATCGAAGAAGTCAAGGTATGCCTTTTGTTTGAATCCTTTGGCTATTAGCCTTGCCTTATACTTGTCAATAGATCCATCAACCTTATATTTCCTCTTTAGGATCCATTTACATCCTAAAGGCTTGATCCTAGGTGAAATATCCACCAATTCCCAAGTATGATTTGCATGATGGAATTTATTTCACTATTGAGGGCTTCTTTCCAAAAAGGAGCCTCAGGACTTGATAAGGCTTCGCTTATTCTCCTCAATTCATTTTCCAACATATAAGGCATAAAATCAGGACCAAATAATTTTGCTATTTTAGTCCTCTTACTACGTTTTGGTTTTTCATTATTTCCAAGATTATCCAAATTTGTAGCTTCATAAGTTCTTTTATTTGAACTTTCTTCTTTCCTTTCTTTGCAAGGAAAGATACCTTCAAAAAATACATCACTCCTTGATTCTATAGTTGTTTCAACATGTATATCAAGAATTATTGATTTGTGCACCGAAAATTGATTTGCACTACTATTATTGGCATATCCAATAAAGATGCAATCGATTTAGGCACTTCCACCTTAGCCAAACACCCCCACTCTTTTAGATATTTGTAAGAAGGTTTATGACCCTTCCATAACTCATAAGGAGTTTCATATTTCTTTATGTGAGGAATTCTATTAAGAATATTCTTTTTCGATAAAACAGCTTCCCCCCATAAATTTTGGGGTAAGCCCGAACTTATCAACATAGCATTCATCATTTCTTTAAGAGTTCGATTATTACATTCTGTAATCCCATTCAATTGAGGAGAATAAGGAGATGTTGTTTGATGAATAATGTCATATTCTGTGCATAATTCATTAAACGAACCATCATATTCTCCTCCTCGATCACTTCGAATTACTTTAATTCGTTGACCGATTTGATTCTCAACTTCATTCTTATAATGTTTGAATGCTACTAAGGCTTCATCTTTGCCTTTCAATAGATACACATAACAATATCTAGTATAGTCATCGATGAAAGTGACAAAGTATTTTTTCCCTCCTCTAGTTTGCACAAATTTTAAATCACATATATCACTGTGAATTACCTCTAGAGGAGTCATCTTTCTTTCCACCGAATGGAAAGATAACTTTGCCATTTTAGCTTCAACACATATTTCACATTTATGTGTTGGATCGACATTAAATACTGACAATAAATTTAAATTCACAAGTCGTCATAAAGTGTTAAGATTTACATGTCTAAGTCTAACATGCCATAAATTCGAACACTCAAACAAATAAGCAGAATTTATAATTTTATTGCCATTAAAGTCATAGTGTACAAACCATTACATTCATTTTGAACAGACTGTTCTCCATATACCCTCTACCTATGAATTGATCACATTTTGTCAATACAAATTTATTGGACTCAAACATTAATTTGAAACCAACTTTAACATGAGATGACCTTGACACTAAATTCTTTCGAATGTCGGGAACATGAAGTACATCAATTAGTGTCACTTCTTTACCTGACGTCATTTTCAGTATCACTTTGCCAAGACCAAAAATGTTTGAAGTTGCAGAGTTACCCAAGATTAACTTTCTCCCATTGATAGGGGTATAGGTTGAAAACTGGACCTTGTCAGAACATATGTGTGGGGTAGCACCAGTGTCGATCCACCACTGCCTTAGATTATCCACCAAGTAGGCTTCAAATACAATAGCAATCAAGTCTAATTCTGACATATCTATTGGTACTGACTTATCTTCGGCCACGTGCACTTGATTGGCTTTCTTTGGACATCGATAGTCTTTGGCCTTGTGATTTGGTTTGCCACAGTTGTGACATGTTCCTTGGAACTTCTTGGCCTTCCCTTGGCTTTGTATTTTGCCTGGATACTTTCTTTTCTTGTCAGTGTTTGATTCCAGCAGATTTGCTTTAGCACACATAGACATTTTTATTGATTCTGATTGCTTGCGATTATCTTCTTCAATTCGTAATCTTACAATTAGATCCTCAAGTCCCATCTACTTTCGCTTGTCCTTTAGATAATTTTTGAATTCCCTCCATGAAGGTGGGAGTTTCTCAATTATCGAGGCAACTTGAAAGGACTCATTCATTGTCATACCCTCGACATGCAAATTACACTACAAAAAAACATTCAATTAGCGACGAACTTTGGCAACGAAAATAGTTCGTTGCAAATCTACAATGAATTTTGCAACAAATTTTATGTTTCGTCGCAAATTTGTAACGAAATTTCTAACAAAAAAATTTTGTTACAAAATTTTTTAAATTTCCAACATTTAATTTTTGTTGCAAAATTAGTCGCAAATTTGCGACGAAAATCATTTTTCGTCGCCAATTTGTGACAAAAAAATATTTTCGTTGCAAATATCTGCAACGAATTTTTTTTCCGTTGTAGAATCTGCAATGATTTTTTTTTTCGTTGCAGAATTTGCAACAAATTTTGAATTCGTTGTAGAATCTGCAACGATTTTTTTTTGGTTGCAGATTTCTGCAACGAATTTTTTTTCGTTGTAGAATCTGCAATGAATTTTGAATTCATTGCAGATTTTGTAACGAAAAAAATTCGTTGCAGATTCTGCAACGAAAAAAAATTTGTCGCAGATTTGGCGAGGAATATAGGATTCGTCGCTAATTTTCCCCTAATTATCCTGCCCCGAAGTACACAATCCCTCCATCTTCCTCCGCTCGATCGCTCGCTTGTCCTCCTCTCGCCACCGACGGTTTGCTCTCTGATCCCGTCTCTTTCTTCCCACGCCGTCACTTTAGTAGCGACGCTACGCTGACATGCGGCGACAATGGCGGCCGCGAAGTCATGGCATCGCCGCGAACTCACAAGACTAGCCGTTGTTGTTGCGTACACGCGGCAGTTCGCGCCGTGAGATCGCGGCGCGATAAAGAGTCGCAGCCGCATGGCGGCATCAAGCAGCGTGCTCACGCAGCGTGTGCCCTCGTGCCCGTGCCCTCGCAGCCGTCGCGCGCGTGCCCTCGCTCGCATAAGGTTACGTCGCACCGTACTTGCTGCGCCTTGCGTGTGCTTGGCAGTTGTCGCGTGATCTCGATCATGAATTCAAATGTTATTCAAATTATATAAATCAGTATAATAGTGTGTCGTAATCTAAATACAAAATTATTTTTCATAGGTTGTCCTACTTTGAAGGTGTTTGGTGTGTTCGTGAAGTGTTCATCTAGCCGTGAGCTCATCTGCACGTTGTTTCCATTTGGACAGGTACACATAAAAATATTGTATATTTATAACATTAATTACAGTATTATAAATTCATTTATAATAATTATTCTTAATGCTTGATTTTAAGTAATTTAATTACTGTTAATAGATCATATTTGTTCGAAATGATATTATAGTTTGCAATTAAATATCACACAAAATCATATTTAGTATTAGAAAAATTTAATTTATTTTGAGTATAAATTTATGGTTAGATTGATATATATGGATGAAGTTTGGAAGAAATTACAATTAATCATTGATATAATTTCGAAAATAGGATCGATGGAGAGAGAACGAAGTTGGATGTATAAAAAGAATTTATCAGAACGTCATGGTTTAACCGATGAATTTATTATTGGGTTGGAAAAATTTTTGAGATTTGCTAATAACAATGTTGAGTTTATTGATGGGAATAAATTAAGGTGTCCGTTCAAAAAATATCATAATGGTAAATTTTTCAAATGTGATAAAGTTCGAGAACATCTTTGTAGATTTGGTTTTACGCCAAATTATTATAATTGGACTTGTCATGGTGAACCGTTTATATCCGATGAAGAGGTTGGATGAAACATACAAAGGACAGTTAGTGGAGAGCAAGTATATTACGATCAATTCAATCTATACCAGAGGATGATAGTTGATGCAGTTGGTCATAATTTGAATAGCGAACCAAACGCTGCAAGTTCTAGTTATCCTCAAGCATTTGAACACATGTATACTAATTATTCAACACCGTTTGAGGAGGTAGAAGTTACTGGTGGTAATGAAAATGTGTACAATGAGCCATATATAAAATTTTAAGAAGTATTGAGAGTTGTAGATGAACCCGTGTGGTCTGGTTGTGATAGTCACACAAAATTATCTCTCACCGCAAGATTGTTGAATGTTAAAGATAAGCATAATGTGTCTGAAGAATGTTTTAATGATTTTGTTCAAGTTATTGGAGAAGTATTGCCACGTGATCAAATAATGTCGAAGGATTTTTATAGTATGAAAAAACTTGTGAAAGATTTGGGTCTCCCGGTGCAAAGAATTGATGTTTGCAGAGATGGTTGTATGCTATATTGGGGAGAGAATGCAGATTTAGAGGCTTGTAAATTCTGTGGTCAATACAGGTACAAGAGTACCACGAGATCAAATCATAATAAGCGATTAAAATCATTCAGACAAATATTCTATTTGCCTTTAACTCCTAGATTGCAAAGGCTTTATACTTCGAAGGTGACTGCTGAACACATGACTTGGCATGCAAATCATGAAACAGAGAATGGGCTAATGTGTCATCCATCAGATGCAGAGGCATGGAAAAATTTTGATCGAACATATCCTGAGTTTGCGAATGAGACCCGAAACATCAGGTTGGGGCTATGTGCTGATAGATTTGCTCCATTTGGCAAATCAGGAAGAACTTATTCTTGCTAGACAATTATCGTAACTTCGTACAATCTTCCTCCTGGTATGTGTATGAAAATACCTTATATGTTTTTAACATTGATTGTGCCTGACCCTCATAATCCAAAGAAGTTAATAGATGTTTACATGCAACCGTTGATTGCCGAGTTGATCCAACTATGGGACGTGGGTGTTTCCACATATGATGTCCATACTAATCAGCTGTTCACAATGAGAGTTGCACTTATTTGGACCATAAATGATTTTCCTGCTTATGGGATGTTATCGGACTGGAGTACTATGGGGATTTTAGGATGTCCAATATGTATGGAGAGATCAAAGTCATTTAGATTGAAACACGGAAAGAAACCGAGTTATTTTGATTGTCATAGATAATTTTTACCGCCAAATCATAAATTCAGAAGAAATAAAGAAGAATTTACTAAGAATAGAATTGAAAGAACACCTCCACTATTGAGATTCACTGGTCAAATTTTATGGCAAAGAGTGCTTAACTTTCCATCTGTTATTGAAGAACCAAATGTTACAACATATGACTATGGAATTACGCATAAATGGACAAAATGGAGTATCTTTTGGGATTTACCGTATTGGCAGAGTAATTTGATTCATCACAATCTTGATTTAATGCATATTGAGAAGAATGTTTTTGAAAATTTGATAAATACAGTGATGGATATAACCAAAAAACAAAAGACAATCTGAATGCAAGAAAAGATTTGCGTCTCATATGTAAACGACCCACCCTTGATGTTGATGCAAATAGTAGGGGACCAAAACCGAAAGCAGTTTATACATTGAATAAGGATCAGAGACGGATTGTTTGTGAATGGTTGAAATCATTGAGATTTCTTGATGGTTATGTCTAAAATCTTGGTAGATGCGTTGATTTGAAGGAATGCAAATTGATGGGTTTTAAAAGTCATGATTGTCAGATATTCATGGAAAGATTAATTCCTATTGCTTTGAAGGAACTATTACCAAATTTTGTCTGGGGTACAATTACGGAATTAAGCATTTTCTTTCATGATATCTGCTCGACAGTACTGAGTCATTCACACATGGAGACATTAGAGAGAGACATTCTGATTATTATGTGTAACTTAGAAAGGATATTTCCATAGACGTTTTTTGATTCAATAGAACATCTTTTGGTTCACTTATCATATGAGACTAAAGTTGGAGATCCTGTTCAATTTCGATGGATGTATCCGTTTGAAAGGTGATTTTTTTTTTGTTTTCATTGTTATTTCATTTGGTCAAATTTAGTATAATTTATTTGCTAATAAATTTTATTGTATTACTCTTAGATTCCTCTATCACTTGAAAAAAAAAGTGAAAAATAAGGCTCATGTTGAAGCTTCTATTGTTAATGCATATATTGTGGAGCAAGTTACAACTTTTGCATCATATTATTTTGAACCTCACGTTCAATGCAAGAGTCGGAAAGTAGGAAGAAACGATGAGGGTCCCGTTGATCCAAATTTGAGGGCATTCTCAATTTTTAATTACCTTGGTTGACCAAGTGGATCTTGTACAAGTAGACTTAACTGGTTAGGAGTGGCGAGCAGCCCATACATATATTTTATTGAACTGTCCAGAAGTAACGCCGTATTTTGAGTAAGTATATAAAAGTTATATTAAACATTTCGTATATCATAAAATATTGTTCATGTTTTATTTAATTTTATTGTAGGATTTTTCAAACTCTATATTCGGAGCTTCCGGAGCATGAGTTTAATAATTTATGTGATGAAGAATTTGCACAATGGTTTAAAAATTATGTAAGTAGTATATGATAATAAATTTGATAAATCTTGACTGATGACACATATTTATTTTACTTTAGGTTCTTGATAATCACGGTCACATTGAGCAAGACCTAATAAAACATCTGTCATGGGGTCCAAATTCAATGGTTAAAACTTGACCGACATATTTCATAAATGAATATAATTTTCATACTCAAGCTTATGAAACTGGGAAAACTACAATGAATAGCGGAGTTTGTGTTCAGTCATCTATTGATGGGGGTGCAAGGAATGAATTTTACGGCTTACTAGATGAAATTTTAGAGGTAGCGTATCCAGGCTCAGATTTACGAGTTATTTTATTTATGTGTCATTGGTTTGACCCTATCAAAGGCATGAGGGTGCATCCACAGTTTAATTTGGTTGAAATTAACTACAAAAAAATATACAAGAGGTACGAACCATTTGTGTTAGCACAACAAGCGATTCAAGTATTTTATGCTTCATATCCTAGTCTAAGACGAGACAAAAGTGATTAGTGGGTAGTTTGTAAAACAAAAGCAAGTAATAAAATTGAGGAACATTGGGAAGACATAGAATATCGACAAGATGAAGTTGTCAATACATTTCATATCGAAGAGTATAATATTTCAACATTACGAGATCCCAGCGGCGTAGTAATAGGCATTGATGCAAGTGAACTGAATGAGTATGAAGATGAGGATTTCAATGATGAGAATGAGGATGAGGATGAGGATGAGGATGCCGATGACGATGACGATGCCGATGACGATGATGATTAGATGCATGACCAGGACGAAAATTTTATTACAAACTTCGATTTCTAATTGTGGGTAATTAACCTTTTATTGAGTACCAATTATGTTTTAATTCACTGTGTAATTCGAAATTTCATATATTTGATATACTAATGAACTCTTTTTTTTTAGGGTCATCCAGTTGCTATGAATATGGTAATATTTTCATATTGTTCCTATTAAAAATTTGATATGCAACTGTATTTTTTTTTTGTAATATTCTTCTAATAATCATGATTGTTAGTTTCGACGTGGCGGTCATAGACGTAGTAGTGATGGAAGATCACAGTCTTCCTCTGCTTCAGCCCCCGCACATTCTAATGCTCTTGCATGAAATGTACCCTCCACCTCTTCCCCAGTTGCAGGATCCTCTGATTCTCAGCATATACCTACTAATGTATCTTCCCCGGTACAACAATCACTCATGGAGAGGGAAGATACGAGAGAGTTTATATCTCCGCGCGGAGATTCATAAGTATTCAAGTTTTAGAATATCTATATTTAATTTTTAATACAATATGCTTTTTTATAAGTATATAACGGGGTTTGTTTTTGTTTTATGTTAGATTTAAAAATTCTATACATGTTATTCACGAGGTGAATAAAATAGTGAATAACCATTGGGGCGGCGCTTCTATGACTTATACAAGCACGCCGGAAGAAATTAAAGTTCTGTGGTGGAATGAGTTCAAGGTAACTTATTTTAATCATTTAGTATATGAAATTGCAGTTAATATAATCAATTTTTATTTTTCTCTACTGCATCGGGTATTTACTTGGGAGGAGAGTCAAACACTAGAGATTAGGAGGATTTTTAAGAAAAAGTGTGGTGATCATATTAGAAACATACTAAATCATGCCAAAACTAGAAATAAAAAACCACACTGTATAATCGAGGAGAATTGGAATAAAATCATTGCACATTGGGGATCTGAGGAAAGCAAACGGAGGAGTGAACAGAATAAGCAAAATCAGAATTGTAACTCTGGCGTTATGTCTGCCACGTATGCGGGAGGATCCATAAATATTAATGAGCATAGACATCGATTGGGAGTGTTTTCAATTTATAATTTTGTAATCTAATACTCACTAATTTATAAATTTTAACTATTTAATTTATTTAGGCAAAGGAGATGGGAACTGAGCCATTATTTATAGACACTTTCACCCGTACATTCCAAAAGAAGGATAAAACATTGAGTGGGGAAAGAGCTAGAACAATAAAGGTGTGTAATTGTAAAAATTTAATTTCTTATGTTACTATTTAATTTTTTTTTCTTTCACAATAGGATAAATACGATGAACTTTCACAAAGAAATTCGAGTGCAAGCAATGATTCAGTCGAATCAGAGCCATCTGTTAGCAATATAAATTTATGGCTCGAAGCATCTGGAGGACCGAAAAGTGAAAGAATACTTGGACTCGGCTCTTTGAGCCAATCCTATAGAGTCCCTAGTGCTTCTTTTTCATCCTCTCCAGCATCAAAAGCACAAGTAATTCAATTAACCGAAGAGGTTAATCATTTGAGAGAGTTACCAGCGCAGAAGGAAACTGAATCGAGAGAGAACACTCAAAAAGTACAAGACTTAAATGAAAATATGAATGAATTTCAAAGGCAACGAATGTTTATTATGCAACATCTTCAGTTAACATCTAGCTCAAATCAACTTCCTCTTTTTGGCTCTGCTCCTCCTCTGCCTAATCCCTGTCATGGAGACAATGATGATGTATTTTTTGATGACGATGGTGATGATAGTGGTTATCTTTGACTGTATTTGTTGTATTTAAATGTTAGCTACTTGACTTATGACATATACGATATTTATGTTTTAGTAAGTTCGTTGTATTTAAATGCTACTTAATGATGATGGTAGTTAGTTTAAACCTTTGGATGTATTTGTTATATATATATTAATTCCATATTAATGTTTGATGTATAAATTTGTTAATATTGTTGTGTGTTTGTTGTAAAACAGGGAAAAAAGAATAATCTATTTTTTTTTCATTTTTTCCAGATTTGCAACGAAAATTGTATTTTCGTTGCAAAAATATAAGTATCAGTCGACTGATACTTGAGAAACTGCGGAATCCAAATATATTTTCAACATCACGTCGATAAACATTATCGATCATTGCTATTATCAGAGCAATTTACGTAACGCGTTTTCGTGGCCAAACTAAGCGATCGATTCCTCACCTAACAATCGGTCGATGGATATGATCGACCGCGCATCATCAGAGCATTTCAGAACCTCTGGTAGCCGATCGATCAGTCTGACTGATCACATATTCAGTCGACTGATGAATACATCAGTCGACTGATAGTGAAAATTTTTGCGACGAATTTTTCTTTTCGTCGCCAAATTTGCAACGAAAAATAAATTCGTTGCCAAATTTAATTTTATTCGTTAATTATGTTCATCAGATTTTGGCGACGAATATATTTTTCATCCCCAACTTTGTGACGAAAATTATATTCGTCGCCAAATTTTATTATATTTGCTGGAGTATGCAAGTGAGAGTTTTGCGATGAATAAATATTTCGTCGCAAAGTTGGAGACAAAAAAAATATATTCGTCGCAAATTTAGCGTCGAAAGTATAATTTGTCGCCAAATTCAGCGACAAAAATAATTATTCGTCGTCGAATTTGGCAACGAAAAGTCTTATTCGTCGCAAAAATTTGCGACGAATCTTGCTTTTCGTCGCCAAATTGGCGACGAAACATTTATTCATCGCCAAATTTGGTGACAAATTTTGCAATGAAAATATTATTCGTTTCAATTTGGCGACGAATTTTTATTTTTCGTTGCAGAATTTAGCGGTGAATTATTTGCAACGAAAAAATTTTCGTTGCAAAAAAATTTTGCAATGAATTTTTTTGCAAAATTCGTCGCCAAATACCAACATTTTTGTAGTGTTATGTAGGATCAACTGTAAATCTTGGACTTGAGCCATCACAGTTTTGGAATCAATCATTTTGAAGTCTAAGAATTTGCCGACGATGAATTTCTTCAATCCAACATCTTCTATTTTGTACTTCCGTTCAAGAGATTCTCATAATTCTTTTGCAGTTGTTTTGGAACTATACACGTTATATAACGTATTGTCCAAGTCATTGAGGATATAATTTCTATATAAGAAATCACTTTGTCTCTAAGCAACATATGCTGCCCTCTTTTCTCTATCAGTTTCTTCTGGAGAGATAGTGATGGCATCTTCACATAAGAACCTCGCAAGGTTCAACGTGGTTAAGTAAAACAACATCTTTTGCTGCCATCTTTTAAAATCAGTATCGGTAAACTTCTCTAATTTCTCGCTATGTGCTGGTGGAATAGAGACCATTGATGATGAATCCATAGTAGATTGCACGGAAAGAAATGTCTTAAGATTGTTGGTGTCTGGTTTATAAAGTACAATCTGAGTGCGGTCAGAATAACGGTATAACACCGCTTAGGCGAAGTCAAGGCTAGAGTTGAACTCTATATCCTTAAGATAAATTTGCCCCGCACACGGTACTCACGGAATATGACAATCGTCTCCCAAGATACCACGACTTTATCGTAAGACCTCCGAACCTAAGAAGCTTTTCAAACTCTCCAGAATGCAAGTATGCAATGCAATGCTTGCTTTTCCTTGAATTGAAATGAATTGATGAAAGAAATGAAATAAGGGATATTATTTATACTTGTGAAGGGATAGAGAAACCTCTCGCTTCAATCAAATATCATCCATTCAATTTAAATGAATGATCTAGATTGCATCCCTTCCCAAGAGACACAATGTCTCTTCATTTGGATGCATCTAAGCCTTTTATTTTGAATTTAATGACTAAGATTAACTCATCCAAAAAAGTATTTATGCCCCTTCATTTGAATGAACCGGATTTATCCATCTTAATCCGACGATCTAGATTAAGCCATATTAATTTCTCATTCATCTAATTGAGAAAATTATTTATTTGATCAATCAATTTTCCAACACATATTTCATATCTCTTGAAAATAATTCAAACAACACTAACAATTAGACTTATCAAAAGTAATCTATCATTGTTATAGCAAATTGTCATCGCATTTTAGCTAAGCGCATTAATTTTAAAAATTGTTTTCTTTTAGATCTGCTTTATCGATATATATTAAAGACAAAGAATTAAATCATGCAGAAAACAAAATAATTTTGAAAAAAAATATTAAAAAATATTCAAGAATAGTGCATCTATATTAATGGAAATAAATTAAAAAATATTTAAGATGGACACATCTACAATCTAAATAAATTTGGAAATATTCAAGATTAATATATCTGTGATAAATTAGAGAATTGATTTGTTAGTTATTTAGTGATTAGGATTTTCTATTTAAGTAATAAATAGAGAATAATTGTAATCTCGATTAAATTAGTTTATATTTTTATTTAGAATATTTATTTTCATATTTACCAATTAGTTGAATCTATAGAAGGAGTTTAGAGTTTTGAATTTTAATTATCTTCGAATTAATATAATTTTCAATTTAATTTCTTTGTATGAGAGTTTTTCTTTCATGTGTAATTATTTTTTTATTTGCTACATCAATTTTGTTCCTAATTCCTAGGTGATTCAACGGTTCGAATTTAATGCTGCATTTATATAATTTATCTCTCATACTAATTAAATATTTATTCTCCAAAATTATTCACTTCTACACTATTAATATTCTCACAAGTTAAATACATTGTCCTCTTATTTATTAGCAATCTAGTTCAACATTAGAAAATGAAGTACATGGGGTTAGATTAACACACCCAATTTTACTAATTTTTGTAGAGTATCAATATCCTAGATTATCATTAGACACTCATGTCATTATTCAGATGACTCAATTAATATGTAATCGGAGTTAAATTACCCAAGTGTTTCTCTCAAGAGTCACATTTAGTTTGAATAATCCTCCAGGTAGTTGTGTGTGTGTTTGTGTGTTTGTGTGTATATTTTATTTACAAGGTTTCTATTTTTCATAAGTATGACAAATGAACTTTAACATTATTGAGTAATAATGTATTATTACTAATGAATAATTTTAACAATACTCATGATAAATATTTCATCAATATGTATTTAAAGGGGAGATTGATAAGAAAAAAATAGTGTTATTGTGAAATATAATTAAAAAATATATTTAATTCCCGAGGGCAACGGTGTGGTGGTAATTCACGAGACCCCCTTTGCGCTTCCAGGGGTTGATTCCACCCTGGCTGCGTGCGCTGTGCGTGTGGTGGTGCACGATGCCCCCTCGTCCCAGCGTGGTCGTCCCTTTTGGAGTAACACGGGTTCAAACGTGCTCTGACCATCCGTCATCCTGATTTATCCACGTCAGTCGTTGGGAAACTTCCGTGGGGTCATGACGGCTGACCATCAGAATTAGTAGGAAAGAAAAATCATACCTGATATCTGATGTAAATGAAATATATATATATATATATATATATATATATATATATATATATATATATATATATATATATATATATATATATATAACAAGAAAAATACTACAATAACAAGAAAAATGTGTCTGATAATTAATTAAGTAATATTAAAATAATTATTTTTAACATAAATTTGTTTTTTAAAACTCTAAATTATTCTAATGACATCTAGTATTTTAAGATTGAAAAAAAACTATGATTGAATTATTTTTCTTATGTCACTCGATAATCATTAGATTGTATAGTCCACTTTGGATTGTTTATCTCTCTGTTAAACAGAAATTGCATATTCAATGATCATTGGATTAATTATAATCCTAAGAGGTTTAGCGTTAAAATCCACATGAGAATAAGATTACTAGACAGGGTTTAAGTTTGAAAATTATTTCATCTAAGGAACAAAATTGGAGTGGGCACTGTGCATATTACCATATTTTAAAGAAAAAATATTGACAAATAAAATAAGAAAAAAAAAATTCTCAATCATCAATTAGATTTTTTTTTTAAGTTATAAGTTTAATTATGTTTCTTATATAAATTTCGAGAAATATCGGATAAATACAATATATTCAAGGAGAATTGACGAATAGTAGAAGATTATTATTGTTATAAGCGTGAGAAGTTAAGGGTAAGAAAATCACAGTCAACTCTTCCTTCTCCAACTTAGAGAGAGAAACTCTCCCTTCTCTCTAGACTCTCTAGAGATTAGGTGGTTGGAGGTTGGCTAGGAGGGTGCAGACAGACGGATTTCCTTTGGGTTGTGGAGCTTCTCTTCGGTGTGCACACTACTTGTCGAATGGGTGCCTCCTTCCAGTTGGGCTGTGGCAAGGCATGGGGTGTGCGTGCTTGCACAAGGCGTGCAGGGCATTGGCGGTGCATGTGCAAGGCGGTGTGTGTGCAGGGTGCGTGTAGGGTGTGTGGATGTGCGTGCTGTGCACGACCTTGCAAGGCAGCGATAGTTTGGCGTTGACCCAAGGTAGTCTTCGAATCAATCGGCAAGATAGGCGATAACTCGAGATTTCTGGGGGTGGTTTTCGGTGGTTCTTCTGGATTCTGGTGAAGCTCCGGTCATCTTCTCCAGCCAAGGACCACCATCGTGGTTCAAGGTAGTTTAGGCAGGAGTTTTTTGAATTACAACAGAAAAGGAAGGTGTGCTGCAAAATTAATTATGGTTTTAATACTTTCCTCACTTGGGGGCTACACTTCCTATTGTGGAGATTGTGTTATCACACTTGGCATTTTAACTAAATGGCCAAGTGCAGGAAACATAAGGCTGACAATGGGGATGGTGGTCAATCTGAGCAAGTCACCAAAGATGGTGAGCCAACTGGGATTGCAAGTGTCGTTGAGCTTGCTAAGGCAGTTGATGTGGCATCTGAGGTGGATGTGAAACGTGAAGCTATCGTGGCAATTGATGCTGGTGTGGCAGACAAAGGGGATGTGGAAAGCACAGTGGCGGTCCTAATAGATGTTGAAGTGGCGAGCACAGTTGTTGTGGCTGATGAGGTGGCGGGAGCAAATGCAGGTGTGATAGACAGTGCAAGCGGCGAACAACCAGTGCACATTGGTCCCTCTTAGTGACACAAGGGGCATGTTCTTGGTGCGGGCGGAGGCTCAAGTGGAGGCGATAGCTCTTGGGCTAACCTCTTCCGAGACAACTGCAATGAAGCATGCGGTTATGCACTTGGACCAATTCGAGTGCACCGGAGCGACGATCTAGATCGGATATCAAGACATAGAGGCAGTGGAGACAGTGCTACGCCCCTACTTGGTGAAATGCTTTATGGGAAGACATCAAGGTCGACAGTGTATGGAGCTTGCGGTGATGCGGTGGGGAGGGGGGGTGCCATGCACCTACCATTTGCACACTAGTAGATGGGTGGTGTATAAATTCACCACTGAGGAGGATCGGGAGAAAGTTCTCTTCGGTGCCTATGTTAGTTATATATGAGATGTCCTAAGGCAATCACCTTATGGTTGTACCATTTATTGGATAAATAAAGATTCACTATTTGAGTATACATATTTTTATGTATTTGATTGGATCTTAAACTCATTTATTGAATGTCCGCAATACGATTCACAGCATGAGAGAATTTATGATTGGATCACAACTAGTGAGTATCTCTACATGTGTAATTGCGATGTATTGGAATTATCTCTAGTCAATGAACTGATGCATTTGGACGCCATCAATTCGTTGAGACTAGCATGAGTTATACTCTTTGGTTTATCCAAGCAGCTGTTTCTCACTGACTGAAGACATTGGGATATTCAGAGTTAACTGTGGATGCTAGTTATGGTAACTAGTTCATTGAAGTGACTAGCTGTAAGGCTTCATATGGTTCTCTGTATATATAGATATATCAATGAAGTTAGCTTAAGTGCGATGTTCCTTCAACTTGTGGTATTCAAGTCATCTTGGTTATGAAGACTTATGCTTTGACATCTTAAGCAAGCATCTTTGAGGAGATGTAGACCCGGAATGGTTGGGTATAAGTCGAAGTGGCCGAAGGTATTTGAATAGCCTATAGAGGATTCATCACTCCTTGCGAGGAGATGTATACCCTATGACCTCTCATCAGATTGTTACTAAAGTCTTTGACCAAAGCATTACATGTTTAGAGTATGATACTCCTGGATACATATACAGTAGCTAGACTCCAGAGGACGAGAAAGTAATACTTGGGCTAGGTGTGACATGGTCAGCCTAGTGGGGACTAATACAATAGACCATGTCCTGAACCAAGTGGATATAAGATGTGTGAAGGGAACGGGGCACGACTCACTATAGCTGCTGAAAGGTTTCAGAAGTTATTTTGGGGTCAACTGTTGATTTTCCGATTAATTAGGGATCATGATGTACTACTAGGTGCCACTCATGATCATTCTATAATTAATGGTTAATTGTAGATGACCAATATAAATCGGGAACCTATTTGGTCATACGCACTACGAGTGTTATCCGAAGGATTTAAAACGAGTTTGAGAATGAGATTTTCAGATCGAGAGAGACTTGGTTTGGTTGGACCAAACATAGAGCGAGCATAAAATTGTTTCAGTCACATCGGAAGCATGGATGGGCCAAGTCTTATGAAGACATGATGAATGAACCAAATCAGTTTGGTTCTAATCTAATAGTGGAAAATAAACCAAAGTGGTTTGGATTGTTTTAAACGAATGAACCAAAATTGGTTCGATTCATTTTAACTTAAAATAGACCAATGTGGTTTGGTTTATTTTAACTTAAGTTAATGGATCGGGTTAACGGGTTTTGGTTGTGAACCAATAACCCTTTGAGAAAAGGTTTAGAGAAAAGGTCTTGAGAAAAGGACTCTTAATAGTTAAAAGACACGTTCTCTATAAATAACGGGGTTGAGAGATAACCCGTGTTGGATTTTAGGTTTATAAACCCCTAGCTTTTTCTCTTCTCTCCCTCTCTTGTGCTCGTGCGCCGCCCAAGCCCAGCCGACGACCACCTTTAACCATCGGCCAGCCACCGAGCCGCCAGCCATCCATCGTCCATCAGCCGGCCACCTCCAGCCGCTGGCCACAAGGCTACCACCGACCACTTGTTTGGTCGGCCTCCTCCACCACCAAGATGCCCTCTTGGATAACTTGTGTCATTTACGATGAGAGCGTCATTTATTCATCGTTTAGAACTCCGGAAGTGACCTCCTTGTCGAGGATTGGATCTCCGACAATCCTCTTTGGTGGAGGATCGAAGTTTCATCAATTGGTCGACGAAAACCGCTTTCGAGAAGCGAGTTTACAAAACTGGTTTTTGGATTCGAATTGTGATCATCTCTCGAATCACGTCTTCGACACGAGACTAGTATCTCGTGTGAAGACGGGGCTTGTAGCTTGTTGAAGCTATCCCGACAATACTCGACGTGGATACGGATAGAGGTGAAACTTATGAGAGTCGCTAAGGTTGATGTCATTTCCGCTTCACATAATCCGTTAAGTATACCTAAAGTAGTTTTCTTTATTGTAAAATTTGAAATGACGATTATGTCTACACTGTTGTATCCTGCATGTGTGTGGTGTTTGTATTGTAATAAGTTAGTTATTACTTGTTTTTGCTTTTGGTGTGTGCATGTTTATGAAATATGTTCGAACACATACCCACGTCGGTGTCGGAGAAACCCAACAGTAGTATCAGAGCCTGACTGTGTTCTGACATAATCGTAAAATTATTTTGCGATAGTCATAATTGTATTTTTAAAATTTTTTTACTTTTGGAAAGTTTAGAAATAATTATGGAAATTTTAATTTGTAAAGAAATTCAAATTAGAAATTTTCTAATGTGATTAGGAAATTGCAATTTAGGAAATTTATTTCCTAAATTAAATTTAAATTTCCTTAATTAATATTTTTCATAAATAAAATATGTGATTAGATTTAAAAATTTATTTCCTGATTTAATCAAGATTTAATTTGAGAAATCAAATTTCAAACATATTTTATTTTCAAAATTAGTTATGACAAATAAGGAAACTAATTTATACATGTCATAATTGTATGACATGTAATTGCATTAGATGCATATCATTATGTCATGCGTATCGTGACATGTAAATGCATTAGTTGCACATATGTATGCGATGCGTGCCATGCTATGTAAATAATAGTTATTTGCATGAAAAGAGGATGAGACCTTAAAACCCTTACATAATATTAAAGCTTACACCTTCCATTAATATGGTTTGAATCGGAGTTCCGTTTTTTGTTTGAGTTGTTGGACTCTCTCCAAGTCTGACTCAAACCTGAACATGTTCAAACCATTGAAATAGTTTATTACTAATATGGTAAGAGTTAGAGGTCAATTGTTAGTTTGGGTTGTTGGACTCTCTCCAAACCTGAATAATTGGTTGAATGCCCTCTAACCATATTAAAACTATTTTGCGATTAATGGGTCGGTTTTAACTTGGAGCATCGATTTGTTGGACTCTCTCCAAGGTCGATGTGAAAAGAGATGAAGTTGGGTGATGTGCATATGATGCATACTTGTTAATGTGTTAACAACCCAATGTATGTGTGAACATTCAATTAGTTGATAGTACATTGTGATAGTTGAATATATGTGATATGCAATTGGTATACTTGATACCTACCATCGTAGCTAAGAATGACTTGTTGGACTTTCTCTAAGATTGTTCTTATCTATGTTGGATATCAACCCATTTGAAGATGGACCTACGATATCCCGAATTGATTTTAAGGGTTTTACTGAATTCAAAAATGAATGGGATTTATAAATGTATGTTGATGCATTTAAATCATCTTTCTCATATATGCTCGATTTGTATTTCTAGGTTAATCACTTGATCGTGATGTCTTTGAATTTGCATTCCATTTTGGATTTGAATAAATTGACTGGGCCAAACTTCTTGGACTGGCTTAGAAACTTGAGAATTGTTCTCAAGATTGAAAAGCTTGTGAATGTCCTCGAAGAGCCGCTTCCCACCCGTCCTAGTGATGACGCAACTCTGGACTAATTGCTGGCCTATTAGAAATATGTGAGTGATTCTGAACTAGTGAATTGCATCATGCTAGCCGCGATGGTACCCGAGCTATAGAAGTAGCATGAACATATGGATGCTCATACCGTAGTCTTTCATCTCTATGAGTTGTTTGATGAGCAAGTGAGATTCGAAAGGTTCGAAGTCTCCAAGCTCCTCTTCACCTCTGAGATGCAAGAAGGTTCATCTATGGTACTGCTCAACATGCTGAAGACTGTAGAGCCTTTTATGAAGCATGAGCAGGGGACGGTGCTGTTAGTTGATTCCTCGAAGAAAGGTTCTAAGAGGAAGTCAAAGGAACAACAGAAGGGGAAGAAGAAAAAGGCTAAAAAGGTAGAACCAACTCAAAAGAGCACTTGCCATCATTGTGGTAAGGAGGGTCATTAGTGAAGAAACTGCAAGATTTATCTTGAGTCTGTGAAGAAGAATAAGACATCTGATGCCCCATCTTCTTTAGATATCTTCGTTATTGATTGCCATTCTATTTCTTTAGACACTTAGATATTGAATACCAGGTGTGGCTCACATATATGTAATGACATACATGAGCTAAGGAATAGAAGAAGACTCGTCAAGGGAGAATCAAATTTACGTGTTGGCAATGGAGCAAAGGTTGTTGCACTCGCCATCGGAACGTATCTATTGAAGCTCCCTACATGACTTGTCTTAGAACTGGATAATTGCTATTTCGTTCCTTCATTTATAAAGAACATAATTTCTATTTCCTGCTTAAATAGAAATGGATACCATTTGACTTTTAGTAACAATTATTGTTACATAACTTTGAATGACGTTCTTTATGGAATTGGAACTTTATGCAATGGAATATATACGTTAGACGTATCCGGTGACATTTTCAATATGGAAGCATGCAACAAGCGTGCTCGAAAAAATAATTAATTAACCTCCTACATGTGATATTGTCGTCTTGGCCATGTAAGCAAGAAACGCATGTCTAAATTACACTGATGTGGAATTCTGGAATCGTTTGAATCTGATTCATTCGATACATGCGAATCATGCTTAAAAGGCAAGATAAGTAAGTTACCTTTTACTAGAAAAGGTGAACCGGTGGGAGAGTTGCTTGGACTAATACATACTGATGTATGCAGACCTATGTCAACTCATGCTCTAGGAGGCTATAACTACTTTATTACCTTTATCGATGATCACTTACGATTTGGGTATGCGTTCTTGATGAAACACAAATTTAAAGCCTTTAAAAGGTTCAAAGAATTCAGAAATGAAGTAGAGAAACAACTTTGCAACAACATTAAAATACTTCAATCTGATCGAGGTGGTGAATACTTGAGTCAAGAGTTTCTGGATTATCTAAGGGACAATGGTATATTGTCTCAATGGACTTCGTCATATACACCGCAGCCGAATGGTGTATCTGAGAGGTGAAACCGAATCTTGTTGGACATGGTTAGGTCAATGATGAATCATGCGAATCTTCCCAAGTCCTTTTGGGACGATGCACTTCAGACAACTATTTACTTGATAAATAGAGTTCCGACCAAGGTAGACTCTACTACTCTATATGAGATATGAAATAGTAAGAAATCTCATCTATCTTATTTGAAAATAGGGGGTTGTCCTGCTTATGTGAAGCAGACTGTATCAGACAAACTGGATGCTAAGTTTGATAAATGTCTATTTATTGGATACCCTAAGGAAACAAGGGGTAACGAATTCTATCATCTTGTGGAACAAAAGTGTTGGGAGATTCTGGATCTGATGTTCACAACATTGCGGACGAATACTTCGCACAACCGCAGTGGAAACAATAATTATAAACCGGATCCCACAGAGATCCGTGCAAAACTATATAAGTCATTTCGTACCCTACTTTTCTAGATCTTATCTAGAAGGAGAATTATACCTTCGGTGCATGTCCTTCGCAATCTCGCTTTTCCAAATGCTGTCGAATCTCAATACGGTAAGGATAACCGTATCTTTAAGGTATCCACACTGACACCCACCCATCTTGGAGTCACATTGTGCTAGCAACCCCTAGCGAAACACCAAGACCACTTTGGAAGAAGAAGGAGAGGGAGGAAGGAGAGGGATGAGAGAACACTTCTCTTGGCTTACATGTTCAATCACTTAGCCTCTATTTGCTTTGCACGTTCAAAGCATCTTAAGACATAACAACCCTTGCCATTAATTCCCCTTAAATCCTCATTAAGAAGACTCTTAATCTCCTAATGAATACCATGCCCCTTGGTATTCTTCTTCATCATGAATACCAAGGCCCTTGGTATTCTCATGCACATTAATCATGCATGATGATGATGAATCATCTTCCATGGTTTAGCTTGAGTCTAACACAAGTTTAACTAGTTTGAGTCTAACTCAAGTCTTGGCCATATGCTTAATTTTTCTTTTAGTCAAACTAAAAGAAATCATCTCCAAAATAGAATGTCATTTGTGTGTGACCCTATAGGCTCTTGTAACGTTGGCAATGTATCTAAAACCATTTTAGATACATAAGCAATGAGTGGCATCTAGCAATACA
Organism: Wurfbainia villosa; assembly: GCA_025175895.1. NCBI lineage: Eukaryota > Viridiplantae > Streptophyta > Magnoliopsida > Zingiberales > Zingiberaceae > Wurfbainia > Wurfbainia villosa. The sequence continues at coordinate 42,053,278 of CM045998.1, read as the reverse complement.
TCATTGCTACCCAAGTTACAAGATCGTAGAGATCCGACAACCTTTCCGTGGCTATTATCATATATGACGGTGTCCTTCTATCTCTGATATCTTAGATCGATCAATGAGGCATAGACTGTGTCATCCCCTTATCGATCTTTATGTTTCTTGATCCCCAAGTAGACTCACTCAAACAAATGAGCTCAATATCTCATATTGACTCATTTGAGCATGACTATACATTTCGTGGTCCTACTCTATCAAGAGGCCAAAGATATCACTCCCGTCATATGGGAGGGATAGATCCCATCTACATCACTCACATCCCTCCGCATAATTTGTTACATACCCAGTGATCGCCGTTATAGTGCACCCTGTTACGGTGTGATGTTAGACGATACCAAAGTACATAACTCCTTATGTAGGGAACCGTAGTGACTTTAGGTCTAAGGACTATTCATACCAATAGTCACATGAGAAAGTATATGACACTCATATAACAATCCATGACACTTTCTCTTGGAGGGTCAATTCAGTATATATATTCTCCAATATATATACCCATGTATTAATGTGATATTACATATCCATGACTTGTGAGATCAAGTCATCCATTGACCTACATGCTAGTCTCAATGTATTAATATTGCCCTTGTCTATTAATACTTGACTAGGAATATTAAGAATAGTGTTATCTACAGCTTCTCATAATCAATTCTACCAATTGATATACTGTAGATTAGAACCTACTATTCAAGGGCATTATTATATTTATTTTAACTGGCACATGCATAAAGTAAATATAATAAATAATCTTTGCCTTTTATTAATAAAATATGATACACATGATCTCTAATCAATCATCTCATGATTGACACTAAGGGCTGACACTAACAAAAAGGTGTTTGTTTCAAGGCATGCTATGTTTCTAGAGAATGAATTTCTCTTACAAGAAAACAATGGGTGTCACGCCCCGAGAGTATGCCGAGCTCGAAAATCGGACAACATCCCTCATATACGTGATACAATTCCCTGTCGATACAAAGCCTTTTGGCCACAACCACACAATATAATAAAAAGACACTACCAATTAATACAACCATAACAATACAACGATGCACACCGGTGTGACTCTAACACACTAAACAAAATAAGATCACATCCAACATCCAACCCAAAAGCATAATAAAAGCCAAATACAATAAATTACATACACAAACGGTAATCCAGAAATAGTAGCGGAACCAATAGGAAATAAAATCTCAAATACTCGAGGTGGGATGGGATCAGCTGGCGGAGCTCCGAGCACACCAAGGAATCTTCTACCTGTTACCTGGGTGACAAGAAACCCCAGGGTCTATGGTGGTGAGTATAAAACTCAGTGGTAATATGCAAGATAGTGCATGATCAACAACTAAGATATAAAGGGAAACAAATATACAAATGGAGATGAACAAATATATATATAGATGGAGATCAATGGTATATAGTCGTGAAGGTAATGCCAACTAACTATCAGTGTGAATCTAAACAGTGGATAAACAACCAACTGATCAACTGTACATAACATAATGTACTGATATACCTGAAGATCTACAATTATACAACTTGTATAACTTGAACACACATACTACCATATAACAAATGCAACATGAAAGAACAACACTAAGCATGTAATCAACACACTGCCCTACTAACTTATAAACAACAACATCATCAAACCTGGTTAGTCCTATATAACATCATGATACTGGCCATATGCGTACAACAGTCCAGTCCAAGTCATACACTGGTATCCCACACACAATAGTATAGATAATGCAAATAATATGCAAGATGATGTACAATCAAATGCAGCAATCATAGCACAAACAAATGAAATAATACAACAAGCAATATATATAGACCGTATATATATATACTGCTCACACACACACACACACACACACACACACACACACACACACACACACACACACACACACACACACACACACATATGGCAATGCAAATGCATGGTCATGCTTGCACACTCCACTCGCTACCATGACCCTAGTGTAGCCTAGGTGGCACGACATGATAATTGTCCCAACTCAACAACAACCATTGCTCTCGAGTGGCCGAGTGGGCAATATTAACAAGTAGCGATAAGCTAAAGAGCTATAAGCTACACAATGGGGGTCTCTACTGCTGACCACTCTGACTGACACTGCCCATGAGTGGTCGAGTGCCACACATCCAGGACAACTGTAGGTGACTCTAACTACCACTATCATTAGTGGCCGAGTGTGGCACAACAAATGAACTACTCTCACACCAGTTACTACTAGGACGAGTAATCATGAAGGCATGATGACTGACGACACTCTCATCTACAAGGGAGACCAAGTCGCTAGCATGCATGCAAATGGAATGAATGCACAACCAACATACACACACATACACAACACACTCTCTATCCAACAAAGAGTCATACACAACTAACAATCGACCATGATAGTACCTCCAGTCCATAGCGACACACTGTCAACAACCCACACTACCATGTATAGAAATATGATCCGTAATAGTTATACAACGAAAGGTAAAATGATACAACCACAAACTCTATATTAAGGACATCATCCACCCCCGGATGATTGTTTATGATGACACGAGTTAAATTGACATCTATACTCAGCTACACCCCCCATGGTTAAGCATCTAAAGATCTACATACCATAGCATCGGTAAGTTATAGCAATGATGAACGAAATATGATAACAATAACAGTATATCTCAAAGTGCAAAGACTTAAGTATCAAGCATAGAATAACATGAGTGGAGTTAAGGTACAATATCAACCATATAGAAACTCATGCACTAAGAATAATCAACTATCTGACTAGGATAGAATATTACCCACCTGTTAAATCGATTGTGCTTAGTGTCTTCACATCCGGATCTCTGTCCCGAATGAACATTCTGCAGCCAAAGGATACAACATATCAAAGTCAGTCCTATTAGGGCAATCAACCCATATATGATGTGGTTTTGATGTGTGTAGCAAAGAGTTTAAGTTAGGTTGCTATGGATTTGATGTGTGTGTTTAAGTTGTGCAGGACTTAAGTAAATCACACATGGTTTAGCTTGATGAAAGCATTGGCAAGATCACCACCTTATGGATCGGGTCCTTGAGTTGGTGAAGGATGACATTGCGGAAGCCGTGCGCTTGGTGCATCCAAGGGACCACCAGATGAGGAGCATTGGAGTGAAGGCAAAGGAAGCAGACTTCAGGGTGAGACGTGAAGGATGACATTGCGAAGTTGTGTGCTTGGTGCATCCGAGGGATATGGTCAGATGAAGAGAGCTTCGGTGAGAGACTCCAAGAGAGATGAGAGTGAGCGATTGTAACTCGGGATGGGGTAGCTCATAGGTGAACTTGGACGAATGGCTAAGTCAAGTGTCGGACGCTCAAACTTAGGTTTTTAGGTTTATCCGACAAGTCAGATGCTCAAACTTGTGTTTGAGGTTTTACTCGAAATATGGATAAGTCGGATGCTCAAACATGAGTTTGAGGTTTCTACTCGATGAATGGAAGTGTCGGATGTTCAGACATATGGTTTGAGGTTTACCCGACAGTTGGATGCTCAAACAAATGGTTTGTTTGAGGTTTTACCCGACACCAGTTGACTAATCTAGGTTGATGGCACTTGACTGGTGCTCAACTGATGTTTGACTGATGGCATTCTGGCCCAGCAGTGGACTGCTAGGGTTTAGCAGTCGACTGTTGTACCATCAGTCGATTGCCAAGGTTCAATAGTCGACTGATGAAGGTGGTCACGAGCACAGAGGGTTTGAAAGTCGATTGATCACCTGAATCACTCGACTGATAGCTCTATCAGTTGCTTGATGGGCATGATTAGTCGACTGATGGGAGAGCCGTTGGCTAGACACCAACGTAGATGAAGTCGTTGTGAGGCAACGACTACAACATCAGTTGACTGATGACATGCATCAGTCGACTGCTTGTTGCCCAACGAGAAGAATGACCTCTTCCCTATAAGAAGAGGCCTTGGGTGCTCTTGGGAGGCTAATGTTTAACTCCTAAACTTCTCCTAAGTGCTCCACACGATTTTCCACTCCTCTACTTGTGTTTATTTCTTTTCTATTGTAAGAGGGAGTGGATTTTGTAAGAAAGGTTTACTAATCATTCGTGGATTAGTGGTAAGAGCCGTGAACCACATTACATCTTCGTCTTAGCGTTTGCTTTCTCTTGTCTTTTTGAATTGTCTTAATTTTCTTGTTTAGCATTATATTTCCGCTGCGCTAATAGTATTTGTAGACAATTAGGACACGATCGATCTCCATCGTGCACGAATTGGGCTATTCACCCCCTCTAGCCAGGTCACGATCCTCCAACAAGTGGTATCAGAGCGAGGAGCTTGTCAACAGACTCATCGCCAAAACAAGCACGACAACAAAATGACCGGCTCAAACATCCATCCGCCTAAATTCGAAGGGAAATTCGCTTGGTGAAAAAAGCGAATGGAGGTATTTTTCGAAATAGATTTTGATATTATGGTTATTATGGAAACCGATTTCGATATACCTAGGGATGAAGAAGGGAAGCCAATCGAAAAATCAAGGTGGACCAAGAAGCAAAGAGAGGAGCACCTTGCGAACTTGAAAGCCAAGCATCACCTCTACAATGTGCTCGCTCAACATGAAATCAATAGGATTGGAGAGTGCGCTAGTGCCAAGGAGATGTGGGAAAAGCTAGTGGAGCTTCATGAAGGAATATCCAAAGCCAAGATAGCAAGAAGGGACCTCCTCTGCTCTCAACTAAATAACATCAAATTAGATAAAGGGGAGAAGGTATTATCACTACACTCTAGATTTAAAGAAATAATTAATGGATTGTCAAGTGTAGGTGAAAAGCTCTCCAACCGGGACATGATCATGAAGGCAATAGATGCTTTTCCCCGATCATCAAAGTGGAGCTCAATGGTGGACTCCTTCTACATATCAAAGAATCTAAAGGTAAGTACTCTAGAAGAATTTTTCTCTACTATGGAGCTTCACGAAACTAGACTCGAAGGTATAGTAGAAGAACCAAGGAGTCAACCAAGGGAAGTGACACTAATAGCAAACAAAGGAAAGAAGAATATGTCCTCACCATCTTCATTGGAAGATGAGTCATCCTCTTCAATGGATAGCAATGAGGAGGCCTATATGGTAAGAAAGGTGAGACGTTCTCTTAAGAGTTTTAAATTTAACAAGTCTCGTGATAGGAGAAGGCTAAGAAGGAAGATTATATGCTACAATTGGCAAGGAGAGGGGCAAATGAGAGATGAATGCCCTCTCTTGAACAAGAGCAAGGATGAAAGGAAGAAGAATGACAAGAATAAGGAAGGGAAGAAGAAGGATGAGAAGAAATTGAAAGATAAAGGAAAGGGCAAAATGCAAAACTTGAAGGCCACATGGGACGACCCATCCTCATCGGAGGAAGAAGAAGCATTCACAAGCTTTGCACTCATGGGGATAGATGACTTGGACTCCACCTCATCCGAGCAAGAAGGAAGCACAAGTGATGAGGAGATCTCAAGTGTAGGGGGAGCATCCTCATCGGAATCGCAAGAAGGAGATTGGGTAAGTGAGGTAAAAAGCCTATCCACTCAAGATATTATTTCCATGATTACTAGCTTGACTAAAGAATTATTTAGAATGGAAAAAAAACAAATGCATGCAAAATGAAATTAAGGATCTAGAAGAAAATTTGAAGAATGCATGTTTAAATGTTAATGATTCTTCTTCTAGTGGTAATGATGCATGCTTAGAGGAGAATAAGGTCTTAAGGGAAAAGGTAGATTTTTTAACTAAGGACCTAGAGAAATTCACAATAGGCTCCAACACCCTAAATATGATTATTGGGAGCCAAAGGACTAGTTTCAACAAGAAAGGCCTAGGTTATAAGGGATCTAAGAATGAAAAAGCCTACCATTGCTTAATTGCTAGGGGTCAATCTAAAACAACAATGGTAGTTAGGAAATGAATCCCAAAGGAGTACTTGCTGAACCCTATTGGAAAGAATTTATATTGGGTTCCCAAGTCCATCCTTAGAGATTAGAAAAACCTAGGATAGTCAACCATAAGTGGAATTATTTTATATCATGCTAAATGGTTGACTTATGTTGAAGTTGGGGAGTATTTAAGTTATTATGAGTATGGTGGATGATTTGGGTAATTATGTTTAAATCATGATGGATAATATGTGGTGTATGATCATAATGTGCATTTAGTGATAATACTTGATTTATGATCATAATATGTAATATTATGATAATATGTGTTAAGATCATGTTGGTTGTTTTGGATGATACTTAACCTTGATAGAATTGCATGAAATTTATGGTTAAGTATAAATACCCTTAGGCATATCACACAAGTCACCATAAGGCTAACTTGATTGAGAACATAGCAATGGATGAGATGTTAGGATGATACAAATGACTCACTTATGCTTATGACATTTTGATGAGTCATTATAGGTATCATGATAGAGTAATCATAGACCAACTATGGGGAAAGCAAATGTTTAATCAATGGACATATTATCCATAGATAATAGTTGGATATTTTAAATGATTTAAAACCATTTCATATTTTGAAAATTAAGAGATCATGCTTTGAAAAGTTTCTAAGGCAAAACTAGCTTTCATGTTGATACATCTTTTAGACAATTTTGAACCTTTTGAGATTTTGCCTTATTTTCAAAATTTAAATGAATTTTCATGAAAAATTATTTTTCATTGATAAATGGATTTATGAGAATTATGTTCCCCAAATTTCATGATTTTTCAAATTTTTTGGAATTTTTAGTACATTTTTGAATTTCAGTTCGAAAATCAGAAAAGGCTAATTTTCAGGTGTCAGTCGACTGGTAGTCTGAACCAGTCGACTGATGGAACTGTGCACAAGCACAACAGCCTGATTTTTGGGTTTTCAGGCATGTTTTGGTATTTTTATTCCTTTGGACTTGATGCCATGCTTGTATAACATATCGTAATATTTTTGATGGTGTCAAAGGGGGAGAAATGTTAGTGTTTAAGTTAATCATGCTAGGGAGATAATTAACATATGTTAAGGGGGAGTTGCATGTATGTAGGAGGAGTGTTTTGATACTTATATTGTTTTACATGCTTTCTTGCCTTATGTATTTTGTTAATATTTTTACCTAACTTAAACGGATTGCCACACATCAAAAAGGGAGAGATTGTTAGGGCAATCAACCCATATATGATGTGGTTTTGATGTGTATGACAAAGAGTTTAAGTTAGGTTGCTATGGATTTGATGTGTGTGTTTAAGTTGTGCAGGACTTAAGTAAATCACACACGGTTTGTTAGTAATATATGAGAGATGTCCTAAGGCAATCGCCTTATGTATGAACCATTTATATGATAAATGAAGATTCACTATTTGAGTATACATGGTTTCATGTATTTGATTGGATCTTAAACTCATTTACTGAATGTCCGCGATACGACTCACAGTATGAGAGAATTTGTGATTGGATCACAACTAGTGAGTATCTCTACATGTGTAATTGTGATGTATCGGAATTATCCCTAGTCGATGAATTGATGGATTTGGACACCATCAATTCTGTCGAGACTAGCATGAGGTATACTCCTTGGTGTATCCAAGCAGCTGATTCTCACTGGCTGGAGACATTGTGATGTCCGGAGTTAATCGTGGATGCTAGTTATGGTAACTAGTTCATTGGAGTGACCAGCCGTAAGACTTCATATGGTTCTCTGCATATATAGATATGTCAATGAAGTTCTTACTGTAGCTTAAGTGCGATGTTCCTTTGACTTGCGGTATTCAAGTCATCTTGATCATGAAGACTTATGCTTTGACATCTTAAGCAAGCATCTCTGAGGAGATGTGGATCCGGGATGATTGGGTATAAGTCGAAGTGATCGAAGGTGTTTGAATAGCCTATAAAGGATTCACCACTCCTTGCGAGGAGATGTATACCCATGGCCTCTCGTCGGATTGTTACTAAAGTCTTTGGCCAAAGCATTACATGTTTAGAGTAAGGTACTCTTCGATACATGTGCAGTAACTAGAATTTGTAGGACGAGGAAATAATACTTGGGCTAGGTGTGACGTAGTCAGCCTAGTGGAGACTGACACTATAGACCATGTCCTGAACCAAGTGGGTATAAGATGAGTGAAAGGAATGGGGCACGATTCATTCGAGCTGCTGAAGGGTTTCAGAAATAGTTCTGGATCAACCGTTGATCTTTTCGGTTAATTGGGGATCATGATGTACTACTAGGTGCCACTCATGATTGTTCTATAATTAATGGTTAATTATAGACGGCAAACATAAATCGAGAACCTATTTAGTCACACACACAACGAGCGTAATCCGAAGGATTTAAAACGAGCTTGAGAATACGATTCTCATACCGAGAGAAACTAAGTTTGGTTGGACCAAACAAGAAGCGAGCATGAAATCTTTTCAGTCGCAATGGAAGCGTGGATGAGCCGTGTCTTATGAAGACATAATGGATGAACCAAAATGGTTTGGTTCTAATCCAATGGAGGAGAATAAACCAAAGAGTTTGGTTTATTTTGAACGAATGAACCAAAGTTGGTTCTGTTCGTTTTAACTTAAAATAAACCATCATGGTTTGGTTTATTTTAACTTAAATTAATGGAGTGGGTTAACGGGCCTTATGGTTATGATCCAATAACCATTAAGATAATTAGTTCTCTATAAAAGAGGGCTTAAGGGTTTGTTAAGCCCTAATCCAAAACCCTAGCCTTAAGTTGTCGCCCACCTCCTCCCCTTGGAGATTTCGGCGCCAACCCTCCTCCTTGCCGCTGCCCACCTTGAAGCTCCTTGGCCGGCGTCCAGAAGGTGCTGACCTTCCCTCTTGCCGGCGTCGAGCTGCTGCCGGAGGAGCTCCGGTGATCTTCCTTGGCTCTGGCGACAAGGTGAGCAAGTTGCTTTCCTTATTTGGCCGGCGCAAGGTCTCCACCAAAGCTGTCCAGTTTTCTGGACAGCTTGTTTCCTTCTCATCGGAGCGTTGTTTGGACGACGTTTGGAGCTCCGACAGGGCCTTACTTACCGGGGATTCAATCTCCGGTAATCCTCATAGGTGGAGGACGAAGGATTCGTCAAACGGTTGACGAATACCTCTCCGGAGAAATGAGTTTTGAGGACTCGTCTTTGGATCTGAATTTGGATTCGGATCGTGATCTTCTCTCGATCAAATCATCTTCAACACGAGGCTAGTAACCCGTACGAAGACGAGGCTCGTGACTTAGTGAAGTCATCCCGAAGATACTCGGCGTGGACACAGATAGAGACGATTCTAGCGAGGATCGTTCCGGTTGATGCCGTTCCCGCTACACGTGATACGTAAGGTATATGTAGTTAAATTTCTTTTTATTACAAAATTTAAATTTACGGTTATGTCTACACATGTTGTACTATTCATGCGTGTGATGTGTGTATTGTAATAAATGTAGATTTATTATTTTTATTTCTTCCGCTGTGCACATGTTTACGAAACATGTTCAAACACACACTCACCGCGGTGCCGGAAACCCAACAGTGGTATCAGAGCACAGGTTGTGTTTTGACATAATCATAAAATTATTTTGCGATAGTCATAATGATATTTCTAGAAATTTTCTACTTTTGGAAAGTTAGAAGTATTTATGAAAATTTTTCAATTTTGGAAAGTCTAGAAGTATTTATGGAAATCTTCCACTTTTGGAAAGTTAGAAGTATTTATAGAAATTGATATTTTCCATAAATAAAATATTTGATTAGATTTGGAAATTTGTTTCCTAATTTAATCATGATTTGATTTGGGAAATCAAATCTTAAAATATTTTATTTCCATAAGTAGTTTTGATGATTTAGGAAATTGGTTTCCTAAATTGACTTTCCTTAATCAACTATTTCCACAAATAAAATATGTGATTAGATTTGGAAATTTGTTTCCTAATTTAATCATAATTTGATTTGGAGAATCAAATCTTAAACATATTTTATTTCCATAAATAGTTATGACATATAAGGAAATATTGTACATGACATAATTCTATGCTGTTGGATCGATGCGGTTCGCTAGAGGGGGAGGGGTGAATAGCGAAAAACCTTTTCTTTTTCTTTCGTTAAAACTCGAGAGATAATTAGTTAATTGCAGCAGAAATGTAAAAATAAAAAAAAACAATCGACACAAGGGTTTTACTTGGTTCGTAGCCGAAGGCTTCTACTCCAAGGCCCTAGTGGTCCTTGACCACGTACGGAGGGCAAAAGCACTAAAGGAACTCCTCCTCGTTAGAGGTAGGAGTTAATCGATACAAGAAGGAACCACAAAAACTTGAGGTAGAGGGACACTCCCCCTCTCCTCGTATACGATAAAAGCTTCGAAAATGTAAATGACAAGAAAAACTAATACCGACGTACAAGAATAATAAGAGTTAAACCTAGACGTCGGAATGGAAGGACTTCGTTGTCGGAGAGTTGCAGCGTAACGGAGACTTTTTGGAGGCTTAGAAAATGTTGTTAAAACCCTAGGTTTGGCCCTCCTTTTATAGCCTTTGAGCCCCTTTTCGAGTGGGTCTTCAACCAATCACAAATGGACACCAAACCGCTTTGAGGTGGAGTGATAAGCCTTGACTCCTCGAATCTGATCATTGACCATCGATCGTGATGGCGATCGATCGATTGATGACCTTGTGATCGATACACGATCGAGTCCTCCAGCGGTCGTGATGCTTGCTGCAAGTCAAAGTTAGCTCAACAAAAACATACTTCCAACGGTCTTCGACCGTCCGATCTCGACCTAGACCACCTATGAGATGTCTTGGGTTGGATCTACGCTTAAGATCATCCCCGTAAAGAGGATACGACCTCACTTACGCTCACACACATGAGCTTACCTCGATACTTACGTGTTGCTTTTGCTTCCGGCCTTCCACTCGATTCCATCGGCTCCCTTCGAAATCACTCGAGTGTCGCCCAACCACCGCGGCTTCCTTCGGGTGTCGCTAGCCTTCAGCTATAGCTATAGCAATCTTCTGCACACTTGATTCAGCTCGTGAGATAACGACATGAGCTTAACTTTGTATCGTTTGCTATAATCAAAACTCAGGTTCGACTTAGGTGCCTGCTGCACCAACATATGCCATGTAATTGCATTAGATGCATATCATAATGCCATGCATGTCGTGACATGTAGATGTATGCCATGTATGCCATGCCATGTAGATAATAGTTATTTGCATGCAAAGAGGATGAGACATAAAAACCCTAATTCAATATTAAAGCCTACACCTTCCATTAATATGGTTAGAACCAGAGTTCCGTTTCTTGTTTGGGTTGTTGGACTCTCTCCAAGCCCGACTCGAACCCGAACATGTTCAAACCATGGAATAGTTTAATACTAATATAGTAAGAGTCAGAGGTCAATCATTATCTCTGGTTTTTGGACTCTCTCCAAGCTGGGCTAATTGGTTGAATGCGCTCTAACCATATTAAAACTATGTCTTGATTAATGGGTTGACTTTAACCTGGAGCATCGGCTTGTTGGACTCTCTCCAAGGTCGATGTAAAGGGAGGTGAAGTTGGGTGCTATGCATATGATACATACTTGTTAATGTGTTAACAATCCGATGTATGTGTGAACATTCAATTAGTTGATAGCACATTGTGATAGTTTCATATATGTGATATGCAATCGGTATATTTGATACCTACCATCGTAGTTATGAATGGCTTGTTGGACTCTCTCCAAGGTTGTTCATATCTATGATGGATATCAGCCCATTCGGAGATAGACCTATGATCTCCCGAAGTGATTTTGGGGTTTTTGAAATTCGAAAAATGAATGGGATTTATGAATGTATAATGATGCATTTTAAAATCATCTTTCTCATATATGCTCGTTTTGTATTTCTAAGATTGATCATGATGTCTTTGAATTTGCGTTCCATTTTGGATTCGAATAAATTGACTGGGCCAAACTTCTTGGACTGGCTTAGAAACTTGAGAATTGTTCTCAAGGTTGAAAAGCTTGCAAATGTCCTCGAAGCACCTCTTCCCGCCCGTCCTAGTGACGATGCAACTCTAGACCAATTGTTGGCCTATCAGAAACATGTGAGTGATTCTGAACAAATGAGTTGCATCATGCTAGCCATGATGGAACCCAAGCTACGGAAGCAGCATGAGCATATGGATGCTCATATCGTAGTCCTTCATCTTTAAGAGTTGTTTGATAAGCAAGTGAGATTCGAAAGGTTCGAAGTCTCCAAGCTCCTCTTCACCTCTGAGATGCAAGAAGGTTCATCTGTGGTACTGCTCAACATGTTGAAGACTGTAGAGCCTTCTGAGAAGCATGAGCAGGGGACGGTGTTGTTAGTTGATTCCTCGAAGAAAGGTTCTAAGAGGGAGTCAATGGAACAACAGAAGGGGAAGAAGAAAAAGGCTAAAAAGGCAGAACCAGCTCAAAAGGGCACTTGCCATCATTATGGCAAGGAGGGTCATTGGCGAAGAAATTGCAAGATTTATCTTGAGTTCGTGAAGAAGAATAAGGCATCGGATGCCCCATCTTCTTTAGATATCTTCGTTATTGATTGTCATTCTATTTCCTCAAACACTTGGGTATTGGATACTGGGTGTGGCTCACATATATGTAATGACATACATGGGCTAAGGAATAGAAGAAGACTCATCAAGGGAGAGTCAAATCTACGTGTTAGGAATGGAGCAAAGGTTGCTGCACTCACCATCGAAACGTATTTGTTGAAACTCCCTACAGGACTTGTCTTAGAACTGGACAATTGCTTTTATGTTCTTTCGTTGATACAGAACATCATTTCTATTTCTTGTTTAAATAGAAATGGGTACCATTTGACTTTTAGTAACAATTGTTGTTACATAACTTTGAATGAAGTACTTTATGGAACTGGAACTTTGAGCAATGACATTTATATGTTGGACGTATCTAGTGACATTTTCAATATCGAAGCGAGCAACAAGCGTGCTCGAAAGGATGATCAATTAGACTCCTACATATGGCATTGTCGTCTTGGCCATGTAAGCAAGAAACGCCTGTCCGAATTACACCGATGTGGAATTCTGGAATCGTTTGAATTGGATTCATATGATACATGCGAATCATGCTTAAAAGGCAAGATGACTAAGTTACCTTTTTTAGGAAAAGGTGAACGAGTGGGAGAGTTACTAGGTCTGATACATACTAATGTATGTGGACCTATGTCAACTCAAGCTTTAGGAGGCTATAGCTACTTCATTACCTTCACCGATGATCACTCACGGTTTGGGTATGTGTTCTTGATGAAACACAAGTCTGAAGCCTTTGAAAGGTTCAAAGAATTCAGAAATGAAGTAGAGAAATAACATGACAAGAGTATTAAAATACTTCGATCGGATCGAGGTGGTGAATACTTAAGTCAAGAGTTTCATGATTATCTAAGAGACAATGGTATATTGTCTCAATGGACTCTGCCATATACACCATAGCATAATGGTGTATCTGAGAGGTGTAACCGGACCTTGTTGGACATGGTCAGGTCAATGATGAATCATGCAAATCTTCCCAAGTCCTTTTGGGGCTATGCACTTCAGACAGCTATTTACTTGTTAAACAGAATGCCAACCAAGGTAGTCTCTACTACTCTATATGAGATATGGAATAGTAAGAAACCTCATGTATCTTACTTGAAGATATGGGGTTGTTCTGCTTATGTGAAGCGGACTGTATCAGACAAATTGGATGCTAAGTCTGATAAATGTCTATTTATTGGATACCCTAAGGAAACAAGGGGTTACCAATTCTATCATCCTGTGGAACAAAAGGTGTTTGTTTCAAGGCATGCTGTGTTTCTAGAGAAAGAGTTTCTCTTGCAAGAAAACAGTGGGAGTGTCGTCGAGCTTGAGGAGGCTCGAGAGACTCAAATAGATATTGATGAGATACCTGGTGAAGCACAACAGTCGATAACTCATAGTGATGAGCAATCGGCTGGACCTACTGTAACACCACATATTCGTAGATCTGGTAGAACACGCAACATTCCTGAGAGATATGGATTTATCGCAAGTGAATCGAACGACGTGTTACTAATTGATGATGAGGAGCCTACTAGTTATGAAGAAGTGCTGACAAGTTCAGAAAGGGATAAGTGGCTTGAAGCCATGAAGTCGGAAATGGATTCCATGTATGAAAACAAAGTTTGGAACTTAGTTGACCCACCTGAAGGCATCAAGCCTATAGGGTGCAAGTGGGTTTTCAGGAAGAAAACTGACATGGATGGTAATGTGATTACCTATAAAGCTAGATTAGTGGCGAAAGGATATCATCAAAAATAAGGTGTTGATTATGACGAAACCTATTCGCCTGTAGCTATGCTTAAATCCATTCGGATGCTCCTGGCCATAGCGGCTCATTATGATTATGAGATATGGCAGATGGATGTGAAAACAGCTTTCCTTAATGGAAATCTGCTCGAGGACGTGTATATGATACAGCCTGAGGGTTTCACATTGGTTGATAAAACCAAGGTATGCAAATTGCGACGGTCCATATATGGATTGAAGCAAGCATCCAGGAGCTGGAATATCCGTTTTGATGAGACGATCAAAAAGTTTGATTTCTCAGAAAATCCAGACGAACCTTGTGTGTACAAGAAGGTTAGTGGGAGTGCAGTCGTGTTCCTATTATTGTATGTCGATGACATATTACTTATAGGAAATGATGTTTCAATCTTACAGTCAGTTAAGGTTTGGTTATCCAAGACATTCTCCATGAAAGACCTGGGAGAAGCAACCTACATCCTCGGGATTAAGATCTATAGAGATAGATCGAAACGGTTGCTAGATCTTTCACAGTCTACATATATAGACCGAGTGCTAAAGAGGTTTAGCATGTCGGAATCCAAGAAAGGTTTCCTACCCATCAGGCATGGGGTACACCTTTCGAAGTCTATGTGTCCGCGTACAGAAGACGAGAGGATTTGCATGAGTAAGATTCCCTATGCATCCGCAATAGGATCTATCATGTATGCTATGTTATGTACGAGGCCCGATGTATCGTATGCTCTGAGTGTCGCGAGAAGATACCAGTCTGATCCAGGAATGGATCATTGGGTGGCTGTTAAGACGATCCTTAAGTACTTAAGAAGAACTAAGGATGTGTTCCTAATATATGGAGAAGGGGACATGGTGATACGCGGGTATATAGATGCC
This sequence comes from Wurfbainia villosa, assembly GCA_025175895.1. Taxonomy (NCBI): domain Eukaryota; kingdom Viridiplantae; phylum Streptophyta; class Magnoliopsida; order Zingiberales; family Zingiberaceae; genus Wurfbainia; species Wurfbainia villosa. Next base: position 42,038,020 of record CM045998.1, on the reverse strand, counting down.
AGCTTCCAGACAGACAAGGATGATTCCAGGTCTCAGTCTGGATACGTGTTCACCTTGAATGGGGGCGCAGTGAGTTGGAAAAGTTCCAAACAAGACACTGTAGCGGATTCTACCACTGAGGCAGAATACATTGCATCTTCGGAAGCAGCAAAGGAAGCGGTTTGGATAAAGAAGTTCATTTATGAACTTGGTGTGATTCCAGCCATTGTTGAAGCAATACCGATCTACTGCGACAACAATGGAGCAATTGCACAGGCGAAAGAGCCAAGGTCTCATCAACGATCCAAACATGTGCTTCGCCGCTATCATCTTATCAGAGAGATCATCAGTAGGAAAGAAATACAAATCGAGAAAATCCCCACTGAAAGGAACTTAGTGGATCCTTTAACTAAGGTATTACGTCAAAGTAAGTTTGAGGGTCATGTTATAGCTTATGGTATTGGATATTGTAGAGATTGGCATTAGGCCAAGTGGGAGTCTGTTAGTAATATATGAGAGATGCCCTAAGGCAATCGCCTTATGTATGAACCATTTATATGATAAATGAAGATTCACTATTTGAGTATACATGGTTTCATGTATTTGATTGGATCTTAAACTCATTTACTGAATGTCCGCGATACGACTCACAGCATGAGAGAATTTGTGATTGGATCACAACTAGTTAGTATCTCTACATGTGTAATTGTGATGTATCGGAATTATCCCTAGTCGATGAATTGATGGATTTGGACACCATCAATTCTGTCGAGACTAGCATGAGGTATACTCCTTGGTGTATCCAAGCAGCTGATTCTCACTGGCTGGAGACATTGTGATGTCTGGAGTTAATTGTGGATGCTAGTTATGGTAACTAGTTCATTGGAGTGACCAGCCGTAAGACTTCATATGGTTCTCTGCATATATATAGATATGTCAATGAAGTTCTTACTGTAGCTTAAGTGCGATGTTCCTTTGATTTGCAGTATTCAAGTCATCTTGATCATGAAGACTTATGCTTTGACATCTTAAGCAAGCATCTCTGAGGAGATGTGGACCCGGGATGATTGGGTATAAGTCGAAGTGATCGAAGGTGTTTGAATAGCCTATGAAGGATTCACCACTCCTTGCGAGGAGATGTATACCCATGGCCTCTCGTCGGATTGTTACTAAAGTCTTTGGCCAAAGCATTACATGTTTAGAGTAAGGTACTCTTCGATACATGTGCAGTAACTAGAATCCATAGGACGAGGAAATAATACTTGGGCTAGGTGTGACGTAGTCAGCCTAGTGGGGACTGACACTATAGACCATGTCCTGAACCAAGTGGGTATAAGATGAGTGAAGGGAATGAAGCATGATTCATTCGAACTGCTGAAGGGTTTCAGAAATAGTGTTGGATCGATTTGAAACGCTAGAGGGGGGGGGGGTGAATAGCATTAAAACTTTCTTTTTATTCGTTCGTTTAAAAATCGAGTAGATAATTAATTTGCAGCGGAAAAGATAAGCAATAAAAAGAGAAGACAAATATTTTACTTGGTTCGTAGCCTTCGGCTACTACTCCAAGGCCCTAGTGGTCCTTGACCACGTACGGAGGGCAAAACACTAAACGAACTCCTCCTCGTTGGAGGTAGGAGTTAATCGATACAAGAAAGAACAAAACTTGAGGTAGAGGGACACTCCCCCTTTCCTCGTTTACGATAAAAGCTCCGAAACAAGTAAATAAACAACTGATATAAAGCTAATACCGACGTACAAAAAATAAAGAAAATTAAACCTAGACGTCAGAGAAGAAAGACTTCGTTGTCGGAGAGTTGTAGCTTTGCGGAGGGTTTTGGAAGCTTGGAATTGATGATGAAACACTAGGATTAGCCCTCCTTTTATAGCCTTTGAGCCCCTTTTCGAGAGGAACCCTAGCCAATCACAATTGAGCACCAATCTCCTTGAAATGGGGTGATAAGCCTCGACTCCTCGAAGTTGATCATTGACCATCAGTCGACTGATGGCCATCATCAAGTCAAAGTTAGCTCAAAGAAAACATTATTTCGACGGCTTTCGACCGTCCGATCTCGACCTAGACCATCGATGGGATGTCTTTGGTCGGATCTACGCTTAAGACCATCCCCGTAAGGAGGATACGACCTCACTTACGCTCGCACACATGAGCTTACCTTGATACTTACCATGTCGCTTTTGCTTTCGGCCTTCCACTCGATTCCTTCGGCTCCCTCCGAAGTCACTCGAGTGTCGCCCGACCACCGCGGCTTCCTCTGGGTGTCGCTAGCCTTCAGCTCTAGCTATAGCAATCTTCTGCACACTCGATTCAGCTCGTGAGATAACGACATGAGCTTAACTTTGTATCGTTTGCTATAATCAAAACTCAGGTTCGACTTAGGTTCCTACTGCACCAACAATCTCCCCCTTTTTGATTTATGGCAAACCCACATACAAAGTTAAGTAAATAGCAAGCATGAAGAATAATGTGCATTAGAAACAAACAAAAAATAAAGAAGATTAAGTTGGAGTAGTAAGAATTTTCTTCAAGTACTCCCCCTTGAGGAAACCTCCCCCTTGACCTAGGGTGAGTCTTGAAGAAAGACCTTAATCCTCCCCTTTGAGGGTTGCTTTAAGTAATTAACATTACTTAAAGTTGGCCTTAGTAAAATGTTTAAGTTAAGAGTTCTTCTTAACTTGGCCCTTTCTCCCCCTTAAGTAAAACATTAAGGGCATAATGTTTAAAAATAAGTAAAACGTTGATGGTACAAATAAGTTTAAGTTAAGAATTCTCTTAACTTGGCCTTTAATAAGTTTTCAAAACTTGAAGTTAACTTTTGGTTTAAATATAAAGTAAGAGTTAAGTTATCAAAAATTTTTTTGACCCCAAATAAGTTTAAGTTAAGAATTCTCTTAACTTGGCCTTTAATAAGTTTTCAAAACTTAAAGTTAACTTTTGGTTTAAATATAAAGTAAGAGTTAAGTTATCAAAAAAAATTTTGACCCCTTAACTTTGGCCTTTTTCTCCCCCTTTTGCCATATATCGAAAAGAGTGAGGGTGTGTGTGGAAAATAAAAATAAGTGTTAAATTTAAAGTCCAAGCATGTTCCACATTATTTTGAAAATAATATACTAAAAATAAGTTCATCTATAGAATGTTCGACTCATATTTGGCTTGATTGATATAAAAGATCAACCAGTCCTGGTCAGAGTCGGTTAGTATGTATGATTATACTCCGTGGTTCATGGCGATGCACTATCTCTACATCTGGAACCAGGAGTAAGGTCCTAACATCTCACGCCCATCTACGTGGCTAAGTACACAAACACATTAGTCCTATGTGTTGTGAGATGTATTGGCTCCTTAAATCTATAGGTGCATGATATCTAAGGTATGTCCTATGCTAGTTCCATAAAAATGAAATTTAAGAAATAGTAGTAAGAAAATATAATTTGCAAGTTCCTATTCTACTACGCACATGCCCAATTTTCATCTTAATAGACTAAATTCGGCTTCGGGTAGGGGTTTAGTAAATAGGTCTGCTAAGTTAGACTTCGATTCGACGTATTCGAGTTGTATGGCTCCGTTGGTCACATGTTCTCGAATGAAATGGTGTTTGACCTCTATATGTTTGGTCCTAGAGTGACATATCAGATTCTTAGTAAGATTAATTGAACTAGTGTTATCTATGTAAAGTTTAGTATTCGTAAAGTCTAACTTAAAGTCGCGGAGAGTGTGCTTTATCCAAAGAAGTTGAGTGACACACTCACCCATCGCAATGTATTCGGCTTCGGTGGTAGATAAGGCAACACAGTGTTGCTTCTTACTGCACCAACTCACTAGACTCGAGCCGAGAAGTTGACAACAACCACTCGTGCTCTTTCTATCGAGCTTACTACCGGCATAGTCCGAATCGGAGTAGCCGGTTAGTTCGAACTCGGTAGATCTAGGATACCAAATACCGACATTAAGTGTACCCTTTAGATATCTAAGGATACGCTTGACTAGAGTTAGGCGAGACTCCTTGGCACAGGTTTGAAAACTTGTGCACATACTCACTGCAAATAAGATATCAGGTCGGCTTGCAGTTAAGTAAAGGAGACTCCCTATTATGCTCCTATAGTATTTTAAATCAATTGGGTTTCCAATTACATCTTCTTCTATATTAACATTAGTTTCCATTGGGGTATTAATAATTTTAGCGTAGTGCATTCCAAAGCGTTTAATTAATTCCCTAGTATATTTGCGTTGATGTAGGTATATTCCATCTTTAGTTTGTTTAATTTGTAATCCTAAGAAGAAACTTAATTCACCTACTAAATTCATTTCAAATTCGCTTTCCATAAGTGAAATAAACTCATTTAGTAGGATTGAGTTGGTAGTTCCGAAAATAATATCATCTATGTAGATTTGGGCTATGAATACGTCTTTACCTAAGGTTTTTACGAAAAGGGTGTTAGTAATATATGAGAGATGTCCTAAGGCAATCGCCTTATGTTTGAACCATTTATATGATAAATGAAGATTCACTATTTGAGTATACATGTTTTATGTATTTGATTGGATCTTAAACTCATTTACTGAATGTCCACGATACGATTCACAGCATGAGAGAATTTGTGATTGGATCACAACTAGTGAGTATCTCTACATGTGTAATTGTGATGTATCTAATTATCCTAGTCGATGAATTGATGGATTTGGAACCTCAACCACTTCACCTTATTTATCATCATCAAGGTTCTAGTGAAACACCCATCCTTGCCAAACACCTCACCTTATTAGCAATACGTAACTGAAACGCTTGCTAGTTATGGTAACTAGTTCATTGGAGTGACCAGCCGTAAGACTTCATATGGTTCTCTACATATATAGATATGTCAATGAAGTTCTTACTGTGGCTTAAGTGCGATGTTCCTTTGACTTGCGGTATTCAAGTCATCTTGATCATGGAGACTTATGCTTTGACATCTTAAGCAAACATCTCCGAGGAGATGTGGACCCGGGATGATTGGGTATAAGTCGAAGTGATCGAAGGTGTTTGAATAGCCTATAAAGGATTCACCACTCCTTGCGAGGAGATGTATACCCATGGCCTCTCTGATTGTTACTAAAGTCTTTGGCCAAAGCATTACATGTTTAGAGTAAAGTACTCTTCGATACATGTGCAGTAACTAGAATCCGTAGGACGAGGAAATGATACTTGGGCTAGGTGTGACATAGTCAGCCTAGTGGGGACTGACACAACAGACCATGTCCTGAACCAAGTTGGTATAAGATGAGTGAAGGGAATGGGGCACGAATCATTCGAGCTACTGAAGGGTTTCAGAAATAGTTCTGGATCAACCGTTGATCTTTTCGGTTAATTGGGGATCATGATGTACTACTAGGTGCCACTCATGATCGTTCTATAATTAATGGTTAATTATAGACGGCCAACATAAACCGAGAACCTATTTGGTCACACGCACAACGAGCGTAATCCAAAGGATTTAAAACGAGCTTGAGAATGGGATTCTCAGACCGAGAGAAACTAGGTTTGGTTGGACCAAACATAAAGCGAGCATGAAATCGTTTCAGTCGTAATGGAAGTGTGGATGGGCAGTGTCTTATGAAGACATAATGGATGAACCAAAATGGTTTGGTTCTAATCCAATGGAGGAGAATAAACCAAAGGGTTTGGTTTATTTTAAACGAATGAACCAAAAGTTGGTTCGGTTCGTTTTAACTTAAAATAAACCATCATGGTTTGGTTTATTTTAACTTATCTTAATGGAGCGGGTTAACGGGCTTTATGGATATGATCCATTAACCATTAAGAGAATTAGTTCTCTATAAAAGAGGGCTTAATGGATAATTAAGCACTAATCCAAAAACCCTAGCCTTTGAGTTGCCGCCCACCCTTGGAGTTGCTCGGCGCCAACCCTAGGCTGCCGCCCAGCTTGTTGTGCCGCCTTCATCTCCTTGTCGGCGTCCAAGCTTCAGCCGGTGAACCCTCCGGCGACCCTCCGGTGATCTTCCTAGGCCTCGGTGAAAAGGTGAGCACTTGGCTTCCTTGTTTTGGCCGGCGCCTACTCCTCCACCAAGCTGTCCAGTTTTCTGGACAGCTTCTTCTCCTCTCGTCGGAGCGTCGTTTGGATGACGGTTAGAGCTCCGACAGCGGATAACTTACCGGGGATTCGATCTCCGGTAATCCTCTGAGGTGGAGGATGAAGGATTCGTCAATCGGTTGACGAATACCTCTCCGGAGAAGCGAGTTTTGAGGACTTATTTTGGATCCGAATTTGGATTCGGATCGTGATCATCTCTCGATCACGTCATCTTCAACACGAGGCGAGTAACCCGTACGAAGACGAAGCTCGTGGCTTAGCGAAGTCATCCCGAGGAACTCGGCGTGGATACGGATAGAGACGATTCTAGCGAGGATCGTTCCGGTTGATGCCGTTCCCGCTACACGTCATACGAAAGGTATAACGTAGATAAATTTTCCTTTTATTGCAAATTTAAATTTACGGTTATGTCTACACTTGTTGTAATATGCATGCGTGTGTTGTGTGTGTTGTAATAAATAGGAGTATTTATTATTTTATTGCTTCCGCTGTGTTCATGTTTACGAAACATGATCGAACACACACACGCCGCGGTGCCGGAAACCCAACAGTGGTATCAGAGCCCAGGTTGTGTTTCGACATAATCGTAAAAATGGTTTTGCGATAGTCATAATGTATTTCTGGAAATTTTCTAATTTTGGAAATTTAGAAGTATTTATGGAAATTTTTCAATTTTGTAAAGTCTAGAAGTATTTATGGAAATCTTCCACTTTTGGAAAGTTAGAAGTATTTATGGAAATTGATATTTTTCATAAATAAAATATTTGATTAGATTCTGGAAATTTGTTTCCTAATTCAATCATGATTTGATTTGGGAAATCAAATCTTAAAATATTTTATTTCTATAAGTAGTTTTAATGATTTAGGAAATTGGTTTCCTAAATAGATTTTTCTTAATCAAATAATTCCATGTATAAAATATGTGATTAGATTTGGAAATTTGTTTCTTAATTTAATTATGATTTGATTTGGAGAATCAAATCTTAAACATATTTTATTTCCATAAATAGTTATGACATATAAGGAAATATATACATGACATAATTGTATGCCATGTAATTGCATTAGATGCATAACATTATGCCATGCGTGTCGTGACATGTAGATGTATGCCATGTATGCCATGCCATGTAGATAATAGTTATTTGCATGCAAAGAGGATGAGACATAAAAACCCTTAAACAATATTAGAGCCTACACCTTCCATTAATATGGTTAGAACCAGAGTTCCGTTTCTTGTTTGGGTTGTTGGACTCTCTCCAAGCCCGGCTCGAACCCGAATATGTTCAAACCATGGAATAGTTTAATACTAATATGGTAAGAGTCAGAGGTCAATCGTTAGCTTTGGTTGTTGGACTCTCTCCAAGCTGGGCTAATTGGTTGAATGCGCTCTAACCATATTAAAACTATGTCCCGATTAATGGGTTGGCTTTAACCTAGAGCATCGGCTTGTTGGACTCTCTCCAAGGTCGATGTAAAGGGAGGTGAAGTTGGGTGCTATGCATATAATGCATACTTGTTAATGTGTTAACAACCCGATGTATGTGTGAACATTCAATTAGTTGATAGCACATTGTGATAGTTGCATATACGTGATATGCAATCGGTATAGAAGATACCTACCGTCGTAGTTATGAATGTCTTGTTAGACTCTCTCCAAGGTTGTTCATAACTATGATGGATATCAGTCCATTCGGAGATGGACCTACGATCTCCCGAAGTGATTTTGGGGTTTTTGAAATTCGAAAAATGAATGAGATTTATAAATGTATATGGGTGCATTTTAAAATCATCTTTCTCATATATGCTCGTTTTGTATTTCTAAGTTAATATATTGATCATGATGTGTTTGAATTTGCATTCCATTTTGGATTCAAATAAATTGACTGGGCCGAACTTCTTGGACTGGCATAGAAACTTGAGAATTGTTCTCAAGGTGGAAAAGCTTGCGTATGTCCTCGAAGCACCTCTTCCCGCCTGTCCTAGTGACAATGCAACTCTGGACCAATTGTTGGCCTATCAGAAATATGTGAATGATTCTGAAATGGTGAGTTGCATCATGCTAGCCGCGATGGAACCCAAGCTATGAAAGCAGCATGAGCATATGGATGCTCATATCATAGTCCTTCATCTTTATGAGTTGTTTGATAAGCAAGTGAGATTCGAAAGGTTCGAAGTCTCCAAGCTCCTCTTCACCTCTGAGATGCAAGAAGGTTCATCTGTGGTACTGCTCAACATGCTGAAGACTGTGGAGCCTTCTGAGAAGCATGAGCAGGGGACGGTGTTGTTAGTTGATTCCTCGAAGAAAGGTTCTAAGAGGGAGTCAAAGAAACAACAGAAGGGGAAGAAGAAAAAGGCTAAAAAGGCAGAACCAGCTCAAAAGGGCACTTGCCATCATTATGTCAAGTAGGGCCATTTGCGCAGAAAGTGCAAGATTTATCTTGAGTCCGTGAAGAAGGATAAGGCATCGGATGCCCCATCTTCTTCAGAAATCTTCTTTATTGATTGTCATTCTATTTCCTCACACACTTGGGTATTTGATACTGGGTGTGGCTCACATATATGTAATGACATACATGGGCTAAGGAATAGAAGAAGACTCGTCAAGGGATAGTCAAATTTACGTGTTGGGAATGGAGCAACGGTTGCTGCACTCGCCATCGGAACGTATTTGTTGGAACTCCCTGTAGGACTTGTCTTAGAACTGGACAATTGTTTTTATGTTCCTTCGTTGATAAAGAACATCATTTCTATTTCTTGTTTAAATATAAATGGGTACCACTTGACTTTTAGTAACAATTGTTGTTACATAACATTGAATGGAGTTCTTTAAGGGACTAGAACTTTAAGCAATGGTGTTTATACGTTGGACGTATCCAGTGATATTTTCAATATCGAAGCGAGCAACAAGCGTGCTCGAAAAGATAATCAATTAGACTCCTACATGTGGTATTGTCGTCTTGGCCATGTAAGCAAGAAACGCATGTCCGAATTACACCGATGTGGAATTCTGGAATCGTTTGAATTGGATTCATATGATACATGCGAATCATGCTTAAAAGGCAAGATGACTAAGTTACCTTTTACTGGAAAATGTGAACGAGTGGGAGAGTTACTAGGACTAATACATACTGATGTATGTGGACCTATGTCAACTCAAGCATTAGGAGGCTATAGCTACTTCATTACCTTCACCGATGATCACTCACGGTTTGGGTATGTGTTCTTGATGAAACACAAGTCTGAAGCCTTTGAAAGGTTCAAAGAATTCAGAAATGAAGTTGAGAAACAACATGATAAGAGTATTAAAATACTTCGATCGGATCGAGGTGGTGAATACTTAAGTCAAGAGTTTCTTGATTATCTAAGAGACAATGGTATATTGTCTCAATGGACTCCGCCATATACACCACAGAATAATGGTGTATCTGAGAGGCGTAACCGGACCTTGTTGGACATGGTCAGGTCAATGATGAATCATGCAACTCTTCCCAAGTCCTTTTGGGGCTATGCACTTCAGACAGTTGTTTACTTGTTAAAAGAATGCCTACCAAGGTAGTCTCAACTACTCCATATGAGATATGGAATAGTAAGAAACCTCATGTATCTTACTTGAAGATATGGGGTTGTCCTGCTTATGTGAAGCGGACTGTATCAGACAAATTGGATGCTAAGTCTGATAAATGTCTATTTGTTGGATACCCTAAGGAAACAAGGGGTTACCAATTCTATCATCCTGTGGAACAAAAGGTGTTTGTTTCAAGGCATGCTGTGTTTCTAGAGAAAGAGTTTCTCTTGCAAGAAAACAGTGGGAGTGTCATCGAGCTTGAGGAGGCTCGAGAGACTCAAATAGACATTAATGAGATACCTGGTGAAGCACAACAACTGACAACTCATAGTGATGAGCAATCGACTGGACCTATTGTAACACCACATCTTCATAGATCTGGTAGAACACGCAATATTCCTGAGAGATATGGATTTCTCGTAAGTGAATCGAATGACGTGTTACTCATTGATGATGAGGAGCCTACCAGTTATGAAGAAGTGCTGACAAGTTCAGAAAGGGATAAGTGGCTTGGTGCCATGAAGTCGGAAATGGATTCCATGTATGAAAACCAAGTTTGGAACTTGGTTGACCCACCTGAAGGGATAAAGCCTATAGGGTGCAAGTGGGTTTTCAAGAAGAAAACCGACATGGATGGTAATGTGATTACCTATAAGGCTAGATTGGTGGCGAAAGGATATCATCAAAAACAAGGTGTTGATTATGAAGAAACCTATTCGCCTGTAGCTATGCTTAAATCCATTCGGATGCTCCTGGCCATAGCGGCTCATTATGATTATAAGATATGACAGATGGATGTGAAAATAGATTTCCTTAATGGAAACCTGCTCGAGGACGTGTATATGATACAGCCTGAGGGTTTCACATCGGTTGATAAAACCAAGGTATGCAAATTGCGACGGTCCATTTATGGATTGAAGCAAGCATCCAGGAGCTGGAATATCCGTTTTGATGAGACAATCAAAAAGTTTGATTTCTCACAAAATCCAGACGAACCTTGTGTGTACAAGAAGGTTAGTGGGAGTGCAGTCGTATTCCTAGTATTGTATGTCGATGACATACTACTTATAGGAAACGATGTTTCAATCTTACAGTCAGTGAAGGTTTGGTTATCCAAGACATTCTCCATGAAAGACCTGGGAGAAGCAACCTACATCCTCGGGATTAAGATCTATAGAGATAGATCGAAACGGTTGCTTGGTCTTTCGCAGTCTACATATATAGACCGAGTGTTAAAGAGGTTTAGCATGTCGAAATCCAAGAAAGGTTATCTACCCATCAGGCATGGGGTACACCTTTCGAAGTCTATGTGTCCGCGCACAGAAGACGAGAGGATTTGCATGAGTAAGATTCCCTATGCATCCGTAATAGGATCTATCATATATGCTATGTTATGTACGAGGCCCGATGTATCGTATGCTCTGAGTCTCACGAGCAGATACCAGTCCGATCCAGGAATGGATCATTGGGCGGCTGTTAAGACGATCCTTAAGTACTTGAGAAGAACTAAGGATGTGTTCCTAATATATGGAGAAGGGTACATGGTGATACGTGGGTATACGGATGCCAGCTCCAGACAGACAAGGATGATTCCATGTTTTTGTCTGGGTATGTATTCACCTGGAATGGAGACACAATAAGTTGGAAAGGTTCCAAGCTTGACACTATAGCGGATTCTGCCACTAAGGCAGAATACATTGCAGCTTTGGAAGCAGCAAAGGAAGCGGTTTGGATCAAGAAGTTCATCTCTGAAATTGATGTGGTCTCTTCAATGATCCAAACATGTGCTTTGCCGCTATCATCTTAACAGAGAGATCATATGTAGGAAAGAAATACAAATTGAGAAAATTCCCACTGAAAGGAACTTAGCGGATCCCTTGACTAAGGCATTACCTCAAAATAAGTTTGAGGGTCATATTCGAGCTTATGGTATTGGATACCGTAGCGATTGGCATTAGGCCAAGTGGGAGTCTGTTAGTAATATATGAGAGATGTCCTAAGGCAATCGCCTTATGTTTGAACCATTTATATGATAAATGAAGATTCACTATTTGAGTTACATGTTTTATGTATTTGATTGGATCTTAAACTCATTTACTGAATGTCCACGATACGATTCACAGCATGAGAGAATTTGTGATTGGATCACAACTAGTGAGTATCTCTACATGTGTAATTATGATGTATCGGAATTATCCCTAGTCGATGAATTGATGGATTTGGATACCATCAATTCGCCGAGATTCTTACGCAGGTATACTCCTTGGTGTATCCAAGCGGTGATTCTCGGGCCGAGACATAGTGATGTCCGGAGTTAATCGTGGATGCTAGTTATGGTAACTAGTTCATTGGAGTGACCAACCGTAAGACTTCATATGGTTCTCTACATATATAGATATGTCAATGAAGTTCTTACTGTGGCTTAAGTGCGATGTTCCTTTGACTTGCGGTATTCAAGTCATCTTGATCATGGAGACTTATGCTTTGACATCTTAAGCAAACATCTCCGAGGAGATGTGGACCCGGGATGATTGGGTATAAGTCGAAATGATCGAAGGTGTTTGAATAGCCTATAAAGGATTCACCACTCCTTGCGAGGAGATGTATACCCATGGCCTCTCGTCGGATTGTTACTAAAGTCTTTGGCCAAAGCATTACATGTTTAGAGTAAAGTACTCTTCGATACATGTGCAAGAACTAGAATCAGAGGACGAGGAAATGATACTTGGGCTAGGTGTGCGTGAGTCACCTAGTGGGGACTGACACTATAGACCATGTCCTGAACCAAGTGGGTATAAGATGAGTGAAGGGAATGGGGCACGAATCATTCGAGCTGCTGAAGGGTTTCAGAAATAGTTCTCGATCAACCGTTGATCTTTTCGGTTAAATGGGGATCATGATGTACTACTAGGTGCCACTCATGATCATTCTATAATTAATGGTTAATTATAGAAGGCCAACATAAACCGAGAACCTATTTGGTCACACGCACAACGAGCGTAATCCAAAGGATTTAAAACGAGCTTGAGAATGGGATTCTCAGACCGAGAGAAACTAGGTTTGGTTGGACCCAACATAAAGCGAGCATGAAATCATTTCAGTCGCAATGGAAGCGTGGATGGGCAGTGTCTTATGAAGACATAATGGATGAACTAAAATGGTTTGGTTCTAATCCAATGGAGGAGAATAAACCAAAGGGTTTGGTTTATTTTAAACGAATGAACCAAAAGTTGGTTCGGTTCGTTTTAACTTAAAATAAACCATCATGGTTTGGTTTATTTTAACTTATCTTAATGGAGCGGGTTAACGGGCTTTATGGATATGATCCATTAACCATTAAGAGAATTAGTTCTCTATAAAAGAGGGCTTAATGGATAATTAAGCACTAATCCAAAAACCCTAGCCTTTGAGTTGCCGCCCACCCTTGGAGTTGCTCGGCGCCAACCCTAGGCTGCCGCCCAGCTTGTTGTGCCGCCTTCATCTCCTTGTCGGCGTCCAAGCTTCAGCCGGTGAACCCTCCGGCGACCCTCCGGCGACCCTCCGGTGATCTTCCTAGGCCTCGGTGAAAAGGTGAGCACTTGGCTTCCTTGTTTTGGCCGGCGCCTACTCCTCCACCAAGCTGTCCAGTTTTCTGGACAGCTTCTTCTCCTCTCGTCGGAGCGTCGTTTGGACGACGGTTAGAGCTCCGACAGCGGATAACTTACCGGGGATTCGATCTCCGGTAATCCTCTAAGGTGGAGGATGAAGGATTCGTCAATCGGTTGACAAATACCTCTCCGGAGAAGCGAGTTTTGAGGACTCGTTTTGGATCCGAATTTGGATTCGGATCGTGATCATCTCTCGATCACGTCGTCTTCAACACGAGGCTAGTAACCCGTACGAAGACGAAGCTCATGGCTTAGCGAAGTCATCCCGAGGAACTCGGCGTGGATACGGATAGAGACGATTCTAGCGAGGATCGTTCCGGTTGATGCCGTTCCCGCTACACGTCATACGAAAGGTATAACGTAGATAAATTTTCCTTTTATTGCAAATTTAAATTTACGGTTATGTCTACACTTGTTGTAATATGCATGCGTGTGTTGTGTGTGTTGTAATAAATAGGAGTATTTATTATTTTATTGCTTCCGCTGTGTTCATGTTTACGAAACATGATCGAACACACACACGCCGCGGTGCCGGAAACCCAACAAAGGGTTGGGTCAACTACACCTTGGTTAAAGCCTTTGGACTTAAGATAAATCGAAAGTCTCTTGTACCAAGCTCGTGGAGCTTGTTTAAGTCCATAAAGAGCTTTTTTTAACCTAAGGACATGATCGGGTTTGTCTAAACTTTCGAAACCATGGGGTTGACTAACATAAACTTCTTCTTTAATGTATCCATTTAAGAATGCATATTTCACATCCATTTGAAACAACTTAAATCCTCGATGTGCTGCATATGCTAATAGCATTCGAATGGACTCTAATCTAGCTACTGGGGCATAGGTCTCGTCGTAATCTAAACCTTCGACTTGACTAAACCCTTTAGCAACTAGTCTAGCTTTATTTCTAACTACTTCACCTTTATCATCAATTTTATTTCTAAACACCCACCTTGTTCCAATGATTGTTTTATCTTTAGGTGGTGGTACTAATTCCCATACTTCGTTCCTAGTGAATTGAGCCAACTCTTCTTGCATTGCAATAATCCAATCGGGATCAAGAAGAGCTTGGTCAATAGTTTTGGGTTCAATTTTAGAAATCAAATATATTTGACTAAGGTTTCTGTATGAGGCTCTAGTTCAAACTCCTAGACTTGGATCACCTATCACTTGGTCGATAGGATGATTCGTTTGAGTCCTAGTTGGATTTGGATTTGAGTCTACATCTTGATCCATAGGATGGCTTGTTTGAGTTCTAGTTTGGTTGGAGTCATCTATCACTTGGTAGATAGAGTGACTTGGTTGAATTAGGTTAGGATTAACACTAGACCTGATCTCCAGATCAAAGTTAGGTCTAGTATGAGTTGGCTCGCTAATTGGGATTGCTGGGGGCTTTGTAGGTTCGTGTCCTTCATCAAATACTACATTGATGGTCTCCTCGACTCTAAGGGTGTCGTGGTTATATACTCTATAAGCTCTACTTGTAGTCGAGTATCCTAGAAAGATTCCGGTCGTGGTTTTGGATGTAAATTTCCCTAGGTAATCTTTAGTGTTTAGGATATGTACCTTACACCCAAATACCCTAAAGTACTTGATGTTAGGTATTTTATCGTGATAAATCTCGTATGAGGTCTTAAGGTGCCTCTTTACCATAAGGATCCTATTCTGGACATAGCATGCCGTACTCACGGCTTCGGCCCAAAACCTATCGAGTAGGTTATACTCATTAAGCATTGTCCTAGCAGCTTCTTGTAGGGTTCTATTTTTGCGTTCTACTAGGCCATTTTGTTGTGGAGTTCTAGAGCAAGAGAACTCATGGTGGTATCCATTTAGGTTACAGAATTCTGTAAACCTATGGTTTTCGAATTCACCACCATGATCAGTCCTAAGTCTTTTGATTTTAATGCTTTGTTGATTTTCTATTAACTTAAATAGGTTGATTAATTGATCTAGGGTATCACTTTTGTATTTGATGAACCTAACCCAAGTAAATCTAGAGTAGTCATCAATAATGACTAAACAGAATTTACTTCCGTTAAGTGACTTAGCTCCGTGTGAATCAAATAGATCCATGTGTAGGAGCTCAAGCACACTTTTGGTTCGTTTTTGACTAGTTAGTTGATGTTGTGTCCTAGATTGTTTACCTTGTTGACAATCATTACATATTTTATTATCTAAGTTGTTGAGGTTAGGTAAACCTCTGACTAAATCACTCTGACTCATCTTGTGGATGAGTCTTGGGTGTGAGTGACCGAGTCGTCGGTGCCACAACCATGATTCCTCTTGCCGTGTCATAAGACACTTAGTTGAGGAGTTAATTAAGTTGATAGTGTAAATTTTGTTATTTCTAGTCCCTTTAAGAATTGTTTTAGAGGTTTCGTTTGTATTAATTACGCATTCATTTTCTAGAAATATGACCTTATAGTTATTATCACACAATTGGCTTACACTGAGAAGATTATATTGAAAATTTTCTACTAATAAAACGTTTTGAATGACAAAATTTGAGTTAAGCTCAATATCACCTGATCCGATGATTTTGAGCTTGCCGTTATTTCCGAAGGCTATCGATCCTTGTCGTTTGAATCGAAGCTTCGAAAACTTGAGTTGATCCCCGGTCATGTGTCGGGAGCAACCACTGTCCAACATCCATTGATCCTACACGCAAGGTAGTTGGATCGGATATTGGATTTATTAAAAATTGGTTGAAAATTATTAACCTAAATCATCTCACCCATGTCTACATGATCAAACATTTTAATCCTATATGTTCTTGTGAGATGACTTCCAATTTTAGTTGAATTAAATTTAATGACTTAAACACTTGTCAACTTTGTGTTAGATTCGGATTTGACCTTAGGCTCATCAAGTCACCTTTTCAAGATCATGGCTTCCAGGTCGTGGCGAGGCACAGAGGCCTTCTTTGATCGGAATAACGACCACTTCCTTAGACAAAGCAATTTTCAAGAAAATAGAGACTTGTCTCACCTAAGACCACTTCCTGGTCTAACTAGTCTAGGATACGGCGAGGTAGCTTCAGCTAGTTCCGCTCGGTCAAGTGCACTGAACTAGATACGCCTTATCTAGCCCGAATACACAAGACTTCGCTTTCCTAGCATACTATCATCTCGGCGCGTCCTAGTACTATGTTATCAAGTATTGACGAGTTATAGTCCTATCTAACTATTCTAAAAAGAAAAATCAAACTAAATAAAAACCTAAGCATGCAATTTCTAAGTTAAAACACAAACAAATTTCGTACTAGCTCCCCCTGGACCGTTGATTCGATTCGGTCTCTCCACATAGTGGATTTGGTCCTTGGGAACCCAGTACTGGTTTGATCCTAAGTTTGAAATCAAGGTGGTATTAGGGACCCATGCTTGGACACGTTTTTTATGTCGACTTACGATTGACATATACGACTTATTGGTCGTGTTTGAGCTAAACCCTAGCCCGACCTTGTTGTACACGACCCTTTGCGATCCAAGTAGGAGGTCAAGTCCTTTGGATCCCAAAGTAAACCTTTCCAACGTATTCCTAAGATCTTCGATTTGACTCTTCAAGAGTGAGTTCTCAACTTCGAGTTTTTCAACCCGAGTTGAGTCCTTCTCTTGAACTCGACTAGTCGAAGAGGTTAGGGAGACCTCGTGTTTGAGGAGTTTAACTTCCTCAACTAGGGTCTCGACCTTGGAGTCAGACTTAGCTAACTTTTTATTTAAAAACTTAATTGCACTATAAAGTGTAGTAATAAGAGACTGACTTACCTTGAGTGTATCTTTTGAACCGGATGCGTATCCGTGGCTCGTCTTGAATAGTGCTAGCGATCAGGCTCGTCTTGGTTTTCGATTCAAGTTCGATTCTCGACTGTCTCCGATTCCACCGGTTTAGCCATGAGGACTCGATCATTATCTTCTTCCTCGGAAGCTTCTTCCCAAGTAGCGTTAAGTGCCTTTTTGTGTTTTGGTGCCTTGCTCTTGAGTTTTGGGCATTCGGACTTAATGTGTCCAAACCTGTTGCATTCATAACATCTTATATTTGAACTTTTAGGCTTACCTTCGTTGGGTCGAGTGACAGCTCATTTTCGGCCCTTGACTATCCTCCGAACTAGGTTGACTAGTTCGGCCTCCATTTCCGAGTCGACCTCCGAATCGGACTCATCCTCTTCTTCCTTCGGGGGTGGCTTGCTGGCGGTTTTCTTCTTTGAACCTGCAAATAGTGCTATACCTTTCTCGGGTTCCGAGTTAGACTGCTCATGAAGTTCGAAATCAGAAAAAAGTTCATCTAATCTAAGTTTAGAGAGATCCTTGGAGACCTTGTAGGCATCGACCATGGATGCCCACAAGGTGGTCCTCGGAAAGGAGTTTAGGAAATACCTTATAAGGTCGTGGATTTTGACCTTTTGCCCGATTGCGTGTAGATTGTTGACTATGTCCTGGACGCGAACATGGAGTTGCATTGCCGTTTCATGTTCCTGCATTTTTAGATTATATAATTTATTAAATAGAAGGTCGCGCTTACATACCTTGGCTTCATCGATCGAGACTAGCACGAGGTATACTCCTTGGTGTATCCAAGCAGCTGATTCTCACTGGCTGGAGACATAGTGATGTCCGGAGTTAATCGTGGATGCTAGTTATGGTAACTAGTTCATTGGAGTGACCAGCCGTAAGACTTCATATGGTTCTCTGCATATATAGATATGTCAATGAAGTTCTTACTGTGGCTTAAGTGCGATGTTCCTTTGACTTGCGGTATTCAAGTCATCTTGATCATGGAGACTTATGATTTGACATCTTAAGCAAACATCTCTAAGGAGATGTGGACCCGGGATGATTGGGTATAAGTCGAAGTGATCGAAGGTGTTTGAATAGCCTATAAAGGATTCACCACTCCTTGCGAGGAGATGTATACCCATGGCCTCTCGTCGGATTGTTACTAAAGTCTTTGGCCAAAGCATTACATGTTTAGAGTAAGGTACTCTTCGATACATGTGGAGTAACTAGAATCCGTAGGACTAGGAAATGATACTTGGGCTAGGTGTGACGTAGTCAGCCTAGTGGGGACTGACACAATAGACCATGTCCTGAACCAAGTGGGTATAAGATGAGTGAAGGGAATGGGGCACGATTCATTCGAGCTACTGAAGGGTTTCAGAAATAGTTCTGGATCAACCGTTGATCTTTTCGGTTAATTGGGGATCATGATGTACTACTAGGTGCCACTCATGATCGTTCTATAATTAATGTTTAATTATAGACGGCCAACATAAACCGAGAACCTATTTGGTCACACGCACAACGAGTGTAATCCAAAGGATTTTAAACGAGCTTGAGAATGGGATTCTCAGACCGAGAGAAACTATGTTTGGTTGGACCAAACATAAAGCGAGCATGAAATTGTTTCAGTCGCAATGGAAGCGTGGATGGGCCGTGTCTTATGAAGACATACTGGATGGACCAAAATGGTTTGGTTCTAATCCAATGGATGAGAATAAACCAAAGGGTTTGGTTTATATTAAACGAATGAACCAAAGGTTGGTTCGGTTCGTTTTAACTTAAAATAAACCATCATGGTTTGGTTTATTTTAACTTATCTTAATGGAGCGGGTTAACGGGCTTTATGGATATGATCCATTAACCATTAAGAGAATTAGTTCTCTATAAAATAGGGCTTAAACCCTAATCCAAGAACCCTAATTAGAGTTGCCGCCCAACCTAATTGTGCCGCCCCCTCCATCTTCTCTCCTAGTCGGCGCCAACCCTAGGTGTGCCGCCGCCCAGCTTTTGTGCCGCCGTCCAAGTCATTGCCGGCGACCAAGCTTTAGCCGGTGAACACTCCGGCGACCCTCCGGTGATCTCTTGTGGGTTCGGTGATAAGGTGAGCTCCACATCTCCTTTGGCCGGCCTCTATTCCTCCACCAAAAGCTGTCCAGTTTTTCTGGACAGCTTGTTTCTTTGTTGTCGGAGCGTCGTTTGGACGACGGTTAGTGCTCCGACAGTGGCTAACTTACCGGGGATTTGATCTCCGGTAATCCTCTGAGGTGGAGGACGAAGGATTCGTCAAACGGTTGACGAATACCTCTCCGGAGAATCAAGTTTTGAGGACTCGGTTTTGGATCCGAGTTTGGATTCGGATTGTGATCATCTCTCGATCACGTCGTCTTCAACACGAGGCTAGTAACCCGTACGAAGACGAAGCTCGTGGCTTAGCGAAGTCATCCCGAGGAGCTCGGCGTGGATACGGATAGAGACGATTCTTACGAGGATCGTTCCGGTTGATGCCGTTCCCGCTACACGTCATACGGAAGGTATAACGTAGGTAAATTTCCTTTTATTGCAAATTTTAATTTACGGTTATGTCTACACTTGTTGTAATATGCATGCGTGTGTTGTGTGTGTTGTAATAAATATAGATTTATTATTTTTAATTACTTCCGCTCATGTTCACTATGTTTAAACATGATCGAACACACAAAACCCAACAAAGGTATCGGTATGAGCCGAGTTGTGTTTCGACATAATCGTAAAAATGGTTTTGCGATAGTCATAATGTATTTCTGGAAATTTTCTAAATTTTGGAAATTTAGAAGTATTTATGGAAAATTTTCAATTTTGGAAAGTCTAGAAGTATTTATGGAAATCTTCCACTTTTGGAAAGTTGGAAGTATTTATGGAAATTGATATTTTCCATAAATAAAATATTTGATTAGATTCTGGAAATTTGTTTCCTAATTTAATCATGATTTGATTTGGAAAATCAAATCTTAAAATATTTTATTTCCATAAGTAGTTTTAATGATTTAGGAAATTGGTTTCCTAAATAGATTTTCCTTAATCAAATAATTCCATGAATAAAATATGTGATTAGATTTGGAAATTTGTTTCTTAATTTAATTATGATTTGATTTGGAGAATCAAATCTTAAACATATTTTATTTCCATAAATAGTTATGACATATAAGGAAATTATATACATGACATAATTGTATGCCATGTAATTGCATTAGATGCATAACATTATGTCATGCGTGTCGTGACATGTAGATGTATGTCATGTATGTCATGCCATGTAGATAATAGTTATTTGCATGCAAAGAGGATGAGACATAAAAACCCTTAATCAATATTAAAGCCTACACCTTCCATTAATATGGTTAGAACCAGAGTTCTGTTTCTTGTTTGGGTTGTTGGACTCTCTCCAAGCCCGGCTCGAACCTGAATATGTTCAAACCATGGAATAGTTTAATACTAATATGGTAAGAGTCAGAGGTCAATCGTTAGCTTTGGTTGTTGGACTCTCTCCAAGCTGGGCTAATTGGTTGAATGCGCTCTAACCATATTAAAACTATGTCCTGATTAATGGGTTGGCTTTAACCTGGAGCATCGGCTTGTTGGACTCTCTCCAAGGTCGATGTAAAGGGAGGTGAAGTTGGGTGCTATGCATATGATGCATACTTGTTAATGTGTTAACAACCCGATGTATGTGTGAACATTCAATTAGTTGATAGCACATTGTGATAGTTGCATATACGTGATATGCAATCGGTATAGTTGATACCTACCGTCGTAGTTATGAATGACTTGTTGGACTCTCTCCAAGGTTGTTCATAACTATGATGGATATCAGCCCATTCGGAGATGGACCTACGATCTCCCAAGTGATTTTGGGGTTTTTGAAATTCGAAAAATGAATGGGATTTATAAATGTATATTGATGCATTTTAAAATCATCTTTCTCATATATGCTCGTTTTGTATTTCTAAGATTGATCATGATGTCTTTGACTTGCGTTCCATTTTGGATTCGAATAAATTGACTGGGCCGAGCTTCATGGACTGGCTTAGAAGCTTGAGAATTGTTCTCAAGGTTGAAAAGCTTGCAAATGTCCTCGAAGCGCCTCTTCCCGCCCGTCCTAGTGACGATGCAACTCTGGACCAATTGTTGGCCTATCAGAAACATGTGAGTGATTCTGAACAAATGAGTTGCATCATGCTAGCCACGATGGAACCCAAGCTACGAAAGCAGCATGAGCATATGGATGCTCATATCGTAGTCCTTCATCTTTGTGAGTTGGTTGATGAGCAAGTGAGATTCGAAAGGTTCGAAGTCTCAAAGCTCCTCTTCACCTCTGAGATGCTAGGATATCTTTGAAGGTGTGGAGTCTTCTCGAGAAGCATGAGCAGGGACGGTCTTTGTTAGTTGATTCCTCGAAGAAAGGTTCTAAGAGGAAGTCAAAGGAACAACAGAAGGGAAAGAAGAGAAGGGATAAGAAGGTAGAACTAGCACAAAAGGAAACTTGCCATCATTATGGCAAGGAGAGCCATTTGCGAAGAAAGTGCAAGATTTATCTTGAGTCCGTGAAGAAGGATAAGGCATCGGATGCCCCATCTTCTTCAGAAATCTTCTTTATTGATTGTCATTCTATTTCCTCAGACACTTGGGTATTTGATACTGGGTGTGGCTCACATATATGTAATGACATACATGGGCTAAGGAATAGAAGAAGACTCGTCAAGGGGAGAGTCAAATTTACGTGTTGGGAATGGAGCAACGGTTGATGCACTCGCCATCGGAACGTATTTGTTGGAACTCCCTGTAGGACTTGTCTTAGAACTGGACAATTGCTATTATGTTCCTTCTCTAATAAAGAACATTGTTTCTATTTCCTGTTTAAATAGAAATGGTTTCCATTTGACGTTTAGTAACAATTGTTGTTATATAACTTTAAATGGGGTACTTTATGGAACTGGAACCTTGAGTAATGACATTTATACGTTGGACGTATCCAGTGACATTTTCAATATCGAAGCGAGCAACACGCATGCTCGAAAGGATAATCAAATAGACTCCTATATGTGGCATTGTCGTCTTGGCCATATAAGCAAGAAACGCATGTCTGAATTACACCGATGTGGAATTCTGGAATCGTTTGAATTGAATTCATACGATACATGCGAATCATGCTTAAAAGGCAAGATGACTAAGTTACCTTTTACTGGAAAAGGTGAACGAGTGGGAGAGTTACTAGGTCTAATACATACTGATATATGTGGACCTATGTCAACTCAAGCATTAGGAGGCTATAGCTACTTCATTACCTTCACCGATGATCACTCACGGTTTGGGTATGTGTTCTTGATGAAACACAAGTCTGAAGCCTTTGAAAGGTTCAAAGAATTCAGAAATGAAGTAGAGAAACAACATGACAAAAGTATTAAAATACTTTGATCGGATCGAGGTGGTGAATACTTAAGTCAAGAGTTTCTTGATTATCTAAGAGACAATGGCATATTGTCTCAATGGACTCCGCCCTATACACCACAGCATAATGGTGTATCTGAGAGGCGTAACCGGACCTTGTTGGACATGGTCAGGTCAATGATGAATCATGCGACTCTTCCCAAGTCCTTTTGGGGTTATGCACTTCAGACAACTGTTTACTTGTTAAACAGAATGCCTACCAAGGTAGTCTCAACTACTCCATATGAGATATGGAATGGTAAGAAACCTCATGTATCTTACTTGAAGATATGGGGTTGTCCTGCTTATGTGAAGCGGACTGTATCAGACAAACTGGATGCTAAGTCTGATAAATATCTATTTATTGGATACCCTAAGGAAACAAGGGGTTACCAATTCTATCATCCTGTGGAACAAAAGGTGTTTGTTTCAAGGCATGCTGTGTTTCTAGAGAAAGAGTTTCTCTTGCAAGAAAACAGTGGGAGTGTCGTCGAGCTTGAGGAGGCTCGAGAGACTCAAATAGACATTAATGAGATACCTGGTGAAGCACAACAGCCGACAACTCATAGTGATGAGCAATCGGCTGGACCTATTGTAACACCACATCTTCGTAGATCTGGTAGAACACGCAATATTCCTGAGAGATATGGATTTCTCGTAAGCGAATCGAACGACGTGTTACTCATTGATGATGAGGAGCCTACCAGTTATGAAGAAGTGCTGACAAGTTCAGAAAGGGATAAGTGGCTTGGTGCCATGAAGTCGGAAATGGATTCCATGTATGAAAACCAAGTTTGGAACTTGGTTGACCCACCTGAAGGGATAAAGCCTATAGGGTGCAAGTGGGTTTTCAAGAAGAAAATCGACATGGATGGTAATGTGATTACCTATAAGGCTAGATTGGTGGCGAAAGGATATCGTCAAAAACAAGGTGTTGATTATGACGAAACCTATTCGCCTGTAGCTATGCTTAAATCCATTCGGATGCTCCTGGCCATAGCGGCTCATTATGATTATGAGATATGGCAGATGGATGTGAAAACAGCTTTCCTTAATGGAAACCTGCTCGAGGACGTGTATATGATACAGCCTGAGGGTTTCACATCGGTTGATAAAACCAAGGTATGCAAATTGCGACGATCCATTTATGGATTGAAGCAAGCATCCAGGAGCTGGAATATCCGTTTTGATGAGACCATCAAAAGGTTTGATTTCTCATAAAATCCAGACGAACCTTGTGTGTACAAGAAGGTTAGTGGGAGTGCAGTCGTGTTCCTAGTATTGTATGTCGATGACATACTACTTATAGGAAACGATGTTTCAATCTTACAGTCAGTGAAGGTTTGGTTATCCAAGACATTCTACATGAAAGACCTGGGAGAAGCAACCTACATCCTCGGGATTAAGATCTATAGAGATAGATCGAAACGGTTGCTTGGTCTTTCGCAGTCTACATATATAGACCGAGTGCTAAAGAGGTTTAGCATGTCGGAATCCAAGAAAGGTTATCTACCCATCAGGCATGGGGTACACCTTTCGAAGTCTATGTGTCCGCGCACAGAAGACGAGAGGATTTGCATGAGTAAGATTCCCTATGCATCCGCAATAGGATCTATCATGTATGCTATGTTATGTACGAGGCCCGATGTATCGTATGCTCTGAGTGTCACGAGCAGATACCAGTCTGATCCAGGAATGGATCATTGGGCGGCTGTTAAGATGATCCTTAAGTACTTGAGAAGAACTAAGGATGTGTTCCTAATATATGGAGAAGGGTACATGGTGATACGTGGGTATACGGATGCCAGCTCCAGACAGACAAGGATGACTCCATGTCTCAGTCTGGGTATGTATTCACCTAGAATGGAGGCGCAATAAGTTGGAAAGGTTCCAAGCTTGACACTATAGCGGATTCTGCCACTAAGACAGAATACGTTGCAGCTTTGGAAGCAGCAAAGGAAGCGGTTTGGATCAAGAAGTTCATCTTTGAACTTGATGTGGTCTCATCAATGATCCAAACATGTGCTTCACCGCTATCATCTTATCAGAGAGATTATCAGTAGGAACGAAATACAAATCGAGAAAATTCCCACTGAAAGGAACTTAGCAGATCCTTTGACTAAGGCATTACCTCAAAGTAAGTTTGAGGGTCATGTTAGAGCTTATGGTATTGGATACCGTAGCGATTGGCATTAGGCCAAGTGGGAGTCTGTTAGTAATATATGAGAGATGTCCTAAGGCAATCGCCTTATGTATGAACCATTTATATGATAAATGAAGATTCACTATTTGAGTATACATGTTTTATGTATTTGATTGGATCTTAAACTCATTTACTAAATGTCCACGATACGATTCACAGCATGAGAGAATTTGTGATTGGATCACAACTAGTGAGTATCTCTACATGTGTAATTGTGATGTATCGGAATTATCCCTAGTCGATGAATTGATGGATTTGGATACCATCAATTCTGTCGAGACTAGCACGAGGTATACTCCTTGGTGTATCCAAGCAAATTGATTCTCACCGGGCCGTGGAGACATAGTGATGTCCGGAGTTAATCGTGGATGCTAGTTATGGTAACTAGTTCATTGGAGTGACCAGCCGTAAGACTTCATATGGTTCTCTGCGTATATAGATATGTCAATGAAGTTCTTACTGTGGCTTAAGTGCGATGTTCCTTTGACTTGCGGTATTCAAGTCATCTTGATCATGGAGACTTATGCTTTGACATCTTAAGCAAACATCTCTAAGGAGATATGGACCCGGGATGATTGGGTATAAGTCGAAGTGATCGAAGGTGTTTGAATAGCCTATAAAGGATTCACCACTCCTTGCGAGGAGATGTATACCCATGGCCTCTCGTCGGATTGTTACTAAAGTCTTTGGCCAAAGCATTACATGTTTAGAGTAAGGTACTCTTGATACATGTGGAGTAACTAGAATCCGTAGGGACGAGGAAATGATACTTGGGCTAGGTGTGGCGTAGTCACTTAGTGGGGTGACACAATAGACCATGTCCTGAACCAAGTGGGTATAAGATGAGTGAAGGGAATGGGGCACGAATCATTCGAGCTGCTGAAGGGTTTCAGAAATAGTTCTGGATCAACCGTTGTTCTTTTCGGTTAATTGGGGATCATGATGTACTACTAGGTGCCACTCATGATCGTTCTATAATTAATGGTTAATTATAGACGGCCAACATAAACCGAGAACCTATTTGGTCACACGCACAACGAGTGTAATCCAAAGGATTTAAACGAGCTTGAGAATGGGATTCTCGCATCGAGAGAAACTATGTTTGGTTGGACCAAACATAAAGCGAGCATGAAATTGTTTGATGCAATGGAAGCGTGGATGGGCCGTGTCTTATGAAGACATAATGGATGGACCAAAATGGTTTGGTTCTAATCCAATGGATGAGAATAAACCAAAGGGTTTGGTTTATATTAAACGAATGAACCAAAGGTTGGTTCGGTTCGTTTTAACTTAAAATAAACCATCATGGTTTGGTTTATTTTAACTTATCTTAATGGAGCGGGTTAACGGGCTTTATGGATATGATCCATTAACCATTAAGAGAGTTAGTTCTCTATAAAATAGGGCTTAAATCCTAATCCAAGAACCCTAATTAGAGTTGCCGCCCAACCTAATTGTGCCGCCCCCTCCATCTTCTCTCCTAGTCGGCGCCAACCCTAGGTGTGCCGCCGCCCAGCTTTTGTGCCGCCGTCCAAGTCATTGCCGGTGACCAAGCTTCAGCCGGTGAACACTCCGGCGACCCTCCGGTGATCTCTTGTGGGTTCGGTGATAAGGTGAGCTCCACATCTCCTTTGGTCGGCTTCTATTCCTCCACCAAAAGCTGTCCAGTTTTTCTGGACAGCTTGTTTCTTTGTTGTCGGAGCATCGTTTGGACGACGGTTAGTGCTCCGACAGCGGCTAACTTACCGGGGATTTGATCTCCGGTAATCCTCTGAGGTGGAGGACGAAGGATTCGTCAAACGGTTGACGAATACCTCTCCGGAGAATCGAGTTTTGAGGACTCGGTTTTGGATCCGAGTTTGGATTCGGATTGTGATCATCTCTCGATCACGTCGTCTTCAACACGAGGCTAGTAACCCGTATGAAGATGAAGCTCGTGGCTTAGCGAAGTCATCCCGAGGAGCTCGGCGTGGATACGGATAGAGACGATTCTTACGAGGATCGTTCCGGTTGATGCCGTTCCCGCTACACGTCATACGGAAGGTATAACGTAGGTAAATTTCCTTTTATTGTAAATTTTAATTTACGGTTATGTCTACACTTGTTGTAATATGCATGCGTGTGTTGTGTGTGTTGTAATAAATATAGATTTATTATTTTTAATTGCTTCCGCTGTACTCATGTTTACGAAACATGATCGAACACACACACGCCGCGGTGCCGGAAACCCAACATAATTAATGGTTAATTATAGACGGCCAACATAAACCGAGAACCTATTTGGTCACACGCACAACGAGCGTAATCCAAAGGATTTAAAACGAGCTTGAGAATGAGATTCTCAGACCGAGAGAAACTAAGTTTGGTTGGACCAAACAAGAAGCGAGCATGAAATCGTTTCAGTCGCAATGGAAGCGTGGATGAGCTGTGTCTTATGAAGACATAATGGATGAACCAAAATGGTTTGGTTCTAATCCAATGGAGGAGAATAAACCAAAGGGTTTGGTTTATTTTGAACGAATGAACCAAAATTGGTTCGGTTCATTTTAACTTAAAATAAACCATCATAGTTTGGTTTATTTTAACTTATATTAATGGAGCGGGTTAACGGGCCTTATGATTATGATCCAATAACCATTAAGAGAATTAGTTCTCTATAAAAGAGGGCTTAAGGGTTTGTTAAGCCCTAATCCAAAAACCCTAGCCTTAAGTTGCCGCCCACCTCCTCCCCTTGGAGATTTCGGCGCCAACCCTCCTCCTAGCCGCCGCCCACCTTGAAGCTCCTTGGTCGGTGTCCAGAAGGTGCTGACCTTCCCTCTTGCCGGCGTCGAGCTGCTTCCGGAGGAGCTCCGGTGATCTTCCTTGGCTCCGGCGACAAGGTGAGCAAGTTGCTTTCCTTATTTGGCCGGCGCAAGGTCTCCACCAAAGCTGTCCAGTTTTCTGGACAGCTTGTTTCCTTCTCGTCGGAGCGTCGTTTGGACGACGTTTGGAGCTCCGACAGGGCCTTACTTACCAGGGATTCGATCTCCGGTAATCCTCTGAGGTGGAGGACGAAGGATTCGTCAAACGGTTGACGAATACCTCTCCGGAGAAGCGAGTTTTGAGGACTCGTCTTTGGATCCGAATTTGGATTCGGATCGTGATCTTCTCTCGATCATATCATCTTCAACACGAGGCTAGTAACCCTTATGAAGACGAGGCTCGTGACTTAGTGAAGTCATCCCGAAGATACTCAGCGTAGACACGGATAGAGACGATTCTAGCGAGGATCGTTCCGGTTGATGCCGTTCCCGCTACACGTGATATGTAAGGTATACGTAGTTAAATTTCCTTTTATTGCAAAATTTAAATTTACGGTTATGTCTACACATGTTGTACTATGCATGCGTGTGATGTGTGTGTTGTAATAAATGTAGATTTATTATTTTTATTTCTTCGGCTATGTACATGTTTACGAAACATGTTCGAACACACACTCGCCGCAGTGCCGGAAACCCAACACGGTTTAGCTTGAGGAAAGCATTGATAATATCATCACCTCATGGCTCGGGTCCTTGAGTCGGTGAAGGATGGCATTGCGGAAGGCGTGTGCTTGGTGCATCCGAGGGACCGTTGGACGAAGAGCATTGGAGTGAAGCCAAAGGAAGCAAACTTTAGGGCGAGATGCAAAGGATGACATTGCGAAGCCGTATGCTTGGTGCATCCGAGGGACGTGACCGGACGAAGAGAGCTTCGGTGAGGGACTCCAAGGGAGATGAGAGTGAGTGATTGTAACCCGGGACGGGGTAGCTCATAGGTGAACTTGGCCGAATGGCTAAGCCAAGTGTCGGATGCTAAAACTTAGGTTTGAGGTTTACCCGACAAGTCAGACGCTCAAACTTGTATTTGAGGTTTTACCCGACGTATGGATATGTCGGATGCTCAAACATGAGTTTGAGGTTTCTACTCGACGAATGGAAGTGTCGGATGCTCAAACATATGGTTTGAGGCTTACCCGACAGTCGGATGTTCAAACAAATGGTTTGTTTGAGGTTTTACCCAACACCAGTCGACTGATCTAGGTCGATGACATTCGACTGGTGCTCGATCGGTGTTCGACGGATTACCTTCTAGCCCAGCAGTCGACTGCTAGAGTTTAGCAGTCGACTGCTACACCATCAGTCAACTGATGAAGGTGGTCGTGGGCACAGAGGGTTTGAAAGTCGACTAATCGCCTAGATCACTCGACTGATGGCTCTATCAGTCAACTGATAGGCATGATCAATTGACTGATGGGGGAGCCATTGGTTGGATGCCAACGTGGATGAAGCCGTTGTGAGGCAACGACTACAACATCAGTTGACTGATGACATGCATTAGTCGACTGCTTGTTGCCCAATAGGAAGAATGACCTCTTCCCTATAAGAAGAGGCCTTGGGTGCTCTTGGGAGGCTAATACTTAACTCCTAAACTTCTCCCAAGTGCTCCACACAATTTTCCACTCCTCTACTTGTGTTTATTTCTATTCTATTGTAATAGGGAGTAGATTTTGTAAGAAAGGTTTATCTCCACCTTGAAGGAGAGATAGTGATTGTTGAGGGAGTGATTCGCCGAACGAATCGTCCGTGGATTAGTGGCAAGGGCCGTGAACCACATTACATCTTCGTCTTAGCGTTTGCTTTCTCTTTTCTTTTGAATTGTCTTAATTGTCTTGTTTAGAATTATATTTCGGCTATGCTAATAGTATTTGTAGATGATTAAGACACAATCGATCTCCATCATACACGAATTGGGCTATTCTCCCCCTCTAGCCGGGCCATGATCCTCCAACAAGTCCATGGTATTTCCCATCCAAGCTAATTGAAAGAACAGAAATAGGCTTTCCTGTTAGCTTTTTATAGCCAATTCTGTTCCATGTACTCATATCCCATACTACAGTTACCACTTTACTACCTTTCTGGACAGTGCAAAATAGGAACGATTTAGTTCCATCTCTAGAAAATCGGCAACACTCAATCTTCTCATCAGCAGTGTGAGTCAATGAGACAAGTGGAGCACCTTCCATATTCTTGCAGAGCCATCAGTATATGTTGAAACTAAGAATTATGAATCTAATCTAATATCCATATCCCTAAAAGTTTTATTGGCTTTTGGCTCATCCAATAGCAAATTCAAAGTTGGCCAATGGAGTATTCTAAGATGTCCATCTTCTCCACCAACAGCAAATTTTAGACCATCTGCACTAAATGTCAAACATTTCTGAGTGCCAATGGACTGGATAGCAGGAAGATCTTTAGCCACAATTTTTATACTCCAATTGTGATAATCTAAGTCATATGATCTGTAGCTGCTGGTCGTGTAGCAAATGAAGATCAGAAGATAGGGGAGGGACGACAACAAGGAGGAGTAGATGCGATCGGCGACACCTATTGGAGGTGGGTGATGCGCGATCTGGAGAACAGGCGGTGGTCGGTGATGGCCAAGGTTTCTGTCGCTGTCTGCATGCATAGGGGCGGCAACCGTGTGTCCTGTGCGCGCGACACACAAGGGCGGTGGGACGCGAGATGCTTTACCGGGGGTCGCAAGCGACCGTGTATGGTCATTGGGCGGTAATGAGGTGAGGAGGGCAACACACGAGTGAGGAGGGCAGTGCGCGAGAAACCGAGAGGGAGGAGAAGAAAGGTTGCGGCGGCGAGATTTGGGAAGAAGAATCAGGGAAATCACGATAGAGAAGGAGAAGTGCCGATCGGGGAAAGAAAATAGGAAAATAAGAAACCTAGGTTTCGATATCTCATTTAGGTTAATTAAACCCATTAACTCCTCATATGGTAGTTTAAGCAGGCTTTATCAAAGCCTATTTAATCTTTCCCCACAAACTGACCTAGAAATTCCATTTAAGTCCAGAAAAATTTCTAAAAATTCTTGGAAAATTTTATAGGGCATTTTTCTAATTAATAAGAATTATTTTTTTATTATATTTTTTTTCGGTATCTTACATTCTTCCCCCTAATAAAAATTTGGTCCTCAAATTTCTACTCAAGTACGATGAGTAAGCAATGCCACACTGCTTGACTCAAGTACTTGAAGCAAAATCACACATCTCAAGTAACTAAGTGGGGCTACTACACTTGAATATTATTTTTGATCTCTCATATACACTCTCAATAGACCTATTAAAAGGTAAATTTTCGTACCAGTGTGGAGCGCTATATCCATGACCTGTTGGAAACTTTGCCAGAATCGTAAGGTGAATCATGAATCATTATCATATACAATACTCAAGGATACCCCATGAGATTGGAAATCTCCTCCCAGTATAAATCTGTTAAGCGATTCAACGAAATCCATCTTACGGCTCAGAAGAAAATGAGCGAACTTGACTAATCGACCATTGATTACTCTAAATCGCATCTCTGTCACGCCCCGAGAGTATGCCGAGCCGAAAATAATCGGACAACATCTCCCCTATACGTGATACAATTCCTTGATATACATAAAGCCTTTCGACCACAATCACATAACATATATATGGACAATACTAAACAATAAATCCACAACAACACAAAAGTGTGCACCGGTACGACTCTACCATACTAAACAAAAACAACATATAAACCAAAAGCCAAATACAACACTGATTATACATGGTTATAATACAAAAACAACAGCGGAAATAAATACGTGGAAAACCCCAATTGTTCGGTGTGATATGGGATCAACTAGCGGAGCTCCGAACGTCCAAGGAAATCTTCTACTTATTACATGGGCGATAGGAAACCCAGAGTCTGGGGTCGTGAGTATAAACTCAGGGGTAATATATAGAAAGTGCATGAACAACATATAGGATATAGAGATCTACAAGTATACATGTGAAGATCTACAGGTATACATAACATGTCCAATAAACATACAGTCCTATCCAAATCTAATAACAAGTAACCACAGTATAGTCATACTCAATGTATATACTAAACTGATCAATTGAACATGAAGTAATGTACCAACGTACTTGATGGTTTGCAACACCATAAGCTATATCATCCTGAACAGATATACAATAACATAACCCATATAACGTACAAAGTCAATCCCATATCTGACCAACACTCAGACATATGAACAGTATATAATCACATGTAATAACATCCCGGTCCATACCACACTATGACATAACACTAATCAAATGCATACAATAGTCTAGACCAACACGTATATCATGCTCAACACACAACAGTATATAATATGCAAATGACATGTATCATGATGTACAAGCATATGCAACAATCATAGCTCAATCAAATGTAGCATCTCACAGACATATGTAAAACATATATCGAATACATGCATACATATATATTAACAATGCATATGCATGGCCATGTCTGTGGACCTATCCAACCACGACCCTAGTATGGCCTGGGTGGCACGACATGACAACTATCTCGACTCCAACTGCCACCACTCTCGAGTGACCGAGTTGGGTAGTATGAAATAGTAGTTAGCCAACATAGAGCTATATGCTACTCACACGGGGGTCCCTGCTGCTAGCTGCTCCGTCCCTACCCATGAGTAGACGAGCATCGCACCCAGGACAACTGCATATCACACAACCACCATCTATAGTGGGTGAGTGCGCTAACTACCACTCCGCACAGTGGCTAAGTGCGCATCTCCAGCTACCACCATCCATAGTGGCTGAGAATGACACACACAACAATGCTCTGCACTCAACCCTGCTACCACTGCCCCGAGTGGCCGGGGAGGCAGGATGACTGACGACCCGTCTCAACCACAAGGGAGACCCCAGTCAACAGCATGCATGCAATGTAATGATGCATAGCTCCACATACTTATCCTCGCAACACTCCCTATCCCACAGGGAGTCTTGGTCAACCAAAAGTCAACTATGCAAGGACTACTAATCCACAAGACTCTCTCTCTATCACTTAGAGAGTCATACACATCTGACAATCAACCACGCTAAGACCTCTAGTTCGTAGCGAGATACTATCGACCGTCCATATAACCATACACAGACACACAATCCATAATGGATATACCATCACGCTAGGACCTCTAGTCCATAGCCACATACTGATAACCACACACTTATCTATGCACAGACAACTAGATCCACCATAGATGCACAACTAATAAGTGTACGATACAACAATCGACTCCATAATCTAATTCATCACCTAACCCTAGTGATGTAACACAGTAACTCAATTTGAGGTTACAAAGATAACCCTAACCACCTGTACTTACTGAACATCCATCAGCTAACACATAATAGAGTTTGTAGTTCATATTCGTGATAGATAATCAATGAAGTAACAACAATATATCTCAAAGGTCAAGGCAGTACAAGCATATGATTAAATAAGAGTGGATCTAAGATCAAAGTAATAGCATAAGTCCAAATTCATGCACCAGATTCAGATCAAACTACTTGGCCAGGGTAGATATTACCCACCTGATACGAAGCTCGAAATAATCCTCACGGTCGTGAACTTGCTTCGTATCCCAATCCTGTACATAATAGCAAACTATGATTAAGTACAAGCACCAGACAAATATACGAATTAAACACTACTTCATTTCTATGTTCGCATTCTTTCCTTGTCTACGAGTTAGAAACTTGACTATCCCAATCTGATACACCATAACCCAACTCACAATAGATCACCAACATCCCCAGAGCTATCCTTGCACTATTATTCCCGATTCAGCTTCTTCCAGCTTGCACCCGAACAATAGCCGCTTCAACCAATCCTAACACCCGAGCTCACAGCTCACAACTCCACAAATAGAGCTCATAATAGAGCATATCCTAGATCAAGAATCGCTACAAAACAATCCACGCTTACCACAATATCCAAATCATCACAACTAATCAATTCAATACATCCACCGAAAAGAAGATCACCACCCTAAACTTGCACACCTACATCCTCGATCTGAGCCAATCCACCCAGCTGCACTAACCCCCAATCACAACTTCCACACTAGAATCCATCAACAGAAACCATTAGATTCCATAAGCGTTGACACATCACGAATACACAACAATCTACAGCCAAACTAAACACCTAATACACCGACGGCAACTCCAACACCATGCACAAACAGAACACTCTTCATTGCCATTCACTCCATGACACAAATCTGGAACACCTTTGAACTGAACAAGATAAAGGAAAGAAAACAGAGTTATAACGATGCTGTTTACATCGACAAAACCATCCTATTCCATCCTTACCTCAAGCACAATCCATAGCCCAACCTCACTGTATCAATGACAGAAGGAAAATCCAAACAACTCATCCATCGAACAGAAAACACCACACAGAATATAGCAATTACCATAGGAAAACAAAGAGAACTCAAAGCTTACCGAGTTTAGCTCTCCACTGACATCACCCCTTCCTCATCCTCTACCCACCGACGAAATTTGAGCTCCGATCACTGCCTAAACCATGGATCCAAGCTCAATCAGAAACCCACATCGAGATCTCATCTCACATCTCAAAGGAGGAAGGAGATCGACCCTTACCTACTCCGACGACAACCGGCGGCAAGCTCCTCACTCTCGGCAGCTCACTTCTATAGCGTTCCCAGCTTCCCAACCAATCCTCCACCCGATTCCAGTTGCACGACATCTCTCCTATTGACCGAATCCTCCACCGTCGGTGGCAGCGGCTCGCGAAGGAAGATGAGCAGAGAAATCGCGAGTCGCGCGAGTGAGAAGAGGAAATTGCGATCGCGATCTGAGGTAGAAGCTGTGGCTACGGATCGGGTTTTTCAATTTGGGTTCAGCCTTATAAACCAACCCCTTGTGGTTAAACTAGCCTAGGTCAAGTCCAAGCTAGCCTAAGTTGACCCAACCATCTATGTAAGCTTAAATCTTCCTCGTATGGACTCCTTTTGAATCCGAAAAAATTTCTATGAATTCCTGAGAAATTATATAAGATAATATCTAAATTTAATAAAGGATATTTTATTTTATTTTTTTGTATCTTACAAAGTCCTTTCTGAATTCTAGATAATCTCCCAACACAGTCCATCATACTAGGCTCACACTTCCATCTCGATATGTAACCCTACTGGTCACTAATATTCCACCTTTACTAGTTGGCACACCAACACCAAGCTACGAACTCAACCATGTCCTACATGTATCATTCCACCAACAAGAACGTTTCAGAACTCGCTATTTCCGGATACACTCCAAATACATCACCAATCTCGAAAGACAAGCCTCCTGAATCAACTTGTCCTGAAACTGAAACAACTCTGGGTCACAGTCTTCCTCGAAGGTGAAGAATCTCTCTATCAACACAACAGAGATCTTTCTGCTATCCTGAATCCCAAGTATCTCTTCCTAAATCTAATACAACTTTGTAACCCACTATTCTCCTCGGAGACGGAGAATTATTTTCTCATAAGAGAAATCTACTGTCCAAAATCCACTCTATCACACAGAACTGGAAGTGACTGAGAGACTAATGACCAATCTCCCTTGTTATATCTCTCAGTATTCTAGCAGCTCCATGCAATAGCTACTCAGTAGCTAGCCAAAATTCCATGAGCATTCCTGCTCCATACATCCACAAATCAAGATAATAACTACTAAGTCCACGTCATGTGTATGATAGTTTATCTCATAGTTCCTTAACTTTCATAAACTTAAGATACATCTCATTCAACTATATCGAGATCGCTCTTAATCCCTGAAATGATGCATTTGCACACTATACCCTTTCATGCACCCCGGAAGGATTAACTAACACTTGTGCAAAAGTTATCCACCGTCTAAGCCCTGAATACTATTTCACAAACTTCCGACCCAATAAATTCCATCACCTTTCTAATCAAACAAGTCAATGATATACTAATGCTTAAAAGCATCCTATCCACATCTACGGTAATAACCAAATCATACAAGGAAACCACCATCTATGGTGGCTGAGTGCGCAACTCCAACTACCACCATCAACAGTGGCCAAGTTACACAACTCCAACAACCACAAACTGATCCAATCGCTTCCAGGATATTCGATTCCTCAAGTCCATGGACTACTAAATCGTCAATAAGTCTAACAACATAATCAAAGGCTCATAAAATTTATGTCAAGTATGAAATTGTCATCTCTACACACCTGCATCCTCTTTACTCTAAGATGATGATATATTAATCATCACAACAACAATGATAATTGTATGACACCATGTCACTACAATATCAACACACTAATCCTAAATTAGCCCTAGAGTATACACAGGTGTCCTTTAGTCGATCTAAACAGATCATTTATCCACAACGAAGGATATTCATTCTCAACAACTATTGCATTCCATCATCTATAATTGATGCATATCTCAAAGGTCCATCTCTCTTCTATCAAAGAGTTTCGGATCTTCTCTAGAAGAAATACTGGGACAAATAAATATCCCTTCCAACACCTCCTATAATTGTAACTTAAATTCTTCTAATTCCCATAACACCAATACAAATAAAATTATCTCCCGGTATGAGGTCTTCAATGTCAAAACTATTTTCGAAATTGATGTGAGCAAAACATATAGGGTTTTAGGAGTAGTTTTCGCTCACATCACATCTCATTTTATGTTGGTTTCATGCATATTTTACTTTGTTTTCCATGCATTTCCTATTTTCTGGTTCGGAGATCTGCTCTGTATACTTTTGTGTGCAGGTTAGCATTTCGTGGGGATAACGACGCACTTTCGAAGCAAAAAGAAGACATTTGGTAGCTAGACGTAGAAGGGAACACGACCAGGCTATGTGTTTACACACGACCATGTTCAGAAGGCGAAAACGGCCGCCACAGCCTGACACACGGCCGGGCTATGTGTTTTCACACGGCCGTGTGGTGACCAAATGATTTGACGCGACTAGGTTTTTTTTCTAGATTTTGCAACGATCCGGTGTGATGTTTATATAAGGAAAGCTCCACCCAAACCCTAGGGGGGAGGCACGCCAGCCGGGATGGCACTTCGGAGCCCTAACAAGCTTCGGGAACTCGCATCGGGGAAGGAGAGAGCCACTCGAGGATCAAGATCAGCACCACAATGCCAGAGGGAAGAGCTGCAATTACATTGTAATTCCTATTTCTTGCACGTTTATCGTTTTACTCATGAATTCTAGAATGTATTGTGACTCTCTTCTCATATCCATGGAGTAGATTCTCCGATTCTAGGATTAGGGAGTAGTTTGTGTTGAGTAGAACATTGCTATTTCAAATATGTTTCCATTCTTGAAATCTATTTGCAGTTGAATGCTTGTTTAGATATATAGCTTTGTGTTTTAGATTTCTATCTTCTGTGCGTAGACAATACGAGGAGTGACAGTCCTCGTATCTAAGATTTAGGGGATATTAGGAGGAACCTATAGGTTGGCCTCATCACCTGCAACTGTGGATAGAAGGATGCGATAGAGTCGATAACGTGTCTCATTTTTGGCTTGTCACAGGGATCGATTCGGCATCCTCGTACCATAGTGTATGATGTCCTTTCCACAAAAACCTAGCTAGAAAATATGGATACATTCGATTGATAGCATGTTCTATGACACACAAATGAAACCGAAGTCCTAGAATCCCATTCAAATCCTCGTAGCAACCTTCTCTCTTCTTCCGTGTGACACTATACTGAGTTCGAACCACTGACTGTTGGATCGAAGCGGTTCGCTAGAGGGGGGGTGAATAGCAAAAAACCTTTTTTTTCGAGTTCGTATCAAAACAATTAAGTGCAGCGGAAAGATAAATGAAACAAAAAGAGACAAGATATTTTTTTACTTGGTTTGTAGCCTTCGGCTACTACTCCAAGGCCCTAACGGTCCTAGACCGTGTACGGAGGGCAATTCACTAAAACACTCCTCCTCGTTGGAGGTAGGAGTTTGGCGATTACAAAAATCTTCGAAGCAAAAAAGATAGAGAGACAAACCCTCTCTTCTATTTAAGTAAAATGCAACGATAGAAAACCTTGATTAAAAAGAATTGCAATATTGAAAGCAATAACAAAGTAAGATTATACCAACAAGTAGAAAAAAAAGAACTTAAGCTAGGGTTGTTGGCAGCACTTCGTTGTTGTAGAGTCGTCGGAGAGTCGCAGCGTTGCGGAGGCTTTTGAGCACTTAGAATTGATGAAGAAACCCTAGGTTAGGACCTCCTTTTATAGCCTTTGAGCCCCTTTTCGAGAGGAACTCTAGCCAATCATATTTGAGCACCAGTCCCCTTGAAATTTGGTGATAAGCCTTGACTCGTTGAAGCTGATCCTTTGACCATCAGTCGACTGATGGCCATCATCAGTTGACTGATGGCAGCATCAGTCGAGTGCTAACCTCCGGCAGTCGACTGATTGATGACAGTCGAGTCCTCCAAGCCGTAGCGATCGATGCTTGCAAGTCAAAGTTAGCTCAACAAAAACATAATTTCGACAGTCGTCGACCGTCCGATCTCGACCTAGACCATCTATAGGATGTCTTTGGTCAGATCTACGCTTAAGATCATCCCCGTAAAGAGGATACAACCTCACTTACGTTCACACACACACGAGCTTACCTCGATACTTACTGTGTCACTTTCTCTTCCGGTCTTCCACCCGATTCCTTCGGCTCCCTCCGAAGTCACTCGAGTGTCGCCCGACCACTGCGGCTTCCTCCGGGTGTTGCTAGCCTTCAGCTCTAGCTATAGCAATTTTTTGCACACTCGATTCAGCTCGTGAGATAACGACATGAGCTTAACTTTGTATCGTTTGCTATAATCAAAACTCATGTTCGACTTAGGTGCCTACTGCACCAACACTGACGACCTCTCATTCGTTAACCCTCAGATTACCAATCCGAACAATAACACATCCACTGAACAAACTGATACTCGAAATCTCAGTCCCTGTGGGATCGATATTTTTATTACTTGACAACATTCGTGCACTTGCAGGCGTTGAGCACGAGCGCACACTTCGAGTCCTTGACAATCTTCGTCATGAGATTTGAGGTCACGTTTGTGTGCATCAAGTTTTTAGCGCCGTTGCCAGGGACTGATTGATTCGATATCGAATCAAGAAAGTGGATAGTTGGATCGGACTTAGGTTAGATTTATTACCTGCTTATTTTTTATTTTTATTTTTATTTTTTAATTTTATTTGAATTTCTAGACTTTCCATATCTAGATTTAGTTTTTATTTTATTTTAGCAGTAATTTTCTATTTCTTATTTGCTCTATTGATTAGTTAGCTAGATTAGTTTATTTTCTTTTTCTAAACCTTAGGTAAATACTTTTAATTTTGTGGCTTGGTTCTTCATATGCTTAGATGCTTAGGATCGGAAGGCCTAATTCTGATTAATTTAGAAATTGAACGAACCTATTATCGCTGGAAAGCCGAACAGAAGAGGATGGACCAAGCTGCATCTGAAATGAATATAGGTAGCCAACTCTTGCGAGATTATGCAACCCCTAGCACTAGAGGATTTAGGCCGAGTATAGCTGGACCATCTATTTCAGCAAACAACTTTGAACTGAAGCCAACACTCATACATATGGTCCAGTAGAGCCAATTCGAGGGAGCTGCTACTGAAGACCTGAACCGGCACCTGGAGTCATTCTTGGAGATCTGCTCGATGATGAAGATAAATGGAGTCCATGTGGATGCGATCCGCCTGAGTCTATTCCCATTCTCATTGCGGGATAAGGCTAAGACATGGCTTCACTCCCTGCCTTCGGGAAGCATTACTACATGGGAGCAATGTCAGCAACAGTTCTTGAACAAATACTTCCCACCAAACAAAATTGCTCACATGCGCCATCTGATCACAAGCTTCCGTCAGAAGGAGGGGAAGTCCCTATTTGAATCTTGGGATCGTTATAAGGGGCTACTTTACCAATGCCCCCACCATGGACTAGAAAGGTGGCTGGTGATCCACATCTTCTACAACGGGATCACGTACGCCACAAAGATGTCCCTTGATTCTGCTATAGGAGGAGCACTTATGAATAAAACCATAGAGGAATCTGAGGAGCTAATAGAAGATGTGGTCCAAAACCACCATCAATGGGCTTCTGAACGTGGTCACCCAGCTCTTGCAGTGGGACGATATGTTGTCAACTTCGTGGATCACCTAGTAGCAAGAATGGACGCACTTAGTAGACGATTCGACTCTTTAAATCCTGCATCTTCTTTTGCGACCATTGACTTTAGAGAAGGAGAAGCAACATATCGGGAGGACTACTATGGAGGGCAGGGGGCTTAGAAGAGCAGATTGAGCATTGCGATGCGGTTGGGGACTACAATCAAAGGCCCAACAACCCATTCTCCAGTACTTACAACCCAGGATGGAAGAACCACCCGAACTTTTTCTATCAGAATAACTCGGGGAACTTCTAGGTTAGAATTGATGATGGAAGACTTCATTGCTACCCAAACGAAGGCCATTGAGAAGTTCCGCCACCAACATCAGAAAATAGAGGAGTCACTCAGAGACTTGAAGGCCACTGTTGATGGTCTTGTAAGTTAGATAAGGATGTTGGAGACAAAAGTGACCCAGATAGCCCAAACCATGTCACAATCTATGGATAATTCTCTATCATCACCCGAACCGGGTAAATTTAAGGAAGAAGGAGGGTGCAGTGAGAAAGGAGTGCAAGAAAATAGATTCGTCGAGGAGTGTGCAACCATGATTTCCACCCTACCAGACCAAGCTGAAATTGAAGATAAAATTCCACCCCAGCTTGAGGACCTTGGTGAATTTGTTATCCCCTGCTCAATTTATGGGGAAAGCTTCAATAAAACATTGTGCGACTTAGGGTCATCAGTAAGCATGATGCTCTACGCATTCTACCTAAAGATGGGACTGGGCAGTATACAACCAACAGGCATAGGCATTCGCATGGAGGATGATACGATCAAGAAGCCCGTTAGCATGCTAAAACATGTGCCTGTGATCATTGAGAACTTCGTGATCTATATGGATTTTATCATACTTGACACAGAACCTGACCCCCAAAATTCCATCATCTTGGGAAGGCCCTTTCTGGCAACTGTGACGACGTTCATAGATGTAAAGGCACACCGGATCTCCTTAGAGATAGATGGAGAGATCATCATTTTCAGCCTATTAGAGTGTAGAGCTCCCTACCTAGATGACTTTACTTTCAGTAGGATAAAGCCGAGCCCACCGAATGTAGACACCAAGATGGATGAATGGAGGTTCATAGAACCTCCAGAGCCAAGTTGATAATGGAGTGTGGTCGAGCTAAACGACCTTAAACAAAGCGCTTCTTGGAAGGCAACCCAAGTTTAGTTTTTAGATTTTTTTTTGATAGTATTGCATTCATTTGGTTAATTTGAACTTTGATTTCCATTTCATTTAGCATTAGGACCAAAAAGAACTTGCTTGGTAAAAATAAAACCAATTTTTAGCTTACACGGTGAAGCGTTTGAGAAAATTCGGACCGTTGTCCACAAGGGGAGAGAAAAAGGGGACACACGACCTGGCCATGTGTTTTTCCACGGCCGTGCCCAACCAACCCGAGGCGCACACGGCCTGGTCATGTGTTTTCATACAACCATGTTGCGCGAGGTTAAAAAGGGCACACCGTGCATTTTCACCCCAAATGCACCGTGTGTTTCGATTTTTCTTGCCCTAGTCGTGTGGATCCTTCGTCCCCACCACCTAGAAGCTTTTCCAACCTTCAAAGAAGCCAAAAGAAGCAAGGATGAGGAGGACCAAGCAAGTGGTATCTCGATCCGGTAATTCGGAGTGGCGAGCAAGGAGAACCAACGCTCCTCAAGCTCCGGAAGAGGGTAAAACTCTTGCAACCCTTATTTTTCGCAATAATGAACATAGAGATCGATATAACATACTTTCTACTCGTAAAATCACTGCAACTAGGTATCTTGATGATGATTTACTAGAGTCCTTAGGGTTGTTGGGAGACATTCAAGCCCTATTTGCAAAAATAGGGTGGGGAGAGATAATGGGGATAAGACACCAACCTACCCTAGGATAGTTTTGGAATTTTTAAGTTCTTTAGAAGCTGAAGTTTTAACGGGTAGAGAGAGCGAAGAGGGTAGGATTACCTTTAGGATATTTAACATTGATCATGAATGGACACTACACTAATGGAACTCATGCTTTGGCTTGCCTAGTGGGGGAGAGAAAAGAACTCCTATAGGGTTCAACTCTTGAATCTTTTGGACTGAATTGACAGGAGAGCACTCTTATGACCCTTCTAGGGCCAAAGCATCACCCCTCCAAAATCCCATTTTTCGATACCTCCACCGAATCATGGCAAGCACTATTTTTGGTCGTGGGGAGAGTGACGGTGTAGTGAGAGCTAGCGAGCTGCTTTGCCTATGGGACATGCTACAAGAAAGGCATAGCATCGATGTAGGGTCCCATTTCATTAGGCACTTAGTGAAAATGGGCAAAGCAGCGAGAGGAGAGATTAATATGGGGGCCTGCTTACCTACATTTTCCATAGGATGGGGTACGACTACACTGCATTAGATAGCATAGAAGGGAGCCCTAGGATCGACCTGGGAGTGTGCATGGCCATGAAGATGATTGTAAGAGAGAGACACTCCTTATGCTTTGTAAGGAAAAACCTGATGGCCTTTAGACTCTCCGACCCTGATCGTACCACCATAACCACAAGCGCTAATTGGCCCTTAGACCTGATAGTGGAATCCCTGCCATATGAG
The DNA here is from genome assembly GCA_025175895.1 of Wurfbainia villosa. Classification (NCBI taxonomy): domain Eukaryota; kingdom Viridiplantae; phylum Streptophyta; class Magnoliopsida; order Zingiberales; family Zingiberaceae; genus Wurfbainia; species Wurfbainia villosa. The sequence goes on along the minus strand of CM045998.1, from coordinate 41,995,580 downwards.
GGACCATCCACATTAGTGCCCATCTCTCCCCCTTTGCATCACTCTCCCTCTAGTTCACACATGCATAAGAGCCCACCTAGTCCATGTCGACATGAGCCTGCACCTGCACCACCATCTTTTTCTACTTTTGAGCAGGATGCAGGTACATCTGCCTATGATTTTTTGGAGTTCCGATCGTGCCTCGACGACATATATGCCGAGCAGCAGACACAGAGGCAACGATGGGAGGAGCAGAGCGTCTACACGTAGGTGGAGTTTCAAGGCTTCCGGGAGAACTTCCTCTTCCTATGCACCGAGGAGTTCTACGACGAGGCCTGCGTCTACTTCCAGGAGGAGGCTACCAATCGCCAGGAAGAGGCCGCCTACCACCAGGAGATGCGGTAGCATATGCGAGCCCAGTAGGCACAGTGGGCTAGGGAGGAGGAGCATCGAGCAGCCGCCACATCCACCAGCTCTCAGATCGACCACATGTACATGTGACATTAGTGGCTCAGCAGCAGATTCTCTCAGAACCCCGAGATGCCAAGGCTACCAGACTTTCCACCTCATCCACCATACTAGAGGTATGTGTTGGGTTGAACCGTGAGGGGAAACTTTGCTTCCCACTTCAACTCGGTCGCTTGTTCATAGTGATCCCATCGATGTCTCCGGATTAAAAATTTAATCCTAGACAAAAGGGAACACCCAAGCAACCTTGTCATCGTCGTGCTATTCGTTTAGAGTAGTCACTTGAACAAACTTGTTGTTCAAGAGACAAACCTCTATTCCACGAATAACCACGGAATAGACGATGTACGGATCGTCAATTTTTGTATTTATGTTCGGGATCCAAGTATTATTTAGCCACAAACAGAATATATCATGCTCATAATTGAAAAAACAAATATAAACATGTAACAAATAAATATAGAGAATCGATATACCTCTCTATCTTCTATTGTATGACCTTCCTCCTTTCGGACGTCGTGTGGGCGACGATCTACCAAAAGTTGAAGCTCCTAGATCACCAATCTTCCTTCCTTGCTCATTTCGAGCAAGAGGAAAAATAGAAACAAGCCTCTTCTCCTTCTTTTAACCAACCACCAAACTCAAAGGTTGGAGCTTGCCGCCGGCCAAGGAGGAAGAGGAGAATAGGTGAACGCCAACCAAAGCTCCAAGGGAGAACCCTAAGCCTAGGTTTTGGCGGCCAAAGAGAGGGAGAGGGGTTGCTTTGGACGCCGGCCAAGGGCTGGAAAGGGAAGCTAGGTCGTCGACCACCTTGAGGGAAGAAGAAGAAAGAAAAGACCTTCCTTATTTGGTGCCGCCAACCCCTAAACCCTAGCCTCCAAGCCTTGCCGCCAAAACCCTAATCCTATCTCTAGTTGGATTCAAGTTGCCGCCCACCCCTTACTCTCCTTTTATAGAGTTAGGGATAAGCCTTATTTTAATCTCCACCATTGGTTCTAGGGATTTAATCTCAACCGTCGGATCTAGAGATTTAATCTCCAACCGTCGAATCTAGAAATTTAATCTCTACCTTTGGATCTAGAGTTTTGTTTCTATCCATTGGATCTAATCTTCATGAGGTATTAATAGGCTACAATAGGGACCATGAGGAGGAGTTGGATCTTGGCCACCCAATGGATCAAGCCCACATAAAGTCCGATCCATTAATGATAATCCAATCCACTAAAGGATTATCATCGATCTACCTCACCAACCCCCATAATTTAATATGAGCTCCATATATTATATGTATATTTTCTCCCCGTGTTTAAGATCTCGAATGTCCGTCGATTAATTAATTTATTGACCATTAATTAATCAACATCTAACTCCATGAGTAGTACCACTCAACCTTTTCATCATGCCGGACCAAGTCCACCTACAGGGTTTACATGATGAACCTAATGAGCTCCTCAAGGGGACATCATCATCCTAATATATAGGACATGGTTTCCTCCTATAATCAACGACACACCATATAAATAATATCATTTCCCAACTTACCGACCCTATCGATTTAATCTATAAATCTCGCCCATTGGTAAATCAAAGAGATGAATTCTAAGTATATGTGCTCGTTATTATATCGGGATTAAGAGTATGTACAATATAATACCTGAGGTCCGATTCGATTATGTAGTCAGCAATAAATTGAATCACCTCTAAGTCGGTCCTGCTCAATACACACAAAGTGCACTAGTGTGATTCTATGTTCAAGACAAACCAATACCAAATCACACTACAACCATACCAATGGTTTGTCCAAAGCCATCTCGGTTGTGAGCCTTTACTTATACTTTACAAGGAGCCGATAACATGATCTCCCGTGTGACACCACACACCATGTTATCTACAATGTAATGTATTAGACAATATGCATAGCCATAAACATATGCAAACAATGATCATGTGATTCTTATTTCAAAATAAAGATGTTCATACAAAAGATAGACTTTTCAGTATACATCCCAACAATCTCCCACTTATACTAAAAGACTATGTTGTCCTCAAACTGTCATACATCTGATCCCCATTCCCTCCACATGTCTATCAAAAGCTCTCGCCGGAAGGGCCTTAGTGAAAGGATCTGCTAGGTTATCCTCCGATGCAATCTTGGCCACAACAACTTCTCCTCTCTTTACGATTTCTCGTATCAGGTGGTACTTGCGCTCTATGTGTTTACTAGCCTTATGGGCTCGTGGTTCCTTTGAGTTTGCAACTACACCACTATTATCACAATAAATTGTGATAGTTCTGGGCAAACTAGAAATCACATCCAAGTCCATCAGGAAGCTCCTGAGCCACACAGCTTCTTTGGCCGCCTAAGAGGCTGCCACATACTCAACTTCCATGGTAGAGTCCGCCACGCATTTCTACTTGACACTCCTCCATACAATGGCTCCACCGCCCAAAGTAAACACAAAACTTGAGGTTGACTTACTGTTATCCCTATTAGATTGGAAGTCGGAATCCATGTAACCCATAGGGAGTAATTGGTCTACTTGGTAAACTAGCATATAATCCCTAGTCCTTCTCAGGTACTTCAATATATGCTTTACCGCAGTCCAATGTCCCTGTCATGGATTACTCTGATATCTACTGACCATGCCCACGACATAGCAGATATCTAGTCTCGTACATAGCATCGCATACATGAGGCTTCCTACCGCTGAAGCATAAGGAACCGCCTTCATTTCCACTATCTCCTCAGATGTTCTAGGACACATCTCCTTAGATAAAGTAACTCCATGCCTGAAAGGTAGAAAATCCTTCTTGGAGTTCTACATGCTAAAACGATCCATAATCGTGTCTATGCATGAAGCTTGGGATAAGCACAACATCCTTTTCCTGCGATCCCTTATAACCTTTATCCCAAGGATGTGTCCCACCTCTCCCGAGTCCTTCATATCAAACTGTTTGGACAACCATACCCTTACGTCCGATAACACCTTGATATTGTTGCCAATCAACAAAATGTCATCTACGTATAGTACAAGAAATACCACTACGATTCCATCACATCTCTTGTATACACAAGACTCATCCGAACTTTGAATAAATCCAAAAGACTGGATTACTTCATCAAATCAGATGTTCTAAGACCTCGAAGCTTGCTTCAATCCATAAATGGACAGATTAAGCTTACATACAAGATGCTCTTTGCCCTTCACAATGAATCCCTCTGGTTGCTTCATATAGATGTCTTCCTCAAGACTTCCATTTAGGAAAGATGTCTTGACATCCATCTGCCACACCTCATAATCCATATGAGCTGCTATGCATAAGAGAATCCAGATAGACTTAAGCATGGCTACAGGTGAAAAGGTCTCCTCATAATCGATACCCTCTTTCTGAGTATACCCCTTCACAACAAGCCTCGCATTGAAGGTCTCAACCTTCCCATCTATTCCTCTCTTTCTTTTGTAGATCCACTTGCATCCAATGGTTTTTACACCATCGGGTGGTTCCACTAGCTCCCAGACCTGATTTGAATCCATAGATTCAATCTCAGTATTCATTGCACTTTGCCAAGATGCTGCACCTATATCTTGGATTGCCTCGTCATATGTCCAGGGATCAAGTTCATGTTCGCCAGGGACCAAATCATAAGATTCTCCCAAGAACATGAATCTATCAGGCTATCTAACAACCCTCCTACTACGACGAGGTATCTCTTGTGTATCCTCTGTGACACGCGGTGCAGTGACTTGTGGTATATCTTCTTGTATCGGTGGTACTGAAGAAGTGACTTCCCCTTTTAATTCCTCCAGAACAATTTTACTCTTGGGCTTGTGGCTCATCACATAGTCTTCCTTTAGAAATCTGGTGTTCGTGCTAACGATCACCCTCTGATCTCTAGGACTATAAAACAAATCACCCTTCGTTCCTCTAGGATAGCCAACGAACATGCATACTTCTGTACGAGATTCCAACTTACCAGCATCTGCCTTCGGCACATGTGCTAGACTCCCCCATATCCAAATATGTCTTAGACTAGGCTTTCGCCCAGTCCACAACTCTGTGGGAGTAGAAGACACTGATTTAGATGGAACCAAGTTCAGAATGTACACCGCCGTATCTAGAGCATATCCCCAGAATGAATCTGGCAACTCAGAATAACTCATCATCGATCTAACCATCTCCATAAGAGTCCTATTCCTTCGCTCTGCTACACCATTCTACTGGGGTGTGCTAGGTGCAGATAATTGGGATTGAATCCCAGCCTCTGATAAGTAATTCCTAAACTCTCCTAAGAGGTACTCGCCACCACAATCAGATCGTAGTGTCTTGATACTTTTACCTTGACGTTTCTCCACATCAGCCTTGAATTCTTTGAACTTGTCAAAGCATTCAGACTTGCGGCGTATTAGGTAAATGTATCCATATCTTGAATAATCATCTATAAAAGAGACAAAATACTCAAAACCACCTCTAGCCTAGATAGACATAGGACCACACAAATCAGAATGAACCAACTCCAACACATCTTTGGCTCTATACCCCTTGTCCTTAAAAGGCCTCTTGGTCATTTTACCCTCCAAGCAAGATTCACAGGTTGGGAAATCCTCCACCACTAATGAACCCAAAGGTCCATCAGCTATCAACCTTTGAATTCTGCTTAGGTTAATATGACCAAGCCTAAGATGCCAAAGATATGTTTGGTTCATCTTCGAAGGTTCTTTTCTCTTATTGGAATTAGAAGATGAGTTATTAACTTCAATTTGCATCGTGGGAGGTTTTGGTTCAAGTGTGTATAGATTTCCTATCAATGCACCTGAACAGATAATGTCCCTATTCCTTTTTATAACAACTCTGTCATTAAAAGAAATAGAATATCCATCCATAAACAATTTAGAAATCGAAATTAAATTCTTTCTAAATAAAGGTACATAAAGGCAATTCTTAAGAACCAAAAGTTTATTTTTCTCAAAAGATAAATGAACGTCTCCCACTACAACAGCTGCCACCTTCGTGGCATCGCCCAAGTACACGGTAATCTCCCCCTCAGCCAGTCGTCTGGTTTCCTGGAACCCCTGCAAAGTATTGCAGACATGATCAGTGGCTCCCATATCTACACACCAGGTACCGGTAGATAACACCACTAAATATGTTTCAACGACTAGACCAAAAGATATACCTTTGTTCTGCTTGCAGTTGGGGTAGTCCTTCTTCTAGTGTCCAGTCTGCTTACAAGTGAAGCACTTGCTTTCGGCTTCTTCACTCCTCCCTGAGTACCTCCCACCGCCTTCGCCCCAGTTTGTTTCTTCTTTTTTTTTGCCTTTTGGCTTAGAAGTAGAAACCTTTTGGGTCACCATTGCATGTGCCTGAGAACTCTGACGAAATAGCCCCTCTGCCGCCTGGAGTTCTGTCAGAAGCTCCACCAACGAATACAACCTCTTGTTCATGTTGTAGTTCAGGCGAAACTGCTCAAAACTCCTAGGTAGAGACTGGAGAATGATATCGACCTTGGTTTCCCCATCGATCTCATCTTCGAGGACTTTCAACTCATTCAAATGAGCCATCATCTTGAGAACATGATCCCTTACGGGTGTTCCCTCGATCATGGTGGTCATCATCAAGTTTCTCATGGCTTCTTGCCTCGTAGCCCGATTCTGGTGTCCGAAAAGCTCTTTGAGATTGAGCATCATGTCATAAGCTGTGGGCATGGCTTGATGCTGATGTTGCAGTACATTTGACATAGATGCCAAAATGTAACACCGTGCCATCTCATCGACCTTTATCCACTTCTTATAACTCTCTTTCTCCTTTTCCCCAGAATCATCTGCAGGCTTAGGAGGGCACTCTTCGAGGAGTACATATTTGTATTCCTCAATAGTCAAGACAATGTCTAGATTCCTCTTCCAATCAACATAGTTGGGTCCAGTAAGTTTATTCTCTTTTAATATCACAGCAAGCGGGTTGAAAGTCATTTTGAAAGAAAACCTAAGAATCATATAGATCAAAGCATTAGATTTCAAAAAATTATTTATTCCTTAAACAATAAAATTTTAAAATCAACCAACACCTCAAAACACCGAGAATATTGTATGCCACGATAGTGTGGACGTATATGAATTCTACATTTGTAAGAGGAGGTTTTACCCATTAATTTTACTATCTTATCAACCTAACTTTTTGACAAGTAAAATTAATAGTTGGTTCCTCTTTGGCCCTACAAATAAAAGCAGTGACTCCGATGGGGAGGATACTTATATTTGTATCTAAGTGTTCACCATTACTCGGTACCAAGGTAATTATCTCGGGTTATGTGCCTTCCGATGGGGAAGTACACACGCTCCTTAATAATTCTCTATAACCATATTCGACCTTGTGATCCGCAAACAAACTCATCCGATGTGGAGGAAGGCACTCAGAGCCGACGCGCAAGTTTGTTTGCATCACATGTCAAATTGTAATGGAGGCCGTGGGAATTTATAAAAATATCCCTCTCCCACTTAGTAATTTGAAATTGAGGAATTTTCTAGCCTACGACATGCATATCAAACAATAAGCAATAAATATGAAAAATAAATTATTTTCCAACTATTATGGCTTTTGTCTTCAATATGTCTCCCGTCGCATCGCCTTCTCGTCCGCTCCTCCTACGCCATGTACGAGCCATCCGGAGATCCGAGCCGAGACTAAAACCTATTTTAATTTACATCCATCGATCCTATACTCCACGAGGGAGTGTACATGAAATCTAGATAGAAAGTAAACTAAAATAAAAAGAGTGGCTAAACAATGTCATATCTAATTTACAAAAACTTAAATACTAGCCTCGTTAACCCCGAGGATTCAACAAAATATACACATACAATCACATACACACATATGGCCATAATAGTCGGATCTTATGCCTGCAACCAAAGAGTTAACCTACGTATATCCTACTATTATCCGACACATATAATATATGAAAAATGCATAAGAGTAACCGAATCCTAAACACACAAAACCGGAAACCTTGGCTCTGATACCAATTGTTGGGTTGATCTGTGAGGGGAAACTTCGCTTCCCACTTCAACTCGGTCACTTGTTCATGGCGATCCCATCGATGTCCCCAGATTAAAAATTTAATCCTAGACAAAAGGGAACACCCAAGCAACCTTGTCATCGTCGTGCTATTCGTTTAGAGTAGTCACTTGAACAAACTTGTTGTTCAAGCGACCAACCTCTATTCCACGAATAGTCGTGGAATAGACGATGTACGGATCGCCGATTTTTGTGTTTATGTTCGGGATCCAAGTATTATTTAGCCACAAATAGAATATATCATGCTCATAATTGAAAAACAAATATAAACATGTAACAAATAAAAATAGAGAATCGATATACCTCTCGATCTTCTATTGTATGACCTTCCTCCTTTCGGACATCATGTGGGCGACGATCTACCAAAAGTTGAAGCTCCTAGATCACCAATCTTCCTTCCTTGCTCGTTTCGAGCAAGAGGAAAAATAGAAACAAGCCTCTTCTCCTTCTTTTAACTAACCACCAAACTCCAAGGTTGGAGCTTGCCGTCGGCCAAGGAGGAAGAGGAGAATAGGTGAACGCCAACCAAAGCCCCAAGGGAGAACCCTAAGCCTAGGTTTTGGCAGCCAAAGAGAGGGAGAGGGGCTGCTTTGGATGCTGGCCAAGGGCTGGAAAGGGAAGCTAGGTCGCCGGCCACCTTGAGGGAAGAAGAAGAAAGGAAAGACCTTCCTTATTTGCTGCCGCCAACACCTAAACCTAGCCTCCAAGCCTTGCCGCCCAAAACCCTAATCCTATCTCTAGTTGGATTCAAGTTGCCGCCCACCCCTTGCCCTCCTTTTATAGAGTTAGAGATAAGCCTTGTTTTAATCTCCACCATTGGTTCTAGGGATTTAATCTCAACCGTCGGATCTAGAGATTTAATCTCAATCGTCGGATCTAGAGATTTAATCTCTACCTTTGGATCTAGAGTTTTGTTTCTATCCATTGGATCTAAGCTTCATGAGGTATTAATAGGATACAATAGGGATCATGAGGAGGAGTTGGATCTTGGCCACCCAATGGATCAAGCCCACATAAAGTTTGATCCATTAATTATAATCCAATCCACTAAAGGATTATCATTGATCTACCTCACCAACCCCCATAATTTAATATGGGCTCCATATATTATATGTACATTTTCTCCCCATGTTTAAGATCTCAAATGTCTGTCGATTAATTAATTTACTGACCATTAATTAATCAACATCTAACTCCATGAGTAGTACCACTCAACCTTTTCATCATGCCGAACCAAGTCCACCTGTAGAGTTTACATGATGAACCTTATGAGCTCCTCAAGGGGACATCATCATCCTAATATATAGGACACGATTTCCTCCTATAATCAACGACACACCATATAAATAATATCATTTCCCAACTTACCGAGCCTATCAATTTAATCTATAAATCTCGCCCATTGGTAAAGCAAAGAGATGAATACTAAGTATATGTGCCCGTTATTATATCTAGATTAAGAGTATGTATAATATAATATCTGAGGTCCGATTCGATTATGTAGTCAGCAATAAATCGAATCACCTCTAAGTCGGTCCTTCTCAATACACACAAAGTGCACTAGTGTGATTCTATGGTCAAGACAAACCCATACCAAATCACACTACAACCATACCAATGGTTTGTCCAAAGCCATCTCGGTTGTGAGCCTTTACTTATACTTTACAAGGAGCCGATAACATAATCTCCCGTGTGACACCACACACCATGTTATCTACAATGTAATGTATTAGACAATATGCATAGCCATAAAAATATGCAACCAATGATCATGTGATTCTTATTTCAAAATAAAGATGTTCATACAAAAGATAGACTTTTCAGTATACATCCCAATAGTATGCTTCACTTAAGTTTGGGGGGACCCCAAGTTTTGTTTTGTTTCTAGCAGTGATTTATTTCCTAATGTTTTTATTTTAGTTAGCATTCATTTATTCATGCATTAGTTGTTTAGTTTCTTTCATCACTTAGTGTTTGCTACCTATAAGCTGTCTCAGTAGTATTTTTAAAGTTACTTTCATGAGTTGTTCCCATAGGTAGCTTAACTTTATTTATCTCTTGGTATTTTATTTTATTTGCTCTAATGAATATTCTATACTTACACTGGTTAGCATTTATTTTTACACCTACACATGTCGAACATTCTAAAAGGGAGAATATAATACATACCTAGTTATGATTCATCTCAGTAGTATAGTACTTTGGAATCCATAGATGACCCTAAGTTTAGTATTTTAGTTACTGGAGATGCTCGGATTGTGTAAGCCTATTCGGAAAATTCAAAATCCCAGTGAGCCAAGAAATAAAAGAGAGAAAAGAAAAAGAAAAAAATAGAGAGAGAAAAAGAAATGAAAAAGAAAAGGAAGAAGAAAAAGAGATTATGAGGGATTAAAAAATAGTTGTCGTGGGTGGAAATAGTTAGGTGCCCCTTTGAGACCGAGTTAGGTTACTGGGGAAACACCTACCAATTTCTCTCAATATCGAGCATGCCTTTGAGACTTTGTGCTAGATTTAGGGAATGCCCCTCGCTTTGGGCAGGTAAGTTAGGAAAGGTATAGGATGACGACTTAACTTACCATGGAGCGAGTATCCCTTAAGAAGATTCACTTAACACGAGCATAAGGAGCTAACTTAGTGAATTTCTAGAATATATCTATTTTGCTTTGATTGCAAATACCACTTGATAAATCTAGTTAACATGATAAGTATGGAACAATGTCTTTTAAAATTTCATGGCACTGAGATTTGCTTGAGGACAAGAAAAGACTTAAGTATGGGGGAATTGATGTGAGCAAAACATATAGGGTTTTAGGAGTAGTTTTCGCTCACATCTCATCTCAGTTTATGTTGTTTTCATGCATATTTTACTTTGTTGTCCATTCATTTCCTATTTTCTAGTTCAGAGATCTTCTCTGTATACTTTTGTGTGCAGGTTAGCATTTCGTGGGGATAACGGCGAACTTTCAGAGCAAAAAAAAGACATTTGGCAGCTAGACGCAGAAGGGAACATAGCCAGGCCGTGTGTTTACACACGATCGTGTTCAAAAGGAGAAAATAGCCGCCATAGCCCGACACACGGCCAGGCTATGTGTTTTCACACGACCGTTTGGCGGCCAAATGATTTGATTCGACTAGGGTTTTTTCCAGATTTCGCAGCGATCCAGCGTGATGTCTATATAAGGAAAGCTCTGCCCAAACCCTAGGGGGGAGGCATGCCGACCGGGATGATACTCCGAAGCCTTAACAAGCTTCAGAAACTCACATCAGGGAAGGAGAGAGCCGCTCGAGGATCAAGATCAGCACCACAACGCCACAGGGAAGAGCTGCAATTACATTGTAATTCCTATTTCTTGCACATTTATCATTTTACTCATGAATTCTAGAATGTATTGTGACTCTCTTCTCGTATCCATGGAGTAGATAGGATTAGGGAGTAGTTTATGTTGAGTAGAACATTGCTATTTCAAATATGTTTCCGTTCTTGAAATCTATTTGCAGTTGAATGCTTGTTTAGTTAGATCTATAGCTTTGTGTTTTAGTTTTCTATCTTCTGTGCATAAATGATACAAGGAGTGACAGTCCTCGTATCTAAGATTTAGGGGATATTAGGAGGAACCTATAGGTTGGCCTCATCGCCTGCAACTGTGGATAGAAGGATGCGATAGAGTCGATAATGTGTCTCGTTTCTGGCTCATCACAGGGATCGATTCGGCATCCTCGTACCATAGTGTATGATGTCCTTTCCACAAAACCCTAGCTAGAAAATATGGATACATTTGATTGATAGCATGTTCTACGATACACAAACGAAACCGAAGTCCTAGAATCCCATTCAAATCCTCGTAGCAACCTTCTCTCTTCTTCCTGTGACACCGTAATGAGTTTGAACCATCGATGACCTCTCATTCGTGAACCCTCAGATTACCAATCCGAACAACAACACATCCATAGGACAAATCGATACTCGAAATCTCAGTCCTTGTGGGATCGATATTTTTATTACTTGACGACATCCATACACTTGCGGGCATTGAGCACGAGCACGCACTTCGAGTCCTCGACGATCTCTGTCGTGAGATTTGAGGTCGCGTTTGTGTGCATCAGAAATTACTCCGATCGCATACTCCACTTGACTATGCATTAGCAAGTCTGGGAGTTCATTCCGAAACTATAGTCTAATATTCTTGAATCATATGCATATACGAGAGACATATTATACCATCATTTCAACAATTTACCCATCCGTAAGGATATGTCTACAGTAAAAATATGACTATCAAAGTCTAAAGGCATCCCTTGACTTCTTAGTTGTTGTTCAATATCTCACCTGAGGGTAGAGAAACAACCAATCCACATGATCCAAAATATAGAAATTCTTCTAATCCTATCTAAGAATGCTCCAGACATAGATACCTGTAAACTACCAGTATCTCTCACTATATCAACAAATAGGGTAAACTAAAGTAATACCCCAAATGGTCAATCCTTTGACCCTCTACATCTCCTCTCGAGTAAATATGTAAACTTATCCAACTTCTGTTCTTGATGGCTAAGTTCCGATAGATGCAAAAGAACTATCATGGAGGAACTGAAATCAACTGTTGAAACTATGATGCAAATCAAAATGACTGCAATGGATGTGGTAAACACTGTTGTACTAGTAAAGAGTACACCATCGACTATAAAATGTTGAATAACTGCCAACATCGTAGCACGCTCCAACTCTACAAATAATATCGCTGCAACTGAAGAATACATAATAGATACGATCATCATCGTATACTCTCTCCTTTGTACAAACCAAATCACGCCTGGAGAGGTAACAACGATTGTTGTATGGACGTTCAAGTATTCTGAAATGTCTTCTGCTGATGCTGCTCAGTAAATCGCTTCCCCTGGAAGGAAGTATCAAGGAACTCCAACTATGTCTAAGGTGGCAAATCGCTTCTATGATGATCTCTGCTGTTGAGATTTTGAATCGTCCTCCCGAAGCAACATCGATAGTCTTCAACTGAATCTTCAAAGTACACTCTCACATCATATGTACTGATTGTCTACTGTAGAAGAAGATAGACTGATCCAACTGGATAATCTAACTTTGTGTGCTGCATGCACATAATCCCTTTGGAGTCTTTCTTCTGATTTCGCTGATAACATGAGACAGTTTTGACGGTCTATGGTTGGTCTTCTATGATCGGAAAGCTCTCCAATAGTAGCTCGTGGCCTATGACTTCGATCGTGCTCCTTTTATCCAACATTTGGAGACTTTTGATTCTAATAATTCAACCTGCAGTATCTGCTTATCGGTCTCCAACTCTTAAACACTTGTACGGAGTCATTTCTAAACTCATGACTTGATCCAATGTCTTCCGGTAGGATCTGATAGAAGATCCAAACATCTTGATCAAAATGTAAGCCAATAAACCTTGGGTGGATTAAAATATCCATTTACACTCTTGAGCTATTAGGTGGGCGTAAACCCTGCAAGTATAACAACTCTTCATGGTACTCCATTATCAAATGATCACCCTACTTAATGCTCAAGGATTCCCTGACAACGAGTCAAAGAAAGTGACGTGGGGAAATACTCTCTCACAACATCACTAAATTGTGATCAAATGATATGTTATTCCCCGAAGGTTATTTCCTATAGCACGACAAACTCAGGGATCAAAATCCCTATGAGTCACCATATACTAATCCTCCGCTTACTGTAGCAACAATAGTATACCCACCTAATCCATTACCCCACAGGTAATGATCTTACTAGCATAAATAGGTGAAAATCCCTAAGACTGTACTGTTTGATCTTCATAAGAAAATGTGACTACTTGACCCTGCTTTCCAACTCAGTATCAGTCAGCTCTCATGAAGGGTTTTGCTTATCAAGTCCATGAGGGGAAACTTCGCTTCCCACTTCACCTCGGTCGTTTGTTCATGGTGATCCCATCGATGTCCCCGGATTAAAAATTTAATCATAGACACAAGGGATTACCCAAGCAACCAAGTCATCGTCATGCTATTCGTTTAGAGAGGTCACTTGAACAAACTCGTTGTTCAAGTGACCATCCTCTATTCTACGAGTAGTCGCGGAATAGACGATGTACGGATCGCCGAATTTTGTATTTATGATCGGGATCCAAGTATTATTTATCCACAAACAGAATATTACATGCTCATAATTGAAAAACAAAAACAAACATGTTACAAAAGAGAATGAAGAATAGGTATACCTCTCGATCTTCTAATGTATGACCTTCCTCCTTTTGGACGTCGTGTGGGCGATGATCTACCAAAAGTTAAAGCTCCTAGATCGCAAATCTTCCTTCCTTGCTCTTCAAAAGTAAGAGGAAGAATAGAAACAAGGTTCTTCTCCTTCCTATAGCCAACCAACAAGCAACCAAAGGAAACCTTGCCGCCGGCCAAGAAAGAAGAGGAGTTTGAGAGTGGCGGGCCAAAAGCATGAAGGGAGGACCCTAAACCTTTGTTCCACCAGCCAAGGAGAAGGAGAGGACCTATTTTGGACGCCGGCCAAGGGCTGGAAGGAACACCATGTTGGTGCAATCGGCCCAGGTCACGATTGACCAGGACTCGAGTTTGACTCGAGTGATGTTTTGATGTTCGACAAAAATATATGACAATGTAATTGTCATGGGAAAGTCCAAGTCTTGGGTACTTGGCATGGAAAGTCCAAGCATGGGTCTTGGCATAAAAAGTTCAACATGGGTTGGCAAGGGAAAGTCCAAGCTTGAGTCTTGGCATTTGAGAAGTCCAAGGGTTTGATATTGGTGACGTAAAGTCCAAGCGGGAGTCTTGGTAGCATAAGTCCAATGGTTGGCGGTGTAAAGTCCAAGCGGAGTCTTGGCGGCGTAAGTCCAATGTGCCTTGGCGGTGAAGACACCGTTAGCATGACATAGCCGATGGAAGCACCTGAAGGCTAGCGCGATGGATGAACAAGTCATGGATGACTTGGAGGGATCTGAGAGGCGTGAGGCTGATGGAGGTGGCTAGAAGGCTTAGATCTAGGCTAAGGGTGGTCTAGCAAGTATGGGGGAACCATACTTGGGCTAAAACCTGATGTTTGAGGTGTGCCAGTCGACTGGTGCCATGTGGCAGTCGACTGGACCGAGTCAACTAGGGTTTGACTGCGGGAAGTGGCCTAGATCGATTGGAGGTGGGCGGTCGGTGATGGCTCGCGATCGTGATGGTGTGATCGATCGGTGGTGCTCGAGAAATCGGCCACAGAATGGAGTCGAGACTCGACTGGTCGAGTGAGGACTCCATCAGTCGACTGATGGTAGATCCGTTGGACTTATCCAGCGTGGATCTAGCCGTTGTCTCATGACAACAGTAGCATCAATCGACTGATGGTCCCGATCAGTCGACTGATCGACTTTTTCCAGCACAGGTTGAAGCTTTATAAGGAGCTCGTGATGGAGGAAAATGACATGGTTCTTTGAGGCGATTTGGGGCGAGTTGCTGCTGCAATTAAGGGTCTCCAAGTGCTACTCGATCAACCTAGCGATCAAGCATTCAAGATCATTTGTAAAGTGTTTTTCTTTACTAGTCTTGCTTTGTATTTCATTGTATTTGCTTGTAGCTTTTGATTATTGTTGTAATCATCTTGTACGAGGTTTCTCCGCCTCCGGATTGTTCCGAGAAGGAGTGTTTATTATAGTGGTGTGTGCTTGGCATCGCTAGGGTTCGTATGAACTCGATCCGTGGAGTAGGAACCGTTCGGTTCCAAACCACGTTAAACATTTGTGTTTACGTGTTGTTAATTGTTTCGTTATTGCTTTCATTACTATTCTGCTGTGTACTAACAAAATTGTAGAGACAACCACGATCGAATTCCATCACGTGACGCTATTCACCCCCCCTCTAGTTGCCTCAAATATCCTACATTTGGTATCAGAGCCCGAGGCTCTTCTACGGACTAACCGCCGGGAGCTAAGACAAAAGGCTAGAGGGTGAAGATGGAAGAACCATTGGGATGGGATATCAACACCCCAATTCCCTATTCCTTTTATGGACAAGAAGGATTTAGACAATGGAAGGCGAGAATTGAGGACTTCATAATGATGAGGGATTTCGAAGAATGGTCCATTTTAATGGAAGGATATAGCTATCCAAGAGGACCAAAAGGTGGATTCCTCAAGAAAAAGAGATGGACTAAAGAATAAGTTCAAGCCTTCGAGAAAAATGAGAAGGTAATGAAGTTTTTTATTGACTTAATGCCTAACAATATTTTGTGTATGTTAGGTAATTATGTAGATGCAAACGAGCTATGGAACCAAGTGGCAAAGCTTCATGATAGCCCATCAACGGTCCAAGAGGAAGAGACCGAAGAGGCTAATGCATCATCCTCACAAGAAAGTGAGGATTCAGAGGTTGATAGGGAATCAACATCCGGATCTAAGGAGGAAGAAGAAGTGGAAAAAGCATCCACCTCTAGGATTGAGGGGGAGGAAGTTAGACCATCCATTTTGGAGCAAGAGCAAAGTCAAGAAGAAGCTTCTACTTCCGGTCAAGAAGAAGAGCAAGCTCAAGCCTCCACCACGACCCTAGGTAACTCAAACATATCAATTTGTAATAAAAATCATATCATATATTTTGAGTGTAGGAAGCAAGGACACTACAAGAGCAAGTGTCCTAAAAGAGTCAAGAAGACTCCATCCGTGCCAAGAGTCAATGTAACCGGTGTCCCCACTAAGAAAAGCAAGGAGCAAGTGATATGCTTCAAATGCCGACAACCGGGGCACTATAGGAGTCAATGCCCAAAGGGGGAAAAGAAAGGGGAAAAGGGAGCTTCACAAGTAGGGGGAGTCTCCAAGGCAAACCCTAAGGTATATTTCAATAATGCACCTTCTAAATTTAGAAGTCAAAAGCATGCTAGTAATTTTAATTCTCTTGCAATTCACCATGAAAAGCATGCTAGAGATAAATATTTTTGCTTAGGTGCTAAAAATGTCCACTTAGATAATAAGAAGAAATTTGGGACTAATGTCCCTAAAAATAATTTATCTAAGGACAAAACTAGGTCAAATATCTCAAGACCAATTCTACCTAGGGAATCAATTAAGAAAATAGGGGATCATCTAGGTTTTAATCCCAAGTGGACTAGGCATATGCCTAGGAAGTCACATGCCCATGGTTTAAATCAAAACTCTAAAATTGGGCAATTAGAAATAGAAAACCAAGCCTTGAGGTCAAGGCTTGAAAAACTTGAGAAGACCCTTAGGAACATACAAAACCAATTTAAAGGGTCAAATGATCAAAAGTCTATGTCCAAATCTATAAGTCAACACTTAGGACCTAAGAGTCAAAAGTCAACCAAGGGCAAGCAAGGTTTGGGTCACAAACCTAAGCCTAAGGTGGCTTATCATAGTGTTCCATTTGACTATGGAACACAAACTAGGTCTAGGAAGACCAAGGTCAATAGGGAAGTCATTCCTAAGGTTGACCAAAGATTGTGCCTAGTGGCTAGGGTTTCTAGGAAACCTAGGGTGGCCACTAAGAAGGTTGCAAGGGGAGTTACCCCTAGAGTTAACCTAGGTAAGACCACAATGACCAAGGCTAACAAGCCTAGGAGGGTTATTAGGAAGGTATCTAGGGAGGTTATCCCTAAAAAATACCTAATTAACCCTAGGAGCTCAAATAGGTTTTGGGTTCCTAAGAGCATGATTGATTCACGCTAAATGGGTTTAGGGTGTGCCAACCTTGAGTGGATGGGTAGTTAACCTAACCATGGTAAAGGTGGTACTTTAGGTCATTTTCAAGGTTTTGGTTACCTTGGGAATGTGGTTTGATTGTTAATCCTAAAAGATTTTAGGATGTGCCAATATTAATTGAGAAGTTTGATAAAATGATTAAATTGACACAATTTAGGTTTAGAGGTTTTAATGTGTCATTTTGGGTTTTTGGCACATTTGGGAGAATTTAGGTTTATATGGCAAAATATACTTAATTATATCAAATGACAATTAATATTAAAATTTAGGTATCATTATACCTATACTTTTTATTTGCCATGTTTTGATTTCCATATGACATGCCACGACATCATATCTATTTTAAATTACTTAATATGTCATGATCATGTTTAGGATTAAGGATTAATGTCATGTGTTTTAGATTCTATCATATGCCATGACATCATGATCATTGGCCATGCTTTAATTTTGCTATCATTATGCCATGATCATTTCATGCATTTAATGTATTGAAAATTGAGTTAAGGACTTTGGCATGACTTAGAGTCCCATTTATAAGGGAATCAAGTAGAGTTGCCTTAGAGAATGCATGAAACCCTAGATTAAGGAGAACCAAAACCCACATCTCACATCCAATTGACATGTATGTGTATTTATACACCCTAGATACATGTGAGATGCTAGGATATGAGTTGAGTTCAAGGTGCATAGTTTTTGCATCTAGAAGGACTATAACTCATCTAATTTCATTGGTGGATCATTGGGAGAGCATGTGTACAAGTCATGTACATAGAGCCCAAGGAATATAATCCAAAATAAGATTTTGAAAATATTTTAAAATCATTTTAGAAAACCTTGGTGAAGCCTATCTTTTGATAGCAATCATCATTGATGAGATTGATACAAAGTGAGCTAAAACATTGAAGTTTTCTTCACTTTTGGATTTTGTATCAATTTCAATATTTTATGGGTAAAATATTTTTTCAAACATTTTTCACCCATTGTATTGGTCATAAGTATTATACGTATCAAATTTCGTGATTTTTCGATATACGTATAATTAGTTATGATTTTCCAAAACTCATTTCTGATAACTAAAAATAGAGATTTTCAGTATTGATCACCTCGGTGACGATCGATGAGTGTGTCGATTGATCGATTTCGAATCACTGATCGATAGCCTGATTTCGGGGAAACCAAGGTTGTTTAACCCGATTTCAGCTGCGGTTAAGGTCCCTAACCACTCCTAACCCTAGGATATGCTTTGGGAAGCATGATGAAGGGTGAAAATCCATTGGATATGGATTAGGAGAGGTGTTTAGGGTTTGTATCAATTTTAAGGTGTTGGAAAGTTCAATGTTGAATTTCTAATCTTAATTTTGATGGCTTAGAGTTCCTATTGGCTTAGGGACTTCCCAAGGACATTGTTGGTGCAATGGTCAAGGGGGAGCAAGCCTTTAGGGGGAGGTATCCTTCTTGGGATGATGGATGTATTTTTCTCCTTGAAAAGGAGAAGTTATTGGGAGAGTATCATCAATTGGGAAAATTGATGGGTTTTTGATACCCAATTTGGAAATTGGGAGAGTGAATAGGATTGCCTCTCTTGAGTGATATGAGACTTATCACTAGGAAGATGGTAGGCATCCTAGGTATTTTTAGACCAAGGGGGAGATTGTAAGATCTCATTGGGACATGAGACATTGACCTCCTTGGAGAGAAGACCTTTTTGATGTTAGTCAAAAAGGGAGAGAATGTTTGGGGGAGAATATTTGGAGAATGTTTAAGATTACCAATTTGGGATAATTGGTAAGGGATTTGAGTTAGTGTTCTAACTCAAATGTTTTGTTTGGTTTTTGTCAAACATCAAAAAGGGGGAGATTGTTGGTGTAATCGGCCCAGGTCACGATTGACAAGGACTCGAGTTTGACTCGAGTGATGTTTTGATGTTCGACAAAAATATATGACAATGTAATTGTCATGGGAAAGTCCAAGTCTTGGGTACTTGGCATGGAAAGTCCAAGCATGGGTCTTAGCATGGAAAGTCCAAGCATGGGTCTTGGCATGGAAAGTCTAAGCATGGGTCTTGGCATAAAAAGTTCAACATGGGTTGGCAAGGGAAAGTCCAAGCTTGAGTCTTGGCATTTGAGAAGTCCAAGGGTTTGATATTGGCGGCGTAAAGTTCAAGCGGGAGTCTTGGCAGCATAAGTCCAATGGTTGGCGGCGTAAAGTCCAAGTGGAGTCTTGGCGGCGTAAGTCCAATGTGCCTTAGCGGTGTAGACACCGTTAGCATGACATAGCCGATGGAAGCACCTGAAGGCTAGCGCGATGGATGAACAAGTCATGGATGACTTGGAGGGATCCGAGAGGCGTGAGGCTGATGGAGGTGGCTAGAAGGCTTAGGTCTAGGCTAAGGGTGCTCTAGCAAGTATGGGGGAACCATACTTGGGCTAAAACCTCATGTTTGAGGTGTGCCAGTCGACTGGTGCCATGTGGCAGTCAATTGGACCGAGTCAACTAGGGTTTAACTGCGGGAAGTGGCCTAGCAGTCGACTGCCAGAGGTGGGCAGTCGACTGATGGCTCGAGCAGTCGACATATCGTGTGATCAGTCGACTGGTGCTCGAGAAATCGACCACAGAATGAAGTCGAGACTCGACTGGTCGAATGAGGACTCCATTAGTCGACTGATGGGTATGATCAGACGACTGATGATAGATCCGTTGGACTTATCCAGCGTGGATCTAGCTGTTGTCTCACGACAATGATAGCATCACGATCGATGGTCCCGATCGATGATCGATCGACTTTTCCAAAGAGTTGAAGCTTTATAAGGAGCTCGTGATGGAGGAAAATGACATGGTTCTTTGAGGCGATTTGGGGCGAGTTGCTGCTGCAATTAAGGGTCTCCAAGTGCTACTCGATCAACCTAGCGATCAAGCATTCAAGAGCATTTGTAAAGTGTTTTTCTTTACTAGTCTTGCTTTGTATTTCATTGTATTTGCTTGTAGCTTTTGATTATTGTTGTAATCATCTTGTACGAGGTTTCTCTGCCTCCGGATTGTTCCGAGAAGGAGTTTTTATTATAGTGGTGTGTGTTTGGCATCGCTAGGGTTCGTACGAACCCGATTCGTGGAGTAGAAACCGTTCGGTTCCGAACCACGTTAAACAATTGTGTTTGCGTGTTGTTAATTGTTTCGTTATTGCTTTCATTACTATTCCGCTACGTACTAACGAAATTGTAGAGACGACCACGATCGAATTCCATCGCGCGACGCTATTCACCCCCCCTCTAGCTGCCTCAAATATCCTACACACCAAGGGTGTCGAAAGCTTGGGGAAGAAGAACAACACAAGGAAAAATTTCCTTATTGGGTGCCGCCCAAGCCCAAACCCTAATTCCTATACCTTGCAGCCAACCTCCAAAACCCTAGCTTCTCTTGATCATTCCTCCACGCCAACCCCTCAAGCTCCTTTTATAGAGTTAGGGATAAGCCTCCTTTTAATCTCTACCATTGGTTATAGGGATTTAATCTCAACCGTCGGATCTAGAGATTTAATCTCAACCGTCGGATCTTAGAGATTTAATCTCTACCTATGGATCTAGAGTTTTGTTTCTATCCATTGGATCTAAGCTTCATGAGGTGTTAATAGGCTACATTAGGGACCATGAGGAGGAGTTGGATCTTGGCCACCCATGGATCAAGCCCACATAAAGTCCGATCCACTAAAGGATTATCATTGATCTACCTCACCAACCCCCATATGATAATATGGGCTCCATATATTATTTGTACATTTTCTCCCCATGTTTAAGATCTCGAATGTCCGTCGATTAATTAATTTATTGACCATTAATTAATCAACATCTAACTCCATGAGTAGTACCACTCAACCTTTTCATCATGCCGGACCAAATCCACCTACAGGGTTTACATGATGAACCTTATGAGCTCCTCAAGGGGACATCATCATCCTAATATATAGGACACAGTTTCCTCCTATAATCAACGACACACCATATAAATAATATCATCTCCCAACTTACCGAGCCTATCAATTTAATCTATAAATCTCGCCCATTGGTAAATCAAAGAGATGAATACTAAGTATATGTGCCCGTTATTATATCGGGATTAAGAGCATGTACATAATAATATCTGAGGTTCGATTCGATTATGTAGTCAGCAATAAATCGAATCACCTCTAAGTCGGTCCTGCTCAATACACTCAAAGTGCACTAGTGTGATTCTATGGTCAAGACAAACCAATACCAAATCACACTACAACCATTCCGATGGTTTGTCCAAAGTCATCTCGGTTGTGAGCCTTTACTTATACTTTTCAAGGAGTCGATAACATGATCTCCCGTGTGACACCACACACCATGTTATCTACAATGTAAAGTATTAGACAATATGCATAACCATAAAAATATGCAAAAAATGATCATGTGATTCTTATTTCAAAATAAAGATGTTCATACAGAAGGTAGACTTTTCAGTATACATCCCTACATCTCAAAGGTAATTCACCTTCTCGAAAGCAGGTACATGTCTAATAGACTCAACATGTCGTTCCCGTGGTCAACCCAAACCACAGTTACTAATAATTACTAACACACTACATATCATGCACTGTTATAAGCAACTAAATGAATAGCCAACAAAAGATATGAGATAACAATTAGCATACCTTATCCCTTGCAGCTCGGAGACGTCCCGCAACAGCCAGATCCCATAACTCACAAAATCAAAACCGACTAAATCAAAACTCGATGTCCAAACTAAAATAAAATCTGAAAATGGACTTTGCAACCTAAGGCTCTGATACCAATAAAATTGTCATGCCTCGAGCCCAAAAATCAAACAGCATATCCCCAGTACGTGATATAATTCCTTGTTGATATAAAGCCTTTCGACCACAACCACACAACATAATAAAAAGACACTACCAATTAATACAACCATAACAACACAACGATGTGCACTGGTGCGACTCTAACACACTAAACAAAATAAGATCACATCCAACATTCAACCCAAAAGCATAATAAAAGACAAATACAACAAATTACATACACAAACGATAATCCAGAAACAACAGCGGAACCAATAAGAAATAAACTCCCAAATACTCGAAGTGAGATGGGATCAGCTGGCGGAGCTCCTAGCACACCAAGAAATCTTCTACCTGTTATCTGGGTGACAAGAAAACCCAGTGGCTATGGTGGTGAGTATAAAACTCAGCGGTAATATGCAAGATAGTGCATGATCAACAACTAAGATATAAAGGGCAACAGATATACAAATGGAGATGAACAGATATATATAGATGGAGATCAATGGTATACAGTCATGAAGATAATGCCAACTAACTATCAGTGTGAATCTAAACAATGGATAAACAACCAACTGATCAACTGTACATAATGTAATGTACTGACATACCTGAATATCGGCAATGATACAACTCGTATAACCTGAACACACATACTACCATATAACAAATACAACATGAAAGAACAACACTAAGCATGTAATCAACACACTGCCCTACTAACCTATAAACAACAACATCATCAAACCTGGCCAGTCCTATACAACATCATGATAGTGACCATAGGCGTACAACAGTCCGGTCCAAGTCATACACTAGTATCCCACACACCCAGGATAATTGCACGCAACTCTAACTACCACTATCAATAGTGGACGAGTGTGGCACAACAAATGAACTGCTCTCACACTAGTTACTACTACCACGAGTAACCGTGGAGGTAGGATGACTGACGACCTTCTCACTCACAAGGAAGACTAAGTCGCCAACATGCATGCAAATGGAATGAATGCACAACCAACATATACACACATATATAACACACTCTCCATCCAACAGAGAGTCGTACACAACTAACAATTGACCATGCTAGGACCTCCAGTCTGTAGCGACACACTGTCGATAACCCACACTACCATGTATAGACATATGATCCGTAATAGTTATACAACGAAAGTAAAATGATACAACCATAAATTCTACATTAAGGACATCATCCACCCCCGGATGATTATTCCTGATGACATGAGTCAAATCAACATCTATACTCAGCTACACCCCCCATGGTTAAACATCTAAAGATCTACATACCATAGCATCGGTAAGTTATAGCGACGATGAACGAAATATGACAACAATAGTATATCTCAAAGTGCAAAGTTTTAAGTGTCAAGCACAGAATAACATGAGTGGAGTCAAGGTACAATATCAACCATATAAAAACTCATGCACTAAGAATAATCAACTACCTGACTAGGATAGAATATTATCCACCTGTTAAATAGATTGTGCTTAGTGTCTTCACATCCGGATCTCTATCCCGAATGAACATCCTGCAACCAAAGGATACAACATATCAAAGTCTGTTGGGAATCCTATGCGATAAATAATAAAATTACAACAGAAAAAGGATTCCTTGAGCGATCCATGCGAAAGAAAACTCATACAAAGTATAGATCGAAAGTCCTTATCCTATAGAGTATACCTTTGATGTGTGCCCTTTGTTTATCCCGCTCGTCCATGGTTCGTCGGATCTTAGCGCGATCAGAATGACCACGCCTCTACGGTATCCATACGAACACTATCTTGGAGAAAGACATGAAACCTTTGGTTATGCTAGCAACCACACAAAGGCTCTCCACACAAGACTTTGGCCAAGAAGAATGAAGAAGGGAAAAAGGGATGCTTAGCTTAAATGAGATCACACACCCAAAAATGAAATTCACACCACATTCATGTTAAGCAAAAAAGATTATATCCCATTTGCATCCATTAAATCCTTTTGCATGCAACATTGAGCATTAAAACCTATTTCATGCATTAATCCCATTGCATGCAACATTAACCTTTTGCATGCAATGTTTGAGAATCTTCATGAAATCCCATTTCATGCAATTAATCCATTTGCATGCAACAACTCTCATTTGAATGCATGATTAATCACCATTAATCATGCTAACCTTCTTCAATTGGTTTCACTTGAGTCTAACTCAAATTAAACCAATTTGAGTCCAACTCAAGTTTAGCCAAGCAATGAGTCCAACACATTCTAGTCCATTCAATTAACTAATGATTCATTTAGTCAAACTAAAATGAACCCCATCTCCAAAACATCATGTTCTTTGTGTGTAACCCTATAGGTTTTTGTAACGTTGACAATGTCTCTAAATGACTTTAGAAACATAAGCAATGAGCGACATTTAGCAATGCATCATTGCTACCCAAGTTATGAAAATGTCAAGATCCGACAAAACCTTTATGTGACTTTTATCTTGTATGACCTTGTCCTTCTATCCTTGATATCTAGATTGATCAATGAGGCATAGACCATGTCATCCTCTTATCAATCTTTGTTTTTCTTGATCCCCAAGTAGACTCACTCAAACAAATGATCTCAATATCTCATATTGACTCATTTGAGCATGACCATGTATTTCGTGGTCCTACTCTATCAAGAGGCCTAAAGATATCACTCCCATCATATGGGAGGGATAGATCCCATCTACATCACTCACAACCCTCCTCATAATTTGTTACATACCCAATGATCATCTTTATAGTCCACCCTGTTATGGGTGACGTTTGGTGATACCAAAGTACATAACTCCTTATGTAGAGAACTATAGTGATTTCAGGTCTAAGGATTATTCATACTAATAGTCACATGAGAAAGTTTATGACACTCATATAACGATCCATGAAACTTTCTCATGGCGGGTCAATTCAATACATACATACATACATATCATATGTATCATATTTCATTAATAATAGGCAAGGTTTGCTTATTATATTATTTCTTATCTATGCTATACGAATAATATAATAGTGTCCTTGAATAGTACATACAGGTTTACAACATTTCAATTGGTTGAATTGATAGTGAGAGTCTATATATATATATATATATATATATATATATAGACTCTCACTATCAATTCAACCAATTGAAATGTTGTAAACCTGTATGTACTATTCAAGGACACTATTATATTATTCGTATAACACAGATAAGAAATAATATAATAAGCAAACCTTGCCTATTATTAATGAAATATGATACATATGATCCCTAATCAATCATCTCATGATTGACACTAAGGGCTAACACTAATAATCTTTCACTAGCACTAGTGTCAATCACTGTAATCTCTAAGACTCAGGGACCTAGTATGACCATCATGCTTCCTTTGTGCTAAAGCCTTGGTCAAGGGATCCGCAATGTTAACATCAGTATCTACTTTGCATATCTGCACATCTCCTCTATCGATGATCTCTCGAATGAGGTGATACCGTCGTAGTATATGTTTGGAACGCTGGTGAGAATGAGGTTCCTTAGCCTGTGCTATAGCCTCGTTGTTGTCACAATAAAGCTCTATAGGGCTCACGATGCTAGGAACTACACCAAGCTCAGAAACAAATTTTTGATCCAAACAACCTCCTTTGCCCCATCATAAGCAGCAATATACTCGGCCTCTGTAGTAGAATCCTCAAATGTGTCTTGTTTTTAACTCTTACAGCTCACATCACCACCATTTAAACAAAAGACATACCCTGACTGCGATCTGTAATTGTCCTTGTCCATTTGAAAACTAGCATCGCTGTAACCCTTTACAGCGAGCTCCTCATTGCCTCTAAATATCAAGAAATATTCTTTAGTGTTTCTCAAGTACTTAAGAATATTCTTGATATCTTTCCAGTGACTGTCACCTGGATATGACTGGTACCTGCTCGTCATTCTTAAAGCATACGAGACATCATAATAGAACCTATAGCAGATGCATAAGGAATCTGATCCATGCATTCCCTTTCTTCCTTAGAAGAAGGGCATTGAGCCTTCGAAAGGCTCACACCATGTGACATTGGCAGAAATCCCTTCTTGGAATTCTGCATGGCAAAACATTTAAGCACCTTGTCAATGTATGCACTCTGACTTAAGTCAAGCAATCTCTTAGATCTATCTCTATAGATCTTAATGCCTAAAATGTAGGCTTTTTCACCTAAGTCCTTCATTGATAAACAATTCCCAAGCCAAGTCTTCATAGATTGTAGCATATGGATGTCGTTTCCAATAAGAAGTATGTCATCAACATACAAGATAAGAAAGATAACTATACTCCCACTAACCCTCTTGTAGACATAGGTTTCATCTTCATTCTCGATGAAACCAAACTTTTTGATCGCATCATCGAATCAAAGATTCCAGCTTCTAGATGCTTGCTTTAAACCATAAATGGACCTTTGCAACTTGCATACCTTGCCAACATGCTTGGGATCTACAAAACCCCTCAGGCTGTGTCATGTACACATCCTCGAGTAGGTTTTCATTCAGAAACACAGTTTTGACATCCATTTTCCAAATCTCATAATCATGGTAAGCTGTAATAGCAAGCATAATCCGAATGGACTTAAGCATCGCAACTGGTGAAAAAGTTTCATCATAGTCAATACCATGAATCTATTTGAAGCCTTTAGCTACCAATCACCCTTTATAGGTATGTATAAGACCATCCATGTCAGTCTTTCTCTTAAAGATCCACTTACACCCAATGGGTTTGACCCCTTCAGGTGGATCAACAAAAGTCCATACTTGGTTAGTGTACATGGATTCTATTTCGGACCTCATAGCCTCTAGCCATTTCTCAGAATCTGGACTCATCACGGCTTCTTGATAGGATGTAGGCTTGTTCAACTCAACAAGCATAACATCATCATTGTCAGACAAGAGAAATGAATATCTCTCAGGCCGACAACATATCCTATCAGACTCGCGAAGAGATTGGTCTACTTGAACAGGTTGTTTCTCCACAATTTCTTGTGCAACAATATCATCATCCACAACACTTTGTGGTCCCTAGCGAACATGAACCTGATCCCTGGACATATGACGAGGCAATCCAAGATAAAGATGCGGTATCTTGGCAAAGTGCAATGAATGTTGAGATTGAATCTATGGATTCAAATCAGGTCTGGGAGCTAGTAGAACCACCCAATGGTGTAAAAACCATTGGATGCAAGTGGATCTACAAAAGAAAGAGAGGAATAGATGGGAAGGTCGAGACCTTCAAAGAGAGGCTTATTGCGAAGGGGTACACTCAGAAAGAGAGTATCGATTATGAGGAGACCTTTTCGCCGGTAGCCATGCTTAAGTCTATCTGGATTCTCTTATGTATTGCTGCTCATATGGATTATGAGGTATGGCAGATGGATGTCAAGACAGCTTTCCTTAATGGAAGTCTTGAGGAAAACATCTATATGAAGCAACTAGAAGGATTCATTGCAAAGGGCAAAGAGCATCTTGTGTGCAAGCTTAATCATTCCATTTATGGATTGAAGCAAGCTTCGAGATCTTGGAATATCCGCTTTGATGAGGTAATCCAGTCTTATGGATTTATTCAAAGTCCAGATGAGTCTTGTGTATACAAGAGATGTGACGAAACGTAGTGGTATTTCTTGTACTATACGTAGATGACATTTTGTTAATTGGCAACAATGTTAAGGTGTTATCGGACGTAAGAGTATGGTTTTCCAAACAGTTTGATATGAAAGACTTTGGAGAAGTGGGACACATTCTTGGGATCAAGGTTATAAGGGATCGCAGGAAAAGGATGTTGTGCTTATCTCAAGCTACATACATAGACACCATTTTGGCTCGCTTTAGTATACAAAACTCCAAGAAAGGTTTTCTACCTTGCAGGCATGGAGTTCCTTTATCTAAGGAGATGTGTCCTAGAACATCTGAGGAGATAGAGGAGATGAAGGCGGTTCCTTATGCTTCAGCAGTAGGAAGCCTCATGTGTGTTATGTTGTGTACGAGACCGGATATCTACTTTACCGTTGGCATGGTTAGCAGATATCAGAGTAATTTAGGACAGGGACATTGGACTGTGGTAAAGCATATATTGAAGTACCTGAGAAGGACTAGGGATTATATGCTGGTCTACCAGTTAGATCAATTACTCCCTGTGGGTTACACAAATTTTGACTTCCAATCAGATAAGGATAATAGTAAGTCTACCTCTGGTTTTGTGTTTACTTTGGGAGGTGGAGCCATTGTATGGAGGAGTGTCAAGCAGAAATGCGTGGCGGACTCAACCATGGAAGCTGAGTATGTGGTAGCCTCTGAGGCAACCAAAGAAGCTGTATGGTTAAGGAACTTCTTGATAGACTTGGATGTGATTTCTGATTTGCCCAGAACTATCATAATTTATTGTGATAACAGTGGTGCAGTTGCAAACTCGAAGAAACCATGAGCCCATAAGGCAAGTAAACACATAGAGCACAAGTACCACATATACGAGAAATCATAAAGAGAGGAGAAGTTGTTATGGCCAAGATTGCATCAGAGGATAACCTAGTAGATCCTTTCACTAAGGCCCTTCCGGCGAGAGCTTTTGATAGGCATGTGGAGGGAATGAGAATCAGATGTATGGTAGTTTGAGGACAACATAGTCTTTTAGTATAAGTGGGAGATTGTTGGGATGTATACTGAAAAGTCTATCTTTTGTATGAACATCTTTATTTTGAAATAAGAATCACATGATCATTGTTTGCATATTTATGGTTATGCATATTGTCTAATACATTACATTGTAGATAACATGGTGTGTGGTGTCACACGGGAGATCATGTTATCAGTTCCTTGTAAAGTTAAGTAAAGGCTCACAACCGAGATGGTTATGGACAAACCATTGGTGGGGTTGTAGTGTAATTTGGTATTGGTTTGTCTTGACCATAGAATTACACTAGTACACTTTGTGTGTATTTAGCAGGACCAATTTAGAGGTGATTCGATTTATTGCTGACTACATAATCAAATTGGACCTCAGATATTATGTTGTACATACTCTTAATCCCAATATAATAACGGGCACATATACTTAGTATTCATTTCTTTGATTTACCAATGAGCGAGATTTATAGAGTAAATCGATAGGCTCAGTAAGTTGGGAAATGATATTATTTGTATGGTGTGTCATTGATTATAGGAGGAAACTGTGTCCTATATATTAGGATGATGATGTCCCCTTGAGGAGCTCATAAGGTTCATCAGTAAACCCTGCAGGTGGACTTGGTCCGACATGATGATAAGGTTGAATGGTACTACTCATGAAGTTAGATGTTGATTAATTAATTGTCAATAAATTAATTAATCAACGAACATTCGAGATCTTAAACACGGGGAGATAAATGTACAAATAATATATGGAGCCCATATTAACTTATAGGGGTTGGTGAGGTAGATCAATGATAATCCTCTAGTGGAATGGATTATCATTAATGAATCGGACTTTATGTGGGCTTGATCCATTGGGTGGCCAAGATCCAACTCCTCCTCATGGTCCCTATCGTAGCTTATTGAAACCCTCAAGGAGTCTAGATCCGATGATGGAAAATAAAACTCTAGATCCGACGGTGGAGATTAAATCTCTAGATCCGACAGTTGAGATTAAATCTCTAGATCTGACGGTTGAGATTAAATCCCTAGATCCGACGGTGGAGATTAAAAGGAGGCTTAAGCCTAACTCTATAAAAGGGTGGCCAAGGCTTGGGCATGAACATACTTTGGGAGATTAGGGTTTTTGTTTCCCTAGGCTTGGGCGGAAAGAAACCTTGGAGAGATAGGGTTTGGGTTGAAGGGGTGGGCGGCAACTTGTCTTCCCTCTCCTTTAGGGTCGGCGACAACTCAAGAGAAGGACTAGGGTTTTCTCTTCTCTCTTCCTCTTGGCCGGCTTCTCCTTTCCCTTGGGCAGCTTCTTCTTCTTCCATTGGAGCTCTTGGCCGACATTCATCTATTGAAGTTGGCCGGCGTTCAAACTTCTCCCTCTCCTTTGGGCCGGCGGACACCAAGGAACTTGTCCTTGGTGGTTGGCGCAAGTAAGGAGAAGAAGAGTGCTTTTCTACTTCCTCTTGTTCGGAGCGAGCAAGGAAAGGAAGATCGTGATCTAGGAGGCTTCATCTCTTGGAGGATCGTTTCCCACACAACGTCCAAGAGGAGGATAGGACATACGATAGAAGACCTTGAGGTAAACAAGAGGTATAAATCTTGTTTTGCTTTCCTTTTGTTTCTTTGTATGTTGCATGTTTTTATTATGTGGCTAATTTACTTGGACCCCGAATACAAACACAAAAACCGGCGATCCATATATCATCTATTCCGCGGCTATTCGAAGAATAGAGGTAGGTTGCTTGAACAACAAGTTTGTTCAAGTGACCACTCTAATCGGATAGCACGACGATGGAATGGTAGCTTGGGTAATCCCTAATTGTTATGGATTACTTTTATTTAATCCGGGGACAAAGACGGGATCGCCATAAACAAGCAACCGAGTTAAAGTGGGAAGCGAAGTTTCCCCACCTTCAAGTGGTATCAGAGTCATGGTTTCCGATTTTGTGTGTTTAAGATTCGATTACTTTTATGCACTTTTCATATATTATATGTGCCAGATAATAGTAGGATGTGTATAGGTTAACTTTTTGGTTGCAGGCATAGGATCCAACTATTATGACCATATGTGTGTATGTGATTGTATGTGAGTAATTGTATATTATTTGAATCCTCAGGGTTGACGAGGCTAGTATTTAATTTTTGTAATTAAGTACGACATTGTTTAGCCACTCATTTATTTTAGTTTACTTTCGATATAGATTTCATGTACACTCCTTCATGGAGTATATGATCGATGGATATAAATTAAAATAGTTATTCTCGGCTCGGATCTCCGGATGGCTTGTACATGGCGTAGAGAGGAGCATACGAGATGACGATACGACGGGAGGCATATTGGAGACAAAAGCCATAACAATTGGAAAATATTTTTTTCATATTTATTGCTTCTTGTTTGATATGCATGTCATAGGCTAGAAAAATTCCTCAATTTTAAATTACTAAGTGAGAGAGGGATATTTTTATAAATTCCCACGGCCTCCATTACGATTTGACAAGTGATGCAAACAAACTTGCGCGTCGGCTCTGAGTGCCTTCCTCCCCATCGGATGAGTTTGTTTGCGGATCACAGGGTCGAATATAGTTATAGGAAATTTTTAAGGAGTGTGTATACTTCCCCATCGGAAGGCACATAACCCAAGATAATTGCCTTGGTACCGAGTAATGGTGAATACTTAGATGCAAATAGGAGTATCCTCCCCATCGGAGTCACTGCTTTTATTTGTAGGGCCGAAGAGGAACCAACTATTAATTTTATTTGTCAAAAAGTTAGGTTGACAAGATAGTAAAATTAATGGGTAAAACCTCCTCTTACAAATGTAGAATTCGTATACGTCCACACTATCGTGACATAAGATATTCTCGGTGTTTTGAGGTGTTGGTTGATTTTAAAATTTTATTGTTTGAGGAATCAATAATTTTTTGAAATCTAATGTTTTGATCTATGTGATTCTTAGGTTTTTCAAAATGTCTTTCAACCCACTTGCTGTGATTCTGAAAGAAAATAAACTTACTGGACCCAATTATGTTGATTGGAAGAGGAATCTTGACATTGTCTTGACTGTTGAGGAGTACAAATATGTACTCTTCGGAGAGTGTCCTCCTAAGCCTACAGATGATTCTGGGAAAAGGAGAAGGAGAGTTATAAGAAGTGGATCAAGGCTGATGAGATGACGCGATGTTACATCTTGGCATCTATGTCAAATGTACTGCAACATTAGCATCAAGCCATGTCCACTGCTTATGACATGATGCTCAATCTCAAAGAGCATTTTGGACACCAGAATTGGGCTACAAGGCAGGAAGCCATGAGGAACTTAATGACAACCACCATGATCGAGGGAACACCCGTGAGGGATCATGTTCTCAAGATGATGGCTCATTTGAATGAGCTGGAAGTCCTCGGAGCTGAGATCGATGGGGAAACCCAGGTCGATATCATACTCCAGTCTCTACCTAGGAGTTTTGAGCAGTTTCGCCTAAACTACAATATGAATAAAAGGTTGTATTCATTGGTGGAGCTTCTGACAGAACTCCAAGCGTTAGAGGGGCTATTTCGTTAGAGTGCTCAGGCGCAGGCCATGGTTGCCCAAAACGTTTCTACTTCTAAGCTGAAAGGCAAGAAGAAGAAGAAACAAGTTGGGGAAAACGTGGCGGGAGGATCTCAGGGAGGAGTGAAGAAGTCGAAAGGCAAGTGCTTCACTTGTAAGCAAATGGGACACTGGAAGAAGGACTGCCCCAACTGGAAGCAGAACAAAGGTATATCTTTTGGTATAGTCGTTGAAACATGTTTAGCGGTGTTATCTACTGGCACCTGGTGTGTAGATACGGGAGCCACTGATCATGTCTGTAATACTTTGCAGGGGTTCCAAAAAACCAGACAACTGGCTGAAGGGAAGATTACCATCTACTTGGGTGATGCTACGAAGGTAGCGGCTATTGCAGTGGGAGATGTTTATTTGTCTTTTGAGAGAAATAAAGTTTTGGTTCTTAAGAATTGCCTTTATGTACCTTTATTTAAAAAGAATTTGATTTCGATTTCTAAATTGTTTATGGATGGATATTCAATTTCTTTTAATGACAAAGTTGTTGTAAAAAGGAAAAGGGAGATTATCTGTTCTGGTGCATTGATAGAAAATTTATATACACTTGAACCAAAAGCTCCCACGATGCAAATAGAAGTAAATAACTCATCTTCTAATTCCAATAAGAGAAAAGAACCTTCGAAGATGAACCAAACATATCTTTGACATCTAAGACTAGGTCATATTAACCTAAGCAGAATTCAAAGGTTGATAGCTGATGGACCTCTGGGTTCATTAGTGGTGGAAGATTTCCTAACCTGTGAATCTTCCTTAGAGGGTAAAATGACCAAGAGGCCTTTTAAGGCCAAGGGGTATAGAGGCAAAGATGTGTTAGAATTGGTTCATTCTGATTTGTGTGGTCCTATGTCTATCCAGGCAAGAGGTAGTTTTGAATATTTTGTCTCTTTTATAGATGATTATTCAAGATATGGATACATTTACTTGATGCGTCGCAAGTCTGAATGCTTTGACAAGTTCAAAGAATTCAAGACTGATGTGGAGAAATGTCAGGGTAAAAGTATCAAGACACTACGATCTGATCGTGGTGGTGAGTACCTTTTGGGAGAGTTTAGGAATTACTTATCAGAGGCTGGGATTCAATTCCAATTGTCTACACCTGGCATACCCCAGCAGAATGGTGTAGCAGAGCGAAGGAATAGGACTCTTATAAAGATGGTTAGATCGATGATGAGTTATTCTGAGTTGCCAGATTCGTTCTGAGGGTATGCTCTAGATACGACAGTGTATATTTTGAACTTGGTACCATCTAAATCAGTGCCTTCTACTCCCACAGAATTGTGGACTGGACGAAAGCCTAGTCTGAGACATATTCGGATTTGGGGGAGTTCAGCACATATGCTGAAAGCAGATGCTGGTAAGTTGGAACCTCGTACAGAAGTGCGCATGTTCGTTGGCTATCCTAGAGGAACGAAAGGTGGTTTGTTTTATAGTCCTAGAGATCAGAGGGTGATTGTTAGCACGAACACCAGATTTCTAGAGGAAGACTATGTGATGAACCACAAGCTCATGAGTAAGATTGTTCTGGAGGAATTGAGAGGGGAAGTCACTACTTCAGTACCATCGGTACAAGAGGATATACCACAAGTCACTGCACCACATGTCACAGAGGATACACAAATGATATCTCGTCGTAGTGGGAGGGTTGTTAGACAGCCTGATAGATTCATGTTCTTGGGAGAATCTTCTGATTTGGTCCCTGGCAAACATGAACCTGATCCCTGGACATATGACGACGCAATCCAAGATAAAGATGCGGTATCTTGGCAAAGTGCAATGAATGCTGAGATTGAATCTATGGATTCAAATCAGGTCTGGGAGCTAGTAGAACCACCCAATGGTGTAAAAACCATTGGATGCAAGTAGATCTACAAAAGAAAGAGAGGAATAGATGGGAAGGTTGAGACCTTCAAAGCAAGGCTTGTTGCGAAGGGGTATACTCAGAAAGAGGGTATCGATTATGAGGAGACCTTTTCGGCGGTAGCCATTCTTAAGTCTATTTGAATTCTCTTATGTATTGCTGCTCATATGGATTATGAGATATGACAGATGGATGTCAAGACAACTTTCCTTAATGGAAGTCTTGAGGAAAACATCTATATGAAGCAACCAGAAGGATTCATTGCAAAGGTCAAAGAGCATCTTGTGTGTAAGCTTAATCGGTCCATTTATGGATTAAAGCAAGCTTCGAGATCTTGGAATATCCACTTTGATGAGGTAATCCAGACTTATGGATTTATTCAAAATCTGGATGAGTCTTGTGTATACAAGAGATGTGACAGAAACGTAGTGGTATTTCTTGTACTATACATAGATGATATTTTGTTAATTGGCAACAATGTCAAGGTGTTATCGGACGTAAGGGTATGGTTGTCCAAACAGTTTGATATGAAGGACTTGGGAGAAGTGGGACACATCCTTGGGATCAAGGTTATAAGGGATCGCAGGAAAAGAATGTTGTGCTTATCTCAAGCTTCATACATAGACA
The DNA here is from genome assembly GCA_025175895.1 of Wurfbainia villosa. NCBI lineage: Eukaryota > Viridiplantae > Streptophyta > Magnoliopsida > Zingiberales > Zingiberaceae > Wurfbainia > Wurfbainia villosa. The sequence continues at coordinate 41,960,755 of CM045998.1, read as the reverse complement.
CCATTTTGGCTCGCTTTAGTATGCAGAACTCTAAGAAAGGTTTTCTACCTTTCAGGCATGGAGTTCCTTTATCTAAGGAGATGTGTTCTAGAACATCTGAGGAGATAGAGGAGATGAAGGCGGTTCCTTATGCTTCAGCAGTAGGAAGCCTCATGTATGGTATGCTGTGTACGAGACCGAATATCTGCTTTGCCATTGGCATGGTTAGCAGATATCAGAGTAATCTAGGACAGGGATATTGGACTACGGTAAAACATATATTGAAGTACCTGAGAAGGACTAGGGATTATATGCTAGTCTACCAGGCAGATCAATTACTCCCTGTGGGTTACACAGATTTTGACTTCCAATCAGATAGGGATAACAGTAAGTCTACCTCTGGATTTGTGTTTACTTTGGGAGGTGGAGCCATTGTATGGAGGAGTGTCAAGCAGAAATGCATGGCGGACTCCACCAGTGAAGCTGAGTATGTGGCAGCCTCTGAGGCATCCAAAGAAGCTGTATGGCTTAGGAACTTCTTGATGGACTTGGATGTGATTTCTGATTTACCCAGAACAATCATAATTTATTATGATAATAGTGGTGCAGTTGCAAACTCGAAGGAACCACGAGACCATAATGCAAGTACCACCTATACGAGAAATCGTAAAGAGAGGAGAAGTGGTTGTTGCCAAGATTACATCAGAGGATAACCTGGCAGATCCTTTCAGTAAGGCCCTTCCGGCGAGAGCTTTTGATAGGCATGTGGAGGGAATGAGAATCAGATGTGTGGAAGTTTGAGGATAGCATAGTCTTTTAGTATAAGTGGGATATTGTTGAGATGTATACTGAAAAGTCTATCTTTTGTATGAACATCTTTATTTTGAAATAAGAATCACATGATCATTGTTTGCATATTTATGGTTATGCATATTGTCTAATACATTACATTGTAGATAACATGGTGTGTGGTGTCACACGGGAGATCATGTTATCAGTTCCTTGTAAAGTATAAGTAAAGGCTCACAATCGAGATGGTTATGGACAAACCATTGGTGTGGTTGTAGTGTAATTTGGTATTGGTTTGTCTTGACCATAAAATTACACTAGTACACTTTGTGTGTATTGAGCAGGACCAATTTAGAGGTGATTCGATTTATTGCTGACTACATAATCGAATCGGACCTCAGATATTATGTTGTACATGCTCTTAATCCCAATATAATAATGGGCACATATACTTAGTATTCATTTCTTTGATTTACCAATGAGCGAGATTTATAGAGTAAATCGATAGGCTCGATAAGTTGGGAAATGATATTATTTATATGGTGTGTCATTGATTATAGGAGGAAACCGTGTCCTATATATTAGGATGATGATGTCCCCTTGAGGAGCTCATAAGGTTCATCATGTAAACCTTACAGGTGGACTTGGTCCGACATGATGATAAGGTTGAGTGGTACTACTCATGGAGTTAGATGTTGATTAATTAATTGTCAGTAAATTAATTAATCGACTGACATTCGAGATCTTAAACACGGGAAGATAAATGTACAAATAATATATGGAGCCCATATTAACTTATGGGGGTTGGTGAGGTAGATCAATGATAATGCTCTAGTGGACTGAATTATCATAAATGATCGGACTTTATGTGGGGTTGATTCATTGGGTGGCCAAGATCCAACTCCTCCTCATGGTCCCTATCATATCCTATTGAAATCCTCATGGAGTCTAGATCCAATGATGGAAAATAAAACTATAGATCCGACGGTGGAGATTAAATCTCTAGATCCGACGGTTGAGATTAAATCCCTAGATCCGACGGTGGAGATTAAAAGGAGACTTAAGCCTAACTCTATAAAAGGGTGGCCAAGGCTTGGGCGTGGACATACTTTGGGAGATTAGGGTTTTTGTTTTCCTAGGTTTGGGCGACAAGAAACCTTCGAGAGCTAGGGTTTGGGTTGATGGGGTGGGCGACAACTTGTCTTCCCTCTCCTTTAGAGCCGGCGGCAACTCAAGAGAATGACTAGGGTTTTCTCTTCTTTCTTCCTCTTGGTCGACTTCTCCTTTCCCTTGGGCAGCTTCTTCTTCTTCCATTGGAGCTCTTGGCCAGCGTTCATCTATTGAAGTTGGTCGGCGTTCAAACTTCTCCCTCTCCTTAGGGCCGGCGGACACCAAGGAACTTGTCCTTGGTGGTTGGCACAAGTAAGGAGAAGAAGAGTGCTTTTCTACTTTCTCTTGTTCAGAGTGAGCAAGGAAAGAAATATCGTGATCTAGGAGGCTTCATCTCTTGGAGGATCGTTGCCCACACAACGTCCAAGAGGAGGATAGGATATACGATAGAAGACCTTGAGGTAAACAAGAGGTATAAATCTTGTTTTGCTTTCCTTTTGTTTCTTTGTATGTTGCATGTTTTTATTATGTGGCTAATTTACTTGGACCCTGAATACAAACACAAAAATCGGTGATCCATACATCATCTATTCCGCGGCTATTCGAAGAATAGAGGTAGGTTGCTTGAACAACAAGTTTGTTTAGGTGACCACTCTAATCGGATAACACGATGATGGAACGGTAGCTTGGGTTATCCCTAATTGTCATGAATTAATTTTTTTAATCCAGGGACGAAGACGGGATCGCCATGAACAAGCAACCGAGTTGAAGTGGGAAGCAAAGTTTCCCCACCTTCAGTGTCTTTATGACTGCCTTAGATGGGACGCGGTTAAATGTAAAAGCAGTTGTCTTTAAACTATATCCCCAGAATAAAGAAGGAAGATTTGTGTGACTCATCATGGACCATACCATATTTAATAATGTATGATTTCTCCTTTTTGATACACCATTCCACTGTGGTGTTCTAGGTGGAGTGAGTTGAGATCTAATCCCAAACTCAATGAGATAGTCATGAAAATCTTGGCTAAGGTATTCCCCACCTTGATCTGATCGAAGCACTTTTATACTCTTACCAAGTTTGTTTTGTACTTCATTCTTGAATTCTTTAAACTTTTCAAAGGATTCGGATTTGTGTCTCATAAGATACACATATCCATATCTACTGAAATCATCAGTAAAAGTAATGAAGTACTGATAGCCTCCTCTAGCTATTGCACTGAAAGGCCCTCATACATCAGTATGTATGATTTCTAGCAAATCAGTAGCTCGTTCACCATGTCCACTAAATGGAGTCTTGGTCATCTTGCCTAAAAGATAGGATTCACATGTCTCATATGATTCAAAATCAAATGAGTCTAGTAATCCATCCTTATGAAGCTGGGATATGCAACTCTCATTTATGTGACCGAGGTGACAATGCCAAAGATATGTTTGGCTCAGATCATTAGATTTGAACCGTTTGATATTTATGTTATAGACTGGAGTTTCAAGATCTAGAAGATAGAGACCATTCACAAGGCGTGCACTACAAAAAAAAACATATCATTTAAATAAATGGAACAACACTTGTCCTTTATTACAAATGAGAAACCTTTCTTGTCTAAACAAGAAACAGAGATAATATTTTTAGTCAAGGCAGACACATAACAACAATATTCTAGTTCTAAGATAAGCCCAGTGGGCAAAGATAAGGAATATGTCCCTATAGCGATGGCGGCAACTTTTGCTCCATTACCTACCCGTAGGTCCACTTCGCCCTTCATCAATGATCTAGTCTTTCGAAGGCCCTGCACATTGGTACAAATGTGAGAAGCACAACCGATATCTAATACCCAAGAAGATGAGATAGATAAATTGACTTTTATAACATATATACCTGTGGCAGAAGTCTCACTTCTCTTCTTTTTCACCTCTTCCAGGTATAGCTTGTAGTTCCTCTTCCAATGTCCAGTCTCATTACAATGGAAACAGGTTCCCTCCTTAGCCACTCCGCCTTTGGGTTTCAATGCCTTTGCCTTACCTTTGCCTTTGACTTGGGTCTTACTCTTACCTTTAGGCTTATGCTTGCCTTTGCCTTTGTTCACCATCAAAATGGTACCAGGCTTTGCCTTCTTAAGGTTGAGTTCAGCAGTTCGCAACATGCTCAACATCTCGAGTAAAGGCTTATCAATTTTATTCATGTTGTAGTTCATGACAAATTGACTGTAGCCTTCTGGCAGTAACTACAGAACAAGGTCAGTGGCTAGCTCTTGGCCCAATGGAAATCCCAATCTCTCTAGATTCTCAACGTACCCAATCATTTTGAGTACATGAGTGCCTACGGGAGTTTCTTCTTGCATCTTGCATTGAAACAAGGCCTTTGACACTTTGTATCTCTCGTGCCTTGCTTGTCCCTAATATAGTTGTTTTAGATGCTCAACCATACCATAGGCATCCATGTTCTCATATTGCTTCGGAAGCTCAGAATTCATGGTGGCAAGCATAAGGCATGACATATCCAGTGCATCATCTTGATGCTTCTTATAAGCATCCTTGTCAGCACGAGTGGTCGTAGGGGTGGGTGGTTCAGGAATGGACTGCTCTAGGACGTATAGTTTGTATTCTTGCTTGAGAACTATCCTCAAGTTCCTGTACCAGTCCAGGAAGTTAGCTCCAGTGAGCTTGTCCTTATCAAGGACAGATCATAGAGAGAGTGTGTTTAACGTATTTGATGACATGGTGATCTACAATATAGAAATACAAAAATGTATCATATTTCAATCATTTAATTAGGCCTTTAACTAAATGATTCTCCCACTGGTCACAAAGTGGGACAAGATCCATATTATACTGCATCTTGAGTTAGCTTTGGCTAATCGCCCAAGACTCGTATAAGTTAGGTAGGTAACTTGTACCAATTACATCTAATGTAACTCTTGTATATCTATATGAACAACATTATTTGTTCATTGTGCCCATCGCATGAGATATTCTTCTAAATTACCACTCATCTTGAGTTAGCTTTGGCTAATCGCCCAAGTTTGTATAATGTAGGTAGATGTCTCGTATAAGCTATGCCTCTAAGTTCATCAATCTAATTGAGAGAGCTTAGTTAAGTCAAGCCCAAGTATTAATAGGCGGACATCACAATTGTCCTGTCGCACTTTACCGAGGTAAATCGAGTCACTTTGCTTTGGTAAACGTGCTACGATTGAACAAGGTAATAGTAAGTATTAAACTTTGGTAGACATATAATAAGTGACCTAATTGTGTGACAACTAACTACACATGCATCATCACATACACAAGCATCATATATATCAACATATAACTTTAAACGTGACATGGTTATGGCCCGAATCTATGATCTCCTCAAGCCAATGAGAAGAGTGATGGGTCAACCTAGGGGCAACATCTTCTCCAAGTGCATCCTTTGGTTGTTATGTGTCGTCGGCAGCCTTCTTGTAACTTCATCCTCCAATGTACTTTCCACTTATCATTTTTTACATTACAAAATAAGAATACTCGAGTTACATTCGAGTCTAGATCTATTTTACACTTAGAAAAATAGGGAGGTACGTCTCACAGGTCATATTATGAATTACAACATGTACACACAACACAACCATAATCACATTGGGGTTAAGTGCCATAACCATGCACCATGGCATACATTATTCACATAGATCTATGTCATGAAGATTTTATTATGGTGCTATGCATGACTTATAAGCCGCTATGACACGGCGGTCCCGCTAGCCGATTAGCGGGCGAGGTCAAGGACGATTCTCAAATCCATGGATGACTAAATCGTTAAAGAGATCTAACAACATAATTAAATGCTCATAAAATTCATACAAAGTATGAAATTATTATCTCTTCACCTCTGCATCCTCTTTACTCTAAACCGATGATATATCAATCATCACAATGACAATGATAATTGTATGACACCATGTCACTACAATATCAACACTCCAGTCGTAAACAAACCCTAGAGTAGACACAGGTGTCCTTAGCTGATCTAAACATATCATCTATCCCCAATGAAGGATATTCATTTTCAACAACTACTGCATTCCATCATTGATAATCGATGCATAATCTCAAAGGTCCATTTCTCTTTTAACAAAGAGTTCTGGATCTTCTCTAGAAGAAATATTGGGACAGATAAATATCCCATCCAACACCTCCTATAATCGCAACTTACGTTCTTCCAATTTCCATAGTATTTAGCAACACTGTTACTAATAAAATTATCTCCTAGTATGAGGTCTTCAATATTGAAACTCTTCTCAAAATCACTTCGATCGCATACTCCACTTGCCTATACAGTGGTAAGCCTGGAAGTGCATCAGAAACTACATTTGAATACTCTCGGATTATATGCACATCCAAGAGACATATTATACCATCATTTCAACAATTTAACTATCTGTAAGGATATGTCTATAGTAAAAATATGTCTATTAAAGTCCAAGGGCATCCCTTGACTTTTTAATTATTAGTCAACATCTTGCCTGATGGTAAAGATACCACTGATCCACATAATCTGAATATAGAAATCCTTCTCATCCTATCTCAGAATGTTCTAGACATAGATACCTATAAACTACCGGTATCTTTCAATATGTCAACCGAGAGGGCAAACTAAAGTAATACCCTGAACGATCAATCCTTTGACCCCCTACATCTGCTCTTGAGTAGTCATGTATACTCTTCCAACTTTTGCTCATGGCGACTGAGCTCATGTAGGTGCAAAAGACTACCATGGAGAAACTAAAGTCAACTGCCAACACGAGGATGCAACTCAAAACGGCTACAATGGAGGTGGTAACCACTGTTGTACTGGTAAAGAGTACACCACCGGCTGTAAAATACTGAATAATTATCAATGTCGTAGCACGCTCCATACTCTACAAATGGTATAACTGCAACTAGAGAATATAAAATAGATATGACCATCGTCGTATACTCCCTCCTCTGTACAAAGTATAACCACATCTGGGGAGGTAACAATTGTTGTTGTCTAGTCTTCTAAGATGTCTTCTGTTGATACTGCTGAGTAAATCACTTCCCTTGGAGGGAAGTATCAAGGAACTCCAACCACGTCTGAGGTAGTAAATCATTGTTGATGTGATAACCCAATCTTCTGTGATGATCTCTTTGTCGAGATTGTGCTTCATCCTCCCAGAACCACATCGGTAGGCTTTAACTGAGTCTTCGAAGTACAACACCTCAAATGTACTGGTTGCCTACAACAACAACAGATGATCTGATCCAACTGATAATCTAACTTTACGTGACTTCATGATCCACACTGCACACACATAATTCCTTCGAAGCCTTTGTTCTGATTTCGCTGATAACATGAGAAAGTTCTGACGATCTACAGTTGGTCTCCTATGATCAGAAAAACTCTCCAATAGTAGCTCGTGGCCAATGACTCCGATCTTGTTTCTTTTTTCCAACATTTGAAGACTTCTGATTTTAATAATTTGACCTGCAATATCTACTCATCGGTCTCCAACTCTTAAACACTTGTACGAAGTCATTTCTAAACTCCTAACCCGATCCAATGTCTTTTGGCAGGATCTGTTAGAAGATCTGAACATCCTAATCCAACTGTAAGCCAATAACCGTGGGTGGCTTAAAACATCCATTCACATTCTCGAGCTATTAGGTGGTCCTAACCTCTACAAGTCTATCGACTCTGCATGGTACTCGATTACTAACTGATCACCCTGCTTGAAGCTCAAGAATTCCCTACAATGAGTCCAAGAAAGTGACGCGGGAAAATACTTTCTCTCAACATCACTAAACCATGATCAAGTGATATATTATTCTCCGAAGGTTATTTCCTGCATCTTCCACCAAGTACCAGCTTGATCCCAATAATGTTATGCAACTAACTCTGCTTCCTTTGTATAACACAAGTTAAGTACTCAAAAGTACCTTATATGATCGTTGGATGTTGTATATTTTTGAACTATGATTACTGCATTTGATTGTACATCATCTTGCATTCCACTTGCATATTCTGTATGGTCATGTGTGATTACCAATGTTGAGTTGGTCAGACTGTTGAATACCTTTGACCAGTACCTTGAGATGATATGGGATGGACCCGGTTCATTATTGTATTTGCCATAGGATGCTAGTATGGCGGTTTGTCGATCATAGAGTTAGTTTTACTCTACCATGTTGTAGGTATTGTATTATGTTATATATATATATATAATACTCACCACAGACCCTGGACTTTCTTGTTGCCCAGGTAACAGGTACTTGACTCTGTGATGGGCTTGGAGCAACGCTGGCTGGCAACCTCTCATCTCACTTTCGAGGGTCCTAGCTTGGATTTATGTTTCCTTTTGTTTTCGGATGTTTTGTATATCGATCCGGATTTATATGGTGGATGTTGTGTTTGACATTGTTGATGTACACACTTGTTGATTCGGATTTTGATGATGCTTTCTTTATGTTATGTTAGTCATACCGGTATGCATGGTGTGTAGTTTGTTATGTTGTTGTTGTTAGTTTCTGCTATGTTTTGTTTACATTTATATATGTTGTTGTGGTTGTGGCTGAAAGGCCTTGTATAAACAGGATATGTTGCCACGTACAGGAGAGATGTTGTCCATTTTCTTTTCGGCTCGGCATACTCTCGGGGCGTGAGATGAAAGTGGGAGCTCAATACGATGGACTACATTGGGAGATTATCTAGAATTCGGAAAGGACTTAATGCGATTTGGGGTAATCGGTGATTGATTAGCCAAGTCCACTCATTTTCTTCCGATCTGTAAGATGAACTCGTTGAATTGCTTGATAGATTTATACTGTGAGGAGATTTTCAGTTTCATGAAGTATCATTGAGTATCGTATCTGATAGTGATTCAAGATCTACCATATGATCCTGACAAAGTCTCCAATAGGTCATGGATATAGAGCCCCATTATGGTACGATTATTTACCTTTTGATAGATGGTCAATATGAAGGTACTATTTAGATTTTGGAAGGTTTATTGAAATGTGCATGATAAATTTTTTTGGCTATGTGAGAGTTGGGAAATGATATTCAAGCTCAGTACTCCACTTAGTCACTTGAGGTGTTTGACTTGTTTCCAGATACTTGAGATGATTGTGGTGACATTGCTTACTTATCATACTTGAGTACGAAATTTGGAAACCAAATTTTTATTAGTGGGGGAGAATATAAGATATCGGAAAATAAAATAATAATAAATTCCCTTGTTAATTAAGAAATTATCTTATAGAAATTTTCAGGAATTTTTAGAAATTTTTCTGGATTTAAACGGAAGTTTTATGGATATTTCATGGGGATAAAGCGGATAAGCTTTTGTAAAGTCTATTTAGACAAGCTGCTATTGAGGAATTAATAGGTTTAATTAACTTATGTTATAAATGCTAAACGATTATTTTCCCTCCCGATTCCTTCCATTTTCCCCGATCGCGACTTTCCTTCTTCTCTATCGCAATTTTCCCTGATTCCTTTCTCCACACTTGCGTTTTCTCCTCTCCCCGATCGGCTTGTTCCTTCTCGCCAAGGGTTTGCCGTCGCTTCTTCTTTCTTTCTCAAGCGTCGACGGAGCAACTCGTCGATCGCTAGGCCATTGAACATAGGTAGCATCGCGGCTAGCAACTCTCCGACCGTGGACATGCCTCTTCTTCTTTGTTTTCCTTCGTCGTTGCAGCTTGCTCCTCTTCGTCGGCGCTGTCATCCTTTTTGATCGCTATGCCGACAACGTCACCTTCCGCTCGTGTGCCACCGTAGCTATGAACATGATATCACCGACCCTTTCGACAATCGTCACTACAGTTGATCCAACTCTTCCTTCTACCGGTCCAAATCCCCACCATGGTCCCTTCTCCCAAGCCGATGAGGGCATTGTGGTCGCACTTGAGCTTTGTCGCGGAGGGTTCAACAACCTCATCGCGAGTTTTCCTCTATTCGATGATCGTGAGCTGCACCATCTTCTTCTTCTTTGATCGTGTGCTACCTCAACCCATTTTGCTTGGTCACCTCAAAGTCAACTTTCATCCACCTTGCGAGCTAATGTTGAGGCCAAGAGGGAGATTCGACGGCTGTGTCACCTTTACGACAACACTCAAAATAGGGCACAAATTCCTCATTATCGATGGTCTATGATTTCCAAACGGTTGAGCTATCACCACACTGGAAAGCTCAATTTCATTACTGCCTAGGGTAGTTGGAGGCTCAATCAGCAGTTCGGTGTGCAGGTTCTCATTGTCGGTGATCGATTTATTTTTTTGGAAGCATCTCCATTTACATGTTAGTTCCTTGGATTAAAGATTCAGATAAGTTGATTGGAGAGGGAAACTTATATCTTGGCAATTACAGGTTACGAGGGGACTATAGAATCTGATTGGTCTTTTACCTCTAACTTAGAAGATGAGCAAGTTTATTAATAAACAGCTTTATAGAGGAAGCTAAGTTGGTAAGTCTGGATTCAGATTATTATGGATGGATTTATGTGAATACTTGGTTAGAATAATTATGATGGAATTACAGGGAATTGGAGATCAAGAAGATGTGCAAAGAAAGTTAAGCTCGGTAAGTTCATATCTGGATGTGTTATGCATGTTGCAGTATATGCATTTGTGGGTTGATTAAATAGTGTAAGGGAATGGATAGATCAATTAAGTGGATAACTTAATCGATAGGGATTTGATTGCACCATTGGATTTATGAAGAACTTAGATATGTTCCTTGCTCTTCCTTGCAGGATTTTGATTGTGATAAATTCTTGGACATGGAGATTTATTTGGATATTCTACATATCAGGTGGGTAATGTTTTTTACCCTGGTCAGGTAGTAGCTAAACCCTGAAGTATATGACTTCAAATTGTTGTCACTTTGTCCTTGACTCCACTCTAGTTTTTTTGATGCTTGATACTTGCCTTTGCACTTAAATACTCTGTCATTATTGTTATCTATTCATTCATCTTTGTTATGAATTATAGATGTTATGGTAAGTGGAGCTGTAGTGGTTTACCTATGTGTACGTAGCTAAATTCGGTTGTAAAACTAAATTGTGCAATTTAGATAAATCATCCGGGGGTGGGTGATGTTCTAGAAGTAAAGTTGAGTTTTCATATCATATCCTGATGTTGTGCATATATCTATTATGGATCATGTAGTCGTGTATGGATGTGTTATTTGTCGATATAGCGTTGCTACGGACTGGAGGTCCTAGCTTGGTTGTTATCAGTTGTATATGCCTCTCTATAGAATAGAGAGTGTGTTGTGGACATATGTATGTAATGTCGTGCATTCATTTCATTTACATGCATGCTGACGACTTGATCTCCCTTGTGATTGAGAGGGTCATCAGTCATCCTGCCTCCCAAATTACTCGTGGAGAAGTAACTGGTGTGAGGGCAGAGCATTTGTTGTGCCGCACTCGCCCCACTATTGACAGTGGTTGTTGGAGTAGCGTGCAGTTGTCCTGGGTGCGTGGCACTTGACCACTCATGGGTAGTGACAATTGGAGTGGCCAACAGCAGGGACCTCCATTGTGTAACTAGCTCTTTACGCTTATAAGCTACTTCATACAACCCACTCGGCCACTCGAAAGCAGTGGTTGTTATTGAGTTGGGACATTTGTCATGTCGTGCCACCTAGGCCACACTGGGGTCGTGGTAGTAGTAGGGTGCGCAAGCATGACCATGCATTTGCATTGTCGTAGTAGATGGCGTTTGCATATATATATATATAGTTGAGTGTGATGCAAATATATATAGCTAGAGTTGATATATATGATCATTGGATGTTGCATTTGTTTGAACTATGCTTGCTGCATTTGATTATACATCATCTTGCATTCCACTTGCATATTTTATATGGTCGTGTGTGGATTACCAGTATTGTGTTGGTCAGACTGTTGTATACCTTTGACCAGTACCTTGAGGTGATATGGGATGGACCCGGTTCATAGTTGTATTTGTCATAGAATTTTAGTATGGCAGTTTTGTTGATTATAGAGTTAGGATTACTCTACCATGTTGTAGGTGTTGTATTATGGTACTTATACTCAGGTTGTACGAGTTACATTATTATCGATCTTCAGGTATGTCAGTACCTTATGTTGATATTGTTGGTCAGTTGGTTATACAGTAGTTATATCATGTTAGTGTATACCTGTTATACTTTTAGTATATTGATGACTCGCATGTGATATATATATATTCTGCATGCACTTTTATTCTTATTATCGCTGAGTTTTGTACTCACCACCACATACCCTGGGTTTTTTGTCACCCAGGTAATAGGTACTCGACTTCGTGATGGGCTTGGAGCAACGCTGGCTGGCAACATCTCATCTCACTTTCGAGGGTCCCGGCTTGGATTTATGTTTCCTTTTGGTTTCGGATGTTTCGTATATCGATCCGGATTTATATGGTGGATGTTGTGTTTGACTTTGTTGATGTATGCACTTGTTGATTTGGGTTTTGACGATGCTTTCTCTATGTTGTGTTAGTCATACCAGTATTCATTGTGTGTAGATTGTTATGTCGTTGTGTTAGTTTCCGCTATGTTTTTGTTATATTTACATTTGTGTATCTTATTGTGGTTGTGGCCGAAAGGCTTGTATAAACAGGATATGTTGCCACGTATAGGGGAGATGCTGTCTGTTTGCTTTTCAGCTCAGCATGGTTATGGGGCGTGACAACTGTCCCAACTCAACAACAACCACTGATCTCGAGTGGTCGAGTGGGCAGTATGAACAAGTAACGATAAGCTAAAGATCTATAAGCTACACAATGGGAGTCCCTACAGCTGGCTACTCTGACTGACACTACCCATGAGTGGTCGAGTGCCACACACCCAGGACAACTGCACGCAACTCTAACTACCACTATCAATAGTGGCTGAGTGTGGCACAACAAATGAACTGCTCTCACACCAGTTACTACTACAACAAGTAACCGTGGAGGCAGGATGATTGACGACCCTCTCACCCACAAGGGAGACCAAGTCGCCAACATGCATGCAAATGGAATGAATGCACAACCACATATACACACATACATAACATACTCTCCATCCAACAGAGAGTCATACACAACTAACAATTGACCATGCTAGGACCTCCAGTCCGTAGCGACACACTTTCGACAACCCATACTACCATGTACAGATATATGATCCATAATAGTTATACAACGAAAGGTAAAATGATATAACCACAAACTCTACATTAAGGACATCATCCACCCCCAAATGATTGTTCCTGATGACACGAGTCAAATCGACATCTATACTCAGCTACACCCCCCATGGTTAAGCATCTAAAGATCTACATATCATAGCATTGATAAGTTATAGCAACGATGAACGAAATATGACAACAACAATAGTATATCTCAAAGTGAAAAGACTTAAGTATCAAGCACAGAATAACATGAGTGGAGTCATGGTACAATATCAACCATATAGAAACTCATGCACTAAGAATAATCAACTACTTGACCAAGATAGAATATTACCCACCTGTTAAATAGATTGTGCTTAGTGTCTTCACATCTAGATCTCTGTCCCGAATGAACATCCTGCAACCAAAGGATACAACATATCAAAGTCAGTCCATGGTATTTTCCATCCAAGATAATTGAAAGAATAGAAATAAGCTTTCCTGTTAGCTTCTTATAGCCAATTCTGTTCCATGTAATCATATCCCATACTGCAGTTACCACTTTACTACCTTTTTGGACAGTGCAAAATAGGAATGGTTTGGTTCCATCTCTAGAAAATTGGCAACACTCAATCTTCTCATCAGTAGTGTGAGTCAATGAGACAAGTGGAGCACCATCCATATTCTTGCAGAGCCATCAGTAGATGTTGAAACTAAGAATTCTGAATCTAAGCTAATATCCAAATCCCTAAAAGTTTTATGGGCTTTTGGCTCATCCATGAGCAAATTCAAAGTTGGCCAATGAAATATTCTAAGATGTCCATCTTCTCCACCAACAACAAATTTCAGACCATATGTACTAAATGTCAAACATTTTTGAGTGCCAATGGACTGGATAGCAAGAAGATCTTTAGCCATAATTTTTATACTCCAATTGTGATAATCTATGTCATATGATCTACAGTTGTTAGTCGTGGAGCAAATGAAGATTAAGAGATAGGGGAGGGGTGGCAGCAAGGAAGAGTAGATGCGATCGACGACACCGATCGGAGGTGGGCGATGCGCAATCCGGAGAACAGGTGGTGGTCGCCGATGGCCAAGGTTGCGGTCGCTGGCTACGTGCGCAGGGGTGGTGACCGCTGGTCCTGTGCACACGATGCACAGGGGCGACGGGACGCGAGATGGTCTACCGGGGGCCGTGAGCGGTCGTGGATGGTCGTGAGGCGGCGGCGAGGTGAGGAGGCCGACACGCGAGTGAGGAGGGCAGCGCACGAGAAACCGAGAGGGAGGAGAAGAAAGGGTTGCGGCGGCGAGATTTGGGAAGAAGAATCGGGGAAATTGCGATAGAGAAAAAGAAGCATCAGTCAGGGAAAGAAAATAAGAAACCTAGGTTTTGATATCTTATTTAGGTTAATTAAACCCATTAACTCCTCATATGGTAGTTTAAACAGGCTTTATCAAAGCCTATTTAATCTTTCCCCACAAACTGCCCTAGAAATTCCATTTAAGTCCAGAAAAATTTATAAAAGTTCCAAAGGGTATTTTCCTAATTAACAAGCATTATTTTATTATTATCTTATTATTTTTTTTTGGTATCTTATAGTGGGAGTGTTGTTGAACTTGAGGAGGTTCAAGAGACTTCAATAGATATTGAGGAGATACCTGGTCAATCACCTCAATCGATAACTCATAGAGATGAGACATTGACTTAACCTATTGTGACACAACATCTTCATATATCTAGTAGAACACGCAACATTCCTGAGAAATATAGATTTCTCATAAGCAAATCGAATGACGTGTTACTCGTTGACGATGAGGAGCCTACCAATTATGAAAAAGTACTGAAGAGTTAGGAAAGGGACAAATGGCTTGAAGCCTTGAAGTCGGAAATGGATTTCATGTATGAAAATCAAGTTTGGAACTTGGTGAACCCACCTGAAGGCATTAAGCCTATAGGGTGCTAGTGGGTTTTCAAGAAGAAGACCGACATGGATGGTAATGTGATTACCTTTAAGGCTAGATTAGCGGCGAAAGGCTATCGTCAAAAGCAAGGTATTGATTATGATGAGACCTATTCACCTGTAGCTATGCTTAAATCCATTCGGATGCTTTTGGCCATAGTGGTTTATTATGATTATGAGATATGATAGATGAATGTGAAAATGACTTTCCTTAATGGAAACCTACTCAAGGATGTGTATATGATACAACCCGAGGATTTCACATCGGTTGATAAAACCAAGGTATGCAAGCTTCGACGGTCCATATATGGACTGAAGTAAGCATCCAGGAGCTAGAATATCCGTTATGATAAGACAATCAAAAGGTTTGATTTCTCACAAAATCCAGATGAATCCTGTGTGTACAAGAAGGTTAGTGGGAGTGCAGTTGTGTTCCTAGTGTTGTATGTCGATGACATATTACTTATAGGAAATGATATATCTGTCTTACAGTTAGTCAAAATTTAGTTATCCAAAACATTCTCCATGAAAGACCTAGGAGAAGCGACCTACATCCTCGGTATTAAGATCTATAGAGATAGATTGAATCAGTTGCTTGGTCTTTCACAGTCTACATATATAGACTGAGTGCTAAAGAGGTTTAGCATGTTGGTATCTAAGAAAGGTTTCCCTCCCATCAGGCATGGGATACACGTTTTAAAGTCTATTTGTCCACGCACAGAAGACGAGAGGATTTGCATGAGTAAGATCCCCTATGCATCCGCAATAGGATATATCATGTATGCTATGTTATGTACGAGACTCGATGTATCGTATACTCTGAGTGTCGCGAGAAGATACCGGTATGATTCAAGAATGGATCATTGGGCGGCTATTAAGATAATCCTTAAGTACTTGAGAAGAACTAAAGATGTGTTCCTAATATATAGAGAAGGTAATATGGTAATACGTGGGTATATGGATGTCATCTTCCAGACAGATAAGGATGATTTTAGGGCTCAATCTGGGTATATATTCACCTTAAATGAAGGCACAATAAGTTGGACAAATTCCAAGCAAGATGCTATAGCGGATTCTGCCACTGAGGCAGAATACATTGTAGCTTTGGAAGCAACAAAGGAAGCGGTTTGGATGAAGAAGTTTGTCTCTAAACTTAGTGTGGTCTCATCAATGGTCCAAACATGTGCTTCACTGATATCATCTGATTAGAGAGATCATCAGTAGGAAGGAAATATAAATTGAGAAGATTCCCACTGAAAGGAACTTAGCGGACCCTTTAACTAATCCCTTATCTCAAAGTAAATTTGAGGGTCATGTTAGAGCTTATGGTATTGGATACCGTGGCGATTGACATTAGGCCAAGTGGGAGTTTGTTAGTGTTGGTGCAGTAGGCACCTGAATTGAACATGAGTTTTGATTATAGCAAATACACAAAGTTAAGTTCATTTTGTTATCTCACGAGCTGAATCAAGTGTACAGACTTGCTAAGCTAAAGTTGAAGGTCAGTGACACTCGGAGGTTAGCCATGGTGGTCAGAAACACCGGGAGGACTTCGGAGGGAGCCGAAGAACTCAGGTGAAGACCGGAAGCGAAGCTTCAAAGGTAAAGGTTGAGGTAAGCTCGTGTGAGTGAGTGTAAGAAAGGTCGTATCCTTCATATGGGGACGTCCTTAGGCGACGATCCGACCAAGACTTCCCATGGAAGGTCTAAGTTGAGATCGGATGGTAAATAACCATCGAACTTACTTATATTAACTGCATTTTCGAGCTAACTCTTCATTGCAGTTGGAAACCCTGCCATCAGTTGACTGATGGCTTGTATCAGTCGACTGATGCCTCCAGCAGTCGATTAGTAAGGGTAGCAGTCGACTGCTAGTCAAGGATCAGCCTCAAGGAGAGTCAAAGCTTATCTCCATTTCTCAAGGGCTAGGTGGAATCACCTCATGAAACTTCATCTCAATGATTAGGGTTTCACAAGGCTATAAAATAAGGTGTTCTCCACCCCATTTCCATCATTCAAAGTGCTCCCAATTACTTCCGCAACACCACTCTTCTACAATGATCTCCTTATGATGAAGCGCTGTCAAAACGACGACAACCTGAGCTCAATCTTTCATTCTTTAAGTTGTCGGTAAAAATCTTGCTTAAAGTTTATTTCAAGTTTGTAATCTTTTTTTTCGGAGCTTTAATCGCAACGAGAATAGGGGGAGTGTCCCTCTATCTCTAGTTCATGATATTTCTTGTACTCGCTTACTCCTACCTCTAACGAGGAGGAGTATTTTTAGTGCTTTGCCCTCCGTACATGGTCTAGGACTATTAGGGCTTTGGATTAGCAGCCGAAGGTTGTGAACCAAGTAAAAACAAAGAGTGTTTTATTTATTTTCCGCTGCACTTTACTCTTATCGCTTTTCTTAATCGAACAAATTTGGAAAGTTTTCTCTTGCGCTATTCACCCACCCTCTAGCGCTCAAATCAATCCAACAAGTGGTATTAGAGCTGGGAGCACTACAATTTGGTGAAACCATCAATCTAACAATTTCTTATAGATTTTTTTATTATTTTTGGTTTTGTGAGATTTTTGTCTAAATTAAATTCGTTCTCCCGCACTACTAATCCAAGACAAAAGTCTTGGTACATTTTTGGTTGTTTTTATTTTTGTGAGGTACTCGTTTTTTTTCTTTTATCTAAATGGCCCATCTTGAAGGATTTAGCACCGTCTGACCTCCATTTTACAATGGAGATGACTTCTGTTATTGGAAGGGTCGGATGGAGTGCTTCTTAAAGACCTAAATCGAGATGTGGATTGTAATCCAAACCGGATTCATGCTTCCTACTAATGAAGTGGGTGAATTGTTGGATTACAATCAATGGACGAATGCCATGAAAAGACAAGTAGAAGCCGATGCCAAGGCGACCCAAATCTTACAATGCGACTTGTCCAAGGAGGAGTTAAACTGCGTCAGCCCCTTCATTAGCACAAATGATCTATGGACTAAACTCGTAGAGCTACACGAAGGAACCGACGACGCGAAGGTATTGTTGGTGCAACAATGCTCCAAGCATTTATGTGTTTTGATGTTTGGATAATCATTTAAGTTAGGCAATGTATTGTGATCTAATTGCGAATGTGTTTAAGTGACAGGTAAAAGAGAAGTCCAAGTATGATCTTGGCAAAGGAAGTCCAAGGGATGGACTTGGCAGCATAAGACCAAGCTTGTAGTCTTGGCAGCGTAAAGTCCAAGTGAACCTTGGCAAAGGAAGTCCAAGTATGATCTTGGCAAAGGAAGTCCAAGGGATGGACTTGGCAGCATAAGACCAAGCTTGTAGTCTTGGCAGCGTAAAGTCCAAGTGAACCTTGGCAAAGGAAGTCCAAAGTAAGGTCTTGGCAGCATAAGTCCAAGCTTTTAGTCTTGGCGGCATAAAGTCCAAGCATTTGGCAACCTAAGACATGACGAAACCGAAGGAAGCTCTTGGAAGCAAAGCGCAAAGGATGAACAAGTCGCGGACTCGGAGGGATCTGAAGGCGCCAAGGCTTATCTGAGCTAGAAGGTTGAGTCTAGGTCTAGGGTATAAAAACAAGTATGATTATTCATACTTAATGAGTATCGATCGTGATCACGATGTATCGATCGGGAGTCGGTGTCGGTGAGTCGAGGTGAAACCACGACCATCGATCGGCTTGCCTTGGACATGTCGATCGGTGATTCTCTGATCGATCGGCTACTATGGGAAGCGGTCGGTGATCGAAAAAAATACCACGAGAATGCGGTCTCACTCATTGCTGCGTGATCACTCGGTGATCACTCCATCGATCGGTGATGGAGAGATCGATCGGATCACCAGGCCGTTGGAGATTTCGGCTAAGAATCACCGCGAGATCGCGTTCGAAGCCGTTGGTTGGCGGCAATGATCGATGGCATGCATCGACCGATCGAGGCCCAACGGAAAACAGCCCCTCTTCTATAAAGGGGTCATGGGGAGCATGGGGAGGCTAGTGCTCTAACTCCTAACTTCATCCTCGTGCTCACCAAGTTTTCTAAGTGTTTTTAGCAATCCAAAACCTCCTCTTCTATTGTTCTTCATCATCCATCATTGTAAAGAAGAGGAGTGTATTGTAAGAAAGGTTTCTCCACCTTGGTTCATCCAAAGGAGAAGATAGTGAAGCTTGGCTAGGGCTAATCCACCTTACGGATTGCCGTGGAGTAGGAGCGCCATCTCCGAATCCACGAAATGGGTGTTAGCGTTTGGTTTCTTATTTCGTATTTGTATTTGTTTTGTATTTGTATTGCTTCCGCTAACTTGATTGTAGAAACGAAGAAACGCTAATCACCCCCCTCTAGCGTTACAAAGGTCCTAACAAGTGGTATCAGAGCCCGGATCGCTTGGAAGATCTCACCATCAACCAAGGCATCAATGGCTCTTCAAGAGGGATATAGCATCGCCAAGCCACCACTCTTCGATGGGAGTCACTTCTCATATTGGAAAGGTAGGATGAAGTACTATTTAATGAGTAATATTGAAATTTGGCATAGTGTTGTAGATGGCGTCGAGGAACCGGTGGATGAGCGTGGAAACCCTATTCCAAGCAAGGATTGGACAAGGAGATGAACCGCAATTTGAGTCAAATGCAAAGCCATCCTCACCATCCAATGCGGCGTCCACAATGGAGCAACTCAACAAGGTGGGGCCTTTTGAATCCGCCAAGGAGCTATGGGAAAAGCTCATTGAGCTAAATGAAGGTTCCAAGGAGTCAAAGAGGGCAAAGAAGGACCTTCTAATTGGACAACTTCAAGCCTTCCAAATGAAGATGCATGAAACCGTAAGCCAAATGCATGGAAGGTTCAAGGAAATTGTGAACGGACTCCATATCATAGGTGAGCGAGTTGACAACCGGGATTTAGTAAGGTATATTTTACAAGCTTTTCCTAGAAATTCTTTATGGACCTCTATAGTTGATGCCATTAAGGTAACTCGGGATCTCTCACAAATTAAAATTGATGAACTATTTTGTGAGTTTGAATTGCATGAACAAACTAACATGTCTTCTAAGGAAAAGGGTTTGGCCCTATTTGTTGAAAAGAAAGAAAAGAAGAAGAAAGAAAGGAAAGAGGTGTCATCTTCATCCGAGTCGGAGCAAGAGTCAAGTAGTGATGGAGACTCGGCTAGTGAAGTGGCCCATTTTGTCAAGAAGTTCCTTAGAAAATCAAAGGAATTCAAGAATAGAGAAGCAAGGAAGTGGTTCCACTCATCAAGAGGTAAAAGTAGTGGTAATTCAAATTTTAACAATAATGTGATTTGTCATGCTTGCAATAAGAAGGGGCACATAAAGCCAAATTGCCCGGAGCTAAAGAAGAAGGAGGAAAAAGAAAAGAAGAAGAAGGACAAGAAGGAGAAGAAGAAGAAGGAGGCTATGGTGGCTCAAACCACATGGGACACACCAAGCGTTGAAGACTCATCTTCCGATGATGAGCTTTGCCACATCACTCGCCATGTGGCACTCATGGCACTAGGAGATGATTCCGGAACGTCAAGCCAAGAAGAAAGCTCCTCAAGTGATGAATCGTCATCTAGTGACGATGAGGTAATGAATTCTCCTAAAGTAGAACTTCTTTACAAATCAATTGCATATCTTCAAGAAGCTCTAGATAAATCTAAATCTAAGGTTAAGAGCATGAAGATAGAATTAAAAGCCATTAGGGATGAAAAACTTTTACATGTTGACTCTTGCATGCTTAGGGAAGAAAATGAAAAACTTAAGGATGAGGTTAGTAAATTGAAAACATGTTTAGAAAAATTTTCAAATGGCTCAAAAGGTCTTGACATGATCCTTAGTAGGCAAAGAGCGGTTTATAACAAGGCCGGTTTAGGATATAAGCCAAAAGAGAAAGAGGTTGCTTATATTTCATTAATTAATAGGAAAGGAACCATTAAGGGTAAGGTTAAGAAAGCTTGGGTACCTAAGAAGTTTTTAATTAATGTTACGGTCCAAATGTTTGGGTACCAAAAGCTTGTGTTTTCATGTGATTTAGGTAGGAGAGCGAGGTATGTGGATTGTGGATAGCGGTTGCTCAACACATATGACCGGGATGTGAGCAAGTTCTCCACAATTAAATACGTGAAGAAGGGAGCGGTATCTTTTGGGAATAGTGGAAAACTCAAGATACTAGGTAGAGGTACAATTGAGGTATCCCCTAAAATTGTTATTCACAAAGTCTTGCTAGTTGAAAATATGAAGTTTAATTTATTAAGTGTTAGTCAACTTTGTGATGCAAACTATCATGTCTCGTTTGAATCCTCTAAATGCATGATTAAACACAAGGAATTAAATGATTGCATGTTAGTTGGATATAGAAAATCAAACATCTATTATGTTGATCTTTCATATGCTTCTAACATTTCTACTAAGTGTCTTGTGGCAAAAGAGGAAGAATGTTGGCTATGGCATAGAAGATTGGGGCACGTCAACATGAAAAACATAGCCAAAGTAGCCAAGATGGAGTTGGTCAAAGGGTTACCAAAGATCAAGTATGTCAAGAACAAAATGTGTGATGCATGCCAAGAAGGAAAACAAACAAAAGCATCACACAAAGGTAAAACCTTAACTAATACGTCTTTACCATTAGAATTATTGCATCTTGATTTATTTGATTGCCATAGCACTCCATCTTTAAATGGTAACAAATATTGTTTAGTCATTGTGGATGATTTTTCTAGGTATACTTGGGTTTACTTTATGAAACATAAGGATGATACCTTAGAAATAATCATAGGATTTAGTAAAAGGGTTGAAAATGAAAAGAAACTCAAAATCAACCGGATCCGTAGTGATCATGGTGGTGAATTTGAAAACTTTAAATTTTCACAATTTTGTTTAGAGCAAGGGTACAAGCATGAGTTCTCTTGTCCTAGAACACCCCAACAAAATGGGGTGGTGGAAAGGAGAAATCGTGCCCTACAAGAAGCGGCTAGGACTATGCTAAATGCATACTCTCTACCTAGCTACTTGTGGCGAGCGGTTAATACCGCTGCTATATCCAAAATAGGGTTCAAATCCATAGGTTTTTAGGAAAGACACCTTTTGAACTATGGAATGGAACTATTCCTACAATTCACTATTTCAAAGTCTTTGGATGTAAAGTTTATATCTTAAATACCAAAGACAACTTAGGGAAATTTGAATCTAAAGCGGATGAGGGAATTCTAGTTGGATACTCATCCACAAGTAAAGGGTATAGAGTCTACAATAAGAGAACCCAAGGGATTGAGGAGTCCTCAAATGTTAAATTTGATGAAACTACGAGTACCTACCCTAGAAAGTCCTCCATTGATAAGGATATTAATGACAATAATCAAGACATTACCCAAAAACTTCAAAATTTGACCATTAGGGACAATGATCAAGGGGGAAGAAAAGAAGATTCCGATGATGAAAGAAGGGTGGAGGATAACAATGATCAATTTGAAACCCCTTCTAGAAACCTAAGAATTCATCAAGATCATCCACTTGACCAAGTAGTAGGAGATCTATCTCAAGGAGTAAGAACTAGGTCATTTCATAGGGCTCCTACTAGTCAAGTTGCTCTCATCTCACAAATTGAGCCTAAATCGATCAATGATGCACTCCATGATCCTGATTGGATTTTGGCAATGCAAGATGAATTGGCTCAATTTGAGAGGAGTCAAGTTTGGGAGTTAGTACCTAGACCCAATGATAGCACCATAATTACTACAAGATGGGTCTTTAGGAATAAGTTAGATGACCAAGGGAACATCACTAGAAATAAGGCTAGGTTGGTTGCTAGGGGATTCAATCAAGTTGAGGGGCTTGACTACGATGAGACTTATGCCCCGGTTGCTAGATTAGAATCTATTAGAATTCTCTTAGGGTATGCCTCCTACATGGGATTTAAACTTTACCAAATGGATGTTAAATCGGCATTTTTAAATGGTTTTATTAAGGAGGAAGTGTATGTAGAGCAACCACCGGTTTGAGAACATAGATTATCCAAATCATGTATATAAGCTTAGGAAAGCATTATATGGGTTAAAACAAGCTCCTAGGGCATGGTATGAAAGATTGTCATCCTTCTTAATTTCTAAGGATTTTAGAAGAGGACAAGTAGATCAAACCTTATTTATAAAGTCAACATTGAAAGATATATTCATAGCCCAAGTATATGTTGATGATATCATCTTTGGGTCTACAAATGATGATCTACTTCAAGACTTTATAAAAAATATGGAAAATGAATTTGAAATGAGTCTAGTTGGAGAACTCAATTTTTTCCTAGGATTACAAGTAAAACAAACCAATGAAGGTATCCATATTTATCAAACCAAATATGCAAATGAAGTGATCAAGAAATTTGGTTTGGAAAATGCCAAAATTGTAAGCACTCCTATGGCCACTAGCACTAGAATAGATAGTGATCATGATGGTAAATCAATCGATCTTAAACTTTATAGGAGTATGATAGGTAGCCTACTATACCTAACCGCTAGTAGACCCGATATTTTATTTGCGGTAGGTATGTGTGCAAGATACCAATCTTGTGCCAAAGAATCACATTTAGTAGCCGTCAAAAGAATTTTAAGATATATTAAAGGTACTCTAAATGTAGGACTTTAGTATCCTAGGACTAGGTCATTTGAATTGCTTGGTTATACCGATTCCGATTATGCCGGGTGCAAATTGGATAGGAAAAGTACTAGTGGTGGATGCCAATTTCTTGGGTCCTCCCTAGTTAGTTGGAGTAGTAGGAAGCAACATTGTGTTGCTTTATCAACCACCGAAGCCGAATATGTGGCTATGGGTGGTTGTGTAGCTCAATTGCTTTGGATGAGACATACTCTTGTGGACTATGAGCTACACTACTCTAACATTAAGGTTTATTGTGACAATGTGAGTACCATCAACTTGACCAAAAATCCGGTACATCACTCTAGGACCAAGCACATTGAAGTGAAACATCACTTCATAAGAGATCATGTGGCAAGAGGGGACATTGAACTTAATTATGTAGAATCTAAGTCCAACCTTGCCGATATCTTCACCAAAGCTCTTCCCGAAAATGAATTTTCATCTTTAAGGAGAGAGCTTGGTATGTGCTTTGTGGAGTAAAATTCTAGGCTTGCATAATCCCATGATTATATGTTATCTTTATACCTTGTTACATCTCACAAAAAGCCTTAAGAACCTTGATTTTTGTATTGAGACACCTAGAACCATGTGAGATAATAGGGAAGGTGTACTTGGCTCATCATGCTTGTTATGATGCATTACTATGGGCCAATGACACATCTAGAGACATAAACACCTTATGGACCAATCATTGGGAAGGCTTGTATTCAAGTAATGGATACATAGCTCAAAGAACATGGTTGGAAATTCCAAATAATATATATTTTAAACTATGTTCATCATATTTTGAAAAACAATTTCCAAATGAACCACAAAGTGATACAAAGGTTGCAAACTCTTTAGAACTTTTGTTAGATTCAAGGTTGTATCAATCTTGAAATCTGAAAAACATATATTTTTCAAATTATTTTTCCTTCATCAAGTATGATTTCAGAAATGTACGCGAAATTTCGTGATTTTTCAAGATTTCTGGAATTTCTCCTGCATTTCTAAAGTTGGGCTGAAAAGGCTGAAATTTGATTGTGTCTAGCGATGACTGTTCGAAACCAGTGATCGTTTTCTGATATTAAACTTCATTTTCTGATATTTAGTGTATCCTTGATGTCCTAAAACTATGGTATGATAATATTGCAATAAACAAAGTTGTAGGACAGATTAATGCAGTGTTTTAGGGGGAGTTTCATATATAATATCGTTTTCTTCCCTAAAATCCATTGTTGGTGCAAAGTTAGAACTTCATGGTTAATTCCTTGATATGCTTTGTTTCAAATATGGTTTTACACATCATATCTTGGATTAAGGGGGAGCCTAATTTCAATCTTATACCTTAGTCCAAGATCCAATACCCTTAACTCTTTCATTTATGAATCCTTCTCTTTTTGATGTCTGTCAAAGGGGGAGAAGGAATGTTTAAGTTAGAATCTATATTGGAAATATGATTAAAAAGACCTAACTTAAATGATTGTCAAACATCAAAAAGGGGGAGATTGTTGGTGCAACAATGCTCCAAGCATTTATGTGTTTTGATGTTTGGATAATCATTTAAGTTAGGCAATGTATTGTGATCTAATTGCGAATGTGTTTAAGTGACAGGTAAAAGAGAAGTCCAAGTATGATCTTGGCAAAGGAAGTCCAAGGGATGGACTTGGCAGCATAAGACCAAGCTTGTAGTCTTGGCAGCGTAAAGTCCAAGTGAACCTTGGCAAAGGAAGTCCAAAGTATGATCTTGGCAAAGGAAGTCCAAGGGATGGACTTGGCAGCATAAGACCAAGCTTGTAGTCTTGGCAGCGTAAAGTCCAAGTGAACTTTGGCAAAGGAAGTCCAAAGTAAGGTCTTGGCAGCATAAGTCCAAGCTTTTAGTCTTGGCGGCATAAAGTCCAAGCATTTGGCAACCCAAGACATGACGAAACCGAAGGAAGCTCTTGGAAGCAAAGCGCAAAGGATGAACAAGTCGCGGACTCGGAGGGATCCTGAAGGCGCAAGGCTTAATACGGAGCTAGAAGGTTGAGTCTAGGTCTAGGGTATAAAAACAAGTATGAATTATTCATACTTAATGAGTATCAGTCGACTGATACGATGTATCAGTCGGACCGTCGTCGTTTACCGAGTCGTGGTGAAACTCGACCATCGATCGACCGCTTGGACATGTCACGGATCGAGATCGACGATCATCGCTATGGGAAACAATGATCGGTCAAGGAAAGAAATGCCACAGAATGCAGTCTCACTCGACTGCTGCCGTGATCACTCGACTGATCACTCCATCAGTCGACTGATGGAGAGATCAGTAGACTGATCACCTGGCCGTTGGAGAGTGCGGCTACGAATCTCCGCGGAGATCGCGTTTCGTGGCTGTTGGCCGGGCGATCGTCGATGGCATGCATCGGTACCGATCGAGGCCCAACGGGAAAAACAGCCCCTCTTCTATAAAAAGGGGTCATGGGGAGCATGGGGAGGCTAGTGCTCTAACTCCTAACTTCATCCTCGTGCTCACCAAGTTTTCTAAGTGTTTTTAGCAATCCAAAACCTCCTCTTCTATTGTTCTTCATCATCCATCATTGTAAAGAAGAGGAGTGTATTGTAAGAAAGGTTTCTCCACCTTGGTTCATCCAAAGGAGAAGATAGTGAAGCTTGGCTAGGGCTAATCCACCTTACGGATTGCCGTGGAGTAGGAGCGTCATCTCCGAACCACGTAAATTGGGTGTTAGCGTTTGGTTTCTTATTTCGTATTTGTATTTGTTTTGTATTTGTATTGCTTCCGCTAACTTGATTGTAGAAACGAAGAAACGCTAATCACCCCCCCTCTAGCGTTACAAAGGTCCTAACAGGTATGTAAGCATGATTTGCTTTTCAATAAGTTGTATAACCTTAAGATGTAGGAACATGAGATGGTGACACAACTACATGCTCGTATTCAAGACATCGTCAATAGATTGCACACCATCGGACAAAAGGTCGAGAATCGAGACCTAATAAGGTATGCTTTAAATGCTTTCCCTAGGACTACCTTGTGGGCATCCATGGTCGATGCCTACAAGGTTTCTAAGGACCTTTCAAAAATTAGATTAGATGAGTTATTTTCTGAATTTGAACTCCATGAACAGTCTAATTCGGTACCCGAGAAAGGTATTGCTTTACTTATAGGTTCGAAGAAGAAGCCCACAACCAAATCACTCCCAAGGAAGAGGATGAGTATGAGTTAGAGGTAGACCCCGAGATGGAAACTAAACTAGTGAACCTAGTTCAGAAGATGATCAAGAGTTGAAGATGACCCATCAATCAAGGTAAATCTAAACCTAATTCTAATGTTAGATGCTTTGAATGAAACAGGTTCGGACACATCAAGTCGGAGTGTACGAAACTCAAGAACAAAGCACCCAAGTCCAAGAAAGCGCTTAACACTACTTGGGAAGAATCGTTGGAGGAGGAAGACGATGATCTCGTCTTCATGGACAAGCCGACCAAGCCCGAACAAGACTTCGAACCCAAGGAAGAGTTTGAGTCCGGATCTGACAACGAGTCGCTATTCAAGACAAGCCACGGATACGCATCCGGTTCAAAAGGGTCACTTAAGGTAAGTCGATCTTTGTTTAGCACTTTATACGATGCAATTAAATTCTTAACTAGAAAGTTAGCTAAGTCCGAGTTCAAGGTCGAGACCTTAGTTGAGGAGGTTAAACTCTTTAAACACGAGGTCTCCCTAACCTCTTTGACTAGCCAAGTTCAAAAGGAGGACTCAACTCGAGTTGAAAAGCTCGAAGTTGAGAACTCACTTTTGAAAAAATAAGTCAAAGACCTTAGGCATATGTTGAAAAGGTTTACTTTGGGATCCAAGGGACTTGACCTTTTACTTGGATCGTAAAGGGCCATGTACAATAAGATCGGGCTTGGGTTTAGCTCAAATACGACTAACAAGTCGTATATGTCAATTGTAAGTAGAAATAAACAACATGTCCAAGCATGGGTCCCTAAGACCATTTTGATTTCTCAATTAGGATCTAACAAGTATTAGGTTCCCAAGGACCAAATCCAGTACGTGGAAAGACCAAACCGATTCAATGGTCCAGGGGGAGCTAGTACAAAATTTATTTGTGCTATTACTTAGAATTTGCATGCTTAGGTCTTTTTCTTTTTATTTTTAGAATGGGTAGATAGGAACTATAACTTGTCAATTCTTGACAACATAGTACTAGGACATGGCAAGATGATAGTATGCTAGGAAAGTGAAGTCTTGTGTGTCAGAGTTAGATAAGGCGTATCTAGCTCGGTGCACTCGAGTAAGTGGAACTAGTTGAAGCTACCTCACTGTATCCTTAACTAGTTAGACCAGGAAGTGATCTTAGGTGAATCAAGTTATTTATTTCTCAAACTTGGCTTTGTCTAAGGAAGTGGTTGTTGTTCCGATCAAAGAAGGCCTTTGTGCCTCGCCACAACCTGAAAGCCAATTTCTTGAAAAGGTGACTTGGTGAGCTTAGGGTTAAATCCGAATCTAACCCAAGGTTGACTAGTTTCAATTCATTAAAATTAATCAAGTAAAATTGAAGTCATCTCACAAGAACACATAAGGATAACGTGTTTGATCATGTAGAAATGAGTGAGATGATCTAGGACTAATAATCTTCAACCAAACCTTAAATTCCAATATCCGATCCAACTACCTTGTGTGTAGAATCAATGGATGTTGAACAGCGGGTGCTCCCGACATATGACCGGAGACCAACTTAAGTTTTCAAAGCTTAGATTCAAACGACAAGGATCGATAGCTTTCGGAAACAACAACAAGTTCATAATCATCGGATCAGGTGATATTGAGCTAAATTCTAATTTCATAATTCACAATGTTTTATTAGTTGAAGATTTTCAATATAATTTACTTAGTGTAAGTCAATTATGTGATAACAACTATAAGGTTATATTCTTAGAAAATGAATGCTTAATTAAAACAAATGAAACCTCTAAAACAATACTTAAAGGAACTAGGAATAGCAACATCTACACAATTAACTTACCCAATTCCTCAACCAAGTGTCTTATGATACAGCAAGAGGAATCTTGGTTGTGACACCGATGACTTGGTCACTCGCACCCAAGACTGTTCACAAGATGAGTCAGAGTGGCTTTGTCAGAGGATTGCCTAACCTTAACAACTTAGACAATAAAATTTGTAATGCTTGTCAATAAGGTAAACAACCTAGGACACAACATCAACTAACTAACCAAGAACGAACCAAAAGTGTGCTTGAGCTCATTCATTTGGATCTATTCGATTCTCATAGAGCCAAGTCACTTAATGGGAGTCAATTTTGCTTAGCCATAATTGATGACTATTCTAGATTTACCTGGGTTAGGTTCCTTAAACACAAAAGTGATACCTTAGATCAACTCATCAACTTGTTTAAATTAATCAAAAACCAAAATAATCTTAAAATTAAAAGACTTAGAAGCGATCATAGTGGTGAATTCGAAAACCACAAGTTCACAAATTCTGTAACCTAAACGGATACCACCATGAATTCTCATGCCCTAGAACTCCACAACAAAATGGTCTAGTCGAGCGAAAAAATAGAACCCTACAAGAAGCCGCTAGGGCCATGTTGAACAAATACAACCTACCCGATAGGTTCTGGGCAGAAGCCATTAGTACGACTTGTTATGTCCAAAATAGAATCCTAATGGTAAAGAGACACCTTAAGACCTCAAACGAAACCTACCATGACAAAGTACCTAACATTAAATACTTTAGGGTATTTGGGTGTAAAGTATATATCCTAAACACTAAGGACTAGCTAGGAAAGTTCACATCCAAAACCTCCATCGGAATCTTTCTAGGTTACTTAATTACGAGTAGAGCCTATAGGGTATATAACAATGACACCCTTAAAATTGAGGAAACCATTAATGTAGTATTCAACGAAGGACATGAACCAACAAAACCTATAGTAAAACCAACTAACAAACCGATTCATACCAGACTCGACTCTGACCTTGAAATCAAGTCTAGTATTAATCCTAACTCGAGTCAACCTAGGGTTTAAACAAATCACCCTATCGACCAAGTGATAGGTGATCCTAATCTGAGAGTTCAATCAAATCATCCTATCGACCAAGTGATAGGTGATCCTAACCTAGGGGTTCGAACTAGAGCATCATATCGAAACCTTAGTCAAATTTCCTTGATCTCAAAAATCAAACCCAAGTCAATTGAACAAGCTCTTCTTGATCCCCGATTGAATTATTGCAATGCAAGAAGAGCTAGCTCAATTTTATAGGAATGAAGTTTGGGAATTAGTACTACCACCTAAAGGTAAATCAATTATTGGAACAAGGTGGGCCTTCCAAAATAAACTTGATGACAAAGGTGAAGTAGTTAGAAACAAAGCGAGATTGGTCACAAAAGGGTTTGGTCAAGTAGAAGGGTTAGATTACGATGAAACCTATCCCCCCATAGCTAGATTAGAATCCATCCGAATGTTGTTGGCATACGCTGCACATCGAGGATTTAAATTATTTCAAATGGATGTCAAGTCGGCGTTCTTGAACGAACTTATTAAGGAAGAAGTGTACGTTAGTTAACCCCTAGGATTCGAAAGCTTAGATAAACCCAACCATGTGTTTAAACTCAAGAAAGCTTTATATGGACTAAAACAAGCTCCTAGAGCTTGGTATGAGAGGCTTTTTGTATACCTTAAGTCTAAAGGATTTAGCCAAGGCTTAGTCGACCCAACCCTTTTCGTAAAATCTGTAGGCAAAAAATTTTTTATAGCCCAAATCTACGTAGATGACATAATATTTGGAACCACTAATTCAATCCAACTAAATGAGTTCATTTCACTCATGTAGAGTGAATTTGAAATGAACTTAGTAGGAGAATTAAATTTCTTTCTAGGATTACAAATTAAACAAACTAAGGAAGGAATTTATTTACATCAATAAAAATATCCTAAAGAATTAATTAACCAATTCGGAATGCAAAATGCTAAAATCATTAATACACCCATGGCAACAAATGTTAATATAGGAGAAGATGTAGATGGAAATCCTATTGACCTAAAATACTATAGGAGTGCGATAGGGAGTCTCCTTTATTTAACTGTGAGTCGACCCGATATATCATTCGCGGTAAGTATATATGCAAGGTTCCAAACCTGTGCTAAGGAGTCTCACCTAACATTAGTTAAGCGTATCCTTAAATATCTAAAGGGAATGCTAAGTGTAGGTATTTGGTATCCTAGATCTACCGAGTTCGAACTAATCGACTACTCCGACTCAGATTATGCCGGTAGTAAACTCAATAGAAAGAGCATGAGTAGTTGCTATCAACTTCTTGGCTCGAGTCTAGTGAGTTGGTGCAGTAGGAAGCAATATTGTGTTGTCTTATCTACCACAGAAGCCGAATACGTCGCGATGGGTGAGTGTGTGGCTCAACTTCTTTGGATGAAGCACACTCTCCAAGACTTTAACTTAAACTTCAACAATATTAAAACTCACATCGATAATATTAGCTCAATCAACTTAACAAGAATCCCATATGCCACTCTAGGACCAAACATATAGAAGTCAAACACCACTTTATTCGAGAACACGTAGCTAACAGAACCATACAACTTGAATATGTGGAATCCAAGTCAAACCTAGTCGATCTTTTTACCAAGTCGCTACCTGAAGTCGAATTTAGTCTACTAAGATGAAAATTAGGTATGTGCATAATAGAGTAGGGCTTAAACTTATATTTTTGATATACTCTATTTACTTTTCATGCAAAATGGAACTAGCTTAGGGTTTACCCTAGATATCATGTGCCTATAGATTTAAGGAGCCAACACATCTCACAACACATAGGACTAATGTGTTTGTGTACTTAGCCACGTAGATGAGTGTGAGATGTTAGGACCTTACTCCTAGTTCCAGATGTAGATTTAGTGCATTGACATGAACCACGGAGTATAATTACCTATATTAACCAACTCTACTCAGGACTTGTTGATCATTTCATATCGATCAAGTCAAATAGAGTTGAACATCTAAATAGATGAGTTTATGTTTAAACTACTATTTTCAAAATTCATTAAACTAAATTCAAAACTATGATTTTCAACCCCCCCCCCCCTTCCCACTATTTCCGATTTATGGCAAAAGGGGGAGAAAGGTCAAAGTTAAGGGATCAATTTTTTGATAACTTAACTTAAGTACATATCTTATATTTTTTTGGCCCAAAGTTAAGTAAATGTTTACTTAACTTAATTTGTTTAACTTTTTTAATTGGTTAAGTTTTAAATTGGTTAAGGGGAGAAGGGCCAAGGTTAACTTTAACTTATTCTAAACACTAAGGCCAATGTTAAGTAATTTTGATTACTTAAAACTCCTCTTTAGTAGCTAACATCAAGGGGGAGGGTCAAGACACTTTTTCAAGTACTCACCCTCAGTCAAGGGGGAGGATTCCTCAAGGGGGAGCACTTGAAAGAGAGTTCTTCTCATACTCCTACTCATTCATGCATATTTCATACTCATGTTATTCATTTTACTTAATGAACTTAATTTATTTACTTAGCTTTGTGTTGGTTTTCCATGTATCAAAAAAGGGGAGATTGTTGGTGCAGTAGGCACCTGAATCGAACCTGAGTTTAAATTATAGCAAATACACAAAGTTAAGTTCATTTTGTTGTCTCACGAGCTAAATCAAGTGTGCAAACTTGCTAAGCTAAAGCTGAAGGTCAGTGACACCCAGAGGTTAGCCGTGGTGGTCAGGCAACACCGGGAGGACTTCGAAGGGAGTCGAAGAACTCAGGTGAAGATCAGAAGTGAAGCTTCAAAGGTAAAGGTTGAGGTAAGCTCGTGTGAGTAAGTGTAAGTAAGGTCGTGTCCTCCATACGGGGACGCCCTTAGGCGACGATTCAACCAAGACTTCCCATGGAAGGTCTAAGTTGAGATTGGATGGTAAATGACCTTCGAACTTACTTATATTAACTGCATTTTTTTAGCTAACTCTTCATTGTAGCTGGAAACCCTGCCATCAGTCAATTGATGGCTTGTATCAGTTGATTGATACTGTTGGGTCGGATCGATTGATCTATTGGCCGGCTAGAGGGGGTGAATAGCCCTCGTTCGTTGGTCGTCGTATTTTGCTCGTCTACAAAATGTTAGCGCAAGCGGAAGCAATAAACTAAGACAAGCAAATAGACATAAAACAAAGACAATATAAACACGGAGATGTAACGTGGTTCACGGCTACGTCGCTAATCCACGGTCCGATTTGTCCACGGTGAATTACTCCGCAATCTATCCACTAGATCTCTCCTTTGCACAAAGCTAGGTGGAGGTAACCTCTTTACAACAACACTCCTCTTACAAATATAATGAAAATAAGCTTGGGTAAGAGGATGGAAAGTTTTAGGGAACTTTGGGAGAGTGTTAGAGTGTAAGCATTAGCCTCCCAAACCCTTACCCCCTTCCTTTTTATAGAGGAAGAGGGTTTCTTCCCGTTGACACAGGATCAGTCGACTGATGGCACCCATCAGTCGACTGGTGCTGTAGCCGTTGCCCAATAACGACCGCTTTCCACGTTGGATACTATCCAACGGTACTGGCATCAGTCGACTGATGGCACCCATCAGTCGACTGATGTCAACCAGTCGAGTCCTCAACGAGGTCGACTCCATTCTCGCGTCGCGTGACATCGATCATTGCCATCCCATGGCGCGATCGATCAAGCCATCGATCACCTATGCCGTAAGTCGATTGATCAACTTGATTCAGCCACATTAGACCAGTTGATCGACCATCGACTTGAGGCCGACCGCCATGAATCGGCAATGATCGTGTCGGGAAAACTCATCCGACACTTGGACAAATGGCCAAGTTTCACCTAAGAGCTACCCTTCCCGGGTTACAATCGCTCACTCTCATCCCTCGGAGTCCCTCGCCTTTGAAGTTCTCTTCGTTCGCGGCCACGTCCCTCGGCAGCATCAGGCGCACGGCTCTGCAATGCTCCTTCGCGTCTCTTGCCTCGAAGTCTACTTCCTCCGGCTTCACTCCAAGCTCCTCGTCCGGCGGTCCCTCGGATGCTCCAAGCGCACGGCTTCCGCAAAGCTATCCTTCACCGACTCAAGGCACGAGTCATGAGATGTGAAACTCGCCATGGCTCCATGTGCGAATTACTAAGTCCTGCACGACTTCAACGCACATATCAAATCAACATATCAAACTAACTTAAACCCTTTTGCCACACCATCAAAACCATATTACGACAAGAGATTGCCCTAACAATCTCCCCCTTTTTGATGTGTGGCAATCCGTTTAAGTTAGGTAAAAACATTTGATATAAATTTTAAAGGAAAGAAAGCATGTAAACATAATCATGATATAGCAACATGCAACTCCCCCTTAATCCATGAAACTCTCTATGTAAATTTCTCCCCCTAGCATAAATTTCTCCCCCTTTTATAATTAACTTAAACATAATATTTTCTCCCCCTTTGACACCATCAAAAAGATTATCACTAAGTTAAAAACACATGACATCAAGTCTAATAGAAGGAAAATACCACAAGTTGATTTAAAATTTGGAATTCAGCCTTTACTGGTCTGATATTCAGGCCATCAGTCGACTGGTTCAGATACCAGTCGACTGGCACGTGAATTTCGGGATTTTCTAGTTTTCAGACTGAATTTCAGAAATGCATTAAAAATTCCAAAAAATTTCAAAAAATCATGAAATTTGGGGAACACATTTATTTTAAGTATATCTATTAGTGAAAAATATGTTTTCATGAAAAATCATTATATTTCTGCGTGTTTGCCAAAAATTCAAAAGCTTTAAAAACTACTAGGTTTTTGATCATAAGAGTATCCATTTTAACACCTAGTCTTGCATCCAATTGTTTCAAAACATGAATACATATATTTTAAAGTAAGAAATTGTTTTGAAAACATATGAAATATCCAACCATGATCTTTGGGCAATATGTCTATGAATTAAACATAAGCCTTCCCCATGATTGGTCTATTATTGCTATTTTGATACTTTAAATGACCATCTAAATGCCATAGGCATTAGTGGACATTTGTATCATCCTAACATCTCACTCATGCTAAGTTTTCAATCAAGGTAGCCTACGGTGAGTGTGAGATGCATCCTAGGGGGTATTTTTGCATACTTAACCAATATATTCATGCAATTCTATTATGGTTAAGTGTCGACCTAATAATCCTCATGATCATAAAAACATATATGAATGAATTCTACATTATGATCATGAAACTCATGTATTCATCAAATAATAGTCATGCATTAGGTATTATATGATGATAATAAACAAAGTATTACCTAAAGCATGATTCAAACCTATTTCTTATGATAACGTGCCAAATTTCAAAAACATAAATCATGATTGTAAATATACATAGGAATTACATCAATCATCATGATTTAAGCATTATTATCTATTTATGGGTACGTTATCATCACCCAACACTATCTAAAAAAAATATTGTCCCGTCATCCTAAGTCAACCAAAATATGATATAGGTTAGGTCCATGTGGTTGACTACCCTAGGGTTATTCTAACCCTTAAGGATGGATTTTGGAACCCAAAATAAGTTCTTTCCTATTGGGTTCACTAGATATTCCTTGGGGATCCATTTTCTAGCAATTACTTTCTTTTTATCTTGTCCCCTAGCTATTAGGCATTTGTAGGCCTTTTCATTTTTCTTTTCCTTATATCCTAGGTCTTTTTTGTTAAAACTTGCTCTTTGGCTCCCTATGATCATATTTAATGTGTTGGAGCCAATTGTGAATTTTTCTAGGGCTTTGGTTAAATAATCTACCTTTTCCCTTAATGCCCTATTTTCCTCTATGCATGCATCATTAACATCCAAAGGCATATAGTCATGTGAGCATGCATCATCATGGCAAGAAGAAACATTATCATTTAAGCATGCTTTTTCTAGTTTTTGTTCTAAATCCTTAATTTGATTAAGCATGCTTTTATTTTTCTTTTTCATGCCAAATAACTCCTTAGTTAAACTAGAAATTATGGAAACTATTTTCTTAGGAGAAGCATTCGTTAACATAGTTTCCATATCCTCTTTTTCTTCTTCGGATGAGGAGGATGTAGAAGCTCCCCCTTCATTTGAGCTTTCCCCACTTGAGCTTGATTCTTCATTTGAGGAGGAGGAGGAGCAATCCGAGTCATGAAGAGCCATTAGTGCTAGGTTGGAGTAGACATGCTCTTCTTCTTCGGATGAGGATGAAGAGTCAAGGTCATCCCATGTCTTGGCTTTGAGTGCCATGGCCTTCCCTTTTCCTTTTGCCTTCTTTTCTTCTTCCTTTTTCTTGCTCCCCTTCTTCTTCCTCTTTTCTTCTTTCTTTTTCTTCTCTTCCTTGCTCTTGTTTAGGAGGGGACAATTATCCCTTATATGTCCCTCTCCTTGGCAATTATAGCATATGACCTTCCCCCTTGGTCTTCTATTCCTGTCATGAGATTTGTCAAATCTAAAATTCTTAAATGCACGCCTTACCTTCCTTACCATGTAGGCTTCTTCCGTGCTATCCATGGAGGAGGTAGAGGCTTCGTCGGATGAGGAGGAAGGGACTTCCATCTTCTTCTTCCCCTTGTTCGCTATCAAAGCTACTCCTCTTGAGGGTTGGATTCTAGGCTCTTCTTGTATTCCTTCTAGCCTAGTTTCATGAAGCTCCATTGTTGAGAAGAATTCCTCCAAGGTGGTTACTTCTAAGTTCTTGGAGATATAAAATGAGTCCACCATGGAGCTCCATCTTGAGGACCGGGGGAAAGCATCTATGGCCTTCATTACCATATCCCGATTGGAGAGCATCTCTCCTACACTCGTTAGCCCAATTAATATTTCTTTAATTCTAGAATGTAGGGAAGTTACCTTTTCTCCCTTTTCTAATTTAATGTTCGAGAGTTGGGAGCGGAGGAGGTCTCTTCTTGCTAGCTTAGCCTCCAAGGTACCTTCATGAAGCTCCACTAGCTTCTCCCACATCTCACTAGAACATTCCCCTATCCTATTGACTTCTTGTTGGGGGAGGACATTGTATAGGTGGTGCTTGGCCTTTGAATTTGCCAAGTATTATTCTCTTTGCCTTTTGCTCCACCTCGATTTCTCCAATGGCTCCCCATCCTCGTTCCTAGGCAACTCGAAACCGTTTTCCATTATTAAAAGGATTTCAAAGTCGGTTTCGAAGAATACCTCCATTCTCTTTTTCCACCAAGAGAATTCGCCGTCGAACTTCGGTGGGTGGATGTTTGAGCCGGCCTCTTTAGATGAAGTGTTTGTTGCGGCGGTTAGTCCTCGACAAACGACTTGGCTCTGATACCACTTGTTGGGTCGGATCGATTGATCTATTGGCCGGCTAGAGGGGGCGAATAGCCCTCGTTCGTTGGTCGTCGTATTTTGCTCATCTACAAAACGTTAGCGCAAGCGGAAGCAATTAACTAAGACAAGCAAATAGACATAAAACAAAGACAATACAAACACGGAGATGTAACGTGGTTCACGGCTACGCCGCTAATCCACGGTCCGATTCGTCCACGGTGAATCACTCCGCAATCTATCCACTAGATCTCTCCTTTGCACAAAGCTAGGTAGAGGTAACCTCTTTACAACAACACTCCTCTTACAAATATAATGAAAATAAGCTTGGGTAAGAGGATGGAAAGCTTTAGGGAACTTTGGGAGAGTGTTAGAGTGTAAGCATTAGCCTCCCAAACCCTTACCCCCTTCCTTTTTATAGAGGAAGAGGGTTTCTTCCCGTTGACACAGGAGCAGTCGACTGATGGCACCCATCAGTCGACTGGTGCTGTAGCCGTTGCCCAATAACGGCCGCTTTCCACGTTGGATACTATCCAACTGGTGATCGCATCGCCGACCGATGGCACCCATCATCGACCGATGTCAATACCGAGTCCTCAACGCAGGACGACTCCATTCTCGTGCGTCTGCACAAGGATATCGGGCCGATCGCTGCCGTCTTGGCCGATCGATTGATCACCGCCGACCGCCTATTCCAGCAAATGATCGATCAACTTGATTCAGCCACATTAGACCAGTCGATCGACCCATCGACTCAGAGAAGTCGACTACCATGAACTGGCAGTCGACTGGTGTCGGGAAAACTCATCCGACACTTGGCCAAATGGCCAAGTTTCACCTAAGAGCTACCCTTCCCGGGTTACAATCGCTCACTCTCATCCCTCGGAGTCCCTCGCCTTTGAAGTTCTCTTCGTTCGCGGCCACGTCCCTCGGCAGCATCAGGCACACGGCTCTGCAATGCTCCTTCGCGTCTCTTGCCTCGAAGTCTACTTCCTCCGGCTTCACTCCAAGCTCCTCGTCCGGCGGTCCCTCTGATGCTCCAAGCGCACGGCTTCCGAAAAGCTATACTTCACTGACTCAAGGCACGAGTCATGAGATGTGAAACTCGCCATGGCTCCATGTGCGAATTACTAAGTCCTGCACGACTTCAACGCACATATCAAATCAACATATCAAACTAACTTAAACCCTTTGCCACACCATCAAAACCATATTACGGCAAGAGATTGCCCTAACAGATACCTCTAAAAGTCAACTGGTAAGGGTAGCAGTCGACTGCTGGTCAAGGATCAGCCTCGAGAAGAGTCAAAGATTATCTTCATTTCTCAAGGGCTAGGTGGCATCACCTCATGAAACTTCATCTCAACGATTAGGGTTTCACAAGGCTATAAAATAAGGTGTTCTCCACCCCATTTCCATCATTCAAAGTGCTCCCAATAGCTTCCGAAACACCGCTCTTCTACAACGATCTCCCTACGATGAAGCGTTGCCGAAACGATGACAACCTGAGCTCAATCTTTCATTCTTTAAGTTGTCAGTAAAAATCTTACTTAAAGTTTATTTCAAGTTTGTAATCTTTTTTTTTCAGAGCTTTAATCGCAACAAGAAGAGGGGGAGTGTCCCTCTATCTCTAGTTCATGATATTTCTTGTACTTGCTTACTCCTACCTCTAAAGAGGAGGAGTGTTTTTAGTGCTTTGCCCTCCGTACACGGTCTAGGACCGTTAGGGCCTTGGATTAGCAGCCGAAGGGTTGAACCAAGTAAAAACAAAGAGTGTTTTATTTATTTTCCACTGCACTTTACTCTTATCACTTTTCTTAATCGAACGAATTTGAAAAGTTTTCTCTTGCGCTATTCACCCCCCCCTCTAGTGCTCGAATCGATCCAACAGTTAGTTATATATGAGATATCCTAAGACAATCACCATATGGTTGTACCATTTATTGGATAAATGAAGATTCACTATTTGAGTATACATGTTTTCATGTATTTGATTGGATCTTAAACTCATTTACTGAATGTTCACAATACGATTCACAGCATGAGAGAATTTTTGATTGAACCACAACTCGTGAGTATCTCTACATGTGTAATTGTGATGTATTGGAATTATTCCTAGTCGATGAACTGATGCATTCGGACGCCATCAATTCTGTTGAGACTAGCATGAGTTATACTCTTTGGTTTATCCAAGCAGTTGTTTCTCACTTGCGGGAGACATTGGGATGTCTGGAGTTAACCGTGGATACTAGTTATGGTAACTAGTTCATTGGAGTGACTAGTTGTATGACTTTATATGGTTCTCTACATATATGGATATGTCAATGAAGTTCTTACTGTAGCTTAAGTGCGATGTTCCTTCGACTTGCAGTATTCAAGTCATCTTGGCCATGAAGACTTATGCTTTGACATCTTAAGCAAGCATCTCCAAGGAGATGTGGACCCAGGATGATTGGGTATAAGTCGAAGTGGCCGAAGGTGTTTGAATAGACTACAGAGGATTCACCGCTCCTTGCGAGGAGATGTATACCCTATGGTCTCTCGTTGGATTGTTACTAAAGTCTTTGGCCAAAGCATTACATGTTTAAAGTATGATACTCTTGGATACATGTACAGTAACTAGAATTCGGAGGAAGAGGAAGTAATACTTGGGTTAGGTGTGACATGGTCAGCTTAGTGAGGGCTGACACAATAGACTATGTCTTAACCAAGTAGGTATAAGATGTGTGAAGGGAACGGGGCACGACTCACTGTAGCTGCTGAAAGGTTTCAGAAGTTGTTCTAGGGTCAACCATTGATTTTCTGATTAATTGGGAATCATAATGTACTACTAGGTGCCACTCATGATTATTCTATAATTATGGTTAATTATAGATGACCAACATGAATCGGAAACCTATTTGGTCACACGCACTATGAGTGTTATTTGAAGGATTTAAAACGAGTTTGAGAATGAGATTCTCAGATCGAGAGAAACTTGGTTTGGTTGGACCAAACATGGAGCGAGCATGAAATTGTTTTAGTCGCATCAGAAGCATGGATGGGCTGAGTCTCATAAAAACATGATGAATGAAACAAATTGGTTTGGTTCTAATCTATTGGTGGAAAATAAACCAAAGTGGTTTGGTTTGTTTTAAACGAATGAACCAAAATTGGTTCGGTTCATTTTAACTTAAAATAGACCAATGCGGTTTGGTTTATTTTAACTTAAGTTGAAGGAGTGGGTTAATTGGTTTTGGTTGTGAACCAATAATCCTTTGAGAAAAGGTTTAGAGAAAAGGTCTTGAGAAAAGGCCTTCAGAAAAGGTCTCTAAATGGTTAAGAGATACGTTCTCTGTAAATAACGGGGTTCAGAGATAACCCGTGTTATATTTTAGGTTTTTGAAACCCTAGCCTTTTCTCTTCTCTCCTTCTCTTGTGCTTGTGTGTCACCCTTGGTGTTGCCACTGCCCAAGCCCAGCCGTCGGCCACCTTCAGTAGCCGGTTAGTCACCGAGTCGTCGTCCATCCACCGGCCAGTAGTCCAGCTGCCGGCCACCTCCAGCTGATGGCCACAAGGCTACCGCCAACCACTTGTTTGGCTGGCCACCTCCTCCACCAAGCTACCCTCTTGGACAGCTTGTGTCCTTTGCGATGAGAGCATCATTTAACCAACATTTGGAACTCTGGCAGTGACCTTGCCGAAGATTGGATCTCCGATAATCCTCTTTGGTGGAGGATCGAAGTTTTGTCAATTGGTTGACGAAAACCGCTTTCGAGAAGCAAGTTTACCAAACTCATTTTTGGATTCAAATTGAATTTGAATTGTGATAATCTCTTAGATCACAACGTTTTCGACACGAGACTAGTATCCTGTGTAAAGATGGGGCTCATAGCTTGTTGAAGCTATCTCGATGTGGATACGGATAGAGGGGAAACTTATGAGGGTCGCTAAAGTTGATGCCAGTTCCACTTCACATAATCCATCAGGTATACCTAGAGTAGTTTTCTTTATTGTAAAATTTGAAATGACGATTATGTCTACACTGTTGTATCCTGCATGCATGTGGTGTGTGTATTGTAATAAGTTAGTTATTACTTGTTTTTGCTTCCAGTATGTGCATATTTATGAAACATGTTCGAACGTACACCCACGTCGATGTCGGGGAAATCCAACAACCCCTACTTTGTGTTTGGCACCCCGTTGTTCTTGAAGGTGATGCCACGTTACTTCTTGTTCGTGGAGGATGGTTGATATGTGCTCGCGTGGGTGTAAATACATGGGCTACCATCGGACTGTTGGACTTACCGTGTGCTTAGTTGGATAGGTTCGGAGATAGCTGGCCGATGTATATGGATAAGATGACACGAACGCATGAGTGGATCACTTTTGCTCGCCTTCGTATTGAGGTTGATAGGCAAGCCTCGTGGGTACGGTGGGTACCGATTGAGCTGCCCACAGGGGCCAAGGTGGATCTACGAGTGGTCTATGAGGTCATTCTAGACTTTTGCGACATTTGCTGATATCTTGGACATCAGACTGGGTTGTGTAAATGGGAGGATACTCAGAATGGTTAGCAGAGTGAGCAACACCCGGTCGAGCAGGGGGGTGGTCGCTGATGCACCAGTCCCTACACAGGTTCAGGGTAGACACTCTCCCTCTCGATGTCGAAGGGAGGCTACGTGCAGTAGGGACTATGTCAACCTACTTGTTGCCACTGCAGAGGGCACCACCCACACAACAACTGTGCCTCCGACCCAAGCAGACAGCGACCAGGCAATGCACCAGGCCCTTGCGGTCAGCGATCAGAGGCCAGGTAATGCACCCAACCCTTGCGGGTAGGGGCCAGGTAGTGCACTAGGCTCTTATGGTCAGTGGCCAGGTAGCGCATCCGACCCTTGCGAACAACACCCAGGCAGCGCACTCGCTGCGTGCTGCTCAGCAGGCGCAGGAGGTCATGTGTGGCATAGGGTCAGAAGACGCATCATCTAGCCTATGCATGGCTAGGTTAAACAACCCTCTAGTGGGCACCAGACATATGTACAATGCAGGTGAGCCTACGGACAATGAGCCGATGAGTGCCACGACCAACACAAATGGAATTAGCAAGAGTGTAACCTTGGGATTTGTGGACACCGAGACCACTGACGATGGGGCGAGTAGCAGCAAGGCAGCACTCCCCGATCAGGGGGGTGAGATGAGCTGGCAGTCGGTTGGAAGGAGACGGGTAAGAGCATCCTGTGCTCATCATTCATGAAGATAGTGACATCGAACATCAGGGGCTTCCATAAGCCCCTGAAGCATTGGGGGGGGGGGGGGGGGTTCATCACCTCCTCAAGAGAAAAGGGATATCGGTGCTCGGCTTGCTTGAGATGAAACTCATGGAGGATCATCTCCCTACCATTCTTAAACGTCGCTTCATCGGTATAGATTATGTTCACTATTTTGGTTCCTCTAATCGTGGACATATTTTGGTTATTTTGGACAAACACCAAGTCACATTGGAGCTTCTTGAGGTGGAGGAACAATACATTCATTGCCGCTTACATTGTCTTGTCACCAAGAAGTCTTTCCTTGTTTCGTTTGTGTATGGTCTCTACTCGATTATCACCCGGAGGCCGCTTTGGAGTGCCCTTACTCGCCTAGGGGAGGTCATCTCCGAGCCTTGGATAGTGATGGGTGATTTCAACTCGTACCTTAGCATGGAGGACAAGGAGGGTGGCCAACCACCCTCTAATTATCATCTACGGGATCTCAACGTGTTGGTGCATACATGCGGTTTGGCGGATCTCAACTCTATTGGATGTCGTCTCACATGGACCAATGGTATGGTTTCTTCCAAGCTTGATCATGCTATGATTAATTCACATTGGATGACAGTGGCTTACGAAAGCCTTGCGGAGTTCACACCATTGGGATGCCTATCGGATCATTCATGTTGCATTGTGTCCACATTCAAGTGGGAGGGTTGCATCATGCAACCCTTTAAGTTCTACAACACATGGACGTTGCACGGTGACTTTCAAAGCCTAGTGTTAGAGGCATGGGGTGAGACGGTGCTGGGTGTCGCACAATTTACCCTCAAGGCTAAGCTTACATGGCTTAAACAGAGGTTGCGCGAGCTTGATCGTCTACACTTCAACCACATCACCGAGAGGGCCAAGAGAGTGACAATTGATCTTGAGGAGGAGCAGTGCACCTTACTAGTTGGTGCTGAGGGACATCGTGTGCCATTGGACGCTGTCCAGGCAAGCGTAGGGAGTGGAGGCACCTATGGGCAGTGCACGTAGATTGCCCCTGCAGGGGCATGCACACAGGTGGTTGACGGTAGGTTGGGCATCGATAGCGGCACCTGACGAGCATATGCGGAGCTGCAGTGGAAGGCCACCTTGCTTGCAGATGCGGAATGACTATTTTATCAACAACGGGCAAAGTTGGCCTATCTAAAGGGAAGCGACCACGACACTTGGTTCTTCCATGACATGGTCAAGCAAAACAACAAGAGGAATGTCATTGTCTCCCTCACAAAGGAGAGCGGTGAGCGGACGACCAGCATGGGGGACATCGTTGACCAGTTTGTGTGACACTTCTCCACGCTTTTAGGTGCAGTGCCCTGTTTGGGCGGCAGCTTACTATTGCCCAGGCTGACAGCTTGTGTCGGGTGGTTTGTGCACAGGATGTTTCGAAGGTGCTGAAGGACATTGGTGCAGACAAAGCTTCGGGACCAGATGGGTATAATGCTAAGTTTTATACTCCTACTTGGGACATTGTTGGTGCAGATTTTATGGCGGTAGTCGAGGAGTTCTTTTGCACCGAGCGGCTACTCAAACAATGGAATCACACCTTGATCGTTTTGGTGCCGAAGTCGACGCATGCTACAATTGTGAATGACTACCAACCCATCTCTTGTTGTACAGTATTCTATAAGGCTATAGCGAAGATCATAGCTGGGCAGCTAGCGGAGGTCATTGATGACATACTTGACCCGACACATGCGGCTTTTGTCAGAGATAGGAACATAGGTGCGAAGATTCATCTTGCGTAGGAGCTTCTTTGGAAATACGCACGCAAGCGGGTTTCTCTAAGATGTACACTCAAGATTGATCTAAGGAAGGCTTTGTGTTAGTGTCAGCCCTTAGTGCCAATCATGAGATGATTGATTAGGGATCATGTGTATCATATTTCATTAATAAAAGGCAAGGATTGTTTATTATATTTAATTTATGCATGTGTCAGCTAAAATAAATATAATAATGCCCTTGAATAGTAGGTTCTAATCTAACATTTATCAATTGGTAGAATTGATTGTGAGAAGTTGTAGAGAATACTATTTTTAATATTTCTAGTCAAGTATTAATATACAAGGGCAATATTAATACATTGAGACTAGCATGTAGGTCAATGGATGACTTGATCTCACAAGTCATGGATATGTGATATAACATTGATACATGGGTATATATATTGGAGAATATATATATTGAATTGACCCGCTATGAGAAAATATCATG
Organism: Wurfbainia villosa; assembly: GCA_025175895.1. NCBI lineage: Eukaryota > Viridiplantae > Streptophyta > Magnoliopsida > Zingiberales > Zingiberaceae > Wurfbainia > Wurfbainia villosa. Next base: position 41,916,295 of record CM045998.1, on the reverse strand, counting down.
GATCGTTATATGAGTGTCATATACTTTCTCATGTGACTATTGGTATGAATAGTCCTTAGACCTGAAGTCACTACGGTTCCCTACATAAGGAGTTATGTACTTTGGTATCGTCTAACGTCACATCGTAACTAGGTGCACTATAACGGCGATCACTGGGTATGTTGTAGGGGATCGGTATGGCCGGCTAGAGGGGGGTGAATAGCCCTCGTACATTGGACGTCGTAAATTGCTCGTCTACAAAAGATTAGCGCAAGCGGAATATACAAATACAAAGAAAAAGACAAACAATAAAACAAACGCTAACACGATGGTATAACGTGGTTCACGGCTACGCCGCTAATCCACGGTCCCTGATTCGTCCTCGGTGAATCACTCCGTTAAACCAATCCACTAAATGGTCTCTCCTTTGCACCAAGCTAGGTGGAGGTAACCTTTACAAATCAAGCACACTCTTCTTACAAATAGAATGGAGTAAGAACAGGTAAGAAGAGTTTAGAGCTTGTGGGGCACTAGGAAGATTGTTTGGAGTATGAGCATTAGCCTCTCAAAGGCTCACACCCTCTCTTTTTATAGAGAGGGCTAACTTCTTCCCGTTTGCCGCCATCGACCGCCGCCGCTTCGCCGATCATTATACAAACGGCCTCCGAACACGCCGGATCCCGACCGCTGTAGTCCAACGGAACTTGGCCGATCGATGGACCTCATCACGATCGGCCGCTCCGTAGTCGACCGCCTGGGCCGGCTACGAACGGTTCTGCGTGGTCAAACCCTTATTGATCACCGATCCGCCGCAGAATGATCGATGATCTTGGCAATGATCGCCCACGATGGGCCGATCACGCCACAATCCGGGCCAATGATACCGCCGAACTCACTGATTGAGCGATCGCCATGACATGGCAATGACCGTGTCGGAAAACCCATCCGACACTTGGCCGATGGCCAAGTTTCACCTAAGAGCTACCCTTCCCTGGTTACAATCGCCACTCTCATTTCTGAGTCCCTTGCCTTCGGTTCTCTTCGTTCTCGCCACGCCCCTCGGCAAAGATCAGGCGCACGGCTCTGCAATGCTCCTTCGCGTCTCTTGCCTCGAAGTCTACTTCCTCCGGCTTCACTCCAAGCTTCTCGTCCGGTGGTCCCTCGGATGCTACAAGCACACGGCTTCCGCAAAGCTATCCTTCACCGACTCAAGGCATGAGTCATGAGATGTGAAACTCGCCACGGCTCCATGTGCGAATTACTAAGTCCTGCACGACTTCAACGCACATATCACATCAACATATCAAACTAACTTAAACCCTTTGCCACACCATCAAAACCATATTACGGCAAGAGATTGCCCTAACAATCTCCCCCTTTTTGATGTGTGGCAATCCGTTTAAGTTAGGTAAAAACATTTGATATAAATTCTAAGGTAAGAAAGCATGTAAAGATAAACATGATATAACAACATGCAATTCCCCCTTAATCCATGAAACTCTCTATGCAAATTTTCTCCCCCTATCATATATTTCTCCCCCTAAAATATATTTCTCCCCCTAAAGTGATTAACTTAAACATACTTATTTCTCCCCCTTTGACACTATCAAAAAGATTAACACTAAGTTATAAGCTCATGGCATCAAGTATAATGGAGGGAAAATATGACAAGTTGATTTAAAATTGGGTACCACTTGTTGATGGCATCAAGTATATTTCTACCACTTGTTGTAGGTTTACAAACTGAATTCGGCCTTCAATATTCATTTCAAGCCACTAGTTGATCTATCATCGATGGCAATGATCGTAGCACAAAGGAATCCGAATTTTTGATTTTCTGGACGAATTTTAGAAATGCATTATAAATTCCAGAAAATTCGAAAAATCATGAAATTTGGGGAACATATTTCTATTAAGTATATCTATCAAGGAAAAATAGTTTTTCATGAAAACTCATTATATTTTCTTGTTTTTGCCAAAAATCCAAACACTTGAAAAACCACTAGTTTTTGAGCATGTTAGTATCCATTTTAACACCTAGTCTTGCTTTGAATTGTTCCAAAACATGAATACATAGATTTTAGATTAAGAAATTGTTTTGAAAACATATGAAATATCCAACCATGATCTTTGGGAAATATGTCTATGAATTAAACATAAGCCTTCCCCATGATTGGTCTATTATTGCTATTTTGATACTTTAAATGACCATCTAAATGCCATAGGCATTAGTGGACATTTGTATCATCCTAACATCTCACTCATGCTAAGTTTTCAATCAAGGTAGCCTATGGTGAGTGTGAAATGCATCCTAGGGGGTATTTGTATATACTTAACCAATATATTCATGCAATTCTATCATGGTTAAGTATCAACCTAACAATTAACATGATCATAATGACATATATCAATCAATTCTACATTATGATCATGAAATGCATGTTTTCATCAATTTATAACCATGCATTAGGTAATATGTGATGATAATAAACAAATTATCACCTAAAGCATGATTTAAACCTATTTCTCATGATAACGTGCCAAATTTCAAAAACATAAATCATGATTGCAAATATACATAGGGATTACATTAATCATCATGATTTAAGCATTATTACCTATTTATGGGCACGTTATCATCACCCAACACTATCTAAAAAATGTTGTCCCGTCATCCTAAGTCAACCAAAATATGATATAGGTCAAGTTCATATGGTTGACTACCCTAGGGTTATTCTAACCCTTAAGGATGGATTTTGGAACCCAAAATAAATTCTTTCCTATTGGGTTCACTAAATACTCCTTGGGGATCCATTTCCTAGCAATTACTTTCTTTTTATCTTGTCCCCTAGCTATTAGGCATTTATAGGCCTTTTCATTTTTCTTTTCTTTGTATCCTAGGCCTTTCTTGTTGAAACTAGCTCTTTGGCTCCCTAAGATCATATTTAAGGTGTTGGAGCCAATTGTGAATTTCTCTAGGGCTTTGGTTAAGTAATCTACCTTTTCCCTTAATGCCCTATTTTCCTCTATGCATGCATCATTAACATTTAAAGGCATATAATCATGTGAGCATGCATCATCTAAGCTAGAAGAAATATTTTCATTTTCATTTAAGCATGCTTTTTCTAATTTTTGTTCTAGGTCCTTAATTTGATCTAGCATGCTTTTGTTCTTCTTCTTAGCTCTAAATAAGTCCTTAGTTAAGCTAGAAATCATAGAAACTATTTTATTAGGTGAGAGGTTGGTTACCATAGTTTCCATGTCCTCTTCTTCTTCGGATGATGAGGATGATGTAGAAGCTCCCCCTTCATTTGAGCTCTCTCCTCTTGAGCTTGAACCTTCATCTTCGGAGGAAGAGCAATCCAAGTCATCAAAGGCCATCAAGGCCAAATTGGTGACAAAGGCATTCTCCTCATCCGATGATGAGGAGGAGGATGAGGATGGATCATCCCAAGTCCTTGCCTTGAGAGCCTTAGCCTTTCCCTTCTCCTTTGTCTTCTTCTCCTCTTCCTTCTTTTTCTTGCTCCCCCTCTTCTTCTTCTTTTCTTCTTTCTTTTTCCTTTCTTCCTTGCTCTTGTTTAGGAGAGGACAATTGTCCCTTATGTGCCCTTCTCCTTGGCAATTGTAGCATATGACTTTCCCCCTTGGTCTTCTATTCCTATCAAAAGATTTATCAAATCTAAAATTCTTAAATGCACGTCTTACCCTCCTTACCATATAGGCTTCTTCGGTGCTATCCATGGAGGAGGAGGAAGATGCTTCGTCATCGGAGGAGGAGGTGATTTCCATCTTCTTCTTCCCCTTGTTTGCCAACAAGGCTACTCCCCTTGAAGGTTGAATTCTAGGCTCCTCTAGTATTCCTTCAAGCCTAGTTTCGTGGAGCTCCATTGTTGAGAAAAATTCCTCCAAGGTACTTACTTCCAAGTTCTTGGAGATGTAGAATGAATCCACCATGGAGCTCCACTTGGAGGACCGGGGAAAGGCATCTATGGCCTTCATTACCATATCCCGGTTTGATAGCTTCTCACCTACACTTGTTAGTCCATTTAAAATTTCTTTGAATCTAGAATGCAAAGAAATTACCTTTTCTCCCTTTTCTAATTTGATGTTGGATAGTTGGGAGCGAAGGAGATCTCTCCTTGCTAGCTTTGCCTCGGATGTGCCTTCATGAAGCTCAATTAGCTTCTCCCACATCTCCTTGGCGCTTAGGCATTCTCCTATTCGGTTGATTTCTTGTTGAGGGAGCACATTGTAGAGATGGTGCTTGGCTTTGGAGTTTGCAAGGTGCTCCTCTCTTTGCCTCTTGGTCCACCTAGATTTCTCTATTGGCTTCCCCTCTTCATCCCTAGGCAAAACGAAACCGGATTCCATTGTAATCATTATATCAAAATACGTTTCAAAAAATACCTCCATTCGCTTCTTCCACCAAGCGAATTCTCCTTCAAACTTCGGAGGATGGATGTTGGAGCCGGCCATTTTGAAAGTTGCTTGTTGTGGCGGTTAGTCCTCGACAAGCTTTCCTCGGCTCTGATACCACTTGTAGGGGATCGATATGGCCGGCTAGAGGGGGGTGAATAGCCCTCGTACGTTGGACGTCGTAAATTGCTCGTCTACAAAAGATTAGCGCAAGCGGAATATACAAATACAAAGCAAAAGACAAACAATAAAACAAACGCTAACACAATGGTATAACGTGGTTCACGGCTACGCCGCTAATCCACGGTCTCGATTCGCCTCGGTGAATCACCCGTTAAACCAATCCACTAACTGGTCTCTCCTTTGCACCAAGCTAGGTGGAGGTAACCTTTACAAATCAAGCACACTCTTCTTACAAATAGAATGGAGTAAGAACAGGTAAGAAGAGTTTAGAGCTTGTGGGGCACTAGGAAGATTGTTTGGAGTATGAGCATTAGCCTCTCAAAGGCTCACACCCTCTCTTTTTATAGAGAGGGCTATCTCCGCTCCGTATCGATCCGCCTACGAGCCGATTAACGTAGAACCCTTGACCGCGACCGATCATTCCGCTGCCTTGGCCGATCGGCCCGTCATCGATCGATCGGCCTTGCGTATCGACCGCCCACGATCGGCCGATCGCCGGCCAATCGATCCGATCGTATACCGGTCCGAACTCACTCGATTGAAGCGATCGCGCCATGACATGGCAGTCGACTAGTGTCGGGAAAACCCATTCGACACTTGGCCAGATGGCCAAGTTTCACCTAAGAGCTACCCTTCCCTGGGTTACAATCGCTCACTCTCATTTCTCGGAGTCCCTCGCCTTCGAAGTTCTCTTCGTTCTCGGCCACGTCCCTCGGCAGCATCAGGCGCACGGCTCTGCAATGCTCCTTCGCGTCTCTTGCATCGAAGTCTACTTCCTCCGGCTTCACTCCAAGCTTCTCGTCCGGCGGTCCCTCGGATGCTACAAGCGCACGGCTTCCGCAAAGCTATCCTTCACCGACTCAAGGCACGAGTCATGAGATGTGAAACTCGCCACGGCTCCATGTGCGAATTACTAAGTCCTGCACGACTTCAACGCACATATCACATCAACATATCAAACTAACTTAAACCCTTTGCCACACCATCAAAACCATATTACGGCAAGAGATTGCCCTAACATATGTAACGAATTATGCGAAGGGATGTGAGTGATGTAGATGAGATCTATCCCTCCTATATGACATGAGTGATATCTTTGGCCTCTAGATAGAGTAGGACCACGAAATGCATGACCATGCTCAAATGAGTCAATATGAGATATTGAGCTCATTTGTTTGAGTGTGTCTACTTGGGGATCAAGAAACATAAAGATCGATAAGGGGATGACATGGTCTATGCCTCATTGATTGATCTAAGATATCAGAGATAAAAAGACATCGTCATACATGATAATAGTCACGAAAAGGTTGTCGGATCTCGATGATCTTGTAACTTGGGTAGCAATGATGTATTGCTAGATGTCGCTCATTGCTTATGTATCTAAAATGATTTTAGATACATTGCCAATGTTACAAAAGCCTATAGGGTCACACACAAATGACATTCTGTTTTGGAGATGATTTCTTTTAGTTGGACTAAAAGGACAATTGAGCATATGACCAAGATTTGAGTTAGACTCAAACTGGTTAAACTTGAGTTAGACTCAAGTTGAACCATGGAAGATGATTCATCATCATGCATGATTAATTTGATTAATCATGCATAGGAATACCAAAGGGCTTGGTATTCATGATGAGAATTAAAAGAAGGGAATACCAAGGGTCTTGGTATTAAGAGAACTCTTAATGGGGAGATAATGGCATTGATGGATATGGATTAAAAGGGCCTTTTTGGTGTTCAACGTGGATGACAATTGGTGTGGCTTTTGGTGTTTGGGCGTGCAAGCCAAAAGGGCCAAGAGAGAAAGTGTTCTCTCATCTCCTCCTTCTTCTCCTTCTTCTTCCAAAAGAGTTCTTGGCATTTTGCTAGGGGTTGCTAGCACAACGTGACTCCAAAGCTAGTGTGAGTGTCAGTGTGGATACCATAGATATACGATTACCCTTACCGTATTGAGATCCGACAACGTTTGGAAAAGCGAGACTGCGAAGGGCACGCACCAAAGGTATCTTCCTCCTCTGGATAAGATCTTGACTAGATTAAAGAAAATGATTTATATAGTTTTGCATGGATCTTTGGTGGGATCAGGTATAATTATTTTTTTCACTGCGGTTGTGCGAAGTATTTGCCCGCGATGTTGTGAACATTAGATTCAGAGTTTTACCCAACATTTTGACACAGTGGATCTTGGTTTTCTATTCGCAGCTCTTGTTGGTTTTGGTCCCAACAATACTGCGATTGGATTCACGAGTGTGTTTCCACCGTTACTTACTTGGTCAACGTTAATGGCGACACCCATAGTTTCTTTCATGGTCGGTGAGGACTTAGGCAAGGGGACCCCCTCTCCCCCTTACTTTTTGACTTATGTTTGGAGGTTCTCTCGAGGCGGATGACTGAGGCATCACACCGTCTAGACTTCTATTTCCACCCCATGTGTGAGGTATGTCAGATCACACATCTTGCATATACGGATGATCTTCTGGTTTTTGCAATGGTGGATGCGCCAACCCTTTCAGTGATCTCTCGATGCTTGGAGGAGTTTGGCGGTATGGGGGGCCTAAGGGCTAATCCCCTCAAGTCTAACCTCTACATGGTAGGAGTGGATGAGAGGACGAGGAAGGAGCTCCTTACGATCATGGGATTCCAAGAAGGTACATTTCCATTCCTCTATTTAGGTATCCCATTGGCGACGGAGAAACTCCGGATCGCCAACTAAACACCTTTGCTTGATGCGATGAGCCGGAAGGTGGTGGCATGGCCAAAGCACACACTTTCATATGTGGGTCGCTTGGAGCTAGTGTGATCTGTGGTCTAAGGCATGGAGTGCTATTGGCTATCCATTCTTCCCATGCCGACGGGGGTTGTGGACAAGCTTTACGGGATATGCCGGTCTTTCATGTGGTCAACCAAGCACCCAACGATCTCTTGGAGCACCTTATTCCTTCCCAAGGAGGAGGGTGGTTATGGCCTTCGTGATTTGGCATCTTGGAACACCGCCTTGCTTTGCCGGACGCTATGGGATATACACTGTAAGGCGGATTCAGTGTGGGTGAGGTGGGTGCACCATAAATACCTTGCCCGTGTGGAAATATGACATTGGCAAGTCAAGGCATCGGATTCACCCTTGCTCAAGAGGCTTGCTCGGATTCGAGATCTCATAGCGCAGCGGACGGGGGGGGGGGGGCATGGAAGTAGCCCGAGTGACATTGGAAGCCTGGTTCGCTATGCCAGCTAGACAAGGAGCGCACAACCCCTCGGAGGGGCTAATGGTGGCACACGATGTAGGCAGCAAGTGGCCAGCAGCCCTAGCCATGCAGACAACCCCCATGTGGGACAAACAGTGGAGTGCAGTGCGGTCTTTCTGCACACCATGGTAGCTCGGGCGCCAGGCATGCTAGCTACTCGGGATGGGGGGTTGACATCAACAGCGACTCGCGGTGTGGCCAGATGGAGCATCGTGGGGTTGTACAGTTGGGGAGGCGTGGGGCAGTTGTTGCAGCACATGACTTTTTTCAACCCTGTGGCCAGGCGATACATTAGGTATCGGTGGTGTGGAGGCCGAGCATCATGCCCAAGCATCGATTTGCATATTGGCTTGCAGCACATGGATGACTTCGGACAGCGGATAGGATGTCGTATGAGCCGATAAAGGAATGCTCACTTTGTCACGAGGCGAATGAGTCCAATTCTCACATATTCTTCAGATATCGGGTTACACAATAGTCGTGGGATGAGGTTTGGGCTTAGCTACACATCCGTCTGACAATTCTCTCCATAGCTCGTCTCTTCCGTGCCTTCCGAAGCGAGCTTTGGGGCAAAGGACGTCTGCGGAGGATGCATGATCTAGGCATATCCTGTATGATTTTTCTAGTTTGGCAGACTCATAATAAGATGCATTTTGAAGGAATTGAGCCTTGTATTGAAAGGATGTTCCTTAAGATACAAACTCATGTTTATCGCTTTGCGGATATTTAGGTGATGTACACATTTTAACCTCATTTATATATTTACCTTTCCCAAAAAAAGAAAAAAGTGAGAAGTTATGGGTAATTTTAAAAAAAAATAATAATAAAGGATAGATTTTAAAATGAATCCAAATGTCGAGTAGCTTTTTAAAAATTTATTGATGTTAAAATATCTACAAAGTTTGTATTTTATTGTAAAAATATTTATGAGTGAATTAGGTTCTAATTTAAAAAAGGTAAAAAATAAAACACTACAAGAAAAATGAAAAATAGCGACAAAATATTAGCGATGAATTGTTAATTCGTCACTAGATCTAGGAGTTTATGACGAATATCTTCATTGTCGTATACAATATTACTTTTGCGACGAAATAGTAATAATTCGTTGCTAATATAAAATATATTAGCGACGTGTAATTTTATTTCGTCGCTAGACTAAGAATTAACGATGAAATGTATTTTATGTCGCTAATAAGTGAAATTGCACGACGATATTTATAAATTCATCGCCAATAATAGCAGTCGAATTGGCAGCTCGACTGATACTTAACAACGAAATAAATAGTTATTCATCGCAAACTATTCAGTCGAGTGAACTCGATTCTGTGGCCCGACATTTTTGATTTAGCGATGAATATTTATAAATTCGTCGCCAATAATAACAGTCGAATTGGTGACTCGATTGATACTTAGCGATAAAATAAATAATTATTTGTTGCTAACTATTCAATCGAGTGGCCAGTCAAGTGAACTCGATTATGTGGGCCGATATTTTTGATTTAGCGACGAATATTTATAAATTCATCGCCAATAATAGCAATCAAATTGGCGACTCGACCGATACTTAGTGACGAAATAAATAATTATTCGTCGCAAACTATTCAATCGAGTGGTCAGTCGAGTGAACTTGATTTTGTGGCGCGACATTTTTTGTCTTAGCAACGAAAATGTAAATATTCGTCGCTAAGATAATAAATATTAGCGACGAATAAATCATATTTCGTGGCTAAAATACACGAAAAAACCTTACCCCATGTCGATTCTCCCATTTTCTCTGCACGACTTCCTCTCTTTCGGCGATTTTTTTCTCTCCGATGATTCTCCGTGCGACTCTTCGGTGACCAGCTCCAGCGAGAAGCTCCAGCGATAGCTCCGGTGCCCTAGCTTCCTCTCTAATGATTCTCCACGCGACTCTTCGCCGACCAGCTCCGGCAAGAAGCTCCAGTGAAAGCTCTGGTCTCCGGCCTCGGACCTCCTTCTCCAGCTCCAGTGGAACAACTTCTCAATGTCCGGTGGAAAGCTTGATCGGTAACAACTTTATTTTGATATCTGTTTATCAATGCACATGAAATTTCATCTGTCAATTTCTCAAAATCATAATTTGAGCTTTAGAAATTTGTTTAGGTCAGGAAATTTTTATTTGCTGCATAATGAAAAAAATATTGATAGTTGAATCATTATTTAATTCTCTTTATTTGAATATGATGGTTCTATTTTTAGCCTGAGTGACTATACCACTGCTTGAACTTGCCTAGCCATAAGTTTTTTGAAGCACATTTGTAGTTATATCAAGCAATTAAGTAATAGTCATTGAAACTAAGTTTGTTGCATATATATCCATGTGTGATTATGATGTAGTGAATTTATCGTGTAACGGAACCTTAATGTTAGGAAATTCTTCCATTTGATAACACTATCAACTAAAATAAGTGTTATTTATGCATGCCTAATTAATATCTCATAGATACTATATTCAAGACCAATTAGGTGAACATGAAAATGAGAGAAAATAGTTTGAAATCTAATAACATGTCCATAGTAAATTCATATAATTTGACCCTACAACATTTGGGACTAACACGTTGTAACATGTTGTGTCCATCGTAATAACATGTTGTGTGAGGTTTAAATTATAAATTTTTTAAATTATTTTGTATGTGATAACTACATTTAAGTTGATAAATTTCTTTTATTGAAAATTAACATAAAAATTATTTTATATATGGTTAACTAGGGTTCAAAAATATAGATAAAAATTGGATAACAATTCAGAATTAGATTAGTCTTGAATATATAAATGGGTTGAATCAGTTTATAAGTATGGCAGAAAATTACATGATCAATCTGAATCTATCAAAAATTCGTTGTCCATGTCGATGGTGTGGCAATTTGTTTCAATATGAATTAGTTATGTGCGAGGACATCTTTATAGGTGGGGATTCGATAGATTATATAAAGTTTAGAACTTTCATGGATAAGCTTCTACATCATTCAATAGTATAAATATTCTCAATCAAGATGGAGATGATTTTGATATTGAAGTACATGATTTCGAAGACGATTTTGAAGATATGTTTACTGATTTATGAAATGTCGAAAATATAAACAACAATGAGCCTCAATCAGATGATATCAATGTAAACAGGAATGCAAATGATTGTAGATGAAATTATACTTCAATGTTGGAAAAAAGAACAAAAAGAATTGTATCCCAATTGTACTAATTTTTCAATTTTCAATTTTGTGGTGAAGCTAATGCATGTGAATGTGTTAAATGGCTGGAGCAATAAACCTTTTGATATGTTACTTCAGTTATTGCAAGAGGCATTTTCTAAATCGAATGTGATTCCAAACTCTTATTATGAAGCCAAAAAATTAATGAAAGAGTTAGGATTGACATATGAGAAGATACATGTCTGTAAGAATGATTGTATATTATTTTGGGATGAGCATGAGAATAAGGATGCATGTCCAGTGTGCAAGGTGTTAGTAATATATGAGAGGTGTCTTAAGGCAATCTCCTTAAGGTTGTACCATTTATTTGATAAATGAAGATTCACTATTTGAGTATACATGTTTTCATGTATTTGATTGGATCTTAAACTCAATGTCCGCAATACGATTAATAACATGAGAGAATTTGTGATTGGATCACAACTAGTGAGTATCTCTACATATGTAATTGTGATGTATTGGAATTATCCCTAGACGATGAATTGATGGATTCTGACGCCATCGATTCTGTTAGGACTAGCATAAGGTATACTCTTTGGTTTATCCAAGCAGTTGTTCCTCACTGGCTGGAGATATTGGGATGTCCGAAGTTAATCATGGATGCTAGTTATGGTAACTAGTTCATTGGAGTGACCAACTGTAAGACTTCATATGGTTCTCTGCATATATGGATATGTCGATGAAGTTCTTACAGCAGCTTAAGTGCGATGTTCCTTCAACTTGTAGTATTCAAGTCATCTTGGTAATGAAGACTTATACTTTGACATCTTAAGCAAGCATCTCTGAGGATATGTGGACTCAAAAAGATTGGGTATAAGTTGAAGTGGCCAAAGGTGTTTGAATAGCCAACATAGGATTCACCGCTCCTTGCGAGGAGATGTATACTCTATCGCCTCTCGTCGGATTGTTACTAAAGTCTTTGGCCAAAGCATTACATATTTAGAGTATGGTACTCTTGGATACTGATGCACGCGATCGCGACCTCAAATCTCGTGACAAAGGCCGTTGAGGACTTGAAGCGCGCGCTCACGCTCAACGCTCGCAAGTGCACGGATATCGTCAAGTAATAAAAGATTATTGATCCCACAGGGACTGGGATTCGAATATCGATATGTTCAATGGTTGTAATTGTTCAAATGTAACTCTAAGAGGTTTCTATTAGTGAGGGCTGTCGGTGGACTATACTCTATACGATGTCACACGGAGGATGAAGGGAGTGTGCCGAGGTCTTCAAAGGTGATTCTAGGACTTCGGTTTCGCTTATGTGTCACAAAACAATGCTGTCAATTGGCATTGTCTAGATGTTTAGCTATGGTTTTGTGAAAGGGACATCATACACTCTCCCGATGAGCCACCGCATCTACCAGGAGCTATCTCCGCCTAAAAGGATGGGATAGACGGTATGAGGATGCCGAATCAATCCCTACGATGAACCGTTTCCGATTCCATCGTACCCTTCTATCCACGGTTACAGGAGATCAAGTTTACCCCTAGGTTCCTTGTATAAAATCCCCTAAATCTTAGATACGAGGGCTGTCACCCCTCGTATCGCCTAAGCACAATAGGTAGAAAACCAAACACGCATAGATATAGTAAAAACAACTATCAATTGCCAAATTAAACTCAAAGGCAGAATTTAACATGAACCAACATTGTAATGTGCACACAAGCTACTCCCTAATACTAGAATCGAAAGAACTACTCCATGTATATGAAGGAAGAATCACAAAGCATGTTTATGTTCGAATACATAAGGAATAAAACGTAAGAACAAAGGATTACAATGCTTTAGTGGTCTTCTCTCCATCGTTGAAGTGCAACGCGTGGACCTCCGGCGGCGTTCCTCCTCCCCGTTGTGAGTTCCCAAAATTTTTAGGGCTTCAGCGTGCCGTCCTAACCGTCGTGCCTCCACCCTAGGGTTTGGGTAGATCCATCCTTATATAGCATCACCTTTGACCACTGCAAAATTCGGAAAAAGTCCTAGTCGCACAAATCTGGGGGGCCGCCACACGGCCGTGTGTTTCCACATAGTCAGGCCATGTGCAGCCCTAAGTTGGTTGATCTCGCCCATTGGACACGGTCGTGTGTAGCCACACGCCCTAGCCGTGTCCCACTCTGCGTTTAGCTGCAAAATGTCCGTCTTTTGCTCCGAAAGTGCACCTTTTTCTCCCGAAATGCTAACCTGCACCCAAAAGTACAAAGAGCAGACCTCCAAACTAGAAAATAGGAAATGTGTACAAAATAGAATAACATATGCATGAAACTAACATAAAATGTAACAAGATGTGAGCAAAAACTACTCCTAAAACCCTATATATTTCGCTCAATCACTTCCCCCAGACTTAAATCTTTGCTTGTCCTCAAGCAAACCTTAGTACCATGAAATTTAAAAAGAGATTGTTCCATACTTAGCATGTCAACTAAATTTATCAAGTGGTATTTACAATCAAAGCAGAATAAATATGTTCTAGAAATTCACTAAGTTAGCTCCTCGTGCTCGTGCTAAGCAAATCATTCTTAGGGGATGACCATTCTATAGTGAGTTAAGTCATCACCCCATAGCTTTCCTACGGTTTCCTGCTCTTAGGCACTTATCTATCCAAAGCGAGGGTCGCTCCCTAGATCTAGCATAAAGTCTCAAAGGCATGCTCGGTATTGAGAGAAATTGGTAGGTGTTTCCCCAGTAACTTAACTCGGTCTCAAAGGGGCACCTAGTCATTTCCACCCACGACAACTATTTTTTTATCCCTCATAATCTTCTCTCTCTTCTCTTTTTTTTCTTTTTCATCTTTTTCTCTTTCTCTCTCTTTTTTTTTCTTCTCACTGGGATTTTGATTTTTCCAAATGGGCTTACACAATCCGAGCATCTCTAGTAACTAAAATGCTAAACCTAGAGTCACCTATGGATTCCAAAGTACTAGACTACTAAGATGAATCATAACTAGGTATGTACTAGATTATCCCTTTCAGAATGTTCGACATGTGTAAGTGTAAAAAAATAAAGCTAACCAATGTAAATCTAGAACATTCATTAGAGCGAATAAAATAAAATACCATGAGATAAATGAAGTTAAGCTACCTATGGGAATAACTCATGTAAGCAACTTTTTATAAATACTACTGAGGCAGCTTTTATAGATAACAAAGACTAAGTGCTGAAAGAAATTCAACAACCCATGCATGAATAAATGAATAAAAACACTAGAAAAGAAACTTCTACTAGGAAACAAAATAAAATCAACTTTGGGGTCCTCTCCCCCAGACTTAAATAAAAAGATACCTCTAGTATGGTGGACAAGGTAGAAAGTTTGGGAGCCTCGGCATCTCTAGATCCTAGGAGAACCTGCTACTGAGCCGCTGATGTTATATGTACATGTGGTCGATCTGGGAGCTGGTGGATGCAGCGGCTGCTCGGTGCTCCTCCTCCCTAGCCCACTGTGCCTATTGGGCATGCATGTGTTGTCGCATCTCCCTGCGGTAGGCGACCTCATCCTGGCGATGAGTAGCCTCCTCCTGGAAGTATATGCGGGCCTCATCGTAGAGCTCCTCAGCCCACTGGAAGTGCTCTCGGAATCCCTGGAACTCCGCCTGCTGGTAGGCACTCTGCTCCTCCCATTGCTGCCTTTGCATTTGCTGCTCGGTGTATATGTCGTTGAGGCGCGATCAGAACTTTGAGAAATCATAGGCCGACGTACCTGCATCCTGCTCAAAGGTGGAAAAATATGGTGGTGCAGGCACAGACTCATGTCGTCATGGACTAGGTGGGCTCCTATGCATGTGTGGACTGGAGGGAGAGTGATATAAAGGTGGAGAGATGGACACCGATGTGGATGGTCCCTCATGTGGATGAGACTCCACTATCAGGTCCAAGCGCCAGTTGGCACGTGTAGTGATGGTGGTACGATCAGGGTCGTGGAGCCTAAGGGCCGTCAAATTTTTCCTTACAAAGCATAAGGAGTCTCCTTCTCTCACAATCATCTTCATGGCCATGCACACTCCTAGGTTGATCCTAGGGCTCCCCTCTATACTTTCTAATGTAGTGTAATCGTACCCCATCCTATGGTAAATGTGGGTAAGTAGGCCTCCCACATTAATCTCTCCTCGTGCCGCTTTGTCCATCTTCACTAAGTGTCTGATGAAGTGGGACCCTACATCGATGATACTCCTTTCTTGTAGCATATCCCAGAGGCAAAGCAGCTCGCTAGATCTAACTACACCGTCACTCTTCCCACGACCAAATATAGTACTGGCCATGATGCGGTGGAGGTATTGAAAGATGGGGTTTTGGAGGCGCAACGCTTTGGCCCTAGAAGGGTCATAAGCGTGCTCTCCCGTCAACTCGGTCCAAAATACCCGAGAGTTGAACCCAATAGGGATTCTTCTCTCACCCAAACTTGGCAAGACAAAGCATGAATTCCATTGGTGAAGGGTCCATTCATGCTCAATGTTAAAAATCCTAAAAGTTATCCTACCCTCCTCGCTCTCTCTACCCGTTAAAATTTCTGCCTCTAAGGAACTCAAAAATTCTAGAACTATCCTAGGGTAGGTTGGGTGCCTTATTCCCATCATCTCTTCCCACTCCATTTTTGCAAATAGGGCTTGAATATCACCCAACAACCCTAAATACTCTAGCAAATCTTCATCTAAGTACCTAGTAGCAGTGAGTTTACGAGTAGAGAGCACATTATATCTATCTCTATGTTCATGATTGCGAAAAAGAAGAGTGGGTAGGGCGTTACCCTCCTCCAGAGCTTGAGGGGCGTTGGCTCTCCTTGTTTGTTGCTCTAAAGCACCGGATCGAGGTGCTACATGCTTGGTCCTCCTCATCCTTGCTTCTTTTGGCTTCCTTTGAGGTTAAAAGTGCTTCTAGATGGTGGGGAAGACGAAACCACACAGCTAGGGCAAGAGCTTTCGAAGCACACGACATAAATGGGGTGAAAACACACGGCTCGCCCCTTTTAATCTCGCATGACACGACCATGTGAAAACACACGGCCAGGCCATGTGCGCCTCGGGTCGGTCGGGCACAACCGTGAGAAAACACACGACCAGGCTATGTGTCCCCATTTCTCTCCCCATTTTGCATTAGGGTTCAGATTCTCTCATACATTTCGCTGTGTAGGTTAATATGGATTTTATTTTTGCCTAGCAAAGTTCTTTTCTAGTCCTAACTCTAAATGGGATGGAAATCAAAACTAAAATCAAACAAATGCATGCAATGCAATCAAAGGGAAATCTAAAACTAAACTTGGGTTGCCTCCCAAGAAGCGCTTTGTTTAAGGTCGTTTAGCTCGACCACACTCCACTATCTACTCGACTCTGGAGGTTCAGTGAACCTCCATTCATCTGTCTCAGAATCTGGGGGCTCCCCTAGATACTTCTTTAATCGTTGTCCATTTACCTTGATCTCCCGTGGTTCCCTACTCCATATGTCCACCACCTCATATGGGTATACCCTTTTTACCCGAAACGGTCCTGACCACCTTGATTTTAGTTTTCCTGGAAAGAGTTTCAACCTAGAGTTGTACAGAAGAACTAAGTCTCCTTCCTTAAACTCCCTCCTCAGGATGTGTTGGTCATTCCATTTTCTGGTTCTTCCCTTATATGCCTTAGCATGTTCGTATGCGTCTCTTTGAATTTCATCCAACTCGCTTAACTGTAGTTTCCTTTTTTCTCCTGCCATGCAGTAGTCCAAGTTGAGATTCTTTATGGCCCAGAAAGCCTTATGTTCTAACTCAATGGTAAGGCTTTCCGTAGACCAAATGGAATGGGGTCTTGCCTATCGGGGTCTTATAAGCTATGAGGTAAGCCCAGAGAGCATCATCCAGTTTTGGTGACCAATCTTTCCATGATGCCACTACTACTTTTTCTAGGATACTTTTGATTTCCCGATTTGAAATTTCCACATGTCCGCTAGTTTACGGGTGGTAGGTTGTCGAGACTTTGTGGATCACCCCATACTTATGTAGTAATTTTTCGAATTGTTTTTCAATGAAGTGGGATCATCCATCACTGATTACTACTCGAGGAACTCCGAATCTAGAGAATATGTTTTTTTTGAACATTTTTATTACGGCCCTAGCATTGCAATGGGGCGATGCCACGACCTCCACCCATTTGGAGACATAGTCTACGGTGACCAGGATGTATCTGTTTCCATCGAAAATGGGAAAGGGGCCCATGAAATCTACTCCCCATACGTCAAAGAGTTCTACCTCTAATATGGTGCTTGCCGGCATCTCATGTCTCCTCCCAATATTTCTCGTTCGTTGACACCGATCGCAGGAAACTACATAGTTGCATGTGTCCCTAAACAGGCTAGACAAATAAAATCCTGATTGAAGTACTTTTGTGGCCATTTTTGCAATCCCAGCATGTCCCCCATATGTGGAAGAATGATAGTGAAAGAGGATGCTCTCTACTTCCTCTTCTGGCACACACCTTCGATATACGATGTCTGCACACTTCCTGAATAGGAAGGGGTCATCCCACACATATTGTCGAACCTCTAAAAAGAATCTCTTCCTTTGTTGGGTCGAGAATTCTGGTGGTATCACTCTTCTCGCAAGAAAATTCACCAAATCTGCATAGCAGGGGGTGGTGACCTTAATAGCCATGAGGGTATCATCCCGCAGAGCATCGTCTATTTGGGTATTGTCCCCTTCTCCTATCCTGCAATCTATGGGCATGTGCGATAAGTGGTCCGCAATGACGTTGTCCGTTCCCTTTTTATCCCTGATCTCTATATCAAATTCTTGAACCAAAAGCCCTAAACCTAGCTGCTGCCCACCCCATCAGAGGAGCTCGCTCAACCCATTAAGCCGCCTCTTCTCCAACCGTATCCGTATGAGCTTTCTTCCTCGCCAGCCAGCGTCGTTGAGTCTGCACTTCTCGGTGTGATACTGACCTTCTCAGTCGTGGCATAATTGATTTGTGCCTCGTTCAGTGTCTTACTGGCGTAGTGAATGGCGTATAGTTTTTTCTCCTTCCGTTACCACAATACTGCCCCCACGCACATGACCTCGAATGGTAGGCTCCAGTCAGGTGACTGAATTATCAAAGATGTTACTAAGGCTTTCTTTATTTCCTCAAATGCTACTAAACATTTCTGGTCAAAAATAAATTCTGTGTCTTTAGCAAGCAGATTCGTAAGAGGTCTAGTTATCTGAGAAAAGTTCTTTATAAACCTTCTATAGAAACCCGCATGCCCAAGAAACTCCGAACCCCTTTTACATATCTGGGTGGTGGTAATTTTTCTATTACTTCGACCTTCACCTTGTCTACTTCAATATCGTTCCCTGATATCTTGTGCCCTAGAACTATTCCTTCAATTACCATGAAGTGACATTTTTCCCAGTTCAAAATAGCTATTCTCCTCACACCTTTTCAAAACCCTTTCTAAATTCTCCAAACATGCATCAAAATTTGTTCCATAAACCAAAAAATCGTCCATGAATACCTCCATAATTTGTTCGATCATGTCCAAGAAGATAGCCATCATACAATGTTGGAAGGTCGCCAGGGCATTACATAGGCCAAAGAGCATTCGTTTGTATGCGAAGGTTCCGTACGGGCAGGTGAAGGTGGTCTTCTCTTGGTCTTTAGGGTGGATTGGGATTTGAAAATACCCTGAGCACCCATCAAGGTAGCAAAAATAGGAATGTTTAGCAAGGCATTCCAGCATCTGGTCAATAAACGGAAGAGAAAAATGATCCTTTTTGTTGCTTTGTTTAATTTACGATAATTTATGCACATTCTCCACCCCATTACCGTTCGAATGGGGATTAACTCATTCTCCTTGTTTTTGACCACCGTAGTGCCACCTTTCTTTGGGACTACATGCATTGGACTCACCCACTCACTATCTGAAATAGGGTAAATTATTTTGGCGTCCAAGAGTTTAAGCACTTCTTTTTTCACTACCTCCTGCAAATGAGGGATAAGTCGCCTTTGGCGCTCCACGGTTGACTTACACCCATCCTCAAGTATTATCCTATGCATGCACAAAGATGGGCTTATCCCTTTTATGTCATCGATGGTATAGCCCAACACTTTTTTATACGTCCTGAGCACCCTCAGCAACTTTCTTGTCTCTTCCTCACTCAAATTGGCATTTATAATCACCGGATGAGATGCAAGTGGCCCTAAAAATTCGAACTTTAGGCTGGGGGAAGTGGTTTCATCTCAAGCCCTGTGTGTTTCTCTTCTGCCATCTGCCCCGATTCTTCCTCTCCTTCTGAACCGGAGGATAAGGAGTCTTCTTCCACCAGGTACTCTCTCTCTTTATCCTCTTCTTGTACCCGGTAGACTACTTTAGTGCGTTCTATCCCCTTTATCGAAAAAGTCTCGTGAAAGTGTTGCTCGCTGTTGGTCCATATTTCGAGAGTCCCCACCACTGTCTCTATAATGCGATACGCGTCGTCCATGCTTCTTCTCATCAACACGCCCCCCGTAGCTGTGTCCAAGAGTTCTTTCGATGCATTAGTTATCCCAGAATAAAAAACATAGAGGAGTAACCAATCCTGTAATCCATGGTGCGGGCAGCGAACAACCAGGTCCTGTAGCCTCTTCCATGCCTCGATAAGAGTCTCTTCTCGCCCTTGCCCAAATAAAAGGATTGTATCCCTAAGGTACACTGTTTTGTGGGGGAGGGGGGGGGGGAAGAATTTACTTAGGAAAGTGTCTTCCATTTGTTCCCATGTCATTATACTTCTTGCGGGTAGCGCACGTATCCATTGCTTAGCCCCTCCTTTTAGTGAAAATGGGAACATAATGAGCTTAATGGCATCTGCTGGAACTCCTTCATATTGCACTGTGCCACAGTATGCAAGAAATTTTTCAAGGTGCAGATAAGGTTCCTCAATATGAGCCCCTCCAAACTGCTTTTCTTGAATAAGAGCAATTAATGCAGGGTTTATTTCCCAGCTTGCTGCCTGAATTTGGCGAATAACAATGCAGGAGTTCCGGGCTTTTCGTTTAGGCGCTATGTAATCTTTCAAGGGTAGAGCGGGTTGTGTCAACATTTCAACGTTCTTCGATGAGAGATGCTTAATAGAACTTACTAAAAGAGGACTTGGAGGGTGAAACCAAAGATTTAGCTAAAGTTAAAAGTATTTACCTAATACCAAGAAAAAGGAAATAAGCAAGTCCAGCTAACAAAATCAAGGATGCAAAAAGGAAATAAAAACAACTAACACTAGAATAAAATTGAAAAACTAAATCTAAATATAGAAAGTTTAGAACTAAAGTAAATAAGGCAACTAAAAAGAAAATAAAGCAAGTAAATAAATCTAATCCTAAGTTCGATCAAAATTACCACCATTCGATTCGATATCGAATCGATCAGTCCCCAACAACGATGCCAAAAACTTGATGCACGCGATCGCAATCTCAAATCTCACGATAAAGGCCGTCGAGGACTCGAAGCGCGCGCTCGCGCTCAACGCCCGCAAGTGCACAGATGTCATCAAGTAATAAAAGATTATTGATCCCACAGGGACTGAGATTCAAATATCGATATGTTCAGTGGTTGTAATTGTTCGGACGTAACTCTAAGAGGTTTCGATTGGAGAGAGTTGTCAGTGGACTATACTCTATACGGTGTCACACAGAGGTGGAAGGGAGTGTGCCGAGGTCTTCAAAGGTGATTCTAGGACTTCGGTTTCGCTTGTGTGTCACAAAACAATGCTGTCAATTGGCATTGTCTAGACATTTAGCTATGATTTTATGGAAGGGAAATCATACACTCTCCCGATGAGCCGCCACATCTACCAGGAGATTTTGATAGGCATGTGGAGGGAATGGGAATCAGATGTGTGGTAGTTTGAGGACAACATAGTCTTTTAGTATAAGTGGGAGATTGTTGGGATGTATACTGAAAAGTCTATCTTTTGTATGAAATCTTTATTTTGAAATAAGAATCACATGATCATTGTTTGCATATTTATGGTGATGCATATTGACTAATAAATTACATTGTAGATAACATGGTGTGTGGTGTCACACGAAAGATCATGTTATCGGCTCCTTGTAAAGAATAAGTATAGGCTCACAACCGAGATGACTTTGGACAAACCATTGGTATGGTTGTAGTGTGATTTGGTATTGATTTGTCTTGACCATAAAATCACACTAGTACACTTTGTGTGTATTGAGCAGGACCGACTTAGAGGTGATTCGATTTATTGCTGACTACATAATCGAATCAAACCTCAGATATTATATTGTACATACTCTTAATCCCAATATAATAACGGGCACATATACTTAGTATTCATTTCTTTGATTTACCAATGGGCGAGATTTATAGATTAAATCGATAGGCTCGGTAAGTTGGGAAATGATATTATTTATATGGTGTGCCATTGATTATAGGAGGAAACCGTGTCCTATATATTAGGATGATGATATCCCCTTGAGTAGCTCATAAGGTTCATCATGTAAACCCTGCAGGTGGACTTGGTCCGGCATGATGAAAAGGTTGAGTGGTACTACTCATGGAGTTAGATGTTGATTAATTAATGGTCAATAAATTAATTAATCGACGGACATTCGAGATTTTAAACACGGGGAGAAAATGTACATATAATATATGGAGCTCATATTAATTTATGGGGGTTGGTGAGGTAGATCAATGATAATCCTTTAGTGGATTGAATTATTATTAATGGATCGGACTTTATGTGGGCTTGATCCATTGGGTGGCCAAGATCCAACTCCTCCTCATGGTCCCTATTGTAGCCTATTAATACCTCATGAATCCTAGATCTAATGGACGAAAACAAAACTCTAGATCCAAAGGTAGAGATTAAATCTCTAGATCCGACGGTTGAGATTAAATCTCTAGATCCGACGGTTGAGATTAAATCCCTAGAAACCAATGGTGGAGATTAAAACAAGGCTTATCCCTAAACCTATATATAAGTGTAAAGGGGGTGGGCGGCAACTTAATGCTTAGGAGATTAGGGTTTGCTTCCTTGGGTGGCAAGGAATCCTAGTTAGGTTAGGATTTAGGTTGGGCAGCTAGTGTTTGAGAGGATGCTTGGGCGGCAACTATGGAGGGTTTTCTTTCTTCTTCCTAAGATGATTTCCGGCACCCATAATTCTCCTCTCTACCTTGGCCGGAGCTCAACCTATTCCTCTTCTTCTCCTTGGCCGGAGCTCAACCTATTCCTCTTCTTCTCCTTGGCCGGTGGAAACAAGAGCTAGGGATTCTTTCCTTGAAGCTTTTGGCCGACGCCTACACTTCTAATCTTCATCTCTTTGGGCCGGCGGCAAGCATCATGCTTGGAGCTTGATGGTTGGTCCTAGATAAGAGAAGAGTTTAGTTTTTATGATCTTCCTTTGTTTGGAGTGAACAAGGAAGGAAGATTGGTGTTCTAGGAGCTTCGACTTTTGGTAGATCGTCGCCCACACGACGTTCAAAAGGAGGAAGGACATACACTAGAAGATCGAGAGGTATATCACTTATCTATCTTCATATGTAACATGTTTATATTTGTTTTTCAATTATATGAATGTTATATTCTGTTTTGTGGCTAAATATACTTGGACTCCAAACATAAACACAAAAGTCGGCGATCCATACATCGTCTATTCCGCGGCTATTCATAGAATAGAGGTTGGTCGCTTGAACAACAAGTTTGTTCAAGTGACTACTCTAATCGAATAGCACGACGATGACAAGGTTGCTTGGGCAATCCCTCTTGTCAAGGATAAATTTTTTTTATCCGGGGACATAGAAGGGATCGCCATGAACAAGCGACCGAGTTGAAGTGGGAAGCGAAGTTCCCCTCCCTTCAAGTGGTATCAGAGCCACAGTTTCCGATTTTGTGTGTTTAGGATTTGGTTACTTTTATGCACTTTTCATATATTATATATGCCGGATAATAGTAGGATATGCGTAGGCTAACTCTTTGGTTGCAGACATAGGATCCAACTATTATGGCCATATGTGTGTATGTGATTGTGTGTGTGTAAATGTATATTTTGTTAAATCCTCGGGGTTGACGAGGCTAGTATTTGATTTTTTGTACATTAAATACGACATTGTTTAGCCACTCTTTTTATTTTAGTTTACTTTCGATCTAGATTTCATGTACACTCCCTCGTGGAGTATAGGATTGATGGATGTAAATTAAAATAGATTTTAGTCTCGGCTCGGATCTCCGGATGGCTCGTACATGGCGTAGGAGGAGCGGACGAGATGGCGATACGACGGGAGACATATTGAAGACAAAAGCCATAATAGTTGGAAAATTTTTATTTTTTATATTTATTGCTTATTGTTTGATATGCATGTCATAGGTTAGAAATTTCCTCAATTTCAAATTACTGAGTGGGAGAGGGATATTTTTATAAATTCCCACGGCCTCCATTACGATTTGACATGTGATGCAAGCAAACTTGCGCGTTGGCTCTGAGTGCCTTCCTCCACATCGGATGAGTTTGTTTGCGGATCACAAGGTCGAATATGGTTATAGAAAATTATTAAGGAGCATGTGTACTTCCCTATCGTAAGGCACATAACCCGAGATAATTACCTTGGTACCAAGTAATGGTGAACACTTAGATACAAATATAAGTATCCTCCCCATCGGAGTCACTGCTTTTATTTGTAGGGCCAAAGAGGAACCAACTATTAATTTTACATGTCAAAAAGTTAGGTTGACAAGATAGTAAAATTAATGGGTAAAACCTCCTCTTACAAATGTAGAATTCGTATACGTCCACACTATCGTGGCATACGATATTCTCGGTGTTTTGAGGTGTTGGTTGATTTTAAAATTTTATTGTTTGAGGAATCAATAATTTTTTGAAATCTAATGTTTTGATCTATGTGATTCTTAGGTTTTCTTTCAAAATGACTTTCAGTCCACTTGCTATGATACTAAAGGAAAATAAACTTACTGTACATAATTATGTTGATTGGAAAAAGGAATCTTGACATTGTCGTAACTGTGGAGGAGTACAAATATGTACTCTTCGAAGAGTGTCCTCCTAAGCCTACGAATGAGCTGGAAGTCCTTGGAGCTGAGATCGATGGGGAAACCCAGGTCGATATCACTCTCCAGTCGACAGAAAGGCTTGCTCAGGCTTAGGCCATGGTTTGCTCAGAAGGTTTCTACTTCTAAGCCGAAAGGCAAGAAGAAGAAGAAACAAGGTGGAGCAAAGCTGGTGGGAGGATCTCAGGGAGGAGTGAAGAAGCTGAAAGACAAGTGCTTCACTTACAAGCAGACTGGACATTAGAAGAAGGACTGTCCCAATCTGAAACAGAACAAAGGTATATCCTTTGGTCTAGTCATTAAAACATGTTTAGCGGTGTTATCTACCGGCATTTGGTGTGTAGATACGGGAGCCACTGATCATGTCTGCAATACTTTACAGGGATTCCAGGAAACCTGACGACTAGCTAAAGGGGAGATTACCGTTTACTTGGGCAATGCCACGAAGGTGGCGGCTATTGCAGTGGGAGATGTTTATTTGTCTTTTGAGAAAAATAAAGTTTTGGTTATTAAGAATTGCCTTTATGTACCTTTATTTTGAAGGAATTTAATTTCGGTCTCTAAATTGTTTGTGAATGGATACTCTATTTCTTTTAATGATAGAGATGTTATAAAAAGGAATAGGGAGATTATCTGTTCTGGTGGATTGATAGGAAAATTGTATACAATTGAACCAAAAGCTCCCACGATGCAAATAGAAGTTAATAACTCATCTTCTAATTCCAATATGAGAAAAGAAACTTCGAAGATGAACCAAACATATCTTTGGCATCTTAGGCTTCGTCATATTAACCTAAGAAGAATTCAAAGGTTGATAGTTGATGGACCTCTGGGTTCATTAGTGGTGGAAGATTTCCCAACCTGCGAATCTTGCTTGGAGGGTAAAATGACCAAGAGACCTTTTAAGGCCAAGGGGTATAGAGCCAAAGATGTGTTAGAATTGGTTTATTCTGATTTGTGTGGTCCTATGTCTATCCAGGCAAGAGGTGGTTTTGAGTATTTCGTTTCTTTTATAGATGATTATTTGAGATATGGATACATTTACTTGATGCGCCACAAGTCTGAATACTTTGACAAGTTCAAAGGATTCAAGGTTGATGTGGAGAAACGTCAAGGTAAAAGTATCAAGATACTACGATCTGATCGTGGTGGTGAGTACCTCTTGGGAAAGTTTAGGAATTACTTATAAAAGGCTGGGATTCAATACCAATTGTCTGCACCTGGCATACCCCAGCAGAATGGTGTAGCAGAGCGAAGAAATAGGACTCTTATGGAGATGGTTAGATCGATAATGAGTTATTCTGAGTTGCCAGATTCGTTCTGGGGATATGCTCTAGATACGGCGGTGTACATTCTGAACTTGGTTTCATCTAAATCAGTGCCTTCTACTCCCACAGAATTGTGGACTGGACAAAAGCCTAGTCTTAGACATATTCGGATATGGGGGAATCCAGCACATGTGCTGAAGGCAAATGCTGGAAAGTTGGAACCTCGTATAGAAGTACGCATGTTCGTTGGCTATCCTAGAGGAACGAAAGGTGGTTTGTTTTATAGTCCTAGAGATCATAGGGTGATCGTTAGCACAGACACCAGATTTCTAGAGGAAGACTATGTAATGAACCACAATCCCATGAGTAAGATTGTTCTAGAGGAAATAAAAGGGAAAGTCACTTCTTCAGTACCACCGGTACAAGAGGATGTACCACAAGTCACTGCCCCGCGTGTCATAGAGGATACATAGGTGATACCTCATCGTAGTGGGAGGGTTGTGAGACAGCCTGATAGATTCATGTTCTTGAGAGAATCTTCTGATTTGGTCCCTGGCGAACATGAACATGATCCCTGGACATATGACTGTTGGGTTTTCGGCACCGCGGCGAGTGTGTGTTCGAACATGTTTCGTAAACATGTGCACAGCGGAACAAATAAAAATAATAAATCTACATTTATTACAACACACACATCACACGCATGCATAGTACAATATGTGTAGACATAACCTTAAATTTAAATTTTGCAATAAAAGGAAATTTAACTACGTTATACCTTTCGTATCACGTGTAGCGGGAATGGCATCAACCGGAACGATCCTCGCTAGAATCGTCTCTATCCGTATCCACGCCGAGTATCCTTGGGATGACTTCGCTAAGTCACGAGCCTCGTCTTCGTACGGGTTACTAGCCTCGTGTTGAAGACGATGTGATCGAGAGATGATCACGATCCGAATCCAAATTCGGATCCAAAAACGAGTCCTCAAAACTCGCTTCTCCGGAGAGGTATTCGTCAACCGTTTGACGAATCCTTCGTCCTCCACCTCAGAGGATTACCGGAGATCGAATCCCAGGTAAGTTGGCGCTGTCGGAGCTCTAACTGTCGTCCAAATGACGCTCCGACGAGAGGAAAACAAGCTGTCCAGAAAACTGGACAGCTTTGGTGGAGGAGTTGGCGCCGGCCAACCAAGGGAAGCCAAGTGCTCACCTTATCGCCACACCCAAGGGAGATCACCGGAGCACCAACCGGTAGCAGCTCGACGCCGGCGAGGGGAAAGGAAAGCTCCTTCTGGACTCCGGTTGGAGGAGAAGAGGGGCGGCAATGGAGTTGGCGCCGACTCCTTCAATGGGGTGGGCGGCAACTAGGTTTAGGGCTTTTTGGATTAGGGCTTAACTATCCCTTAAGCCCTCTTTTATAGAGAACTAATTCTCTTAATGGTTATTGGATCATAACCATGAGGCCCGTTAACCCGCTCCATTAATATAAGTTAAAATAAACCAAACCATGATGGTTTATTTTAAGTTAAAACGAACCGAACCAACTTTAGGTTCATTCGTTTAAAATAAACCAAACCCTTTGGTTTATTCTCCTCCATTGGATTAGAACCGAACCATTTTGGTTCATCCATTATGTCTTCATAAGACACGGCTCATCCACGCTTCTATTGCGACTGAAACGATTTCATGCTCGCTTCTTGTTTGGTCCAACCAAACTTTGTTTCTCTCGGTCTGAGAATCCCATTCTCAAGCTCGTTTTAAATCCTTCGGATTACGCTCGTTGTGCGTGTGACCAAATAGGTTCTCGGTTTATGTTGGCTGTCTATAATTAACCATTAATTATAGAACGATCATGAGTGGCACCTAGTAGTACATCATGATCCCCAATTAATCGAAAAGATCAACGGTTGATCCAGAACTATTTCTGAAACCCTTCAGCAGCTCGAATGATTCGTGCCCCATTCTCTTCACTCATCTTATACCCACTTAGTTCAGGACATGGTCTATAGTGTCAGTCCCCACTAGGCTGACTACGTCACACCTAGCCCAAGTATCATTTCCTCGTCCTACGGATTCTAGTTACTCCACATGTATCGAAGAGTACCTTACTCTAAACATGTAATGCTTTGGCCAAAGACTTTAGTAACAATCCGACGAGAGGCCATGGGTATACATCTCCTTGCAAGGAGTGGTGAATCCTTTATAGGCTATTCAAACACCTTCGATCATTTCGACTTATACCCAATCATCCCGGGTCCACATCTCCTTAGAGATGTTTGCTTAAGATGTCAAAGCATAAGTCTCCATGATCAAGATGACTTGAATACCGCAAGTCAAAGGAACATCGCACTTAAGCTACAGTAAGAACTTCATTGACATATCTATATATGCAGAGAACCATATGAAGTCTTACGGCTGGTCACTCCAATGAACTAGTTACCATAACTAGCATCCACGATTAGCTCCGGACATCACAATGTCTCCAGCTAGTGAGAATCAGCTGCTTGGATACACCAAGGAGTATACCTCGTGCTAATCTCGACAGAATCGATGGTGTCCAAATCCATCAATTCATCGACTAGGGATAATTCCGATACATCACAATTACACATGTAGAGATACTCACTAGTTGTGATCCAATCATAAATTCTCTCATGCTGTGAATCGTATCGTGGACATTCAGTAAATGAGTTTAAGATCCAATCAAATACATCAAAACATGTATACTCAAATAGTGAATCTTCATTTATCATATAAATGGTTCATACATAAGGCGATTGCCTTAGGACATCTCTCATATATTACTAACAGACTCCCACTTGGCCTAATGCAATCACTACGGTATCCAATACCATAAGCTCTAACATGACCCTCAAACTTATTTTGAGGTAATGCTTTAGTCAAAGGATCCGCTAAGTTCCTTTCAGTGGGAATTTTCTCGATTTGTATTTCGTCCCTACTGATTATCTCTCTGATAAGATGATAGCGGCGAAGCACATGTTTGGATCGTTGATGAGACCTTGGCTCTTTCGCCTATGCAATTGCTCCATTGTTGTCGCAGTAGACCGGTATTGCTTCAACAATGGCCGGAATCACACCAAGTTCATAAACGAACTTCTTGATCCAAACCGCTTCCTTTGCTGCTTCCGAAGCTGCAATGTATTCTACCTCAGTGGTAGAATCTGCTACAGTGTCTTGTTTAGAACTTTTCCAACTCACTGCGCCCCCATTCAAGGTGAACACGTATCCAGACTGAGACTTGGAATCATCCTTGTCTGTCTGGAAGTTGGCATCCGTATACTCGCGTATCACCATGTCCCCTTCTCCATATATTAGGAACACATCCTTAGTTCTTCTTAAGTACTTAAGGATCATCTTAACAGCCACCCAATGATCCATTCCTGGATTAGACTGGTATCTGCTCGTGACACTCAGAGCATACGATACATCAGGCCTCGTACATAACATAGCATACATGATAGATCCTATTGCGGATGCATAGGGAATCTTACTCATGCAAATCCTCTCGTCTTCTGTGCGCGGACACATAGACTTCGAAAGGTGTACCCCATGCCTGATGGGTAGGAAACCTTTCTTGGATTCCGACATGCTAAACCTCTTTAACACTCGGTCTATATATGTAGACTGCGAAAGACCAAGCAACCGTTTCGATCTATCTCTATAGATATTAATCACAAGGATGTAGGTTGCTTCTCCCAGGTCTTTCATGGAGAATGTCTTGGATAATCAAACCTTAACTGACTGTAAGATTGAAACATCGTTTCCTATAAGTAATATGTCATCGACATACAATACTAGGAACACGACTGCACTCCCACTAACCTTCTTGTACACACAAGGTTCGTCTGGATTTTGTGAGAAATCAAACTTTTTGATTGTCTCATCAAAACGGATATTCCAGCTCCTGGATGCTTGCTTCAATCCATAAATCGACCGTCGCAATTTGCATACCTTGGTTTTATCAACCGATGTGAAACCCTCAGGCTGTATCATATATGAAAGGTTTTGCCTTGTCGAGTCCGTGAGGGGAAACTTCGCTTCCCCTTCGCCTCGGTTGCTTGACCATGGTGATCCCTTCGATGTCCCCGAATTAAAATTTAATCCTAGACAAAAGGGATTCCCAAAGCAACCAAGTCATCGTCGTGCTATTCGATTAGAGAGGTCACTTGAACAAACTAGTTGTTCAAGCGACCATTCTCTATTCTACGAGTAGCCGCGGAATAGACGATGTCCGGATCGCCGGTTTTTGTGTTTATACTCGGGATCCAAGTATTATTTAGCCTATTTACAGAAATATAACATGCTTATATTTTGAAAAACAAACACAAGCAATGAATAAAAGAGATAGAAGAATAGTTATACCTCTTGGTCTTCTAATGTATGACCCTCCTCCTTTTGGACGTCGTGTGGGCGACGATCCACCAAAAGTCGAAGCTCCTAGATCGCAAAACTTCCTTCCTTGCTTTTCCCAAGCAAGAGGAAGAAGAGAAACAATGTTTTTCTCCTTCAAAAACTCAACCAACAAAGAACTATAGAAGTTCTTGCCGCCGGCCAACTAGAAGGAGAAGAAGATGATGGAAAACTACCAAGACACCAAGGGAAACCCTATATCTTGTTTCCACCACCTAAGGAGAAGAGAGGGGAGTGTTTTGGGCGCCGGCCAAGGGCTGGGAAGGGCTGGAATAGCTGCTGGACATTGGCCACAAGGCAAGGAAGAAGAAGGAAAACTTGCCTTATTTGGTGCCACCCTTGCTTCCAAACCCTAACCCTAATTCCAATCCTATCTCAACTAGGATTGCCCTATTCTTGCCGCCCAAGCCTTGCTCCCTCTCTATGATTATGTAATCCACGACCACTCCCCATACCCTCCTTTTATAGAGTTAGGGATAAGTCATGAATTAATCTCCTCCATTGGTTCTAGGGATTTAATCTCAACCGTCGGATCTAGAGATTTAATCTCAACCGTCGGATCTTAGAGATTTGATCTCTACCAATGGATCTTAGAGTTTTGTTTCTATCCATTGGATCTAAGCTTCATGAGGTGTTAATGGGATACATTAGGGACCATGAGGAGGAGTTGGGTCTTGGCCACCCATGGATCAAGCCCACATAAAGTCCGATCCACTAATGATGGTCCAATCCACTAAAGGTCCATCATTGATCTACCTCACCAACCCCCATATGATAATATGGGCTCCATATATTATTTGTACATTTTCTCCCCGTGTTTAAGATCTCGAATGTCCGTCGATTAATTAATTTACTAACCATTAATTAATCAACATCTAACTCCTTGAGTAGTACCACTCAACCTTTTCATCATGCCGGACCAAGTCCACCTGCAGGGTTTACATGATGAACCTTATGAGCTCCTCAAGGGGACATCATCATCCTAATATATAGGACACGGTTTCCTCCTATAATCAACGGCACACCATATAAATAATATCATCTCCCAACTTACCGAGTCTATCGATTTAATCTATAAATCTCGCCCATTGGTAAATCAAAGAGATGAGTACCAAGTATATGTGCCCGTTATTATATTGGGATTAAGAGCATGTACTAAATAATATTTGAGGTCCGATTCGATTATGTAGTCAGCAATAAATCGAATCACCTCTGTGTCGGTCCTGCTCAATACACACAAAGTGCACTAGTGTGATTCTATGGTCAAGACAAACCAATACCAAATCACACTACAACCATTCCGATGGTTTGTCCAAAGTCATCTCGGTTGTGAGCCTTTACTTATACTTTACAAGGAGCCGATAACAAGATCTCCCGTGTGACACCACACACCATGTTATCTACAATGTAACGTATTAGACAATATTGCATAACCATAAAAATATGCAAACAATGATCATGTGATTCTTATTTCAAAATAAAGATGTTCATACAAAAGAGCTAGGCTTTCAGTATACATCCCAACAATCTCCCACTTATACTAAAAGACTATGCTGTCCTTATACTGCCATACATCTGATTCCCCTTCCCTCCACATGCCTATCAAAGCTCTCGCTAGAAGGGCCTTAGTGAAAGGGTCTACCAGGTCATCCTCTGATGCAATCTAGGCGACAGCAACTTCTACCTCCTTTACGATTTCTCGTATGAGGTGGTACTTGCACTCTATGTGTTTACTAGCCTTATGGGCTCGTGGTTCCTTCGAGTTTGTAACTGCACCATTATTATCACAATTAATTGTGATAGTTCTGGGCAAACCAGGAATCACATCCAAGTCCATCAGGAAGTTACTGAGCCACACAGCTTCTTTGGCTACCTCATAGGCTGCCACATACTCAACTTCCATGGTGGAGTCCGCCACGCATTTCTGCTGGGCACTCCTCCATACAATGGCTCCACCTCCCAAAGTAAACACAAAACCTGAGGTAGACTTACTGTTATCCCTATCAGATTGGAAGTCACAATCCATGCAACCCACAAGGAGTAATTTTTCTGCTCGGTAAACTAGCATATAATCCCTAGTCCTTCTCAGGCACTACAATATATGCTTTACCGCAGTCCAATGGCCCTGTCCTAGATTACTCTGATATTTGCTGACCATGGCCACAGCAAAGTAGATATCGGGTCTCGTACATAGCATCGCATACATGAGGCTTCCTACTGCCGAAGCATAAGGAACCGCCTTCATCTCCTCTATCTCCTTAGATGATCTAGGCCACATCTCCTTAGATAAAGGAACTCCATGCCCGAAAGGTAGAAAACCCTTCTTGGAGTTCTGCATGCTAAAACGATCCAAAATTGTGTCTATGTATGAAGCTTGGAATAAGCACAACATCCTTTTCCTGCGATCCCTTATAACCTTGATCCCAAGGATGTGTTCCGCTTCTCCTAAGTCCTTCATATCAAACTATTTGGACAACCATACCCTTACGCCCGATAACACTTTGATATTGTTGCCAATCACCAAAATGTTATCTACGTATAGTACAAGAAATACCACTACGTTTCCGTCACATCTCTGATATACACAAGACCCATCCGAACTTTGAATAAATCCATAAGACTGGATCATTTCATCAAACCGGATGTTCCAAGATCTCGAAGCTTGCTTCAATCCATAAATGGACCGATTAAGCTTACATACAAGATGCTCTTTGCCCTTAGCAATGAATCCCTCTGGTTGCTTCATGTAGATGTTTTCCTCAAGACTTCCATTTAAGGAAAGCTGTCTTGACATCCATCTGCCACACCTCATAATCCATATGAGCTACTATGCATAAGAGAATCCGGTTAGATTTAAGCATGGCTACCGGCAAAAAGGTCTCCTCATAATCGATACCCTCTTTCTGAGTATACCCCTTCGCAACAAGCCTCGCTTTGAAGGTCTCAACCTTCCCATCTATTCCTCTTTTTCTCTTGTAGATCCACTTGCATCCAATGGTTTTTACACTATTGGGTGGTTCTACTAGCTCCCAGACCTGATTTGAATCCATAGATTCAATCTCAGCATTCATTGCACTCTGCCAAGATACTGCATCTTTATCTTGGATTGCCTCATCATATGTCCAGGGATCAGGTTCATGTTCGTCAGGGACCAAATCAGAAGATTCTCCCAAGAACATGAATCTATCAAGCTGTCTCACAACCCTCCCACTACGACGAGGTATCACCTGTGTATCCTCTGTGACACGCGGTGCAGTGACATGTGGTATATCCTCTTGTATCGGTGGTACTAAAGAAGTGACTTCCCCTTTTAACTCCTCCAGAATAATTTTACTCTTGGGCTTGTGGCTCATCACATAGTCTTCCTCTAGAAATCTGGCGTTCATGCTAACGATCACCCTCTGATCTCTAGGACTATAAAACAATCCACCCTTCGTTCCTCCGGATAGCCAACTAACAATCGCATTACATGCCGAGGTTCCAACTTACCAGCATCTGCCTTTAGCACATGTGCTGGACTCCCATATCCGAATATGTCTTAGACTAGGCTTTCGCCCAGTCCACAACTCTGTGGGAGTAGAAGGCACTTATTTAGATGGAATCAAGTTCAGAATGTATACCGCCGTATCTAGAGCATATCCCCAGAACGAATCTGGCAAGTCAGAATAACTCATCATCGATCTAACCATCTCCATAAGAGTCCTATTCCTTCGCTCTGCTACACCATTCTGCTGGGGTGTGCCAGGTGCAGTCAATTGGGATTGAATCCCAGCCTCTGATAAGTAGTTCCTAAACTCTCCCAAGAGGTACTCACCACCACGATCAGATCGTAGTGTTTTGATACTTTTACCTTGACGTTTCTCCACATCAGCCTTGAATTCTTTGAACTTGTCAAAGCATTCAGACTTACGGTGCATCAGGTAAATGTATTCATATATTGAGTAATCATCTATAAAAGAGACGAAATACTCAAAACCACCTCTAGCCTGGATAGACATAGGACCACACAAATCAGAATGAACCAATTCTAACACATCTTTGGCTCTATACCCCTTGGCCTTAAAAGGCCTCTTGGTCATCTTACCCTCCAAGAAAGATTCACAGGTTGGGAGATCCTCCACCACTAATGAACCCAAAGGTCCATCATCTATCAACCTTTGAATTCTGCTTAGGTTAATGTGACCAAGCCTAAGATGCCAAAGATATGTTTGGTTCATCTTTGAAGGTTCTTTTCTCTTATTGGAATTAGAAGATGAGTTATTAACTTCAATTTGCATCGTGGGAGGTTTTGGTTCCAGTGTGTACAAATTTCCTATCAATGTACCCAAACAGATAATGTCCCTATCTCTCTTTATAACAACTCTGTCATTAAAAGAAATAGAATATCCATCCATAATAATTTAGAAACTGAAACTAAATTCTTTCTAAATAAAGATACATAAAGGGAATTTTCCAGAACCTAAGTTTTATTTTTCTCAAGAGATAAATAAAACTTCTCCCACTGCAATAGCCGCCACCTTCATGGCATTGCCCAAAATGGTAATCTCCCCTTTAGCTAGTCGTTGGGTTTCCTGAAACCCCTGCAAAGTGTTGCAAACATGATTAGTGGCTCTCATATCTACACACCAGGTGTCGGTAGATAACACCGCTAATCATGTTTCAACGACTAGTCCAAAGGATATACCTTTGTTCATTTTTGGGGACCGATCCTTCTTCCAATGTCCATCCTCGCTAAAGTACTTGCCTTTCGGCTTCTTCACTCCTCCCTGAGATCCTCCCACCACCTTTGCTCCACCTTGTTTCTTCTTCTTCTTGCCTTTCGGCTTAGAAGTAAAAACCTTTTTGAGCATCTATGGTTTGAGGACACTCTTCGAAGAGTGCATACTTGTACTCCTTAGCAGATAAGACAATATCTAGATTCTTTTCCAATCAACATTATTTGGGTACAGTAAGTTTGTTTCCTTTAGTATCATAGTAAGTGGACTGAAAGTCATTTTTGAAAATCCTAAGAATCACATAGATCATTACTGTAGATTTCAAAAAATTATTGATTCCTCAAACAATAAAATTTCAAAATCACTACCGGGTGAACTAGTTACCATAACTAGTGATCCACGCATCACTCGACATCAAGATGTCTCCACCAAACTAGAATCACCGACGATACCCAAGGAGTATATCCCGTACTAGTCTCGGTTGTGAGCAATACGTAACCGAACGAATCCTCTTGGCCCTACAAATAAAAGCAATGACTCCGATGGGGAGGATACTTTTTATTTGTATCTAAGTGTGCACCATTACACGATACTAAGGGAATTATCTCGGATTATGTGCCTTACCGATATGGAAGTACACACGCTCCTAAATAATTTCCTATAACCATTATTTGACCTAGTGATCCGCAAACAAACCCATCCGATGGGGAGGAAGGCACTCAGAGCCGACGCGCAAGTTTGTTTGCATCACTTGTCAAATTGTAATGGAGGCCGCGGGAATTTATAAAAATATCCCTCTCCCACTTAGTAATTTGAAATTGAGGAATTTTCCTAGCCTATGACATGCATATCAAACAAAAAGCAATAAATATGAAAAATAAATTATTTTCCAACTATTATGGCTTTTGTCTTCAATATGACTTCTGTCGCATCGCCATCTCGTCCGCTCCTCCTACGCCATGTACGAGCCATCCGGAGATCCGAGCCGAGACTAAATCCTATTTTAATTTACATCCATCGATCCTATACTCCACGAGGGAGTGTACATGAAATCTAGATCGAAAGTAAAATAAAATAAAGAGCGGCTAAACAATGCCGTATTTAATTTACAAAAACTAAATACTAGCCTCGTCAACCCCGAGGATTCAACAAAATAAACATTTACACATATACAATCACATACACACATATGGCCATAATAGTCGGATCTTATGCCTGCAACCAAAGAGTTAAACTACGCATATCCTACTATTATCCAGCACATATAATATATGAAAAAGTGCATAAAAATTAACCGAATCCTAAACACACAAAACCGGAAACCTTGGCTCTGATACCAATTGTTGGTTTTTGCCCGGAAGCTCTGATACCAATTGAAGGGATTTCCCTTGTCGAGTCCGTGAGGGGAAACTTCGCTTCCCCTTCGCCTCGGTTGCTTGACCATGGTGATCCCTTCGATGTCCCCAGATTAAAATTTAATCCTAGACAAAAGGGATTCCCAAAGCAACCAAGTCATCGTCGTGCTATTCGTTTAGAGAGGTCACTTGAACAAACTAGTTGTTCAAGCGACCATTCTCTATTCTACGAGTAGCCGCGGAATAGACGATGTCCGGATCATCGATTTTTGTGTTTATACTCGGGATCCAAGTATTATTTAGCCTATTTACATAAATATAACATGCTTATATTTTGAAAAACAAACACAAGCAACGAATAAAAGAGATAGAAGAATAGTTATACCTCTTGGTCTTCTAATGTATGACCCTCCTCCTTTTGGACGTCGTGTGGGCGACGATCCACCAAAAGTCGAAGCTCCTAGATCGCAAAACTTCCTTCCTTGCTTTTCCCAAGAAAGAGGAAGAAGAGAAACAATATTTTTCTCCTTCAAAAACTCAACCAACAAAGAACTATAGAAGTTCTTGCCGCCGGCCAACTAGAAGGAGAAGAAGATGATGGAAAACTACCAAGACACCAAGGGAAACCCTATATCTTGTTTCCACCACCTAAGGAGAAGAGAGGGGAGTGTTTTGAGCGCCGGCCAAGGGCTGGGAAGGGCTGGAATAGCTGCTGGACGTTGGCCACAAGGCAAGGAAGAAGAAGGAAAACTTGCCTTATTTGGTGCCACCCTTGCTTCCAAACCCTAACCCTAATTCCAATCCTATCTCAACTAGGATTGCACTATTCTTGCCGCCCAAGCCTTGCTCCCTCTCTATAATTATGTAATCCACGGCCACTCCCCATGCCCTCCTTTTATAGAGTTAGGGATAAGTCATGAATTAATCTCCTCCATTGGTTCTAGGGATTTAATCTCAACCGTCGGATCTAGAGATTTAATCTCAACCGTCGGATCTTAGAGATTTTATCTCTACCAATGGATCTTAGAGTTTTGTTTCTATCCATTGGATCTAAGCTTCATGAGGTGTTAATGGGCTACATTAGGGACCATGAGGAGGAGTTGGGTCTTGGCCACCCATGGATCAAGCCGACATAAAGTCCGATCCACTAATGATGGTCCAATCCACTAAAGGTCCATCATTGATCAACCTCACCAACCCTCATATGATAATATGGGCTCCATATATTATTTGTACATTTTCTCCCCGTGTTTAAGATCTCGAATGTCCGTCGATTAATTAATTTACTAACCATTAATTAATCAACATCTAACTCCTTGAGTAGTACCACTCAACCTTTTCATCATGCCGGACCAAGTCCACCTGCAGGGTTTACATGATGAACCTTATGAGCTCCTCAAGGGGACATCATCATCCTAATATATAGGACACGGTTTCCTCCTATAATCAACGGCACACCATATAAATAATATCATCTCCCAACTTACCGAGTCTATCGATTTAATCTATAAATCTCGCCCATTGGTAAATCAAAGAGATGAGTACCAAGTATATGTGCCCGTTATTATATCGGGATTAAGAGCATGTACTAAATAATATCTGAGGTCCGATTCGATTATGTAGTCAGCAATAAATCGAATCACCTCTGTGTCGGTCCTGCTCAATACACACAAAGTGCACTAGTGTGATTCTATGGTCAAGACAAACCAATACCAAATCACACTACAACCATTCTGATGGTTTGTCCAAAGTCATCTCGGTTGTGAGCCTTTACTTATACTTTACAAGGAGCCAATAACAAGATCTCCCGTGTGACACCACACACCATGTTATCTACAATGTAACGTATTAGACAATATTGCATAACCATAAAAATATGCAAACAATGATCATGTGATTCTTATTTCAAAATAAAGATGTTCATACAAAAGAGCTAGGCTTTCAGTATACATCCTAACAATATACACATCCTCGAGCAGGTTTCCATTAAGGAAAGCTGTTTTCACATCTATCTACCATATCTCATAATCATAATGAGCCGCTATGGCCAGGAGCATCCGAATGGATTTAAGCATAGCTACAGGCGAATAGGTTTCGTCATAATCAACACCTTGCTTTTGACGATATCCTTTTGCCACCAATCTAGCCTTATAGGTAATCACATTACCATCCATGTCGGTTTTCTTCTTGAAAACCCACTTGCACCCTATAGGCTTTATGCCTTCAGGTGGGTCAACCAAGTTCCAAACTTGGTTTTCATACATGGAATCCATTTTCGACTTCATGGCACCAAGCCACTTATCCCTTTCTGAACTTGTCAGCACTTCTTCATAACTGGTAGGCTCCTCATCATCAATGAGTAACACGTCATTCGATTCACTTACGAGAAATCCATATCTCTCAGGAATATTGCGTGTTCTACCAGATCTACGAAGATGTGGTGTTACAATAGGTCCAGCCAATTGCTCATCACTATGAGTTGTCGGCTGTTGTGCTTCACCAGGTATCTCATCAATGTCTATTTGAGTCTCTCGAGCCTCCTCAAGCTCGATGACACTCCCACTGTTTTCTTGCAAGAGAAACTCTTTCTCTAAAAACACAGCATGCCTTGAAACAAACACCTTTTGTTCCACAGGATGATAGAATTGGTAACTCCTTGTTTCCTTAGGGTATCTAATAAATAGACATTTATCAGACTTAGCATCCAATTTGTCTGATGCAGTCCACTTCACATAAGCAGGACAACCCCATATCTTCAAGTAAGATACATGAGGTTTCTTACTATTCCATATCTCATATGGAGTAGTAGAGACTATCTTGGTTGGCATTCTGTTTAACAAGTAAACAGCTGTCCGAAGTGAATAGCCCCAAAAGGACTTGGGAAGATTCGCATGATTCATCATTGACCTGACCATTTCCAACAAGGTCCGGTTACGCCTCTCAGATACACCATTATGCTGTGGTGTATATGGCAGAGTCCATTGAGACAATATGCCATTGTCTCTTAGATAATCAAGAAACTCTTGACTTAAATATTCACCACCTCGATCCGATCGAAGTATTTTAATACTCTTGTCATGTTGTTTCTCTACTTCATTTCTGAATTCTTTGAACCTTTCAAAGGCTTCAGACTTGTGTTTCATCAAGAACACATACCCAAACCGTGAGTGATCATCGGTGAAGGTAATGAAGTAGTTATAGCCTCCTAAAACTTGAGTTGATATAGGTCCACATACATCAGTATGTATTAGACCTAGTAACTCTCCCACTCGTTCATCTTTTCCTGTAAAAGGTAACTTAGTCGTCTTGCCTTTTAAGCATGATTCGCATGTATCGTATGAATCAAATTCAAACGATTCCAGAATTCCACATCAGTGTAATTCGGACATGCATTTCATGCTTATATGGCCAAGACGACAATGCCACATATAGGAGTCTAATTGATCATCCTTTTGAGCACGCTTGTTGCTCGCTTCGATATTGAAAACATCACTGGATACGTCCAACGTATAAATACCATTGCTTAAAGTTCCAGTCCCATAAAGAACTCCATTCAAAGTTATGTAACAACAATTGTTACTAAAAGTCAAATGGTACCCATTTCTATTTAAACAAGAAATAGAAATGATGTTCTTTATCAACAAAGGAACATAAAAGCAATTGTCCAGTTCTAAGACAAGTCCTTTAGGGAGTTTCAACAAATACGTTCCGATGGTGAGTGCAGCAACCTTTGCTCCATTCCCAACATGTAAATTTAACTCTCCCTTGACGAGTCTTCTTCTATTCCTTAGCCCATGTATGTCATTACATATATGTGAGCCACACCCAGTATCCAATACCCAAGTGTTTGAGGAAATAGAATGACAATCAATAACGAAGATATCTGAAGAAGATGGGGCATCCGATGCCTTATTCTTCTTCGCGAACTCAAGATAAATCTTGCAATTTCTTCGCCAATGGCCCTCCTTGCCATAATGATGGCAAGTGCCTTTTGAGCTGGTTCTGCCCTTTTAGCCTTTTTCTTCTTCTTCTACTGTTCCTTTGACTTTTTCTTAGAACCTTTCTTCGAGAAATCAATTAACAGCACCGTCCCCTGCTCATGCTTCTCAGAAGGCTCCACAGTCTTCAGCATGTTGAGCAGTACCACAGATGAACCCTCTTGCATCTTGAGGTGAAGAGAAGCTTAGAGACTTCGAACCTTTCGAATCTCACTTACTCATCAAACAACTCATAAAGATGAAAGACTAAGGTATGAGCATCCATATGCTCATGCTGCTTCCACAGCTCGGGTATCATCGCGGCTAGCATTATGCAACTTGCCAGTTCAGAATCAGTCACATGTTTCTGATAGACCAACAATTGGTCCGGAGTTGCATCATCACTAGGATGGGCGGGAAGAGCCGCTTCGAGGACATATGCAAGCTTTTCACCTTGAGAACAATTCTCAAGTTTCTAAGCCAGTCCAAGAAGTTTGGCACAGTCAATTTATTTGAATCCAAGATAGAGTGCAAATTTAAAGACATCATGATCAATCTTAGAAATACAAACGAGCATATATGAGAAAGATAATTTTAAAATGCATCAATATACATTTATAAATCCCATTCATTTTTCGAATTTCAAAAACCCCAAAATCACTTTGGGAGATCGTAGGTCCATCTCCGAATGGGCTGATATCCATCATAGATATGAATAACCTTGGAGAGAGTCCAACAAGCCATTCATAACTATGATGGTAGGTATCAACTATACCGATTGCATATCACGTATATACAACTATCACAATGTGCTATCAACTAATTGAATGTTCACACATACAGCGGGTTGTTAACACATTAACAAGTATGCATCATATGCATAGCACCCAACTTCACCTCCCTTTACATCGACCTTGGAGAGAGTCCAACAAGCCGATGCTCCAGGTTAAAGCCAACCCATTAATCGAGAAATAGTTTTAATATGGTTAGAGCGCATTCAACCAATTAGCCCAGCTTGGAGAGAGTCCAACAACCAAAGATAACGATTGACCTCTGACTCTTACCATATTAGTATTAAACTATTCCATGGTTTGAACATGTTCGGGTTCGAGCCGGGCTTGGAGAGAGTCCAACAACCCAAACAAGAAACGGAACTCTGGTTCTAACCATATTAATGGAAGGTGTATGCTTTAATATTGAGTAAGGGTTTTTATGTCTCATCCTCTTTGCATGCAAATAACTATTATCTACATGGCATGACATACATGACATACATCTACATGTCACGACACGCATGACATAATGATATGCATCTAATGCAATTACATGACATACAATTATGTCATGTCCATAATTTCCTTATTTGTCATAACTATTTATGAAAATAAAATATGTTTAAGATTTGATTCTCCAAATCAAATCATGATTAAATTAGAAAACAAATTTCCAAATCTAATCACATATTTTATTTATGGAATTAGTTGATTAAGAAAAATCAATTTAGGAAACCAATTTCCTAAATCATCAAAACTACTTATGGAAATAAAATATTTTAAGATTTGATTTCCCAAATCAAATGATGATTAAATTAGGAAACAAATTTTTAGAATCTAATCAAATATTTTATTTATGGAAAATATCAATTTCCATAAATACTTCCAACTTTCCAAAAGTGGAAGATTTCCATAAATACTTCTAGACTTTCCAAAATTGAAAAATTTTCATAAATACTTCTAAATTTCCAAAATTAAAAAATTTTCAGAAATAACATTATGACTATCGCAAAACCATTTTACGATTATGTCGAAACACAACCTGGGCTCTGATACCACTGGTGGGTTTTCGGCACCGCGGTGAGTGTGTGTTCGAACATGTTTCGTAAACATGTGCACAGCGAAAGAAATAAAAATAATAAATCTACATTTATTACAATACACACATCACACGCATGCATAGTACAACATGTGTAGACATAACCGTAAATTTAAATTTTGCAATAAAAGAAAATTTAACTACGTTATACCTTTCGTATCACGTGTAGCGGGAATGACATCAACCGGAACGATCCTCGCTAGAATCGTCTCTATCCGTATCCACGCCGAGTATCCTTGGGATGACTTCGCTAAGTCACGAGCCTTGTCTTCGTACGGGTTACTAGCCTCGTGTTGAAGACGATGTGATCGAGAGATGATCACGATACGAATCCAAATTCGGATCCAAAAATGAGTCCTCAAAACTCGCTTCTCCGGAGAGGTATTCGTCAACCGTTTGACGAATCCTTCGTCCTCCACCTTAGAGGATTACCGGAGATCGAATCCCGGGTAAGTTAGGCGCTGTCGGAGCTCTAAACGTCGTCCAAACGACGCTCCGACGAGAGGAAAACAAGCTGTCCAGAAAACTGGACAGCTTTGGTGGAGGAGTTGGCGCCGGCCAACCAAGGGAAGCCAAGTGCTCACCTTATCGCCACACCCAAGGGAGATCACCGGAGCACCAACCGGCAGCAGCTCGATGTCGGCGAGGGGAAAGGAAAGCTCCTTCTGGATGCTGGTTGGAGGAGAAGAGGGGGCGGCAATGGAGTTGGCACCGACTCCTTCAATGGGGTGGGCGGCAACTAGGTTTAGGGCTTTTTGGATTAGGGATTAACTATCCCTTAAGCCCTCTTTTATAGAGAACTAATTCTCTTAATGGTTATTGGATCATAACCATGAGGCCCGTTAACCCGCTCCATTAATATAAGTTAAAATAAACCAAACCATGATGGTTTATTTTAAGTTAAAACGAACCGAACCAACTTTTGGTTCATTCGTTTAAAAGAAACCAAACCCTTTGGTTTATTCTCCTCCATTGGATTAGAACCAAACCATTTTGGTTCATCCATTATGTCTTCATAAGACACGGCACACTTCCATTGCGACTGAAACGATTTCATGCTCGCTTCTTGTTTGGTCCAACCAAACTTTGTTTCTCTCGGTCTGAGAATCCCATTCTCAAGCTCGTTTTAAATCCTTCGGATTACGCTCGTT
Organism: Wurfbainia villosa; assembly: GCA_025175895.1. Lineage (NCBI taxonomy): Eukaryota > Viridiplantae > Streptophyta > Magnoliopsida > Zingiberales > Zingiberaceae > Wurfbainia > Wurfbainia villosa. Next base: position 41,873,468 of record CM045998.1, on the reverse strand, counting down.
GTGCGTGTGACCAAATAGGTTCTCGGTTTATGTTGGCCGTCTATAATTAACCATTAATTATAGAACGATCATGAGTGGCACCTAGTAGTACATCATGATCCCCAATTAACCGAAAAGATCAACGGTTGATCGAACTATTTACGAAACCCTTGACTCGAATGATTCGTGCCCCATTCCCTTCACTCATCTTATACCCACTTGGTTCGTGACATGGTCTATAGTGTCACTCCCACTAGGTCGACTACGTCACACCTAGCCCAAGTATCATTTCCTCGTCCTCTACAGTTCTCCACATGTATCGAAGAGTACCTTACTCTAAACATGTAATGCTTTGGCCAAAGACTTTAGTAACAATCCGACGAGAGGCCATGGGTATACATCTCCTCGCAAGGAGTGGTGAATCATTTATAGGCTATTCAAACACCTTCGATCATTTCGACTTATACCCAATCATCCCGGGTCCACATCTCCTTAGAGATGTTTGCTTAAGATGTCAAAGCATAAGTCTCCATGATCAAGATGACTTGAATACCGTAAGTCAAAGGAACATCGCACTTAAGCTACAGTAAGAACTTCATTGACATATCTATATATGCAGAGAACCATATGAAGTCTTACGGCTGGTCACTCTAATGAACTAGTTACCATAACTAGCATCCACGATTAACTCCGGACATCACAATGTCTCCAGCTAGTGAGAATCAGCTGCTTGGATACACCAAGGAGTATACCTCGTGCTAATCTCGACAGAATCGATGGTGTCCAAATCCATCAATTCATCGATTAGGGATAATTCCGATACATCACAATTACACATGTAGAGATACTCACTAGTTGTGATCCAATCACAAATTCTCTCATGCTGTGAATCATATCATGGACATTCAGTAAATTAGTTTAAGATCCAATCAAATACATCAAAACATGTATACTCAAATAGTGAATCTTCATTTATCATATAAATGGTTCATACATAAGGCGATTGCCTTAGGACATCTCTCATATATTACTAACAATGACTAGGCAATCCAAGATAAAGATGTAGTATCTTGACGAAGTGCAATGAATGCTGAGATTGAATCTATGGATTCAAATCAGGTCTGGAAGCTAATAGAACCACCCGATGGTGTAAAAACCATTGGATGCAAGTGGATCTACAAAAGAAAGAGAGGAATAGATGGGAAGGTTGAGACCTTCAAAGCGAGGCTTATTGCGAAGGGGTATACTCAGAAAGAGGGTATCGATTATGAGGAGACTTTTTCACTGGTAGTCATGCTTAAGTCTATCCGGATTCTCTTATGCATTGCAGCTCATATGGATTATGAGGTGTGGCAGATGGATGTCAAGACAACTTTCCTTAATGGAAGTCTTGAGGAAAACATCTATATGAAGCAACCAGAGGGATTCATTGCGAAGGGCAAAGAGCATCTTGTATGTAAGCTTAATCGGTCCATTTATGGATTGAAGCAAGCTTCGAGGTCTTGGAACATCCGCTTTGATGAGGTAATCCAGTCTTATGGATTTATTCAAAGTCCGAATGAGTCTTGTGTATACAAGAGATGTGACAGAAACGTAGTGGTATTTCTTGTACTATACGTAGATGACATTTTGTTAATTGGCAACAATGTCAAGGTGTTATCGGACGTAAGGGTATGGTTGTCCAAACAGTTTGATATGAAGGACTTGTAAGAAGTGGGACACATCCTTGGGATCAAGGTTATAAGAAACCGCAAAAAAAGGATGTTGTGCTTATCTCAAGCTTCATACATAGACACTATTATGGATCGTTTTAGCATGAAAAACTCTAAGAAAGGTTTTCTACTTTTCAGGCATGGAGTTCCTTTATCTAAGGAGATGTGTCCTAGAACATCTGAGGAGATAGAGGAGATGAAGGCGGTTCCTTATGCTTCGGCGGTAGGAAGCCTCGTGTATTCGATGCTATGTAGGAGACCAGATATCTACTTTACCGTGGGCATGGTCAGCAGATATCAGAGTAATCCAGGACAGGGACATTGGACTGCGGTAAAGCATATATTGAAGTACCTGAGAAGGACTAGGGATTATATGCTAGTTTATTAGGCAGACCAATTACTCCCTGTGGGTTACACAGATTTCGACTTCCAATCAGATAGGGATAACAGTAAGTCTACCTCAGGTTTTGTGTTTACTTTGGGAGGTGAAGCCATTGTATGGAGGAGTGTTAAGCAGAAATGCATGGCGGACTCCACCATGGAAGCTGAGTATGTGGCAGCCTCTGAGGCAGCCAAAGAAACTATGTGGCTCAAGAACTTCTTGATGGATTTAGATGTGATTCCTAGTTTTCCGAAAACTATCATAATTTATTGTGATAATAGTGGTGAAATTGCAAACTCGAAGGAACCACGAGCCCGTAAGGCAAGTAAACACATAGAGCGCAAGTACCACCTGATACGAGAAATCATAAAGAAGGTATAAGTTGTTGTCGCCTAGATTGCATCAGAGGATGACCTGGTAGACACTTTCACTAAGGCCTTTCTAGCGAGAGCTTTGATATGCATGTGGAGGGAAGGGGAATAAGATGTATGGCAGTATAAGGACAGCATAGTCTTTTAGTATAAGTGGGAGATTGCTGGGATGTATACTGAAAAGTCTATCTTTTGTATGAACATCTTTATTTTGAAATAAGAATCACATGATCATTGTTTGCATATTTATGGTGATGCATATTGTCTAATAAATTACATTGTAGATAACATGGTGTGTGGTGTCACACGGGAGATCATGTTATCGGCTCCTTGTAAAGAATAAGTATAGGCTCACAACCAAGATGACTTTGGACAAACCATTGGTATGGTTGTAGTGTGATTTGGTATTGATTTGTCTTGACCATAAAATTACACTAGTACACTTTGTGTGTATTAAGCAGGACCAACTTAGAGGTGATTCGATTTATTGCTGACTACATAATCGAATCGGACCTCAGATATTATATTGTACATACTCTTAATCCTGATATAATAATGGGCACATATACTTAGTATTCATTTCTTTGATTTACCAATGGGCGAGATTTATAGATTAAATCGATAGGCTTGGTAAGTTGGAAAATGATATTATTTATATGGTGTGCCGTTGATTATAGGAGGAAACCGTGTCCTATATATTAGGATGATGATGTCCCCTTGAGGAGCTCATAAGGTTCATCATGTAAACCCTGTAAGTGGACTTGGTCCGGCATGATGAAAAGGTTGAGTGGTACTTCTCATGGAGTTAGATGTTGATTAATTAAAGGTCAGTAAATTAATTAATCGATGGACATTCGAGATCTTAAATACGGGGAGAAAATGTACATATAATATATGGAGCTCATATTAACTTATGGGGGTTGGTGAGGTAGATCAATGAAAATCCTTTAGTGGATTGGATTATCATTAATGGATCGGACTTTATGTGGGCTTGATCCATTAGGTGGCCAAGATCCAACTCCTCCTCATGGTCCCTATTGTAGCCTATTAATACCTCATGAATCCTAGATCTAATGGATGAAAACAAAACTCTAGATCCAAAGGTAGAGATTAAATCTCTAAATCCGACGGTTGAGATTAAATCTCTAGATTCGACAGTTGAGATTAAATCCCTAGAACCAATGGTGGAGATTAAAACAAGGCTTATCCCTAAACCTATATATAAGCCTAAAGGGGGTGGGCGGCAACTTAATGCTTAGGAGATTAGGGTTTGCTTCCTTGGGTGGCAAGGAATCCTAGTTAGGTTAGGATTTAGATTGGGCGGCTAGGGTTTGAGAGGGTGTTTGGGCGACAACTATGGAGGGTTTTCTTTCTTCTTCCTAAGGTGATTGCCGGCGCCCATAATTTTCCTCTCTACCTTGGCCGGAGCTCAACATATTCCTCTTCTTCTCCTTGGCCAGTGGAAACAAGAGCTAGGGATTCTTTCCTTGAAGCTTTTGGTCGGCGCCTACACTTCTAATCTTCATCTCTTTGGGCCGGCGGCAAGCATCAAGCTTGGAGCTTGATGGTTGGTCCTAGATAAGAGAAGAGTTTAGTTTTTATGATCTTCCTTTGTTTGGAGTGAACAAGGAAGGAAGATTAGTGATCTAGGAGCTTCGACTTTTGGTAGATCGTCGCCCACACGATGTCCAAAAGGAGGAAGGACATACAATAGAAGATCGAGAGGTATATCACTTATCTATCTTCATATGTAACATGTTTATATTTGTTTTTAAATTATATGAATGTTATATTCTGTTTTGTGGCTAAATATACTTCGACCCCGAACATAAACACAAAAGTCGGCGATCCATACATCGTCTATTCCGCGGCTATTCGTAGAATAGAGGTTGGTCGCTTGAACAACAAGTTTGTTCAAGTGACTACTCTAATCGAATAACACGACGATGACAAGGTTGCTTGGGAAATCCCTCTTGTCAAGGATAAATTGTTTTTATCCGGGGACGTAGAAGGGATCGCCATGAACAAGAGACCGAGTTGAAGTGGGAAGCGAAGTTCCCCTCCCTTCACTAGGCACAGCAGGTAGAAAACCAAACACGCATAGACATAGTAAAACCAACTACCAATTGCCAAATTAAACTTAAAGGCAGAATTTAACATGAACCAATATTGTAATGTGCACACAAGCTACTCCCTAATCCTAGAATCGAAAGAACTACTCCATGTATATGAAGGAAGAATCACAAAGCATGTTTATGTTCGAATACATTAGATTTCAATCTAAATACTCATGGTGAGATGGGGTCTCCGAGCATCCAAGGAATCTTCTACCTGTTCCCTCGACGACAAGAAAACCCAGGGTCTGTGGTGGTGAGTATAAAACTCAGTGGTAATATAAAAGATAGTGCATGAACAAATAACATATGTAGAGCAACAGGTATACAAATGAAGATCAATAGGTATACCTAGGGAGATCAATGTACATACAGTCTTAAAGAAAACAACGAAACTATCAGTATAATACTAATCAATGCATATACCAAACTAACTGATCAATTGTACATAACGTAATGTAAGGTACTGACCTACCTGAGGATCTGCAACGATACAACTCATACACCCTGAACACATATACCACACTATAACACATACAACATAATCTATATCTGTAATCAACACACTACTATATGAACAACATATAAATAAGTACATAAACGAACCTGGTCCATCCTATACCACAACATGACGCTAATCAAACGTGTACAATAGTCTAATCCAACTCGTACACTATACTCCATACACAACAGTATAGAATATATAAATAATATGCAAAATGATGAACAAACATATACAACAATCATAACTCAAACAAATGTAATATCGTAACAAACATATATATATATATATATATATATATATATATATATATATATATATATATATATACTGTATCTATATATACTAATCACCCACCCACACACACACACACACAAATATATATATACGACATCATAAATGGCAATGTAAATGCATGGTCATGCCTACACACCCCACTCGCTACCACGACTCCAGTGTGGCCTAGGTGGAACGACATAACAACTATCTCAACTCAACAACAACCATTGCTCTCGAGTGGGCAGTATGAATAAGTAGCGATAAGCTACACAATGGGGGTCCCTGCTGCTGGCCACTCTGACTGACTCTACCCATGAGTGGTCGAGTGTCACACACCCAGGACAACTGCACGCAACTCCAACTACCACTATCAAGAGTGATTGAGGCGGCACAACAAATGAACTTCCCTTACACTAGTTACTACTACCATGAGTAATTGTGGAGGCAGAATGACTGATGACCCTCTCAACCGCAAGGGAGACTAAGTCGGCAACATGCATATAAATGACATGAATGCACAACCACACATACATCTACAACACTCTCTCTATCCAATAGAGAGTCATAAACAATTGACAATCAACCATTGTAGGACCTCCAGTCCATAGCAATCCACTATCGACAATCAACCATGCTAGGACCTCCAGTCCGTAGCAACACACTATTGACAATCCATACAACCATACACAGATCTATGGTCCATAATAGACCCACAACGTAAAGAAACATGATCTGACAGTCAACTCCACATTTACAACCTCCCTCACCCCCAGGTGATTTATCTTAATGACACGAATTAAGTCTATAACCGTACTCAGCTACACACACATAGGTCCACTACCATAGCATATGTAATCCATAACCATGATGAATGAAATGTAGAGATTGTTGGGATGTATACTGAAAGCCTAGCCTTTGTATGAACATCTTCATTTTGAAATAAGAATCACATGATCATTGTTTGCATTTATGCATATTGTCTGATACTTTACATTGTAGATAACATGGTGTGTGGTGTCGCATAGAAAATCATGTTATTAGTTCCTTGTAGAGTATAAGTAGAGGCTCACAACCAAGATGGTTTTGGACAAACCATTGGCATGGTTATAGTGTAATTTGATATTAGGTTTATCTTGACCATAAAATTACACTGGTATACTTTGTGTGTATTGAGCATGACCGATTCAGAGGTGATTCAATTTATACTGATTATATAATTGAATCAGACCTTAGATATTATGGTGTATATGCTATTAATCTCGATATAATAACGGACACATGTACTTAGTATTTATTTCTTTGATTTACCAATGAGCGAGATTTATGTGTTAAATCAATAGGCCTAGTAAGTTGAAAAATAATATTATTTACATGGCATGTCGTTGATTATAGGAGGAAACCGTGTCCTATATAATAGAATGATGATGTCCCTTTGAAGAGCTCATAAAGTTCATCATGTAAATCCTGCAGGTGGACTTGGTTCAACATGATGATAAGGATGAGTGGTACTACTCATGGAGTTAGATATTAATTAATTAAGTTGTCAGTAATTTAATTAATTAATGGACATTCAATATCTTAAACATGAGGAGATATTTTATACAAATAATATATAGAGCCCATATTTAATTATGGGGGTTGGTGAGGTAGATCAATGATGATCCTCTAGTGGAATAGATCATCATTAATGGATCGGGTTATATGTGGTTCAGATCCATTGGGTGGCCAAGTTCCAACTCCTCCTTATGGTCCCTATTGTAGCCTATTATAAATAGCTCATGAAGCCTAGACCTAAGGCATTATTGTAGGTTGGCATTGGAGAGGCTTGAGCGACAAGGGAGAAAGGGTGTGCTAGGGTTTTGCATCACTTTGGCCGGTGGCAACAAGGTCTAGGGTTTCTCCTCCTTCCTCCTTGGTTGGCACCTCCTTTCCCTTTGCTATAGCCAGCGGCGCCTCTTCTCCCTTTCCAAGGACCGGTGCCACCTTCTCCCTCTCCTAGGGCCGGCGGCAACACAAGGAGGAAGGCTCTCTTCCTCAATCTCCTCTCTTATCCTAGGGCCGGCGGACACCACCTCTTGAAGCCTTGGTGGTTGGCACAAGCAAGGAGAAGAGAAGGCTTTGTGTTTGGCACGAGATAGGAGAAGAAGGGAGGGTTTTCTTCCCTTGTTCGGAGCGAGCAAAGAAGGGAAGATACGTGGTCTAGGAGACTTCGATTCTTGGAAGATCGTCGCCCACACAACGTCCAAGAAGAGGATAGAAATATAATAGAAGATCAAGAGGTAAAACAAGAGGTATAATCTTGTTTAATTTTGATTTTTGTTTTTTTGTATTTTGTATGTTATTGATTGACATGGACCCTGATGATAAACACAACAATCGGCCATCTATTCATCAACTATTCCACGGCTAATTGAGGAAAAGGGTTAGGTTGCTTAGACAATAAGTTTGTTCAAGCGACCACTCAAATCGAATAGCACGATGATGAATCGGTTGCTTGGGTAATCCATTTCCATCTAGATTAGTTTTAATTAATAAAATTTTAATCTGGGGATATGAGACAGGATCACCATGCACAAGTGACCGAAGCGAAGAAGCGAAACACGGCTTTCCCTTCAAGTTGTATCAGAGCCATGATTTCCGATTTTGTGTGTTTTGGATTCGATTACTTTCACACATTTATCATATATTGTTTACGTCGGATAATAGTAGGATGTGCGTAGACTAAGTTTTTGCTTGCAGGCATAAGATCCAACTATTATGGCTATGTGGATGTATGTGATTGTGTGTGTGTGATTGTAATTAATTGTTTGAATCCTCGGGGTTGATGAAGCTAATTAGTATTTCATTTTTGAAATTAAATATGACACTGTTTAGCCACTAATTTTAATTTACTTTCGAATTAGCTATGTTGTACACTCCTTCGTGGAGTATAGGATCGATGGATGTAAATTAAAATAGTTTATCTCGGCTCGGATCCCCTTGTGGCTTGAGCATGGTAAAGGGAGGAGCGGATGAAGTGGTGACACGATGAGAAGCATATTGGAAAACAAAAGCCATAATAGTTGGATTTTTTTCATATTTATTGCTTATTGTTTGATATGCATGTTGTGTGTGTTTGAAAATTCCTCAATTTTAAATTACTAAGTGGGAGAGGGATATTTTTTAATTCCCGAGCCTCCATTACAATTTGACATGTGATGCGAACAAACTTGCGCATTGGCTTTGAGTGTCTTCCTCCATATCATATGAGTTTGTTTTGCGGATCACTAGGTCAAATATAGTTATAGAAACTTATTTAGGAGCATGTGTACTTTCCCATTGGAAGGCACATAATCCGAGGTAATTGCCTTAGTATTGGGTAATGGTAAACACTCAGATGCAAATAAAAGTATCCTCCCTATCGGAGTCACTGCTTTTATTTGTAGGGCCAAAGAGAAACCAAATATTAATTTTATTTGTAAAAAAGTAAGGTTGACAGGATAATAAAATTAATGGGTAAAACCTCCTCTTACAAATGTAGAATTCGTATACGTCCACACTATCGTGGCATACGATATTCTCGGTGTTTTGAGGTGTTAGTTGATTTTAAAATTTTATTGTTTGAGGAATCAATAAATATTTGAAATATAATTTTTTGATCACTGTGATTCTTAGGTTCAAAATGGCTTTCAACCCACTTGTTGTGATTCTGAAAGAAAATAAACTTACTAGACCTAACTATGTTGATTGCAAACGGAATCTGGACATTGTCTTGACTGCTGAGGAGTACAAATATGTACTCTTTGAAGAATATCCTCCTAAGCCTACAGATGATTCCAGTGAAAAGGAGAAAGAGAGTTATAGGAAGTGGATCAAGTCAGATGAGATGGCGCGGTGTTACATTTTGGCTTCTATGTCAAATGTATTGCAACATCAGCATCATGCCATGACTACTACCTATGACATGATGCTCGATCTCAAGGAACTTTTTGAACACCAGAATCGGGCTGCTAGGCAGGAAGCTATGAGGAACTTGATGATGACCGCCATGATTAAGGGAACACTTGTGAGGGATCATGTTCTCAAGATGATGGCTCATTTGAATGAGCTGGAAGTCCTTGGAGTGGAGATCGATGGGGAAACCCAGGTCGATATCATTCTCCAATCTATACCTAGATGTTTTAAGCAGTTTTGCCTGAACTACAACATGAATAAGAGATTGTATTCGTTGGCAAAACTTCTGACAGAACTCCAGAAAATAGAGGAGCTTTTTTGTCAGAGTGCTCAGGCTATGGTTGCTCAAAAGGTTTCTACTTCTAAACCGAAATGCAAGAAGAAGAAGAAATAAGGTGTAGCAAAGATAAGGGCAGGATCTCAGGCAGGAGTGAAGAAGTCGAAAGGAAAGTGCTTCACTTGCAAGCAGACTGGATATTAGAAGGCGGACTGTCCTAATCGGAAATAGAACAAAGGTATATCTTTTAGTTTAGTCGTTGAAACATGTTTAGTGGTGTTATTTACCGGTACCTGGTGTGTAGATACGAGAGCCACTGATCATGTCTGCAACTCTTTGCAGGGGTTCCAGGAAACTAGACGACTAGCTGAGCGAGAGATTACCGTCTATATGGGCAATGCTACATAGGTGGCGACCATTATAGTGGGAGATGTTTATTTATCTTTTGATAGAAATAAAACTTTGGTTCTAAGAAATTGCCTATTTGTACCTACATTTAGAAAGAATTTGATTTCAGTTTCTAAATTATTTGTGGTTGGGTATTCTATTTCTTTTAATGACAGAGTTATTATAAAAAGGAATAGGTAGATTATCTATTCTGGTGCGTTGGTAGGAAATTTATACACTCTTGAACCAAAAACTCCCACAATGTAAATAGAAATAAATAACTCATCTTCTAAATCTAATAAGAGAAAGGAACCTTCAAAAATGAACCAAACATATCTTTGACATCTAAGGATAGGTCATATTAACCTGAGTAGAATTCAAAGATTGATAGCTGATGGACCTTTGGGTTCATTGGTGGTGGAAGATTTCCTAACCTGCGAATCTTGCTTGGAATATAAAATGACCAAGAGGCCTTTTAAGGCCAAGGGGTATAGAGCTAAAGATGTGTTGGAATTGGTTCATTCTGATTTGTGTGGTCTTATGTCTGTTGGGAGTATGGGGAATACAATCAAAGTCCCACATTGGTAAGACATGGAAAAGATCATGTGCTTATAAGAAAAAAGATATCTCCATTGGTATGAGGCCTTTTGGGTAAAGCCCAAAAATAAAACCATGAGGGCTTGGGCCCAAAGTGGACAATATCATACCATTGTGGAGATATGTGGATCTTATAAGCACTAACAATTGGTATCAGAGCCATGGTCCATGTCAAGCCATGAACCTCGAACGAAGGAAGTTGAGCTCCCACGTCCGGATCAAGAGAACCAGACATCAGGAAGGAAGTCTAGTTGGGTCGGGGGGACCGAACAACTGACAGGAAGTCCTGGTGGGTTGAAGATCGGACATCAAGCAGAGAAAATCCTTCGAGGAGGGATAGGCTTGAGGGGGGGCCCAATGTGGTCCTTCGTTTGAGGGGGGGATTGTTGGGAGTATGGGGAATACAATCAAAGTCCCACATTGGTAAGACATGGAAAAGATCATGTGCTTATAAGAAAAAAGATATCTCCATTGGTATGAGGCCTTTTGGGTAAAGCCCAAAAATAAAACCATGAGGGCTTGGGCCCAAAGTGGACAATATCATACCATTGTGGAGATATGTGGATCTTATAAGCACTAACAATGTCTATCCAAGCTAGAGGTGGTTTTGAATATTTCATTTCTTCTAGACGATTATTCAAGATATGGATACATTTACTTGATGCGCCATAAGTCTGAATGCTCTGACAGGTTCAAATATTTCAAGGCTAATGTAAAGAAATGTCAAGGTAAAAGTATCAAGACACTCCGATCTGATCGTGGTGGTGAGCACCTCTTGGGAGAGTTTAGGAGTTACTTATCAGAGGCTGGGATTCAATCTCAATTGTCTGCACCTGGTACACCCCAGCAGAATGGTGTGGTGGAGCAAAGGAATAAGACTCTTATGGAGATGGTTAGATCGATGATGAGTTATTCTGAGTTACTAGATTCATTTTGGGGGTATGCTTTGAAAACGACAGTGTATATTCTGAACTTGGTATCATCTAAATCAGTACCTTCTACTCCCATAGAATTGTGGACTGGGCGATAGCCTAGTCTGAGACATATTCGGATTTGGGGTACTCCAGACATGTGCTGAAGGGAGATGCTGGTAAGTTAGAATCTCGTACATAAGTGTGCTTGTTCGTAGGCTATCCTAGAGGAACGAAAGGTGGTTTGTTCTATAGTACTAGAGATCAGAGGGTGATCATTAGCACGAATGCCCGATTTTTAGAGGAAGACTATGTGATGAACCACAAGCCCATGAGCAAGATTGTTCTGGAGGAATTAAGAGGGGAAGTCACTACTTCAATACCAATGGTACAAGAGGACATACCACAAGTGACTGCACCGCATGTCACAGAGGATACACAGGTGATACCTCGTCGTAGTGGGAGGGTTGTTAGACAACCTGATAGATTTATGTTCTTGGGAGAATCTTCTGATTTGGTCCCTGACGAACATGAACCTGATCCCTGGACATATGACGAGGTAATCCATGATAAAGATGCGGTATCTTGGCAAAGGGCGATGAATTCTGAGATAGAATCTATGGAATCAAATTAGGTCTTGGAGCTAGTAGAACCACCCAATGGTGTAAAAGCCATTGGATGCAAGTGGATTTACAAAAGAAAGAGAGGATCAGACGGGAAGGTAGAGACCTTCAAAGCAAGGCTTGTTGCGAAAAGGTATACTCAGAAAGAGGGTATCGATTATGAGTAGACCTTTTCGCTGGTAGTCATGCTTAAGTCTATCCGAATTCTCTTGTCTATTGTTGCTCATATGGATTATGAGGTTTGGCAGATGGATGTCAAGACAACTTTCCTTAATGGAAGTATTGAAGAAAACATCTATATGGAGCAACCAGAGAGATTCATTGCAAAGGGCAAAGAGCATCTTGTGCGCAAGATTAATTGTTGGGATGTATACTGAAAGCCTAGCTCTTTTATATGAACATTTTTATTTTGAAATAAGAATCACATGATCTTTGTTTGCACTTTATATTTATTATATGTGTGCATATTATCTAATATTTTACATTGTAGATAACATGGTGCTTGGTGTGGCACAGAAGATCATGTTATCAGTCCCTTGTATAATATAAGTAGAGGCTCACAACCAAGATGGTTTTGGACAAACCATTGGCATGGTTGTAGTGTAGCTTGGTATTGTTTTGTCTTGAACATAGAGTTACACTAGTACACTTAGGTGTATTGAGCAGGACCGATATAGAAGTGATTCAATTTATTGCTGACTATATAATTGAATCGGACCTCGGATATTATGTTGTACATGCTCTTAATCTCGATATAATAACGGGCACATGTACTTAGTATTTATTTCTTTGATTTACCAAAGGGTGAGATTTAGATGGATTAAATCAATATGCCCGGTAAGTTAGGAAATGATATTATTTACATGGTGTGCCGTTGATTATAGGAGGAAACCATGTCCTATATATTAGGTTGATGATGTCCCCTTGAGGAGCTCATAAGGTTCATCATGTAAACCCTGCAGGTTGACTTAGTCAACATGATGATAAGGTTGAGTGGTACTACTCGAGGAGTTAGATGTTAATTGATTGATGGTCAATAAATCAATCAATTGACGGACATTCGATATCTTAAACATGGGGAGATGGATGTACAAATAATATATGGAGCCCATATTATCATATGGGGGTTGGTGAGGTAATTCAATGGTGATCCTCTAGTGGAATGGAACATCATTGATGGATCAAGTTTGTGTGGTTCCGATCCATCAGGTGGCCAAGATCCAACTCCTCCTCATGGTCCCTATTGTAGCCTATTAACACCTCATGAAGCCTAGATCCAATGATGGAAAACAAAACTCTAGATCCGACGGTGGAGATTAAATCTCTAGATCTGACGGTGGAAATTAAATCTCTAGATCCGACGGTGGAGATTAAATCTCTAGATCTGACGGTTGGGATGAAACCCTAGATCCGACGGTTGGGATGAAACCCTAGATCCAACGGTTGGGATGAAACCCTAGATCCGACGGTTGGGATGAAACCCTAGATCCGACGGTTGAGATTAAATCCCTAGAACCAATGGAGGAGATTAAACCAAGGCATAAACCTAACTCTATATATATGGGCTTAGGCTTGGGTGGCAAAAAGGATGAGGAAAAGCAAAACCTAATTGAGATAAGGTGGCTTGGGCGGCAAGAAAGAGGAGGAGGCTAGGGTTAGGGTTTGGTTCATGGTGTTGGGCGGCAACAAGGAGAAGGGAGCTTCTTCTTCTTCTTCCCAATGGTGGCCGACACCCTTCTTCCTCCTTCCTCCTTGGTTTGGCCGGCGCCCAAGCTTCTCCCCTTGATCTATGGCTTGTGTTGGATGAGATGAGGGTTGCTTCTCATGGGCGGCAACTAATTCTAGTTGGGATAGGAATAGGAGAGGATGAGGAAAAGAAAAACCTAATTGAGATAAGGTGGCTTGGGCGGCAAGAAAGAGGAGGAGGCTAGGGTTAGTGTTTGGTTCATGGTGTTGGGCGGCAACAAGGAGAAGGGAGCTTCTTCTTCTTCTTCCCAATGGTGGTCGGCACCCTTCTTCCTCCTTCCTCCTTCCTCCTTGGTTTGGCCGGCGCCCAAGCTTCTCCCCTTGATCTATGGTTTGTGGTGGATGAGATGAGGGTTGCTTCCCATGGGCGGCAACTAATTCTAGTTGGGATAGGAATAGGAGAGGAGGCTAGGGTCAGGGTTTGGTTGTTGGTGTTGGGCGGCAACATGGAGAGGGAGATTCTTCTTCATTTTCCTTTGATGGCCGGCCCCTCTTCCTTCTTCCCTCTACCTTGGCCAAAGCTCAATCTATTCTACTTCCCTTCATCCTTAGCCGGAAATTAAGGAGAGCCTAGTTTAGGGTTTGGGCGGCAACAAGGAGAAGGGGTGTTTTCTTTCTTCTTCTGCAAGTGTTGGCCGGCGCCCATGCCCTTGTTGTTTCTCTTTTGGTTGGTTTCCATACTCCATTTTATCTTTCTTGGCCGGCGGCAACATCGAGTTTATTGACTTGGTGGCCGGTTCTAGAAAGGAAGATGAGTTTTATTTTAGGATCTTCCTTTGTTCCTAGTGAACAAGGAAAGGAAGATTGGTGATCTAGGAGGCTTCAACTTTTGGTAGATCGTCGCCCACACGACGTCCAAAAGGAGGGAGGACATACAATAGAAGATCAAGAGGTATAACAAGAGGTATAATCTTGTTTATTTTGATTAATGTTCTTTTGTATTATGTTTATAATTGCTTTTCAATTATATGCATGTATTATGTGGATGTTTACTTTATGTATGTGTTGATTATACATGGCTATATTCATATGTATTTGTATAATCATGGACCCCGAAGATAAACACAAAAACCGGCGATCCGTCCGTCGTCTCTTCCGCGGCAAACCTACTAGAAGAGCTTGGTTGCTTGAACAACTAGTTTGTTCAAGTGATCGCTCGAGTCGTTAGCACGACGACGAATTGGTTGAGCTTAGGAAACTCATCCCATCCGGATTAGTTTTCATTAGTGAAAATTTTTAATCCGGGGACATGGGAGCCGATGAGTCTCCTAGGAGCATGAGTTACCAACAATTACATGCCCTTGTTGTTTCTCTTTTGGTTGGTTTCCATACTCCATTTTATGTTCCTTGGCCAGCGGCAACATCGAGTTTATTGACTTGGTGGCCGGTTCTAGAAAGGAAGATGAGTTTTGTTTTAGGATCTTCCTTTGTTCCTAGTGAACAAGGAAAGGAAGATTGGTGATCTAGGAGGCTTCAACTTTTGGTAGATCGTCGCCTACACGACGTCCAAAAGGAGGGAGGACATACAATAGAAGATCAAGAGGTATAACAAGAGGTATAATCTTGTTTATTTTGATTAATGTTCTTTTGTATTATGTTTATAATTTCTTTTCAATTATATTCATGTATTATGTGGATGTTTACTTTATGTATGTGTTGATTATACATGTCTATATTCATATGTATTTGTATAATCATGGACCCTGAAGATAAACACAAAAACCGGCGATCCGTCCGTCGTCTCTTCCGCGGTTAATCGACTAGAAGAGCTTGGTTGCTTGAACAACTAGTTTGTTCAAGCGATCGCTCGAGTCGTTAGCACGACGATGAATTGGTTAAGCTTAGGAAACTCATCCCATCCGGATTAGTTTTCATTAGTGAAAATTTTTAATCTGGGGACATGGGAGCCGATGAGTCTCCTAGGAGCATTAGTTACCAACAATTGGTATCAGAGCCACGGTTTCCGATTTTGTGTGTTTTTGATTCGGTTACTTTCACGCACTTATCATATATTGTATATGTCGGATAATAGTAGGATGTGCGTAGGCTAACTTTTTGGTTGCAGGCATAAGATCCGACTATTATGGCTATATATGTGTATGTGATTGTTTGTGTGTGATTGTATGTATATCATTTGAATCCTCGAGGTTGACGAGGCTAGATTAGTATTTAATTTTTGTAATTAAATACGACATTGTTTAGACACTCATTTTAGTTTACATTCGATCTAGATTATTTGTACACTCCTTCGTGGAGTATAGGATCGATGGACGTAAATTAAAATGATATATCTCGGCTCGGATCTCTTTGGTGACTTGCGCGCGGGAAAAGATGGAGCGGACGAGGTGGCGAAACGATGGGACGCATATTGGAGAACAAAGTCATAATAGTTGGAAAAAAATTCTATTTTTTCCATATTTATTGCTGATTTGTTTTATATGCATGTTGTGTGTGCTTGAAAATTCCTCATTTTCAATTTACTAAGTGGGAGAGGGATATTTTAATTAATTCCTACGGCCTCCATTACAATTTGACGTGTGATGCAACAAACTTGCGTGTCGGCTCTGAGTGCCTTCCTCCCTACGGATGTGTTTGTTTGCGGATCACTAGGTCAAATAATAGTTATAGGAAATTATCTAGGAGCGTGTGTACTTCCACAGTGGTAAGGCACATAATCCGAAATAATTCCCTTAGTATCGTGTAATGGTGTACACTTAGATGCAAATAAAAAGTATCCTCCCCATCGGAGTCACTGCTTTTATTTGTCAGGCCAAAGAGGAACCAACTATTAATTTTATTTGTCAAAAAGTAAGGTTGACAAGATAATAAAATTAATGTGTAAAACCTCCTCTTACAAATGTAGAATTCGCATACGTCCACACTATCGTGGCATGCGATATTCTCGGTGTTTTGAGGTGTTGGTTGATTTCGGAATTTTATTGTTTTGAGGAATCAATAATATTTGAAATCTAATATTTTGATCATTGTGATTCTTAGGATTTTCAAAAATGACTTTCAGTCCATTTACTATGATACTAAAGGAAATAAACTTACTATACCCAAATAATGTTGATTGGAAAAGAATCTAGATATTGTCTTATCTGCTAAGAAGTACAAGTATGCACTCTTCAAAGAGTGTCCTCAAGCCATGGTTGCTCAAAAAGGTTTCTACTTCTAAGCCGAAAGGCAAGAAGAAGGAGAAACAAGGTGGAGCAAATGTGGTGGGAGGATCTCAGGGAGGAGTGAAGAAGCCGAAAGGCAAGTACTTCACTTACTAGCAGGATGGACATTGGAAGAAAGACTGTCCCAATCCAAAGCAGAACAAAAGTATATCCTTTGGTCTAGTCGTTGAAACATGGTTAGCGGTGTTATCTATCGGCACCTGGTGTGTAGATACGAGAGCCACTAATCATGTCTGTAATACTTTGCAGGGGTTCCAGGAAACCCGACGACTAGCTAAAGGGGATATTACCATTTACTTGGGCAATGCCATGAAGATGACGTCTATTGCAGGGGAGATGTTTTATTTATCTTTTGAGAAAAATAAAGGTTTTGGTTCTTAAGAATTTCCTTTATGTACCCTTATTTAGAAAGAATTGATTTCGGTTTCTAAATTGTTTATGGATGGATAATCTATTTCTTTTCATGACAGATTTGTTATAAAAGGAATAGGGACATTATCTATTCAGGTACATAGATAGGAAATTTATAACTTGAACCACGAGCTCCCACTGTGCAAATAGAAGTTATTAACTCATCTTCTAATTCCGATAAGAGAAAAGAACCTTCGAAAATGAACCAAACATATCTTTGGCATCTTAGGCTTGGTCACATTAACCTAAGCAGAATTCAATAGGTTGATAGCTGATGGACCTTTGGGTTCATTAGTGGTGGAGGATCTCCCAACCTGTGAATCTTGCTTGGAGGGTAAGATGACCAAGAGGCCTCTCAAGGCCAAGGGGTATAGATACAAAGATGTGTTGGAATTGGTTCATTCTGATTCGTATGGTCCTATGTCTATCCAGACAAGAGGTAGTTTTGAACATTTCATCTTTTTCATAGATGATTGTTCAAGATATGGATGACACTACGATCTGATCGTGGTGGTGAGTACCTCTTGGGAGAGTTTAGGAACAACTTATCAGAGGCTGAGATTCAATCCCAATTGACTGCACCTGGCACACCCCAGTAGAACAGTGTAGCAGAGCGAAGGAATAGGACTCTTATGGAGATGGTTAGATCGATGATGAGTTATTCTGACTTGCCAGATTCGTTCTGGGGATATGCTCTAGATACGACGGTATACATTCTGAACCTAGTTCCATCTAAATCAGTGCTTTCTACTCCCACAGAGTTGTGGACTGGGCGAAAGGCTAGTCTAAGACATATTCAAATATGGGGAGTTTAGCACATGTGTTGAAGGCAGATGCTGGTAATTTGGAACCTCATACAGAAGTACGCATGTTCATTGGCTATCCCAAGGGAATGAAGGGTGGTTTATTTTATAGTCCTAGAGATCAGAGGGTGATCGTTAATACGAATGCCAGATTTCTAGAGGAGGACTATGTGATGAACCACAAGCCCACGAGTAGGATTGTTCTTGAGGAGTTGACAGGGGAAGTCCCGACTTCAGTAACACCGGTACAAGAGGATATACCACATGTCACTGCACCGCGTGTCACAGAGGATACACAGGTGATACCTCGTCGTAGTGGGAGGGTTGTGAGTCAGCCTGATAGATTCATGTTCTTGGGAGAATCTTCTGATTTGGTCCCTGGTGAACATGAACCTGATCCCTGAAAATACGATAAGGCAATCCAAGATATAGATGCAGCATCTTGGCAAAGTGCAATGAATACTGAGATTGAATCTATGGATTCAAGTCAGGTCTGAGAGCTCTTATGCATAGCAGCTCATATGGATTATGAGGTGTGGCATATGGATGTCAAGACAACTTTCCTTGATGGAAGTCTTGAGGAAAACATCTACATGAAGTGACCAGAGGGATTCATTGCTAAGGGCAAAGAGCATCTTGTATGTAAGCTTAATCGGTCCATTTATGGATTGAAACAAGCTCCGAGGTCTTGGAACATCCGCTTTGATGAGGTAAATTCAGACTTATGGATTTATTCAAAGTCCGGATGAGTCTTGTGTATACAAGAGATGTAACAGAAACGTAGTGGTATTTCTTGTACTATACATAGATGACATTTTGTTAGTTGGCAATAATATCAGAGTGTTATCGGACGTAAGGGTATGGTTGTCCAAACAGTTTTGAAGGACATGGGAGAAGTGGGACACATCCTTGGGATCAAGGTTAGTGTGCTAATCCCAAGCTTCATACATAGACACGATTATGGATTCTTTTAGCATGCAAAACTCCAAGAAAGGTTTTCTACCTTTCAGGCATGGAGTTCCTTTATCTAAGGAGATGTGTCCTAGATCATCTGAGGAGATAGAGGAGATGAAGGCGGTTCTTTATGCTTCGACAGTAGGAAGCCTCATGTATACGATGCTATGTACGAGACCCGATATCTGCTATGCCGTGGGCATGGTCAGCAGATATCAGAGTAATCCAGGACTGGGACATTGAACTGCGATAAAGCATATATTGTAGTGCCTGAGAAGGACTAGGGATTATATGTTGGTTTACCGGGCAGACCAATTATTCCCTGTGGGTTACAGGGATTCCGACTTCCAATCTGATAGGGATGACAGTAAGTCTACCTCAGGTTTTGTGTTTACTTTGGGAGGTGGAGCCATTGAATGGAGGAGTGTCAAGCAGAAATGCGTGGCGGACTCTACCATGGAAGCTGGGTATGTGGCAGCCTCTTAGGTAGCCAAAGAAACTGTGTGGCTCAGGAACTTCTTGATGGACTTGGATGTGATTCCTGGTTTTCCCAGAACTATCACAATTTATTGTGATAATAATGGTGCAGTTGCAAACTCGAAGGAACCACGAGCCCATAAGGCTAGTAAACACATAGATCGCAAGTACCACCTGATACGAGAAATCGTAAAGGAGGTAGAAGTTGCTGTCACCTAGATTGCATCAGAGGATGACCTGGTAGACCCTTTCACTAAGGCCCTTCTGGCGAGAGCTTTGATAGACATGTGGAGGGAAGGGGAATTAGATATATGGCAGTATGATGACAGCATAGTCTTTTAGTATAAGTGGGAGATTGTTGGGATGTATACTGAAAGTCTAGCTCTTTTGTATGAACATTTTTATTTTGAAATAAGAATCACATGATCATTGTTTGCACTTTATATTTATTATATGTGTGCATATTATCTAATATTTTACATTGTAGATAACATGGTGCTTGGTGTGACACAGAAGATCATGTTATCAGTCCCTTGTAGAATATAAGTAGAGGCTCACAACCAAGATGGTTTTGGACAAACCATTGGCATGGTTGTAGTGTAGTTTGGTATTGCTTTGTCTTGAACATAGAGTTACACTAGTACACTTAGGTGTATTGAGCAGGACCGATATAGAGGTGATTCAATTTATTGCTGACTACATAATTGAATCGGACCTCGGATATTATGTTGTACATGCTCTTAATCCCGATATAATAACGAGCACATGTACTTAGTATTTATTTCTTTGATTTACCAAAGGGTGAGATTTAGATGGATTAAATCAATATGCCCGATAAGTTGGGAAATGATATTATTTACATGGTGTGCCGTTGATTATAGGAGGAAACCATGTCCTATATATTAGGTTGATGTTGTCCCCTTCAGGAGCTCATAAGGTTCATCATGTAAACCCTGCAGGTTGACTTAGTCAACATGATGATAAGGTTGAGTGGTACTACTCGAGGAGTTAGATGTTAATTGATTAATGGTCAGTAAATCAATCAATTGACGGACATTCGATATCTTAAACACGTGGAGATGAATGTACAAATAATATATGGAGCCCATATTATCATATGGGGATTGGTGAGGTAATTCAATGGTGATCCTCTAGTGGAATGGAACATCATTGATGGATCAAGTTTGTGTGGTTCCGATCCATCGGGTGGCCAAGATCCAACTCCTCCTCATGGTCCCTATTGTAGCCTATTAACACCTCATGAAGCCTAGATCCAATGATGGAAAACAAAACTCTAGATCCGACGGTGGAGATTAAATCTCTAGATCCGACGGTGGAGATTAAATCCCTAGATCCGACGGTGGAGATTAAATCCCTAGATCTGACAGTCGGGATGAAACCCTAGATCCGACGGTTGGGATAAAACCCTAGATCCGACGGTTGGTATGAAACCCTAAATCCGACGGTTGGGATGAAACCCTAGATCCGACGGTTGGGATGAAACCCTAGATCCGACGGTTGAGATTAAATCCCTAGAACCAATGGAGGAGATTAAACCAAGGCCTAAACCTAACTCTATATATATGGGCTTAGGCTTGGGCGTCAAAAAGGATGAGGAAAAGCAAAACCGAATTGAGATAAGGTGGCTTGGGCGACAAGAAAGAGGAGGAGGCTAGGGTTAGGGTTTGGTTCATGGTGTTGGGCGGCAACAAGGAGAAGGGAGCTTCTTCTTCTTCTTCCCAATGGTCGCCGGCACCCTTCTTCCTCCTTCCTCCTTGGTTTGGCCGGCGCCCAAGCTTCTCCCCTTGATCTATGGCTTGTGGTGGATGAGATGAGGGTTGCTTCCCACGGGCAGCAACTAATTCTAGTTGGGATAGGAATAGGAGAGGATGAGGAAAAGAAAAACCTAATTGAGATAAGGTGGCTTGGGCGGCAAGAAAGAGGAGGCTAGGGTTAGGGTTTGGTTCATGGTGTTGGGCGGCAACAAGGAGAAGGGAGCTTCTTCTTCTTCTTCCCAATGGTGGCCGGCACCCTTCTTCCTCCTTCCTCCTTCCTCCTTGGTTTGGCCGGCGCCCAAGCTTCTCCCCTTGATCTATGGCTTGTGGTGGATGAGATGAAGGTTGCTTCCCATGGGCGGCAACTAATTCTAGTTGGGATAGGAATAGGAGAGGAGGCTAGGGTTAGGGTTTGGTTGTTGATGTTGGGCGGCAACATGGAGAGGGAGATTCTTCTTCATTTTCCTTTGATGGCCGGCCCCTCTTCCTTCTTCCCTCTACCTTGGCCAAAGCTCAATCTATTCTACTTCCCTTCATCCTTAGCCTGAAATTATGGAGAGCCTAGTTTAGGGTTTGGGCGGCAACAAGGAGAAGGGGTGTTTTCTTTCTTCTTCTCCAAGTGTTGTCCGGTGCCCATGCCCTTGTTGTTTCTCTTTTGGTTGGTTTCCATACTCCATTTTATCTTCCTTGGCCGGTGGCAACATCGAGTTTATTGACTTGGTGGCCGGTTCTAGAAAGAAAGATGAGTTTTATTTTAGGATCTTCCTTTGTTCCTAGTGAACAAGGAAAGGAAGATTGGTGATCTAGGAGGCTTCAACTTTTGGTAGATCATCGCCCACACGACGTTCAAAAGAAGGGAGGACATACAATAGAAGATCAAGAGGTATAACAAGAGGTATAATCTTGTTTATTTTGATTAATGTTCTTTTGTATTATGTTTATAATTGCTTTTCAATTATATGCATGTATTATGTGGATGTTTACTTTATGTATGTGTTGAATATACATGTCTATATTCATATGTATTTGTATAATCATGGACCCCGAAGATAAACACAAAAATCGGCGATCCGTCCGTCGTCTCTTCCGCGGCTAACCGACTAGAAGAGCTTGGTTGCTTGAACTGTTGGGTTTCCGGCACCGCGGCGTGTGTGTGTTCGATCACGTTTCGTAAACATGAACACAGCGGAAGCAATAAAAATAATAAATCTATATTTATTACAACACACACAACACACGCATGCATATTACAACAAGTGTAGACATAACCATAAATTTAAATTTGCAATAAAAGGAAATTTATCTACGTTATACCTT
Source organism: Wurfbainia villosa (assembly GCA_025175895.1). NCBI lineage: Eukaryota > Viridiplantae > Streptophyta > Magnoliopsida > Zingiberales > Zingiberaceae > Wurfbainia > Wurfbainia villosa. Next base: position 41,850,736 of record CM045998.1, on the reverse strand, counting down.
TCGTATGACGTGTAGCGGGAACGGCATCAACCGGAACGATCCTTGCTAGAATCGTCTCTATCCGTATCAACGCCGAGTTCCTCGGGATGACTTCGCTAAGCCACGAGCTTCGTCCTCGTACGGGTTACTAGCCTCGTGTTGAAGACGACATGATCGAGAGATGATCACGATCCGAATCCAAATTCGGATCCTAATACGAGTCCTCAAAACTCGCTTCTCCGGAGAGGTATTCGTCAACCAATTGACGAATCCTTCATCCTCCACCTCAGAGGATTACCGAGATCGAATCCCTAGTAAGTTAGCCATTGTCGGAGCTCTAACTGTCGTCCAAACGATGCTCGGACGAGAGGAGAACAAGCTGTCCAGAAAACTGGACAGCTTTGGTGGAGGTGATAGGCGCCGGCCAACCAAGGGAGATAGAGCTCACCTTGATGCCAAAATTGAAGGAGATCACCGGAGCACTAACCGGCAGCAGCTCGACGCCGGCGAGGGGGAAGAAAGAAGCCTTCTGGACGCCGGTTGGAGGAGCTTTGGGCGGCGGCAATAGGTTGGCGCCGAGAGCTCCAAGGAGGAGGTGGGCGGCAACCTTAGCCTAGGGGTTTTGGATTAGGGCTTAATTATCCCTTAAGACCTCTTTTATAGAGAACTAATTCTCTCATTGGTTAATGGATCATAACCATTAGGCCCGTTAACCCACTCCATTAAGATAAGTTAAAATAAACCAAACCATGATGGTTTATTTTAAGTTAAAACGAACCGAACCAACTTTTGGTTCATTCGTTTAAAATAAACCAAACCCTTTGGTTTATTCTCCTCCATTGGATTAGAACCAAACCATTTTGGTTCATCCATTATGTCTTCATAAGACACGGCTCATCCACGCTTCCATTGCGACTGAAACGATTTCATGCTCGCTCCATGTTTGGTCCAACCAAACATAGTTTCTCTCGGTCTGAGAATCTCATTCTCAAGTTCGTTTTAAATCCTTCGGATTACGCTCGTTTTGCGTGTGACCAAATAGGTTTTCGGTTTATGTTGGCCATCTATAATTAACCATTAATTATAGAACGATCATGAGTGGCACCTAGTAGTACATCATGATCCCCAATTAATCGAAAAGATCAACGGTTGATCCAGAACTATTTCTGAAACCCTTCAGCAGCTCGAATGATTCGTGTCCCATTCCCTTCACTCATCTTATACCCACTTGGTTCAGGACATGGTCTATAGTGTCAGTCCCCACTAGGCTAACTACGTCACACCTAGCCCAAGTATCATTTCCTCGTCCTACGGATTCTAGTTACTGCACATGTATCGAAGAGTACTTTACTCTAAACATGTAATACTTTGGCCAAAGACTTTAGTAACAATCCGACGAGAGGCCATGGGTATACATCTCCTCGCAAGGAGTGGTGAATCCTTTATAGGCTATTCAAACACCTTCGATCACTTCGACTTATACCCAATCATCCCGGGTCCACATCTCCTCGAGATGCTTGCTTAAGATGTCAAAGCATAAGTCTTTATGATCAAGATGACTTGAATACCGCAAGTCAAAGGAACATCGCACTTAAGCTACGATAAGAACTTCATTGACATATCTATATATGCAGAGAACCATATGAAGTCTTACGGCTGGTCACTCCAATGAACTAGTTACCATAACTAGCATCCACGATTAACTCCGGACATCACAATGTCTCCAGCCAGTGAGAATCAGCTGCTTGGATACACCAAGGAGAATACCTCGTGCTAGTCTCGACAGAATTGATGGTGTCCAAATCCATCAATTCATCGACTAGGGATAATTTCGATACATCACAATTACACATGTAGAGATACTCACTAGTTGTGATCCAATCACAAATTCTCTCATGCTGTGAATCGTATCGTGGACATTCAGTAAAGGAGTTTAAGATCCAATCAAATACATAAAACATGTATACTCAAATAGTGAATCTTCATTTATCATATAAATGGTTCATACATAAGGCGATTGCCTTAGGACATCTCTCATATATTACTAACATGAACAACTAGTTTGTTCAAGAGATCGCTCGAGTCGTTAGCACGACGACGAATTGGTTGAGCTTAGGAAACTCATCCCATCCGGATTAGTTTTCATTAGTGAAAATTTTTAATCCGGAGACATGGGAGCCGATGAGTCTCCTATGACCATGAGTTACCAACAGTTAGACAACCTAATAGATTTATGTTCTTGGGAGAATCTTCTGATTTGGTCCATGACGAACATGAACCTGATCCCTGGACATATGACGAGGTAATCCATGATAAAGATGCGGTATCTTGGCAAAGGGCGATGAATTCTGAGATAGAATCTATGGAATCAAATTAGGTCTGGGAGCTAGTAGAACCACCCAATGGTGTAAAAGCCATTGGATGCAAGTGGATTTACAAAAGAAAGAGAGGATCAGACGGGAAGGTAAAGACCTTCAAAGCAAGGCTCTTTGCGAAAGGGTATACTCAGAAAGAGGGTATCAATTATGAGTAGACCTTTTCACTGTTAGTCATGCTTAAGTCTATCCGAATTCTCTTATCTATTGTTGCTCATATGGATTATGAAGTTTGGCAGATGGATGTCAAGACAACTTTCCTTAATGGAAGTATTGAAGAAAACATCTATATGGAGCAACCAGAGGGATTCATTGCAAAGGGCAAAGAGCATCTTTTGCGCAAGCTTAATCAGTCCATTTATGGATTAAAGCAAGCTTCGAGATCTTGGAACATCCTCTTTGATGACGTAATCCAGTCATATGGATTAGAAGTTGTGCTTATCTCAAGCTTTATACATAGACACTATTCTAGCTTGCTTTAGCATACAGAACTCCAAGAAAGGTTTTCTACCTTTTTGGCATGGAGTACCTTTATCTAAAGAGATGTGTCCTAGAACATCAAAGGAGATAGAGGAGATGAAGGCGATTCCTTATGCTTCAGCGGTAGGAAGCCTCTTGTATGCTATGTTATATACGAGATCGAATATCTGCTTTCTCATGGGCATGGTTAGAAGATATCAGAGTAATCCAGGATAGGGACATTGGACAGCAGTAAAACATATATTAAAGTACCTGAGAAGGACTAGGGATTATATGCTAGTATACCAGGCAGATCAATTACTCCCTGTGGGTTACACAGATTCTGACTTCCAATCAGATAGAGATAACAGTAAGTCTACCTCGGGTTTTGTGTTTACTTTGGGAGGTGGAACCATTATATGGATGAGTGTCAAGGAAAAATGCGTGGCGGACTCTACCATGGAAACTGAGTATTTGGCAGCCACTGAGGTAGCCAAAGAAGTTGTATGGCTCAGAAACTTCTTGATGGACTTGGATGTGATTCCTAGTTTGCCCATAACTATCACAATTTATTGTGATAACAGTGGTGCAGTTGCAAACTCGAAGGAACCACGAGCCCATAAGGCAAGCAAACACATAGAGAGCAAGTACCACCTGATATGAGAGATCGTAAAGCGAGGAGAAGTTGTTGTCACCAAGATTGCATCAGAGGATAACCTGGCTGATCCTTTCACTAAGGCCCTTCCAGTGAGAGCTTTTGATAGGCATGTGGAGGGAATGAGAATCAGATGTATGACAGTTTGATGGCAACATAGTCTTTTAGTCTAAGTGGGAGATTGTTGGGATGTATACTGAAAGCCTAGCCTTTGTATGAACATCTTCATTTTGAAATAAGAATTACATGATCATTATTTGCATTTATGCATATTGTATGATACTTTACATTGTATATAACATGGTGTGTGGTGTCGCACAGAAGATCATGTTATTAGTTCCTTGTAGAGTATAAGTAGAGGCTCACAACCAAGATGGTTTTGGACAAATCATTGGCATGGTTGTAGTGTAATTTGGTATTAGGTTTATCTTGACCATAGAATTACACTAGTACACTTTGTTTGTATTGAGCAGGACCGATTCAGAGGTGATTTAATTTATACTGACTATATAATTAAATCAGACCTCAGATATTATGGTCTACATGCTCTTAATCCCGATGTAATAACGACCACATGTACTTAGTATTTATTTCTTTGATTTACCAATGGGCGAGATTTATGTGTTAAATTGATAGGCCTAGTAAGTTGGGAAATAATATTATTTACATGGCGTGCCGTTGATTATAGGAGGAAACCGTGTCCTATATACTAGGATGATGATGTCCCCTTGAGGAGCTCATAAAGTTTATCATGTAAATCCTGTAGGTGGACTTGGTCCAACATGATGATAAGGATGAGTGGTACTACTCATGGAGTTATATATTAATTAATTAAATTGTCAGAAATTTAATTAATTAATGGACATTCAATATCTTAAACACGGGGAGATATTTTGTACAAATAATATGTGGAGCCCGTATTTAATTATGGGGGTTGGTGAGGTAGATCAATAATGATCCTCTAGTGGAATGGATCATCATTAATGGATCGGGTTATATGTGGTTCGGATCCATTGGGTGGCCAAGATCCAATCCTCTTTCATGGTCCCTATTGTAGCCTATTATAAATATCTCATGAAGCCTAGACCTAAGACATTATTGTTGGTTGGCGTTGGAGAGGCTTGGGCGGCAAGGGAGAAAGGGTGTGCTATGGTTTTGCATCACTTTGGTCGGTGGCAACAAGGGCTAGGGTTTCTCCTCCTTCCTCCTTGGCCGGCACCTCCTTTCCCTTTCCTATAGCCAGCGTCACCTCTTCTCCCTTTCCAAGGGTCGGCGCCACCTTCTCCCTCTCCTAGGGCCGGCGGCAACACAAGGAGGAAGGCTCTCTTCCTCAATCTCCTCTCTTATCCTAGGGTCGGCGGACACCACCTCTTGAAGCCTTGGTGGTCGGGACAAGCAAGGAGAAGAGGAGGCTTTGTGTTCGGCACGAGATAGGAGAAGAAGGGAGGGTTTTCTTCCCTTGTTCGAAGCGAGCAAGGAAGGGAAGATACGTGGTCTAGTAGGCTTCGATTCTTGGAAGATTGTCGCCCACACGATGTCCAAGAAGAGGATAGGAATACAATAGAAGATCAAGAGGTATAATCTTGTTTAATTTTGATTCTTGTTCTTTTGTATTTTGTATGTTATTGATTGACATGGACCCTGATGATAAACACAAAAACCGACGATCTGTTCATCATCTATTCCGTGGCTAATTGAGAAAAATGGTTAGGTTGCTTAGACAACAAGTTTGTTCAAGCGACCACTCAAATCGAATAGCACGATGATGAATCGGTTGCTTGGGTAATCCATCTCCGTCCGGATTACTTTTAATTAATAAAATTTTAATCCGGGGACGTGAGATAGGATTGCCATGCACAAGCGACCGAAGTGAAGAAGCAAAACACGACTTTCCCTTCAGAGATAACAACAGAGCAACTCAAAATACAAAGACTAAGTATCAAGCACATGATTAAATAAGGGTGGAGTCAAGGTAAAGGTGTCATCACCATCATAAAAATATTCATGAACCAGAATCAATAAACTACTTGACTAAGGTAGGTATTACCCACCTGATATGTAGAACACTAGTTGTTTTCACGTCCGAGAACTCTGCCTCAAATCAAATCCTAGCTTAGCTTCCATTGCAAAGAATCTATAACAACCAGATGGATTCGACCAAAAGATTAACTCCTTGTTCATGGACTCTTAATAATTAAATCCACAACAAAGCTAACGGTAAGCATATTACACAACCCTTTGATATCAAATATGAACTTACCGAGCTTGTATCATCCACACCACTCTCTACATCAAGTATAGGGTATTAGATCTGCATTTATTCAACTTGTATATGGAAATCACCATGTCGAAACCTGTAATCACTGTTCACCAACTATTGGTTATTAGTCCACAAACAAATCTGCTCATACCATAAGTATAATCTCATATTCATAAAATTCAAACCAAAACTTCTTCCTTTAACTGTTATTCAGCAACCCTATACCACACTCAGCTGTAAAGGTCAATCTACAACCGTAACTTATTCAGATCGAGACTCACTTAGCGCAACTTCAATCACAGGTGCCCAAATCCAAGTATAGGTATTAGATTTGCATCAACCAACCAAATCAAAAGAAAAACAAAACTTAGATCATCTTCATTACCTAACAATTAGCTATATGATCAAACCATTAACCCTGTACTGCATAAACCAACAATAATCTAAAATCTTTACCACAACTCACCACTGTTTTTCCCTTTTCTTTCGATCTGATATCACAGAATAGTGGTGGTGACTTTGAGATCTCAGAGCATTGGAATCAAGGTGTCATGGAGGATGTGGAAGAACAGACAGTGATCGGTGCATGTGAGCAGGAGGGAACGATGCTCGTCGGGGGGCAGTCTGGTGGTGGCGATGGAAATCGTGACATGCCTTGGCAGCGATGAGAGTGCACTGGCCTAGGACTGCACTGTCTGCATGGTAGATTCAGCCTTGGAGCAGCGATGGCGAAGGTTGTGGTCGTTGGTCGCATGCGCAAGGCCAACAACTGCTAGTCCTGTGTGTGCGACGCGCAGGGGCGGCGAGACGCGAGGTGCTCTACCCGGGGGCCGCGAGCAATCGTGGATGGTCGTGGGCTGACAGTGAGGTGAGGAGGGCAGTGAGCGAGAAACCGAGAGGAAGAAGGGACTCGTGGCTATGAGGTTGGAAAAATCGTGAGATCAGGGAAAAATAGTTCGAGATGGGGAAAAGAATAGAGGAAAGAGGAGTCGAGTGGTAGGGAAAGAAAATGATAAAAAGAAAACTTAGGTTTTCTATTTAAACCTTAGGTTAATAAAACTTATTAACTCCTCAATAACGGATAATCCAAACAGTCCTTATAAAATCCTATTAAATCTTTCCTTATATGATATCATAAGAACCCCATTTAAATCCAGAAAAATTTTTAAAAAATCCCATAGGGTATTTGCCTAATTAACAAGGATATTTTATTTTCTGATATCTCACATTGCGAGCCTCCGGTGCTTCTAGGGCACCTTCTTGCCATCCCAGCTGTCGGGCCTCTACCCCTTTGGTTTGGACGTGCCTTGCCTTTTATGTTGGAAGATTGTGGCTCAGCTAGAGGGGGGTGAATAACCCTCGATGTGTATGATGGAAATCGATCACGTATTAATCGTCTACACTTAAAATTAGCGCAGCAAAAATACTAATAATAAAGACAATTAAGCAAATGCAAGAAGTAAAGAGACAAACACTAATGTCGAGATGTAATGTAGTTCACAACCCTTGCCGCTAGTCCATGGACGATTCGTTCGACGAATCACTCCCTCAATAATCCACTAGTCTCTCCTTCAAAGTGGAGGTAAACCTTTCTTACAAAATCACTCCCTCTTACAATAATATTGAAATAAACATAAGAAGAGGAGTGTTAAAACGTGTTGGGCACTTGGGAGAAGTTTATGAGTTAAGCATTAGCCTCCCAAGAGCACCCAAGGCCTCTTCTTATAGGGAAGAGGCCATTCTTCGCATTGGGCAGCAAGCAGTCAACTGATGCAGCCATCAGTCAACTGATGTTGTAGTCATTGCCTCACAACGACTTCATCAATGTTGGCGTCTAGCCAACGGCTCCCTAATCAGTCGACTGATCATGCCCATCATTCGACTGATAGAGCCATAAGTCAAGTGATCTAGGCGATCAGTCGACTTTCAAGCCTTCTATGCCCGCGACCACCTTCATCAGTCGATTGTAAAACCCTAGCAGTCGACTACTGGGCCAGAAAGCCATTAGTCGAACACTAGTCGAGCACCAGTTGAGTGCCATGACCCAGAGCAGTCGATTGATATCGATATCAGTCGACTGGTGTTGAGTAAAACCTCAAACAAACCAATTGTTTGAGCATCCGATTGTCGGGTAAACCTCAAACCATATGTCTGAGCATCCGACACTTCCATTTGTCGGGTAGAAACCTCAAACTCATGTTTGAGCATCCGACTTATCCATACGTCAAGTAAAACCTCAAACATAAGTTTGAGCATCCGACACTTAGCCATTCGGCCAAGTTCACCTATGAGCCATCGTTACAATCGCTCATTCTCTCATCTCCCTTGGAGTCCCTCGCCGAAGCTCTCTTCATCCGGCCATGTCCCTTGGAGGCACCAAGCGCACAACTTCCGCAATGTCATCCTTCACATCTCGCCTTGAAGTCTGCTTCCTTTGGCTTCACTCCAATGCTCCTCGTCCGTTGGTCCCTCGGATGCATCAAGCGCACGGCTTCCGCAATGCCATCCTTCACTAACTCAAGGACCTGAGCCATGAGATGGTGAACTCACCAATGCTTTCATCAAGCTACCTCATGTGTGATTTACTAAGTCATGCGCAACTTAAACACACATATCAAATCCATAACAATCCTAACTTAAATCCTTTTCCATACACATTAAAACCACATCATACATGGGTTGATTGCCCTAACATTTTATAAGAGTGAAGCCGACTTTCCTTATTCACCTGCGAAACCCTAAACTACATAAGTTGCGTGATCGCCACACAGCCGTGTGGAATCCACATGGCTGGCCTTGTGGCAGGCTGGAAGTTAAGCTCAGAATCTGGCATTGGGACTAGGTACAACCATGTCAAATCCACACAACCGACTGTGTCTTCCTCTGGAACTTTATTTTGATGCTATCCTTCTCGTTCAAAGCATTCCTGTGTCTTGGGAACATGGCCATAGCATGCTTGCCTTCTTGAGCTCCTTTTGTAGTGCCATTATACCTCCAAAATGTCATCCTACGCATAAAGATAGCAAATGCAGACCTCCGAACTAGAAAATGGAAAATAGGTGCAAACTAAAGGAAATATGCATGAAACACATATGAAATGCAATGAGAAGTGTGCTAAAACTACTCAAAAATCCTATACGATTTGCTCACATCAAGATCCCCCAGACTTAGATCTTTGCTTGTCCTCAAGCAAACCTCAGTACTATGAAATTTAAAAGTATTGTTCTCATACTTAGCATGTTAACTAAAGTTATCAAATGGTACTTTCAATCAAAGCAAATAGATATGTTCTAAAAGTTGACTAGGTTAGATTTTCGTGCATGTGCTGAGAGAGTTTCCTAAGGGACACACATTCCATGTTGAGTTAAGTCATCATCATATAGCTTTTCTAAAATCTCCGACTTTTAGGCACTTACCTACCCTAAGCGAGGGGCGTTCCCTAAAATTAGCATAAAGTCTCAAAGGCATACTCGGTCTTAAGAGAAATTGATAGGTGTTTCCCCTATAACCTAACTCTGTCTCAAAGGGGAACTTAACCATTTCCACCCACGACAAATATTTTTTTAACTCTCATTTTTTCTCTCATTTTTTTTCTTTTTATTTTATTTTATCATCCTCACTAGAATTTTGATTTTTCTGAATGGGTCTACACAATCCGAGCATCTCCAGTAACTAAAATGCTAAATCTAGAATCACCTATGGATTCCAAAGTACTAGACTACTGAGATGAATCATAACTACATATGTAATAGATTATCCCTTTCAGAATATTCGATGAGTGTAAGTGAAAATAAAAGCTAACAAATAAAAATCTAGAACATCCATCAAAGCATCTAAAAATAAAGTACCAAAGGTTAAATGAAGTTAAACTAAGTCTGGCATGGAAACATATCATGGAGATATTTTGAAAACATCACTGAGGTAGCTTAAAGTGACCAACTACTAAGTGCTCAAAGGAACCTAAACACTATATACATAAGAAAATAAATGCAAATAATCTAGTAGAACAAATAAAAACTAAACCTAGATGACAAAACTAAAGTTGGAAGAAAAATGTAGCAAAACGTAAGTCTCCCCCAGACTGAAATAGTAATTATACCTCTAGCGTGGCGGTCGAGGTGGGAGGTCTGACAGTCTCGGCATATCAGGCTCCTGGGAGAATCATGTACTCAGTCGCTGGTGCCACATGTACATGTGGTCAATCTGGGAACTGGTGGATGCAACGGTGACCCTGTGCTCTTCCTCCCTGGCCCACTATGATCATGCATCCCGCATGAACTGTCGAATCTCCTGGCAGTAGGCAGCCTCCTCCTAAAAATAGTCATGGGCCTGGCCATAGAACTCCTTGGCCCATTAGAAATGGTCTCATAGGCTCTGAAACTCTTCCTGCATGTAGGTCCTATGCTCCTCCCATCGTTTCCCCTATTCTTGTTGCTCGGTGTAAATGTCATTGAGGCGTGATCAGAACTCAGAGAAATCGTAGGTGGACATACCTGCATCTTGCTCAAAGGTAGAAAAAGAAGGCGGTGTAGGTGTAGGATCGTGACATGGACTAGGTGGGTTCCTATACATAGGTGGGTCTATAGATGAGTCTATAGGTGAGTGATGGGCAGGAGGTGAAAGGGGTGCATGAGTGGAGGGCCCTGCATGTGGTGGGGACTCCACTATTAGATCTAACCGCCAATTGGCATGGTTTGTGATGGTGGTACGATTGGTATCAGAGAGCTTAAGGGGTGGCAAGTTTTTACTTACAAAACAAAAATAGTTACCCTCTCTCACTATCATCTATTGGGGATTGATGGCCCAGCTATAAGGGGGGATGAATAGCCTAATTGTCATAGACGGAATTCGCTCGTGCTTGATTGTCTACAATACTCATTAGCGCAGCAGAATAATAATAACAACGCTAAAACAAAAACAATTAAAGCTAAAAAAAAGTAAAGAAGGAGCAATCACAAACACAATCTTTTAATGTGGTTCACGACCCTTGTCTCTAGTCCACAACAATCCGTTGGGCAGATCACTCCCTCAACCTTCCACTAAACTTCTCCTTTAGCTCAACACAAGGTGGAGAAAACCTTCTTATACAAACTTTCTTCTTTCAAGATGATAGAAGTAAAAACAATGAAGAAGAGAGTAAAAACACTAGGAAAACTTGGAGACCATGAGGATCTGATTAAGAGTTAAAGCATTAACCTCTCTAAGGCTCCCAAGCCCTCTTTTTATAGAGAATAGGGCTTTCTTCCCATTGGTCATTTAACAGTCTACTGCTGCATGTCAGCAGTCGATTGCCACTATAATGGACTGCCTCTAACGACTTCTGACCAAGCTTGAATCGTGATTGTCATATCTTAACAGTAACCTGAGCAGTTGACTAATCTCTAATCAATCCGATTGCTTAGTCGGCTACGAGAAGTTCTATGCCCGCGTCCACTTATAACAGTCGACTGTAATCTATGGTAGTCGACTGATGGTGGACCAGTCGACTACCAACCCTTGGCAGTCGACTGTTGGCCACAAACCCTAGACGAACACCAGCCAACTAACAGTCGACTTAGACCAGTTGACTGATACCTATATCAGTCGACCATTGTCGGGTAAAACCTTAAACAACAAGATGTTTGAGCATCCGACTGTCAGGTAAAACCTCAAACACAGATGTTTGAGCATTCGACACTCGATCTTAGCCATTTGGTCAAGTTCACCTAAATTAAGGTACCTTGACCTAGTTTACAATCGCTCAACTCTCATCTCTCACGGAGTCTCCCATTTAAATTATCTTCCTTCGGTCTGTGTCCCTCGGATGCACTAAGCTCACGGCTTCTCCCATGTCATCATATCGCGTCTCGCCCTGAAATCTGCTTCCTTTGGCTCAACTCCATTGCTCCTCGTCCGGCGGTCCCTCGGATACACCAAGCTCAAGATTTCTCCCCATGCCATCCTTCACTGACTCAAGGACCTGAGCCATGAGATGATGAACTTGCCAATGCTTCATCAAGCAACTCATGTGTGATTCACCAAGTCCTGCACAACTTGAACACACACATCAAAAGCATAATATCCTAACTTAAACTCTTTGACACACACATCAAAACCAAGATCATACTTGGGTCGATTGCCCTAACATCATCTTCATGGCCATGCACACCTCTAGGTCGATGCTAGTGCTCCCTTCTACTCTATCTAATCCCTCACAATCATATTCCATCGAGTCACAAATGTGGGTCAATAAACCCCCAAAGATGATATAACCCTTGGGGGTTTTCCCCATCTTCACTAGGTGCCTAATGAAGTGAGATCCCACATCAAATGAATTATTCCCCTCTAACATACTCCATAAGAACAAAATATCACTCACCCTTACTACACCATCACTCTCCCCTCTCCCGAAAATTGTGCTTGTCATAACCCAGTAGATGTATCGAAAAATCGGGTTTTGTAATTGGGATGCCTTGGCTCTAAAAGGGTCATAGGAGGTTTCTCCTGTTAACTCTGACCAAAATGATCTTGAATTAAACTCAATAGGTGTCCTCCTCTCTCCCCTTCTATGCAACCCAAAGCAAAGGTTCCATTGATTAAGGGTACACTCATTCTCTATGTTAAACAATCTAAAGGTAATCTTGCCCTCTTCATGATCTCTATCCGTCATGATCTCCGCATCTACTGAACTTAAAAACTCCAAAACTATCCTAGGGTAGGTTGAACATCTAACTCCCATTATCTCCTCCCAAACTACCTTGGCAAATAACCATTGAACATCTCCCATCAGACCTAGGGTTTCTAAAAGAGAAGTATCTAAATAACAGATAGCAGTTATTTTTCGAGTAGAAAGTATGTTAAATCTATAAATCTATCCCTATGAGTATCATCTTGAAATATAATGCTAGAGTGAGCATTACCTTCTTCTGGAGCTCGCTGGTTTCTCCTTCCTCTTGTCCTTAGCCTTGATGAGGCATCCCTTGTTGCCGAATACTTTTTCCTTCTCATCCTTGCTTCTTGAAAGCTTCTTGGAGGTTGGAGCGGGTCCTTGGAGGTTGGAGCGGGTCCTTGGAGGTTGGAGAAGATGATTTCTCATGAGCTAGGGCAAAAGATTTGAGACGCACAGTTGATTTAGGGCAAATCGCACGACTCACACCTTTTTAATGGGGCATGACATGGTCATGTGGAATCCACATGGCCGACCATGTGGAATCCACACGACTGACCATGTGGAATTCACATGACTGACCGTGTTAGGCTCTGACCTGGGCACCAGGAAGAAGTTTGGAAATTGGCATGCCCGTGTGAAATTCACACGGTCGACTGTGTGCGACTTTGGATTTCTCCTATAGTGACACACGGTTTGAGACTTAGCACATGCCTTGTCGTGTTCTCGTCTACCCATGGGGCATGACCGTGTGAAATGCACATGACCGCCCGTGCTTCCTTATGGAGATTCAAGAAGAAATCTTCTTTCTACCTAGCAAGTTCTATCTGACCCTAAAACACTTGTAAGGATTCTAATGGACAAAAATTTATACTTAAACCTAGCATGAATGAATGCCAAAAAGACTAAAATAAAATAAAGTTAAACTTGGGTTGCCTCCCAAGAAGCACTTGTTTGAGGTCTTTAGCTCAACCTGTAAAGATGTATACTGAAAAGTCTATCTTTTGTATGAACATCTTTAATTTGAAATAAGAATCACATGATCTTTGTTTGCATATTTTTATGGTTATGCATATTGTCTAATACATTACATTATAGATAACATGGTGTGTGGTGTCACACGGGAGATTATGTTATCGACTCCTTGTAAAGTATAAGTAAAGGCTCACAACCGAGATGGCTTTGGACAAACCATCGGAATGGTTGTAGTGTGATTTGGTATTGGTTTGTCTTTACCATAGAATCACACTAGTGCACTTTAAGTGTATTGAGCAGGACCGACTTAGAGGTGATTCAATTTATTGCTGACTACATGCTCTTAATCTCGATATAATAATGGGCACATATACTTAGTACTCATCTCTTTGATTTACCAATAGGCGAGATTTATAGATTAAATCGATAAGCTTGGTAAGTTGGAAGATGATATTATTTATATGGTGTGTCATTGATTATAGGAGGAAACCGTGTCCTATATATTAGGATGATGATGTCCCCTTGAGGAGCTCATAAGGTTCATCATGTAAACCCTGCAGGTGGACTTAGTCCGGCATGATGAAAAGGTTGAGTGGTACTACTCATGGAGTTAGATGTTGATTAATTAATCGTTAGTAAATTAATTAATCGACGGGCATTCGAGATCTTAAACACGAGGAGAAAATTTAGATCAACCAAAGTCCATACTTGGTTGGTGTACATGGATTCCATCTCGGATCTCATGACTTCTAGCCATTTCTCAGAATCTGGGCTCATCATAGCTTCCTGATAGGAGGTAGGCTCAATCTCAATGAGCATAATGTCATCATGGTCAGACAAGAGAAATGAATATCTCTTAGGCTGACGACGTACCCTATCAGACCTGCGAAGAGGTAGGTCTACTTGAACAGGTGGTTGTTCCACAACTCTTTGTGCAACAATCTCATCACCCACAACACTTTGTGGTTCCTGTTCAACCTCCATCAAGGCCTCAGTGCTATGGTCCTTATCTTGAATTTCTTCAAGATCGAACGTACTCCCACTAGTTTTTTTAGAAACAAAATCTCTTTCTAGAAAACCCCAGTCTTTGCCACAAACACTTTGTGCTGACTGGGAATGTAGAAGTAATATCCCTTCGTGTCCTTGGGATATCCAACAAAATAGCACCTATCGGATTTTGGTCCCAGTTTGTCTGAGACTTGACGTCGAACGTAAGCCTCACAACCCCAAATCCTCATGAAAGACATCTTGAGATTTCTCCCTGTCCATATCGTATATGGCATCTTTATCACAGCCTTGGATGGTACACGGTTAAGGGTAAAGGTTGTTGTGTCTAGAGCATATCCCCAAAAGGATATAGGAAGATCTGTGTGACTCATCATAGATCGTACCATATCTAATAGGGTACGATTCCTCCTTTCGGATACACCATTCCACTGTGGTGTTTCAGGAGTAGTGAGTTGGGATAAAATCCCACACTCAGCTAGATAGTCATGAAACTCATGGCTAAGGTATTCACCACCTCGATCTGATCGAAGTATCTTAATACTCTTGCCAAGCTGGTTTTGTACTTCATTCTTGAATTCTTTGAAATTTTCAAAGGATTCTGATTTATGTGTCATGAGATACACATAACCATATCTACTGAAGTCATCAGTAAATGTAATGAAGTACCTGTAACCACCTCTAGCAGCAACATTGAAAGGGCCACATACATCACTATGTATAAGTCTTAAGAAGTCTGTTGCTCTTTCGTTGTGTCCACTAAAGGGAGTCTTGGTCATCTTGCCTAAAAGGCGAGACTCGCATGTCTCATATGATTCAAAATTAAATGAGTCTAGCAGCTCATCCTTATGGAGCTGAGATAAGCGACTCTCATTTATGTGACCTAAGCGACAACGCCAGAGATAGGTTTGGTTCAACTCATTTGACTTGAACCTTTTGGTACTTATGTTATAGATAGGGCTCTCTAAGTCTAGAAAGTAGAGTCCGTTCATTTGAGGTGCACTACAATAGAATATATCATTTAAATAAAATGAACAACATTTGTTCTTTATTATAAATGTAAATCCTTTCTTGTCCAAACAAGAAACCGAAATTATGTTCTTAGTTAAAGCAGACACATAACAACATTCATCTAATTCTAGTACAAGCCCAGAGGGCAGAGATAGATCATAAGTTCCCTCTGACAGCGGCTGACAACTCTTGCTCCATTGCCTACTCGTAGGTCCACCTCGCCCTTTGTCAATGCCCTGCTATTTCTCAGCGCCTGCACATTGGTACAAATGTGAGATGCACATCCGGTATCTAATACCCATGATGAAGAAATAGATAGATTGACTTCTATAACATTTATACCTGAAGTAGAAGTCTCACTTCTCTTCTTCTTAAGATCTTCCAGGTATGCCTTGCAGTTACGCTTCCAGTGTCCAGCTTCCTTGCAGTGGAAGCAAGCCCCTTCCTTGGCCACCCCTCCTTTGGGTTTCAGTTCCTTGCCTTTGCCCTTGGCTTGGGACTTTCCCTTACCTTTAGGCTTGCCCTTGCCTTTCTTCTTTTGCACCATCAAAATGGCATCAGATTTTCCCTTCTTAAGGTTGAGCTCAGCAGTTCTCAACATGCTGAGCATCTCAGGCAGTGGCTTATCAATTTCATTCATGTTGTAATTCATGACAAATTGATTGTAGCTTTGTGGCAAAGACTGCAAGATCAAGTCAGTGGCCAGCTCTTGGCCAAGGGGGAATCCCAATCTCTGTAGGTTTTCTACGTACCCAATCATCTTGAGTACATATGGACCTACGGGAGTCCCATCTTGCATTTTGGAACCAAACAATGCCTTAGAGACTTCATATCTCTCGTGCCTTGCTTGTCCTTGATATAGTTGACGAAGATGTTCAACCATATCATAAGCATTCATGAACTCGTGTTGCTTCTGAAGCTCAGAGTTCATGGTCGCGAGCATTAGACATGACACATCTAATGCTTCATCTTGATGCTTCTTGTAAGCATCTTTGTCAGCTTGCGAGGCAATGGCAGAAGGTGCCTCCGGAATGGGCTGCTCCAGGACATACAATTTCCTTTCTTGGGTGAGAACAATTCTAAGGTTTCTGTACCAGTCTAGGAAATTTGCTCCATTGAGCTTGTCTTTCTCAAGGACAGAACACAGAGAGAGAGTGTTCGTGTTTGTCGACATAGTAATCTACAACATACAATGCAAAGAATTAATATCATATTCCTTTTATCATTTAATTAGGCCTTTAATCAAATGATGCTCCTACTGAATTATAAGAATTTTATAGAATCAAGTTATGGATGTGGTCAAACCACATTACTAGATTCATACAAACTAGCTATAATTCTTGCGGGTCAAGATCCACATCATACTAAGCCTTGAGTTAGCTTTGGCTAAATCGCCCAAGACTTAGTACAATCGGTGGGTAACACATTACCGATTACATCTCTATGCAACTCTTGTTAATAGGATCAAGACGTTGAGTTAGCTTTGGCTAAATCACCCAAGATTTAGTGTAAATGCGATCTTATCCTATCTTTCCAACGGTTGGAATATGCCTATAGTTCTACTCGATCCAATTGAGTTAACTAGTTTTACTCAATCTAATTGAGCTTACTCTAACCCAAGCCGTGATAGGTGGGACCAAGATTGTCCCTTCGCACCCTACCAAGATAATATGCGTTGCTCTGCTTTGGCAGATTCAACAACTACAAATGATCGAGGTAGTGATGTGTATCAAGGACTTGGTAGGCATTTACGAGTTGATTCGATTAAGATCTAATCTAATCGTAATGTGTATCATATATGCATTAAGACCTTTATTATCCTATATTAGCATGCATCACATACATACAAGCATTATTCTAGCATGCATCATATACATACAAGAAAAATATCCTAGCATGCATCATATACATACAAGCATTATTCTACTAGCCTGCATCACATACATACAAGCAAAACAAATATATATATATATATATATATATATCAACATATATATATAATTAAATGTGATGTGGTCATGGCCCTACTACGATCTTCTCAAGCCAATGAGAAGATCAGACGGTCAACCTAGGGCTAGCGGCTTCTCCAAGCACTTCCTTTGACCATCATGTGTCATCGGCACCCTTCTCGTAACTTCGTCTACAAGTGGACTTTCCACCGCTCTATTTTGTACATTAAAAATATGAAACTCGAGTTACATTCGAGTCTAAAACTATTTACAACTAGAATTTCAAAAAAGAGGCACGACGCGCAGGTCGCATACACTATACAATACGCACAACCACAAAAATGGCACGCATGTCGTATTATGAATTACAACACATCATCATCCAATCATATTGGGGTTCTTGGGCCATGACAATCACAGAATTATACATAATTCTAAATTATGTATTTTTACAGAAAATTTCTATAATTTTTCCTATTTTTTTTTTCAATTTTATGAGTCACCTCTCCGTAACGGTCCCGCTAAGCGGTTTCCGGGCGCGATCGCGGGACAATGCCCCTTTCGGGGATAGGGGTAGCGCCCCTACTCTCAAAATAAACTTTACGAATGTCTCTACTACGATCTTAAAGCGACTTAAGTCACTGTCCCAAAAACCTAAAGCGAGAACTTGCCATTTCGGAGAGTTTTTCTCGATAGTTGAAGCCTACAAGTGTCCCAACACTCGTTGCTTCGACTCTTCGAGAAAAATACCCAAAAATTCGATAAAAATAGGAAATTTACAGAAACATAAAAATCTATAATTTTTATATCTAATACAAAAACTACAAAAATGAAACACATACGTGTTTCGCACGTGACTCTGATACGACTGTTGGACTTTTCGAGCCGCAAAAACCACTTTTTGCATTGCGGAAACCCCGGAAGTCCGGCCACTGATCCGTGTGAAGTATAACAAATAAAACTAACATGTATGTCTTTTATACCTTTAGATCTACTCTAGATCTATATGATAAGAAATTACCCTTGAAGCGATGCCCTTCGCTTATCCCGCTCGTCCAAAAGCTTCGCCGGAACTCGAGAGTGTCAAGTGCACACTCCTCTATTGGTATCCACACAAGCAATAGGTGGAGAAAACACAACCTTGAGTGTGCTAGCACCCTTTAGATGGTTCGGCCAAATAAAGGATTGGGAGAGAACTTGAGTGGAGTAAGGAAGAAGATGAAGTTAGAGTTACCACACAAAATGAATTACCACCATCAAGCCTCCTAAAGTGGTCGGCCACTTATTTGGGAGTTACATGCATGCATGTAACTCCAAGAGACAATGGCTCTTGGTCTCCGTCATGAGGTTGGACCCCATGATAAGTCCATGATGATGTGGAACACCATCATTGGCCGACCCACATGCCATGTCACCATGACATGGCAATTGGTCAAGTCAAAATTGACCATTCATCTTCCCTCTCAAGTCAAGTCAAACTTGACCTCTTATCTCCCATGGTTGATCAAATCTAACCACTTGATTCAAGTCAATTTGATTTAATGAATCTCTATTCATTAATTTAAATTGACTCAATAAATCAAAACTAAATTAGACTCATTCAACACTTGAATCAACTTGAGTCTAACTCAATTAGTCTAATTTGGATTACTCTTAATCCAATTTGGTTCATCCCATGAACCTAATCCTCATGGTTCATCATATGAACCTAATCTCCATCTAATTGCCCTTTGTGTGTGACCCTATAGGTTCTTGTAACATTGGCAATGTCCCTAAACCGATTTAGGAACATAAGCAATGAGCGGTATCTAGCAACACTTCATTGCTACTCAAGTTACAAGAATGTTGAGCTCCAACATCACCTTTGTGACTACTAATTGCGACTCTCACAATATGTGGCAATGTCCCTCTATCCTTGACATCTAGATTGACCAATTGAGGCATAGACCATGTCATCCTCGGTACAATCTATATCTTGAACTCCAAGTAGACTCACTCTAATCAAATGAGCTCAATATCTCATATTGACTCATTTGGGCATGGCCATGCACTTCGTGGTCTCACTCTATCAAGAATAACGATGTTACTCCCATCATATAGGAGGGATAGATCCCATCTATATCACTCACATCCCTCCACATAATTTGTTACATACCCAGTAATTGCCTTTATAGTCCACCCATTTATGGGTGATGTTTGACGAAGCCAAAGTATGCAACTCCTTATGTAGGGAACCATGGTGACTTCAGGTCTAAGGACTAATAGTCATACTAATAGCCACATGAGAAAGTATATGACACTCATATAAAGATCCATGATACTTTCTCATGGTGGGTCATTCAGTATACATTCTCCAATGCATACCCATGTGTCAACTTGATATCTCATATCCATGACTTGCGAGATTAAGTCATCATGTTGACCTACATGCTAGTCTCTATGCATTAACATTGTCTCTGAATGTTAATACTTGACTAGGAATGATTAAGAATAGTGTTCTCTATATCATCTCATTCTCGATTCAACCAATCGATTGATATAGATAAGAACCTACTACTCAAGGACGTTATTATACTTAGTTATTTGGCACCAATACAAGTAAATATAATAACCATGCCTTTATAAATAGGAATATGATACAATAAAGTTCATACAACAATCATCACATGATTGTCTCTAGGGCTTTCACTAACAAGAACAACTCCGATACTTCAACATAAACAACAAGGTAATGGGTATATTGCTTAGTGCAATTCCTAATGATGTTTCGTGTAGATTAATTGATTGTAAGGATCTCAAGGAGCTTTGGAGCAATCTTGCTAAGCTCCATGAAGAACCCTCAATGGCTCAAGAGATAGAGGAGCCTAAGGAACAAAAATGCTCTTCGGCTCAATTGGACAAGGAGACTGAAGAAGCAAGCTCTTCCTCACAAGAAAGTGAGGATTCGGAAGTTGAGAAGGAGTCAACATTCAGATCGGTGGGAGAAGTAGAATTGGAGGAAGCCTCCACCTCTCGGATTGAGGGGGAGGATATTAGATCACCGGAGCCAGAGCAAAATGAAGAAATAGGTTCAACCTTCAGAAGAAGTGAAGACTCAACTCCGGCACCGGTCACCATTGACCTAGGTAACTCAAGCATTTCTTTTCAAAATAAAAATCATATAATTTGCTTTGAGTGTAGGGAGAAAGGGCATTACAAGAGAAAGTGCCCTAAGAAGGTCAAGAAGGCTCAACCGACACCAAAGATCAAGGATGTCAGTGTCTCCACTAGGAAAAGCAAGGAGCACGTGGTGTGCTTCAAATGCCAACAACGGGGACATTATAAAAGTCAATGCCCTACGGGGAGAAAAAAGACCCAAGAATGAGCATCACATGTAGGGGGAGCTTATGAAGCTAACCCTAATCTATATTTTAATAATGCACCTTCGAATTTTAATGTTAAAAAGCATGCTAGGGATAATTTTAATTCAGTTGCTATTGTTCATGAAAAGCATGCTAGGAATAACAAATATTTTTCCTTAAGTGCTAAGAGTTGTAATTATAGGTCTAAGGATCATACTAGGTCTATTTTACTTAAGAACAAATCTAGAAATGGAAACTCTAGACCCATTCTACTTAAGGAGTCAATTAGAAAGGTAGAAAACCATTTAGGCATTAACCCTAAGAAGGGTAGGCATATGCCTAGAAGAAAAGGAAATGCCCAAAGTCAAAATGAAAATTCAAAGATTGGGCAATTAGAATTGAAAAATCAAGTTTTGAAGGAAAAACTTGAAAAATTAAAGAAGACCCTTAGGGAAATGCAAAATTAAATACAAGAATAAAATAGTCAAAATTTAGGATCAAGGAGTCAAAGTCTAGGGTCTAGGAGGCAAGGTTCATCCAAAGGCAAGAAAGGTTTGGGTTACAAACCTAAACCCAAGGAGACCTACCACAATGTTCCATTTGATTATGGAACTCAACCTAGGTTTAGGAAAACCAAGGTTACTAGGGAAGTCATCCCTAAGGGTAACCAAGGTAAGTGCCTAGTGGCCAAGGTTTCTATGAAACCTAGGGAGGCCACTAAGAAGGTTACAAGGGGAGTCACCCCTAGAGTTAACCTAGGCAAGACTACAATGACCAAGGCTTCTAAGCCTAGGAGGGTCATTAGGAGGGTATCTAGGGAGGTTATCCCTAAGGAATACCTAGTAAACCCAAGGAGCTCTAATAGGTATTGGGTTCCTAGGAGCATGATCGATTCACGCTAAATGGGTTAGGTTGTGTCAACCTTGAATGGATGGGTAGTTAACCTAACCACAACAAAGTTGACACTTTAGGTCATTTCCAAGATATTTTGACACTTTGGAAATGTGGTTAGAATTTAATCCTAAAGGATTTTAGGATGTGGCAATATCATTTAAGAAGTTTAATAAATTGATCAAATTGGCACAAATCGGGCCTAAAAGTCTTGGTGTGCCATTTTGGATTTTTGGCACATTTGGGAGAAGAGTGATAATATGGCAAAATGGAATTAATCCTAACAAATGACAACTAATATTAAAATTTAGGTATTCTTATGTCTTATATTTTATTTGTCATGCTTTGATTATCATATACCATGTCATGACATCATATTTCATCTTTATCATATAAATGTCATGATTATGCTTAAGTTATTTAATAGTGTCATGTTTATGTTTAGGTTTATATCATATGTCATGACATCATGATTATTGGCACATATTTTTATTTATGCTATCATTTATGTCATAATCATCATTCATGCATTAATAAAATTCATTTAAGGACTATGGCATGATTTGAATTCCCATGTATAAGGGAATCAAATAGAGTTGCCTTAGAAAAATGCATGAGGCCTTAGATTAGGATAAACAAAACTCACATCTCACATCAAATTGACATGTGTGTGTTTTCATACACCCTAGACACATGTGAGATGCTAGGAAATGAGTTAAGTTCAAGGTGCATAGTTCTTGTATCTAGATGAACTCATACTCATCTTATACCATGGATGAATCATGAGGAAAGCTTATGTACAAGTCATGTGCACTAATCCATAGACCATGGTTCAATATAAGTTTTTGAAAACATTTTAAAATCATTTCGAAAAATCTTGTTGAAGCCTATCTTTTGATAGCAATCACCATTGAGAAGATTGAAACAAAGTTGGATAAAAACATTGAAAGTTTCAATGATTTTGAACTTTGTATCAATCTCACTAATTTTTGGGTATTTTATTTTTCAAATATTTTTCCCCTATAGTGTTTGGCATAAGTAATATGTGGTCGAAAATTCACGATTTTTCAAATTTTCTAGAATTACTTATGCATTTCTAACGATGGTCTGAAAATGCAATTTCTGTTGGGAATCCATGGCACGCTCAGAAACAATTTTACAAGCACTACACAGCGGAAAATAGGATCCCTCCAGAGATCCATGTGAAAAAACCATACTTGTTTGATCGATTCTATCCTATAAGAATCGTAGTTACCTTCGATGCGTGCCCTTCATAATCCCGTGAGCAACACTTGCGTTCGGATCTCAGTGCGGTCAGTATGTCCGCGTCTCCATGGTATCCACATGAACCATGAAGTGGAGAAGAACCAAACTATGGTGCTATCCACAAGATTAGTTCGACCAAGAAGGTAAAAGAAGAAGATCACACGAAAATAACACACCCAAACCAAGGTCTCATCAAATCCTTTTTATATTCAACCATTGAATATGAAGGGTTTATGACTCTTGGTTTCTATGGAATTAATAACCCATTAATTCCATCTTAATGATCATGCAACTCCTCTTAATGGTGAGTCTCACCCAATCCGAATCTGACTTGAGTCTAACTCAAGTCAGATTCATTGGGTATACCTTGAGCCCTACTCAATCATCTCATGATTGACACTAAGGGTTGACACTAACAATCTCCCAATATCACTAGTACCAATCACTGTAATCTCTAAGAACCAGTGACTGAATTTGACTTGAGTTTAACTCGAGTCAGATTCATTGGGTATACCTTGAGTCCCACTCATTGAGTCTAATCTACATTAGACTCAACCCGATGGCCCAATGGCTCATCACATGAGCCATATCCAACTCACATGTCCTAAGTGTGTGACCCAATAGGTTCTCAAAATATTGGCAGTGTTTCTAAAACCCTTTTAGAGGTATAAGCAATGAGCGACATCTATCAATACATCATTGCTACCCAAGTGACAAGAATGTCGAGATCCAACATAATCTTTCCGTGACTACTATCGTGTATGACTCAGTCCTTCTATCCTTGATATCTAGATTGATCAATGAGGCATAGACTATGTCATCCTCTTATTAATCAAGAGGTTCTTGATCTCCAAGTAGACTACTCAACCAAATAAGCTCAATATCTCATATTGACTTATTCGAGCATGGTCATGCATTTTAGCAGTCTTACTCTATTAAGGGGCCCATAGATATCACTTCTAATATATGGAAGGGATAGATCTCATCTACATCGCTCATATCCCTCCGCATAACTTATTGCATATCCAGTGATCTCCTTTATAGTCACCGTGTTACGGGTGACGTTTAATGAAGCTAAAGCATACAACTCATTATGGAGGGAATCGTAGTGACTTCAGGTCTAAGGATTATTCATACCAATAGTCACATAAGAATGTTTATGACACTCATATAACGATCCATAAAACATTCTCATGGCGGGTCAATTCAGTACATAGTCTCTAATATGTATCCATGTGTCAACTTGATATCACATATCTATGACTTGTGAGATTAAGTCATCAATTCAACCAATTGATATGTTGTAAACTTGAACCTACTATTCAAGGACACTATTATATTATTCATATATCACATATAAGAAACAATATAATAAGTAAACCTTGCCTTTTATTAATGAAATATGATACATATAATCCCTAATCAATCATCTCATGATTGACACTAAGGGTTGACACTAACAATCTCCTACTAGCACTAGTGTCAATCACTATAATCTCTAAGACCCTGTGACCTAGTATGACTATCATGCTTCTTCTGTGCTAAAGCCTTGGTCAAGGGATCCACAATGTTAGCATCAGTATCTACTCTGCATATCCACACATCTCCTCTATCGATGATCTCTCGAATGAGGTGATGCCACCGTAGTATATGTTTGGAACGCTAGTGAAAATGAGGTTCCTTAGCCTGTGTTATAGCCCCATTGTTGTCACAATAAAGATCTATACAACTCACAATGCTAGGAACTACACTAAACTCATAAAAAAACTTCCTGATCCAAACAGCCTCATTTGTTGCATCTGAAGTAGCAATATACTCGGCCTCTGTAGTAGAATTTGTGACTGTGTCTTACTTTGAACTCTTCCAGCTCACAGCACCACCATTAAAACAAAAGACATACCCTGACTGTGATCTGTAATCGTCCTTGTCCATTTAGAAGCTAGCATTGTTGTAATCCTTTACAACGAGCTCCTCATTGCCTCCAAATATCAAGAAATATTCTTTAGTTTTTCTCAAGTACTTAAGAATATTCTTGACAGTTGTCCAGTGACTGTCACCTAGATCCGACTGGTACCAGCTCGTCATGCTTAAAGCATACGAGACATCAGGACGAGTGCATAGCATGGCGTACATAATAGACCCTATAGTAGATGCATAAGGGATCTGATCCATGTGTTCCCTTTCTTCCTTAGAAGAAGGGCATTGAGTCTTCCAAAGGCTCACACCATGTGATATTGGCAGAAATCCCTTCTTGGAATTCTATATGGCAAAATGTTTAAGCACCTTGTCAATGTATGCAATCTGACTTAAGCCAAGCAATCTCTTAGATCTATCTCTATAGATCTTAATGCCTAAAATGTAGGTTTCTTCACCTAAGTCCTTCATTGAGAAACAATTCCCCAGCCAAGTCTTCATAAACTGCAGCGTAGGGATATCATTTCCAATAAGAAGTATGTCATCAACATACAAGATAAGAAAGATAACTATGCTCCCACTAACCCTCTTGTAGACATAGGATTTATCTTCATTCTTGATAAAACCAAACTGTTTGATCGCATCATCGAATCAAAGATTCTAGCTTCTAGATGCTTGCTTTAAACCATAAATGGACCTTTGTAGCTTGCATACCTTGCTAGCATGCTTTGGATCTACAAAACACTTAGGTTGTGTACACATCCTCGAGGAGGTTTTCATTTAGAAACATAGTTTTGACATCCATTGGCCAGATCTCATAATCGTGGTAAGTTGTAATAGCAAGCATGATCTGAATGGACTTAAGCATCACAACTGGTGAAAAAGTTTCATCATAGTCAATACCATGAATCTGTTTGAAACTTTTAGCTACCAATCACCCTTTATAGGTATGCATAAGATCATCCATGTCAGTCTTTTTCTTAAAGACCCACTTACACCCAATGTGTTTGACCCCTTCAGGTGGATCAACCAAAGTCCATACTTGGTTAGTGTACATGGATTCTATTTCAAACTGTTGGTGCAATCGGCCTAGGTTGACTCGAGTTTGACTCGAGCAGTATTTTGATGATAGACAAAACTTATGACATGGGATTGTCATAGGAAAGTCCAACATGGAGTTGGAATGGAAAATCCAAGCATGGGGCTTGGTGTGGAAAGTCCAACATGGAGTTGGCATGGAAAATCCAAGCATGGAGCTTGGTGTTGAAAAGTCCAAAGCATTGCGAAGTCGTGTGCTTGGTGCTTGGTGAGAAATGCATTGCGAAGTCATGCGCTTGGTGCATGTGGGAAGTCTTGAGGACTTGGTAAGTTCACTAGGCTCGGGATCCTTGAGTTGGTGAAGGATGACATTGCGAAGCCGTGCGCTTGGTGCATCCGAGGGACCGCCGGACGGAGAACGAATAGAGTGAGCCCAAAGGGAAGCATACTTCAAGGGCATGAGACGCGAAGGATGGTGTTGCGAAGCCATGCGCTTGACGCATCCGAGGGATGTAGGCCGAGGGAAAAGTGCTTCGGTGGGGAACTCCATAAAGGATGAGGTGGACATGACCAAGTGGCTAAGACTGAGTATCAGATGCTTAAACAGCTTGATGTTTGAGGTTTTACTCAACATCAGTCGACTGGCATAGGTGCCAGTCAACTACTCTAGGTCGTATGGGTTCGACCAGTGTTCAACTGAACAGGGTCTGGCTGATCAGTCGACTGCCAAGGGAGGGCAGTCGACTATTGACACCATCAGTCGACTGATCGGGGTGTTTTCAGCCATAGAATGGTTTCCAGTCGAGTGCTCACACCAGCACTTGACAGATGGTGTTACCAGTCGACTGATGGGTATCATCAGTCGACTGATGTGTGATCCATTAGAACTTGACCAACGTGGATATGGCCATTGTGAGACAATGACTACAGGACCAATCGACTGATGGGCGCAAAATCTTCTTGATGCAGGTTATAAATGGAGCTCAAGAGGGAGGATTTCGCCAAGACTTTAAGGGTGACATTAGAGGGGAATTGCTGTTGCATTCCAGACCTTCAAGAGCCAACCAAAGCAAGTAACAAACAAGCGATCAAAAGCAATCAGTGAAAAGTGTTCTTTGTATTGTATTTGTATTCTTGTTTGTATTTCATATTACTTGTTGTAATAGCTTGTACGAGGTTTCTCCACCTCCGACGTGTTGTCGAGAAGGAGTGGTTTAGTTAGTGTCGTGCGCATAACTAGAGCTCGGTGAGCTCGCCCGTGGAGTAGGAACCATTCGGTTCCGAACCACGTATATCTTGTGTATGCTTGTATGTATTGTTAGTATTTTCATTATTATTATTATTCCGCTGCGCTAACGATAATCTTAGATAAGCGACGCAAGAAGAACGATCGAATTCCACCATCTATGATAAAGGCTATTAACCCCCTCTAGCCAGCCACCGATCGACCCTACAAGTGGTATAAGAGCCAAGGCATTTGTTGAGGACTAACTGTCAACACAAGCACTATGAGATGGCCGGCTACAACCTCCAACCACCAAAATTTGAAGGAGATTTTCAATAGTGGAGAAGAAAAATGGAGGTATATTTAGAAATCGATTTTGATTTCATGCTAATCTTAGAAAATGGTTTCGAATTACCTAGGGATGAAAGAAATAGGCAAATAGAGAAGTCAAGGTGGACCCAAGACCAAATCAAGGACTTTGAGACAAATCTCAAGGTAATCGAATTACTTAGTGATTTGATTCCTAACAACATTTGGTCTAGGTTGAGTAATTTTAGGGATGCAAAGGAATTATGGGATAAGATAATGAAATTCCAAGAAAATTCCCAACCGACACAAGTAGAGGAGATTGCCGAGGAAGAAGCACCCACCACATTTGAAGATGTTGATGACTTGGTGGAAACCTCCACCTCTAGCATTGAGGGGGAGGAAAGGGTCTCCATTCCGGAGCAAAGTCAAAACGAAGCATCTATCTCCGGAAGATGTGATCAAGAGGTTTCCACCACCTCCCTAGGTAACTCAAGTATTGTGATTTTAAATAAAGATCATATAATATGCTTTGAGTGTAGGGAGAAAGGGCATTACAAGAGTAAATGCCCAAAATTGGCTAAGGAAAAGGCATTGACACCAAAAGTCAAAGGATGCCGGAGTCCCCACAACTAGAAGCAAATAGCACATTGTGTGTTTCAAATGCAACCAACGGGGACACTACCGAAGCCAATGCCCTAAGGGGAGGAAGAAAGGGCAAGAAGGTGTATCTCATGTAGGGGGAGCTTTTAAAGCTAACCCTAAGGTATATTTAAATTATGCACCTTCAATTCCTAAAGTTAAAAATCATGCTAAAAACTATTTTAGTTCTCTTGCAATTATTAATGAAAAGCATGCTAGTAGAAAGAAATATATGTGTCTAGGTGCCAAGCATGTTCATATATCTAAGGACAAACCTAGGACCAATAATACTAGACCTATCTTGCCTAGGAAATCAATTAGGAGAGTAGAGGAAAATTTGGGTATTAATCCCAAAAAGTCTAGGCATATGCCTAAAAAGAGGCCTTCCCAAAAATCCAATGATAAATCAAAATTAGGAAAATTAGAATTAGAAAACCAAGTCTTGAGGTCAAGACTTGAGAGAATGGAAAAGACCCTTAGGATTATAGAAAATTCTATTCAAGGGTCAAATTCCCAAAAGTCATGACCTAGGGTTCAAAAATGGTCTAAGGGCAAGGAAGGTTTGGGTCACAAACCTAAGCCCAAGAAGACTTATCATAATGTTCCATTTAATTATGAAGCAATTTCTAGGTCTAGAAAAACCAAGGCTAATAGGAAGCACATGTAACTGGAGCCATGGTGTTTGCTTAGTGGCTAAGGACTTAAGAAAAAACAAGAAAGTCACTAAGAAGGTCAAAGGGGGAGTTACCCCTAGGTTTGACTTAGGAAAGACCTAAAAGACTATGGCTTAAAAGCCTAAAAGGGTCATTAGGAAGGTATCTAGGGAAGTTATCCCTAGTGAATACCTTGTTAACCCAAGGAGCTCCAATAGGTATTGGGTTCCTAGGAGCATGATCGATTCACGCTAGATGGGTTAGGGTGTGTCAACCCTAAGTGGATGGGTAGTTAACCTAGCCATGATGAGTTGACACATTAGGATGTGCCAATATGCTTTGAGAAGTTGAAAAATAATTAAATTGGCACAAATAGGTCTTAGAAGTATGGGTGTGCCATTTTGGGTTTATGGCACACTTGGGAGATAATGGTATTAAGGAAAAAATAAACTTAATTCCTATAAATGGCAATTTAGATGTAACACTTAGGTATTTTATACCTTAGTATATTTTACTTGCCATGATTTATTTGCTTTGGCATGTCATGACATCATTTTCATTTTTATCTCTAAAAATGTCATGATCATGTTTAGATATATTTTTAGATGTCATGTATTCTTAGTTTTCATTCACATGCCATGACATCATGATTTTGGCATATTCTTTCATTTATATCATATCTATGCCATAATCATCATCATGCATAAAATAAAATGGAATTAAGGACAATGACATGATTTGAAGTCCTATGCATAAGGGAATCAAATAGAGTTGCCTTAGAATATGCATGAGACCATTAAAGAACAAAAACCCACATCTCACTAGAATATTTGACTTGAATGTGTTTTGCACATTTAGATACAAGTGAGATGTTTAGGAAAAAGGAATTAAAGGTTTTGAAAATATTTTGAAAAACCTTGGTGAAGTCTATCTTTTGATAGCAATCACCATTGAATGGGATGATTCAAAGAGGGCTCAATATTGAAGCTTTTCTTAACT
Organism: Wurfbainia villosa; assembly: GCA_025175895.1. Taxonomy (NCBI): domain Eukaryota; kingdom Viridiplantae; phylum Streptophyta; class Magnoliopsida; order Zingiberales; family Zingiberaceae; genus Wurfbainia; species Wurfbainia villosa. The sequence continues at coordinate 41,821,147 of CM045998.1, read as the reverse complement.
TTTGAACTTTGTATCAATCTCGCTATTTTGTGGGTAAAATAATTTTCTAATATTTTTCACCCATAATGATTGTGATAAGTAATATACATACCAAATTTCGAGATTTTTCAACATATGTATATTTACTTACGAATTTTAGAAATTCATTTCTAAAATTCAGCAAACTGCAAATGAAGTTATCAGTCGACTGGCATGGAGACCAGTCGACTGATGACAAGTCCAGTCGACTGGTAGCTGAGAGAGTCGACTAGCACAGGCTAATTTCGGGTAAACCTTGGTGGTTAGACCCATATTCAGCTGTGTTTTGGTCCACTAACCACTCCTAACCCTAGGACATGCTTGGGAGAGCATTAGAAAGGGTGGAAATCCATTTGACATAGATTAGGAGAAGTGTTTAGGGAGAGTATAAATTTTAAGGTGGATGAGAGTTCATTGTTGAACTTTGCCTTAATTTTGATTTGGTTAATGTTCCTATTGGCTTAGGGACTCTCCAAGGACATTGTTGGTGCGATGGTTAAGGGGGAGCAAGCCTCTAGGGGGAGGTATCCATCATGGGAAGATGGATTTGTATTTCCTCATGGGAGGAAAATTGGGTTGCCTCTCTAGTGATATGGAACTTATCACTAGAAAGATTATAGGCATGTGTTTCCTCCAAGGGAGAGATTGTAAGATCTCATTGGGATATGAGATATTCATACCCTTGGGGAGGACCTTTTTGATGTAATGTCAAAAAGGGGGAGAAGTTACCAAGTTACCAATTAGGGTTCGTTGGAATTCTCATTTGGATGTGAGAATTGCCAATATGGGAGAATTGGTAGACTTGAGATGATAGTTTTGTCAATCATAAAAAAGAGGGAGATTGTTGGTGCAATCGGCCCAGGTTGACTTGAGTTTGACTCGAGCAGTATTTTGATGATAGACAAAACTTATGACATGGGATTATCATAGGAAAGTCCAACATGGAGTTGGCATGGAAAATCCAAGCATGGGGCTTGGTGTGGAAAGTCCAACATGGAGTTGGCATGGAAAATCCAAGCATGGAGCTTGGTGTTGAAAAGTCCAAAGCATTGCGAAGTCGTGTGCTTGGTGCTTGGTGAGAAATGCATTGCGAAGTCGTGCGCTTGGTGCGTGTGGGAAGTCTTGAGGACTTGGTAAGTTCACTAGGCTCGGGGTCCTTGAGTCGGTGAAGGATGACATTGCGAAGCCGTGCGCTTGGTGCATCCAAGGGACCGCCGAACGGAGAGTGAATGGAGTGAGCCCAAAGGGAAGCATACTTCGAGGGCATGAGACGCGAAGGAGGGTGTTGCGAAGCCGTGCACTTGATGCATCCGAGGGACGTAGGCCGAGGGAAGAGAGCTTCGGTGGGGAAATCCATAAGGGATGGGGTGGACTTGGCCAAGTGGCTAAGACTGAGTGTCGGATGCTCAAACAGCTTGATGTTTGAGGTTTTATCGGACATCAGTCGACTGGCATAGGTACCAGTCAACTGGCATAGGTGCCAGTCGACTGCTCTAGGTCGTATGTGTTCGACCAGTGTTTGACTGAATAGGGTCTGGCTGATCAGTCGACTGTTGACACCATCAGTCGACTTATGAGGGAGATCAGTCGACTAATCGGGGTGTTTTCAGCAACAAAATGGTTTCCAGTCGAGTGCTCGCGCCAGCACTCGACTGATGGTGTTACCTGTTGGGAATTGAATGCCCGCTAGAGGGGGGGGGTGAATAGCGTAGATCGTACGAAGATGGAAATCGATCGCGTTCGTGTCTACAATTACGTTAGTGCGCAGCGGAATATATATAATAAAAGCAATAACGAAAAGCAATCACACGAACACAAACATATAACGTGGTTCGGAACCGAATGGTTCCTACTCCACGGGTCGAGCTCTAAAGAGCCCTAGTGATGCACACGCACTCACTAATCACAAATACTCCTTCTCGACACAAGTCGGAGGTGGAGAAACCTCGTACAAAAGATTACAACAATAATCTACAAGATGCAAGCAAATACAAGTAAGAAATACAATGCAAGTAAAGGAAAAACAACTTTACAAGAACTTTGGATTGCTTGATCTTTGATTGCCTTGAACTAGCTTTGAAGGACTGGAAAGCACCAACTTCCCCCTTCAATTTCGCCCAAGAAAATCGCTAAATCCTCCTTCCGAGCCGCTTTTATAACGCGTCGGCCGATTTTCGCCATCGATCCGACCGCAATAAGTCCCGCCGATCGATGCCATCATGTTGTCATGAGACAACGGGTCGATCCACGCCGAAAAACTCCAACGGATCTCTTGGCGGCCGGATCGCCAACATTGGCGATCGGCCGATCGCTAACCGTAGTCGCCGCCCGGCCTCGGCTACGGAGCGCTTATTTCGCGACACAAGCGGCAATCGGCCGCCATCCATGGCAGCGATCGCGCCATCGCCAATCGCTCGATGAGCGGCCGATCCGCTGCGAGCATCCAGCTCTAACTCGCGGTCGAACTCAAGTCGACTCACGGCAGTCGAACCGGCCATAATGCCAGTCGACTGCCAACCTCAAGAATGAGGTTTTTACCGAAGTATGGTGCCCCCATACTTGCTAGACCACCCTTAGCCTAGACCTAAGCCTTCTAGCCACCTCCATCACCTCACGCCTCCGGATCCTCCAAGTCATCCATGACTTGTTCATCCATCGCGCTAGCTTCCGGTGCTTCCATCGGCTCACATGCTAACGGTGTGTTCACCGCCAAGGCACATTGGACTTACGCCGCCAAGACTCCGCTTGGACTTTACGCCGCCAATATCAATCCTTGGACTTCAAGTGCCAAGACTCAAGCTTGGACTTTCCCTTGCCAAAACATGTTGGACATTTACATTTCCAATACCCATGCTTGGACTTTTCCCTTGCCAACTCATGTTGGACTTTTTCCAAATGCCAAGTGTCCCACTTGGACTTTCAATGCCAAGTACCCATGACTTGGACTTTCCATTGCCAAGTACCCATGACTTGGACTTTCCATTGCCAAGTACCCATGACTTGGACTTTACCTTGCCAAGACCCATGCTTGGACTTTCCCATAATCACATGGTCAACCCTGGTCAAACATCAAGTCAATTATAACCTGGGTCGATTGTATAAACAATCTCCCCAACATATTAACCGACATTAATGTCAAACATCAATGTCAAACCTATGTCTAACATACTTTGTCAAACATACTTTGTCAAACATCAAAACATCACCCGAGTCAAACTCGAGTCCTGGTCAATCGTGACCTGGGCCGATTGCACCAACAATCTCCCTTTTGATGTTTGACAAAAACCAAATAAAACCATGAGTTAGAACACTAACTCAAATCCCTTACCAATTATCCCAAATTGGTAAACACTCACCAAATGTTCTCCCCAAACATTTAAGTGAAAAACAAATCAAATGTTCTCCCCAAACATTCTCCCCTTGACTAACATCAAAAAGGTTTTCTCTCCAAGGAGGTCAATGTCTCATGTCCCAATGAGATCTTACACTCTCCCCCTTGATCAAAAATACCTAGGATGCCTACCATCTTCCTAGTGATAAGTCCCATATCACTCAAGAGAGGCACTCTATCTCACTCTCCCAATTTCCAAATTGGGTATCAAACACCCATCAATTTTCAATTGATAAGATTCTCCCATATAAAAAAAACATCCATCATCCCACGATGGATACCTCCCCTAAAGGCTTGCTCCCTTGACCATTGCACCAACAATGTCCTTGGAAAGCCCTAAGCCAATAGGAACTCTAAACCATCAAAATTAAGGTTCTCAGTTCAAAATAGACCTCTTACTCACCCTAAATATGATACTTTGACCTAATACAACTCCTAATCCATATCCAATGGAGTTTCACCCTTCATAATGCTTCCCAAAGCATATCCTAGGGTTAGGAGTGGTTCGGAACCTTTGTCATAATGAACACGGGCTAAACAAACCTTAAGAATCGACATTGTTACGACTCATCACCGATCGCCACTATGGCGGCCGATCGTAGCAAATTCAAATTTCAAATTTATCAGATCGAATTTTGAAAATGCATAAGTAATTCTACGTATTTTGAAAATTCATGAAACTTAATACGTACATTACTTATAAGAATTACAATAGGTGAAAAATATTTTAAAATTATTTTACCCATAAAATGGTGAGTTTGATACAAAACTCAAAACCATTGAAATTTTCAATGTTTTGGCCCTATTTTGTATCAACTTCATCAATAGTGATTGCTATCAAAAGATAGACTTCACCAAGGTTTTTCAAAATGAATTTAAAATGTTTTTGAAAACCTATTTTGGATCACATTCCTTGGGCTCTATGTACATGACTTGTACACAAGCTTTCCCAATGATCCACCAATAAAATTAGATGAGTTTTAGTTCATCTAGATGCAAAAACTATGCACCTTGAACTCAACTCATATCCTAGCATCTCACATGTATCTAGGGTGTATAAATACACATACATGTCAATTGGATGTGAGATGTGGGTTTTGTTCTCCCTAAACTAGGGTTTCATGCATTTTTCTAAGGCAACTTTACTTGATTCCCTTATAAATGGGACTCCAAGTCATGCCATAGTCCTTAAATCAATTTTAATCAATTTAGATGCATGAAGATGATCATGGCATAATGATAGCAAAGTAAATCATGGCCAATGATCATGATGTCATGGCATATGATAAAATTTAAAAACACATGACATTTTAAAAACTTAATCCTAAGCATGATCATGACATTTAGATGATAAAAGTAAACATGATGTCATGTCATGGCATATGGCAAACAAATCATGGCATATAAAATATATAGGTATAATAATACCTAAATTTTAATATTAATTGCCATTTGTTGAGACTTGTTGAGATTTAAACATATTTTGCCATATTAACCTAATCTCCTAGTGTGCCAAAACCCAAAATGGCACACCAACCTCTAAACCTAAATTGTGCCAAAATGATCATTTTATCAAACTTCATAATTAATATTGGCACATCCTAAAATCTTTTAGGATTAAAGACTCAAATGTATTTTCAAGATAACCATAACCTTGAAAATAACCTAAAATGTCACCTTTGTTATGGTTGAGTTAACTACCCATCCAATTAAGGTTGACACACCTAACCCATCTTAGCGTGAATCAATCACGCCTTAGGAACCCAAAACGATTTGAACTCCTAGGGTTACTTAGGTATTCCTTAGGATAACTTCCTAGATACCCTCCTAATGACCCTCCTAGGCTTGTTAGCCTTGGTCAGTTGGATCTTACCTAGGTTGACTCTAGGGGTAACTCCCCTTGCAACCTCCTTAGTGGCCACCCTAGGTTTCCTAGAAACCCTAGCCACTAGGCACACCCTTTGGTCAACTCTAGGGATGACTTCTCTATTGACCTTGGTCTTCCTAGACCTAGTTTGTGTTCCATAGTCAAATGGAACACTATGATAAGCTTCCTTAGGCTTAGGTTTGTGACCCAAGCCTTGCTTGCCCTTAGTTGACTTTTGACTCTTAGGTCTTAAGTATTGATTTTGACTTTTGACCTAGGAGTTTGACCATTAGACCCTTGAACTTGATTTTGTATATTTCTAAGGGTCTTTTCTAATTTCAAGCCTTGACCTCAAGGCTTGGTTTTCTAATTCCAATTGCCCAATTGATTTTTGATTGAGTTCTTGGGCATGGGACCTTTAGGCATATGCCTAGTCCATTTAGGGTTTAGACCTAGGTGCTCTTGCACCTTTCTAATTGTCTCCCTAGGTAAAAATTTTCTAGAGTTATTTGACCTAGGTTTGTCCTTAGATAAGTTGTTTTTAGGGACATTAGTCCCAAATTTCTCCCTATTATCTAAGTAAACATTCTTAGCTCCTAAGCAAAAATACTTATTCCTATTAGCATGCTTTTTATAAATTGCAAGTGAATTGAAATCCCTAGCATGCTTTTGCTTGTAAATTGAAGAGGGAGCAAAATTAGAAGTTACCCTAGGGTTTGCCTTAGCTCCCTACATATGATGCTCCATTTTGAGTCTTCTTGTCCCCTTTCTTGCATTGACTCGGTAGTGCCCCTTTTGATGGCACTTGAAGCAAATGATGTGCTCTTGCTTCTTTGACTGGGCACCGACTTCCTTGATTTTTGGCACGGTGGAGTCTTCTTAACCCGTTTAGGACACTTACTCTTATAATGTCCTTGCTCCCTACACTCAAAGCAGATAATATGAATTTTATCATTATTTGAAATGCTCGAGTTACCTAGATCCGTGATAGGTGCCGGAGTTGAATTTTGGGCTTCTTCATCTTGACCGGATGTTGAAGCTTCCTCCTTATTTTGTTCCGCTCGGTGTGGATGGTCTAACTTCCTCCCTCTATCCTAGAGGTTGAGGTTTGTCTTAACTCTACCTCTTCCACCACTTCTTCCTCCTCGATTATAGAAGTGGATGCTTCTTCCACTTCCTCCACCAATCCGGAAGTTGATTCCCTATCAACTTCGGACTCCTCAAGCTCTTTAGATGGAGATGTGCTTGCTTGAGCTTGAAAGGGTGTGCACTCTTCTTCTTCTTCTTCTTCTTGTTGGATTGATGATGAGTTTTCATGGAGCTTTGCCACTTGGCTCCATAGCTCCTTGGCATCTATATAATTACCTAACATACACAAGATATTGTTAGGTATTAACTCAACCAAAAACTTTATTACCTTGGTGTTTTTCTCGAAGGCTTGGACTTGCTCTTCGGTCCATCTCTTCTTTTTGAGGAAACCACCTCTTGGTCCTCTTGGCAATTCAAAGCCTTCCATTAAGATAGCCCATTCCTCAATGTCCCTCATCATTAGGAAGTCTTCAATTCTTGACTTCCATTGTTTAAACCCTTCTTGTCCATAGAAGGTATAGGGGATAGGTGTGTTGATGTCCCATCCAAGCTTGTCTTGGAGTTCCATCTTTCCTCTAGCCTTTTAGCTCCCGGCGGTTAGTCCGTAGAAGAGCCCCGGGCTCTGATACCACTTGTTGGGAATTGAATGCCCGCTAGAGGGGGGGTGAATAGCGTAGATCGTACGAAGATGGAAATCGATCGCGTTCGTGTCTACAATTACGTTAGTGCGCAGCGGAATATATATAATAAAAGCAATAACGAAAAGCAATCACACGAACACAAACATATAACGTGGTTCGAACCGAATGGTTCCTACTCCACGTCGAGCTCTAAAGAGCCCTAGTGATGCACACGCACTCACTAATCAAAAATACTCCTTCTCGACAAAAGTCGGAGGTGGAGAAACCTCGTACAAAAGATTACAACAATAATCTACAAGATGCAAGCAAATACAAGTAAGAAATACAATGCAAGTAAAGGAAAAACAACTTTACAAGAACTTTGGATTGCTTGATCTTTGATTGCCTTGAACTAGCTTTGAAGGACCTGAAAGCACCAACTTCCCCTTCAATTTCGCCAAGAAAATCGCGCTAAATCCCTCCTTCCGAGCCGCTTTATAACTCGCGTGGTGGATTTTCGCCCATCGATCGCAATAAGTCCGCCGATCGATGCCATCGCTGTCATGAGACAACGGGTCGATCCACGCCGAAAAACTCCACGGATCTCTTGGCGATCGACGCCAACATTGGCGTCGATCGCTAACGCCCTGTAATCGACGCCCGATCGGCTCACGGAGCATTCTCGCTCGCGAAGACAATGGCCGGCAGCGATCGCCATCCATGGCGCCGATCGCATCACCAATCAAGCCTTCCGGTGGCGATCACGCGAGCATCCCAACTCTCAAGAATGAGGTTTTAACCCAAATATGGTGTCCCCATACTTGCTAGACCACCCTTAGCCTAGACCTAAGCCTTCTAGCAACCTCCATCACCTCACGCCTCGGATCCCTCCAAGTCATCCATGACTTGTTCATCCATCGCGCTAGCTTCCCGGTGCTTCCATCGGCTCTGTCATGCTAACGGTGTGTTCACCGCCAAGGCACATTGGACTTACGCTGCCAAGACTCCGCTTGGACTTTACGCCGCCAATATCAATCCCCTTGGACTTCAAGTGCCAAGACTCAAGCTTGGACTTTCCCTTGCCAACACATGTTGGACTTCTCAATTGCCAAGACCCATGCTTGGACTTTCCCTTGCCAACTCATGTTGGACTTTTCCAAATGCCAAGTGTCCCACTTGGACTTTCAATGCCAAGTACCCATGACTTGGACTTTCCATTGCCAAGTACCCATGACTTGGACTTTCCATTGCCAAGTACCCATGACTTGGACTTTACCTTGCCAAGACCCATGCTTGGACTTTCCCATAATCACATGGTCAACCCTGGTCAACCATCAAGTCAATTATAACCTGGGTCGATTGTATAAACAATCTCCCCAACATATTAACCGACATTAATGTCAAACATCAATGTCAAACCTATGTCTAACATACTTTGTCAAACATACTTTGTCAAACATCAAAACATCACCCGAGTCAAACTCGAGTCCTGGTCAATCGTGACCTGGGCCGATTGCACCAACATTACCAGTCGACTGATGGGTATCATCAGTCGACTGATGGGTATCATCAGTCGACTGATGTATGATCTATTGGAACTTGACCAACGTGGATCTGGTCGTTGTGAGACAACAGCTACAGGACCAGTCGACTGATGGGCATGAAATCATCTTGATGCAGGTTATAAATGGAGCTCAAGAGGGAGGATTTCGCTAAGACTTTAAGGGTGACATTGGAGGGGAATTGTTGTTACATTCTAGACCTTCAAGAGCCAACCAAAGCAAGCAACAAACAAGCGATCAAAAGCAATCGGTGAAAAGTGTTCTTTGTATTGTATTTATATTCATTTTTGTATTTCATATTACTTGTTGTAATGGCTTGTACCAGGTTTCTCCACCTCCGACGTGTTGTCGAGAAGGAGTGGTTTAGTTAGTGTCGTGCGCATAACTAGAGCTCGGTGAGCTTGCCCGTGGAGTAGGAACTATTCAGTTCCAAACCACGTATATCTTGTGTATGCTTGTATGTGTTGTTAGTATTTTCATTATTATTATTATTCCGCTGCGCTAACGACAATCGTAGACAAGCGAAACAAGAAGAACGATTGAATTCCACCATTTACGATAAACGCTATTCACCCCCCTCTAGCCGGCCACCGATCGACCCTACACGAACCTCATGGCCTCTAGCCATTTCTCAGAATCTGGGCTCATCACAGCTTCTTGATAGGATGTAGGCTTATTCAACTCAACAAGCATAACATCATCATTGTCAAACAAGAGAAATGAAAATCTCTCAGGCTGACGACGTATCCTATTAGACCTGCGAAGAGGTTGGTCTACTTGAACAGGTTATTACTTTATAACTTCTTGTGCAACAATCTCATCATCCACAACACTTTTTGGTGCCTTTTCAATTTTCATCTCAGTGCTATCTATATCTTGAATTTCTTCAAGATATATTTTACTCCCACTAGTTCTAGAAATAAACTCTCTTTCTAGAAATACGTCATTTCAAGCGACAAACACTTTGCCTTGTGTGGGATTGTAGAAGTAATATCATTTCGTTTTCTTAGGATATCCTACAAAGTAGCACTTGTCTGATTTGGGGCCTAGTTTGTCGGAGACTTGACATCGAACATAAGCCTCACAACCACAAATCTTCATAAAAAACATCTTGGGACTCTTCACAGTCCATATCGCATATAGTATCTTTATGGCTGCCTTAGATGGGACACGGTTAAGTGTGAAAGCAATCATCTCTAAAGCATATCCCGAGAAGAAAGATTTATGTGACTCATCATGGATCGTACCATATCTAATAATGTATGATTTCTCTTTTCTGATACATTATTCCACTGTGGTATTCCAGGTGGAGTGAGTTGAGATCTAATCCCAAACTCAACGAGATAGTCACGAACATCTTGGCTAAGGTATTCCCCACCTCGATCTGATTGAAGCACTTTAATACTCTTACCAAGTTGGTTGTGTACTTCATTCTTGAATTCTTTGAACTTTTCAAAGGATTTAAATTTGTGTCTCATAAGATACACATATCCATATCTACTGAAATCATCAGTAAAAGTAATGAAGTATTGATAGCCTCCTCTAGCAACGATACCGAAAGGGCCACATACATTAGTATGTATGAGTCCTAACAAGTCTATCACTCTTTCACCATGTCCACTAAATAGAGTTTTGGTCATCTTGCATAGAAGATAGGATTTGCATGTCTCATATGATTCAAAATCAAATGAGTCCAATAATTCATCCTTATGGAGCTGGGATATGCGACTCTCATTTAAATGACGCAGGCGACAATGCCAGAGATATGTTTGGTTCAGATCATTAGATTTGAACCATTTAGTATTTATGTTATAGACTGAGGTTTCAAGATCTAGAAGATAGAGACTATTCACAAGGTGTGCACTACAAAAAAACATATCGTTTAAATAAATGGAACAACACTTGTCCTTTATTACTAATGAGAAACCTTTCTTGTCTAAACATGAAACAGAGATAATATTTTAGTCAAGGTAGGCACATAACAACAATCTTCTAGTTCTAAGATAAGTTCAATGTGAAAAGATAAGCAGTATGTCCCTACAACGATGGCGCCAACTTTTTCTCCATTGCCTACCCTTAGATCCACTTTGCCCTTCATCAATAATCTAGTCTTTCGAAGGCCCTGCATATTGGTATAAATGTGAGAAGAACAGTCGATATCTAATACCCAAGAAGATGAGATAGATAAATTGACTTCGATAACATATATACCTAAGGAAGAAGTCTCACTTCTCTTCCTTTTCACCTCTTCCAGGTATAGCTTGCAATTTCTCTTCCAATGTCTGGTCTCACCACAGTGGAAGCATTCCCCTTCCTTAAACACCCCTCCTTTAGGTTTCAATGCATTTGCCTTGCCTTTGCATTTGTCTTTCCCTTTGGCTTGGATCTTACCCCTTTAGGCTTCTGCTTGCCTTTGCCTTTGTTCACCATCAAAATGGTACCAGGCTTTGCCTTCTTAAGGTTGAGTTCAGCAGTTCGCAACATGCTCAACATCTCAGGTAAAGGCTTGTCAATTTCATTCATGTTATAGTTCATGACAAATTGACTGTAGCTTTCTGGCAGTGACTGCAAAACAAGGTCAGTGGCCAGCTCTTGGTCCAATGGAAATCCCAATCTCTCTAGGTTATCAATGTACCCAATCATCTTGAGTACATGAGTGCCTACAGGAGTTCCTTCTTGCATCTTGCATTGAAACAAGGCCTTTGACACTTCGTATCTCTCGTGCCTTGCTTATCCCTGATATAGTTGTTTCAGATGCTCAACCATACCATAGGCATCCATGTTCTCATGTTGCTTCTGAAGCTCAGAGTTTATGGTGGCAAGCATGAGGCATGACACATCCAGTGCATCATCTTGATGATTCTTATAAGCATCCCTGTCTGTTGGACTATCCGAGCCACAAAAACCACTTTTTGCATTGCGGAAACCCCGGAAGTCAGCCACGGATTCGTGCGAAGATAAACAAAACTACATGTATGTGTTTAAAAACCTTAGATCTACTCTAGATCTACATGTTAAGAGTGTTATCCTTGATGCAACGCCCTTTGCTTTGTAGGAATTGCTTCGGAGGCTCATTGGCTCCCATGTCCCCGGATTAAAATTTTCACTAATGAAAAAAAACTAATCCGAGTTTCCTAAGCACAACCATTTCGTCGTCGTGCTAACAACTTGAGTGATCGCTTGAACAAACTAGTTATTCAAGCGACCCAACTCTTCTAGTTGGTTAGCCACGGAAGAGACGACGGACGGATCGCCGGTTTTTGTGTTTGTCTTCGGGGTCCATGATTATACAAATACATACAAATGCAAACTAGTATAATCAACACATACTAACATAAAGATAAGAACATGCAAAGATCAATAAAAGTTGTAAAAATTTTATACCTCTCGATCTTCTATCGTATGTCCTATCCTCCTCGTGGACGTCGTGTGGGCGAAGATCCTCCACGAGTAGAAGCCTCCTAGATCATGTTCTTCCTTTCCTTGCTCTATCCGAACAAAGAGAAGAACCAAACAAAAACTCCTTCTCCTTATCTAGAACCAGCCACCAAGCCAAGGAGCTTGATATAACCGCCGACCAAGGAGTAGCTTCTTGAGCACCGGCCAACCTTCAAGAAGAGTTGCCACCGGCCACCAAGGAGAAAGCAAGAGGGCGCCGACCAAGAACTCCAAGAATAAAACCTAGCCCTTGTTTCCACCGGCCAAGGAGAAAAGGAAGAAGGGAAGAGCGCCGGCAAAGGATGAGAAGAGGAAGAGGGGTGCCGACCAATACCCTAGGGAGAACAAAGCTTTGCCGCCCACTTCTAGCTGCCCAACTTCTCCAAAACCCTAGCCGCCCAAAACGCTAACTCCTCTAGGGTTTGTTGCCGCCCACTTTTAGATAGGCAAACCCTAATTTCCCAAGAATCCACCCTTGCTGCCCAAGTCTTAGCCCTTTATTTATAGAGTATGGCTTAAGCCTCCTTTGATCTCCACCGTCGGATCTAGGGATTTAATCTCCACCGTCGGATCTAGGGTTTCATCCCTACCGTTGGATCTAGGGTTTCATCCCAACCGTCGGATCTAGGGTTTCATCCCAACCGTCGGATCTAGGGTTTCATCCCAACCGTCGGATCTAGGGTTTCATCCCAACCTTCGGTTCTAGAGTTTTGTTTTCCATCCTTGGATCTAGACTTCATGAGGATTATATTAGGATACGATAGGGACCATGAGGAGGAGTTGGATCTTGGCCACCCGATGGATCGGAACCACACAAACTTGATCCATCAATGATGTTCCATTACACTAGAGGATCATCATTGAATTACCTCACCAACCCCCATAAATTAATATGGGCTCCATATATTATTTGTACATCCATCTCCCCGTGTTTAAGATATCGAATGTTCATTATTTAATTGATTTACTGACCATCAATTAATTAACATCTAACTCCTCGAGTAGTACGACTCAACCTTATCATCATGTTGACTAAGTCAATCAGCTGGGTTTACATGATGAACCTTATGAGCTCCTCAAGGGGACATCATCAACCTAATATATAGGACACGGTTTTCTCCTATAATCAACGACACACCATGTAAATAATATCATTTCTCAACTTACCGGGCATATTGATTTAATCCATCTAAATCTCACCCTTTGGTAAATCAAAGAAATAAATACTAAGTACATGTGCCCGTTATTATATCGGGATTAAGAGCATGTACAATATAATATCCGAGGTCTGATTCAATTATGTAGTCAGCAATAAATTGAATCACCTCTATGTCGGTCCTGCTCAATACACCTAAGTGTACTAGTGTAACTCTATGTTCAAGACAAAACAATACCAAACTACACTACAACCATGTCAATGGTTTGTCCAAAACCATCTTGGTTGTGAGCCTCTACTTATATTCTATAAGGGACTGATAACATGATCTTCTGTGCCACACCAAGCACCATGTTTTCTACAATGTAAAATATTAGACAATATGCACACGTATAATAAATATAAAGTGCAAACAATGATCATGTAATTCTTATTTCAAAATAAAAATGTTCATACAAAAAGAGTTATTTCAATGACCATGTCCTCCACATGCCTATCAAACGCTTTCGCTGGAAGGGCCTGTTGGGATGTATACTGAAAGCCTAGCTCTTTTGTATGAACATCTTTATTTTGAAATAAGAATCACATGATCATTGTTTGCACGTTATATTTATATGTGTGCATATTGTCTAATATTTTACATTGTAGATAACATGGTGCCTGGGTGCGGCACAGAAGATCATGTTATCAGTCCCTTGTAGAATATAAGTAAAGGCTCACAACCAAGATGGTTTTGGACAAACCATTGGCATGGTTGTAGTGTAGCTTGGTATTATTTTGTCTTGAACATAGAGTTACACTAGTACACTTAGGTGTATTGAGCAGGACCGACATAGAAGTGATTCAATTTGTTGCTGACTACATAATTGAATCGGACCTCGGATATTATATTGTACATGCTCTTAATCCCGATATAATAACGGACACATGTACTTAGTATTTATTTCTTTGATTTACCAGAGGGTGAGATTTCTATGGATTAAATCAATATGCCCGGTAAGTTGGGAAATGATATTATTTACATGGTGTGTCGTTGATTATAGGAGGAATCTGTGTCCTATGTATTAGGTTGATGATGTCCCCTTGAGGAGCTCATAAGGTTCATCATGTAAACCCTGCAGGTTGACATAGTCAACATGATGATAAGGTTGAGTGGTACTACTCGAGGAGTTAGATGTTAATTAATTGATGGTCAGTAAATCAATTAATTAACGGACATTCGATGTCTTAAACATGGGGAGATGGATGTACAAATAATATATGGAGCCCATATTAATTTATGGGGTTGGTGAGGTAGTTCGATGATGATCCTCTAGTGGAATGGAACATCATTGATGGATCAAGTTTGTGTGGTTCCGATCCATCAGTGGCAAGACCCAACTCCTCCTCATGGTCCCTATCATAACCTAATATAAACCTCATGAAGTCTAGATCAAATGATGGAAAACAAATCTCTAGATCCGACTAGATTAAATCCCTAGAACCGACTGAGATTAAATCTCTAGATCCGACGGTTAGATTAAATCCCTAGAATCGGCGATTGAGATTAAATCTCTGGATCCGACGGTTGGGATTAAAACCCTAGAACCAACGGTTGAGATTAAATCTCTAAATCCGACGGTTGAGATTAAAACCCTAGAACCGACGGTGGAGATCAAACCAAGGCCTAAACCTAACTCTATATAAAAGGGAGAGGAAAGGTTGGATAAGTTGGGCGGCAAGATTATAGGAAGAATAAGTTTACTAATTCCTTGCTACCCTTGGGCGGCAATTGGGAATTAGTTCCTATATTTTTGGCTACCTCATCAATAACCAACTTTCTCCTAAGTTCTATAAATAGGGGCTTAGGCTTGGTTGGCAAGAGATATAGATGAAAAACCTAATTGAGACAGGGTTGCTTGGGCGGCAAGAAAAGGAGATTAGGGTTAGGGTTTGGTTGATAATGTTGGGCGGCAAGGCTTCTCCTTCTTCCAATTGTTGGCCGGCAACCCATCCTCCCTATTCCTCCTTGATTTGGCCAGCGCCCAAGTTTTACCTTTCCTTCTATGGCTTAGGTTGGATGGAATTAGGATGACTTCCCTTGGGTGGCGACCAAAACCTAGATGGGATAGGATTGGGGTTGGGCGGCTAGGGTTAGGGTTTTGGGATTAGGTTGGGCGGCAACATGGAGATGAAGATCTTCTTCTTCTTCCTTCTAAGTGTTGGCCGGCCACTATCCATGTTCCCTATACCTTGGCCGGAGCTCAACCTATTCTCCTTCCCTTCATCCTTGGCCGGAAATTAGGAAAGCTTTGTCTAGGGTTTGGGCGGCAACAAGGAGGAGGATTGTTTTCCTTTCCTTTCTCCAAGTGTTGGCCGGCGCCCATACCCTTGGTGTTTCTCTTTCGGTTGGCTTCCATACTCCATTCCATCTTCTCTTTGGACTGGCAAACATCATGCTTGGAGCTTGATGGTTGGTCCTAGATAAGAGATGAGTTTTGTTTCCATTTTGTTCTCTCTATTCTTGGGGCCGGCGGCATCAATCCTTTGTGGATTGGTGGTTGGCTCAAGCAAGAAGGGAAAGAGAGTTCTTCTTTCTTTGGATTGAAGAAGATCTAGGATGCTTCCACTTGTGGAGGATCTTCGCCCACACGAAGTCTACAAGGAGGTTAGGACATACGATAGAAGATCAAGAGGTATAAAAGTTTTATAACTTTTATTATTGTTCTTTGCATGTTCTTATTGATATGCTAGCTTATGTTCTTTATGTTAGTATATGTTGATTATACTAGTATGTATTTGTATAATCATGGACCCCGATAAGAAACACAAAAACCGGCAATCCGTCCGTCGTCTCTTCCGCGGCTAACCGACTAGAAGAGTTGTGTTGCTTGAACAACTAGTTTGTTCAAGCGATCGCTCAAGTCGTTAGCACGATGACGAATTGGTTGTGCTTAGGAAACTCATCCCATCCGGATTAGTTTTCATTAGTGAAAATTTTAATCCGGGGACATGGGAGCCTATG
Source organism: Wurfbainia villosa (assembly GCA_025175895.1). NCBI lineage: Eukaryota > Viridiplantae > Streptophyta > Magnoliopsida > Zingiberales > Zingiberaceae > Wurfbainia > Wurfbainia villosa. Next base: position 41,805,002 of record CM045998.1, on the reverse strand, counting down.
AGCATTCTGAGAAATAGCACGATTGCCAACAATTGGTATCAGAGCCACGGTTTCCGGTTTTGTGTGTTTTGGATTCGGTTACTTTCACGCACTTATCATATATTGGGTATGCCGGATAATAGTAGGATGTGCGTAGGCTAACTTTTTGGTTGCAGGCATAAGATCCAACTATTATGGCTATATATGTGTGTATGTGATTGCATGTGTGTGTGATTGTATATTATTTGAATCCTCGGGGTTGACGAGGCTAAATTAGTATTTAATTTTTGTAATTGAATATGGCATCGTTTAGCCACTCTTTATTTTAGTTTACTTTCGATCTAGATTATTTGTACACTCCTTCATGGAGTATAGGATTGATGGATGTAAAATAAAATGATTTATCTCGGCTCGGAACTCTTTGGTGACTTGCGCACGGGAAAAGATGGAGCGGACGAGGTAGCGACACGACGGGAAGCATATTGGAGAACAATGCCATAATAGTTGGAAAAATTCTGATTTTTCCATATTTATTGCTGATTTGTTTTGTATGCATGTTGTGTGTGCTTGAAAATTCCTCATTTTCAATTTACTAAGTGGGGGAGGGATATTTTAATTAATTCCCGCGGCCTCCATTACAATTTGACGTGTGATGCAACAAACTTGCGCGTCAGCTCTGAGTGCCTTCCTCCCCATCGGATGAGTTTGTTTGCGGATCACTAGGTCAAATAATGGTTATAGGAAATTATCTAGGAGCGTGTGTACTTCCACAGCGGTAAGGCACATAATCCGAAATAATTCTCTTAGTACCGTGTAATGGTGCACACTTAGATGCAAATAAAAAGTATCCTCCCCATCGGAGTCACTGCTTTTATTTGTAGGGCCAAAGAGGAACCAACTATTAATTTTATTTGTCAAAAAGTAAGGTTGACAAGATAATAAAATTAATGGGTAAAACCTCCTCTTACAAATGTAGAATTCGTATACGTCCACACTGCGTGGCATGCGATATTCTCGGTGTTTTGAGGTGTTGGTTGATTTCAAAATTTTATTGTTTGAGGAATCAATAATTTTTGGAAATCTAAAGTAATGATCTATGTGATTCTTAGGATTTTCAAAATTGACTTTCAGTCCACTTACTGTGATACTAAAGAAAAAAAACTTACTGTACCTAAATAATGTTGATTGGAAAAGATTCAAGATATTGTCTTATCTGCTAAGGAGTACAAGTATGCACTCTTCAAAGAGTGTCCTCAAGCCATCATTTCTCAAAAGGGTTTCTACTTCTAAGCCGAAAGGCAAGAAGAAGGAGAAACAAGGTGGAGCAAATGTGGTAGGAGGATCTCAGGGAGGAGTGAAGAAGCCGAAAGGCAAGTACTTCACTTACAAGCAGGATGGACATTGGAAGGAGGACTGTCCCAATCCAAAACAGATCAAAAGTATATCTTTTGGTCTAGTCGTTGTAACATGGTTAGCGGTGTTATCTACCGGCACCTGGTGTGTAGATACGAGAGACACTAATCATGTCTGCAATACTTTGCAGGGGTTCCAGGAAACCCGACGACTAGCTAAAGGGGATATTACCATTTACTTGGGCAATGCCATGATGGTGGCGGCTATTGCAGTGGGAGAAGTTTTATTTATCTCTTGAAAATAATAAAACTTTGGTTCTGGAAAATTCCCTTTATGTACCTTTATTTAGAAAGAATTTAGTTTCAGTTTCTAAATTATTATGGATGGATATTCTATTTCTTTTAATGACAGAGTTGTTATAAAAAGGAATAGGGAGAATATCTATTCAGGTACATTGAAAGGAAATTTGAACCAAAACCTCCCACGATGCAAATTGAAGTTAATAACTCATCTTCTAATTCCAATAAGAGAAAAGAACCTTCGAAGATGAACCAAACATATCTTTGGCTTCTTAGTCTTGGTCACATGAACCTAAGCAGAATTCAAAGGTTGATAGCTGATGGACTTTTGGGTTCATTAGTGGTGGAGGATCTCCCAACCTACGAATCTTGCTTGGAGGGTATGATGACCAAGAGGCCTTTTTAAGGCCAAAGGGGTATAGAGCCAAAGATTTGTTAGAAATGGTTCATTCTGATTTGTGAGGTCCTATGACTATCTAGGCAAGAGGTAATCTTGAATATTTCGTCTCTTTCATAGACGATTATTCAAGATATGGATGACACTACGATCTGATCGTGGTGGTGACAACCTCTTGGGAGAGTTTAGGAACTACTTATCAGAGGTTGGGATTCAATCCCAATTGACTGCACCTGGCACACCCCAGCAGAATAGTGTAGCAGTACGAAGGAATAGGACTCTTATGGAGATGGTTAGATCGATGATGAGTTATTCTGACTTGTTTGGTAGTCCTAGAGATCAGAGGGTGATCGTTAACGCGAATGCCAGATTTCTAGAGGAAGACTATGTGATAAGCCACAAGCCCAAGAGTAAAATTGTTCTGGAGGAGTTAAAAGGGAAGTCACTTCTTTAGTACCACCAGTACAAGAGGATATACCACATGTCACTGCACCGTGCGGTCACAGAGGATACACAGATGATACCTCGTCATAGTGGGAGGGTTGTGAGACAGCCTCTCAGATTCATATTTTTGGATAAATCTTCTGATTTGGTCCCTAGTAAACATGAACCTGATCCCTAGACATACGACGAGGCAATCCAAGATATAAATACAGCATCTTTGCAAAGTGCAATGAATACTGAGATTGAATCTATGGATTCAAGACAGGTCTGGGAGCTCTTATGCATAGCAACTCATATGGATTATGAGGCGTGACAGATGGATGTCAAGACAGCATTCCTTAACGGAAGTCTTGAGGAATCCATCTACATGAAGCGACCAGAGGGATTCATTGCTAAGAGCAAAGAGCGTATTGTATATAAGCTTAATCAGTCCGTTAATGGACTGAAGCAAGCTTTGAAGTCTTGGGACATCCGCTTTGAGGAAGTAAATCCAGTCTTATGGATTTATTCAAAGTTCGGATGGGTCTTGTGTATATCAGAGATGTGACGGAAACGTAGTGGTATTTTTGTACTATACGTAGATGACATTTTGGTGGTTGGCGACAACATCGAAGTGTTATCAGACGTAAGGGTATGGTTGTCCAAACAGTTTGATATGAAGGACTTGGGAGAAGTGGGTCACAACCTTGGGGATCAAGGTTGTTGTGCTTATCCTAAGCTTCATACATAGACATGGTTTTGGATCGTTTTAGCATACAAAACTCCAAGAAGGGTTTTCTACCCTTCAGGCATGGAGTTCCTTTATCTAAGGAGATGTGTCCTAGATCATCTGAGGTGATAAAGGAGCTGAAGGCGGTTCCTTATGCTTCGGCAGTAGGAAGCCTCATGTATGCTATGTACGAGACAAGATATCTGCTTTGCCGTGGGCATGGTTAGCAGATATCAGAGTAATCCAGGACAGGGACATTGGACTGCGGTAAAAGCATATATTGTAGTGCCTGAGAAGGACTATGGATTATTTGCTAGTTTACCGGGCAGACCAATTACTCCCTGTGGGTTGCATGGATTGCGATTTCCAATCAGATAGGGATAACAGTAAGTCTACCTCAGGTTTTGTGTTTACTTTAGGAGGTGGAGCCATTGTATGGAGGAGTGTCCAGCAGAAATGCGTGGCGGACTCCACCATGGAAGTTGTGTGGCTCAGGAACTTCCTGATGGACTTGGATGTGATTCCTGGTTTGCCCAGAACTATCACAATTTATTGTGATAATAATGGTGCAGTTGCAAACTCGAAGGAACCATGAGCCCATAAGGCTAGTTAAACACATAGAGTGCAAGTACCACCTGATACGGGAAATCGTAAAGGAGGTAGAAGTTGTTGTCGCCTAGATTGCATCAGAGGATGACCTGGTAAGACCCTTTCACTAAGGCCCTTCTAGCGAGAGCTTTGATAGGCATGTGGAGGGAAGAGGAATCAGATGTATGGCAGTATGATGACAGCATAGTCTTTTAGTATAAGTGGGAGATTGTTGGGATGTATACTGAAAGCCTAGCTCTTTTGTATGAACATCTTTATTTTGAAATAAGAATCACATGATCATTGTTTGCACGTTATATTTATATATGTGCATATTGTCTAATATTTTACATTGTAGATAACATGGTGCCTGGGTGCGGCACAGAAGATCATGTTATCAGTCCCTTGTAGAATATAAGTAAAGGCTCACAACCAAGATGGTTTTGGACAAACCATTGGCATGGTTGTAGTGTAGCTTGGTATTGTTTTGTCTTGAACATAGAGTTACACTAGTACACTTAGGTGTATTGAGCAGGACTGACATAGAAGTGATTCAATTTGTTGCTGACTACATAATTGAATCGGACCTCGGATATTATATTGTACATGCTCTTAATCCCGATATAATAACGGACACATGTACTTAGTATTTATTTCTTTGATTTACCAGAGGGTGAGATTTCTATGGATTAAATCAATATGCCCGGTAAGTTGGGAAATGATATTATTTACATAGTGTGTCGTTGATTATAGGAGGAATCCATGTCCTATGTATTAGGTTGATGATGTCCCCTTGAGGAGCTCATAAGGTTCATCATGTAAACCCTGCAGTTTGACATAGTCAACATGATGATAAGGTTGAGTGGTACTACTCGAGGAGTTAGATGTTAATTAATTGATGGTCAGTAAATCAATTAATTGACGGACATTCGATGTCTTAAATACGGGGAGATGGATGTACAAATAATATATGGAGGCCATATTAATTTATGGGGTTGGTGAGGTAGTTCGATGATGATCCTCTAGTGGAATGGAACATCATTGATGGATCAAGTTTGTGTGGTTCCGATCCATCGGGTGGCCAAGACCCAACTCCTCCTCATGGTCCCTATCGTAGCCTAATATAAACCTCATGAAGTCTAGATCAAATGATGGAAAACAAATCTCTAGATCCGACGGTTAGGATTAAATCCCTAGAACCGACGGTTGAGATTAAATCTCTAGATCCGACGGTTAGGATTAAATCCCTAGAACCGACAGTTGAGATTAAATCTCTGGATCCGACGGTTGGGATTAAAACCCTAGAACCAACGGTTGAGATTAAATCTCTAAATCCTACGGTTGAGATTAAAACCCTAGAACCGACGGTGGAGATCAAACCAAGGCCTAAACCTAACTCTATATAAAAGGGAGAGGAAAGGTTGGATAAGTTGGGCGGCAAGATTATAGGAAGAATAAGTTTACTAATTCCTTGCTACCCTTGGGTGGGAATTGGGAATTAGTTCCTATATTTTTGTTTACCTCATCAATAACCAACTTTCTCCTAAGTTCTATAAATAGGGGCTTAGGCTTGGTTGGCAAGAGATATAGATGAAAAACCTAATTGAGACAGGGTTGCTTGGGCGGCAAGAAAAGGAGATTAGGGTTAGGGTTTGGTTGATAATGTTGGGCGGCAAGGCTTCTCCTTCTTCCAATTGTTGGCCGGCAACCCATCCTCCCTATTCCTCCTTGATTTGGCCAGCGCCCAAGTTTTACCTTTCCTTCTATGGCTTAGGTTGGATGGAATTAGGATGACTTCCCTTGGGTGGCAACCAAAACCTAGATGGGATAGGATTGGGGTTGGGCGGCTAGGGTTAGGGTTTTGGGATTAGGTTGGGCGGCAACATGGAGATGAAGATCTTCTTCTTCTTCCTTCTAAGTGTTGGCCGGCCACTATCCATGTTCCCTATACCTTGGCCGGAGCTCAACCTATTCTCCTTCCCTTCATCCTTGGCCGGAAATTAGGAAAGCTTTGTCTAGGGTTTGGCCGGCAACAAGGAGGAGGATTGTTTTCCTTTCCTTTCTCCAAGTGTTGGCCAGCGCCCATACCCTTGGTGTTTCTCTTTCGGTTGGCTTCCATACTCCATTCCATCTTCTCTTTGGACCGGCGGCAAACATCATGCTTGGAGCTTGATGGTTGGTCCTAGATAAGAGATGAGTTTTGTTTCCATTTTGTTCTCTCTATTCTTGGGGCCGGCGGCATCAATCCTTTGTGGATTGGTGGTTGGCTCAAGCAAGAAGGGAAAGAGAGTTCTTCTTTCTTTGGATTGAAGAAGATCTAGGATGCTTCAACTTGTGGAGGATCTTCGCCCACACGAAGTCTACAAGGAGGTTAGGACATACGATAGAAGATCAAGAGGTATAAAAGTTTTATAACTTTTATTATTGTTCTTTGCATGTTCTTATTGATATGCTAGCTTATGTTCTTTATGTTAGTATATGTTGATTATACTAGTATGTATTTGTATAATCATGGACCCCGATAAGAAACACAAAAACCGGTAATCCGTCCGTCGTCTCTTCCGCGGCTAACCAACTAGAAGAGTTGTGTTGCTTGAACAACTAGTTTGTTCAAGCGATCGCTCAAGTCGTTAGCACGACGATGAATTGGTTGTGCTTAGGAAACTCATCCCATCCGGATTAGTTTTCATTAGTGAAAATTTTAATCCGGGGACATGAGAGCCTATGAGCATTCCGAGAAATAGCACGATTGCCAACAGGGCCTTAGTGAATGGATCCGCCAGATTATCCTCTGATGCAATCTTGGCGACAGCTACTTCTCCTCGCTTTACGATCTCTCGTATCAGGTCGTACTTGTGCTCTATGTGTTTACTCACCTTATGGGCTCGTGGTTCCTTCGAGTTTGCAACTGCACCACTGTTATCACAATAAATTGTGATAGTTCTGGGCAAACCAGGAATCACATCCAAGTCCATCAAGAAGTTCCTGAGCCATACAGCTTCCTTGGTTGCCTCAGAGGCTGCCACATACTCAGCTTCCATGGTAGAGTCCACCACGCATTTCTGCTTGACACTCCTCCATACTATGACTCCACCTCCAAAAGTAAACACAAACCCCGAGGTAGACTTACTGTTATCCCTATCTGATTGGACATCAGAATCCGTGTAACCCACAGGGACTAATTGATCTGCCCGGTAAACCAGCATATAATCCCTAGTCCTTCTCAGGTACTTCAATATATGCTTTACCATAGTCCAATGTCCCTGTCCAGGATTACTCTGATATCTGCTAACCATGCCCACGACAAAGCAGATATCTGGTCTCGTACATAGCATAGCATACATGAGGCTTCCTACTGCCGAAGCATAAGGAACCACCTTCATCTCCTCTATCTCCTTTGATGTTTTAGGACACATCTCTTTAGATAAAGGAACTCCATGCCTGAAAGGTAGAAAACCCTTCTTGGAGTTCTGTATGCTAAAACGAGCTAAGACCGTGTCTATGTATGAAGCTTGAGATAAGCACAACATCCTTTTCTTGTGATCCCTTATAACTTTGATCCCAAGGATGTGTCCCACTTCTCCCAAGTCCTTCATGTCAAACTATTTGGACAACCATACCCTTACGTCTAATAACACTTTGATATTGTTGTCAACTAACAAAATGTCATCTACGTATAGTACAAGAAATATCACTACGTTTCCGTCACATCTTTTGTATACACATGGCTCATCCGGACTTTGAATAAATCCATATGACTAGATTACCTCATCAAAGCGGATGTTCCAAGATCTAGAAGCTTGCTTCAATCCATAAATGGACCTATTAATCTTACATACAAGATGCTCTTTGCCTTTACCAATGAATCCCTCTAGTTGCTGCATATAGATGTTCTCCTCAAGACTTCCGTTAAGGAAAGCTATCTTGACATCCATCTGCTAAATCTCATAATCCATATGAGCAGCTATAGATAAGAGAATCCGGATAGACTTAAGCATAGCTACCGGCGAAAAGGTCTCCTCATAATCGATACCCTCTTTCTGAGTATACCCTTTCGCAACAAGCCTAGCTTTGAAGGTCTCAACCTTCCCGTCTACTCCTCTCTTTCTCTTGTAGATCCACTTGCATCCAATGGCTTTCACACCATCGGGTGGTTCTACTAGCTCCCAGACATGATTAGAATCCATAGATTCTATCTCTGAATTCATCACTCTTTGCCAAGATATCACATCTCTATCTTGGAGTGCCTCGTCATATGTCCAGGGATCAGGTTCATGTTCGCCAGGGACCAAATCAGAAGATTCTCCCAAGAACATGAATCTCTCGGGTTGTCTAACAACCCTCCCACTACGACGAGGTGCCTCCTGTGTATGCTCTGTGACACGCGGTGCAGTGACTTATGGTATCTCCTCTTGTACCAGTGGTACTGAAGTCGGGACTTCCCCTGTCAACTCCTCAAGAACAATCCTACTCGTGGGCTTGTGGTTCATCACATAGTCCTCCTCTAGAAATATGGCATTCGTACTCACGATCACCCTCTGATCTCTAGGACTATAGAACAAACCACCCTTCGTTCCCTTAGGGTAGCCAACAAATAAGCGTACTTCTGTATGAGATTCCAACTTACCAGCATCTCCCTTCAGCACATGTGCTGGACTACCCCAAATCCGAATATGTCTTAGACTAGGCTTTTGCCCAGTCCACAATTTTGTGGTAGTAGAGGGTACTGACTTAGATGGAAACAAGTTCAGAATGTGTGCTGTCGTTTCCAGAGCAAACCCCCAGAACGAATCAGGTAACTCAGAATAACTCATCATCGATCTAATCATCTCCATAAGAATCCTATTCCTTCGCTCTGCCACACCATTCTGCTAGGGTGTGCCAGGTGCAGACAATTGGGATTGAATCCTAGCCTCTGATAAGTAACTCCTAAACTCTCCCAAGAGGTACTCGCCATCACGATCAGATCGTAGTGTCTTGATACTTTTACCTTGACGGTTCTCCACATCAGCCTTGAATTCTTTGAACCTCTCAAAGCATTCAGACTTGCGGCGCATCAAGTAAATGTATCCATATCTTGAATAATCGTCTATAAAAGAGACGAAATATTCAAAACTGTTAGGGCAATCTCTTGCCGTAATATGGTTTTGATGGTGTGGCAAAGGGTTTAAGTTAGTTTGATATGTTGATGTGATATGTGCGTTGAAGTCGTGCAGGACTTAGTAATTCGCACATGGAGCCGTGCCGTGCCTTGAGTCGGTGAAGGATAGCTTTGCGGAAGCCGTGCGCTTGGAGCATCCGAGGGACCGCCGGACGAGAAGCTTGGAGTGAAGCCGGAGGAAGTAGACTTCGAGGCAAGAGACGCGAAGGAGCATTGCAGAGCCGTGCGATCTTTGGGGCGTGGCCGAGAACGAAGAGAACTTCGAAGGCGAGGGACTCCGAGAAATGAGAGTGAGCGATTGTAACCCGGGGCAGGGTAGCTCTTAGGTGAAACTTGGCCATTTGGCCAAGTGTCGGATGGGTTTTCCCGACACCAGTCGACTGCCATGTCATGGCATCGGTACTTCTCAATCAGTGAGTTTGGTGGTATCGATCGATCGATCGGCGCGATCGCCATCGTAAGCCGATCGGCCAAGATTATCGATCGGCTCAAGGCAGCGATCGGTATCGTCAATAGGGTTTCGGCCACAGAACCGTTCGTAGCCGACTGGGCAGTCGACTACGGAGGCAGCAGTCGACTGATGAGGTCCATCAGTCGACTGCCAAGAGTTCCGTTGGACTACAACGGTCGGGATCCGACGTGTTCGGAGGCCGTTGTAGTGACGGCAGTCGACTGCTATGGCGCCGTCGGATAGCCCTCTTAAAAGAGAGGGTGTGAGCCTTTGAGAGGCTAATGCTTATGCTCCAAGTGATCTTCCTAGTGCCCCACAAGCTCTAAACTCTTCTTACCCGCTTTTACTCCATTCTATTTGTAAGAAGAGTGATCTTGATTGTAAAGGTTACCTCCACCTAGCTTGGTGCAAAGGAGAGACCATTTAGTGGATTGGTTTAGCGGAGTGATTCACCGAGGACGAATCGGGGACCATGGATTAGCGGCGTAGCCGTGAACCACGTTACATTCTTTGTTAGCGTTTGTTTTCTCGTATTTCTATTTGCTTATCTTTATTAGTCTTCCGCTTGCGCTAATTAGTTTTGTAGACGAGCAATTTACGACGTCCAACGTACGAGGGCTATTCACCCCCCTCTAGCCGGCCAATCGATCACCTACAAGTGGTATCAGAGCCAAGGAAAGCTTGTCGAGGACTAACCGCCACAACAAGCAACATTCAAAATGGCCGGCTCCAACATCCATCCTCCGAAGTTTGAAGGAGAATTCTCTTGGTGGAAAAAGAGAATGGAGGTATTTTTCGAAACAGATTTTGATATAATGATTACAATGGAATCCGGTTTCGTTTTTCCTAGGGATGAAGAAGGGAAGCCAATAGAGAAATCTAGGTGGACCAAAAGGCAAAGGGAAGAGCACCTTGCAAACTCAAAGGCAAAACATCATCTTTTCAATGTGCTCCCCCAACAAGAGATTAACCGGATCGGAGAATGTGCTAGCGCCAAAGAGATGTGGGAGAAGCTTATAGAACTCCATGAAGGCACATCCGAGGCCAAGCTAGCAAGGAGAGTCCTCCTCCGCTCCCAACTATCCAATATAAAACTAGAAAAGGGAGAAAAGGTAACCTCACTACACTCTAGGTTTAAAGAAATTTTAATTGGGCTAACAAGTGTAGGTGAGAAGCTATCAAACCGGGATATGGTAATGAAGGCCATAGATGCCTTTCCCTGGTCCTCAAAATGGAACTCCATGGTGGACTCATTCTATATCTCAAAGAATTTAGAAGTGAGCACCTTGGAGGAGTTCTTCTCAACAATGGAACTCCACGAAACGAGGCTTGAAGGAATACAAGAAGAGCCTAGAATTCAACCTTCAAGGGGAGTAGCATTGTTGGCAAACAAGGGGAAGAAGAAGATAGAAGTCCCCTCCTCCTCCGATGACGAAGCGTCTTCCTCCTCCTCCATAGATAGCACCGAAGAAGCCTATATGGTAAGGAAGGTGAGGCGCATATTTAAGAATTTTAGATTTGATAAATCCAATGATAGGAATAGAAGACCAAGGGGGAAGGTCATATGCTACAATTGCCAAGGAGAGGGGCACATAAGGGACAATTGTCCCCTCCTAAAAAAAAGCAAAGAAGAGAAGAAAAAGAAAGAAGAGAAGAGGAAGAAGAAGAAGGGGAGCAAGAGAAAGGAAGAAGAAAAGAAGGCAAAAGAAAAGGGGAAGGCCAAAGCATTCAAGGCCAAGACATGGGATGATCCTTCCTCATCCTCTTCATCATCATCGGAAGAGGAGAATGCCTTTGTCACCAATTTGGCCTTGATGGCCTTTGATGACTTGGATTGCTCTTCATCCGAAAATGAAGAATCAAGCTCAAGAAGAGAGAGCTCAAGTGAAGGGGGAGCTTCTACATCCTCATCATCCGAAGAAGAAGAGGACATAGAAACTATGGTAACGAAAGCTTCACCTAATAAAATAGTTTCTATGATTTCTAGTTTAACTAAGGATTTATTTAGAGCAAAGAAGAAAAACAAATGCATGCTTGAACAAATTAAGGAATTAGAACAAAAATTAGAAAAAGCATGCTTAAATGTAAATGATAATATTTCTTCTTGCCATGATGATGCATGCTCACATGATTATATGCCTTTGGATGTTAATGATGCATGCATAGAGGAAAATAGGGCCTTAAGGGAAAAAGTAGATTACTAAACCAAAGCCCTAGAGAAATTCACAATTGGCTCCAACACCTTAAATATGATCTTAGGGAGCCAAAGAGCTAGTTTCAACAAGAAAGGCCTAGGATACAAAGAAAAGAAAAATGAAAAGGCCTATAAATGCCTAATAGCTAGGAGACAAGATAAAAAGAAAGTAATTGCTAGGAAATGGATCCCCAAGGAGTATTTAGTGAACCCAATAGGAAAGAATTTATTTTGGGTTCCAAAATCCATCCTTAAGGGTTAGAAAACCCCTAGGGTAGTCAACCACATGGACCTAACCTATATCATATTTTGGTTGACTTAGGATGACGGGACAACATTTTTTAGATAGTGTTGGGTGATGATAACGTACCCATAAATAGGTAATAATGCTTAAATCATGATGATTAATGTAATTGCTATGTATGTTTTAAATCATGATTTATGTTTCTGAAATTTGGCACGTTATCATGAGAAATAGGTTTGAATCATGCTTTAGGTAATACCTTATTTAGCATCACATATTACCTAATGCATGGTTATAAATTGATGAAAACATGCATTTCATGATCATAATGTACAATTCATTCATATATGTCATTATGATCATGTTAATTGTTAGGATGATACTTGACCATGATAGAATTGCATGAATATATTGGTTAAGTATATACAAATACCCCCTAGGATGCATTTCATGCTCACCATAGGCTACCTTGATTGAAAACTTAGCATGAGTGAGATGTTAGGATGATACAAATGTCCACTAATGCCTATGGCATTTAGATGGTCATTTAAAGAATCAACATAGCAATAATAGACCAATCATTGGGAAGGCTTATGTTTAATTCATAGACATATTGTCCAAAGATCATGGTTGGATATTTCATATGTTTTCAAAACAATTTCTTACCTTAAAATACATGTATTCATGTTTTGAAACAATTTGATGCAAAACTAGGTAGCTAACTTGATACTAGAATGATCAAAAACCTAGTGGTTTTTAGAGCTTTTGGATTTTTGGCAAAAACAAGAAAATATAATGAGTTTTCATGAAAAACTATTTTTCATTGATAGATATACTTAAAAGAAATATGTTCCCCAAATTTCATGATTTTTCGAATTTTTTGGAATTTATAATGCATTTCTGAAATTCGTCCAGAAAATCAAAAATTCGGATTCCTTTGTGCCAGTCGACTGCCATACTGATAGCAGTCGACTGGTGGCCTGTAAATCAGAACATTGAAGGCCGAATTCAGTTTGTAAACCAACAAGTGGTACCCAATTTTAAATCAACTTGTCATATTTTCCCTCTTTATACTTGATGCCATGAGCTTATAACTTAGTGTTAATCTTTTTGATGGTGTCAAAGGGGGAGAAATAAGTATGTTTAAGTTAATTACTTTAGGGGGAAGAAATATATTTTAGGGGGAGAAATATATGATAGGGGGAGAAAATTTGCATAGAGAAGTTTCATGGATTAAGGGGGAGTTGCATGTTGCTATATCATGTTTATCTTTACATGCCTTCTTACCTTAGAATTTATATCAAATGTTTTTACCTAACTTAAACGGATTGCCACACATCAAAAAGGGGGAGATTGTTAGGGCAATCTCTTGCCGTAATATGGTTTTGATGGTGTGGCAAAGGGTTTAAGTTAGTTTGATATGTTGATGTGATATGTGCGTTGAAGTCGTGCAGGACTTAGTAATTCGCACATGGAGCCGTGGCGAGTTTCACATCTCATGACTCGTGCCTTGAGTCGGTGAAGGATAGCTTTGCGGAAGCCGTGCGCTTGGATCATCCGAGGGATCGCCGGACGAGAAGCTTGGAGTGAAGCCGGAGGAAGTAGACTTCGAGGCAAGAGACACGAAGGAGCATTGCAGAGCCGTCTTGCGCGATCTTTGCCGGGGCGTGGCGAGAGCGAAGAGAACCGAGGCGAGGACCGAGAAATGAGAGTGAGCGATTGTAACCCGGGAAGGGTAGCTCTTAGGTGAAACTTGGCCATTTGGCCAAATGTCGATGGGTTTTTCGACACCGACCGATCCGCTATGTCGCGGCATGGCCGATCGCTTCGAAGCCGATCAGTGAGTTCGACCGTATACGATTGATCGATCAGGGCCGCAGCCGATCGCCATACGTCGCGCCGATCAAGACATCGCCGATCGCGAAGGCAGCCGATCCGTCAATAGGGTTTCGCCATTAGACCGCTTCGTAGCCGATCAAGGCCGACGATTATGGAGCAGAATGATCGATGAGGTCCATCACCGACCGCCAAGAGTTCCGGCTGACTACAACGGCCGGGATCCGACGTGTTCGAGGCCGCTAGTGACGGCAATGATCGCTAAGGGCGCCAATGATCGATGGCGGCCAACGGGAAGAAGTTAGCCCTCTCTATAAAAAGAGAGGGTGTGAGCCTTTGAGAGGTTAATGCTTATGCTCCAAGTGATCTTCCTAGTGCCCCACAAGCTCTAAACTCTTCTTACCCGCTTTTACTCCATTCTATTTGTAAGAAGAGTGATCTTGATTGTAAAGGTTACCTCCACCTAGCTTGGTGCAAAGGAGAGACCATTTAGTGGATTGGTTTAGCGGAGTGATTCACCGAGGACGAATCGGGGACCGTGGATTAGCGGCGTAGCCGTGAACCACGTTACATTCTTTGTTAGCGTTTGTTTTCTCGTATTTCTATTTGCTTATCTTTATTAGTCTTCCGCTTGCGCTAATTAGTTTTGTAGACGAGCAATTTACGACGTCCAACGTACGAGGGCTATTCACCCCCCTCTAGCCGGCCAATCGATCACCTACAAAAACCGCCTCTAGCCTGGATAGATATAGGACCGCACAAATCAGAATGAACCAATTCTAACACATCTTTGGCTCTATACCCCTTGGCCTTGAAAGGCCTCTTGGTCATTTTACCTTCCAAGCAAGATTCGCAGGTTGGGAGATCCTTCACCACTAATGAAACCAAAGGTCCATCAGCTATCAACCTTTGAATTTTACTCAGGTTAATATGACCAACCTTAGATGCCAAAGATATGTCTGGTTCATTTTCGAAGGTTATTTTCTCTTATTAGACTTAGAAGATGAGTTATTTACTTCTATATGCATCGTGGGAGCTTTCGGTTCAAGAGTGTACAAATTGCCAACCAATGTACCAGAACAGATAATCTCCCTATTCCTTTTTATAACCACTTTGTTATTAAAAGAAACAGAATATCCATTCATAAACAATTTAGAAACTGAAATTAGATTCTTTCTAAAAGTAGGTACATAAAGACAATTTCTCAAAACCAAAACTTTATTCCTATCAAAAGATAAATGAACATCTCCCACTGCAATAGCCGCCACCTTTGAAGCATTGCCCATGAAGACGGTAATCTCTCCCTCAGCTAGTCGTCGGGTTTCCTTGAACCCCTGCAAAGTATTGCAGACATGATCAGTGGCTCCTATATCTACACACCAGGCACTGGTAGATAACACCGCTAAACATATTTCAACAACTAAACAAGAAGATATACCTTTGTTCTTTCGGCGAGGACAGTCCGCCTTCCAATGTCCAGTCTGCTTGCAAGTGAAGCACTTACCTTTCGGCTTCTTCACTCCTGCCTGAGGTCATACTGCCACTTTCTTTGCTCCACCTTGCTTCTTCTTCTTCTTACCTTTCGATTTAGAAGAAGAAACCTTCTGAGCAACCATGGCTTGAGCATTTTGACGAAAAAGCCCCTCTACCGCCTGGAGTTCTGTCAGAAGCTCTGCCAATGAATACAACCTCTTGTTCATGTTGTAGTTGAGGCAGAACTGCTCAAAACTCCTAGGCAGAGATTGGAGAATGATATCGACCTGGGTTTCCCCATCGATCTCAGCTCCGAGGACTTCCATCTCATTAAGATAAGCCATCATCTTGAGAACATGATCCCTGACGGGTGTTCCCTCGATCATGGTGGTTGTCATCAAGTTTCTCATAGCCTCCTATCTAGCTGCCCTACTCTGATGTCCGAAAAGTTCCTTGAGATTGAACATCATGTCATAAGCTGTGGCCATGGCCTGATGCTGATGTTGCAGCACATTTGACATAGATGCCAAAATGTAACACCGTGCCATCTCATCTGCCTTGATCCATTTCTTATAACTTTCTTTCTCCTTTTCATCAGAGTCATCGGTGGGCTTAGGAGGACAGACCTCGAAGAGTACAAATTTGTACTCCTCTGCAGTTAAGACAATATCCAAATTTCTTTTCCAATCAATATAATTTGTTCCAGTAAGTTTATTTTCTTTTAATATCACAGCAAGTGGGTTGAAAGCCATTTGAAAAACCTAAGAATCACAATGTTCAAAATATTAGATTTCAAATATCATTGATTCCTCAAACAATAAAATTTCAAAATAAACCAACACCTCAAAACACCGAGAATATCGCATGCCACGATAGTGTGGACGTATACGAATTCTACATTTGTAAGAGGAGGTTTTACCCATTAATTTTATTATCTTGTCAACCTTACTTTTTGACAAATAAAATTAATAGTTGGTTCCTCTTTGGCCCTACAAATAAAAGCAGTGACTCCGATGGGGAGGATACTATTTATTTGCATCTAAGTGTGCACCATTACACGATACTAAAGGAATTATCTCAGATTATGTGCCTTACCGATGTGGAAGTACACACGCTCTTAAATAATTTCCTATAACCATTATTTGACCTAGTGATCTGCAAACAAACCCATCCGATGGAGAGGAAGGCACTCAGAGCCGACGCGCAAGTTTGTTGCATCACACGTCAAATTGTAATGGAGGCCACGGGAATTAATTAAAATGTCTCTCTCCCACTTAGTAAATTGACAATGAGGAATTTTCAAGCACACACAACATGCATATAAAACAAATCAGCAATAAATATGGAAAAAATAGAATTTTCCCAACTATTATGGCATTGTTCTCCAATATGCATCCCGTCATGTCGCCACCTCGTCCGCTCCACCTTTTCCCGTGCGCAAGTCACCAAAGAGATCCGAGCCGAGATAAACTATTTTAATTTACATCCATCGATCCTATACTCCACGAAGGAGTGTACAAATAATCTAGATCGAAAGTAAACTAAAATGAGTGGCTAAACAATGCCGTATTTAATTATAAAAATTAAATACTAATCTAGCCTCGTTAACCCCGAGGATTCAAATAATATACATACAATCACACACAAATAACCACATACACACATATAGCCATAATAGTCGAATATTATGCCTGCAACCAAAAAGTTAGCCTACGCACATCCTGCTATTATCCGGCATACTCAATATATGATATGTGCATGAAAGTAACCGAATCCAAAACACACAAAATCGGAAACTGTGGCTCTGATACCATTTTGTAGGAATTGCTTCGAAGGCTCATTGGCTCCCATGTCCCCGGATTAAAATTTTCACTAATGAAAAAAAAAACTAATCCGGATGGGATGAGTTTCCTAAGCACAACCATTTCGTCGTCGTGCTAACAACTTGAGTGATCGCTTGAACAAACTAGTTGTTCAAGCAACCCAACTCTTCTAGTTGGTTAGCCGCAGAAGAGACGACGGACGGATCGCCGGTTTTTGTGTTTGTCTTCGGGGTCTATAATCGTCTATAAAAGAGACAAAGTATTCAAAGCCACCTCTAGCCTGGATAGACATAGGACCGCACAAATCAGAATGAACCAATTCCAATACATCTTTGGCTCTATACCCCTTAGCCTTAAAAGGCGTCTTGGTCATCTTACCTTCCAAGAAAGACTCGCAGGTTGGGAGATCTTCCACCACTAATAAACCCAAGGGTCCATCAGATATCAACCTTTGAATTCTACTCAGGTTAATATGACCAAGTCTTAGGTGCTAAAGATATGTCTGGTTCATTTTCGAAGGTTCTTTTCTCTTATTAGACTTAGAAGATGAGTTATTCACTTCTATATGCATCGTGGGAGTTTTCGGTTCAAGAGTGTACGAATGCCAGATTTTTAGAGGAGGACTATGTGATGAACCACAAGCCCACGAGTAGGATTGTTCTTGAGGAGTTAACAGGGGAAGTCTTGACTTCAGTACCACTGGTACAAGAGGAAATACCACAAGTCACTGCACCGCGTGTCACTGAGCATACACAGGAGGCACCTCGTCGTAGTGGGAGGGTTGTTAGACAACCAGAGAGATTCATGTTCTTGGGAGAGTCTTCATACATAGTCCCTGGTAAACATGAACCTGATCCCTGGACATATGACGAGGCACTCAAAGATAGAGATGCGGTATCTTGGCAAAGAGCGATGAATTCAGAGATAGAATCTATGGATTCTAATCATGTCTGGGAGCTAGTAGAACAATCTGATGGTGTGAAAGCCATTGGATGCAAGTGGATCTACAAGAGAAAGAGAGGAGTAGACGGGAAGGTTGAGACCTTCAAAGCTAGGCTTGTTGCGAAAGGGTATACTCAGAGAGAGGGTATCGATTATGAGGAGACCTTTTCGATGGTAGCTATGCTTAAGTCTATCCGGATTCTCTTATCTATTGCTGTTCATGAGGATTATGAGATTTGGCAGATGAATGTCAAGACAGCTTTCCTTAACGGAAGTCTTGAGGAAAACATCTATATGAAGCAACCAGAGGGATTCATTGCAAAGGTTAAAGAGCATCTTGTGTGTAAGCTTAATCGGTCCATTTATGGATTGAAGCAAGCTTCTAGATCTTGGAACATCCGCTTTGATGAGGTAATCCAGTCATATGGATTTATTCAAAGTTCGGATGAGCCTTGTGTATACAAAAGATGTGATGGAAACGTAGTGGTATTTCTTGTACTATACGTAGATGACATTTTGTTAGTTGGCAACAATATCAGAATGTTATCAGATGTAAGGGTATGGTTGTCCAAACAGTTTGATATGAAGGACTTGGGAGAAGTGGGACACATCCTTGGGATCAAGGTAATAAGGGATCGCAAGAAAAGGATGTTGTGCTTATCTCAAGCTTCATACATTGACACTATCCTTGCTCGTTTTAGCATGCAGAACTCCAAGAAAGGTTTTCTACCTTTTAGGCATGGAGTACCTTTATCTAAAGAGATGTGTCCCAAAACATCAAAGGAGATAGAAGAGATGAAGGCGGTTCCTTATGCTTCGACAGTAGGAAGCCTCATGTATGTTATGCTATGTACAAGACCAGATATCTGCTTTGTCGTGGGCATGGTTAGCAGATATTAGAGTAATCATGGATAGGGACATTGGACTGCGGTAAAGCATATATTGAAGCACCTGAGAAGGATTAGGGATTATATGATGGTTTACTGGGCAGATCAATTAGTCCCTGTGGGTTACACGGATTCTGATTTCCAATCAGATAGGGACAACAGTAAGTCTACCTCAGGGTTTGTGTTTACTTTTTGAGGTGGAGCCATAGTATGAAGGAGTGTCAAGCAGAAATGCGTAGCGGACTCTACCATGGAAGCTTAGTATGTGGCAGCCTCTGAGGCAGCCAAGGAAGCTGTATGGCTCAGGAACTTCTTGATGGACTTGGATGTGATTCCTGGTTTGCCCAGAACTATCATAATTTATTGTGATAACAGTGGTGCAGTTGCAAACTCGAAGGAACCACGAGCTCATAAGGCGAGTAAACACATAGAGCGCAAGTACCACCTGATACGAGAGATCGCAAAGGAGGTAGAAGTTGTTGTCGCCTAGATTGCATCAGAGGATGACCTGGTAGACCCTTTCACTAAGGCTCTTCTGGCGAAAGCTTTGATAGGCATGTGGAGGGAAGGGGAATCAGATGTATGGCAGTATGATGACATCATAGTCTTTTAGTATAAGTGGGAGATTGTTGGGATGTATACTGAAAGCCTAGCTCTTTTGTATGAACATTTTTATTTTGAAATAAGAATCACATGATCATTGTTTTCACTTTATATTTATTATATGTGTGCATATTGTCTAATATTTTACATTGTAGATAACATGGTGCTTGGTGTGGCACAGAAGATCATGTTATCAGTCCCTTGTAGAATATAAGTAGAGGCTCACAACCAAGATGGTTTTGGACAAACCATTGGCATGGTTGTAGTGTAGCTTGGTATTGTTTTGTCTTGAACATAGAGTTACACTAGTACACTTAGGTGTATTGAGCAGGACCGATATAGAGGTGATTCAATTTATTGCTGACTACATAATTGAATCGGACCTCGGATATTATGTTGTACATGTTCTTAATCTTGATATAATAACGGGCACATGTACTTAGTATTTATTTCTTTGATTTACCAAAGGGTGATATTTAGATGGATTAAATCAATATGCTCGGTAAGTTGGGAAATGATATTATTTACATGGTGTGTCATTGATTATAGGAGGAAACCGTGTCCTATATATTAGGTTGATGATGTCCCCTTGAGGAGCTCATAAGATTTATCATGTAAACCCTGCAGGTTGACTTAGTCAACATGATGATAAGGTTGAGTGGTACTACTCGAAGAGTTAGATGTTAATTAATTGATGGTCAGTAAATCAATTAATTGACGGACATTCGATATCTTAAACACGGAGAGATGGATGTACAAATAATATATGGAGCCCATATTATCATATGGGGGTTGGTGAGGTAATTCAATGGTGATCCTCTAGTGGAATGGAACATCATTGATGGATCAAGTTTGTGTGGTTCCGATCCATCGAGTGGCCAAGATCCAACTCCTCCTCATGGTCCCTATCGTAGCCTAATATAAACCTCATGAAGCCTAGATCCAATGATGGAAAACAAAACTCTAGATCCGACGATGGAGATTAAATCTCTATATCCGACGGTTGAGATTAAATCTCTAGATCCGACGGTTGAGATTAAATCCCTAGATCCGACGGTGGAGATTAAATATCTAGATCCGACGGTTGAGATTAAATCTCTAGATCCGACGGTTGAGATTAAATCCCTAGATCCGACGGTGGAGATTAAATCTCTAGATCCGACGGTTGAGATTAAATCTCTAGAACCGACGGTTGAGATTAAATCTCTAGAACCGACGGTTGAGATTAAATCTATAAAAGGGGGCTTAAGGTGGGCGGCAAGAGTTGTTGTTGTTGGTTGTTTTTGGAGATTAGGGTTTTGCCTTTCATTGGTTTGGGCGGCAAGAAACCCTAGGAAAGTTAGGGTTTGGTTGGGCGGCTAGGGTTTGGAAGTAAGGTGGGCGACAACTATAGGAGAGGTGCTCTTCTTCTTCCTAGGGTGTTGCCAACTCCTTCCTCTTTTCCCTCTACCTTGGTCGGCGCTCAACCTATTCCTCTTCTTTTCTTCTTTTCCTCTCGGCCGGCGGCACAAAGGCGCTAGGTATTGTTCCCTTGTTCGGTTCCTTGGTTGGCCATCTTGTTCTCTCTATTCTTGGGGCCGGCGGCATCAATCCTTTGTGGATTGGTGGTTGGCTCAAGCAAGAAGGGAAGGAGAGTTCTTCTTTCTTTCGATTGAAGAAGATCTAGGAAGCTTCAACTTGTGGAGGATCTTCGCCCACAAGAAGTCTACAAGGAGGTTAGGACATACGATAGAAGATCGAGAGGTATAAAAGTTTTACAAGTTTTATTATTGATCTTTGTATGTTCTTATTAATATGATTGTATGTGTTGATTATACATGTCTACATCCATATGTATTTGTATAATCATGGACCCCGAAGATAAATACAAAAACCGACGATCCGTCCGTCGTCTCTTCCGCGGCTAACCGACTAGAAGAGTTTGGTTGCTTGCACAACTAGTTTGTTCAATCATCCCATCCGGATTAGTTTTTTTTCATTAGTGAAAATTTTAATCCGGGGACATGGGAGCCAATGAGCCTCCAAAGCAATTCCTACAAAATGGTATCACGCTTATCCCGCTCGTCCAAATGGTTTGTCGGAACTCGAGAGTGTCAAGTGTACACTCCTCTATTGGTATCCACACAAGCAATAGGTGGAGAAGATCACTTAGAGTGTGCTAGCACACTAAGAAACCCATGACAAAGGAGAAGGGGAGAGCTTGAGGGAAGAGCCAAGGAAGAAGATGATGAAGTTACACACTTAACTTCACACTTTGATAACCCATCAAAGTGGTCAGCCACTATTTGGGGGGTTACATGCATGCATGTAACTCCAAGAGCCAATGGCTCTTGGTCTCCCTCATGGGGTGGCACCCCATGATGAGTCCATGATAATGTGGAACATCATCATTCGGAGGCCCCCATGCCAAGTAACCATGACATGACAATTGGTCAAGTCAAAATTGATCATTCATCTTCCCTCTCAAGTCAAGTCAAACTTGACCTCTTATCTCCCGTGGTTGATCAAATCCAACCATTTGATTCAAGTCAATTTGATTTAATGAATCTATATTCATTATTTTAAATTGACTCAATGAATCAAATCTAAATTAGACTCATTCAACACTTGAATCAAATTGAGTCTAACTCAATTAGTCTAATTTGGATTACCCTTAATCCAATTCGGTTCATCCCATGAACCTAATCCTCATGGTTCATCATATGAACCTAATCTCCATCTAATTGCCCTTTATGTGTGACCCTATAAATTATTGTAACGTTGGCAATGCTCCTAAATCGATTTAGGAACATAAGAAATGAGCAATATCTAGCAACACATCATTGCTACCCAAGTTACAAGAATGTTGAGATCCAACATCACCTTTGTGACTACTAATTGTGACTCTCACAATATGTTACAATGTCCCTCTATCCTTGACATCTACATTGACCAATTGAGGTATAGACCATGTCATCCTCAGTACAATCTATATCTTGAACTCCAAGTAGACTCACTCTAATCAAATGAGCTCAATTTCTCATATTGACTCATTTGGGCATGGCCATGCACTTAGTGGTCTCGCTCTATCAAGAATAACGATGTCACTCCCGTCATATAGGAGGCATAGATCTCATCTACATCACTCACATCCCTATGCATAATTTGTTACATAACCAGTAATCGCCTTTATAGTCCACCCATTTACGGGTGACATTTGACGAAGCCAAAGTATGCAACTCCTTATGTAGGGAACTATTGTGACTTCAGGTTCAAGGACTAATAGTCATACTAATATTCACATGAGCAAGTATATGATACTCATATAACGATCCATGATACTTTTTCATGGCGGGTCTTTCAGTATACATTCTCCAATGCATACCCATGTGTCAACTTGATATCACATATCCATGACTTGTGAGATCAAGTCATCGAGTTGACCTACATGCTAGTCTCTTCGAATTAACGTTGTCCCTGAATGTTAATACTTGACTAGGAATGATTAAGAGTAGTGTTCTCTATATCATCTCATTATCGATTCAACCAATCGATTGATATATATAAGAACCTTCTACTCAAGGACATTATCATACTTAGTTATTTGGCACCAATACAAGTAAGTATAATAACCATAAAGAAATACCTTTATAAATAGGAATATGATACAACAAAGTCCATACAACAATCATCACATGATTGGCTCTAGGGCTTTCACTAACAATCTCCCACTAGCACTAGCGCCAATTACTGTAGTCTCTAAAACCCAATGATCTAGTGTGACCATCATGTTTTTCCTGTGCCAAAGCCTTGGTCAAGGGATCTGCAACGTTAGCCTCTATGGGTACTCTGCAAATCTTCACATCTCCTCTATCGATAATCTCTCGAATGAGATGGAAGCACCGTAGTATGTGTTTGGTCCGCTGGTGTGAGCGAGGTTCCTTAGCCTGCGTAATCGCTCCATTGTTGTCACAATAGAGCTCTATAGGATCTGCTATGCTTGGAACCACCCCAAGCTCAGTAATGAACTTGCGGATCCAAACTGCCTCCTTTGTTGCCTCTGATGCAGTAATATACTCGGCTTCTATTGTAGAATTAGCAACTGTGTCCTACTTTGAACTCTTCTAGCTCACAGCGCCACCATTCAAGCAAAACACGAACCCTGACTGCGATCTATAATCATCCTGGTCAGTTTGGAAGTTGACATCACTATAACCCTTTATAGCTAGCTCTTGATCGCCTCCAATTATCAAGAAATATTCTTTAGTCCTTCTCAAGTACTTAAGAATATTCTTGACTGCTATCCAGTGATGCTCACCTGGATCTGACTAGTATCTACTCGTCATGCTCAAAGCATACGAGACATCAGGACGAGTACATAGCATGGCGTACATGATAGATCCTATGGCAGATGCATAAGGGATCTTATCTATATGGTCTCTCTCCTCTCTAGAAGAGGGACTTTGAGTCTTCGAAAGACTCACACCATGTGACATCGACAGAAGTCTCTTCTTGGAATTACGCATGACAAACCGTAGTAATACCATGTCAATATATGTACTCTGACTTAGGTCAAGAAATCTCTTAGATCTATCTCTATAGATATTGATGCCTAGAATACAGGCTGCTTAACCTAAGTCCTTCATTGAGAAGCACGTCCCCAGCCAAGTCTTCACAGACTGTAGCGAAGGAATGTTATTCCCAATGAGTAGTATGTCATCCACATACAATATAAGTAAGACAACTGTGTTTCCATTAATCCTCTTGTAGACACAGGGTTCATCTTCATTCTTGATGAAACCAAACTGTTTGATCGCATAATCGAATCGAAGATTCCAGCTCTGAGAAGCTTGCTTTAGCCCATAAATGGACCTTTGCATCTTGCATACTTTCCCAGTATTCTGTGGATCTACAAAACCCTCAGGTTGTGTCATGTACACATCCTCGAGCAAGTTTTGATTTAGAAATGCAGTTTTGACATCCATCTTCCATATCTCATAATCGTAGTATGTTGCAATAGCAAGCATGATCCGAATGGACTTAAACATCACCATTGGAGAAAAGGTTTCATCATAGTAAATACCATGATTTTGCTTAAAACCTTTAGCCACCAATCGACCCTTATAGGTATGCATAAGTCCATCCATGTCAGTCTTTCTCTTAAAGACCCACTTACACCCAATGGGTTTGACACCTTCAGGTGGATCAACCAAAGTCCATACTTGGTTGGTGTACATGGATTCCATCTCGGATCTCATGACCTCTAGCCATTTCTCAGAATCTGAGCTCATCACAGCTTTCTGATAGGAGGTAGGCTCATTCTCAATGAGCATAACATCATCATGGTCAGACAAGAGAAATGAGTATCTCTTAGGCTGACGACATACCCTATCAGACCTACGAAGAGGTAGGTCTACTTGAACAGGTGGTTGTTACATAACTCTTTCTGCAACAATCTCATCACCCACAACACTTTGTGGTTCCTGTTCAACCTCCATCAAGGCCTCAGTGCTATGGTCCTTATCTTGAATTTCTTCAAGATCGAACGTGTTGGGTTTCCGGCACCGCGGCGTGTGTGTGTTTGATCATGTTTCGTAAACATGAACACAGCGGAAGCAACAAAAATAATAAATCTATATTTATTACAACACACACAACACACGCATGCATATTACAACAAGTGTAGACATAACCGTAAATTAAAATTTGCAATAAAAGAAATTTATCTACGTTATACCTTCCGTATGACGTGTAGCGGGAACGGCATCAACTAGAACGATCCTCGTAAGAATCGTCTCTATCCGTATCCACGCCGAGCTCCTCGGGATGACTTCGCTAAGCCACGAGCTTCGTCTTCGTACGGGTTACTAGCCTCGTGTTGAAAATGACGTGATCGAGAGATGATCACAATCCGAATCCAAATTCGGATCCAAAACCGAGTCCTCAAAACTCGATTCTCCGGAGAGGTATTCGTCAACCGTTTGACGAATTCTTCGTCCTCCACCTCAGAGGATTACCGGAGATCAAATCCCCGGTAAGTTATCCTCTGTCGGAGCACTAACCGTCGTCCAAACGACGCTCCGACAACAAAGAAACAAGCTGTCCAGAAAAACTGGACAGCTTTTGGTGGAGGAATAGAGGCCGGCCAAAGGAGATGTGGAGCTCACCTTATCACCGAACCCACAAGAGATCACCGGAGGGTCGCCGGAGTGTTCACCGGCTGAAGCTTGGTCGCCGGCAATGACTTGGACGGCGGCACAAAAGCTGGGCGGCGACACACCTAGGGTTGGCGCCGACTAGGAGAGAAGATGGAGGGGGCGTCACAATTAGGTTGGGCGGCAACTCTAATTAGGGTTATTGGATTAGGGTTTAAGCCCTATTTTATAGAGAACTAATTCTCTTAATGGTTAATGGATCATATCCATAAAGCCCGTTAACCCGCTCCATTAAGATAAGTTAAAATAAACCAAACCATGATGGTTTATTTTAAGTTAAAACGAACCGAACCAATCTTTGGTTCATTCGTTTAATATAAACCAAACCCTTTGGTTTATTCTCATCCATTGGATTAGAACCAAACCATTTTGGTCCATCCATTATGTCTTCATAAGACACGGCCCATCCACGCTTCCATTGCGACTGAAACAATTTCATGCTCGCTTTATGTTTGGTCCAACCAAACATAGTTTCTCTCGGTCTGAGAATCTCATTCTCAAGCTCGTTTTAAATCCTTTGGTTTACACTCGTTGTGCGTGTGACCAAATAGGTTCTCGTTTTATGTTGGCCGTCTATAATTAACCATTAATTATAGAACGATCATGAGTGGCACCTAGTAGTACATCATGATCCCCAATTAACCGAAAAGATCAATGGTTGATCCAGAACTATTTCTGAAACCCTTCAGTAGCTCGAATGAATCGTGCCCCATTCCCTTCACTCATCTTATACCCACTTGGTTCAGGACATGGTCTATTGTGTCAGTCCCCACTAGGCTGACTACGTCACATCTAGCCCAAGTATCATTTCCTCGTCCTACGGATTCTAGTTACTCCACATGTATCGAAGAGTACCTTACTCTAAACATGTAATGTTTTGGCCAAAGACTGTAGTAACAATCCGACGAGAGGCCATGGGTATACATCTCCTCACAAGGAGCGGTGAATCCTTTATAGGCTATTCAAACACCTTCGATCACTTCGACTTATACCCAATCATCCCAGGTCCACATCTCCTTAGAGATGTTTGCTTAAGATGTTAAAGCATAAGTCTCCATGATCAAGATGACTTGAATACCGCAAGTCAAAGGAACATTGCACTTAAGCCACAGTAAGAACTTCATTGACATATCTATATATGCAGAGAACCATATGAAGTCTTACGGCTGGTCACTCCAATGAACTAGTTACCATAACTAGCATCCACGATTAACTCCGGACATCACTATGTCTCCAACCAGTGAGAATCAGCTGCTTGGATACACCAAGGAGTATACCTCGTGCTAGTCTCAACAGAATTGATGGTGTCCAAATCCATCAATTCATCGACTAGGGATAATTCCGATACATCACAATTACACATGTAGAGATACTCACTAGTTGTGATCCAATCACAAATTCTCTCATGCTGTGAATCGCATCGTGGACATTCAGTAAATGAGTTTAAGATCCAATCAAATACATTAAACATGTATACTCAAATAGTGAATCTTCATTTATCATTTAAATGGTTCATACATAAGGCGATTGCCTTAGGACATCTCTCATATATTACTAACAGACTCCCACTTGGCCTAATGCCAATCGCTACGGTATCCAATACCATAAGCTCTAACATGACCCTCAAACTTACTTTGAGGTAATGCTTTAGTCAAAGGATCCGCTAAGTTCCTTTAAGTGGGAATTTTCTCGATTTGTATTTCGTTCCTACTGATGATCTCTCTGATAAGATGATAGCGGCGAAGCACATGTTTGGATCGCTAATGAGACCACATCAAGTTCAGAGATGAACTTCTTGATCCAAACCGCTTCTTTTGCTGCTTCCAAAGCTGCAATGTATTCTGCCTTAGTGGCAGAATCCGGTATAGTGTCAAGCTTGGAACCTTTCCAACTTATTGCGCCTCCATTCCAGGTGAATACATACCCAGACAAAGACATGGAATCATCCTTGTCTGTCTAGAGCTGGCATCCGTATACCCACGTATCACCATGTACCCTTCTCCATATATTAGGAACACATCCTTAGTTCTTCTCAAGTACTTAAGGATCGTCTTAACAGCCGCCCAATGATCCATTCCTGGATCGGATCGCGTATCCGCCGTGACACTCGTGAGCATACGATACATCGGGCCTCGTACATAACATAGCATACATGATAGATCCTATTGCGGATGCATAGGGAATCTTACTCATGCAAATCCTCTCGTCTTCTGTGCGCGGACACATAGACTTCGAAAGGTGTACCCCATGCCTGATGGGTAGGAAACCTTTCTTGGATTCCGGCATGCTAAACCTCTTTAGCACTCGGTCTATATATGTAGACTGCGAAAGACCAAGCAACCGTTTCGATCTATCTCTATAGATCTTAATCCCGAGGATGTAGGTTTATTCTCCCAAGTCTTTCATGGAGAATGTCTTAGATAACCAAACCTTCACTGACTGTAAGATTGAAACATCGTTTCCTATAAGTAGTATGTCATCGACATACAATACTAGGAATACGACTGCACTCCCACTAACCTTCTTGTACACACAAGGTTCGTCTGGATTTTGTGAGAAATCAAACCTTTTGATCGTCTCATCAAAACGGATATTCCAGCTCTTGGATGCTTGCTTCAATCCATAAATGGACCGTCGCAATTTGCATACCTTGGTTTTATCAACCGATGTGAAACCCTCAGGCTGTATCATATACACGTCCTCGAGCAGGTTTCCATTAAGGAAAGCTGTTTTCACATCCATCTGCCATATCTCATAATCATAATGAGACGCTATGGCCAGGAGCATCCGAATGGATTTAAGCATAGCTACAGGCGAATAGGTTTCGTCATAATCAACACCTTGCTTTTGACGATATCCTTTCGCCACCAATCTAGCCTTATAGGTAATCACATTACCATCCATGTCGGTTTTCTTCTTGAAAACCCACTTGCACCCTATAGGCTTTATGCCTTCAGGTGGGTCAACCAAGTTCCAAACTTGGTTTTCATACATGGAATCCATTTCCGACTTCATGGCACCAAACCACTTATCCCTTTCTAAACTTGTCAGCACTTCTTCATAACTGGTAGGCTCCTCATCATCAATGAGTAACACATCGTTCGATTCACTTACGAGAAATCCATATTTCTCAGGAATATTACGTGTTCTACCAGATCTACGAAGATGTGGTGTTACAATAGGTCCAGCTGATTGCTCATCACTATGAGTTGTCGGCTGTTGTGCTTCACCAGGTATCTCATCAATGTCTATTTGAGTCTCTCGAGCCTCCTCAAGCTCGACGACACTCCCACTGTTTTCTTGCAAGAGAAACTCTTTCTCTAGAAACATAACATGCCTTGAAACAAACACCTTTTGTTCCACAGGATGATAGAATTGGTAACCCCTTGTTTCCTTAGGGTATCCAATAAATAGACATTTATCAGACTTAACATCCAATTTGTCTGATACAGTCCGCTTCACATAAGCAGGACAACCCCATATCTTCAAGTAAGATACATGAGGTTTCTTACTATTCCATATCTCATATGGAGTAGTTGAGACTACCTTGGTAGGCATTCTGTTTAACAAGTAAACAGCTGTCTAAAGTGCATAACCCCAAAAGGACTTGGGAAGAGTCGCATGATTCATCATTGACCTGACCATGTCCAACAAGGTCCGGTTACGCCTCTCAGATACACCATTATGCTGTGGTGTATATGGCGGAGTCCATTGAGACAATATGTCATTGTCTCTTAGATAATCAAGAAACTCTTGACTTAAGTATTCACCACCTCGATCCGATCGAAGTATTTTAATACTTTTGTCATGTTGTTTCTCTACTTCATTTCTGAATTCTTTGAACCTTTCAAAGGCTTCAGACTTGTGTTTCATCAAGAACACATACCCAAACCGTGAGTGATCATCTGAAGGTAATGAAGTAGCTATAGCCTCCTAAAGCTTGAGTTGACATAGGTCCACATACATCAGATGTATTAGACCTTGTAACTCTCCCACTGCTCACCTTTCCCGTAAAGGTAACTTAGTCATCTTGCCTTTTAAGCATGATTCGCATGTATCGTATGAATCCAATTCAACGATTCCAATTCCACATCGGTGTAATTCGGACATGCGCTTTTGCTTACATGGCCAAGACGACAATGCCACATGTAGGAGTCTATTTGATTATCCTTTCGAGCACTTGTTGCTCGCTTCGATATTGCAAATGTCACCGGATACGTCCAACGTATAAACACCATTGCTTAAAGTTCCAGTCCCATACAGAACCTCATTCAAAGTTATGTAACAACAATTGTTACTAAACGTCAAATGGAAACCATTTCTATTTAAACAAGAAATAGAAATGATGTTCTTTATCAACGAAGGAATATAAAAGCAATTGTCCAGTTCTAAGACAAGTCCCAGAGGGAGTTTCAACAAATACGCTCTGATGGCGAGTGCAAAGAACCTTTGCTCCATTCCCAACACGTAAATTTGACTCTCGACGAGTCTTCTTCTATTCCTTAGCCCATGTATGTCATTACATATATGTGAGCCACACCCAGATCCAATACCCAAGTGTCTAAGGAAATAGAATGACAATCAATAAAGAAGATTTCAAGAAGATGGGCATCCGATGCCTTATCCTTCTTCACGGACTCAAGATAAACCTTGCAATTTCTTCGAATGGCCCTCCTTGCCATAATGATGGCAAGTGCCCTTTGATGGTTCTACCTTCTTAGCCCTTCTCTTCTTTCCCTTCTCTTGTTCCTTTGACTTCCTCTTAGAACCTTTCTTCGAGGAATCAACTAACAAGACCGCCCCCCATGCTTCATGCTAGAAGACTCCACTCTTCAAAGATATTGAGCAAGACTCACGATGAACCTTCTAGCATCTCAGAGGTGAAGAGGAGCTGAGACTTCAACCTTTCAATCTCACTTGCTCATCAACCAACTCACAAAGATGAAGGACTACGATATGAGCATCCATATGCTCATGCCGCTGTGAGCTTGGGTTCCATCGCGGCTAGCATGATGCAACTCATTTGTCCGTAATCACTCACATGTTTCGATAGACCAACAATTGGTCCAGAGTTGCATCATCACTAGACAAGCGAAGAGGCGCCGAGGACATTTGCAAGCTTTTCAACCTTGAGAACAATTCTCAAGCTTCTAAGCCACCCAAGAAGCTCGCCCTACCAATTTATTCGAATCCAAAATGGAATGCAAATTCAAAGACATCATGATCAATTTTAGAAATACAAAACGAGCATATATGAGAACATGATTTTAAAATGCATCAATATACATTTATAAATCCCATTCATTTTTCGAATTTCAAAAACCCCAAAATCACGTCGGGAGATCGTAGGTCCATCTCCGAATGGGCTGATATCCATCATAGTTATGAACAACCTTGGAGAGAGTCCAACAAGCCATTCATAACTACGACGGTAGGTATCAACGAGACCGATTGCATATCACGATATGTAACTATCACAATGTGCTATCAACTAATTGAATGTTCACATACATCGGGTTGTTTAACACATTAACAAGTATGCATCATATGCATAGCACCCAACTTCACCTCCCTTTACATCGACTGAGAGAGTCCAACAAGCCGATGCTCTGTTAAAGCCAACCCATTAATCAAGACATAGTTTTAATATGGTTAGAGCGCATTCAACCAATTAGCCCAGCTTGGAGAGAGTCCAACAACCAAAGCTAACGATTGACCTCTGACTCTTACCATATTAGTATTAAACTATTCCATGGTTTGAACATATTCAGTTCGAGCTGCTCGAGAGAGTCCAACAACCCAAACAAGAAACAGAACTCTGGTTCTAACCATATTAATGGAAGGTGTAGGCTTTAATATTGATTAAGGGTTTTTATGTCTCATCCTCTTTGCATGCAAATAACTATTATCTACATGGCATGGCATACATGGCATACATCTACATGTCACGACACGCATGGCATAATGTTATGCATCTAATGCAATTACATGGCATACAATTATGTCATGTCTATATTTCCTTATATGTCATAACTATTTATGGAAATAAAATATGTTTAAGATTTGATTCTCCAAATCAAATCATAATTAAATTAGGAAACAAATTTCCAAATCTAATCACATATTTTATTCATGGAATTATTAGATTAAGGAAAAACTACTTATGGAAATAAAATATTTTAAGATTTGATTTCCCAAATCAAATCATGATTAAATTAGAAACAAATTTCAGAATCTAATCAAATATTTTATTTATGGAAAATATCAATTTCCATAAATACTTCCAACTTTCCAAAAGTGGAAGATTTCCATAAATACTTCTAGACTTTCCAAAATTGAAAAATTTCCATAAATACTTCTAAATTTCCAAAATTTAGAAAATTTCCAGAAATACATTATGACTATCGTAAAACCATTTTTACGATTATGTCGAAACACAACCTGGGCTCTGATACCACTGTTGGGTTTCCGGCACCGCGGCGTGTGTGTGTTCGATCATGTTTCGTAAACATGAACACAGTGGAAGCAATTAAAAATAATAAATCTATATTTATTACAACACACACAACACACGCATGCATATTACAACAAGTGTAGACATAACCGTAAATTAAAATTTGCAATAAAAGAAATTTATCTCGTTATACCTTTCGTATGGCGTGTGGCGAGCGGCATCAGCAGGAACAACGATCCTCGTAAGAATCGCTCTCTATCCGTGATCCACGCCGAGCTCCTCGATGACTTCGCTTAAGCCACGAGCTTCGCCTTCGTGACGGGTTACTAGCCTCGTGGTTGAAGACGACGTGATCGAGATGATCACAATCCAATCCAAATTCGATCCAAAACGAGTCCTCAAAACTCGATTCTCCGAGAGGTATTCACAACCGCTTGACGAATCCTTCGCCCTCCACTCAGAGGATTACCGGAGATCAAATCCCCGTAAGTTAGCCGCTGTCGGAGCACTAACCGCCGCCCAAACGACGCCCGATAACAAAGAAACAAGCTGTCCAGAAAACTGGACAGCTTTTGGTGGAGGAATAGAGGCCGCCAAAGGAGATGTGGAGCTCACCTTATCACACCGCACAAGCTGACGCGGGCGAGCATACCGGCTGAGGGTTGGGCCGAGCACCACATGAGGAGGGGCCCAACTAGGTTGGGCGGCAACTTGGGGTGATTAGGTTTTGGATTAGGGTTTAAGCCCTATTTTATAGAGAACTAATTCTCTTAATGGTTAATGGATCATATCAATAAAGCCCGTTAACCCGCTCCATTAAGATAAGTTAAAATAAACCAAACCATGATGGTTTATTTTAAGTTAAAACGAACCGAACCAACTTTTGGTTCATTCGTTTAAAATAAACCAACCCCTTTGGTTTATTCTCATCCATTGGATTAGAACCAAACCATTTTGGTCCATCCATTATGTCTTCATAAGACACGGCCCATCCTCGCTTCCATTGCGACTGAAACAATTTCATGCTCGCTTTATGTTTGGTCCAACCAAACATAGTTTCTCTCGGTCTGAGAATCCCATTCTCAAGCTCATTTTACATCCTTTGGATTACACTCGTTGTGCGTGTGACCAAATAGGTTCTCGGTTTATGTTGGCCGTCTATAATTAACCATTAATTATAGAACGATCATGAGTGGCACCTAGAAGTACATCATGATCCCCAATTAACCGAAAAGATCAACGGTTGATCCAGAACTATTTCTGAAACCCTTCAGTAGCTCGAAAGAATCGTGCCCCAATCCCTTCACTCATCTAATACCCACTTGGTTCAGGACATGGTCTATTGTGTCAGTCCCCACTAGGCTGACTACGTCACACCTAGCCCAAGTATCATTTCCTCGTCCTACGGATTCTAGTTACTCCACATGTATCAAAGAGTACCTTACTCTAAACATGTAATGCTTTGGCCAAAGACTTTAGTAACAATCCGACGAGAGGCCATGGGTATACATCTCCTCGCAAGGAGTGGTGAATCCTTTATAGGCTATTCAAACACCTTCGATCACTTCGACTTATACCCAATCATCCTGGGTCCACATCTCCTTAGAGATGTTTGCTTAAGATGTCAAAGCATAAGTCTCCATGATCAAGATGACTTGAATACCGCAAGTCAAAGGAACATCGCACTTAAGCCACAGTAAGAACTTCATTGACATATCTATATATGCAGAGAACCATATGAAGTCTTACGGCTGGTCACTCCAATGAACTAGTTACCATAACAAGCATCTACGATTAACTCCGGACATCACTATGTCTCCAGCCAGTGAGTATCAGCTGCTTGGATACAACAAGGAGTATACCTCGTGCTAGTCTCAACAGAATTGATGGTGTCCAAATCCATCAATTCATCGACTAGGGATAATTCTGATACATCACAATTACACATGTAGAAATACTCACTAGTTGTGATCCAATCACAAATTCTCTCATGCTGTGAATCGCATCGTGGACATTCAGTAAATGAGTTTAAGATCCAATCAAATACATTAAACATCTATACTCAAATAGTGAATCTTCATTTATCATATAAATGGTTCATACATAAGGCGATTGCCTTAGGACATCTCTCATATATTACTAACAGAACGTACTCCCACTTGTTTTTCTAGAAACAAAATCCCTTTTTAGAAATACCCCAGTCTTTGCCACAAACACTTTGTGCTGACTGAGAATGTAGAAGTAATATCCCTTCGTAACCTTGGGATATCCAACAAAATAGCACTTATCGGATTTGGGTCCTAGTTTGTCTGAGACTTGACGTCGAACATAAGCCTCGCAACCCCAAATCCTCATGAAAGACATCTTGGGATTTTTCCCTGTCCATATCATATATGGTGTCTTTATCACAGCCTTGGATGGTACATGGTTAAGTGTGAAGGCTGCTGTGTCTAGAGCATATTCCCAAAAGGATATAGGAAGATCTGTGTGACTCATCATAGATCGTACCATATCTAATAGGGTACGATTCCTCCTTTCGGATACACCATTCCACTGTGGTGTTCCAGGAGGAGTGAGTTGGGATAGAATCTCATACTCAGCTAGATAGTCACGAAACTCATGGCTAAGGTATTCACCACATCGATCTGATCGAAGTATCTTAATACTCTTGCCAAGCTGGTTTTGTACTTCATTCTTGAATTCTTTGAACTTTTTAAAGGATTCTGACTTATATGTCATCAGATACACATAACCATATCTACTGAAGTTATCAGTAAATGTAATGAAGTACCTATAATCACCTCTAGCAGCAACATTGTAAGGGCCACATACATCACTATGTATAAGTCCTAACAAGTCTGTTGCTCTTTCGCTATGTCCACTAAAGGGAGTCTTGGTCATCTTGCCTAGAAGGCAAGACTCGCATTTCTCATATGATTCAAAATCAAATGAGTCAAGCAGCCCATCCTTATGGAGCTGGGATAAGCGACTCTCATTTATGTGACTTAAGCGACAATGCCAGAGATAGGTTTGGTTCAACTCATTTGACTTGAACCATTTTGGTACTTATGTTATAGATGGGGCTCTCTAAGTCTAGAATGTAGAGTCCGTTCATTTGAGGTGCACTACAATAGAACATATCATTTAAATAAACTGAACAATGTTTGTTCTTTATTATAAATGAAAAGTCTTTCTTGTCCAAACAAGAAACTGAAATTATGTTCTTAGTCAAAGCAGGCACATAACAACATTCATCTAGTTCTAGTACAAGCCCAGAGGGCAAAGATAGAAAATAAGTTCCTACAGCAACAACAGCAACCCTTGCTCTATTGCCTACTCATAGGTCCACCTCGCCCTTCGTCAATGCCCTGCTATTTCTCAGCGCCTGCATATTGGTACAAATGTGAGATGCACATTCGGTATCTAATACCCATGATGAATAAATAGATAGATTGACTTCTATAATATTTATACCTGAAGTAGAAGTCTCACTTCTCTTCTTCTTAAGATCTTCTAAGTATGCTTTGTAGTTACGCTTCTAGTGTCCAGCTTCCTTAAAGTGGAAGCAAGTCCCTTCCTTGGCCACCCCTCCTTTTGATTTCAGTGCTTTGCCTTTGCCCTGAGATTGGGACTTTCCCTTACCTTTAGGCTTGCCCTTGTCGTTCTTCTTTTGCACCATCAAAATGGAGTCAGGTTTTTTCCTTCTTAAGGTTGAGCTCAGCAGTTCTCAACATGCTAAGCATCTCAGGCAGTGGCTTATCAATTTCATTCATGTTGTAATTCATGACAAATTGATTGTAGTTTTGTGGCAACGATTGCAAGATCAAGTCAGTGGCCAGCTCTTGGCCAAGTGGGAATCTCAACCTCTGTATGTTTTCTATGTACCCAATCATCTTGAGTACATATGAACCTACGGGAGTCCCATCTTGCATCTTGGACTGAAACAGTGCCTTAGAGATCTCATATCTCTCGTGCCTTGCTTGTCCTTGATACAATTGACGAAGATGTTCAACCATATCAAAAGCATTCATGAACTCGTGTTACTTTTGAAGCTCTGAGTTCATGGTCACGAGCATGAGACATGACACATCTAATGCATCATCTTGATGCTTCTTGTAAGCATCTCGGTCAGTTCGCGAGGCAATGGCAGGAGGTGCCTCCGGAATGGATTGCTCCAGGACGTACAATTTTTCTTTCTTGGGTGAGAACGATTCTCAGATTCCTGTACCAGTCTAGGAAATTAGCTCCATTGAGCTTGTCCTTCTCAAGGACAGAACGTAGGGAGAGAGTGTTCGTGTTTGTCGACATGGTAATCTACAACATACACAATGCAAAAAATTAATATCATATTCCATTTATCATTTAATTAGGCCTTTAATCAAATGATGCTCCCACTGAATTATAGGACTTTTATAGAATCGAGTCATGGATGTGGTCAAACCACATTACTAGATTCATACAAACTAGCTATAATTCTCGCGGGACATGATCCACATCATACTACGCCTTGAGTTAGCTTTGGCTAAATCGCCCAAGACTTAGTATGATCGGTAGGTAACACATTACCGATTACATCTCTATGAAACTCTTGTTTATAGGATCAAGATCCACATTTACAAAAGACCTTGAGTTAGCTTTGGCTAAATCGCCCAAAATTTAGTGTAAATGTAACCTTATCCTACCTTTCCAACTATTGGAATATGCCTATAGTTTTACTCGATCCAATTGAGTTAACTAGTTTTACTCAATCTAATTGAGCTTATTCTCACCCAAACTGTGATAGGCGGGACCAAGATTGTCCCTCCGCACCCTACCAAAATAATATGCATTGCTCTGCTTTGGCAGATTCAACAACAACAAATGATCGAGGTAGTGATGGGTATCAAAACTTGGTAGGCATTTTTGAGTTGATTCGATTAAGATCTAATCTAATCGTGAATGTGTATCATATACGCATTAAGTCCTTTATTACCCTACATATCATGCATCACATACATACAAGCAATATACTAGCATGCATCATATACATACAAGCAAAATATCCTAGCATGCATCATATACATACAAGCAAAATTTACTAGCATGCATCACATACATACAAACAAAACAAATATATATATATATATATATATATATATATATATATATATATATATATATATATATATATAAATTAATTGTGATGAGGTCATGACCCTACTACGATCTTCTCAAGCCAATGAGAAGATCGGACGGTCAACCTAGGGTTAGCGGCTTCTCCAAGCACCTCCTTTGACCGCCATGTGTCGTTGGCACCCTCCTCGTAACTCTGTCTATTAGTGGACCTTCCACCGCTCCATTTTGTACATTACAAACATGAAACTCGAGTTACATTTGAGTCTAAAACTATTTACAACTGGAATTTTAAAAGAAGAGGCACGACGCGCAGGTCGCATACCCTATACAACATTCACAACTACAAAAACGGCGCGCAAGCCGTATTATGAATTACAACACATTTATCCAATCACATTGGGGTTCTTGGGCCATGACCATCACAGAATTATACATAATTCTAAATTATGTATTTTACAAAAAATTTTATAATTTTTCCTATTTTTTTTTTCAATTTTATGAGTCACATCTCCGTAACGGTCCTGCTAAGCAATTTCCGGGCGTGATCGCGGGACAATGCCCCTTTCGGGGTTAGGGGCAGCACCCCTACTCCAAAAATAAACTTTCCGAGTGTCCCATTTTGATCTTACAGCGACTTAAGTCTCTGTCCCAAAAATCTAAAGCGAGAATTCGCCGTTCTGGAGAGTTTTTCTTGGTGGTTGAAGCCTACAAGTGTCCCAACACTTGTTGCTTCGACTCTTCGAGAAAAATACCCAAAAAATCAATAAAAATAGGAAATTTATAGAAACTTACAGATCTATAATTTTTATACGTAATACAAAAACTATAAAATTAAAACACATACATGCTTCGCACGTGGCTCTAATACCACTGTTGGACTATCCGATCCGCAAAAACCGCTTTTTGCATTGCGAAAAACCTGAAAGTCGGCCACGGATCCGTACAAAGATAAACAAATCTATATGTACATGTTTAAAAACCTTAGATCTACTCTATATCTACATATTAAGAGCATTACCCTTGATGCGATGCCCTTCGCTTATCCCGCTCGTCCAAATGGTTTGCCGGAACTCGAGAGTGTCAAGTGTACACTCCTCTATTGGTATCCACACAAGCAATAGGTGGAGAAGATCACTTAGAGTGTGCTAGCACACTAATAAACCCACGGCAAAGGAGAAGGGGAGAGCTTGAGGGAAGAGACAAGGAAGAAGATGATGAAGTTACACACTTAACTTCACACTTTGATAACCCATCAAAGTGGTCAGCCACTATTTAGGGGGTTACATGCATGCATGTAACTCCAAGAGCCAATGGCTCTTGGTCTCCCTCATGAAGTGGCACCCCATGATGAGTCCATGATGATGTGGAACATCATCATTGGTCGGCCCCCATGCCAAGTCACCATGACCTGGCAATTGGTCAAGTCAAAATTGACCATTCATCTTCCCTCTTAAGTCAAGTCAAACTTGACCTCTTATCTCCCATGGTTGATCAAATCCAACCATTTGATTCAAGTCAATTTGATTTAATGAATCTCTATTTATTATTTTAAATTGACTCAATGAATCAAATCTAAATTAGACTCATTCAACACTTGAATCAAATTGAGTCTAACTCAATTAGTCTAATTTGGATTACCCTTAATTCAATTTGGTTCATCCCATGAACCTAATCCTCATGGTTCATCATATGAACCTAATCTCCATCTAATTGCCATTTGTCTGTGACCCTATAGGTTCTTGTAATGTTGGCAATGCTCCTAAACCGATTTAGGAATATAAGCAATGAGCGGTATCTAGCAAGGCATCATTGCTACCCAAGTTACAAGAATGTTTAGATCCAACATCACCTTTGTGACTACTAATTGTGACTCTCACAATATGTGACAATGTCCTTCTATCTTTGACATCTAGATTGACCAATTGAGGCATAGACCATGTCATCCTCGGTACAATCTATATCTTGAATTCCAAGTAGACTCACTCTAATCAAATGAGCTCAATATCTCATATTGACACATTTGGGCATGGCCATGCACTTAGTGGTCTCACTCTATCAAGAATAACGATGTTACTCCCATCATATAGGAGGGATAGATCACATCTACATCACTCACATCCCTCCGCATAATTTGTTACATACCCAGTAATCGCCTTTATAGTCCACCAATTTACAGGTGAAGTTTGACGAAGCCAAAGTATGCAATTCCTTATGTAGGGAACCATGGTGACTTCCGGTCCAAGGACTAATAGTCATACTAATAGTCACATGAGAAAGTATATGACACTCATATAACGATCCATGATACTTTTTCATGGCGGGTCATTCAATATACATTCTCTAATGCATACCCATGTGTCAACTTGATATCACATATCCATGACTTGTGAGATCAAGTCATCGAGTTGACCTACATGCTAGTCTCTTCGCATTAACATTGTCCCTGAATGTTAATACTTGACTAGGAATGATTAAGAGTAGTATTCTCTATATCATCTCATTATCGATTCAACCAATTGATTGATATAGATAAGAACCTTCTACTCAAGGACGTTATCATACTTAGTTATTTGGCACCATTACAAGTAAGTATAATAACCATAAAGAAATGCCTTTATAAATAGGAATATGATATAACAAAGTCCAACAACAATCATCACATGATTGGCTCTAGGGCTTTCACTAACACTGTCATCACAAGTGGTCATAGGGGTGGGTGGTTCGGGAATGGATTGTTCTAGGACGTACAATTTGCGTTCTTGCTTGAGAACTATCCTCAAGTTCCTTTACCAGTCTAGGAAATTAGCTCCAGTGAGTTTGTCCTTATCAAGGACAAATCGTAGAGAGAGTGTGTTTGACGTATTTGATGACATGGTGATCTACAATACAGAAATGAAAAAATATATCATATTTCAATCATTTAGTTAGGCCTTTTAACTAAATATTTCTCCCACTAGTCACAAAGTGGAACAAGATCCATATTATACCGCATCTTGAGTTAGCTTTGGCTAATCGCCCAAGACTCGTATAAGTTAGGTAAGTAACTTGTACCAATTACATCTAATGTAACTCTTATATATCTATATGAACAACATTAATTGTACATTGTGCCCATCGCATGAGATATCTTTCTAAATTACCACTCATCTTGAGTTAGCTTTGGCTAATCTCCCAAGATTTGTATAATGTAGGTAGATTTCTCATATGAGCTATGCCTATAAGTTCATCAATCTAATAGAGAGAGCTTAGTTAAGTCAAACCCAAGGTTTAATAGGCGGACATCACAATTGTCCTGTCATACTTTACCGAGGTAAATCGAGTCACTTTTCTTTGACAAACGCACTATGATTGAACAAGGTAATAGTAAGTATTAAACTTTGGTAGGTATATAATAAGTGACCTAATTTTGTGACAACTAACTACGCATGTATCAAATATACAAGCATCACATGCATCACATATACAAGCATTACATGCATCACATATACAAGAATCTAGAAATGTTACATGGTTATGGACCTTTTCTACGATCTTCTCGAGCCAATGAGAAGAGTGAATGGTCAACTTAGGGAATAACATTTTCTCCAAGTCTTCCAAGGTCGTCATGTGTTGTTGGCTTCCTTCCTTTGCATCGCCCTCCAGCAGTCTAGAACTATTCTACATTGTACATTACAATTAAAAGAAACCTTGAGTTACATTCGAGGATAATCTAATTTTTCAACCAGAAAAATGAAGGTGAAAGGCACGATACACAGGTCGTATTATGAATTACAACAAACACACACATATCCAATCACATTGGGTTAGGGGCCATAACCATGCACCATGCCATATAATGTTCAAAATAGTAATGAAAATTTTTTATTATGATCCTAAGAAAGAAATATCAGCCGCAATTCCATGGTGGTCGATTAGGTCCACTCAACACCATCTGATTGGCACAGGTCCATTCGGTACCATCCGATTGGCACAGGTCCACTTGGCACCATCCGATAGTCACATGTCCACTCTGCACCATCCGATCAGCACAGTCCGATCGGCACAGGTCCACTTGGCACCATCCAATCGGCACAGTCTGATCGGCACAAGTCCACTCAGCACCATCCGATCAACACATGTCCACTCGGCATCATCCGATCGGCACAGGTCCACTCGTCACCATCTGATTGGCACAGGTCGACTCGACACCATCCGATTAGCACAGGTCCACTCGGTACCATCCGATCGGCACAGTTCGATTAGCACAAGTCCACTCGGCACCATCCGATCGACACAGGTCCACTCGACACTATCTGATCGGCACAGGTCCACTCAGCACCATTCGATCAGCACAGGTCCACTCGGCACCATCTGATCGGCACAGTCCGATCGACACGGGTCCACTTGGCACCATCCAATCAGTAAAGGTCCACTCGGCATCATCCAATCGGCACAAGTCCACTTGCCAATCTACTTCAGAAAGAGCTGCTCAACAGACTATTAGAGTGATGCAGGGCAAGCCCAAAACAACATGCATATCATAATAAAGCATGTTCTAACTCATATCACATATAACAACTAAAACGAGTATTGTTTTCACAAGTGGCTCTAATACCACTGTTGGGAACCCATGGCGCGCTCAGAAACAATTTTACAAGCACTACGCAACGGAAAATAGGATCCATGTGAAAACACCATATTCGTTTGATCGATTCTATCCTATAAGAATCGTAGTTACCTTCGATGCGTGCCCTTCACAATCTCGTCAGTAGCACTTGCGTTCAGATCCCAGCACAGTCAGTATGTCCGCGCCTCCATGGTATCCACACGAATCGTGAAGTGGAGAAGAACCAAACTGTGGTGCTAGCCACAAGATTGGTTCGGCCAAGAAGGTAAAAGAAGAAGATCACACAAAAACAACACACCCAAACCAAGGTCTCATCAAATCTTTT
This sequence comes from Wurfbainia villosa, assembly GCA_025175895.1. Lineage (NCBI taxonomy): Eukaryota > Viridiplantae > Streptophyta > Magnoliopsida > Zingiberales > Zingiberaceae > Wurfbainia > Wurfbainia villosa. The sequence goes on along the minus strand of CM045998.1, from coordinate 41,762,925 downwards.
TTATATTCAACCATTGAATATGAAGGGTTTGTGACTCTTGGTTTCTATGGAATTAATAACCCATTAATTCCATCTTAATGATCATGAAACTCCTCTTAATGGTGAGTCTCACTCAATCCGAATCTGACTTAGTCTAACTCGAGTCAGATTCATTGGGTATACCTTGAGCTCTACTCAATCATCTCATGATTGACACTAAGGACTGACACTAACAATTTCGACAATCAAAAACCAGTCGAGGTGGCACCTCGACTAGAGCTGCTATCACTCGACTGGAAGCTTTTTCAGTCGACTAATGCATAGGGCAGTCAACTGTTAATTGAACCAATTGACTACCAATGCTGATTTCGGGTAAACAAGGTATGTGTAACTTGATTTCAGCTATGTTAGACTACCCTAACTGCTCCTAACCCTAGGATATTCTTTGGAAAGTATTATAAAGGGTGAAAATCCATTGGATATGGATTAGCAGAGTTGTTTGGGTGATGTATCAATTTTAAGGTGTATGAAAGTTCAAGTTTGAACTTTTAACCTTATTTTTGATAGGTTAGTGTTCCTATAGGCCTAGGGACTCTCCAAGGACATTATTGGTGCAATGGTCAATGATCAAGCCTTTAGGGGGGAGTTATCCATCATAGGATGATGGATATATTCTTCCTCATGAGGGGAAGAATTTTGAGTTTTTAGAGAAGTGAGGATTGCCTCTCTTAAGTGATATGGGACTTATCACTAGGAAGAGTGAAGACATCCTAGATGTTTTTAGACCAAGGGGGAGATTGTAAGATCTCATTGGGATATGAGATATTGACACCCTTGGGGAGAGCCTTTTTGATGTATGTCAAAAAGGGGGAGAATTAAGGGAAAATGGAATTCCCAATTTTGACAATTGGGAGAATTGGATTGAGTTAGTGTTCTAACTCAAAGGTATTTGGTTTTTGTCAAACATCAAAAAGGGGGAGATTGTTGGTACAATCGACCCAGGTCACGATTGACCCGACTCGAGTTTGACTTAAGTAGTGTTTTGATGTTTGACGATGAGTTGACCATTGTTTGACAATGGGTTGACTATATGGTTGACCATATGATGGAAAGTCCAAGCATGGGTCTTGGGAAGGGAAAGTCCAAGCTTGAGTCTTGACAAATGGAAAGTCCAACATGGGTTGGCAAGGGAAGTCCAAGCATGGGTCTTGGCATGGAAAGTCCAAGCTTGAGTCTTTGGCAAGGGAAAGTCCAACATCTATTGGCAAGGGAAGTCCAAGGGTTGATCTTGGCAGCATAAAGTCCAAGGGTGGAGTCTTGGCAACATAAGTTCAATGGTTAGCGGCGTAAAGTCCAAGTGTGTGTCTTGGCAATGTAAGCCCAAATGTGCCTTGGCGGTATATACCACATTAGAATGACAATAGCCAATGGAAGCACTTGAAGGCTAGCATATGGATGAACAAGTTATGAATGACTTGGAGAGATTTGATAGGCGTGAGGCAGATGGAGGTGGCTAGAAGGCTTAGGTCTAAGTTAAGGGTGGTCTAGCAAGTATGAGGGGATCATACTTGGGGTTAAACCTCATGTTTGAGATTTGTCAATCAACTGGGGTTATGGATCAGTCGACTGGTCAAGTGTTTTAACACTTGACAGCCGAGTCGACTCTTGGCAATCGACTGGGATTATGACCAGTCGACTGATGGGAGTCGACTGGCGATCGAGTATGACCGAGTTGTGGCCACAAATGCAAGGCAGCTCTACTGGCACCTCGACTGGAGTCCTAGTCAAGGCGACACCTCGACTAGACTCGACTATGACCGAATAGACACAAGGCACCTCGATTGGTGCCTCAGTTGAGGTCGCACCTTGACTGCCCTTGAGCAGTCGACTGACATGGAGGGCAGTTGACTGATGTTGAGGAAACGCCACAAACGCGAGGTAGGTTCGACTTGTGGCTATACTGCTTGTGCATCAATCGACTGATGGTCTATCCATTGGAACTTATCCAGCGTGGATCGAGTCATTGTGAGACAATGGCTACAGGAGCAGTCGACTAATGGGTATGAGCAATCGACTGCTAGGAGGAAATCAACCCTAGTTACTAGTTTAAAGGGAGCTCGAAGGGAAGGTTTTTAGCAGCGATTTCTTGGGTGATTTGGAGCGATTTGCTAGTGCAAGTTAGGACTTCAAGTGCGGCTCAAGCAAGCATTCAAAAGAGTTTTGTAAAGTGTTCTTTACTTCTTTTGTTGTTTTTACTTTGTATTTTCTTGTAATTTCTTGTATTACTTTTGTAATTCTTGTACGAGCTTTCTTCACCTCCGACTTGTTGTCGAGAAGGAGTGTTTTTTATTAGTGGTGTTATTTGCATCGCTAGAGCTCATTTGAGCTCAATCCGTGGAGTAGGAACCCTAAGGTTCTGAACCATGTTATATCATCGTGTTCTTGTGTATTGTGTGTTTGTATATTTTGTTTATGCTTCATTATTATTTCCGCTGAGCATATTAACAAGAATTGTAGACAAGCACACAAGCACGCACGAATTTCGTCAAATGACGAGAATCTGTCATTCACCCCCTCTAGCGCTCACCGAAGATCCTACAAAAAATATCTAGGATGCCTTCACTCTTCCTAGTGATAAGTCTCATATCACTAAATGAGAGGAAATCCTCACTTCTCCAATTCTCCCCCTTTAGTGAGCACAATAAGGGTTTATAAAACCTTCATGTCTCCCCCTAAAGGCTTGCTCCCCCTTGACCATTGCACCAATAATGTCATTGGAGAGTCCCTATGTCTATAGGAACACTAAACCATCAAAAATAAGGACAAAAGTTCAAACTTGAACTTTCACGCACCTTAAAATTTGATTCTCACCGAAAACAACTCTTCTAATACATTTCCAATGGATTTTCACCCTTCCGATGCTTTCCAAAGCATATCCAAGGGTTAGGAGCAATTAGGGTAGCCTAAAATGGCTGAAACATTAGCTAAACGATCTTATTTACTCGAAATCAGACTTGACAGTCGACTCGGTCAACAACCAGTAGACTGCCCTCAATACTAGTCAACTGTCCAAAGCGGCAGCCGACTGATTTCTGCAGATACAGAAATCTAGAAATCAAAAATTGAATTTTGAAAAATCATTAAAATTCATATGTATAATACTCATGTCAATCGTTATGGGTAAAAAATATTTGAAAAATAAAATACCCATTAAATAGTGAGATTTATACAAAATTCAAAAACAAAGATAACTTCAATATTTTGAGCCTACTTTGTATCAACTTCATCAATGGTGATTGCTATCAAAAGATAGACTTCATCAAGATTTTTCAAAATGGTTTTGAAATGATTTTAAAACCTTATATTGGACCATGATATATGGGCTCAATGCACATGACTTGCACATTAGCTTTCTCCATGATCCATCAATGGTATAAGATGAGTTTAAGTTCATCTAGATGCAAGAACTATGCACCTTGAACTTAACTCATTTTTCTAACATCTCACATGTGTCTAGGGTGTATCAATACACACACATGTCAATGTAATGTGAGATGTGGGATTTTATTCTTCCTAATCAAAGGTCTCATGTATTTTTCTAAGCAACTCTATTTGATTTCCTTATACATGAGACTTCAAATCATGTCATTGTCCTTAAATCAATTTAAATTCACTTACATGCATGAATGATGATTATGGAATACAAGATAACATAAATAAGCATGTGTCAATAATCATGATGTCTGACATATAAATAAAATCTAAGCACTAACATGACATAAAAGTCAAACCTAAATATTATCATGACATTTTATATGATTAAATGAGATATTATGTCATGACATGGCAAGGCAAATAAAGTATGACAAATAATATGTAAAGGTATAAGAATACCTAGATTTTAGTATTAATTATCATTTTTTAGGATCAAGTCCATTTTGCCATAATACATCAATCTCCTAAGTGTGCCAAAAACCCAAAATAGCAAATCATGACTCTAAAATCTAACTTGTGCCAATTTGATCAATTTTTCAAAATTTTCAAATTTAATTGGCACAACCTAAAATCCTTTAGGATTAGAAATTAACCCTCATTTCCAAGGTATCCCATAATCTTGAAAATGTCCTAAGGTGCCACCTTTACCATAGTCAGCTTAACTACCTATCCATTCAAGGTTGGCATACTTTAAACCCATCTAGTGTAAGGGTATCATGCTCTTAGGAACCCAATACATATTGGAGCTCCTTGGATTTACTAGGTACTCACTAGGGATATCTTCCCTTAGTACATTCTTAATGACCCTCTTAGGCTTGGAAGTCTTGGTCAATTGGGTCTTGCCTAGGTCAACTCTAGGGATAACATCCCTTGTGACCTTCTTAGTGGCTTTCCTAGGTTTCATAAAAACCTTGGCCACTAGGCACCTACCATGGTTAACCTTAAGAATGACTTCCCTAGTAACCTTGGTTTTCCTAGACCTAGAAATGGTTCCATAATCGAATGGAACACTATGGTAGGTCTCTTTGGCCTTAGGTTTGTAACACAAACCTTTCTTGCCCCTAGATGGTTCTTGTCTATTAACCCCTAAGTTTTGACTCCTAAACACTTTAATTGAATTTGTCATTCTTGCAAGGGTCTTCTCTAATTTTTCAATCATTGACCTCAAGACTTGGTTCTCTAACTCTAATTGCCCAATTTTTGAATTTTCATCTATTCTTTGGGCATTGTACCTCCTCTTAAGCATATGCTTACCCTTCTTAGGGTTAATGCCTATGTGGTTCTCTACCTTCCTAATGCCTTCCTTAGATAGAATTATTTTAAGGTTAGTGGTTCTAGAACTATCCTTAGTCTTAATTTTATATGATTTAGGCCCTAAACAATAAGACCTATTTCTAGCATGCTTTTCATGATTATGAACAATAGCAAGAGTATTAACATTACTCCTAGCATGCTTTTGACTATTAATTGAAGAAAGAGCATTATTTAAATTTACCGTAGGGTTTGCCTTTGCTCCCCCTACATGTGATGCTCCTACTTTTTCCTTGCTAGGTTGTCTTCCCTTTTGACATTGTCTTCTATAGTGCCCCTTTTGATGGCATTTGAAGCAAATGATATGCTCCTTGCTCTTTTGACTTTAGGCACCGGTCTCCTTGGTCTTTGGCACGACTTGTGTTGTCTTCTTGACACCTATTTCGAACACTTACTCTTGTAATGTCCTACTTCCCTACATTCAAAGCATACAATATGATTTTTATCTTTAAACAAAAAACTTGAGTTACCTAGGTCCCTGGTAGGAGCCAGATTTGGTTCTTCATCCCTCCCAGATGTTGATGGTTCTTCTTCTTACTCCAGCATGGAAGACCTAATCTCCTCCCTCTCATCCTAGAGGTGGAGGCTTCCTCCAATTCTTCCACTTCTTCTACTGATCCGGATATTGATTCATTATAAACCTCTGAATCCTCACTTTCTTGAGAGGATGAGCTTTCTTCCTCCTCCTTAGATTCTTCCTTATCCTCTTGGACCGGTTGAGGATTCTTGTGAAATCTTGCCAACTTTCTCCATAGCACCTTGGCATCCAAGCAATCCCCTAGCTTGCACAAAATATCATTAGATATTAAATTTTCTAAAAGTTTTTCTACCTTAACTTCATTCTTGAATTTTTGGCATTGTTCTTTGGTCCACTTCTTGAATTTTTAAATATTTCCCTTCTTATCCCTAAGGGGTTCAAAACCTTCTACCAAGATGAACCAATCTTCGATATTGATCATGAAAAAAGTTTCTATACTCTCCTTCGATTTGTCAAATCCCCTAATTCCATAAAATTCATACAGCGGTGGAGTGTTGTATCCCATCCAAATCCATCATTGGGCAACTCTATCCTCTAGTGCTTTTGCTCCTTGGAGGTTAGTTCAAATGAAGAGCGACCTCACTTTGATACCACTTGTTGGTATTAGAGCATCACCGAGCTCTGATACTAATTATAGAGGAATCGTTGATTGCTAGAGGGGAGTGAATACTGTTTTTGCATCGCTTGATGGAATTCGTTCACGTTTGTTTACAAAGTTTGTTATGCACAGTTGAAATAATAATAAGGCAATAACAAAATATGACAAACACTCACAATACACAAAGATATAACATGGTTCAGAACCAGTTGGGTTGTATACTAAAAAGTCTATCTTTTGTATGAACATCTTTATTTTTCAAATAAGAATCACATAATCATTGTTTGCATACTTATGGTTATGCATATCGTCTAATACATTACATTGTAGATAACATGGTGTGTAGTGTCACACGGGAGATCATGTTATCAGTTCCTTGTAAAGTATGAGTAAAGGCTCACAACCGAGATGGTTTTGGACAAACCATTGGTATGGTTGTAGTGTGATTTGGTATTGGTTTGTCTTGACCATAGAATTACACTAGTACACTTTGTGTGTATTGAGCAGGACTGACTTAGAGGTGATTCGATTTATTGCTGACTACATAATCGAATCGGACCTCAGATATTATGTTGTACATGCTCTTAATCCCGATATAATAACGGACACATATACTTAGTATTCATTTCTTTGATTTACCAATGGGCGAGATTTATAGAGTAAATCGATAGGCTCGGTAAGTTGGGAAATGATATTATTTATATGGTGTGTCGTTGATTATAGGAGGAAACTGTTTCATATATATGAGGATGACGATGTCTCCTTGAGGAGCTCATAAGGTTCATCATGGAAACCCTACAGGTGGACTTGGTCCGGCATGATGATAAGGTTGAGTGGTACTACTCATGGAGTTAGATGTTGATTAATTAATTGTCAGTAAATTAATTAATTGACGGACATTCGAGATCTTAAACACAGGGAGATAAATGTACAAATAATATATGGAGCCCATATTAACTTATGGGGGTTGGTGAGGTAGATTAATGATAATCCTCTAGTGGAATGGATTATCATTAATGGATCGGACTTTATGTGGGCTTGATCCATTGGGTGGCCAAGATCCAACTCCTCATGGTCCCTATTGTAGCCTATTAAAACCCTCATGGAGCCTAGATCCGATGATGGAAAATGAAACTCTAGATCCGACGGTGGAGATTAAATCTCTAGATCCAACGGTGGAGATTAAATCTTTAGATCCGATGGTGGAGATTAAATCTCTAGATCCGGCGGTTGAGATTAAATCCCAAGATCCGACGGTTGAGATTAAATCCCTAGATCCGACGGTGGAGATTAAAAGGAGGTTGAAGCCTAGCTCTATAAAAGGAGGCCAAGGCTTGGGCGTGGAGAGGATTGAAGGGAGATTAGGGTTTTTGCTTCCTTGGCTTGGGCGGCAAGGCATTAGGGTTAGGGTTTCCTTTTGCTTTGGGCGCCGCCAATTGTTCAAGGGCAAAGGGGCCGGCGGCAAGGTGGTGAAGGTTTGGATATCTCCTCTTCATCCTTTGGCCGGAGTTCCTTTTTCTCCTCTCCTTGTGGCAGGCGACAACCCTTCTTCAAGGTTGGCCGGTGATCCTATTCTCCTCCTTGGCCGGCGACAACACTATGTCCATTGACTTGGTGGCCGGTTCTAGATAGGAAGAAGAGTTTTGTTTTACTCTTCCTTTTGTTCGGAGCGAGCAAAGAAAGGAAGAACGTGATCTAGGAGGCTTCGACTTTTGGAAGATCGTCGCCCACACGACGTCCAAAAGGAGGAAGGACATACAATAGAAGACCTTGAGGTAAACAAGAGGTATAATTCTTGTTTTGGATCCCTTTAGTTTCTTTGTATGATGTATGTATTTTGATATGTGGCTAATTTACTTGGACCCCGAATACGAACACAAAAATTAGTTATCCATAAATCGTCTATTCCGCGGCTATTCGAAGAATAGAGGTAGGTTGCTTGAACAACAAGTTTGTTCAAGTGACCACTCTAATCGGATAGAACGACGATGGAATAGTAGCTTGGGTGATCCCTAATTGTCATGGATTAATTTTTTAATCCGGGGACGAATACGGGATCGCCATGAACAAGCAACCGAGTTGAAGTGGGAAGCGAAGTTTCCTCCCTTCAAGTGGTATCAGAACCACGGTTTCTGGTTTTGTGTGTTTAGGATTCGATTACTTTTACGCACTTTTCATATATTATATGTGTCGGATAATAGTAGGATGTGCATAGGTTAACTTTTTGGTTGCAGGTATAGGATCCAACTATTATAGCCATATGTGTGTATGTGATTGTATGTGTGTAATTGTATATTTTTTGAATCCTCGGGGTTGACGAGGCTAGTATTTAATTTTTATAATTAAGTACGACACTGTTTAGACACTCTTTTATTTTAGTTTACTTTCGATCTAGATTTCATGTACACTCCTTCGTGGAGTATATGATCGATGGATGTAAATTAAAATAGTTATTCTCGGCTCGGATCTTTGGATGACTTGTACATGGCGTAGGGAGGAGCGGACGAGATGGCGATACGATGGGAGGCATATTGGAGACAAAAGTGATAATAGTTGGAAAATATTTTTTTCATATTTATTGCTTCTTATTTGATATGTATGTCGTAGGCTAGGAAAATTTCTCAATTTTTAATTACTAAGTGGGAGAGGGATATTTTTATAAATTCCCACGGCCTCCATTATGATTTGACATGTGATGCAAATAAACTTGCGCGTCGACTCTAAGTGCATTCCTCCCCATTGGATGAGTTTGTTTGCGGATCACAAGGTCGAATATGGTTATAGAAAATTATTAAGGAGTGTGTGTACTTCCCCATCGGAAGGCACATAACCCGAGATAATTACCTTGGTACCAAGTAATGGTGAACACTTAGATGAAAATAAGAGTATCCTCCCCATCGGAGTCACTGCTTTTATTTGTAGGGCCAAAGAGGAACCAACTATTAATTTTATTTATCAAAAAATTAGGTTGACAAGATAGTAAAATTAATGGGTAAAATCTCCTCTTACAAATGTAGAATTCGTATACGTCCACACTATTATGACATACGATATTCTCGATGTTTTGAGGTGTTGGTTGATTTTAAAATTTTATTGTTTGAGGAATCAATAATTTTTTGAAATCTAATGTTTTGATCTATGTGATTCTTAGGTTTTTCAAAATGACTTTCAACCCGCTTATTGTGATACTGAAAGAAAATAAACTTACTGGACCCAATTATGTTGATTGGAAGAGAAATGTTGATATTGTCTTGACTGCTGAAGAGTACAAATATGTACTCCTCGAAGAGTGCCCTCCTAAGCCTACAGATGATTCTGGGGAAAAGAAGAAGGAGAGTTGTAAGAAGTGGATTAAGGCTGATGAGATGGCACGGTGTTACATTTTGGCATCTATGTCAAATGTACTACAACATTAGCATCAAGCCATGCCCACTGCTTATGACATGATGCTCAATCTCAAAGAGCTTTTCGGACAACAGAATCGGGCTGCGAGGCTGGAAGCCATGAGGAACTTGATGATGACCACCATGATCGAGGGAACACCCGTGAGGGATCATGTTCTCAAGATGATGGCTCATTTGAATGAGCTGGAAGTCCTCGGAGCTAAGATCGATGGGGAAACCCAGGTCAATATCATTCTCCAGTCTCTACCTAGGAGTTTTGAGTAGTTTCGCCTGAAATACAACATGAATAAAAGGTTGTATTCGTTGGCGGAGCTTCTAACAGAACTCCAGGCGGCAGAGGGGCTATTTCGTCAAAGTGCTCAGGCGCAGGCCATGGTTGCCCAAAAGGTTTCTACTTCTAAGCCGAAAGGCAAGAAGAAGAAGAAACAAGCTAGGCAAAGGCGGTGGGAGGATCTCAGGGAGGAGTGAAAAAGTTGAAAGGCAAGTGCTTCAATTGCAAGCAGACTGGACACTAGAAGAAGGACTCCCCAATCGAAAGCATGTTTAGCGGTGTTATCTACCGGCACCTGGTGTGTAGATACGGGAGCCACTGATCATATCTACAATACTTTGCAGGGGTTCCAGGAAACCAGACGACTGGCTGAAGAGGAGATTACCATCTACTTGGGTGATGCTACGAAGGTAGCGGTTGTTGCAGTGGGAGATGTTTATTTGTCTTTTGAGAGGAATAAAGTTTTGGTTCTTAAGAATTGCCTTTATGTACCTTTATTTAGAAAGAATTTGATTTCAGTTTCTAAATTGTTTATGGATGGATATTCTATTTCTTTTAATGACAGAGTTGTTATAAAAAGGAATAGCGAGATTATCTGTTCTGGTGCATTGATAGGAAATTTATATACACTTGAACCAAAAGCTCCCACAATGCAAATAGAAGTAAATAGCTCATCTTCTAATTCCATTAAGAGAAAAGAACCTTCGAAGATGAACCAAACATATCTTTGGCATATAAAGCTAGGTCATATTAACCTAAGCAGAATTCAAAGGTTGATAGCTGATGGACCTCTGGGTTCATTAGTGGTGGAAGATTTCCCAACCTACAAATCTTGCTTGGAGGGTAAAATGACCAAGAGGCCTTTTAAGGCCAAGGGGTATAAAGCCAAACATGTGTTAGAGTTGGTTCATTCTGATTTGTGTAGTCTTATGTCTATCTAGGAAAGAGGTGGTTTTGAGTATTTCGTCTCTTTTATAGATGATTATTCGAGATATTGATACATTTACTTGATGCGCCGCAAGTCTGAATGCTTTGACAAGTTCAAAGAATTCAAGGCTGATGTGGAGAAACGTCAAGGTAAAAGTATCAAGACACTACGATCTGATCGTGGTGGTGAGTACCTCTTGGGAGAGTTTAGGAATTACTTATCAGAGGCTGGGATTCAATCCCAATTGTCTGCACCTTGCACACCCCAGCAGAATGGTGTAGTAGAGAGAAGGAATAGGACTCTTATGGAGATAGTTAGATAGATGATGAGTTATTCTGAGTTGCCAGATTCATTATGGGGATATGCTCTAGATACGACAGTGTATATTCTGAACTTGGTACCATCTAAATCAGTGCCTTCTACTCCCACAGAATTGTGGATTGGGCGAAAGCCTAGTCTAAGACATATTCGAATTTGGGGGAGTCCAACACATGTGCTGAAGGCAGATGCTGGTAAATTGGAACCTCATACAGAAGTGCGCATGTTCGTTGGCTATCCTAGAGGAATGAAAGGTGGTTTGTTTTATAGTCCTAGAGATCAAAGGGTTATCGTTAGCACGAATGCTAGATTTCTAGAGGAAGACTATGTGATGAACCACAAGCCCATGAGTAAGATTATTCTAGAGGAATTGAGAGGGAGAGTCACTGCTTCAGTACCACCGGTACAAGAGGATATACCATAAGTCACTGCACCACGTGTCACAGAGGATACATAGGTGATATCTTGTCGTAGTAGGAGAGTTGTTAGACAGCCTGATAGATTCATGTCCTTGGGAGAATCTTCTAATTTGATCCCTGGCGAACATGAACCTGATCCCTGGACATATAACGAGGCGATCTAAGATAAAGATATGATATCTTGGCAAAGTGCGATGAATTCTGAGATAGAATCTATGGATTCAAATTAGGTCAGGGAGCTAGTAGAACCACCCAATGGTATAAAAGCCATTGGATGCAAGTGGATCTACAAAAGAAAGAGAGGAATAGACAGGAAGGTTGAGACCTTCAAAGCAAGGCTTGTTGAGAAAGGGTATACTCAGAAAGAGGGCATCGATTATGAGGAGACCTTTTCGCCGGTAGCCATGCTTAAGTCTATCCGGATTCTCTTATGTATTGCTGCTCATATGGATTATGAGGTATGGAAGATGGATGTCAAGACATCTTTCCTTAATAGAAGTCTTGAGGAGAACATCTATATGAAGCAACCAGAGGGATTCATTGCAAAGGATAAAGAGCATCTTGTGTACAAGCTTAATCGATCCATTTATGGATTGAAGCAAGCTTCGAGGTCTTGGAAGATCTGCTTTGATGAGGCAATCCAGTCTTATGGATTTATTCAAAGTCCGGATGAGTCTTGTGTATACAAGAGATGTGATAGAAACATAGTGGTATTTCTTGTACTATACGTAGATGATATTTTGTTAATTGGCAACAATGTCAAGGTGTTATCGGACGTAAGGGTATGGTTGTCCAAATAGTTTGATATGAAGGACTTGGGAGAAGTGGGACACATCCTTGGGATCAAGGTTATAAGGGATCGCAGGAAAAGGATGTTGTGCTTATCTCAAGCTTCATACATAGACACTATAATGGATCATTTTAGCATGCAGAACTCCAAGAAAGGTTTTCTACCTTTCAAGCATGGAGTTCCTTTATCTAAGGAGATGTGTCCTAGAACATCTAAGGAGATAGAGGAGATGAAGGCGATTCCTTATGCTTCGGCAGTAGAAAGCCTCATGTATGTCATGCTATGTACGAGACCGGATATCTGCTTTGTCATGGGCATGGCTAGCAGATATCAGAGTAATCCAGGGCAGAGACATTGGACTGCGGTAAAGCATATATTGAAGTACCTGAGAAGGACTAGGGATTATATGCTAGTTTACTAGGCAGACAACTTACTCCCTGTATGTTACATAGATTCTGACTTCCAATCAGATAGGGATAATAGTAAGTCTACCTCAGGTTTCGTATTTACATTGGGAGGTAGAGCCATTGTATGGAGAAGTATCAAGCAGAAATGTGTGGCAGACTCAACCATAGAAGCTGAGTATGTGGCAGCCTCTAAGAGGCCAAAGAAGCTGTGTAGCTCAGGAACTTTTTGATGGACTTGGATGTGAATCCTGGTTTGCCCAGAACTATCACAATTTATTATGATAATAGTGGTGCAGTTGCAAACTCGAAGGAACCACGAGCCCATAAGGCAAGTAAACACATAGAGCGAAAGTACCACCTAATACGAGAAATCATAAAGCGAGGAGAAGTTGTTGTGGCCAAGATTGCATCAGAGGATAACCTGGCAGATCCTTTCACTAAGGCCCTTCCAGCGAGAGCTTTTGATAGGAATGTGGAGGGAATGGGAATCAGATGTATGGCAATATGAGGATAGCATAGTCTTTTAGTATAAGTGGGAGATTATTGGGATGTATATTGAAAAGTCTATCTTTTGTATGAACATCTTTATTTTTGAAATAAGATTCATATGATCATTGTTTGCATATTTATGGTTATGCATATCGTCTAATACATTACATTGTAGATAACATGGTGTGTAGTGTCACACGGGAGATCATGTTATCAGTTCCTTGTAAAGTATGAGTAAAAGCTCACAACTGAGATAGTTTTGGACAAACCATTGGTATGGTTGTAGTGTGATTTGGTATTATTTTGTCTTGACCATAGAATTACACTAGTACACTTTGTGTGTATTGAGCAGGACCGACTTAGAGGTGATTCGATTTATTGCTGACTATATAATCGAATCGGACCTCAGATATTATGTTGTACATGCTCTTAATCCTGATATAATAATGGGCATATATACTTAGTATTCATTTCTTTGATTTACTAATGGGCGAGATTTATAGAGTAAATCGATAGGCACGGTAAGTTGGGAAATGATATTATTTATATAGTGTGTCGTTGATTATAGGAGGAAACCGTGTCCTATATATTAGGATGATGATGTCCCCTTGAGGAGCTCATAAGGTTCATCATGTAAACCCTACAGGTGGACTTTGTCCGGCATGATAATAAGGTTGAGTGGTACTACTCATGGAGTTAGATGTGGATTAATTAATTATCAGTAAATTAATTAATTGACGGGCATTCGAGATCTTAAACACGGGGAGATACATGTACAAATAATATATAGAGCTCATATTAACTTATGGGGTTGGTGAGGTAGATCAATGATAATCCTCTAGTGGAATGGATTATCATTAATGGATCTGACTTTATGTGGGCTTGATCCATTAGGTGGCCAAGATCCAACTCCTCCTCATGGTCCCTATTATAGCCTATTAAAACCCTCATGGAGCCTAGATCCAATGATGGAAAGTGAAACTCTAGATCCGACGGTGGAGATTAAATATCTAAATCTAATGGTGGAGATTAAATCTTTAGATCCGATGGTGGAGATTAAATCTCTAGATCCGACGGTTTAGATTAAATCCCAAGATCCGATGGTTGAGATTAAATCCCTAGATCCGACGGTGGAGATTAAAAGGAGGCTTAAGCCTAGCTCTATAAAAGGAGGCCAAGGCTTGGGCATGGAGAGGATTGAAGGGAGATTAGGGTTTTTGTTTCCTTGGCTTGGGTGGCAAGGCATTAGGGTTAGGGTTTCCTTTTGCTTTGGGTGGCGCCAATTGTTCAAGGGCAAAGGGGACGGCGGCAAGGTGGTGAAGGTTTGGATATCTCCTCTTCATCCTTTGGCCGGAGTTCCTTTTTCTCTTCTCCTTGTGGTCGGCGGTAAGCCTTCTTCAAGGTTGGCCGGTGATCCTATTCTCCTCCTTGGCCGGCGGTAACCCTTCTTCAAGGTTGGCCGGTGATCCTATTCTCCTCCTTGGCCGGCGGCAACACTAATTCCATTGACTTGGTGGTCGGTTCTAGATAGGAAGAAGAATTTTGTTTTATTCTTCCTTTTGTTCGGAGCAGCAAAGAAAGGAAGAACATGATCTAGGAGGCTTCGACTTTTGGGAGATCGTCGCCCACATGACGTCCAAAAGGAGGAAGGACATACAATAGAAGACCTTGAAGTAAACAAGAGGTATAATTCTTGTTTTGGATCCCTTTAGTTTCTTTGCATGATGTATGTATTTTTGATATGTGGCTAATTTACTTGGACCCCGAATACGAACACAAAAATTGGTGATATGTACATCGTCTATTCTGCGGCTATTCGAAGAATAAAGGTAAGTTGCTTGAACAATAAGTTTGTTCAAGTGACCACTCTAATCGAATAGCACGATGATGAAACGGTAGCTTGGGTGATCCCTAATTGTCATGGATTAATTTTTTAATCCGGGGACGAATATGGGATCGCCATGAACAAGCAACCGAGTTGAAGTGGGAAGCGAAGTTTCCTCCCTTCAGAACCTAGGGTTCTTACTCCATGGGATGAGCTCAAATAAGCTATAGTGATGTAAACCACCACTAATAAACTCCTTCTCGGAATAATCCGGAGGTGGAGAAACCTCGTACAAAGTCTTACAACAATAAGAAGATAAATACAAGCAAATACAACGAAATACAAGTAAAGAAAAATTTACAATGAAGAACGTTTTGCTTGCTTGTTTGGTTTCTTTACTGCTCTTGAAGACCCTGAAATGCACCAATATTTTGCCTCAAATCGCCCAAGGAACCGCTCAAGAAACCATGGCCGAAATCCTCCATGAACTACTCCTTTTATGACCTGCATCGGTTTGATTCTGCTCCTGGAAATCGACTACCAAAAGGCCCCAGTCAACTGACTACAATGTCATTGTCACACAACGAATTTGATCCACATTGGCATTCTAGCCAACAGATACACTAGTAGTCAACTGTCATTACCATCAGTCAACTGTAAAACCCTTAGTCGACTTCCAAGTTGACTATCGAGCTTTCAGTGCTCATGGCCACAAACAGTAGTCGACTGCCCTCCATGGCAGTTGACTGCTCAAGGCCAATCGACTGCCCAAAGCTCGCAGTCGACTGCCAAGGCCATGCAGCCGCAGACTCCCGTTTAGTCAATTAGTCATAATCTCAGTCGACTGCTCAGAATCGACTCAACTGCTAAGTGTCAAAACACTTGACCAGTCGACTAGTCTATAACCCCAATTGACTGCTAAACCTCAAATATAAGATTTACCCCAAGTATGATCTCCTCATACTTGCTAGACCACCCTTAGCATAGATCTAAGCCTTCTAGCCAACTCTATCATCCTCACGCCTATTGGATCCATCCAAGTCATCCATGACTTGTTCATCCATACACTAGCCTTCAGGTGCTTCCATCAACTATTGTCATGCTAATATAGTCTACATTGTCAAGGTACATTTGGGCTTATGCTGCAAAGACATACACTTGGACTTTACGTCGTCAAACATTGGACTTATGCCGCCAAGTCTACTGCTTGGACTTTACACTGCCAATATCACACCTTTGGAATTTCCTTGCCAACTTCATGTTGGACTTTTCAAATGCCAAGACCCATGCTTGGACTTTCCATGCCAAGTACCCAAGACTTGAACTTTGCATGTCAAGTACACAAGACTTGGACTTTTCAATGTCAAGTGTCCCACTTGAGCTTCTCCATCATATGGTCAACCCCATGTCAACCATATTGTCAACTCATTGTCAAACAATGGTCAACCCATTGTCAAACATTAAAATACTACTCGAGTCAAACTCAAGTCCGGTCAATCATGACCTGGGTCGATTGCACCAACATATATCACATGCGTGTATACAAGTTTGTGGAATGAATGAGATACCAAGTACAACATCATATTCAGTCATAGGACTGCAATGTGATTTGTTATCGATACTCTTAAATTATAGCTCATGATGTCCTATGTTAGCCACATAATATATCTTCGTTTAGGTCAACACACCAAGTGCATAATAATAAAATTTTTCTTTATATGAGCTATGTTTATCTGAGTCAAGGCTTACACCTTTAGTATGTCACACAACATGTTTTTCTTTCGACCACATCTTGTATGCATGACCAACAAGACCTGTTCTTTATATGTAAGCCACCCTTAGAACATACATCTGGCCTAAACATAACTTCCCTTTGAGTCAATTAAGTTTAGCATAGATATACAGCTACCTAGACCATATGTCATAAATCTTCCTAATAGTTCTCACTTTGGTGATAATATTAGTTTGAATTAGAAGTATATGATAAATAGATTCTATAGAAAATCTAATTGTATTAGTCAATGTATAGTAGTTGACTGGTACCTCAATCAGTCGACTAATATAATATATCCGTCAACTATTTGACTCACTATGTGTGGTCATATGCAAACAGTCAAGTGCACCAGATGGTTAATTTCAATAGTCAACTAACATGTTAATTCGAAAAAATTTTGTGTCTTGATTTTTCTAGATCAGTTGATTGGTACTATCATCAATCAACTATCAATGACAGTCGAGTAGCCTAAATCCCCAATTGACTAGGAAACTTTCTATATGAAAATCCTAATAGAGAAATTGACTGGTAATTACATCAATCGATAATTAAGTCAAATACCCCAATTGACTCAAAAATCCATTGTATGCAAACTTCGACACAACAATCGATTGATCCTTAGAACAGATGATTGGTGACATACTAGCCGAATGTCTTAACCGACTCACAAATTTTATGTTCAAAATTTTAGGCTCACCAATCGACTGATACTACATCAATCGATTGACTGTGACTCAGAATGATTTTTATGGATCAAACACGATGGTTTCATCCATAAACAACAACGATTACAATTGGTTTTGTCATCATTCTTCATGTTCTTCATCAAGAACTAGAAATATTTGATTCTAACTACTATATTTAGGTATTTTACCTATATTTTTTATGAACAATTAGCGTTTTGAGACAATAAATTGAAATCTTGATAAAAACTGATTAAAAACGATGAAAATCTTAGCCCTAATGCCATAAAATCGACAAATTGACCTTACCTCTTATACCAATTGATGGATTATGAATCTAACACAAATATTCAAGAATTCGAATAGAATATGACAAGATTCATGTTACAAGATCTAATTTTATCAAAATATTTTTGGCACATGCAATTGTTATAAACTGAAATGATGGCATAAAAATAGTAAAATAACTTGAATACAGTAGAATGACCATCGTGCCTGCATCATCTATGATGCAGGCGCATCTAGCATCTTAATCAATTTTTATCATAAGATGCAATCTCTCCTTCCTCTAAATCATGACAAGGAGAAATTGAGCCATAAAATAAAGATTTCAACGCCTTCATGGCCTCCTGACATGGATATCCTTCATTTTGGATCAGGACAAGGTGTAAAGGAGTTCCTAGAGACTACCATGGCCTACCCGTAATCACCACCACGAGCGTGGATCATTCTATGGCTCAACACGGGACCTCCAATAGGGACCACGACCTGCCCGTGTTCCCTACCATAGTTGTGGTCCTCACCATGGCATAACTATGAACCAGTCCACGATCATAGTTCCCACCATAGCCTAACCGTGGATCAGGACACGACCATAATGCACTGCCACCGTTATTTAGAATTTCATTGATATTTTATTATTAATTTTATTTAGTTTGTTTCACCACTATTTAGAATTTCATTAATATTTTATTATTTATTTTATTTATTTCGAATTTTCATTTAATTTTAATTTTTCCCCACTATTTAGAATTTCATTAATACTTTATTATTAATTCTATTTATTTCGAATTTTTATTTAATTTAATTTTTTTAGTTTTAAAATTTTTATATTTACTTTTCTGTTTCGTTAAGAAATTTTTGATTTAGTTTGTTTATTTTTTTTTAACTTTCTTACTTGTTAAGAAATTTATGTTAAAGTTAGTTTTTTTTTTAGCATTAAGAAACATTCTCTTTCTAAGTCTATTTAAACATAGGTTTAGGCTTTGTAAGATATTCAGTTTTGATTAATAATATTTATTTTCATTTAAACTAAGAGGTGTTCCTCTTTTATTGGTGAATTCCCCCTCTCCTTCGATTCTCTTTGCCCTCTCTATTCTAACCTCATGCATGGAAGGTTTTTAGCATCGCCCCACTGCCCCACCTGCGTCAGTTGGTATCAAAGCACTAGATCTATGGAAGGTCGATGAGGACATGGTTATGGTCGTGATCGACAAGTTCCGATTGAGGAAACCACACCCTAAGATCAAAGTACCCACAAGCTCATCGATCTATAGAGACCAATCACGAAGTTATCTCGGTGATCCATGAATGGTTATCATGGTCATGGTTATGGACGTGATCGGCAAGTTCCGATTGAGGAAGTCACACCCCAAGATCGATGTTCTCAAGAAACCATCAGAGATCTACATAGACAAGTCACAGAGTTATATCAGCGACTGCGATTCATAGACGGTCGTCATGGTTGTGATAATGGTCGTGATTAACAAGTTTCGATTGAGGAAGTCTCACCCCATGATCAAAATTCCCAAGAGATCATCAAGAATCTACAAAAAAAAAATCAGAGTGTTAACTCGACATGTAACATTGCGAGAACTTGTGGTAAGTCTTCGCCGCTCTAAAATTATATGTTATCAAGAATATTGTGGTCATAAATAATTGTATGGAGACCTCATCTACGATGATGATGATGAAAACATTGAGGATTCTATCTACGATGAGGAAAATGAAGAAGACCCTGCCTACGATGATGATGAAGACATGAAAGATTTTATCTATGACGAAGAAATTGAAAACTCTATCTACGATGATGATGATAACTCGGAAGATTCCGTCTACGATGAAGACATTGACAAGATCATTGGTGACCCCATCTATGATGAGTATGATGATGATAACGTTGACGAGATAACTGAAGACATGGAAGACCCCATCTATGACAATCAAGATAATAAGGTGATTGAAGACAACCTGGAAGACCCCATCTATGATGAGGATGATGTTAACAAAATCAAGTACGAAGATGGGCACGAGAAGACAAAGGAGCAACCTTGGTTGGTTGAAGGAGACATAGGCATCTATGATGAGGATAATATTGATGAGGTCATGTATAAAGATGGACATGAAAACACCAAGAGCAAAATTTTATTGATTGGAGAAGTCATGGTCAACCTCATCAGCAACGGTGACGAGGTACTTTACAGAGATAACTATGAGATGATGGTTGTTCAAAAGGACCTTTTCCTCCCCAAGGTTGAAGTGATGGTTGCATGTTGCATATTGTTTGAACCACCTTGGTCGCCAGGTCATGAAGCTATGCACGATGGACTCAAAAACACCTATATGGAATGATAAAAGATTATACTTCGACGGAAGGATCCCATTCTTATTTTGGTATCTTCCTCTCCTTTCCTTTCTATTGTTAGTGCAATCAAGCCCATCGAATGTTTCAATGTTTAACAACAAGGTTTAAGTCAAGGAAATTGAAATCTAGTTTGAGTTAGAGTGTAGTCAAGACATTACCTCAACTGATTCAAATCTAAGGTCACTAATTTAGATGTTTAGAGTGACATTAGACCCATGGATGAGAAGTCCAAGCATAGGGAAGTCCAAGCTTAGGTCTTGGCATGGGAAGTCCAAGCATAGGTCTTGGCATGAGAAGTCCAACATGGGTTGGCAAGGGAAAGTCCAAGCTTGAGTCTTGGCAATCGAAAAATCCAAGGGGGAACCTTGGTAAAGGAAGAATACAAGCTGGTCGGAGGCCCGGGAGCTTGGTGATGGAGAGGGCATAGTAACGTGCTCGTTCTCCATTGGAGTTAGAGAGGGGACAAGGAAGTGCTCGGTCTCTAGCTAGTGTACTCGTTAGTAAGAGAGGGCACAGTAACGTGCTCGGTCTCTTACTAGGTACATGGGCCTAATACTCGTTAGGCAAGGAGGGCGCAGTAACACGCTCATTCTTTATCTAGGGTACTGGGAGTACTCGTTAGGCAAAGAGGGCGTAGTAACGCGCTCGTTCTTTGTCTAGGGTACATGGAGTACTCGTTAGGAAAAGAGGGCGTAGTAACGCGTTCGTTCTTTGTCTAGGGTACTTAGAGCATTCGTTAGTTGGAGAAGGCACCGTAACGTGCTTGGTCTCTTACTAGGGTGCTTGAAATGGCAGCTTATTAGGAAAGATACTCATGTGCTTCAAATATTTTCAGTATCAGTCGAGCCACCATGGGGTCAGCTCGACTGGCACTCTTGCACAATGACACAGAATCAAGCTGACTCGACTACCAGCTCAACTGCTCACTACGTATAGCACAGAACCGAGCCCAGCTCAACTGCGGGCTCGACTGCTCCAGGGCACTTTGTCGCCAGGGCAGATTGTCGCCAAGGCAATTTTCAGTCGAGTCAATTTAGTAAGCGGCTCGACTGGTAGCTATGAAATCAGTCACAGAACCAAGCTCGGCTTGACTGCGGGCTCGACTAACAGGTATTTTTCAAGTATAGACGTGAGTCAGACTCGACTACGGGCTCGACTGATAGGTATTTTTTTTAGCACAAATGCAAGTCAGACTCGACTGTAGGCTCGACTGATGAAGGCGACAACGAGATGATTCCGTTTCGAGTAAAGATTCAAATGCGCCGACTTCCGGTTGGAGGAGCAGGCTCCGTTCTTGGCAAACCACCAGAAGTTGGAGGAAGTTATGGGGACAAGCTCAGGTGACCAGAGTTTGGTCGGGCGTGGTGTCTAGGGCTCCAACGGTGGAAGAGACGGCTATATAAAGAAGAAGATGAAACAGAGAGGAAGCTAGCATTTTTCAGTAGAACTTGAGCTTCAGTTTTTTATCTAAGTTAGAAAAGCTTCCAGTGATTCATTCTGAAGGAGGAGTGTAAAAGCCTTGCTCTCATCTTGCCTCCTCTCCAACAAGTGTTCCCAACTACTGTCGATCACCTTCTTGCAAGCGCTACAACTCCATCTTCAACGCAAGAAGCTGAACAACAAATCTGTAACTGGTTCTTAAGTTCTTAGCTTACTGATCTTCATTATCTTATTGTATTGTAAGCTTGTAAGAGGTGAAGTTTTCACCTCTGGAACCATTCCGATCATACATAGTAGACTTTCCTTTTGAGCTGCCCGTGGAGTAGGAACTGCTGAGTTCTGAACCACGTAAATACCAACGTTTGGTTGTGATTGTGTTTTGTGTTCTTATTTTTCTATTTTCACTGCGTAACCCTCTGTTTTGTAGTGAGTTTTGAGTTAGAATTTTTTAACTCGCTATTCACCCCCCCCCCCCTGTTGGGATGTATATTAAAAAGTCTATCTTTTATATGAACATCTTTATTTTTGAAATAAGAATCACATGATCATTGTTTGCATATTTATGGTTATGCAAATTGTCTAATACATTACATTGTAGATAACATGGTGTGTAGTGTCACACGGGAGATCATGTTATTGGCTCCTTGTAAAGTATAAGTAAAGGCTCACAACCTAGATGGCTTTGGACAAACCATTGGGTATTAGTTTGTCTTGACCATAGAATTACACTAGTACACTTTGTGTGTATTGAGCAGGACCGACTTAGAGATGATTCGATTCATTGCTGACTACATAATCGAATCGGACCTCAGATATTATATTGTACATGCTCTTAATCCGGATATAATAACGGGCACATATACTTAGTATTCATTTCTTTGATTTACCAATGGGCGAGATTTATAGATTAAATCGATAGGCTCGATAAGTTGGGAAATGATATTATTTATATGGTGTGTCGTTGATTATAGGAGGAAACCGTGTCCTATATATTAGGATGATGGTGTTCCCTTGAGGAGCTCATAAGGTTCATCATGTAAACTCTGTAGGTGGACTTGGTCTGATATGATGATAAGGTTGAGTGGTACTACTCATGGAGTTAGATGTTGATTAATTAATTGTCAGTAAATTAATTAATTGACGGGCATTCGAGATCTTAAACATGGGGAGATAAATGTACAAATAATATATGGACCCCATATTAACTTATGGGGGTTGGTCAGGTAGATCAATGATAATCCTCTAGTGGATTGGATTATCATTAATGGATCGGACTTTATGTGGGCTTGATCTATTGGGTGGCCAAGATCCAACTCATCCTCATGGTCCATATTGTAGCCTATTAAAACCTCATGAAGCATAGATCCAATGGTTGAAAACAAAACTCTAGATCCACGGTGGAGATTAAATCTCTAGATCTGATAGTTGAGATTAAATCTCTAGATCTGACGGTTGAGATTAAATTCCTAGAATTGATGGTGGAGATTAAAGGAGGCTTAGGCCTAACTCTATAAAAGGAGGGGCTAGGGTTTTGGGTGGCAAGGAGCAAGGGGTGTTGGGCGGCCACAATTAAGGAAAGTATTTCCTTTCTCTTCTTCTTCTTGTTGTTGGCCGGCGCCCAAGGCTTGCTTCTCCTATCCTTGGCCGACGTTCAAGCTCTTCTTTCTCCTCTCCTTGGCCGGCGTTCAAGCTCTTCTTTCTCTTCTCCTTGGCCGGTGGAAATAAGGGTTAGGGTAATTCCTTGGAGTCCTTGGCCGGCGCCCACTTCCTCACCTCTTCTTCTTGTTGGCTGGCAATAAGCATCAAGTTGGTGCTTGGTGGTTGGCTAAAGGAAGGAGGAGAGTTTTGTTTCTATACTTCCTCTTGTTTAGAGCAAGCAAGGACGGAAGATTGGTGATCTAGGAGCTTCGACTTTTGAAAGATCATCGCCCACATGACGTCCAAAAGGAGGAAGGACATACAATAGAAGATCGAGAGGTATAACGTTTGTTTATATTCTTTTGTAACATGTCTATAATTGTTTTTCAATCATATACATGTTGTATGTTCTATTTTTATGGTTAAATATACTTGGACCCCGAATACAAACACAAAAGTCGGCGATCCGTACATCATCTATTCCACGGCTAATCGTAGAATAGAGGTTGGTTGCTTGAACAACAAGTTTGTTCAAATGAACACTCTAATCGAATAGCACGATGATGAAACGGGAGCTTAGGTAATCCCTCTTGTCAAGGATAAATTTTTTTTATCCGGGGACATAGAAGGGATCGCCATGAACAAGCGACCGAGTTGAAGTGGGAAGCAAAGTTCCTACCTTCACCCCCCCCCCCCCTCTAGCGAGCCTCGATCCCAACAAGTGGTATCAGAGCAAGGGCTCTGCACCGGATTCACTTCCACCAGAGCATCAAGGAATGGCAGTGCAAGATGGTTTCAGAACAACATGACCTCCATATTTCAATGGCCAAAACTTCCAGTATTGGAAGAGTCGGATGGAATACTATTTGATGATGGACATGGACATGTGGTTCTCCATCGCTGAGGGATTCACACCACCAACCGACGATGAAGGAAGGATTCTTGTGTCTGCTCTGTGGTCGACAGAACAGAGGAAAAGAGCTCAGGCTAATGCCAAAGCAACTATAACCTTACAGTGCGGTGTAGCCAAGGACCAACTCAAAAAAGTTGGCCCCTTCAGTAGTGCTCAGGAACTTTGGAGGAAGTTGTTGGAGCTACATGAAGGAACCAGAGATTCAAGGACAGCGAAGAGGGATCTCTACTTGAACCAACTTCAGAATTTTAGCATGAAGGAGACTGAAACTGTAAGTGAACTACATGGTAGGTTTAAAGGAATTCTCAACGGCCTCCACTCTGTTGGAGAGACTGTTGCGAATAGGGATTTAGTCAGGTATGTACTCAAATCTTTTCCTAGGAATACTTTGTGGTCATCTATGGTGGATGCCTACAAAGTATCTAGGGATCTTTCAACAATTAAGATTGATGAATTGTTTTGTGAATTGGAATTGCATGAACAAGCTAATCGAAGCCCAAAGGAGATGGGTCTAGCTTTTATTGTAGGAGATCGCAGCAAGGAGAGCAAGAAGAAAAAGGAGAAGAAGGAAGCTTCTTCCTCCTCTTCATCATCAGATCGGATGGAGATGATGAGTCATCCTCTAGCGAGATGGCTAATTTTGTGAGGAGATTGATGAGAAGAAGCCAAAAATATAACAAGAAGGATGTGAAGAAATACTTCACTAAGAAAGGTAAAAGTTTAGAAATTAATCAGGATAAATCTAATGTAGAGTGCTTTAATTGTCATAGGAAAGGTCACTTTAAAAGTGAATGCCCTAAGTACAAAAAGCAGGAAGAAAAGGCCAAGAGGAAGAAAGCATTGAAGGCTACTTGGGATGATACTTCATCCTCATCCTCCTCATCGGAGAAGAAAGTGAGGAGAAGGGAGCAAAGCAAAGGCTCTCATGGCATTAGAGAATTCTGAAAATTCTGAACTGGATGGAGGACTGAATCATTCTGATGGGGAGCAAACAGGTTCGGAGTCTTCATCATCATCTTCTGATGATGATCAGGTAAACTCTCCTCATCTAGATAAATTATATGAAACTATTGCTTATTTGACAAATGCTCTGAAAAAATCCAAAACTAAGGTTAAGTTATTGAAAACTTAATTAGAATTAGTTAGGATTTCAAAGACATTGTCTGATGACAATGGTGTAGGAAATCCTCATTTGGAGAAGATCAAGGATGAGAATACATCCTTGAAGGTTCAAGTGGAAGATCTCAAGTGCACACTTGAGAAATTCACCAATGGGTTAAAGACATTAAACATGATTCTAGGAGCCCAACGTGCAGTCTATAACAAGGTTGGACTAGGGTACAATACACAACAAAAGGAACTTAGTTATATGTCCTTAGTGTCTAGGAAACCTGCATCTAAATCCAAAGTTTCTTTTGGTGGAATTAATGGATCCAAAACTGCTAAAGGAAAATCAGTTAATGCAAGAACTGCTAGGTCTAAATTTGATAATGGTAGAACTATCACTGCTGGTTTTGTTTCTACTAGATCACCTTTTATTAGAACTTCTAAGGCTTGGATTCCTAGGAAATTTCTAGTAGATGTTGAGGGACCCAACTTGTGGGTTCCAAAAGACGAAATTTTCCGTGTTTATCAGGGACCCGTCAAGGGGGAGCGTCCAACTACATGGTTTGTGGACAGCGGATGCTCCAAACATATGATAGGAAACTCCTCTTTATTTTCCTCAATTCATGCCAATGACCGAGGTACAGTTTCTTTCGGTAATAGTGGTAAATTGAAGGTTGTAGGAGTAGGTAACATTAGCATTTCTGAAAAATTTGTAATTAGAAATGTATTGTTAGTTAAAGGAATGGCATTTAACTTGTTAAGTGTAAGTCAATTGTGTGATGCAGGGTATAGGGTTGAGTTTCACTCAACTCAATGCCTTGTTATCCACAATGACACTAATGAAACCATGGTAATAGGATCTAGGAAGGAAAACATTTATCAAGTTAGATTTGGTAGTGCTACTAACATGTCTTTTAAGTGTTTCATATCCAAGGAAGAAGAGTCTTGGTTATGACATAGGAGATTGGCCCATGTCAACATGAAGAACATCAAGAATTTTGCCAAGAAGGAACTTGTAAGAGGACTGCCCTCAATCACCTATGAGAAGGATAGGGTTTGTGGGGCATGCCAAAAAGGGAAGCAAGCAAGATCTTCCCATAAAGGGAAGAATTCTGTAAGTTCTTTACAAGCATTAGATTTACTACACATGGATTTGTTTGATACTAGCACTATTAGATCTATCAATGGTAGTAGATATTGCTTGGTTATTGTGGATGATTACACTAGATATACTTGGACTTATTTTCTTAAACATAAGGACCAAACAGTAGAAACCTTTATTTTCTTTTGTAGAAGAGTTGAGAATGAGAAAAACTCAACAATTAAAATCATTAGAAGTGATCATGGAGGAGAGTTTGAAAATGCTAAACTTAAGGACTTTTGTTTAGAGAAAGGATATAAACATGAATTCTCCACACCTAGAACACCACAGCAAAATGGTGTTGTGGAAAGGAGAAATAGAGCCTTGCAAGAGGCAGTTAGGTGTATGCTAAATGAATACCAATTACCAAACTACCTATGGGCTGAAGCAGTTAGCATTGCGTGCTATGTTCAAAACCTGGTTCTAATACATAGATTCTTAAGAAAAACACCACATGAACTTTGGTTTGGAAAGCCACCAACAATCAAGCACCTTAGGGTTTTTGGTTGTACCGTGTATATCCTAAATACCAAGGATCATTTAGGAAAATTTTATGTAAAAGCTGATGAGGGTATCCTTGTTGGTTATTCCCTCACTAGCAAAGCTTATAGAGTCTACAACCATAGGACTAAGCTCATAGAAGAGTCAACTAATGTTGTGTTTGAAGAAAAAGGAATGAATATTAATTCAGATAGAAAATCGGTTGAGTATGAGCTGGAATTGGGAGATAGCAATCCTATAAGGGAAGCAAGAGTGGATTCTGATGAAGAGAGAGTGAGAGCTCAAGGGTCATCACTTGAGGTTGGAGAATCTGAACAAATTTCAGTAGTACCCCAAACATCTCAAGTTACCAGATCCACTAGGAATGATTCTAGCCATCCCCAAAACCAGATTATTGGAGACATCCAATATGGGGTTAGGACTAGATCATTTTTCAGAAATGAAGGAAATGAAGTTGCCTTGATTTCTGAGATTGAGCCCAAGTTAGTGGATGAATCTCTTCTTGATCTAGAATGGATCATTGCAGTGCAAGATGAGTTAGGTCAGTTTGAGAGAAATCAAGTTTGGGATTTAATCCCTAGACCTAGTCAAACCTCTATTATTGGGACTAAATGGGTGTTTAAGAATAAGAGAAATCATATAGGAGAAATAGTTAGAAATAAGGCAAGGTTAGTAACCAAACACTACAACCAAATTGAGGGGTTAGACTATGATGAGACTTATGCCCCTGTAGCAAGGTTAGAATCCATAAGACTAATGCTTGCTTATGTAGCATACAAAGGCTTCAAAGTATATCAAATGGATGTGAAGTCAGCCTTCTTGAATGGAGTCATCAAGGAGGAAGTCTATGTTGAACAACCCCTGGGATTTGAGAATGCACAATTCCCAGACCACGTGTACAAACTAAAAAAGGCTCTTTATGGGCTTAAACAAGCACCTCGTTCTTGGTATGAATGGTTGTCAACCTTCCTGATTGAGAAAGGTTTTAGGAGAGGACAAATAGATCCCACACTATTCTTAAAAAGGGATGGTGAATACATATTTGTAGCCCAGGTTTATGTTGATGACATTATCTATGGCTCAAACAATAGGGATTATCTCAATGAGTTTATTGGTCACATGGAAAGTGAATTTGAGATGAGTCTAGTAGGAGAATTGACCTTCTTTCTAGGACTCGAGATAAAGCAAACCAAGGAAGGAATTTTTATACATCAATCTAAGTACGCATTGGAGTTACTGAAAAGGTTTCATATGGAAGAAGCTAAGGAAGTAAGCACACCTATTGCTATCAATACTCATCTAGATAGTGATGAGAAAGGGAAGGCAGTGGATTTGAAAAATTATAGGAGTATAATCGGTAGTTTATTGTACTTAACAGCGAGTCGACATGATATTTTATTCGCTGTTGGTATGTGTGCTAGATTTCAAGCTTGTGCTAAGAAGTCTCACATGATTGCTGTAAAAAGAATCATGAGATACTTAAAAGGCACTATCAATGTAGGATTGTGGTACCCCCGGACTGAATCTTTTGATTTAGTTGGCTATACCGATTCCGACTATGCCGGATGCAAGTTGCATAGGAAAAGCACTAGTGGGGGTTGTCATTTCTTAGGTTCAGCCTTGGTTAGTTGGTCAAGTCGTAAACAATATTATGTAGCACTTTCCACAACCGAAGTTGAATACGTAGCTATGGGAGAATTGTAGGACCGATGAAGTGTAGATGTGGCCGGCTAGAGGGGGGTGAATAGCCCTCTTTCGTTTGATGACGTAATTCGCTTGTCTACAAGACTAATTAGCGCAACGGAAACAAAACAAGACAAGCAAATAAACAATGCTAACAAGATAATATAACGTGGTTCACGGCTACGCCGCTAATCCACGGTCCTCGATTCGTCCTCGGTGAATCACTCCGCAACCAATCCACTATTGGTCTCTCCTTTGCACCAAGCTAGGTGGAGGTAACCCTTACAACTCAAGAACACTCCTTCTTTTACAATTGATGTGAAAGAGAACTAGAAGGAGTTTATCACTTGTAAGGGTTACCTCCACCTAGCTTGGTGCAAAGGAGAGACCAATAGTGGATTAGTTGCGGAGTGATTCACCGAGGACGAATCGGGGACCGTGGATTAGCTGCGTAGCTGTGAACCACGTTATATTATCTTGTTAGCATTGTTTATTTTCTTGTCTTGTTTTGTTTCCGTTGCGCTAATTAGTTTTGTAGACAAGTGAATTACGTCATCGAACGAAAGAGGGCTATTCACCCCCCTCTAGCCAGCCACATCTACACTTCATCGATCCTACAAGTGGTATCAGAGCCAAGGAGAGCTTGTCGAGGACTAACCGCCACAACAAGCACATTCAAGAATGGTCGGCTCCAACATTCACCCACCAAAGTTTGAAGGAGAATTCTCTTGGTGGAAAAAGAGAATGGAGGTATTTTTCAAAACTGATTTCGAAATTCTTTTAATTATGGAAAATGGTTTCGAAATACCTAGGGATGAAGAAGGGGAGCCATTGGAAAAATCAAGATGGAGCAAGAGGCAAAGGGAAGAGTATTTGGCAAATTCAAAAGCCAAACATCACCTCTACAATGTACTCTCCCAACAAGAAGTAAACCGGATTGGGGAATGCTCTAGTGCCAAGGAGATGTGGGAGAAGCTAGTAGAGCTTCATGAAGGTACATCGGAGGCCAAACTTGCAAGGAGAGACCTCCTCCACTCCCAACTATCAAACATCAAATTAGAAAAGAGAGAAAAGGTAACCTCACTACACTCTAGATTTAAAGAGATAATAACTAGTTTATCTAGTGTAGGAGAGAAGCTTTCAAATAGGGACATGCTCATGAAGGCTATAGATGCCTTTCCTCGGTCCTCAAGATGGAGCTCTATGGTGGACTCGTTCTACATCTCCAAGAACCTAGAAGTTAGCACCTTGGAGGAATTTTTCTCAACAATGGAGCTCCATGAAACAAGGATTGAAGGAATAGTAGAAGAGCCTAGAATTCAACCTTCAAGAGGAGTAGCCTTGATGGCCCACAAAGGGAAGAAGAAGATGGAGACTCCCTCCTTTTCCGACGAAGCATCCTCATCCTCCTCCATGGATAGCACGGAAGAAGCCTATATGGTAAGGAGGGTAAGACGTGCATTAAAAGATTTCAAATTTAATAAATCTAATGATAGGAGGAGAAGACCAAGGGGGAAGGTGATTTGTTATAATTGACAAGGAGAGGGACACATAAGGGACAATTGTCCCCTCCTAAACAAGAGCAAAGAGGAGAAGAGAAAGAAGGAAGAAAAGAAGAAAAAGAAGGGGAGCAAGAAGAAAAAGGAAGAAGAAAAGAAGGCCAAGGAAAAAGGGAAGGCAAAGGCATTAAAAGCAAGGACTTGGGATGACCCTTCCTCCTCCTCATCATCATTATCCGAGGAAGAAAATGTCTTTGTCACAAATTTGGCATTGATGGCCTTTGACGACCTAGACTCATCCTCCACCGAAAATGAAGAATCAAGCACAAGTGAGGAGAGCTCTAGTGAAGGGGGAGCTTCTTCACCATCATCGGAATCGGAGGAAGAGGACATGGAGACTATGGTAACGAACCTCTCACCAAGTAAAATAGTTTCCATGATTTCTAGTCTAACTAGGGATTTATTTAGGGCTAAAAAGAAAAATAAGAGTATGCTAGATCAAATTAAGGACTTAGAAGAAAAATTAGAAAAAGCATGCTTAAATGTAAATGATAATATTTCTTCTAGCTTAAATGATGCATGCTCACATGAATATATGTCATTCAATGTTAGTGATGCATGTATGGATGAAAATAGGGTCCTAAGGGAAAAGGTAGATCATTTGACCAAGGCCCTAGAAAAGTTTACAATATGCTCAAATACATTGAACATGATAATTGGGAGCCAAAGGGCAAGCTTTAACAAGAAAGGCCTAGGATATAAGGAAAAGAAAAATGAAAAGGCCTATAAATGTCTAATTGCTAGGGGTCAAGACAAAAAGAAGGTAATAGCTAGAAAATGGATCCCTAAGGAGTATTTAGTGAACCCCATAGGCAAGAATTTGTATTGGGTTCCAAAATCCATCCTTAAGGGTTAAGAAAACCCTAAGATAGTCAACCATAAGGATTTCACCTATATCATATTTTTAGTTGACTTAGGATGGCGGGACAACATTTTTGAAATAGTGTTGGGTGATGATAATGTGCCCATAAATTGATAATAATGCTTAAATCATGATGATTAATATATTTGTTACACATGTTTGCAATCATGATTTATGATCTTGATATTTGGCACATAGTCATGGGCTTTAGGGTTTAAATCATGCTTTGGGTGATATTTTACTTCCTATCATGCTTACACACCTAATGCATGATTATAAATTGATGAATACATGTGTTTCATGATCATAATATAAAATCAATTAATATATATTTTTATGATCGTGTGGGATGTTAGGATGATACTTAACCTTGTATAGAATTGCATGAAAATAATTGTTAAGTATAAACAAATACCTTTAGGATACATCTCACACTCACCATAGGCTACCTTGATTGAAAACTTAGCATGGGTGAGATGATAGGATGATACAAATGGTCCACTAATGCCTATGACATTTAGATGGTCATTTAAAGTATAAATAGCAATAATAGACCAATCATGGGGAAGGCTTATGTTTAATTCATAGCCATATTGCCCAAAGATCATGGTTGGATATTTCATATGTTTTCAAAATAATTTCTTACTTTAAAATCTGTGTGTTCATGTTTTGAAACAATCCAAAGCAAAACTAGGTGTTAAAATGGATACAAATTTGATCAAAACACTAGTTGTTTTTAAAGCTTTTAGATTTTTGAAAAATCTTTGAAAATATAATGATTTTTCATGGAAAACTATTTTTCATTGATAAAGAACCCTAAAAGAAATGTGTTCCCCAAATTTCACTATTTTTTTAATTTTCTAGAATTTATAGTGCATTTCTGAATTTCGTCCAGAAAATCAGAAAACCTGATTTCTTTGTGCCAGTCGACTACCATACTGATAGCAGTCGACTGATGAACTGTGAACAAGCACAGTAAACTGATTTTATTAGGTTTTTGAGTGATTTTGATTTTTGTTTCTCTCTAAACTTGATGTCATGATATATAAACTTTGTTTAATCTTTTTGATGGTGTCAAAGGGGGAGAAAGATGTATGTTTTAGTAAGGGGGAATATATTTAGGGGGAGTTTCATGTATTAAGGGGGAGAGTTGCTAATCATGTTTACTCACATGCTTTCTTTCCTTAATATTTTATCAAATGTTTTTATCTAACTTAAACGGATTTCCACACATCAAAAAGGGAGAGATTGTTAGGGCAATCTCTTGCCATTATAAGGTTTTGATGTGTCTGGCAAAGGGTTTAAGTTAGGTTGTTATTGTTATTTGATATGTGCGTTGGAGTCTTGCAGAACTTAGTAATTCACACATGGAGCCTTGGCGGGTTCACCACTCAAAACCTCTTGTTGGTGCAGGGGCACTAGATAATCGAACCTGTGTTTTGATTATGGAAAAGACACAAAGTTAAGTTTACATCATTATCTCACGAGCTAAATCAAGTGTGCAGAAAAGTGCTAAAGCTGGAGCTGAAGGCTAGCGACACCCGGAGGAAGCCGCGGTGGTCGGGCGACACTCGAGTGACTTCGGAGGGAGCCGAAGGAATCGAGTGGAAGGCCAGAAGCGAGAGCTACTATCGAGGTAAGCTCGTGTGAGTGAGAGATTGTAAGGTCGTGTCCTCTTTACGGGGATGACCGTAGGCGGCGATCCGATTTAGACTTCCCGTGGAAGGTCTAGGTCGAGATCGGACGGTCAAAAACCGTCGCATTTATCATTTTCTGAGCTAACCTCTTATTGCAGGGAAGTGACCAAGATGGCAGTCGACTGATGCCCATCAGTCCACTGATGGGAATCATCAGTCGACTGATGGCGACGATTCAGCTTTTGCGCTAGGTCAAAACGGATAACGTTTGACGCGGCCACTTCGCGATAAAAATTATAAAACTTCATGATCCGTTCCAAAGAAATAGGAGACAAATTCAGAGGCCAAAATCTATAAAAGGAGGGGAGGATTCCAACTCCAAATTACATCAAGTTTATTCATCAAGTGCTCCTACAACGCCAACGCTCCAACATCGTCATAACGCCAACGCGATGCCAAGTTTCGATCTTCTTCGTCGGCAGCAGAATCAAGTAATATTTTTGATATTGTATTCTTTGTTTTTCTTCATAATGAGGTGAGGTAGGCTTGTTGCCTCATCCTCGTATATTCGGTTTTGTGATCGTTGTCTCCTACCTCAAACGAGGAGGAGACGTTATAGTGCTTTGCCCTCTGTACGCAGTCTAGGACCGATAGGGCCTTGGAGTAGCAACCGCTGGGTTGTGAACCAAGTAAAATAAACGTGTCATTTTATTTTCCACTGTGTTTACTCATTTATTTGTGTTTCGACGAACGAATTCGAACGAAAGATTTTCGATCGCTATTCACCCCCCCTCTAGCGACGCTTCTCGATCCAACAATTGGTATCAGAGCGGGGGCGCTAAGATTTGGTGAAACCACCAATCTAGCACGTTTTGGTTTTCTATTCGTATTTTTCGATTCATATTTTTTTTTGGTCTTTTTCCTCCCGCACTACTAATCCAAGACGAAGTCTTGGTACATTTCTTTTGGTTGTGTGCTTGCAAGTTTTCTCTCTTGGAGTAGCCGATGGTAAAACGACCATAACTTTTCGCACAAGTGGACTCACATAAGGATCTACGTACCAAATCGAAGCTCTTAGAAAGATCTACATTTCTTACGAGGGTTTATCCTCGTAACAAGCTATTTCCAGCCCCAAAATCCAACGTTTAGTACCCTTTCGGGGACATCGAAGGTCGTAAGTTTTGAGTTTTTGTTAGTTTCTTATTCTCCTTATTTATTTCTGTTTATTTCCTATTATTTCCCGCACTACTAATCCAAGCCCAAGTCTTGGAATTCTCTTTGGTTTTTATTCGTATTTTTCAAGATATTTAATGGCTCACATTGAGGGGTATAGCACCACCCGACCTCCGTTCTTTAACGGAAATGATTTCCGTTATTGGAAAGGTCGGATGGAGTGTTTTCTAAAAACACAAGTCGAGACTTGGATAATAATCCAAACCGGCTTTGCTCTACCCACCAATGATCAAGGAGAGGCCTTGGATTTCAACAAGTGGACAAATGCAACCAAGAGGCAAATCGAAGCCGATGCAAGAGCAACCCAAATATTGCAATGTGGCTTGTCCAAGGAGGAACTCGACCGCATCGGACCATTCATTAGCGCCAAAGACCTCTGGAACAAATTGATTGATTTACACGAAGGGACAGTCGATGCTAAGGTATGTAAAAGAGGTTTACTTTTAAATAAACTTTACAATCTAAAGATGCAGGATCATGAGACCGCCACCCAACTACATGCGTGGATCCAAGATATCGTCAACGGTCTTCATTCGATCGGGCAAGCCATAGAGAACCGGGACCTTATAAGGTACGCTTTAAATGCTTTCCCTAGGACTACCTTGTGGGCATCCATGGTCGATGTCTACAAGGTCTCTAAGGACCTTTCGAAGCTTAGGTTAGACGAATTATTTTCCGAGTTTGAACTTCATGAGCAAACTAACGTGGTCCGGGCCGAGAGAGGTATTGCTCTACTTGCAAGACAAAGAAGCAAGCCACCTACTAGGCAAGTAGATGAACTCGAACCCGAAGACGAATCGGAGTCCGAATCGGAAAAGGTGGAAGCAATAGTGAACATTGTGCGGAGAATAGTTCGAAAAGAAAGAAGGAAATTGAAGTACGAGAACCAAAAGAAAAAGGGAGCAAGGAAAGCCTTCCATGCAACTTGGGACAACAAAGAAGACATAGCTTACATGGCAAGACCGGAGGAGTCCGAGTCAGAATCCGAAGCCGAGTCCAACTATAACACCGACTCCGAACTCGAGGACTACTTCGAGAAGCAACTCAAAGCCGGACCAAAAGATAAAATTAAGGTTAGCTGCTCACTAATTCATTCGCTTTACAATACAATTAAAATGCTTAATAGGAAATTAACTAAGTCCGAGTCTAGGGTTGAGTCGTTACTTGAGGAGGTTGAAACCCTCAAGAAAGAGGCTACTCTAACCTCTTCAACTAGTCAAGTTCAAGAGGGAAACTCAACCCAAATTGAAAAACTTGAGGAGGAGAATTCTATCTTGAAAGACCGAGTTCAAGAGGTTGAGGCTAGGTTGGAAAGGTTCACATTGGGATCTAAGAACCTTAATCGACTACTTGGAACCCAAAGAGCCGTGTACAACAAAGCCGGACTCAGATTTAAGTCAAAGACTACGAATAGGTCTTATATGTCTATCGTAAATTGTAGTCATCAAAGAGTCCAAGCATGGGTCCCAAAGGTTTTATTGAACTCACATATAAGGACTAATAAGTATTGGATTCCTCAGGATCAAGTTCATTATTTGAATAGACCATATTGGTTCAATGGTCCAAGGGGAGCTAACACTAAAATAGTATACCCTCTTACTTAGCAAAATCATTGAATATTTTACTTTAATTTTTAGAATGGCTAGATAGGAAAAATAGTTAGTCAACTCTTGACAACATAGGATCAGGACGCGGCGAGATGATAGTACGTTAGGGAAACAAAGTCTCGTGTATTCGAGCTAGATAAGGCGTATCTAGCTTGGTGCACTTGACCGAGTGAAACTAGCTGAAGCTACCTCGCCGTATCCTAAACTAGTTAGACCAGGAAGTAACCCTAAGTGACTTAAGTGATATTTTCTTGAATTTTTCTTTGTCTAAGGAAGTGGTCATTGTTCCGATCAAAGAAGGCCCCTGTGCCTCGCCACGACCTGGAAGCCAGTTTCTCGAAAAGTTACTTAACGATCTAAAGGTTAAATCCGAATCTAACCCAAGGTTGACTATCTTTAATCAATTTAGAATCATCTCACAAAACATATAAGGTGAACAAATTCTGAGACACATAGAATGGGTGAGATGTTAAGGATAATTGAAATATACTTAAAACAATCTCTTCAAAATACTACCTATTTTCTCAACTATTGTACTTAACAACTCTTAGGCCAAAGTTTAGCGCCCCCTACATCTCTTATACTTCATATATTTGACTAAGGGGGAGAACAAACTAACCCTAAGGGTGCGTTTGGTTGAGGGTTTTTGTTGATAACCTAACAAGGTTATCAACAAAAACCTTGTTTGGTTTAAGTAATAAACAATTACTTGGTAATTGTTCATTACCTGGTTATGAACAAAAACCTTTTTAGGGGGAATCGAAAAACCTTGGAGAACCAAGGTTTTTGTTGATTCCCGGGGTTAAGGAAACTTTTTTCCAACCCTAGCAATATATTAAATGTCAATTTGTCAAAACTCCCGCGCCATCGTCGTCGACCATCGCGGACCACCGCCCGCCACCGCCATCGCTGGCCGCTTTGCCGTCGCCGCCACCGCCCGCCGTCGCCGACCATCGCCGACCACCACCGTCGCCGTCGCCACCACCGCTTGCCGCCGTCCGCCACCGCCGCCGCTCGCCGTCGCACCACCACCCTGCCGCCGTCGTCGCGCCGTCGCCGACCATCGCCGCCCACCTCCGCCGTCGCCACCACCGCCACCGCCGTCGCCGACCACGCCGCCGCCGCCGTCGTCGCCGGCCGCGTCGTCGCCCGTCGTCGCCGCCGCCGTCGCCCCGCTGCCGCCAGCCGCCGCCGCCTCGTCGCCGCCGGGCGGCCACCGCTGCCGCTTCGTCGTCGCCGCCGCCGTCGCCGGCCACCGCCACTACCGTCGCTGCCGCCACGCCGCCCGCTCGTCGCCACCACCGCCACTACCGCTGCGTCGCCGCCACCACCGCCGCTCGTCTGCCGCCGCCGCTCGCCGGCCACCGCTGCCGCCGTCGCGTCGCCGCCACGCCACCGCCGGCGTCGTCGCCATCGCCGCCACTGCCGCCGCCGCCGCGCCGCTTATCGCCGCTCATCGCCATCGCGCCGCCATGCCGTCGTCGGCCACCACCGCCGCCGTTCGACCACCGC
Source organism: Wurfbainia villosa (assembly GCA_025175895.1). NCBI lineage: Eukaryota > Viridiplantae > Streptophyta > Magnoliopsida > Zingiberales > Zingiberaceae > Wurfbainia > Wurfbainia villosa. Next base: position 41,726,219 of record CM045998.1, on the reverse strand, counting down.
CGCCGTCGCTCGTCGTCCACCGCCGCCTGCTGCCGCCACGTCGCCCACCGCTTGCCGTCGTGCCGCCGCCGTCGCGCCGTCGCCGCCACCGCCGCCATCGTCGCCGCCACCGCCGCCGTCGCCACCACCAGCCGCCGCCGCGTCGCGCCGCCCACCATCGCCGACCACCGCCACCACCGTCGCCGCCGCCGCCGCCGCCACATCGCTGTCGTCTCCGCCGCCACCACCCGTCGCCGACCGACCGCCTCCACCATCGCCCATCGCCGACCGACGGCCGACGGTGGTCGTCACCCGGCCAATCGCTGTTGCCGCCAATCGGTTGCCCATCGTTGTCGTCGCCGATCGACCGATCGTCGTTGCCGCCGCCGATCAGTCGACCCCCATCGTCGCCACCGGTCGGTCGACCGTCGTCGGCGGCGGCCGGTCACCACTATCGCTGGTCGGTCGGCCAGGCACTGCCGACGGCAGATCGCTGCCATCATCATTAATATTTATGTCGTCGTCATCGAATTGATTGAGCAAAGACAAAGGATAATTTAATAAAATATTAAACTAAGTTATATATTAAAACCTCCAACCAAACAAGGTTTTTATCTAAGGTTATACTTTATTCCAAGGTTATGTTTTATTCCCTGGTAATCACTTAACTAAGGTTATGTATGATTACTTGAACCAAACGCACCCTAAGAGTTATATTATAAACCTTTAGATTATTGGTGCAGAGGGACACACCTCAAACCAATCTATCTAACTACTGCTAGACGCATGCTTGGACTCATATTTGATTTATCTAGATGCATGCATATACGATATTGTTTTCAAAACCCTATTTTATACAAAAACCCCAAATTTTTTTTGATGTATGGCAAAAGGGGGAGAAGAACAAAAGTTAAGGGAGTAACATAAAATTTAATTTTGAAAATTAAATTATCTCTTTCAAAACTCACCTAGGGTTAAGGGGAAGTTTTGGTTGAGGGGGAGTATTTGGAAATGATATTCATCTTCACATTAATCTTCTACTATACCTGTTTTATGCTTTAACTTTCCTTAACTTTGTGTTGGTTTGCCATAGATCAAAAAGGGGGAGATTGTTGGTGCAGGGGCACTAGATAATCGAACCTGTGTTTTGATTATGGAAAAGACACAAAGTTAAGTTTACATCGTTATCTCACGAGCTAAATCAAGTGTGCAGAAAAGTGCTAAAGCTGGAGCTGAAGGCTAGCGACACCCGGAGGAAGCCACGGTGGTCGGGCGGCACTCGAGTGACTTCGGAGGGAGCCGAAGGAATCGAGTGGAAGGCCGGAAGCGAGAGCTACTATCGAGGTAAGCTCATGTGAGTGAGAGATTGTAAGGTCATGTCCTCTTTATGGGGATGACCGTAGGCGGCGATCCGATTAAGACTTCCCGTGGAAGGTCTAGGTCGAGATCGGACGGTCAGAAACCGTCACATTTATCATTTTCTGAGCTAACCTCTTATTGCAGGGAAGTGACCAAGTCGGCAATGATCATCATGTAGCGATCGATGGGAGTCATCAGTCGACTGATGGCGACGATTCAGCTTTTGCGCTAGGTCAAAACGGATAACGTTTGATGCGGCCACTTCGCGATAAAAATTATAAAACTTCATGATCCATTCCAAAGAAATAGGAGATAAATTCAGAGGCCAAAATATATAAAAGGAGGGGAGGATTCCAACTCCAAATTACATCAAGTTTATTCATCAAGTGCTCCTACAACGCCAACGCTCCAACATCGTCATAACGCCGACGCGACGCCAAGTTTCGATCTTCTTCGTCGGCAGCAGAATCAAGTAATATTTTTGATATTGTATTCTTTGTTTTTCTTCATAACGAGGTGAGGTAGGCTTGTTGCCTCATCCTCATATATTCGGTTTTGTTATCGTTGTCTCCTACCTCCAACGAGGAGGAGACGTTATAGTGCTTTGCCCTCCGTACGCACAGGGCGCCGACGAGGAACAAGGCTCGAAAGTAAAGAGAATAATGCTCCGCTGATCTTGATATCGGAACCAAGTAGCAATACGTAACCGGAACGAAGATTTGTGTTTCGACGAACGAATTCGAATGAAAGATTTTCGATCGCTATTCACCCCCCCCCTCTAGCGATGCTTCTCGATCCAACACCTCGTGCTTGAGTCGGAGGAGCATTGTAGAGTCGTGCGCTTGATGCTGCCGAGGGACCGCCGGACGAGATGACTTGAAGAGAAGCCAAGAAAGCAGACTTCGGAGGCAAGAGACGCGAAGGAGAATTGCAGAGTCGTGCGCCTAATGCTACCGAGGGACATGGCCGTAAACGAAGAGAGCTTCGGCGAGGGACTTCGAGTGAGATGAGACAATGAGTGAATTGTAAGTAGCTCATTAGGTGAACTTGGTCGAATGACTGAGTGTCGGAGGCTCGACCGCAAGAGTTGAGGTTTACCCGACCGTCAGAAGCTCAAACGAATGTTCAGTTTGAGTTTTGTTGGGATGTATACTGAAAGCCTAGCTCTTTGGTATGAACAATTTATTTTGAAATAAGAATCACATGATTATTGATTGCACTTTATATTTATATATGTGCATATTGTCTAATACTTTACATTGTAGATAACATGGTGCTTGGGTGTGGCACAGAAGATCATGTTATCAGTCCCTTGTAGAATATAAGCAGAGGCTCATAACCAAGATGGTTTTGGACAAACCATTGGCATGGTTGTAGTGTAGCTTGGTATTGTTTTGTCTTGAACATAGAGTTACACTAGTACACCTCGGTGTATTGAGCAGGACCGACATAGAGGTGATTCAATTTATTACTGACTGCATAATTGAATCGGACCTCGGATATTATGTTGTACATGCTCTTAATCCCAATATAATAATGGGCACATGTACTTAATATTTATTTCTTTGATTTACCAGAGGGTGAGATTTCTATGGATTAAATCAATATGCCCGGTAAGTTGGGAAATGATATTATTTACATGGTGTGCTGTTGATTATAGGAGGAAACCGTGTCCTATGTATTAGGTTGATGATGTCCCCTTGAGGAGCTCATAAGGTTCATCATGTAAACCCTACAGGTTGACTTAGTCAACATGATGATAAGGTTGAGTGGTACTACTCGAGGAGTTAGATGTTAATTGATTGATGGTCAGTAAATCAATCAATTGACGGACATTCGATATCTTAAACATGGGGAGATGGATGTACAAATAATATATGGAGCCCATATTAATTTATGGGGGTTGGTGAGGTAGTTCGATGATGATCCTCTAGTGGAATGGAACATCATTGATGGATCAAGTTTGTGTGGTTCCGATCCATCGGGTGGCCAAGACCCAACTCCTCCTCATGGTCCCTATCGTAGCCTAATATAAACCTCATGAAGTCTAGATCAAATGATGGAAAACAAATCTCTAGATCCGATGGTTGGGATTAAAACCCTCGAACCGACGGTTGAGATTAAATCTCTAAATCTGACGGTTGAGATTAAAACCCTAGAACCGACGGTGGAGATTAAACCAAGGCCTAAACCTAACTCTATATAAAAGGGAGAGGAAAGGTTGGATAAGGTGGGCAGCAAGAAAATTGGGAATTAGTTCCTATATTTTTGGCTACCTCATCAATAACCAATTTTCTCCTAAGTTCTATAATAGGGTGGCTATGGGTTGGGCGGAAAAGAAGAGAGTGGTTGATGTTGAATGATGGATGCTAAGGAGATTAGGGTTTAGCCTCCAATTGCTTGGGCGGCAAGCAACCCTAAGGAGGAAACCCTAATTAGGGTTTGGCTCCTATGGGTCAAGGGTGCCAAGGCTTGGAAGATGAGTGGGCGGCAACTTGAGGAAGATCTCTTCTTCTTCCTTGAAGATGGCTAGCTCCTAGATCTCTTCTCTCCATCATGGTTGGGCGGCAAGAAACCCTAATTTGATTAGGGTTTGGCTCCTTTGCATGGGCGGCCAAGGTTTGGAAGGAGGGTAAGCGGCATCTTGTGGAAGAGTTCATCTTCTTCCTAGGAAAGGTGGCCGGTTGAGATCTCCTCCTTCCACCTTGGATGGGCGGCAAGAAGATCTAAGGAGGAAACCCTAATTAGGGTTTGACTCCTATGGTTGGGCGGCTAGGGTATGCAAGGAAGGTGGGCGGCAACTATAGGAGAGGAGCTCTTCCTCTTCCTAGGTTGTGGCCGGCTCCTTCCTCTATTCCCTCCACCGTGGCCGGCGCCCAATATATTCCCTTTATCCTCTACACTCCATCTTGGCCGGTGGCACCAAAACTAGGGTTTGTCCCTAGTTCGGTTCCTTGGTTGTTTCCATTATGTTCTCTCTATTCTTGGGGCCGGCGACATCAATCCTTTTGTGGATTGGTGGTTGGCTCAAGCAAGAAGGGAAAGAGAGTTCTTCTTTCTTTGGATTGAAGAAGATCTAGGAAGCTTCAACTTGTGGAGGATCTTCGCCCACACGAAGTCTACAAGGAGGTTAGGACATACGATAGAAGATCAAGAGGTATAAAAGTTTTATAACTTTTATTATTGTTCTTTGCATGTTCTTATTGATATGCTAGCTTATGTTCTTTATGTTAGTATATATTGATTATACTAGTATGTATTTGTATAATCATGGACCCCGATAAGAAACACAAAAACCGGCAATCCGTCCGTCGTCTCTTCCGTGGCTAATCGACTAGAAGAGTTTGGTTGCTTGAACAACTAGTTTGTTCAAGCGATCGCTCGAGTCGTTGGCACGACGACGAATTGGTTGTGCTTAGGAAACTCATCCCATCCGGATTAGTTTTCATTAGTGAAAATTTTAATCCGGGGACATGGGAGCCTATGAGCATTCCGAGAATTAGCACGGTTGCCAACAAGTTTCACACGGCACCAGTCGACTACTATGAAATGGCAGTCGACTGCTCTGGGTCGAATGGGGTTCGACTGGTATCCGACTGAGTGGTTTTTGGGCTAGCAATGATCGCTAAGATTATCATCGATGGCACGATGGCGAATGACTAGTCAAGAGGGTTTGGGCCATAGAACCGCTCATAGCCGACTTGACAGTCGACTACAAGGTATCAGTCGACTAATGGATACATCAGTCTACTGCCAAGGGATTCATTATACTACAATGGTCGGGATCCGATGTGTTCGGAGGCCGTTGTAGTGGCGGCAGTTGACTACCAAGGGAAGCAGTCGACTGGTGGCGGCCAACGAGAAGAAATCATCCCTCTCTATAAAAAGAGAGGGTGTGGGCTTTTGGATGGCTAATGCTTATATTCCAAACCATCATCCAAGTGCTCTACAAGTGATAAACTCCTTCTAGTTCTCTTTCACATCAATTGTAAAAGAAGGAGTGTTCTTGATTGTAAGGGTTACCTCCACCTAGCTTGGTGCAAAGGAGAGACCAATAGTGGATTGGTATTTTTCATCAAAAAATATACTTACAAGAAATGTGTTCCCAAACTCATGATTAGCAATACGTAACTATCTTGTTAGCATTGTTTATTTTCTTGTCTTGTTTTGTTTCTGTTGCGCTAATTAGTTTTGTAGACAAGCGAATTACATCATCGAACGAAAGAGGACTATTCACCCCCCTCTAGCAGGCCACATCTACAGTTCATCGATCCTGCAAGAATGTGTATCACAATTGCTATGGCTAACACACACCTTAGAAGACTATGGACTGACTTATAGGAATGTACAAGTGCTATGTGATAACATTAGCACTATACACCTCACCAAAAATCCGATTCATCACTCAAGGACCAAGCACATTGAAGTGAGGCATCACTTCATTAGAGATCATGTAGCTAGGGGAGACATTGAACTTATCCATGTTGAGTCTAAGTCTAACCTAGACGACTTATTCACAAAACTTCTTCCCGAAAATGAGTTTAGTCATTTGAGAAGAGAGTTGGGCATGCATGCTGCCCAATGAAGGAGGATCCCTCCATGATCTTAAGTTAATATTAAAAATCCATTTAACAAGAGAAATGGGAATTTAAATTCGGAAGACCTGGGATCATCTCACAAAAATGATAAGGATCACAAAACAGTTTTTGTATTGCTAGAAATGGGGTGAGATGATAGGTTCAACCACACTATTTTAAATGCTTATTGCTTCCCTGAAATAGAGAGGTTGACGAGACAAAAATCACTAATGTGATTAGTTACGGGGAAGACCATTACACATTCTTGTGTTTGTGGTTCCAAGATCATAACTAGACATTCCAACCAAGTAAAATTGGTTGGATCCTTTTAAAGACCAAGAACGTAGATACCAAGTTTTTAAAACAATCAAAAATGTGTTAGGTTATCGTATTGAGTGATTGTAACACTTACCTAAGCCTTAGGAATTACACGAAACTCAGCTGGAGTATTCAGATATTGAAACCCAGTTTTGTTAAGCCTAACAACCGAGACAGACTCGACCAGCGCCCCGACTAGCATGAGTTTTTTAACACTCAGAATCGAGTGTGCTTCGACTGGCGCTTCGACTGGCTAATTTTGATCCCGCTCAGAATCGAGTTCGTTTTGACTGGCGCCTCGACTGGCTAATTCCGATCCTGCTCAAAATCGAGTGCGCTTCGACTGGTGCCTCGACTGGCCAATTCCGATCACACTCAGAATCGAGTGTGCTTTGACCGTCGCCTCGATTGGTGTTACCAGTCGAGCCGATCCACTCAACACCTCGACTGATGTCTCACTGATTTAAACCCTAAACCCTTCTATTCCACGATAGTTTCTTCCCAAAAATCATGCTCTCCCGACTGCGACAAGCGCCAGTTGAGCTCTTTATCTCCATCCAAGCTTTACAACCTCAAGACAAGCCTTCTCTAGACTAGGGTAAGGATCTTCTTTCTCCTCCTTACCATTTTCTCTTGACCCTAACCCTAATCTCAGATCACTCGACCACAACTAGGGTTCTAGCAGGAAAAATTTGTCTGTCTGCAGCCATCACTTGTTCTTGGTTCCATGGCACCCAAGTAAGACTTCTTCCTTACTCTCCTTAAGATTTTAGAGGATTTTAAGCAACTAATCATTTTCCCCACTCGACATGCATCATTTCATTCCTTGCATTCATTCTTGGGTCAATCTTGTGCATGACATATTTGACACATGCCATTCTAGACTAAAAAGAAAGGAACCTGAATCCTCCACCTCTAGGCCCTCATGAGAGAGGCCTTGCTCGGACCATCGGTTCCCTTTGGAATATCATTTGCACACCTTTAGGACCCACGAGTTTGAACTCTTAAGCATCCGGTCTATAGATGGTCCTTTCTTCTCAAATAATTCACCATATGTTAGCGAGATGGTTGAGCACTATAGCCTCGGTAAGTTAGTCTACTGCGATCACGATATCAATGAAGACTTACTTATCGAATTCTATAACAACCTACAACCCACTGAAGATAGGCTTATCTATAAATCTAGAGTAGCCAAAACTGATATCACTCTTACTCCAGCCATTTGGAGATCATTTCTAGGATGTAGAGAGTCCTCCTCTAACCTAGAATGCTATCCAACTCTTCCTGAAAATTTGGAAGGCTTTGACCTCAATTCCATCCACGAATCCTTATTTAGACATCCTAGAGATGAAGGAGTAAATTTGGTGTTGGCCCTAGCACTAATGGCTCCTGACAACATTTTATACAAAATCATTGTCGGATGCATTTTACCCATAGTCACCAAAGGGCAAGACAAAGTTAGGCCACATCATTTATTGACTCTCCACCTTCTCAAAATCCACCCTGATTTTAACATAGCCTTGAACATGTTTTTGTGTATTATCCATTTCTCCATTCCAGTCAAGAAAAAGGTTTATATGCCTTTTGGTCACATCCTCACATTCTGGTTAGAGTCACTAGGCATAAACACATCCAAGGGAAAAGTGAGGCAGGTGAAAAGGTTGGATTATATCCATTGGAGGAATTTGTCTCTAGCTGGCATGATTCACACGCGTACAGGAGAAATTCAATGGAAAGTTGGTCATCAAGGTGAGGAGCATAGGGATCTTGAGGAAGAACCTGCTCTTCCTGCTGAAGAACCACACCATCCAGATCCCAACCAAGCTAAACAATTAACCACTATCACGGAGCAGTTATCATAACTCCGTGAAGCACATGAGACGTTTGTGAACATAATCACAATAACGATATCAGATTTCCATCTACAAACCAACCTACGATTGACTCAAATCCGAGACACCCAAGATAAAATCATTCAAGAGCAGAAGGAAATCAAAGAGATCATGATCAGTTGGGGAAGTAGCTCGGAGGAACCTTCTACATCATCCCCCAACAAATAGAATCACGTTAATGATCTCAATTTGTGTCAATTCACCTAGGATGGCTGTACTATGAATGTTTGATTGTGTGTTTGAACTTCTAACTATGATTGTTCTTGTGAAACAGTTTTTGGAAAGTCAACTTTTGGTTCATTCTGTTTTCTGTTGTTGATTCTGTGTGGGTGAGTCGGTTAGTGTCTATCAAATTTCTTGTTGAATGTGCAATTCTTGTTAGCACCACCCGAACAACTCAAAACTGTTAGTGCAATCAACCCATGATATGGTTTTGATGTGTGTGGCAAAGGGTTTAAGTTAGGTTGTTATTGTGATTTGATATGTGTGTTGGAGTCTTGCAGGACTTAGTAATTCGCACATGGAGCCTTGGCGGGTTCACCACTCACAACCTCGTGCTTGAGTCGGAGAAGGAGCATTGCAGAGTCATGCGCTTGATGCTGCTGAGGGACCGCCGAACGAGATGACTTGAAGCGAAGCCAAGGAAGCAGACTTCAGAGGCAAGAGACACGAAGGAGCATTGCAGAGTCGTGCGCCTGATGCTGCAGAGGGACATGGCCGCGAACGAAGAGAGCTTTGGCAAGGGACTTCGAGTGAGATGAGAGAATGAGTGAATTGTAAGTAGCTCATTAGGTGAACTTGGCCGAATGGCTGAGTGTCGGAGGCTCGACTGCAAGGGTTGAGGTTTACCCGACCGCTGGAAGCTCAAACGAATGTTAAGTTTGAGTTTCACACGGCACCAGTCGACTGCCATGAAATGGAAATCGACTACTCTGAGTTGGATGGGGTTCAACTGGTATCCAAATGATGGGTTTTTGGCCCAGCAGTCGACTGCCATATGTTGGCAGTCGACTGCCAAGACCATCAGTCGATCTGATGGCGATCGAGTCAAGAGGGTTCGGGCCATAGAACCGCCAGAGCCGATCGCATCGACTACGAGGCATCAATCGACTGCCAAGGGTTTCGTTGGACTACAACGGTCGGGATCTGACATGTTTGGAAGCCGTTGTAGTGGCGACAGTCGACTGTCAAGGTCAGCAATCGACTGGTGGCGGTCAACGGGAAGAAATCAGCCCTCTCTATAAAAAGAGAGGGTGTGGGCTTTTGGATGGCTAATGCTTAAGTCCTAAATGTTCATCCAAGTGCCCCACAAGCTTTTAACTCCTTCTCCTAGTTTTTCTTTCATACTTATTGTAAGAAGGAGTGTTTGGATTGTAAGAAGGTTTACCTCCACCTTGCATTGGGGTAAAGGGAGAGACCAATAGTGAATTGGTTGCGGAGTGATTCACCGTGGACGAATCAGACCGTGGATTAGCGGCGAGGCCGTGAACCACGTTATATTCCTTTTGTTAGCATTGGTTTTATTCTTGTTGTTTTGATTTGCTTGTCTTGTTGTGTTTTCCATTGCGCTAATATTGTTTGTAGACAAGCGAATTCCACCATCGTAAGATTGAGGGCTATTCACCCCCCTCTAGCCGGCCACATCCACACTTCATCGATCCTACAAAACCTTGACTTCATCCCACCATTGTTAGTGCAATCATTTTGTGTGCACCTAATCAACCCTAAAAGAATGTTTGATTGAGGGGGAGCTACAGTTTGGGAAATCCACAGTATTAGTGGAAGCTTTCCATATATTTTATACCCCAAGCCCAACAATACCCTAAGATCTGAGTGTCGCCATGTTAGAATAACATTTCAAAACCATTTTAGAAAACCTTGGTGAAGTCAATCTTTTGATAGCAATCACTATTGGAAGAGTTGATACAAAAAGGGACCAAAACATTGAAATTTTCAAAAGTTGAGTTTTGTATCAAACTCACTATTTTATGGGTAAATTAATTTTCAAATATTTTTTACCCATTGTATTTGTGATAAGTAATGTACGTATAAAATTTCGTGATTTTTCAACTTACGTACATTGACTTATGCTTTTCGAAGTTCAGTTTCTAAAAACTGAAATTCAAAAATTTCAGTTATTAGTTGAGTGCCATCCATGGCAAAACCGCCTAGGCGACAGATCCACTGGCAAGAAATCGCCTTGAAGGTAGATCGCCTCGAGGCAGATCGCTCAGGGCAGATCGCTCGCTGATAAACTACCTCAAGCGAAACCGCTCGAGGCAAACCGCCTAAGGCCGCAAAAATGCCTCAAGGCGGATCGCCTGTGGCGTATAGCCCTGGCGGAAGGCAAAACTGCCTGGGCAAACCGCACGGGAGAACTACCCTGACGAAGAACTACCCTGGCAGAAAACTACCCTAAAACTCAGAGTTTCAGTCAACTAATGTATGTGTGGCAGTCGAATGACTACTGTCAAAATCAACTGCCTATGTTTTGAGCTCTCTAACCACTCCTAACCCTAAGATATGCTTTGGGAAGCATTAGAAAGGGTTAAAATTCATTGGTTATAGATTAGGAGGGTTGTCAAAATATTGTATCAAACTCAAGGTGAGGGAAAATTCAATGTTGAACCTTTAACCCTTAACCTTGATGGTTTAAAGCTCCTATAGTCTTAGGGACTTACCACGGACATTGTTGATGCAATGGTCAAGGGGGAGCAAATCCTTAGGAGGAACTATCCATCATGGGATGATGGACGTGTTTCTTCCTCATAAAGGGGTGAAATTGAAACACTTAGAATACCCAATTTGGATATGAGATGTTGACCTCCTTAGGGATTTTTTTTTTTATGTGTGACAAAGGGGGAGAGTATGGGTTTAAAGTTATTAGTGATATTTGTGATATTTGTGACGTTGCCTTTGTTTTTTTAACAAAGGGAAAATTTCTTCTCATGATATGAAATATTTCTGCAACTCATTTCTGATATGAAATATTTCTGCAACTTATTTCTGATATGAAATATTTTTGCAACTCATTTCTAATATGAAATATTTCTGCAACTCATGCTGAATTTTTGATATGAAATATTTCTACAACTCATGCTAAATTTTTTATATGAAATATTTCTGCAACTCATGCTAAATTTCTGATATGAAATATTTCTGCAACTCATGCTAAATTTTTGATATATTTTTGCATTTGAGATGAACTGAATTTATATCACCTAAACTTAAACCATGTTGCCAAACATCAAAAAGGGAGAGATTGTTAGTGCAATCAAGCCCATTGAATGTTTCAATGTTTAACAACAAGGTTTAAGTCAAGGAAATTGAAATATAGTTTGAGCTAGAGTGTAGTCAAGACATTACCTCAACTGATTCAAATCTAAGGTCACTAAGTTAGATGTTTAGAGTGACATTAGACCCATGGATGAGAAGTCCAAGCATAGGGAAGTCCAAGCTTAGGTCTTGGCATGGGAAGTCCAAGCATAGGACTTGGCATGGGAAGTCCAAGCATAGGTCTTGGCATGAGAAGTCCAACATGGGTTGGCAAGAGAAAGTCCAAGCTTGAGTCTTGGCAATCAAAAAATCCAAGGGGGAACCTTGGTAAAGGAAGAATACAAGCTGGCCGGAGGCCCGAGAGCTTGGTGATGGAGAGGGCATAGTGACGTGCTCATTCTCCATTGGAGTTAGAGAGGGGACAAGGAAGTGCTCGGTCTCTAGCTAGTGTACTCGTTAGTAAGAGAGGGCACAGTAACGTACTCGGTCTCTTACTAGGGTACATGGGCCCAATACTCTATAGGCAAGGAGGGCGTAGTAACACGCTCGTTCTTTGTCTAGGGTACTGGGAGTACTCGTTAGGCAAAGAAGGCATAGTAATGTGCTCGTTCTTTGTCTAGGGTACATGGAGTACTCATTAGGCAAAGAGGGCGTAGTAACGCGCTCGTTCTTTGTCTAGGGTACTTAGAGCATTCGTTAGTTGGAGAAGGCACTGTAACGTGCTTGGTCTCTTACTAGGGTGCTTGAAATGACAACTTACTAGGAAAGATACTCATGTGCTTCAAATATTTTTAGTATCAGTCGAGCCACCATGGGGTCAGCTCGACTGGCACTCTTGGACAAAGACACAGAATCAAGCTAGCTCGACTACCAGCTTGACTGCTCACTACGTATAGCACAGAACCGAGCCCAGCTCAACTGTGGGCTCGACTGCTCCAGGGCACTTTGTCGCCAGGGCAGATTGTCGCCAGGGCACTTTCACCAGGGTAGTTTTCAGTCGAGTCGATTTGGTAAGCGGCTCGACTGGTGGCTATGGAATCAGTCACAGAACCAAGCTCGGCTTGACTGCGGGCTCGACTGACAAGTATTTTCAAGCACAGACGCGAGTCATACTTGACTGCGGGCTTGACTGATAGGTATTTTTCGAGCACAGATGCAAGTTAGACTCGACTACGAGCTCGACTGATGAAGGCGGCAATGAGATGATTCCATTTTTAGTAAAGATGCAAATGCGCCGACTTCCGATTGAAGGAGCAGGCTCCGTTCTTGGCAAACCACCAGAAGTTGGAGGCAGTTATGGGGACAAGCTCAAGTGACCAAAGTTTGGTCGAGCGTAGTCTCTAGGGCTCCAACGGTGGAAGAGACGGCTATATAAAGAAGAAGATGAAATAGAGAGGAAGCTAGCATTTTTCAGCAGAACTTGAGCTTCAGTTTTTTATCTAAGTTAGAAAAGCTTCCAGTGATTCATTCTGAAGGAGAAGGAGTGTTAAAGCCTTGCTCTCATCTCACCTTCTCTCCAACAAGTGTTCCCAACTGCTGTCGATCACCTTCTTGCAAGCGCTACAACTCCATCTTCAACACAAGAAGCTGAACAGAAAATCTATAACTGGTTCTTAAGCTCTTAGCTTACTGATCTTCATTATCTTATTGTATTGTAAGCTTGTAAGAGGTGAAGTTTTCACCTCCGGAACCATTCCGATCATACATAGTAGACTTTCCTTTTGAGCTGCCCATGGAGTAGGAACTGCTGAGTTCTGAACCACGTAAATACCTGCGTTTGGTTGTGATTGTGTTTTGTGTTCTTATTTTTCTATTTCCACTGTGTAACCCTCTGTTTTGTAGTGAGTTTTGAGTTAGAATTTTTTAACTCGCTATTCACCCCCCCCTCTAGCGAGCCTCGATCCCAACATCTATGTCCAGGCAATAGATGATAAAGCTAATCGATCAAGGATACACCCAAGAGAGCATGATTCATTGTGCTAAAAAGAGAGATAGCATTGGTTCTAACTCAAGGTCGAGTTCTTTTCAACCCCGAGTGATTGATGGAGGTGCTGTAGGGAAATCTCGTATGCCAAATGGCATATGCGCAACGGAAAATAGGATCCCTTCCAAGTGATCCATGCGAAAGCAAACTCGTACAAAATAAATTTCTCTAAACCAAACCTATCTTATAGGAGAGGATTACCTTTGTTGCGTGCCCTTGTTAATCCCGCTTATCCCTTTAGTTTGTTGGATCTTTAGCACGTTCAAGTGTCCGTGCCTCTATACGTATCCACACGAGCACGCTCTTGTCTCACAAAAGAAAACTAGAGGAGCTCTCCTTTACTTCTTGCTAGAGAAGTCCCTAAAGGAGAGGAAGCTAGGGAAAAGAGAAGGGAAGAAGAAGACTACTCTTCTTGCTACTCACAAAAAACCACACAACAATAAGCTCTCAAGCTCTCTCCAAGCCTCAAGCTCCCAACAACCACACTCCACAACCACAACAACAATTGCTATGGAATGGCCGGCCACTTCATGGTCTTTTATAGGGTTGGAAAAACCCTTTCACCTCCTACCATTCAATGCAATCCATTGCATTGGGACATTTGTTTGGCCGGCCACTTAAGGAGACAAAACCATTTTGTTTCCTTCCACCTTATCTAGCTTAGGTGGATGCTTAGGTGGCATGCTTATGTGGCATGCTTATGTGGCATTCTTATGTGGCATTCATGCATGTTGATTTAATCTTATTAATTCAATTAAGCTTATGTTATCATATTGAATTAATCTTATTAATTCAATTAAGCTTATGTTATCATATTGAATTAATCTTATTAAATCAATAAGGTAACATATTGAATTAATCTCATTAAATCAATTAGCTAAAATTCTCATTAAGCTTAAAGTCCAAAAACCATTTTGTACTTAAGCTTATTCCCATATTATTCTAGTCAAACTAGAATACTCTAATTATCATGCTCTTTGTGTGTGACCCTATAGGCTCTCATAACGTTGGCAGTGGACCTAAACTCTTTTAGATACACAAGCAATGAGCGGCATCTAGCAATACATCATTGCTACCCAAGTTACGAGATAAGTCAAGATCCGACTAACCTTTCCGTGACTACTATAATATATGACCGTGTCCTTCTATCCTTGATATCAGATTGATCAATGAGGCATAGACCGTGTCATCCTCGATCAATCTATGTGTTTCTTGATCCCTGAGTAAACTAACTCAAACAAATGAGCTCAATATCTCATATTGACTCATTCGAGCATGGCCATGCATTTTAGTAGTTCTACTCAATCAAGGGGCCCACCGATATCACTCCCGTCATATGGAAGGGATAGATCCCATCTACATCACTCACATCCCTCCGCATAATTTGTTACATACCCAGTAATCGCCTTTATGGTCCACCCTGTTATGGGTGACGTTTGACGATACCAAAGTACATAACTCCTTATGTAGGGAACCGTAGTGACTTCAGGTCTAAGGACTATTCATACCAATAGTCACATGAGAAAGTTTATGACACTCATATAACGATCCATGAAACTTTCTCATGGCGGGTCAGTTCAGTATATATTCTCCAATATATACCCATGTGTCAACTCGATATCATATATCCATGACTTGTGAGATCAAGTCATCAATTGACCTACATGCTAGTCTTTATGTATTAATATTGCCCTTGCATATTAATACTCGACTAGGAACATTTAGGAAAGTGTTCTCTACAGCCTCTCATAATCAATTCTGCCAATTGATGTGCTGTAGATAAGAACCTACTTTTCTAGGGCATTATTATATTTACTATAGCTGGCACAAACAAGACATAAATATAATAACCAATCCTTTTGCCTTTATAGAATATGATACAAAATGTTCCCTATTCAACCATCACATGATTGGTTCTAGGGCTTTAACTAACAATCTCCCACTAGCATTAGTACCAATCACTATGATATCTAATACCTAGTGACCTAGTGTGACCATCATGCTTCCTCTGTGCCAAAGCCTTGGTCAATGGATCTGCGATGTTAGCTTCTGTCGGTACTCTGCATATCCTCACATCTCCTCTATCGATGATCTCTCGAATGAGATGGAAGCGCCGCAGTATGTGTTTGGTCCGCTGATGTGATCGAGGTTCCTTAGCCTGTGCAATAGCCCCATTGTTGTCACAGTAGAGGTCTATTGGATCTACAATGCTAGGAACTACCCCAAGTTCATGTTGGTGCAGTGGGCACCAAAGTCGAACCGGTATTTTGATTATGGCAAAAGGCTCAATAGTTAAGGGTATATTTGTTATCTTACGAGCTCAATTAAGTGTGCAGAAATGCTAAAGTTGAGCGGAAGGTCTGCGACACCCGGTGGGAACCGAGGTGGTCGGGCAACGCCAGAGGGACTTCGGAGGAAGCCGAGGTACTCGGGTGAAGACCGGAAGCGAGGCTACAAGGTAAGCTCGTGTGAAAGCGAAGCAAGGTCGTTAAGCGTAGATCCGACCCAATACCTCCAATGGAAGGTCTAGGTCGAGATCAGATGGTTAGAACCATCGTACTTTATATTTTAAGCTAACTTGTATCTGCGGTCAAAACCCTTTGACCGATGCGTCTACTACTAATCAATGCTAGTCTAGTTCCACCTCGAGAATCATTTGGACAGGGGGTGAATTTGGACTTGACTCGTGTTTTGGTACAAAGGGTGATGTGGCATCAAGGTGGACATCCAAACCATCACCAAGCTTGGACCTCATCCTTGAGTTGGCGTGAAGGCCTCCTTGAGGTGGCACAAGATGGTTGGCTCCCATGATGTGGCACAAGTTGGATGGCTTCTTCTTCTTGGCGTGAAGGCCTCCTTGAGGTGGCACAAGATGGTTGGCTCCCTTGATGTGGCACACGTTGGATGGCTTCTTCTTCTTGGCATGAAGGCCTCCTTGAGGTGGCACAAGATGGTTGGCTCCCATGATGTGGCACAAGTTGGATGGCTTCTTCTTCTTGGCGTGAAGGCTTCCTTGAGGTGGCACAAGGTGGTTGGTTGAAACACCTCATCCTTGTGTTGGGATAAGAACCTCACCTTGGACACTACCTATGTCTAAATTCATAGATCAATATCCATAAATAGACATGTTCAAGCCAAGCAAATAACAAGAATTCAAGAGCTCTCAACACGCCGTCGTAACTCCGCTACTACTACTCACATTTGCTACGACGAAGTCGCCACGACAACGAAAGCTACATCTTCTACTTATAAGAGTTGTCGGTATATTTATTTAAGTTCTACTTCTTTAAATTGTCTTTGTGCTTTAATCGTAACAAGGAAAGGGGGAGTGTCCCTTTGCCTTGATTTCTTTTTGTAATCGTTGCTCCTACCTCCAACGAGGAGGAGTGGTTTTAGTGAATTGCCCTCCGTACGTGATCAAGGATCACTAGGGCCGTGGATTAGCAATCGAAAGATTGTGAACCACGTAAAAATATCTTGTCTACTTTATATTTCCGCTGTGGACTCTCTACTTGCTTTTTACTTATTGCAAAAGTTTTTTAACGACATCGTATCGCTTATTCACCCCCTCTAGCGACACTTTCGATCCAACAATTGGTATCGAGTCGGGCGCTAAGATTCGGTGAAACCACCAATCTAGCTTTGTTTTCTTTTTTACAGATTTTTATTTATTTATTTCTGTTTTTCGTATAATTATTTCACTTGCTTATCTTCTCCTACATATAGAATTGCATTAGAGGCTTTAGGATCCGGATAAGGTTGTCCTTGGGTTAGATCCGAGTAAGGTTGTCCTCGGAACTTCAGCGACATTCGCATTTGATTGTTTATTTCTTTTGCAAGTTACATTTTATATATCTTTTTACTTCCCTACTAATCCAAGGCGAAAGTCTTGGAATATTCTTTCGTGTGTGTTTTGCAAGATTCTTTTTCGTTCTTCTTCTTGTTTTTAAATGGACCATCTCGAAGGGTTTAGCACACCGCCCCGTTTTACAACGGTAATGACTTTCGTTATTGGAAGGGTCGGATGGAATGCTTTCTTAAAACCCAAATCGAGATGTGGATCGTAATCAAACCGGTTTCACACTTCCTATTAATGAAGATGGTGAATCTTTGGGTTTACGATCAATGGTCAAATTCCATGAAAAACAAGTAGAAGCCGATGCCAAGGCAACTCAAATCTTGCAATGTGGGTTGTCAAGGAAGAGCTCAACCGCGTCGGCCCCTTCATTAGTGCAAAGGACTTATGGACCAAGCTAGTGGAACTACTCGAAGGCACCGACGACACGAAGGTATGTAAAAGAGATTTACTTTTAAATAAATTGTATAACTTGAAAATGCAGGAAAACGAGACCACAACTCAACTACATGCTCGTATCCAAGACATCGTCAACCAACTCCATGCCATCGGACAAAAGGTCGAGAATCGCGACCTTATCAGGTATTCTCTTAACTCGTTTCCTAGGACCACCTTGTGGGCATCCATGGTCGATGCCTACAAGGTCTCCAAGGACCTTTCTAAAATTAGGTTAGACGAATTGTTTTCGAACTTGAATTACATGAGCAAACTAACGTGGTCCGAGAAGAGTATTGCGTTAGTTGCGAGTTCCAAGAAGAAGAAGCCCGCAAGCAAGCCACCCCGAAGGAAGAAGACGAGTCCGAATCGGAAGTAGACTCCGAAATAGAATCCGAACTAGTCAATCTAGTTCGGAAGATGACCAAGAAAGCGCTAAACGCTACTTGGGAGGAGTTGTCGGAGGAAGAAGACGATATCCAAGCTCTAATGGCCAAGCCGACCGAGCACGACTCCGAAACCGAAGAAGAGTCCGAGTCCGAATCCGATGATGAGCTTCCATTCAAGACAAGCCACGGATCCGTATCCGGTTCAAAAGAATCATTAAGGGTAAGTCGGTCGTTACTTAATACTTTGTATGGTGCAATTAAATTTTTAAATAAGAAACTAGCTAAGTCCGAGTCCAAGGTCGAGACCCTAATTGAGGAGGTTAACCTTCTCAAACATGAGGTCTCCCTAACCTCTTCGACTACTCGTATTCAAGAGGAGGACTCAACTCAAGTTGAAAAGCTTGAAGTTGAGAACTCGCTTTTGAAAACACAAGTCGAAGACCTTAGGAACACGTTGGAAAGGTTCACTTTGGGATCCAAGGGACTTGACCTCTTACTTGGATCACAAAGGGCCGTGTACAACAAGGCCGGACTCGGGTTTAACTCAAATACAACCAATAAGTCATATATGTCTATAGTAAACCAACATAAGAAAAATGTCCAAGCATGGGTCCCTAAGACCACTTTGATTTCAACTTTAGGATCTAACATGTATTGGGTTCCCAAGGACCAAATTCACTATGTGAATAGACCCACTCGATTCAATGGTCCAGGGGGAGCCAATACAAAATGTATTTTGTTAAGTCTTAGAAATTGCATGCTTAGTTTTTCCTTTATTTTTAGAATGGTTAGATAGGACTCATAACCAACTAAAATCCTACAAAAGATTGAGCCTCGGGAGCCTCTTTTCAAAAATAAACCAACTAAAATCCTACGAAAGATTGAGCCTCGGGGAGCCTCTTTTCAAAAATAACTAGTTAGACCAAGACGTAGTCTCAAGTAAGTCGAGTTATCAATTTCTTGAAATTAGCTTTGTCTAAGGAAGTGGTCGTTGTTCCGATCAAAGAAGGCCTCTGTGCCTCGCCATGACCTGGAAGCTAATCTCTTGAAAAGATTACTTGATGAGCTTAGACTAAATCCGAATCTAACCTAATGTTGGTTAATTTAAATTCATTAAAATTAATCAAGTAAAATTGAAAGTCATCTCACAGTAACACATAGGAATAACATGTTTTGATCATGTAGATATTAGTGAGATGATTTAGGTTTAAAAACTTACAAACAACCCTTTAGTAATTCCATTGATCCTACACATAAGAGTCGAAGAAACCATTAATATAGTTTTCGACGAAGGACACGAACCCGTTCAATCCTTAACAAAACCAACTAGCAAATCAACTTATAGCGAACCCGACTCTGATCTTGAACTTGAATCTCGTCCTAACCCAAGTCATCCTATCGACCAAGTGATAGATGACTCTAACCCAAGTCAAACTAGAACTCACCCAAGTCATCCTATCAATCAAGTTATAGGTGATCCAAATTTAAGGGTTCGAACTAGAGCTTCATACCGAAACCTTAGTCAAATCTCGTTAATTTCCAAAATCGAACCCAAAACTATTGAACAAGCACTTCTTGATCCCGACTGGATTATTGCTATGCAAGAAGAGCTAGCTCAATTCACTAGAAATGAAGTCTGGGAATTAGTACCACCACCTAAAGAAAAATCAATTATTGGTGGGTATTTCGAAATAAACTTGATGATAAAGGTGAAGTAGTTAGAAATAAAGTCAGGTTAGTCGCAAAAGGGTTTAGTCAAGTCGAAGGTTTAGATTACGATGAGACCTACGCCCCCGTAGCAAGACTAGAGTCCATCCGAATGTTGTTAGCATATGCTGCACATCGAGGTTTTAAATTGTTTCAAATGGATGTCAAGTCAGCATTTTTGAATGGATACATTAAGGAAGAAGTTTACGTCAGTCAACCTCCCGGATTCGAAAATCTAGATAAACCTGACCATGTCCTTAGACTTAAGATTTGAAACATTTATACTGGTAGAAACAAAGGTAAAGAGAGATATAGTAGATTTTGTCATCGATGTTTAGTATGCCAAGAGTTAGTGCAAGAGGAAGCGACATTGCGTTGCCTTATCTACCACCGAATACGCTATCGATGGGTGAGTGTGTCTCTCAGCTCCTGTGGATGAAGCACACTCTCCAAGACTTTAGCTTAATCTTTAACAACATTAAAAGTTAGGTATGTGCGTAATAGAGTAGGATTTAAATTTTTCTATATATGTACTCTATTTTTGCTTCTTTTTATGAAATTAGCCTAAGTCTTACCTTAGAAATCATATTGGGAACTTGCTTGGACTTACAAACCCTAAAATATATTTACAAACTTTTTGAGTTAAGGCAAAAGGGGGAGAAAGTCACAAAAGTAACCAAAATTAACCAAAATTAAAGGGGAAGAAAGTAAACAAAATTATTACCTTTTATATTAAGTAATTCCGTTTACTTAAGCAACTATTAAGGGGGAGTAAAAATTATTTTTCAAGAACTCACCTTCGGTCAAGGGGGAGGTTACCTCAAAGGGGAGAACTTGGAACAATAATATTTCTCACTCATACTTAATCATTATGCTAGCTCATTCATACTTAATCATTATGCTAGCTCATTCATATTTAATCATTATGCTAGCTCATTCATATTTAATCATTATGCTAGCTCATTCATGCTTAATCATTATGCTAGCTCATTCATATTTAATCTTTATGCTAGCTTATTCATGCTTAATCATTATGCTAGCTTACTGTTATGCTTAATTTTTCCTTAACTTTTGTGTCGGTTTGCCATGAATCAAAAAGGGGGAGATTGTTGGTGCAGTGGGCACCAAAGTCGAACCGGTATTTTGATTATGGCAAAAGGCTCAATAGTTAAGGGTATATTTGTTATCTTACGAGCTCGATTAAGTGTGCGAAATGCTAAGTTGAGCGGAAGGTCTGCGACACCGGTGGGAACCGAGGTGGTCGGGCAACGCCAGAGGACTTGAGGCCGAGGTACTCGGGTGAAGACCAGGGCGAGGCTACAAGGTAAGCTCGTGTGAAAGCGAAGCAAGGTCGTTAGCGTAGATCCGACCCAATACCTCCAATGGAAGGTCTAGGTCGAGATCGGATGGTTAGAACCATCGTACTTTATATTTTAAGCTAACTTGTACTGCATTAAAACCCTTTGACTACCGCTCTACTACAATCATTGCTAGTCTAGTTCCACCTCGAGAATCACCGGACAGGGGTGAATTTGGACTTGACTCGTGTTTTGGTACAAAGGGTGATGTGGCATCAAGGTGGACATCCAAACCATCACCAAGCTTGGACCTCATCCTTGAGTTGGCGTGAAGGCCTCCTTGAGGTGGCACAAGATGGTTGGCTCCCATGATGTGGCACAAGTTGGATGGCTTCTTCTTCTTGGCGTGAAGGCCTCCTTGAGGTGGCACAAGATGGTTGGCTCCCATGATGTGGCACAAGTTGGATGGCTTCTTCTTCTTGGCGTGAAGGCCTCCTTGAGGTGGCACAAGATGGTTGGCTCCCATGATGTGGCACAAGTTGGATGGCTTCTTCTTCTTGGCGTGAAGGCTTCCTTGAGGTGGCACAAGGTGGTTGGATGAAACACCTCATCCTTGAGTTGGGATAAGAACCTCACCTTGGACACTACCTATGTCTAAATTCATAGATCAATATCCATAAATAGACATGTTCAAGCCAAGCAAATAACAAGAATTCAAGAGCTCTCAACACGCCGTCGTAACGCCGCTACTACTACTCACATTTGCTCTGACGAAGTCTTGCCCAGCAGCTACATCTTCTACTTATAAGAGTTGTCGGTATATTTATTTAAGTTCTACTTCTTTAAATTGTCTTTGTGCTTTAATCGTAACAAGGAAAGGGGGAGTGTCCCTTTGCCTTGATTTCTTTTTGTAATCGTTGCTCCTACCTCCAACGAGGAGGAGTGGTTTTAGTGAATTGCCCTCCGTACGTGATCAAGGATCACTAGGGCCGTGGATTAGCAATCGAAAGATTGTGAACCACGTAAAAATATCGTGTCTACTTTATATTTCCGCTGTGCACTCTCTACTTGCTTTTTACTTATTGCAAAAGTTTTTTTAACGACATCGTATCGCTATTCACCCCCCCCCCTCTAGCGACACTTTCGATCCAACAGTTCACTGATGAACTTGCGGAGCCAAACAGCCTCCTTTCTTTGCATCGTGATCTTTGCAATATACTCGGCTTCATTGTAGAATCGCAAGCGTGTGTCCTTCGAACTCTTCCACTCACACTCCACCATTCGTGCAAAACACGTACTCGATTGCGATCTATAGTCATCCTTATGCATTGGAAGCTTGCATCACCGTAACCCTTACAGATTAGCTCCTCGTTGCCTCGAATATCGGGAAATATTCTTTCGTTCTTCGTAAGTACTTAAGAATATTTTTATTGCTATCCGATGACTTTCACTGGATTTGGTCGTATCTACTCGTCATGCTCAAAGCATACGAGAGGCGTCGAGGCAGTACAAAGCATGGCGTACATGATAGACCCTATAGCGATGCATAAGGGATCTTATCCATGCGATCTCTCTCCTCCTTAGAAGAGGGACATTGAGTCTTGAAAGACTCACACCATGTGATAAAGCGAAACCCTTTCTTAGAATTTTGCATAGCAAAGCGATCTAGCACTTTATCGATGTATGTACTCGACTTAGGCCAAGTAATCTTCTAGATCTATCTCTATAGATCTTGATGCCTAGAATATAGGCGGCTTCACCTAAGTCCTTCATCGAGAAACAATTCCCTAACCACATCTTCACAGACTGGAGTGAGGGAATATCATTTCCGATGAGAAGTATGTCATCTACATACAAGACAAGAAATACAACTGTGCTCCCACTATTTCTCTTGTAGACACAAGGCTCATCTTCATTCTTGATGAAACCAAACTCTTTGATTGCATCATCGAATAGAAGATTCCAGCTTCGAGAGGCTTGCTTTAGTCCATAAATGGACCTTTGCAGTTTGCATACCTTTCCAGGATGCTTTGGATCTTCAAAACCCTCAGGTTGTGTCATGTACACATCCTCGAGTAGCTTTCCATTCAGAAAAGCGGTTTTGACATCCATCTGCCAGATCTCATAATCATGGTAGGCTGCAATAGCAAGTATGATCCGAATGGATTTAAGCATCGCAACTGGTGAAAAGGTTTCTTCATAGTCAATACCATGAATTTGTTTGAATCCTTTAGCCACCAATCTACCTTTATAGGTATGCTTATTACCATCCATGTCAGTCTTTACTTTAAAGACCCACTTACACCCAATGGGTTTTACCCTTCAGGTGGATCAACCAAAGTCCATACTTGGTTAGTGTACATGGATTCCATTTCGGATCTCATGGCCTCTAGCCATTTCTCGGAATCTGGGCTCATCATAGCTTCTTGATAGGATGTAGGCTCGTCAAGATCGACAAGCAATACTTCACCATTGTCAGTCAAGAGAAAAGAATATCTCTCGGGTTGACGACGGATCCTATTAGATCTACGAAGAGGTTGGTCTACTTGAACAGGTGTTTGCTCCACAACTCTTTGGGCAACAAATTCCTCATCCACAACACTTTGTGGTTCCTGTTCATTTTCCATCGAAGCCTTAGTGTTATCATCATCTTGAACTTCTTCAAGATGAATTTTACTCCCACTAGTATTTCTAGAAATAAATTCTCTTTCTAGAAAGACAGCATTTCTGGCAACAAACACCTTGCCAAGTGTGGGATTGTAAAAGCAATATCCCTTAGTTTCCTTGGGATATCCTACAAACTAACACTTATCTGATTTGGGTCCTAGTTTATCCGAGACTTGGCGTCTAACGTAAGCTTCACAACCCCAAATCTTTATAAAAGACATTTTGGGACTCTTCCTCGGTCCATATCAGTATATGGTGTCTTTTCTACGGCTTTTGATGGAACGCGATTAAGTGTGAAAGCTACTGTCTCTAAAGCTAAACCCCAAAAGGAAGTAGGTAGATCGATCGGCTCATCATTGATCGTACCATATCTAATAGAGTACGATTTCTCCTCTCGGATACACCATTCCATTGTGGTGTTCGGTGGAGTGAGTTGGGATATTATCCCACACTCACCAGTGATCACGAAACTCTTGACTAAGGTATTCACCACCTCGATCTGATCAGTAGCTTAATACGCTTACCAAGTTGGTTTTGTACTTCATTCTTGAATTCTTTGAACTTTTCAAAGGATTCGACTTATGTCTCATCAAATATAAGTAGCCAAATCTACTCATATCATCGGTGAAAGTAATAAAGTACTTATAGCCTCCTCTGCCCGACATTGAAAGGGCCACATACATCGGTATGTATGAGTCCTAACAAATCCGTCGCTCTCTCGCCATGTCCACTAAATGGAGTTTTAGTCATCTTTCCTAAAGACAAGACTTCGCATACCTCATATGATTCAAAATCAAATGAGTCCAATAATCCATCTTTATGGAGTTGGGATATGCGTTTTTCATTTATGTGACCTAGGCGTGATGCGAGAGATATGTAGTTCAAATCATTCGATTTGAACCGTTTGGTATTTACGTTATAAATTGGGTTATCTAAATCTAGAACATAGAGACCATTCATAAGTGGTGCATTACAATAGAACATTTCATTTAAATAAATGGAACAACATTTGTCCTTTATTATAAAAGAAAAGTTTTTCTTGTCTAAACAAGATACGTAAATTATGTTCTTTGTTAATGCGGTACATAGAAGCACTCCTCTAGTTCTAAGATAAGCCCGGTGGGCAAAGACAAAGAATATGTTCCTACACTCTGGCAAGAACTTTGCGCCATTGCCTACTCGTAGGTCCACTTCACCCTTTGCCATTATTCTACTATTTCTCACTCTCGCACATTAGTACAAATGTGAGATGCACATCCGTATCTAATACCCATGTAGAAGAAATAGATAGATTAACTTCTATAACGTGTATACAGGCGTAAGTCCCACTTCTTGTTCTTTACTTCCTCAAGGTAGACTTTGCGATTCCTTCCGGTGTCGATCTCACCGCAATGGAAGCGATCCCTTCCTTAGGTACTTTACCTTTACCCTTTGAAGTGGATGAATTGGCCTTGCCTTTGGCTTAGGTCTTACCCTTGCCTTTACTTACCTTTGTCCTTCTTGACCATTAGTACATTACTAACTTTCTTCTTGAGATTTGGTTGTGATTCTCAACATCTTTGAGAATCTCAGCAAAGGTTTATCAATTTCATTCATGTTATAATTCATGACGAATTGATTGTATGCTTTCGGCAAGCGATTGCGAGGATAACATCGATTGCCAATTCTTGGCTTAGTGGAAAACCTAGTCTTTGAGGTTCTCAACGCGTACCCAATCATTTTGAGTCGTGAGTTCCTACAGTGTTCCTTCTTGCATCTTGCATGCAAAAGAGCCTTAGACACTTCAAAACGCTCGTGCCTAGCTTGTCCTTGATATAGTTGTTTCAAATGCTCAACCATATCATAGGCATCCATGTTCTCATGCTTCGAGCTCGAGTTCATGGTGGCAAGCATAAGACATGACACATCTAATCGTCATCTTGATGCTTCTTATAAGCATCCTTTTTGACGAGTGGCGCATGGGCGGGTGTTTGAGGGTAGAGCTGCTCTAGGACATATAGTTTGCGTTCTTGCTTGAGGATAATCCTCAAGTTCCTATACCGATCAAGAAAATTTGCTCCATTGAGCTTGTCCTTCTCAAGGGCGGATCGCAAGTTGAGGGTGCGGCGTGTTAGATGACATGGTGATCTACAACATTAAAAATGCAAAGTTAAGTATCATACCTAAATCATTTAATTGGGCCTTTAATTAAATGAGGCTCCCACTAAATTCTCATAGCTACTATTTAGCTATAAATTTATATGGGATAAAGATCCACATCATAATTGTCTTGAGTTAGCTTTGGCTAATCGCCCAAGGCGTAGTATAATTAGGTAGGCAATCTTTTGCCAATTACATCTGATGTAACTCTTTAATAGCTTTGGTTAAGTTTTAGATTAGTTTAGTGTTTATTCCTAAACCGACTTCGGTGTGGCGAGGCACGGGCCTTCTTGGATATCGAACAGCGACCACTTCTAAGACAAAGTCGATGTTGAATCACACAAAACTAATGTTAACACTTATGTTCAAAGCTAATATATGCCTCTACTTTCTTAACCAATTAAGAAAACACTTAATTAAGTCTTAACCAAGACTGATAGCGGGACATCACGATTGTCCACTCGCACCCCTCCAAGATAAAATGCATTGCTTTGCTTTGGCAAACCCAATAACAAATGATCGAGGAAGTAGTGAGTACCAACTTTGGTAGGCATATCGTTTAGACTTATTAAGAAATAAACATGTATCATATACAAGCTAAACTAACATGCATCAAATACATATTAAATGCATCACATACATATTAAACTAAGCGTGTCATGGTTATGGCCCTTATTCTACAATCTTCTCAAGCCAATGAAAAGATTGATTGGTCAACCTAGGGATAGCATCTTCTCCTAAGTGCTTCCTTTTGGTTGTCTTGTGTGTTGACTTCCTCCTTGTAACCTCATCTTCCAATGGACCCTCCATCCTTGTTTTGTACATTACAAAAGGAGAAATACTCGAGTTACATTCGAGTCTAAAACTAATTTTACAACAAGAATATTAGGAGAAAGGCCACGACACGCAGCCGTATTAAAATTACAACACACAATCACAAACTTTTGGGACTAGACCATAACCATGCACCATGTCATTTTAACTTTTAAAAGACATTGGATATTTTATTATGTTTGAAAATTTGCTAATGCAATTATCAACTCATAATAAAATTTATCCTACTTCTATATCATATATAAAATAGAGAAAACCTATTTTTATCGATCTTTCATAAGTGGCTCTGATACCCTTTGTAGGGAAATCTCGTATGCCAAAATGGCATATCTTGCCTTGAAGAAAATAGGATCCCTTCCAAGTGATCCATGCGAAAGCAAACTCGTATAAAATAAATTTCTCTAAACCAAACCTATCTTATAGGAGAGGATTACCTTTGTTGCGTGCCCTTGTTAATCCCGCTTTTCCTTTCGGTTTGTTGGATCTTTAGCACGTTCAAGTGTCCGTGCCTCTATACGTATCCACACGAGCAAGCTCTTGTCTCACAAAAGAAAACTAGAGGAGCTCTCCTTTACTTCTTGCTAGAGAAGTCCCTAAAGGAGAGGAAGCTAGGGAAAAGAGAAGGGAAGAAGAAGACTACTCTTCTTGCTAGCCTCACTCACAAAAACCACACAACAATAAGCTCTCAAGCTCTCTCCAAGCCTCAAGCTCCACAACCACCTCCACAACCACAACAACAATTGCTATGGAATGGCGGCCACTTCATGGTCTTTTATAGGGTTGGAAAAACCCTTTCACCTCCTACCATTCAATGCAATCCATTGCATTGGGACATTTGTTTGGCGGCCACTTAAGGAGACAAAACCATTTTGTTTCCTTCCACCTTATCTAGCTTAGGTGGATGCTTAGGTGGCATGCTTATGTGGCATGCTTATGTGGCATTCTTATGTGGCATTCATGCATGTTGAATTTAATCTTATTAATTCAATTAAGCTTATGTTATCATATTGAATTAATCTTATTAATTCAATTAAGCTTATGTTATTATATTGAATTAATCTTATTAAATCAATAAGGTAACATATTGAATTAATCTCATTAAATCAATTAGCTAAAATTCTCATTAAGCTTAAAGTCCAAAAACCATTTTGTACTTAAGCTTATTCCCAAATTATTCTAGTCAAACTAGAATAGTCTAATGCCTCTAATTATCATGCTCTTTGTGTGTGACCCTATAGGCTCTCATAGCGTTGGCGGTGGACCTAAACTCTTTTAGATACACAAGCGATGGCGGCATCTAGCAATACATCATTGCTACCCAAGTTCTGAGATAAGTCAAGATCCAGACTAACCTTTAGTGACTACTATAATGTATGGCCGTGTCCTTCTATCCTTGATATCAGTTGATCAATGAGGCATAGGCCGTGTCATCCTCGATCAATCTATGTGTTTCTTGATCCCTGAGTAAACTAACTCAAACAAATGAGCTCAATATCTCATATTGACTCATTCGAGCATGGCCATGCGTTTTAGTAGTTCTACTCAATCAAGGGGCCCACAGATATCACTCTCGTCATATGAGAGGGATAGATCCCATCTACATCACTCACATCCCTCCGCATAATTTGTTATATACCCGATGTCGCCTTTATGGTCCACCTGACACGGGTGGCGTTGTGATACCAAAGTACATAACTCCTTATGTAGGAAGTAGTGACTTCAGGTCTAAGGACTATTCATACCAATAGTCACATGAGAAAGTTTATGACACTCATATAACGATCCATGAAACTTTCTCATGGCGGGTCAGTTCAGTATATATTCTCCAATATATACCCATGTGTCAACTCGATATCATATATCCATGACTTGTGAGATCAAGTCATCAATTGACCTACATGCTAGTCTTTATGTATTAATATTGCCCTTGCATATTAATACTCGACTAGGAACATTTAGGAAAGTGTTCTCTACAGCCTCTCATAATCAATTCTGCCAATTGATGTGCTGTAGATAAGAATCTACTTTTCTAGGGCATTATTATATTTACTATAGCTGGCACAAACAAGACATAAATATAATAACCAATCCTTTTGCCTTTATAGAATATGATACAAAATGTTCCCTATTCAACCATCACATGATTGGTTCTAGGGCTTTAACTAACAGGTGCATCAAGCATCTTGATTAATTTTTATCATAAGATGTGATCCCTCCTTTTTCTAAATCATGACAAGGAGAAATTGAGCCCTAAAATATGTTAGAACCTATACGCCCGCTGAGGAGGGGGTGAATAGCGTTTTGATTGTTGATAGAAATTGTTCGTGTTTGATCGTATACAATCTTGTTAGCACAGCGGAATAATAATAGCAAAGAGAAATAACAAGATACACAATCACAATGCACAAATATAACGTGGTTTGGAACCTCAAGGTTCCAACTCCACGGATTGGGCTTGAAAGAGCCCTAGCGATGCAAACACACACCACTAATCAAATACTCATTCTCGACAACAAGTCAGAGGCGGAGAAACCTCTTACAAGTGATTACACTAAGTAATACAAGGTAAAACAAGCAAATACAAGATGAATATACAAAACAACGTAAAGAAAACTTTACAATTATTTCTTTGGAATGCTTGTTGTTGATTGCTTGAACCATGCTTGAAGACCCTAATTTGTACCAGCAAATCGCCTCAAAGATGCTCAAGAAATCACTGTCAAATCCCTTCCTTCGTGCTCCTTTTAAAACTGCAATTCGGGCTGGATTTTGCCTAGCAGTCAACTGATCGAGACCATCAGTCAACTGCTCCTATAGCCATTGTGAGACAATGACATGAGCCACGTTGGATAAGTTCCAACAGATAGACCATCAGTCGACTGATCATGCCCATCAATCGACCGATCGAGTCATCACTCGACTGTCAAACCCTAATAGTCGACTCGAAAATATTCTGTTCCCGAAAACTCGACCAGTAGTCGACTGATCACCATAACAGTCGACTGCTCAGGCCATTAGTCGACTATCAATATTGATAGTCGATAGCCAAGGTATTTTCTGCAATCGAACACCAGTCGACTCACATCAGTCAACTGATAATCATACCAGTCGACTGATAAACCTCATCCATGAGGTTTAACACCAAGTATGATGCCCTCATACTTGCTAGACCACCCATAGCCTAGACCTAAGCCTTCTAGCCACCTTCGTCAGCCTCACGCCTATCGGATCCCTCCAAGTCATTCACGACTTGTTCATCCATACGCTAGCTTTCAAGTGCTTCCATCAGCTATTGTCATGCTAATGTGATCTACACTGCCAAGGCACATTGGACTTACACTGCCAAGACTCCGCTTAGACTTTACGTCACCAACCATTGGACTTATGCTGCCAAGACTCCACCCTTGGGCTTTACGCCGCCAATAGCACCCCTTGGACTTTCCTTGCCAACCCATGTTAGACTTTCCATTTGTCAAGACTCAAGCTTAGACTTTCCCTTGCCAAGACCCATGCTTGGACTTTCCGTGTCAACCCATGTTGGACTTTCCCTTACTAAGTGTCCCACTTAGACTTTCCATGCCAAGTACACAAGACTTAGACTTTCCATTATATGGGCAACCCCTTATCAACCATATAGTCAAACAATAGTCAAACCATCCTCAAACATCCAAAATACTCCTTGAGTCAAACTCGAGTCTGGTCAATCATTACCTGGGTCGATTGCACCAACAATCTCTCTAAACCATTGTCAAACATCAAAACACTACTCGAGTCTGGTCAATCGTGACCTGGACCTATTACACCAACAAAATAAATATTTCAATGCCTTCATGGCCCCCTAACATGGATATCTTTTATTTTGGATCAGGACGAGGTGTAAAGGAATTCCTAGAGGATACCACGACCTACTTGTGGTCACCACCACGAGCGTGGATCATTCCATGGCTCAACACAGGACCTCCATTAGGGACCACGACCTACCCGTGTTCCCTACCACAGTCGTAGTCCTCACCATGGCATAACTGTGGACCAGTCCACAACTATGGTTCCCACCACAGTCTAACCGTAGACTAGGCCACGACTATAATGCACTATCGTCGTTATTTAGAATTTCATTAATATTTTATTATTAATTTTATTTATTTTGAATTTTAATTTAATTATAATTTTTTCGCCGCTATTTAGAATTTCATTAATATTTTATTATTAATTTTATTTATTTCGAATTTTCATTTAATTTTAAGTTTTCGTCACTCTTTAGAATTTCATTAGTATTTTATTATTAATCCTATTTATTTTGAATTTTTATTTTATTTTATTTTATTTAGTTTTAAAATTTTATATTTACTTTTATTTTTCGTTAAGAAATTTTTGATTTAGTTTATTTGTTTTTTTTTAACTTTCTTACTTGTTAAGAAATTTATGTTATAGTTAGTTTATTTTTTTAGCATTAAGAAACGTTCTCTTTCTAAGCCTATTTAAACATAGGTTTAGGCTTTGTAAGATATTCAGTTTTGATTAATAATATTTCTTTTTGTTTAAACTAAGAGGTATTGCTCTTTTGTTGGTGAATTCCCCCTCTTCTTCGATTCTCTCTGTCCCCTCTATTCTAACCTCATGTATGGAAGGCTTTTAGCGCCGCCCTGCTGCCCCGCCTGTGTCAATCTACCAAATTTAGACATCCTATGAGGAGCAAAAGGCAAGCCTTCATAGGGTGTTGGTGTGATAGTGTCAAATCTCCTTGTCGATAGGAACAAAGGAGATTTGACAGAATCATCCAACCCTACAAGGATTATACCTTATATATAGTTTGTGGCTTTCTTTATGTTATTTGCCTATTAATAATAACATAAATAGAAAAATTCTCTTAATAGAATGAGAATTATTCTCCTAATGACACAAAAAAAAATCATATCCAATAATTCAAATCCACAAATTTAATTAGTTCACCTTATCGGATTTCAACCGATGAGGTACAATCGAATACGTTACTTAATCAATATATAAGCCCACCAAAATATAAAATTAAATCCAATACAAGAAACCTCTTATAATATCTAATTTACAAAATGAAAAAGTATGCATAAGAAATCTTTTATTGGTAATTACATTGATTGATAGTTAAGTCAAATACCCCAATTGACTCAAAAATCCCTTGTATGCGAACTTCAATATAACAGTCGATTGATCCTTAAGGCAGTCGATTGGTGATATACTAGTCGAGTGTCTTAATTGATTCACAAACTTTCTGTTCAAAATTTTAAACTTACCAATCGATGGATATACACTACAAAAAAACTGATTTTTGGCGATGAATTTTGCAACGAAATTTACAAAAAAAATTCATTGCAAAATTTTTTTGCAACGAAAAATTTTTCGTTGGAAATAATTCGCCACAAAATTCTGCAATGAAAAAATAAAATTCTTTGCCAAATTGCAACGAATAATTATTTCGTTGCAAGATTCGTTGCCAAATTTGGCGACGAATAAATGTTTCAACACCAATTTGGCGATGAAAATAAGATTCGTCGTAAATTTTTACAACAAATAATATTTTTCGTCGTCGAATTCTGTGACGAATAATTATTTTCGTCGCCGAATTTCACGATGAATAATTATTTTTGTCGTCGAATTCGACGACGAATTATACTTTCGATGCCAAATTAGCGACGAATAAATTTTTTCGTCGCCAAATTTGTGACCAAATATTTATTCGTCGCAAACTCTCGCATGCATCTTCACCCCAATACAATAAAATTTGGCGACGAATATATTTTTCGTCGCAACTTTTGTGATGAATTTTTATTTTCGTCGCCAAATTTGCAACGAAAAAAATATTCGTCGCCAAAATCTGATGAACGGGATTAACAAATAAAATTAAATTTGGTGACGATATTTTTTTCGTTACAAATTTGGCGACGAAAATAAAAATTCGTCGCAAAAAATTTTACTATCAGTCGACTAATGTATTTATCAGTCGATTGATTGTGCGACCAGTCGGCTACCAGACATTCTATGAGTTGCTACAAGATATGGCGATCGTCACGGCTACGAACCGCTCAGAATCGCATAGCATCAATGATCGATAATGTTTACCAGTCGACTAATGCCCAAAATATTTTTGGATTGCACAGTTTCTCACGTATTAGTCAACTGAATGTTTACATCAGTCGACTGATACATATAATTTTGCAACGAAAAATGCATTTTCGTTGCAAATTTGGAGAAAAATGAAAAAAAAATATTTTAAATTAATCTTTTTTTTTTCTGTTTTACAACAAACACACAACAATATTAACACAATTATACAACAAACAATAATATGGACATCAAACAAATTTATACATATAACAAATACATCCAAAGGTCTACCGTACCATTATCATCTAGTAACATTTAAATACAACAAACTTATAAAAACATAAATATTGTATATGGCATAAGTCAAGTAGCTAACAATTAAACTTTTAGCAATACAGTCAAAGATAACCATCATCATCACCATCGTCATCAAAAAATACATCATCATTGTCTTCATGACAGGGATCAGGCGGAGGAGGAGCAAAGCCAGATGAAGGAAGTTGGTTTGAGCTAGACGTTAACTAAAGATGTTGCATAATAAACATTTGTTGCCTTTGAAATTTGTCCATCTTTTCATTTAAGTCTTGAACTTTCTGAGCGTTCTCTTTCGATTCAGTTTCCTTCTGCGCTAGTAACTCTCTCAAATGATTAACCTCTTCGATTAATTGAATAACTTAGGCTTTTGATGCTAAAGAGGATGAAGAAGAAGCACCAGGGACTCTATAGGATCGGCTCAAAGAGCCGAGTCCAAGTATTCTTCCACTTTTTGGTCCTCCAGATGCTTCGAGCCATAAATTTATATTGCTAATAGATGGCTCCGATTCGACTCCATCATCACTTGCTCCCGAATTTCTTTGTGAAAGTTCATCGTATTTCTCCTATTGTGAAAGAGAAAAAATTAAATAGTAACATAAGAAATTAAAATTTTACAATAACACACCTTTATTGTTATAGCTCTTTCCCCACTCCATGTTTTATCCTTTTCTTGGAATGTACGGGTGAAAGTGTCAATAAATAATGGCTCAGTTCCCATCTCCTTGGCCTAAATAAATTAAACAGTTAATATTTATAAAATAGTGAGTATTAGATTACAAAACCAAAAATTGAAAATACTCACCAATCGATGTTTATGCTCATCGATATTTATGGATCCTCCCACATACATGGCAGACATAATGCCGGAGTTACAATTCTGATTTTGCTTATTCTGTTCACTCCTCCACTTACTTTCATCTGATCCCCAATGCGCAATAATTTTATTCCAATTCTCCTCGGTTATACAATGTGATTTTTTATTTCTAGTTTTGGCATGATTTAGTATGTTTCTAATATGATCACCACACTTTTTCTTAAAAATCCTCCTAATCTCTAGTGTTTCACTCTCCTCCCAAATAAATACCCACTACAGTAGAGGAAAATAAAAATTGATTATATTAACTATAATTTCATATACTAAATGATTGAAATAAGTTACCTTAAACTCATTCCACCACAGAACTTTAATTTCTTACGGCGTGCTTGTATAAGTCATAGAAGCGCCGACCC
Organism: Wurfbainia villosa; assembly: GCA_025175895.1. NCBI lineage: Eukaryota > Viridiplantae > Streptophyta > Magnoliopsida > Zingiberales > Zingiberaceae > Wurfbainia > Wurfbainia villosa. The sequence goes on along the minus strand of CM045998.1, from coordinate 41,691,883 downwards.
AATGGTTATTCACTATTTTATTCACCTCGTTAATAACATGTACAGAATTTGTAAATCTAACACAAACCAAAAACAAACCCCGTTATATACTTTTTAAAAAACATAGTGTATTAAAATTTAAATATAAATATTCTAAAACTTGAATACTTATGAATCTCCGCGCGGAGATATAAACTCTCTCGTATCTTCCCTCTCCACGAGTGATTGTTGTACTGGGGAAGAAACATTAGCAGGTATATGTTGAGAATCAGAGGATCTTGCAACTGGGGAAGAGGTGGAGGGCACATTTCCTGCAAGAGCATCAGAATGTGCGGGTGCTGAAGCAGAGGAAGACAGTGATCTTCCATCACTACTACGTCTATGACCGCCACGTCAAAACTAACAATCATGATTATTAAAAGAATATTACAGAAAAAAAAAATACAGTTGCATATCGAACTATTAATTTGAAAAATATGAAAATATTACCATATTCATAGCAACTGGATGACCCTAAATAAAAAAAATCATTAGCATATCAAATATATGAAATTTCGAATAACACAGTCAATTAAAACATAATTGGTATTCAATAAATTAAAAGGTAAATTACCAATAATTAGAAATCGAAGTCTGCAATAAAATTTTCGACCTAATAATGCGTCTAATCATCATCGTCAATGTCATCGTCATCGTCATCCTCATCCTCATCCTCACCATTGAAATCTTCATCTTCATACTCATTCAGTTCACTTGCATCAACGTCTATTGTAAAATACGGTAAAAAAAAAATGGATTAACTCCTTTAATTAATTAGGATTAATTAGTGGGCTAATGGGGTTAATTATCTAATTGGGCTTTGGGCTGAATTGAGCTGGGCTGAAATTGGGCTGATTATTGGATTAATTGGGCTTGAATCCATTGGGCTAAAGAAATGGGCTTAAATCGAATTGGGTTAAATCAGATTGGGTTTGAACCGGTTCGATCGAAACCACCCGTATAAGCTGATCGCGATTCTGTGATCGCTGTTTATTCTTTCTCCGTTTCTTCATCGCGATCTCCACGCCGTCTCCTTCTTCTTCGAGCGATCCTGCCGCCAGATCTCAGCTCGCCGGCGTCCTGGGGAGGGAAGCTTGGCCACGCCGCCGTAGCCTTCCCGATCGCGATTTCATCCTCTTCCCATTTTTCCCATCGCGACCTTCACCATGCTCGATCGCAGCTCTCCGCCGCAAGCTGAGCTCAACTCGAGTCACCGGGCCGAGCCTCCGTTGTCGCCCTCCAGTCGGCGTGCAACCCTATTTTTCCGCTCGTCGACCACCGCGAGGTCTCCTACTGATGTGCAGTCGCCTTGTCGTTGCCGAAGCCTAGCTTGCTGTCGTCGTCGGCCTTGCTCGCCGCGAGGACGATCTGCCATCGTCGATGCTCGAGTTCAGGATTCCAGTGTTTTGCCTCTGCTATCACCTTGTTGCTGCTGCCGGAGCTGCTCGTCGTCCAGCTTTGTGGAATGTCTACAGCCTACCACACCTAGTCGCCATTTCATCATCGGCACAATGTTGGAGTTGGTGTTGCGCCGGAAAACAAGGGGGTGCTGTCGGAGGGGATTCACGAGCTCTGTTGAGATTTGGGGATTGGATTGGCGTCGTTGGATTACTTCAGTGAATAGGGAAGGGGCTGCCAGTGAAGATTAGGCCGGTAAGTGTGTTTATCCCTTTTGTTTTCCTCTGTAAATTGATAAGAATTTGGGGATCCGATGATGAGTTTTTCTGGCATTTTCTCCCTGCGTTGCTTAATGGTGAGCAAATTTGTGGTCGCCTTATGCTCAGTTTATCCTTGTCGTGTGCAGAGTTTCATCCATCTGCATTGCATCGAGAGTAGAAGCATTGGTTGGCTGCCCTATTGGTTTTGTTGTGCTAATGGATTGTGAGGTTGAGAGCTCGGCTCTATTGAGTCGGCAGTGGATGCAGTGGAGCAGGGAACCTGATTTTGCTGTGTTGGTGGATCGAAGATGAGGTAAAATTTGAATTGATCTATGGTTCGGTCAGATTGCTATTTTCTGCATAGTTTGTTTTAGCAATTGCGATGTGGGATGGGTTGTATGTGCTCTGTTGTGAAGCTGTGAACGATGAGTTTGAGTTGAGTTGGAAATTAGATTTGTTTTGGGTTGCTAAGATTGATTTAATGATTAGTAGAGTTGTGAATGTAATAGATGTGTGATTTGTGGTTAGTACGGTGATGTATGGATTGAACATGTTTTGTTGGTGAGGGTTGGTTGGGTTTGATATTAGATCTATGAACGATAGATTTAGATGGTTAGATAGCTATTTTGGTGTGTGTTCGAGTTTCTAACTCGTCGATAAGGAAAGGATGTGAACATAGAAACGAAGTAGAGTTTAGTTCGTATATCTATCGGAGACTTGTACTTGACCATAATTTGTTATTATGTGCAGGTTTGGGATACGAAGCCAGTCCACGGCCGTAAGGATTAGTTCGAGCTTTGTATCAGGTGGGTAATATCTACCTAGTCTGGTAGTTTGATCAATTCTAGTGCATGATCTTGGATTTATGTTTATACATGTTTACCTTAAATCCACTCTTATTTAATCATATGCTTGTACTGCCTTGACCTTTGAGATATATACTCTGTTACTCATTGATTATCTAGCATGGATAGGAACTATAAACCCTATTATGTATTAGCTAATAGATGTTCAGTAAGTACATGTGGTTAGGGTTACCTTTGTGACCTCAGATAGGGTTACTGTGTTACCTAACTAGAGTTAGGTGATGGATTGGATTATGGAGTCGATCGTTATATCATAACCGTATTAGTGGTGCATTTATGGTGGATCTAGTTGTCTGTGCATAGATAAGTGTATGGTTGTCAGTATGTGACCATGGACTAGAGGTCCTAGCGCGATGGTATATCCATTAAGGATTGTGTGCCTGTGTATGGTTATATGGACGGTCGATTGTATATCGCTACTGACTAGAGGTCTTAGCGTGGTTGACGCTCAGGTGTGTATGACTCTGTGTGTGATAGAGAGAGTCTTATGGATTATAGTCCTTGCATGGTTGACTTTTTGTTGACTAGGTCTCCCCGTGGGTTAGGGAGTGTTGCGAGGAATTGTGTGTGAGTTATGCATCATTACATTTCATGCATGCTGATGACTGGGTCTGCCTTGTGGTTGAGACGAGTCGTCAATCATCCTGCCTCCCCGGCCACTCGGGGTAGTGGTTGCAGGGTTGAGGGCAGAGCATTATTGTGCGTGCCGTTCTCGGCCACTATGGATGGTGGTAGCCGAGACGCGCGACTTGGCCACCGCGCGGAGTGGTAGTTAGCGACTCACCCACTATAGATAGTGGTCGTGATGTGCAATTGTCCTGCGCGTGCTCGCCTACTCATGGGTAGGGACTGAGCAACCAGCAGGGACCCCGCAGTGGGTAGCATATAGCCTCATGGCGGGCTAGCCATCGCTTCATACTACCCAACCTTGGCCACCGAGAGTGGTGGCAATGAGCGATAGTTGTCATGTCACCCACCTAGGCCACCTGGGGTCGTGGTAGTGAGTGGGGTGCAGGCATGACCATGCATATGCATTCTTGATATATGTATGCATGTATTTGATATATGTTTTACATATGCCCGTGAGATCTTGCATTTGATTGAGCTATGATTGTTGCACATGCTTGTTCATCATGATACATGTCATTTGCATTTTATTCTTATTATGTGTTGAGCATGATATATCGTTGATTGATTATTATATGCATTTGATTAGCATCATGTCATTGTGTACGGACACAGTGGATAGTACAGGTGATCATATACTGTTCATATGTTGTAGTATTGGTCAGGTATGGGAATGACCTGGTACATTATATGGGTTATGTTATTGTAAATCTGTCAGGAATATATAGCTTATGGTGTTGCAGACCGTCAGGTACGTTGGTACATTACTTCATGTTCAGTTGATTAGTTTAGTATTTACATTGAGTATGACTTTACTGTAGTTACTTGTTATTAGATATGGATATGACTGTATGTCTATTGGATTCATGCTGTATACCTGTAGATCTTCACATGTATACTTGTAGATCTATCCTTATACGTTGTTCATGCACTTTCTATATATTACCCCTGAGTTTATACTCACCACCCCTGGACCACAGGTTTTACAGCGCCGGATAACAGGTAGAAGATTTTCTTGGACGTTTGGAGCTCCGCCAGCTGATCCCATCTCACACCGAACATTTGGGGTTTTCCACGTATTTGCTTCCGCTATTATTTTGTATTATGGCCATGTATAATCAGTGTTGTATCTGGCTGTGGATTTGTACGTTGTTGTGTGTAGTATGTTAGAGTCGCACCGGTGCGCACCTCTCGTGTTGTTTTGGATATATTGTTTGGTATTGTCCATTTATATATTGTTGTTGTGGGCCTACGGGCCTTGTATTAACCCGATATGTTGCCACGTACAGGGGAGATGTCGTCCGTTTGCTTTTCGGCATGGCATACTCTCGGTGCGTGACAATTTTATTGGTATCAGAGCCCTAGGTTGCGAAGTCCATTTTCGGATTTTATTTCGTTCGGACATCGAGTTTTGCTTTACTCGGTTTTGGTTTGTGAGTTCTGGGATCTAGCTGTTGCGGACATCTCCGAGCTACAAGGTTTAAGGTATGTTAACTGTTATTACATATCCTTTTGTTGGCTATGTATTTAGTTGCTTATAACAGTGCATGACTTGTAGTATGTTAATTAGTATTCGTAACCGTGGTTTGAGTTTGACCACAGGAATGATATGTTGAGGTTATTAGATATGTACCTGCTATCGAAAAGGTAATTACCTTTGAGAACTGACTGATACCGAGTCGGAAAGCAGAGATTAGGTAGTCACATCTCTTGTGGAGAGCAAGGATTTCAATCTTAAGATTTCCACTAATTATGTTAGTCAGATCATTACCTATGGGGTAATGAACTGCATGAGTACACTATTGCTGATGCAGATAGTAGAGGATTAGTTTGGAGATATTCATAGAGATTTTGATCTCTGAGTTGGTCATTCTAGGTTGTATAACGTCGAGGGTACTTTTGAGTACTTAACTCGTATTATCCAGAGGAAGCTAAGTTAGCTGCATACCATTATCCGGATCTAGCCGGTACTTGGTGGAAGAGATAGGAAATAACCTTTGGGAAATCACACATCACTTGGCCATGGTGTAGTGATGTTGTGAGAGGGTATTTTCCCATGTCATTTTTTTTTACTCATCCTCAGGGAATTCTTGAGCTTCAGGTTGGGTGATCGTCTGGTGACGAAAGTACCATGCAAAGTCGTTAGACTTGTGAGGGTTACGACCCCCCTAATAGCTCGAGAATGTGATTGGGTTGGTTTTGGCCACCCACAAGTTATCGATTGACATCTGTATCAGGATGTTTGGATCTCCTACTAGATCCTACCGGAAGTCCTTAGACCGAGTCATGTGGATAGAAATGACTCCGTAGTAAGTGTTTTAAGAGTTGGAGATTTGATAAGCAGATATTGCGAGTCAAATTATTGGAATTCAAAATCTCCAAATGTTGGATAAAAAGGAGCAAGATTAAAGTCGTAAGTCACGAGCGACTATTGGAGAGTTTTCCGATCATAGAAGACCGATTGCAGATTGTCAATAGCTTCTCATGTTTATCAGTGAACTCAGAGGAAAGACTCCGAAGGGAGATTATGTGTGTGCAGTGCGGGTTACGACGAGACACAGAGTCAGATTATTCGATGGATCATTGTATCTGTTCCTACTATAAGCAGCCGGTATCTACGAGGAGAGTATGTATTTTGAAGACTCAGTTGAAGACTATGGATGATGCTTTCGAGCGGACGATCCACAACATCGAAAGCCGAGATTATTACAGAAGATTAGGTTATCACATTACAGAAGATTAGGTTATCACATCAGCAGCGATCTACTACCCCAGATATAGTTGGAGTTCTTTGATAATTTCATCCGGAAGAAGTAAGTTACTCGTGATTCGGTACCAAGACATCTCGTAAGATTCAGATATCCGCACGACAAAGAATCATTACCTTCCCAGGCGTAGTTATGATTTGTTCAGAGGAGAGAGAGTATACGACGATGGTCGTATCTAAGCAGTATTCTTCAGTTACAGCTGTACCTTTCGCAGAGTTGGAGCGTGCTACGATGTTGACAATTCTTCAGTATTTTACAACCGGATGTGTATCTTTTGCCAGTACAACAGTGGTTATCATCTCCGTGCAGTTGTTTCAGTTTGTACCTCAGTTTCAGCAGTTGATTTCAGTTCCTTCATGATAGTCTTTGCATCTACATGAGCGCAGCCGTCCAGAACAGATGTTGGACAAGTTAAATAATTACTCGAGAAAAAGTATAGAAGACCGAAGGATCGGTCCTTCGGGGTATTACTTTAGGTTATCCTATTTGCGGATATATCGAGAGATACTGGTAATTTACAGGTATCTTTGTCTAGAACATTCTTGGATAGGGTTCGAAGGGTTCCTATCGACTTGTGGGTTGGTGATTTTTCTCTACCGTTAGGTGAGATGTTGATCGACAACCAAGAAGTCAAGGGATACCCTTGACCTTTGCTAGACATACCTCTACTATAGACATATCCTTATGGATAGTTAGATTGTTGGAGCGTTGGTATACTAGGACTCTCGGATGTACGTATAATTCGAGAGTATTCGGATATAGTTGGATAGACTCTCGAGCTTGCCACTGCATGGGTAAGTAGAGTAAGCGATTGAGGTGATTTCGGGAATAGTCCTGATATTGGGGACCTCATACCGGGAGATGATTTTATGGGTATCAGTGTTGCTAAACACTATGGGAGATTTATCTGCCTCAGTGTTTCTTCTTGAGAAGACTTGTAACTCTTTGTTAGAAGAGAGTCAGACTTTGAGTCTATGCATCGATTATCGACGATTTAGTCGTTCATGGATTTAAGGAATCAGGTACTCTTGGAGTATTTGAGATCGATTGTCATCATATCTGTGGAGGATATATTTATGGATATATTCTCAATCTTGAGGGAAGTTGTGGTTTCCCAAGATTGATTTGGTATTTACCGTAGATGTGGATAGGATGCTCTAGCGATACTATACCGCTGACTTGTGGGACCAAGAAGGTGATGGAAATCACCTGGTCGGAAGTTTGTGAACCTAGATTTCAGGGCCTAGAAGGTGACTGACTTTTGGGTCAGTGTTAGTTAATCCGTTCGATATGGATGGAATGGTACTGCACATGGATGCAATATTGCAGAGATTAGGAGAGATCCCGATGCAGTTAAATGAGACGTATATTATGTGTATGCTGGTTGAGAAACTAGCGAGATTAGTCATTATAGTCTTCCAGTTACTTTCAATTCTATGTGACAGAGTGAATTTTGGACATTAGATTAATTTCTCTTGCGAGAATAAATCTCTGTCTCTGGGAAGGATAGTAGTTCCCAGAATTGTATTTCGATTTAGGAAGAGTTGTTCAGAAGACTCTTCATTCGGGAGTGATGATTTATTCGGAGTGTATCCAAAAATAGTGAATATTGAGATGTTCATGTTGGTGGAACGATATATGGGACACGGTTGATTTCGTAGTTTGATGTTGGGTATGCCAACAAGCAAAGGCGGAACATTAGTGACCAATAGGGTTACGTACCATGATGGAAGTGGGAGCCTAGTGCGTTAGACTGTGTTGGGAGATTACCTAGAAATCAGAAAGGACTTGAGGTGATTTGGGTAATCATGATCGATTAGCTAGGTCCGCTCATTTCCTTCCGAGCTGTAAGATGGACTCCATTGGATCGTTTGATGGAATTATATCCATAGCGTATCCTTGGGAATCATTTTTGATAGTGATTCATGATTCATCTTACGATTCTGGCAAAGTTTCCCACCGGTTATGGATATAGAGCTCCACTTTGTTACAGTTATTGACCTTTTAATACGTTGATAGAGAGTGTATATAAGAGCTGGAAGGTAATATTCAAGCTCAGTACCCCACTTAGTCACTTGAGGTGTGACTTTGCTCCGGATACTTGAGATGGTTATTATGACATCTCGTACAAGTTTATAAGTCGGAAATTTGGGGACCAAATTTTTATAAGTGGGGGAGAATGTAAAATACGGTAAAAAAAAAATGGATTAACTCCTTTAATTAATTAGGATTAATTAGTGGGCTAATGGGGTTAATTATCTAATTGGGCTTTGGGCTGAATTGAGCTGGGCTGAAATTGGGCTGATTATTGGATTAATTGGGCTTGAATCCATTGGGCTAAAGAAATGGGCTTAAATCGAATTGGGTTAAATCAGATTGGGTTTGAACCGGTTCGATCGAAACCACCCGTATAAGCTGATCGCGATTCTGTGATCGCTGTTTATTCTTTCTCCGTTTCTTCATCGCGATCTCCACGCCGTCTCCTTCTTCTTCGAGCGATCCTGCCGCCAGATCTCGGCTCGCCGGCGTCACGAGGAAGCCAGCCTTCAGCCTTCCCGATCGCGATTTCATCCTCTTCCCATTTTTCCCATCGCGACCTTCACCGTGCTCGATCGCAGCTCTCCGCCGCCAGCTGAGCTCAACTCAGTGGTCACCAGCGCCGCCGGAGCCTCCGTTGTCGCCCTCCAGTCGGCGTGCAACCCTGTTTTTCCGCTCGTCGACCGCCGCGAGGTCTCCTGCTGATGTGCAGTCGCCTTGTCGTCGCCGAAGCCTAGCTTGCTGTCGTCGTCGGCCTTGCTCGCCGCGAGGACGATCTGCCATCGTCGATGCTCGAGTTCGGGATTCCAGTGTTTTGCCTCTGCTATCGCCTTGTTGCTGCTGCCGGAGCTGCTCGTCGTCCAGCTTTGTGGAATGTCTACAGCCTACCACACCTAGTCGCCGTTTCATCATCGGCACAATGTTGGAGTTGGTGTTGCGCCGGAAAACAAGGGGGTGCTGTCGGAGGGGATTCACGAGCTCTGTTGAGATTTGGGGATTGGATTGGCGTCGTTGGATTACTTCAGTGAACAGGGAAGGGGCTGTCGGTGAAGATTAGGCCGGTAAGTGTGTTTATCCCATTTGTTTTCCTCTGTAAATTGATATGAATTTGGGGATCCGATGATGAGTTTTTCTGGCATTTTCTCCCTGCGTTGCTTAATGGTGAGCAGATCTGTGGTCGCCTTATGCTCAGTTTATCCTTGTCGTGTGCAGAGTTTCATCCATCTGCATTGCATCGAGAGTGGAAGCATTGGTTGGCTGCCCTATTGGTTTTGTTGTGCTAATGGATTGTGAGGTTGAGAGCTCGGCTCTATTGAGTCGGCAGTGGATGCAGTGGAGCAGGGAACCTGATTTTGCTGTGTTGGTGGATCGAAGATGAGGTAAAATTTGAATTGATCTATGGTTCGGTCAGATTGCTATTTTCTGCATAGTTTGTTATAGCAATTGCGATGTGGGATGGGTTGTATGTCCTCTGTTGTGAAGCTGTGAACGATGAGTTTGAGTTGAGTTGGAAATTAGATTTGTTTTGGGTTGCTAAGATTGATTTAATGATTAGTAGAGTTGTGAATGTAATAGATGTGTGATTTGTGGTTAGTACGGTGATGTATGGATTGAACATGTTTTGTTGGTGAGGGTTGGTTGGGTTTGATATTAGATCTATGAACGATAGATTTAGATGGTTAGATAGCTATTTTGGTGTGTGTTCGAGTTTCTAACTCGTTGATAAGGAAAGGATGTGAACATAGAAACGAAGTAGAGTTTAGTTCGTATATCTATCGGAGACTTGTACTTGACCATAATTTGTTATTATGTGCAGGTTTGGGATACGAAGCCAGTCCACGACCGTGAGGATTAGTTCGAGCTTCGTATCAGGTGGGTAATATCTACCTGGTCCGGTAGTTTGATCAATTCTAGTGCATGATCTTGGATTTATGTTTATACCTGTTTACCTTAAATCCACTCTTATTTAATCATATGTTTGTACTGCCTTGACCTTTGAGATATATACTCTGTTACTCATTGATTATCTAGCATGGATAGGAACTATAAACCCTATTATGTATTAGCTGATAGATGTTCAGTAAGTACATGTGGTTAGGGTTACCTTTGTGACCTCAGATAGGGTTACTGTGTTACCTAACTAGAGTTAGGTGATGGATTGGATTATGGAGTCGATCGTTATATCATAACCGTATTAGTGGTGCATTTATGGTGGATCTAGTTGTCTGTGCATAGATAAGTGTATGGTTGTCAGTATGTGACCATGGACTAGAGGTCCTAGCGCGATGGTATATCCATTAAGGATTGTGTGCCTGTGTATGGTTATATGGACGGTGATTGTATATCGCTACTGACTAGAGGTCTTAGCGTGGTTGACGGTCAGGTGTTTATGACTCTGTGTGTGATAGAGAGAGTCTTATGGATTGTAGTCCTTGCATGGTTGACTTTTGGTTGACTAGGTCTCCCCGTGGGTTAGGGAGTGTTGCGAGGAATTGTGTGTGAGCTATGCATCATTACATTTCATGCATCTTGACTGGAGTGCCTTGTGGTTGAGACGAGTCGTCAGTCATCCTGCCTCCCCGGCCACTCGGGGTAGTGGTTGCAGGGTTGAGGGCAGAGCATTGTTGTGCGTGCCGTTCTCGGCCACTATGGATGGTGGTAGCTGGAGATGCGCACTTGACCACTGTGCAGAGTGGTAGTTAGCGCACTCACCCACTATAGACAGTGGTCGTGTGATGTGCAGTTGTCCTGGGTGCGGTGCTCGTCTACTCATGGGTCGGGATGGAGCAACTAGCAGCAGGGACCCCCGTGTGGGTAGCATATAGTTCTATGGCGGGCTAGCTACTGTTTCATACTACCCAACTCGGTCACTCGAGAGTGGTGGCGGCTGGAGTCGGGATAGTTGTCATGTCCTGCCACCTAGGTCATACTGGGGTCGTGGTAGCGAGTGGGGTGCGCAGGCATGACCATGCATATGCATTGCTGATATATATGTATGCATGTATTTGATATATGTTTTACATATGCCTGTGAGATGCTTCATTTGATTGAGCTATGATTGTTGCACATGCTTGTTCATCATGATACATGTCATTTGCATTTTATTTACTGTTATGTGTTGAGCATGATATATGCATTGATTCAGACTGTTATATGCATTTGATTAGCATCATGTCATTGTGTGGTACAGACCTGGTGGATAGTACAGGTGATCATATACTGTTCATATGTTGTAGTATTGGTCAGGTATGGGATTGACCTGGTACATTATATGGGTTATGTTATTGTAAATCTATCAGGATGATATAGCTTATGGTGTTGCAGACCATCGGGTACGTTGGTACATTACTTCTTGTTCGGTTGATCAGTTTAGTATATACATTGAGTATGACTTTACTGTAGTTACTTGTTATTAGTTTTGGATATGACTGTATGTCTATTGGACTCATGTTGTATACCTGTAGATCTTCACATGTATACTTGTAGATCTATCTTTATATGTTGTTCATGCACTTTCTATATATTACCCCTGAGTTTATACTCACCACCCCTGGACCCTGGGTTTTCTGTCGCCCAGATAACAGGTAGAAGATTTCCTTGGACGTTTGGAGCTCCGCCAGCTGATCCCATCTCACACGGAACATTTGGGGTTTTCCACGTATTTGCTTCCGCTGTTATTTTGTATTATGGCCATGTATAATCAGTGTTGTATCTGGCTGTGGATTTGTACGTTATTGTGTGTAGTATGTTAGAGTCGCACCGGTGCGCACCTCTCGTGTTGTTTTGGATATATTTTTTGGTATTGTCCATTTATATATTGTTGTTGTGGGCCTACGGGCCTTGTATTAACCCGATATGTTGCCACGTACAGGGGAGATGTCGTCCGTTTGCTTTTCGGCACGGCATACTCTCGGGGCGTGACATCTATTACTATGCCACTGGGATCTCATAACGTTGAAATATTATACTCTTCGATATGAAATGTATTGACAACTTCATCTTGTTGATATGCTATGTCCTCCCAATGTTCCTCAATTTTATTACGTGCTTTTGTTTTACAAACTGCCCACCAATCACTTTTGTCTCGTCTCAGACTATGATATGAAGCATAAATACTTGAATCGCTTGCTGTGCTAATACAAATGGTTTGTACCTCTTGTATAATTTTTTGTAGTTAATTTCAACCAAATTAAACTGTGGATGCACCCTCATGCCTTTGATAGGGTCAAACCAATGATACATAAATAAAATAACTCGCAAATCTGAGCCTGGATACACTACCTCTAAAATTTCATCTAGTAAACCGTAAAAATCATTCCTTGCACCCCCATCAATAGATGACTGAACACAAACTCCGCTATTCATTGTAGTTTTCCCTGTTCCATAAGCTTGAGTATGAAAATTATATCCGTTTATGAAATATGCGGGCCAAGTTTTAACCATTGAATTTGGACCCCATGACAGATTGTTTATTAGGTCTTGCTCAATGTGACCGTGATTATCAAGAACCTAAAGTAAAATAAATATGTGTCATCAGACAAGATTTATCAAATTTACTATCATATACTACTTACATAATTTTTGAACCATTGTGCAAATTCTTCATCACAGAAATTATTAAACTCATGCTCCGGAAGCTCCGAATATAGAGTTTGAAAAATCCTACAATATAATTAAATAAAACATGAATAATATTTTATGATATACAAGATGTTTAATATAACTATTATATACTTACTCGAAATACGATGTTACTTCTGGACAGTTCAATAAAATATATGTATGGGCTGCTCGCCACTCCGGACCAGTTAGGTATCTACTTGTACAAGATCCACTTGGTCGACCAAGGTAATTAAAAATTGAGAATGCCCTCAAATTTGGATCAACAGGACCGTCATCATTTCTTCCTGCTTTCCGACTCTTGCATTGAACATGAGGTTCAAAGTAATATGATGCAAAAGTTATAACTTCCTCTACAATATATGCATTAACAATAGAAGCTTCAACATGAGCCTTATTTTTCACTTTTTTTTTCAAGTGATAGAGGAATCTAAGAGTAATACAATAAAATTTATTAGAAAATAAATTTGACTAGATTTGACCAAATGAATTAACAATGAGAAAAAAGAAAAAAATCACCTTTCAAACGGATACATCCATCGAAATTGAACAGGACCTCCAACTTTAGCCTCATATGGCAAGTGAACCAAAAGATGTTCCATTGAATCAAAAAATACCGGTGGAAATATCCTTTCTAAGTTACACATAATAATCGGAATGTCTCTCTCTAATGTCTCTATGTGTGAATGACTTAGTACTGTCGAGCAAATATCATGAAAGAAAATGCTTAATTCCGTAATTTCACCCCAGACAAAATTTGGTAACAATTCTTTCAAAGAAATAGGAATTAATCTTTCCATGAATATATGACAGTCATGACTTTTAAAACTCATAAATTTGCATTCCTTCAAATCAACGCATCTACCAAGATTTGAGACATAACCATCAGGAAATCTCAATGATTTCAACCATTCACAAACAATCCATTTTTTATCCTTATTCAATGTATACACTGCTTTCGATTTTGGTCCCCTACTATTTACATCAACATCAAGGGTGGGTCATTTACATATGAGACGCAAATCTTTTCTTGCATTCAGATTGTCTTTTGTTTTTCCAGTTATATCCATCACCGTATTTATCAGATTTTCAAAAACATTCTTCTCAATATGCATTAAATCAAGATTGTGATGAATCAAATTACTCTGCCAATACGGTAAATCCCAAAAGATACTATGTTTTGTCCATTTATGCGTAATTCCATAGTCATATGTTGTGACATTTGGGTCTTCAATAATAGATGGAAAGTTAAGCACTCTTTGCCATAAAATTTGACCGGTGAATCTCAATGGTGGAGGTGTTCTTTCAATTCTATTATTAGTAATTTCTTCTTTATTTCTTTTGAATTTATGATTTTCCGGTAAAAATTGTCTATGACAATCAAAATAACTCGGTTTCTTTCCGTGTTTCAATCTGAATGACTTTGATCTCTCCATACATATTGGACATCCTAAAATCCCCGCGATACTCCAACCCGATAACATCCCATAAGCAGGAAAATCATTTATGGTCCAAAGAAGTGCAACTCTCATTGTGAATAGCTGATTAGTATGGACATCATACATGGAAACACCCACGTCGCATAGTTGGATCAACTCGGCAATCAACGGTTGCATGTAAACATCTATTAACTTCTTTGGATTATGAGGGTCCGGCACAATCAATGTTAAAAACATATAAGGTGTTTTCATACACATACCAGGAGGAAGATTGTACGAAGTTATGATAATTGGCCAGCAAGAATACGTTCTTCCTGATTTGCCAAATAGAGCAAATCCATCAACACATACTGTCACGCCCCGAGAGCATGCCGAACCGAAAATCAAACGGACAGCACCTCCCCTGTACGTGGCAACATTTCGGGTTAATACAAGGCCCGTAGGCCACAACAATAATAACATATACATATAAGAACATAACAACATAACGAAAAACACAGCGGAAACAACGGGACCACAATACAAACCACAAAGTGCATACCGGTATGACTAACACCAGAACATAAAGAAACCTCGTCAAAACCCGCACCAACATGTGCGTACATCACATAACTCAGAATACATAACCAAAACATACGGAAGACTCAAAAACTCGGACTCTCGGAGTTGAGATGAGACGATGCCAGCCAGCGGTGCTCCAAGTCCATCACGAAGTCGGCTGTTACAGGCGGCGAGAAAACCCGAGTCCGCGAGGGTGGTGAGTAAAACTCGAGTAATAGAAAACATGTATATATGTCATATCACATGTATTTCGACAACATAATCTAGAAATACAAGCGGTATATCGGCATAGTATATAAATACAAGCCTATCTAGTCTAGCTGAATGAACAACATAAAACATGCGGACATACACGAGTGCCTTGCCTACTCTGATCCAACTGAACATATATCCAACATATATATATACAGCGGAAGAGTAGATCAACTCAAAAATAAACTCTAGCTACGGTCAAGGTATCTAGTGGTCTATCAACACATACCGATATCAGACACAATTGTATAACATATGTAAGAAACATGCATGAATATGATGTCCACCCAAATGCAACAAGCATAGTACAACCAAATGCAACATCACAATAATCGGATATATATATATATATATTGTATCCATATATATATATTAATCTCAACCATCCATATATATATATATATGCATATATATATATATATGGTAATATACAAAATGCCATCGGAATCACGGCAATGCGGCATGCATGGTCATGTCGGCTCACCCTAAAGCTACCACGACCCGGTGTGGCCTCGGTGGCTCGAGCATGACAAGCTGTCCCAACTCAGCACCAACCACTACTCTCGGTGGTAGAGGTGGGCGGTATGATCGAGTGGCGTATAAGCGTAAAGAGGCAAGCTACGATGGGGGTCCTGCTTGTTGGTCACTCGGCGGTCACTACCCATGAGTGGTCAGTACCACACCGCGCGAGGACTACGACGCCGATAAATCCAACTACCACCGTCTATAGTGATAGAGTGCGGCACCTCAATGCTCTGCTCTCACCGCGGGTGACTCCTCCTATGAGTAGCGTGGAGGCGGGATATTTGGCGACACTCTCTGACCACAAGGAGACCTCGTCGCGTGCATGTAAATGCATGAATGCAATGTCTCACATCACGCATCCACCATAGACTCTGTTCTCTGAGAATCATACTAACGGATCGCACTCTCTATCACTGTAGAGTCGTACTCAATCGATCTTAATCTCTATCACATCTGTAGAGAGTCATGCAATCAGCGACACATCTATCCTGTAGAGAGTTGTACACAACTAATGGACACACTCTCTATCCTGTAGAGAGTCGTACTTATCTGATTATAACAAGCTAGGACCATCGGTCCGTAGCGATACCCTAAGTATCATTCCTCTGACCATTTACACAATACAAGTTCCGGTAACATACAACCTAAGGGTACTAGAACTAATCCTAGGTTAAAGACATTATCTACCTACTGATGACCTTTTTACCCAAAGTACAATCAGGTTGTCATCCGGACTTTACTATTTGCACTTAAACAAATTCTAAGTTATTTACATCATCTATATGTATAACTCCTAATCATGATAAAATAAACATGATATCAGCAATGGAGTTAATAGCCGACGGTAGAAGATCAAGCATGCGATAAAAAGAACAGGGTCAAGGTAATATGAACACCTAACATGCTCATATCAATAAC
This sequence comes from Wurfbainia villosa, assembly GCA_025175895.1. Lineage (NCBI taxonomy): Eukaryota > Viridiplantae > Streptophyta > Magnoliopsida > Zingiberales > Zingiberaceae > Wurfbainia > Wurfbainia villosa. The sequence goes on along the minus strand of CM045998.1, from coordinate 41,675,594 downwards.
TAAATCAATGAAATATAACTACCCGACTGTAGGAAACCCACCTCTTTGTAATGCTCGTAATACAATATCTTCACTACGGAGGTCCCGTCTCGTATCCACGTCCCCGCATATATCAAACATTATGATTAAGTGCAAATATACGATGAATAATCGAATCGAATCGACATCGACTTTCAGATCCCGATCAACTAGATTGATCTAGTTATCCAATTAACTCAATCAATCTTCCACATTAATCCTTATCAACTATTGATCAGCAAATCTAATAATAACCGACTATCGATCCCACATCACATCTATAACAATTCAAATCAAAACTTAGCAAGCTTAGATTTACCTGCACAACGTCGTGTTCCAAATTCCAATATCCTCATCCCTAGCACAACTTCAATCACAAAGTCCTCTGATCCAAACACAGAGTAATGAAAGTGATTCAAACCGTTGCATTAGAGCAAAAAGAACCCTCTCGATAACCCGATCACCAAGTTCAATTGTAGATCACTGGAAAATCACTATGGCTGATCGATAGAAGAGACCAAGCTAAATCACCTTTGCTATTTGAACAAATGCCAACTGCTGGTCGACACTGCTCGGGTTGAGGCAACACAGGAAAGGGAGAGGGAAGGCTGTCGGAGTTTGCTACCATCTGAATCGGCAGAGCAAACCCCCAATCCACCTGTCACGGAAATCTCACGCCTCTAACATCACTCCGGTGATCCGGCAGAGAGAAAATCCCCAAATCAATTTCACGACGGTCAGAGAGAAGGCAACAAAGAATCTGCTCGAGCGGTGACAAAGGCGACCACTGATTGATCTCACGGCAAGATAGAAATAGCGATGATAAGGAAATCGGAAGAGAAGACAAGAAACCCAATGAAGGAGTGTTCGACGGCTGTGGCAGAGATGTCGGTGTTGCTGGCGTGGAGGAAAGAACCCAATCGGCGACGGTGAAGGGAGGAGAAAAAGATCGCCATTTGGGCGGCGGCACTTGCTGCTCGGCAGACCAGAGCGCAAGGCGGCGAAGGCCAGAGGTCGCATCTTGGTCGACGCGCGACGCACAGAGCGTGTGCACGATGTGGAGCGACGGCAACCGGCGGCTGGCTAGGGCATCGGCAGCGAGTATAGGAAGGAGATCGGGTGGAGAATGATCGCTTGCGGAGGGAGAAGAATCGGTGTAGAGAAAAGGGAGCGGCGACGGGTGAAGAAAATCGAAGAAAACGCCCGAGCGGAGAGGAGCGGAAGAAACGCTTAGGTTTAGCCAAACGGGTCTGGTTCCATTAACGGGTTGAGCTTTAACACCCTATAAACCATTGACCCTAGATCCATTAAATTAAACCCATATGATCTCCGTTTAAATCCAAAAAATTTTCTAAAAATTCCTAAAAATCATTTAAGATAATTTCTTAATTAACAAGAGATATTATTATTATTATTTTTTTTTAATTATATATTTCCGGTATTTTACATTCTCCCCCACTTATAAAAATTTGGTCCCCAAATTTCGTACTAACACGCAAGAATTTACTTCAAGCAAGTTTCCGAAAGGACCTCATACATTCCTCAAGTGACCAGATGAGACAGTCGAGCTCGGATAGTATTTTCCAGCTCCCATATAGCCTCCTCATCGGTATGATGCTGTCATCCAACCTTTACGAGTCGGATGGTTTTCGTCCTACTACTGTCGCTCCTTGCGACCTAGGCTCCATCCTGGAATCACCTCGTAAGTCGCATTAGACTGAGGTAGAATTCGGAACCTCTTTCAGAGCATGATCAACATGCGACATGTATTTCCTTAGTATAAAAACAGGAGATACGTTGTGAGCACCCACAAGTGTCGAAGGTAAAGCCAACCGATAAGCTACACCTTCATAATCCACGATACAAGATCTGAATAGATCCTCCAACGTTTGAATGTCATGCTCAGACAGTCCATTAGTTCGCGGATGAAATGTTGCACTAAGCCGAAACTCTGTGCCCATAGTCTGGTGATGACTCTCCCAAAATCGCGAGGTAAATCGTGAATCTCCATCCGATATGGTACTTAAAAGTACCCCACGTAATCTATTAATCTTTCGGTAATACAACTCTGCCAGACGATCCAACAAGTCCATTCTACGCATAGGCAGAAGATGAGCTGACTTGATTAGTTGATCCATGATCGCCCAAATCGCATCATATCCTTTACGGGTTCTAAGCAATCCCGTAACGAAATCAATCGTGATATGCTCCTACTTCCATTCCGAAATCGGAATTTTCTAGAGTAATCCAGCGAGTTTCTGATGTTCAGCCTTCACCTACTGGCATACTAAACATCGAGCAGCAAAATCTGCTATAACTCTCTTTATACCATTCCACCAGTATAAGCATTCCAAGTCTCGATACATCTGAGTACCACTAAAATATATAGCCCATCTAGAATGATGTGCTTCCTGTAGCAACTCTTCCTTAAACACGGCAACTCCGGAAAACCACTATCCTCATGAGAGACGGGGAAAATTATCTTCTCAAAAGAGAAGTCCATCTGTCGTCCAAAAATTTCACTCCACCACGCATTTTATAAGTGCATGGGAGACTATAGCGATCAATTCTCGCAAATTACAACTATTTGCGTTCCAGCAACTTTATACTAGCTACCCAGAGCTAGTCAAAATCTCATGAGCACTTCGCCCATACAATTACAAATCCAGTAATAACTACTAAAGTCACGCCATGTATATGATGACTATCTCGTAGTTTCTTAACTGACGAAGCATAAGGTACGCCTCATTCAATCGCATCTAATCGCTCCGATCTCAAACGATGCATCCGCGCATAACCTCCTTTTATCCATCCTAAGGATTAACTAATACTATGTAAAAGTTAATCCGCCATCTAGGTCTCATAAACCTTTTCATGCCATCAAATGATTTCCAACATCGCCTTTGTCAAACAAGTCTGTGGTATAGTAATGCTAAGACATTCTATCCACATCTACAGTACTAACCAAAACATACAAGGAAAACCACCATCTACGGTGGTCGAGTGCGCAACTCCAACTATCACAATCAACAGTGGCCAAGTTACGCAACTCCAACAACTACAAAAAGATCCAATCGTGTTCAGGATACACGATTCTCAAGTCCAGTGACGACTAAATCGTTAGTTAGTCTAGCAACTTAAATCAAAACTCATAACAATTCATACAAAGTATGAAATTGTCGTCTCCACACACCTGCATCCCCTTTTCTCTAGGCTGATGATATATCAATCATCACAACGACAACGATAATCGTATGACGCCATGTCAATACCATATCAACACTCCAGTCGTAACCCAATCCTAGAGTATACACAGGTGTCTTTGGCTGATCTAAATAGATCATCTATCCACAACAAGGATATTTACTTTCAACAATCATCGCATTCCATCATCGACAATCGATGCATAATCTCAAATGTCCATCTCTCTTTTGACAAAGAATTCTGGATCTTCTCAAGGAGGAATACTGGGATAAATAAATATCCCCTCCAACATCTCCTATATTTGCAACTCACATTCTTCCAATTCTTTTATAGTGTTTAACAATACTGATACCAACAAAAATATCATTCGATATGTGATCTTCGATACCGAACTATTTTCGCAATCATTTCGATCGCCTACTCCACTTGCCTAAGCAACGACAAGCCTTGGAGTTCATCCGAAATTACATCTGAAGGCTCTCAGATTATACGCACATCCGAGAGACATACCATACCATAATCTTAACAATTTGACCATCCGTAAGGATATGTCTACAGTAAAGATATGTCTATCAGAGTCTAAGGGTATCCCTTGACTTCTTAATTGTTGATCCTCATCTCACCTGACGGTAGAGATACCATCGACCCACAAGTCGATGTAAAGGCCCCTTTTAATCCAACTGAGAATGTTCTAGATACAGATACATGTAACTACAAGCATCTCTCAACATATTTACTCAAAGGGTAAAACTAGAGTAATACCCTGAACGATAAAATATCCGTCGATCCGATCCCAAAGGCTCCACGTAGGTCTCGGCCTTTCTCCGAAGAGAATAAGATCAGATCCAACTGTTCGCGACAAAACGATCGCATTTCTGCCATGAATGATCCAAGGATTTTTCCTAGATCATCTGATCCTATCACTTAAATCTACGAGCTACAACTGTAGAATACAAAATAGATACGACCACCGTCGTATACTCTCTCCTCTGTGCTAATCAAATCATATCTGGAGGTAACTGTTGTTGTCTGCTGAATCTTCTAAGATGTCTTCTGCTGATGCTGCTTCTGTGCTGATCTCTGCTGAAGGGGAGTATCAAGGAACTTCGACCACGCCTGAGGTAGTAGGTTGCTGCTGATGAGATAACCCAATTTTCTGCGCTGATCTCTGCTGTCGAGACGATGCATCTTCCTCCCGGAACACCATCGATAGCCTTCAACTGAGTCTTCAAAGTACACCTCCTCCACTGTACTGGTTGCTCACAATAGCAACAGATGAACTGATCCAATGGATTATCTGACTTCGCATGTCTTCGTGATCCGCACTGCACGCACACAATCCCTTCAGAGTCTTTGTTCTGATTTTGCTGATATCCACAAGAACATTCTGATGATCTGCAATTGGTCTTCTATAATTGGAAAGTAGCTCAAGGCCTGTGACCCTGATATTTCTCCTTTTGTCCAACATTCGGAGGCTTCTTACTCCAATATCTGCTTATCGATCTTCATCTCCTAAACACTTATACGGAGTCATTTCTAAACTCCTGTCTCAATCCACGTCTTCCGACAGGATCTGGTAGAAGATCCCGGCATCCTAATCTAACTATAAGCCAATAACTCTGGGTGGCTTAGATCATCCATTCATCTTCTTGAGCTATTAGGTGATCGTAACCTCTGCAAGTCTCACGACTCTGCACAACGATTAATCGCACCCTTTCTTGAGGCTCAAGAATTCCTTACAATGTGTCACTAAAAGTGACACGAGGAAATACACTCTTTCAACATCACTAAACCATGATCAAGTGATGTTTTATTTCCCGAAGACTATTTTCTGCATTTATCACCAAATATCGGCTTGATCCTGATATGCAAACATCTCTTCTTTCTCGGTATAACATGAGTTAAGTACTCAAAAGTACTCTCAAAGTTATACAACTCAGTACTAACAACTCAGGGATAAAATTCCTATAAAACATCGTAACCTAGCCTTCCGCTATCTGCATCAACAATAGTCTACTAGTCTGTTCATTACCCACAGGTAATGATCCGACTAGCACAGTTAGTGGAAATCTCTAAGACTGTAGTCTCTGATTTCCATAATAAATGTGACGACTTGGCCCCTGTTTTCCGACTCGGTATCAGTCGGCTCTCAAAGGTAAATTACCTTCTCGATACAGGTTCAAGACTCACAAACTCAACAGGTCGTTCCCATGGTCAAATCATACCACGGTTACGAATAATAACCAATATACTAATGGTTATTCCCTGGTATAAGCATTAAAAGCATAGTCAACATAACCGGGAGTATAAACCCTAAAGGTCACTCCGGTTAGTCGCCTCGGTGGACGACCCCTACTACTAGTCGCAGGTGTCATAACTACACCTTTGTATACACCTACTGATCAAGTTTAGATAAATATCTACTAACCATAAGTTATTAGGAATTCTTACCTCGTGCTGCTTGGAGCTCAGGCCGCTGTCCATCTCATCTCAGAAAACCAAAACCGAATAAATCGACTCCCGAGAATCCAAGACTCGATACAAAAACAACATTGTACGGCATCGCAGAACCTTGGGCTCTGATACCACTAAAGTTGTCACGCCGAGAGCATGCATGCCGAACCGAAAATCAAACGGACACCTCCCTATGCGTGGCAACATTTCGGTTAATACAAGGCCCGTAGGCCACAGCAATAATAACATATACATATAAGAACATAACAACATAACGAAAAACACAGCGGAAACAACGGGACCACAATACAAACCACAAAGTGCATACCGGTATGACTAACACCAGAACATAAAGAAACCTCGTCAAAACCCGCACCAACATGTGCGTACATCACATAACTCAGAATACATAACCAAAACATATGGAAGACTCAAAAACTCGGACTCTCGGAGTTGAGATGAGACGATGCCAGCCAGCGGTGCTCCAAGTCCATCACGAAGTCAGCTACCTGTTACCTGGGCGACAGAAAACCCAGGGTCCGCGAGGGGTGGTGAGTAAAACTCAGCAGGTAATAGAAAACATGTATATATGTCATATCACATGTATTTCGACAACATAATCTAGAAATACAATGTATATCAAAGATAGTATATAAATACAAGCCTATACTGTCTAAAATGAACAACATAAAACATGCAGACATACCTGAAGTCTGCCACGCTACTCTGATCCAACCTGAACATATATCCAACATATATATATACAACAGGAAGAGTAGATCAACTCAAAAATAAACTCTAGCTACAGGTCAAGGTATCTAGTGGTCTATCCAACACATACCAGTATCCGACACAACTGTATAACATATGTAAGAAACATGCAAGAATATGATGTCCACCCAAATGCAACAAGCATAGTACAACCAAATGCAACATCACAATAATCAGATATATATATATATATAGACTGTATCCATATATATATATTAATCTCAACCATCCATATATATATATATATACATGCATATATGTATATATATATGGTAATATGCAAAACGCCATCAGATACGGCAATGCAGCATGCATGGTCATGTCGGCTCACCCTAAAGCTACCACGACCCCAGTGTGGCCTCGGTGGCTCGAGCATGACAACTGTCCCAACTCAACACCAACCACTACTCTCGAGTGGCCGAGTGGGCAGTATGATCGAGTAGCATATAAGCGTAAAGAGCAAGCTACACGATGGGGGTCCCTGCTGTTGGTCACTCCGACAGTCACTACCCATGAGTGGTCGAGTACCACACACGTAGGACTATGGCACGCAAATCCAACTACCACCGTCTATAGTGATAGAGTGCGGCACCTCAATGCTCTGCTCTCACACGGGTAACTCCTCCTATGAGTAACCGTGGAGGCAGGATGACTGGCGACACTCTCAACCACAAGGGAGACCTCGTCGCCAGCGTGCATGTAAATGCATGAATGCAATGTCTCACATACCGACATCCACCATAGACTCTCTGTTCTACAGAGAATCATACTAACCAGATCTACGCACTCTCTATCCTGTAGAGAGTCGTACTCAATCGATCATAATACTCTCTATCCTGTAGAGAGTCATACCAATCCAAGCGACACACTCTCTATCCTGTAGAGAGTTGTACACAACTAATGGACACACTCTCTATCCTGTAGAGAGTCGTACTTATCTGATTATAACAAGCTAGGACCATCGGTCCGTAGCGATACCCTAAGTATCATTCCTCTGACCATTTACACAATACAAGTTCCGTGGTAACATACAACCTAAGGGTACTAGAACTAATCCTAGGTTAAAGACATTATCTACCTACGGATGACCTTTTTACCCAAAGTACAATCAGGTTGTCATCCGGACTTTACTATTTGCACTTAAACAAATTCTAAGTTATTTACATCATCTATATGTATAACTCCTAATCATGATAAAATAAACATGATATCAGCAATGGAGTTAATAGCCTAGATCATGAAGATCAAGCATGCGATAAAAAGAACAGGGTCAAGGTAATATGAACACCTAACATGCTCATATCAATGACTAAATCTGAATGAAATATAACTACCCGGACCAGGTAGGAAATTACCCACCTACTGTAATGCTCGTAATACAATATCTTCACGGCGGAGGTCCTGTCTCGTATCCACGTCCTGCATATATCAAACATTATGATTAAGTGCAAATATACGATGAATAATCGAATCGAATCGTACATCGACTTCGTATCCCGATCAACTAGATTGATCTAGTTATCCAATTAACTCAATCAATCTTCCACATTAATCCTTATCAACTATTGATCAGCAAATCTAATAATAACCGACTATCGATCCCACATCACATCTATAACAATTCAAATCAAAACTTAGCAAGCTTAGATTTACCTGCACAACGTCGTGTTCCAAATTCCAATATCCTCATCCCTAGCACAACTTCAATCACAAAGTCCTCTGATCCAAACACAGAGTAATGAAAGTGATTCAAACCGTTGCATTAGAGCAAAAAGAACCCCTCTGATAACCTGATCACCAAGTGCGTAATTGTAGATCACTGGAAAATCACTATGGCTGATCGATAGAAGAGACCAAGCTAAATCACCTTTGCTATTTGAACAAATGCCAACTGCTGGTCGACACTGCTCCGGTTGAGGCAACACAGGAAAGGGAGAGGGAAGGCTGTCGGAGTTTGCTACCATCTGAATCGGCAGAGCAAACCCCCAATCCACCGCTTAGGTGAATCCTGCGCCCTAACATCACTCCGGTGAGCGAGAAAATCCCCAAATCAATTTCTGACGGCGAAGGCGCAAAGAAAACAGCGACAAAGGCGACCACTGATTGATCTCACGGCAAGATAGAAATAGCGATGATAAGGAAATCGGAAGAGAAGACAAGAAACCCAGTGAAACCACTCACCGGCAGCCCCCGTGGCGACTAGAGCTGGAGTGTTCGACGGCTGTGGCAGAGATGTCGGTGTTGCTGGCGTGGAGGAAAGAACCCAATCGGCGACGGTGAAGGGAGGAGAAAAAGATCGCCATTTGGGCGGCGGCACTTGCTGCTCGGCCGGACGAGCGCAAGCGGAGGCCTTGCAGAGGCGTGGCTCACGGTCGCATGCGCCTGCGCCTTGCGAGCGGCGGCGTGTGTGCGATAAATGGAGCGGCAACAGCCGGCAGCTAGGGCATCGGCAGCGAGTATAGGAAGGAGATCGGGTGGAGAATGATCGCTTGCGGAGGGAGAAGAATCGGTGTAGAGAAAAGGGAGCGGCGACGGGTGAAGAAAATCGAAGAAAACGCCCGAGCGGAGAGGAGCGGAAGAAACGCTTAGGTTTAGCCAAACGGGTCTGGTTCCATTAACGGGTTGAGCTTTAACACCCTATAAACCATTGACCCTAGATCCATTAAATTAAACCCATATGATCTCCGTTTAAATCCAGAAAATTTTCTAAAAATTCCTAAAAATCATTTAAGATAATTTCTTAATTAACAAGAGATATTATTATTATTTTTTTTTTTTAATTATATATTTCCGGTATTTTACACATACCCCCAACCTAATGTTTCGGGTCTCATTTACAAACTCAGGATATGTTCGATCAAAATTTTTCCACCCCTCTGCATCAGATGGATGACACATTAGGTCATTCTCTGTTTCATGATTTGCATGCCAAGTCATGTGTTCAGCAGTCACGTTCGAAGCATAAAGCCTTTGCAATCTAGGAGTTAAAGGCAAATAAAACATTTGTCTGAATGATTTTAATTGTTTATTATGATTTGATCTCGTGATACTCTTGTGCCTGCATTGACTACAAAATTTGCAAGTCTCTAAATCTACATTATCTCCCCAATATAGCATGCAACCATTTCTGCAAACATCAATTCTTTACACCGGAAGACCCAAATCTTTCACAAGTTTTTTCATACTGTAAAAAACATTCGGCATTATGTGATCACGCTGCAATACTTCTCCAATAACTTGAACAAAATCATTAAAACATTCTTTGGACACATTATGCTCAGATTTAACATTCAACATTCTTGCGGTGAGAGATAATTTTGTGTGACTCTCACAACCGGACCACACGGGTTCATCTGTGTGAAATTTTATATATGGCTCATTGTACACATTTTCATTACCACCAGTAATTTCTACCTTCTCCAACGGTGTTGAATAATTATTATCCATGTGTTTAAATGCTTGAGGATAACTAGAACTTGTCGTGTTTGGTTCGTTATTCAAATTATGACCAACTGCATCAACTATCATCCTCTGGTATAGATTGAATTGATCATAATATACTTGCTCTCCACTAACTATCCTTTGTATGTTTCGTCCAACCTCTTCATCGGATATAAACGGTTCACCATGACAAGTCCAATTATAATAATTTGGCGTAAAACCATATCTACAAAGATGTTCTCGAACTTTATCACATTGAAAAAATTTACCATTATGACATTTTTTTCACGGACACCTTAATTTATTCCCATCCATAAACTCAAAATTATTATTAGCAAATCTCAAAAAATTTTCCAACCCAATTATAAATTCATCGGTTAAACTACGACGTTCTGATAAATTCTTTTTATACATCCAACTTCGTTCTCTCTCCATCGATCCTGTATTCGAAATTATATCAACAACGATTAATTTTCATTTCTTCCAAATTAACTTCATCCATATATATATCAATCTAACCATAAATTTATACTCAACATTAATTAAATTATTCTAATACTAAATATGATTTGTTGTGATATTTAATTGCAAATTATAATATCATTATTTCGAGCAATTATGATCTATTAACAGTAATTAAATTACTTAATTAAAATCAAACACTCAGAATAAAAATTATAACGGAATTAATAATACTATAATTAATGTTATAAATAATATTTTTACGCGTACCTGTCCAAATGGAAACAATGTGCGGATGAGCTCACGACTAGATGAACACTTGACAAACTCCTTCAAAGTACGATAACTTATGAAAAAAATTATTGTATTTAGATTACGAGATAGTATTATATATATATATATATATTGATTTATTTAATTACATTAAATAACTTTTGAATTTACGATCGAAATCGATCATGCGATAACTTCCAAGCATGCACAATGCGCAACAAGTACGTAGGGCGCGACTTATGCTACAATAAGCACGAGCGAGGGCACGCACGCGATGAAGGACACGTGCGCAGGAAAGCATGCGGCAGCCGCAAGGCCACTTTGCGCCCCCGTGGACAGGCGGCGACGACGGCTACGTATAATTCCACCGCCCTAGGGCACGCGCGCGAGTGCCTCTAGCACACGCGGCGATGCCGCCGCTGCGCAGCGTCTTGTACGCTGCGAACGCCGCGGGTGATCTGCCGTGCCGCGATCTCGCGCAGCGACGAACTGCGCGTGTACAAGCGGCAGCACCTAGCTGCCAGCACCACGCGGAAGGTGTTGCCGCGAGCTCGCAGCAGCGGAACCTGTGAGCTCGCGGCTGCCGATGCCGCCACGTGCTCGCGGCATGGTCTGCCGCGAGCTTGCGCGCGGCAGGATCGCCATGCGAGCTCGTGGCAGCACTGTCGCAAGCACGCGGTAGCAGCTCTGCCGCGTGTACACACGATAGCAGCTCTGCCGCGTGTACACGCAGCTAGACATACGTGGCGTCGGCATGCGGCGCGTGCCGTCTTGTACCGGCGGCCGTCGGCCGCTCGGCGAAGGGAGAGCGGAAGGGAGGAAGGGAGGGAGAGAAGGGAGACGTACGAACAGGGCGGCGAGAGGAAGACGAGCGCGATCGAGCGAAGGAAATGGAGAGAAATTGGGTGTGGTGGGATAATTAGGGGAAATTTAGCAACGAATATTTTTTCGTCGCCAAATTGGCGACGAATCCTATATTCGTCGCCAATTTGGGGACGAATCCTATACTCATTGCAAAATCTGCAATGAAAAATTAAATCCGTTGCAGAATTCTATAATGAATTAAAATTCATTGTAGATTCTGCAATGAAAAACAATTCGTTGCAGAATTCTGCAACGAAAAAATAAATTTGTTGCAGAATTCTGCAACGAAAAAAAAAATTCGTTGCAGAATTTTGCAACAAATTAAAATTCTTTGTAGATTCTGCAACGAAAAATAATTCGTTGCAGAATTCTGCAACGAAAAAATAAATTCGTTGTAGACATTTGCAACGGAAAAAAATATCATTGCAGATTCTGCAACGAATTAAAAATTCGTTGCAGAATTCTGCAACAGAAAAAAAAATCATTGCAGATTCTGCAACGAATTTAAATTTCATTGCAGATTCTGCAACGAAAAAAAATTCGTTGCAGACATCTTCAACGAAAATATTTTTTTGTCGCAAATTGGCGACGAAAAATTATTTTCGTCGCCAATTTACGACTAATTTTGCAACGAAAATTAAATGTTGGAAATTTTTGTAACAATTTTTTTTTGTCGGAAATTTCGTTACAAATTTGCGAGGAACATAAAATTCGTTGCAAATTTGCAACGAATTTTTTTCGTTGCCAAAATTCGTCGCCAATTTCATATTTTTTTTATAGTGATACTACATCAATCGACTGACCGTGACTCAGAATGATTTGTTTCTGATCAAATACGATGATTTCATCCATAAACAATGACGATTACAATCAATTTTGCCATCGTTCTTCATGTTCTTCATCGAGAACTAAAAATATTAGATTCTAGCTCCTATATCTAGGTCTTTTACCTATATTTTCGATAAACAATTATCATTTTGCTACAATAAATCGAAATCTTGAGTAAAATTGATTAAAAACAATGAAAATCTTAGCCCTAATGCCATAAAATCGACAAATCAACCTTACCTCTTATACCAATTAATGGATTATGAATCTAACACAAGTATTCAAGAAATCGATTAGAATATGACAAGATTCATGTTACAAGAACTAGTTTTATCAAAATTGTATAGCACATAACTGAAACGATGGCATAAAAATAGTAAAATAATTTGAATATAGTAGAATGGGCATCATGTCTGCTTCGTCTACCAAATTTGAAGATCCTTCATGGAGCAAAAGGCAAGCCTCTATGGGGTGGTGGTGTAACGATGGCAAATCTCCTTGCCAATAGGAAGAAAGGAGATTTTTCAGAATTATCCAACCCTAGGGGACTATACCTTATATATATCTTGTGGTTCTCTTTCTGTAATTTGCCTATTAATAATAATAGAAATAGAATAATTCTCTTAATAGAATGATAATTATTCTCCTAATGAGTTCTACACATAAAAAAAATTCATATCAAATAATTCAAATCCTCAAATTTAATTAGTTCACCTTATCGCATTTGAACTCATATGACACAATTGAATATGTTACTTAATCAATATATAAGCCCAACAAAATAGGAAATTAAATCCAATACAAGAAAACCTCTTATAATATCTAATTTACAAAATGAAAATGTATGCATAAGAAATCTTTTACAAGAAGCGCTCTAATAGGAAAATAGTGTAGAACACTTTGAGCACTTAACGAAAGAGCAAGAGATTTGGTTTTAAGTATCACTCCCATCTCTATCATATATAGTTGTATCAAGCCCCTAATTACAACAAAAATCCTCCAATCTAAATTTTATTTTATTTTCGCAGAAACAACCTTTGCTTGTGATTAGTTGATAGGTGACTTGATTTTGACAATTATGATCTTGTTGGTAAGCTTTAACAGTAAATTTTCAAGTTATCATTGAACTATCGATCAACTTGTATTATGCCCAATCTACTATTTGGACTAGAGCCAGCTAGCTGTTTTCTAACTTTGATTTGAGTTGACAATAGCCAACTAACCCTCTAGTCAAGTGGATATAAGTATCAGTCAATTTACACATTAACTCGAGCCACTTCTAAAGCTGAGCTCGTGTCTAATTCTAATTTTCTTCGTCTCTCAAAGTACATGTTCACAACATACCCTCATTATATTTTACCTTGGTGCCAAGAAACTTTTCAAATCCTAAGGACTTTACTTGCCAAAAATTAAGCTCTTTGCCATTGGGATTTTCTTGTTTAATTAGCATCTAGTTCATGTAGACTTATTAGAACTTCATCATATCAAACATCTGATTCTTATCAATATGCTGATAATTCATTTGTCAAGTATATGGTGTTCGACCTTCTTAGATATGTTTTGCATCAAGTACTTTTACGTGCCAAGTTTGATCCTACTTGGTCGTTTTCCATGTCAAATACTTTCTTTTGTGCCAAGAGCCTCGTTGAACTTTCATTATCGCACTTGCAACCGATATCGACCTTACTTAAACCTACATACTCGACATATATAGTTTGATCGAGTGGGAAAAATGGGGCATGCATGTTAGGATCGAAGGTCTGGCTAGAAGGGGGGATGAATAGCCTTTCTTTGATCAACTACAAGAGTTGTTAGTGGAAGCACAAATAAAAGAAAGCTAAAACAAAATTAAACAAGAAATGCTAACACAAGCCTTTAATGTGGTTCACGGCCTCGTACCTCTAGTCCACAACAATCCTTTAGGTGGATCACTCCTTCAACCCTTCAACTATTTTCTCCTTTAGATGAACACAAGGTGGAGAAGGACCTTCCTACAATAAACCCTCTTCTTACAAGATGATAGAAGTAAGATAGTGAAGAAGAGAGTAAAAACCCTTAGAAAACTTGGAGAGCTTGAGAATATGATTTAGAGTGAAAGCATGAGCCTCCTCGAGCCTCGCAAGGCCTCCTTTTATAGAGAGGAGGCAGTTTTCCCATTGGGCATGTAGCGATCATTCTTTGTTGGAGCCGATCGGACTCAACGGCTTCGACCAAGTCTGATCCGCATCATTACTCAATGGTACATCGATCGATCGCTTTCATCTTGGCGATCAACTAATCCAGCTATTAGTTCGACTTCTCCAAGCAATCAGGCAGCTACGAGAGGTTATGTGCCTATATTCACTTATAACAGTCGACTGCCAGGGTATGACAGTTGATTGATGGTGGATCAATCGACTGTTAAACCCTTGCAGTCGACTGATGGCCACAAAACCTCAACCGACAGCAGTAAATTGCTTGACCAGTCGACTGATATCTATATCAGTCGATTGGCATCGGGTAAAACCTTAAACAAAGATGTTTGAGCATCCGACACTTGATCTTAGTCATTTGTCTAAGTTCACCTAAGTTGAACTAACCACTGCGGGTTACAATCGCTCAACTCTCATCTTCCCATGGAGTCTTCCATCGAAGCTCTCTTCCTTCGGTCTGCGTCCCTCGGATGCACTAAGCTCACGGCTTCTCCCCGTGTCATCATTTGCATCTTGCCTTGAAATCTGCTTTCTTTGGCTTAACTCCATTGCTCCTTGTCTGGCGGTCCCTTGGATGCACTAAGCTCACAACTTCTCCCCATGCCATCCTTCACTGACTCAAGGTCCCGAGCCATGAGATGAATGAACTTGCCAATGCTACTCATGTGTGATTCACTAAGTCCTGTACAACTTAGAACACACATCAAAAACATAGTCATCCTAACTTAAACTCTTTGACACACACATCAAAACCATAATCATACTTGGGTTGATTGCCCTAATAATCTCCCCCTTTTTGATGTGTGGCAATATGTGTTAGTATCAGCCCTTAGTGTCAATCATGAGATGATTGATTAGGGATCATGTGTATCAGATTTCATTAATAAAAGGCAAAGATTGTTTATTATATTTACTTTATGCATATGCCAGCTAAAATAAATATAATAATGCCATTGAATAGTAGGTTCTAATCTACAGTATATCAATTGGTAGAATTGATTCTGAGAAGCTGTAGAGAACACTATTCTTAATATTCCTAGTCAAGTATAAATATACAAGGGCGATATTAATACATTGAGACTAGCATGTAAGTCAATGGATGACTTGATCTCACAAGTCATGGATATGTGATATCACATTGACACATGGGTATATATATTGGAGAATATATATACTGAATTGACCCGCCATGAGAAAATATCATGGATCATTATATGAGTGTCATATACTTTCTCATGTGACTATTGATATGAATAGTTCTTAGACCTGAAGTCACTACGATTCCCTATATAAGGAGTTATGTACTTTGGTATCATCTAACGTCACATCGTAACAGGGTGACTATAACGGCGATCACTGGGTATATAACAAATTATGCAGAGGGATGTGAGTGATGTAGATGAGATATATCCCTCCTATATAACAGGAGTGATATCTTTAGCCTCTTGATAGAGTAGGACCACGAAATGCATGGTCATGCTCAAATGAGTCAATATGAGATATTGAGCTCATTTGTTTGAGTGAGTCTACTTGGGGATCAAGAAACATAAAGATCGATAAGGGGATGACACGGTCTATGCCTCATTGATCGATCTAAGATATCAGAGATAGAAGGACACCGTCATACATGATAATAGTCACGGAAAGGTTGTCGGATCTCGACGATCTTGTAACTTGGCTAGCAATGATGTATTGCTAGATGCCGCTCTTTGTTTATGTATCTAAAAAGGGTTTTAGATACATTGCCAACGTTACAAGAGCCTATAGGGTCACACACAAATGACATTTTGTTTTGGAGATGGTTTCTTTTAGTTGGACTAAAAGGACAATTGAGCATATGGCCAAGATTTGAGTTAGACTCAAACTGGTTAAACTTGAGTTAGACTCAAGTTGAACCATGGAAGATGATTCATCATCATGCACGATTAATTTGATTAATCATGCATGAGCCTTGGTATTCATGATGAGAATTCATGAAGGAGAATACCAAGGGTCTTGGTATTAAGAGATATCTTAATGAGGAGATAATGGCATTTGATGCATGGGATTAAAAGGCCTCTTTTGGTGTTTTCACGTGGATTACAACTTGGGTGGTTTTTGTGTTTGGGTGTGCAAGCCAAAAGGGCCTAGAGAGAAAGTGTTCTCTCATCTCCTCCTTCCTTTCCTTCTTTTTCCAAATAGTTCTTGGCATTTTTCTAGGGGTTGCTAGCACAATGTGACTCCAAAGCTCATGTGGGTGTCAGTGTGGATACCATAAATATACGGTTACCCTTACCGTATTGGGATCCGACAGCGTTTGAAAATGCGGGATTGCGAAGGACACGCACCGAAGGTATATTCCTCCTCTAGATAAGATCTAGACTAGAATATAGAAAATGATTTATATAGTTTTGCATGGATCTCTGGTGGGATCTGGTATAATTATTTATTTCCACTACGGTTGTGCGAAGTATTTGCCCGTGATGTTGTGAACATCAGATCTGGACCGATTTCCCAATAGTGATATCAGAGCCACTTGCAAAACATATACTTCATTATAATGATTTATATGTGATATAAATTAGTTTTTTCATGTTTTCTATGAGATATAAAGCATGTAGATTATCGGTACACGAATTTTAGGCTTGGAATATTGATAAAGGGGTAAAAATGGTGTGAAATAGTACGACACACGGCCGTGTTGAAAAACATGGCCTGGCCGTGTTCAACCCCACGGTCGTGTTGAAGAACATGGCCTGGACGTGGGCGCCTCTAGAAGAGAAACCCACGGCCGTCTGGAATGACATGGCCTACCCATGTGGGCCTCTGATCACCCCAGCATGGCCATGCCAATTGGCACGGCCCGACCGTGTTGGACACGGATGCTCTGGAAGCAAGGGTCTTGGGTTCATAGTGATGGACTGAGGGCAGAAACTCATTCAAGGAGTTGAAAATAAATTTTTTCTTCGGGGGCACTGCCCCCTTAGACCTCCGCAAGGGGCGCTGCCCCTTGACCCCGCCCGCTAACCGGTTAGCGGGACCGCCGTGGCGTTGCGGCTTATCGGCGAAGCAGTTTTAAAATTCGTGTATGTATAATTAATTTTATAAAATAACATAATTATGAATGATATGATGCATGGTGCATGGTTATGGCCTAGGACCCAATATGATTGTGGTTGTATGTGTTGTGTGTGCATGTTGTAATTCATAATGCGGCTTGCATATCGTGCCTTCATCTCTATTTTTTCTTGTTGTAAAATAGAGTTAGACTCAAATGTAACTCGAGTGTTCTTATTTTGTAATGTACAAAATGAAGAAATGGAAAGTCCATTGAAGGGTGAAGTTGCAAGGAGGATACCGACAACACAGGATGACCGAAGGAAGCACTTGGAGAAGATGTCATCCCTAGGTTATCCATTCGCTCTTCTCATTGGCTTGAGAAGATCGTAGATTCGGGTCATAACCATGTCACCTTTAAAATTATATATTGATATATATTATGCTTGCATGTGATGCTTGTGTATGTGATGCTTGTATGAGATGCATGCGTAGTTAGTTGTCACAAAATTTGGTCACTTATAATATGTCTACCAAAGTTTAATACTTACTATTACCTTGTTCAATCGTAGCGCATTTGCCAAAGCAAAGTGACTTGATTTACCTTGGTAAAGTACGACAGGACAATTGTGATGTCCGCCTATTAAACTTTGGGTTTGACTTAACTAAGCTCTCTCAATTAGATTGATGAACTTAGAGGCATAGCTCATACGAGATATCTACCTACATTATACAAATCTTGGGAGATTAGCCAAAGCTAACTCAAGATGAATAGTAATTTAGAAGGATATCTCATTCGATGGGCATTATGAACAAATGTTGTTCATAAAGATATACAAGAGTTACATTAGATGTAATTGGTACGAGTTACCTACCTAATTTATACGAGTCTTGGGCGATTAGCCAAAGCTAACTCAAGATGCGGTATAATATGGATCTTGTACCACTTTGTGACCAGTGGGAGAATCATTTAGTTAAAGGCATAATTAAATGATTGAAATATGATACATGTCTGCATTTCTATTGTGGATCACTATGTCTTCAAATACGTCAAATACCCTATCTCTGCGATCGATCATTGAGAAGGATAAGCTCAATGCAGCAAACTTTATTGACTGGTATAGGAATTTGAGAATAGTTCTCAAACAGGAGCGGAAACTCTATGCCCTAGAGCAACCCATTCCTGAACCACCCACCAACAATGCCACTCGTGCTGATAAGGATGCTTACAAGAAGCATCAAGATGATGCATTAGATGCATCATGCCTTATGCTTGCAACCATGAACTCTGAGCTTCAGAAGAAACATGAGAACATGGATTCCTTTACTATGGTTGCACACCTGAAGCAACTATATCAAGGGCAAGCGAGGTACGAGAGATCCGAAATATCTAAGGCATTGTTTCAATGCAAGATGCAAGAAGGAACACCCGTAGGAACTCATGTACTCAAGATGATTGGGTACGTGGAGAACCTTGAGAGATTGGGATTTCCTTTAAGCCAAGAGTTGGCCACTGACCTTATTCTGCACTCCTTGCCTAGAGACTTTAGTCAATTTGTCATGAATTATTACATGAGTGAAATTGACAAACCGTTGCCTGAGCTCTTAAGCATGTTAAGAACTGCTGAGAGCAATCTTAAGAAGATACAACCTAGTACTAGTACTATACTTATGGTTAAAAAGGGCAAAGGTAAGAAGAAGTCTAAAGGCAAGACCCAAGAAAAGGGCAAGAAAGCATTGAAGCCCAAAGGTGGGGTGGCCAAGGAAGGGACTTGCTTCCAGTGTAAGGAAGCTGGGCATTGGAAGAGGAATTGTACAAAGTATCTTGAGGAACTCAAGAAGAAGCAAAGTGAGACTTCTGCTTCAGGTATACATGTTATAGAAGTCAATCTATCTATTTCTTCTTCATGGGTATTGGATACCGGTTGTGCTTCTCACATTTGCACTAATGTGCAGGGCCTGAGAAGAAGTAGATCATTGACTCAAGGGGAAGTGGACCTGCGTGGGGGCAATGGAGCAAGAGTTGCTGCTATAGCTGTAGGAACATATTCCTTATTGTTGCAGAGTGGTTTAATTTTAGAACTTGATGAGTGCTATTTTGTACCTGCAATAACTAAGAACATTATGTCTATTTCTTGTTTGGACAAGAAAGGTTTTTCATTTACTATAAAGGACAAATGTTGTTCTATTTATTTAAATGAAATGTTCTATTGCAGTGCACATTTGATGAATGAACTCTATGTTCTAGATTTAGAAAACCCAGTCTATAACATAAATACCAAATGATTCAAATCTAATGATTTGAATCAGACATATCTTTGGCATTGTCGCTTGGGTCATGTAAATGAGAGTCGCATATCCCAGCTCCATAGAGATGGATTACTGGACTCATTTGATTTTGAATCATATGAGACATGTGAATCTTGTCTTTTAGGCAAGATAACCAAGACTCCATTTAGTGGACAAGGTGAACGAGCAACAGATTTGTTAGGCCTCATACATAGTGATGTTTGTGGTCCTTTCAAAGTCGCATCCAGAGGTGGTTATCAATACTTCATTACATTTACTGATGATTTCAGTAGATATGGATATGTGTACCTTATGAGACACAAATCAGAATCCTTTGAAAAGTTCAAAGAATTCAAGAATGAAATACATAACCAACTTGGAAAGAGTATTAAGATGCTTCGATCAAATCGAGGTGGGGAATATCTTAGCCAAGAGTTTCATGACTATCTAGTTGAGTGTGGGATACGATCTCAACTCACTCCACCCGGAACACCATAGTTGAATGGTGTATTCGAGAGGAGAAATCATACTCTGTTAGACATGGTACGATCAATGATGAGTCATACGGATCTTCCTCCTTCCTTTTGGAGATATGCTCTAGAGATAGCTACTTTCAAACTTAACCGTGTTCCATCTAAGGCAGTCATAAAGACACCATATGTGATATGGACTGGGAAGAGTCCCAAGATGTCTTTTATGAGGATTTGGGGATTTGAAGCTTACGTGAGACATCAAGTTTCAGATAAATTAGGCCCCCAATTAGACAAGTGTTATTTTGTAGGATATCCTAAGGAAACGAAAGGATATTACTTTTACAACCCCACGCTAGCCAAAGTGTTTGTTGCTAGAAATGGTGTCTTTCTAGAAAGGGAATTTATTTCTAGAAAGGCTAGTGGGAGTAAAATTGATCTTGAAGAAGTTCAAGATACACAAAATAGCACTGATGCCTTAATGCAACAAGAACAGGCATCACAAGGAGTTGTGGTACAACCTATTCGGGTAGACCAAGATCTGCACAGGTCTGATAGGATACGTCGTCAACCTGAGAGATATTCTTTTCTCTTGGATGACAATGATGGTGTCATGCTAGATGAGCCAACATCCTATCAGGAAACTGTAATGAGCCCAGATTCTGAGAAATGGCTTGAGGACATGAGATCCGAAATGGAATCCATGTACACTAACCAAGTATGGACTTTGGTTGATCCACCTGAAGGGGTCAAACCCATTAGGTGTAAGTGGGTCTTTAGGAGAAAGACTGACATGGATGGCAATGTGCATACCTATAAGGGGCGATTGGTAGCAAAAGGATTCAAGCAGATTCATGGTATTGACTATGATGAAACCTTTTCTCCAGTTGTGATGCTCAAATCCATTCAGATCATGCTTGCTATTGCTGCTTACTATGACTATGAAATCTGGCATATGGATGTCAAAATTGCATTTCTTAATGGAAATCTACTCGAGGATGTGTATATGACACAACCTGAGGGTTTTGTCAATTCAAAGGATGTCGGAAAGGTTTGTAAGTTGCATAGGTCCATTTATGGTTTAAAGCAAGCTTTTAGAAGCTGAAATCATCGATTCAATGATGCGATCAAAACATTTGATTTCATTAAGAACGAAGATGAACCTTGTGTCTACAAGAAGGCTAGTAGGAGCACAATTGTTTTCCTCATTTTATATGTAGATGACATACTACTCATTGAAAATGATATCCCTATGCTGGAGTCTGTGAAGACTTGGCTTGGAAATTGTTTCTCAATGAAGGACTTAGGGGAAGCAACCTATGTTCTTGGCATCAAGATCTATAGGGATAGATCTAGGAGATTGCTTGGCCTGAGTCAGAGTACATATATTGACAAGGTGCTTAAGCGTTTTGCCAGGCAGAATTCCAAGAAGGGATTTCTGCCAATGTCACATGGTGTAAGTCTTTCGAAGACTCAATGTCCCTCATTTGCAGAAGAGAAACAACGCATGGATTAGATCCCTTATGCATCTGCTATAGGATCTATCATGTACGCCATGATTTGTACTCGTCCCGATGTCTCGTATGCTTTGAGCATGACGAGTAGGTACCAGTCAGTTCCCGGTGAGTATCACTGGATAGCAGTCAAGAATATTCTTAAGTACTTGAGAAGGACGAAAGAATATTTCTTGATCTTTGGAGGTGATGAGGAGCTAGTTGTAAAGGGTTACAGCGATACAAGCTTCCAAACCGACATAGATGATTCGGGATCGCAATCAGGGTATGTATTTTGTTTGAATGGTGGTGTTGTGAGCTGGAAGAGTTCGAAGCAAGACACAGTCACAGATTCTACAACAGAAGCCGAGTACATTGCAGCATCTGATGCAGCAAAAGAGACAATTTGGATCATAAAGTTTGTTTCTGAGCTTGGTGTAGTTCCTAGCATTGTGAGCCCTATAGAGCTTTATTGTGACAACAACGGGGCTATAGCACAGGCTAAGGAACCTCGTTCTCACCAGCATTCCATACATATACTGCGGCGGTATCACCTCATTCAAGAGATCATCGATAGAGCGGATGTGCTGATATGCAGAGTAGATATTGATGCTAACATTGTTGATCCCCTGACCAAGGCTTTGGCACAGAGAAAGCATGATGGTCATACTAGGTCACTGGGTCTTAAAGATTACAGTGATTGGCACTAGTGCTAGTGGGAGATTGTTAGTGTCAGCCCTTAGTGTCAATCATGAGATGATTGATTAGGGATCATGTGTATCATATTTTATTAATAAAAGGCAAAGATTGTTTATTATATTTACTTTATGCATGTGCCAGCTAAAATAAATATAATAATGCCCTTGAATAGTAGGTTCTAATCTACAGTATATCAATTGGTAGAATTGATTATGAGAAGCTGTAGAGAACACTATTCTTAATATTCCTAGTCATGTATTAATATACAAGGACAATATTAATACATTGAGATTAACATGTAAGTCAATGGATGACTTGATCTCACAAGTCATGGATATGTGATATCACATTGACACATGGGTATATATATTGAAGAATATATATACTGAATTGACCCGCCATGAGAAAGTATCATGAATCGTTATATGAGTATCATATACTTTCTCATGTGACTATTGGTATGAATAGTCCTTAGACCTGAAGTCACTACGGTTTCCTACATAAGGAGTTATGTACTTTGGTATCGTCTAACGTCACACCATAACAGGGTGACTATAACAGTGATCACTGAGTATATAACAAATTATGTAGAGGGATGTGAGTGATGTAGATGGGATCTATCCCTCCTATATGACAGGAGTGATATCTTTGGCCTCTTGATAGAGTAGGACCACGAAATGCATGGTCATGCTCAAATGAGTCAATATGAGATATTGAGCTCATTTGTTTGAGTGAGTCTACTTGGGGATCAAGAAACATAAAGATCGATAAGGGGATGACACGATCTATGCCTCATTGATCGATCTAAGATATCAGATGTAACGCCCGTGAAATTCTAGCAATTTTACGAGAATTTTGGCTTTATGATGATGGGCTTTATGTGGGCCTTTTTGGAGAAATAAAAGAAAATAAGCCAAAAAGAGATGCAAAGCCTAGGAATTGAACCCCCCACCTCTAGAGATAACCAAGCCTTATAGATGCACCCACTAACCATAAGCCCAATAGAATCATATCATTAGAGGAAAAGGGGAACCTATAGATAAATGGGAGAAGGGTAAATGAAGAGGCTTGACAAGGAGAAGAGGAACTTCTCTTCCTCCCCTTTATAAAGAAGAGAGAAGTTCCAATTGGCCACTTCTTCCTTCCTTCTTCCTCTTCTCTTCATTCTCACCGAAACCCCAAGCCCTTCTTCCTCCTTTGGCCGAGAGCTCCTTGCAAGCTAGGAGAGAGCTAGGTGACCTCCATTAGGTCATCTCCCCAAGCAAAGCGAAGGAAGTAAGTTTTCCCCTCACCTGCAGTGTATTAGTTTGATAAGTTAGGTTGCTTGAAAGAAATATGAAATTTTAGCCTTATAAGTTTCGGCCAACTAAGTTGGTGGGCTAGGATTCATGAAAAGGCTACTAAGATAGGGTTGTATGGGTGGTATGTTTCAAGTAGATACCTTTAGGAGTTCAAAGTCCAAAGGGATGACCCTATATGGTTCGCCAACCCCAAGATTTTAGGGTTAGGGTTGCATGAACTTGATTCTAAAGTTATGTTCTTAGATGGTATGTTTCAAGTAAGACCTTTAAGTAACCACCATCCAAGATGATGCCCTTATAGGTTTCGCCACCCTAGGTAACTAGGGTTAGGGTTGCATAAAATATTCCTAATGGTGCTATGCTAGGGTGTAGTGCTCATGAATGGATATTAGGTGACAAGAACCCTAGTTGAGCCCTTATAGGTTTACCCTAGGTAACTAGGGTTAGGGTTGCATGAAAATATCCCTAAAGATGCTATGCTAGGGTGTAGTGCTCATGAATGGATATTAGGTGACAAGAACCATAATTGAGCCCTTATAGGTTTCGGCCACCCTAGGTAACTAGGGTTAGGGTTGCATGAAAATATCCCTAATGAGGCTATGCTAGGTTATAATACTTTATGAATGAATTTTAGGGACAAAACCTAAGCTTGAGCCCTTACAAGATTCGCCAACCAATGATTTTAGGGTTAGGGTTTCATGAAAACACCCCTATGTAGTTGTGCTATGGGTATGTTTTTTTATATGACATGAACTATGCTTGTGTGGTGAATATGTTATGATTCAATGCAACATGAAATTAGGCAATGTGATGAAACAGGTTTGATGATTTAATATGCCTTGAATAGGCCTAGGAAATAAGCTTCATGTTATGATGTAATGTGCCATGAAATATGCTTAGGTGATGAACATGTTGTGTGAATCAATATGCCATGTATATGTTTAGGAATATGCCTCAAGTTTATGAATTAGTATGCCATGAAATTAGGTCATGTGATGAACATGTTTTATGATTCAATATGCCATGAATATGCCTAGGAAATGTGCTACATGTTTATGATGTAATGTGCCATGAAGATTGTGATTTGCCTAGGTGAAGAACATGTTTTGTGATTTAATATGTCATGAATATGCTTAGGAAATATGCTTCATGTTTACAATGCAATGAAACATGCTTATGTGATGAACACGTTTATGCTTTAGGACCCCTTTAGGGTACTCTTACGTTATGAATGCATGTGTCCTTATGATAAGATAAGATGGAGATGCTTCCCTTTCAAGTAGGGATCAAGAGCTCTCCTTATGATAAGATAAGATGGAGATGCTTCCCTTTCAAGTAGGGATCAAGAGCTCTCCTTATGACAAGATAAGATGGAGATGCTTCCCTTTCAAGTAGGGATCAAGAGCTCTCCTTATGACATGATAAGATGGAGATGCTTCCCTTTCAAGTAGGGATCAAGAGCTCTCTTTATGACAAGATAAAATCAGGATGCTTCCCTTTTTGTGTTGGGGATCAAGAGCATTCTTTATATTATGACGATAAAAGAATTAAGTATTTTACTTTGCAAGAGGTTAAGTACCCGACCCGTCAGGTGGTCGTTAATCAAATCCATAGGGACACAAGAAGACGTAAGAGGTCTTGCCCTGGTAAGACGTAAGAGGTCTTGCTCTAGTAGGACTGGTGGCTCGCTACCCCAGCCTATTAGGGAACGCGCATTATGTGGTACTTAACCTGGGGCCCCCCAAACAAGTTATGATGATTTTGAAGTATCTATAAGTATATGTTTTTGAAAAGGAAAGACTTTTATGATATTGTGTATGCTTATGTTAAATGCTCTGAATGCTTACGAACTAGGTTCTTTATGCATGCTAGATGTTATGAAGTTATGATGATATTGAAGTATTTGTAAGTATATGTTTTTGAAAAGGAAAGACTTTTATGATATTGTGTATGCTTATGTTAAATGCTCTGAATGCTTACGAACTAGGTTCTTTATGCATGCTAGATGTTATGAAGTTATAATGATATTGAAGTATTTGTAAGTATATGTTTTGAAAAGAAAAGACTTTTATGATATTGTGTATGCTTATGTTAAATGCTCTGAATGCTTACGAACTAGGTTCTTTATGCATGCTAGATGTTATGAAGTTATAATGATATTGAAGTATTTGTAAGTATATGTTTTGAAAAGAAAAGACTTTTATGATATTGTGTATGCTTATGTTAAATGCTCTGAATGCTTACGAACTAGGTTCTTTATGCATGCTAGATGTTATGAAGTTATGATGTTTAGAGTTAAGTCTAAGTATGTTGTGACTATGTACTTTATGCTAGTTTAGAATTTATGATGTGGTGAAGGTTAAGGGTAAGGTTAAGAATACTTGCGACTATGTTCTTTCTGCATGATTAGGGTTTATGTTATTACAAATGTTTATGTTCAAGTTAACCAAATGCTTATGATTACGTTCTCTCATGCACGCTTAGTTTATGCAGTTATAACGCTCATGTTCAAAGTATGCCCGCTTAGATTAATTATGCTTAACTCGCTTATGAACAATTCTATGCCATGCTTAGCTCTTTTGTACTATTACTGGATATGTTGTTGATTAGTGTTGCTATGAAATGCTTAGGTCATTTTCTATGCGATGCTCATGTTCTAATAGTTTGATGAAATCGTGGCTTTTGTGAGTAGGCAAGGATCTTACTAAGCTATATGCTTATAGTTTATGTTGTCCATACTGCAGATAAAGGAAGTGCACTAGAGGAAGTGGCAGGAGGGGCCATGTGCGTGTGTGATAGTGGCATGGTGGAAGAAGACCCTTCACTATCTGCTTATATTTATATGCTCTAAGAACAATTTAAGACATTGCTTCCGCTTATAAGACTTGTGTTTAATGAGTATCCCTTTACTTAAGAGGTTCGATATGTTAGAACTCATGAACGAATCCTTCCGTTATGCATGTTATGAAATGAGATAAGATATGTGGTCATGCTAATGATGAATAAGATAGGTGATGCATGTGCCAAAGAAGGTTTCAGTTATGATAACCTGTTTAAGCATGTAGACTTTGAACGGATCCATATGTAGTATGCTAATAAAAAAAAAATATAGACTAAAGTAGCGCCGCCCTGAGAGCAGATAAGGGCGGGCGTTACAGGTGGTATCAGAGCCAGGTTCACCTTTCCACTATCACACATCAAGCCTCTATCCTGCTATTTCCAAGTAAGTAACTTTATGCATACTTGAGTTTCTTTTATAATGAAGAATGACTCCTATCTAGATAGAAATAATACCTCATCATGTTTTAGTAGACTGGAATCACACTTGTGATCTAGATAGAAATAATACCTCATCATGTTTTAGTAGATTGGAATCACACTTGTGAACTAGATAGAAATAATACCTCATCATGTTTTAGTAGATTGGAATCACACTTGTGAACTAGATAGAAATAATACCTCATCATGTTTTAGTAGACTGGAATCACACTTGGGATCTAGATAGAAATAATACCTCATCATGTTTTAGTAGATTGGAATCACACTTGTGAACTAGATAGAAATAATACCTCATCATGTTTTAGTAAATTGGAGTCACACTTGTGATCTAGATAGAAGTAATACCTCATTATGTTTCAGTAGAATGGAATCACACTTGTGACTTAGATAGAAATAATACCTCGTTATGTTTAGTATAATGGAACCGTACTTGTGATTGAGATAGCAACAATACCTTACCATGCTTTATATGATGGAAACATGTCTTTAACCCAGACGTACCATTCCTAAAATTTCGAAGATCTGATTTTCGTAATTATCGGTGTCAGGTCTATGCTCATATGAATTGAAATAAGCCGGTTTAAATGCGGGTTAGTCGGTCTTATCTTGACTTCATTTTTCAATTTCGGATGGCACGGACGATGACTACCATGACCCGCGTCGTGATGTGTCCCAAACCGATTAGAGGAAGCTATTGAAGAAATAGTTTATAAACACGATGGTGGGGTCGCGGACACATGAGGAGACTCGATGGTCTCTTTAGGAGGCTCGAGCAGCAGGAGTTTCCGATACTGGATAATTATCGGATATGGGCCTTGGTACGCTCCCTGCCAAACGATTTCATGGTAGTCGCGCATCACGTATGGGGCCGCTATGAAGGGCGGATAACATATGCGGAGTTGTGCTGGGAGCTACTGGAGCACAAGGTTCAAGAGAAGCCTGTGGTAGAGAATCCGGTGGTAGCTGGCCTCAAGAGGAAGGAAGAGGGTTCTGTAAACAGTCAACTTAGTGGCCAGCCGGAGACTACCCTAGTGAGGCCAGGGAAGATAGGACTAAAAATAGTTACAACCGCACTAGGGTTTGTCCTAGTGGGAGTCATAATGAACTATCTTCTTAAGTAGTTTCTGTGGTTTCAATTAGGAATAAAGAATGTTATATGTTAACATTATTCCTTCTGGTCTGAAAATATGAATAAAAGATGATAAGTCGTTCTTTTGAAATTAAAGATGAGTTCGTTGCATGGGAAGTGCATAGTATAATTGATCAATGTCGGTTAGGCTGGAACATACGAATAATGAGTGGAAACAAAGCGTGCCGCTTTGATGTCCTTATCGATGCTATCTCAACCCCTGAAAAGGGAAGTAATGAATTGCGGAATAGAAATCATTTCTGGACAACTTTCCACCATGACTATAACGTCGTATTTGTTCGCGATATAAAGGGAAAGCAAGGCGGTGATTCGGACATCCGTAAGTTCAAACAAGAAGATCGAAGGAAGGGATAATGGATTCCGTGATCACCGACGGATTATTATACTTCCGGGATCGCCTATGCATTCCGAACGATCCGGAGTTACGGCAGAAGATACTCGAGGAATCCCATGGAACACCTTATACCATGCATCCTGGATCTAATAAAATGTATCAGGACGTAAGGGATAAATTTTGGTGGTCTGGCATGAAAAGGGATGTGGCTCAGTACGTCAACACCTGTCTGACCTGCCAGAAGGTGAAGGCAGAACACCAGAAACCTGGGGGATTACTGCAGCCAATACAGATTCCCGAGTGGAAATGGGAAGAAATTTCCATGGATTTCATCTCGGGATTACCCAGAACAACAAATGGTTACGATGCTATATGGGTAATCATAGACCGGTTGACAAAGTCTGCCCATTTCCTGGCAATCAAGATGACCTATTCATTGAGTTAGCTACAATTATATGTCAAGGAAATTATCAAATTACATGGAGTGCCTAAGGCTATTATTTACGGCCGGGATGGCGTTTTACCTCCCATTTCGGGAATGTGTTGAAAGGCTCTTGGCACTAAGTTGAGATCTGCGTTTCATCCTCGGGCCAAGTCATTCGACGGAAAGAGTGAACCAGTGCCGGAAGATATCTTCGGCTTGTGCTCTAGACTTTAAGGGAGGTGTCGATATTTGTGCTGGGAATTTGCTTACAACAACGGCTACCAGCTACCATTGGAATGGCACCCTATGAAGCTCTATACGGGAGAAGATCACGAGTCTCCTATCTGTTGATACGAGGGTGGTGAAAGGAGGAAATGGGTCTTGAGCCGATATTATTGACAATACCACCCGCTATCTGAATATCCGTGAGAGAATCGAAACTGCTCAGAGCCGACAAAAGAGCTATGCGGATATGCGGCGGAGACCGTTAGAATTCAAGTCGGGACTGGTATTCTCAAAGTGACCCTATGAAGGGAGTGATGAGATTGAAAGGAAGGGTAAATCAATCCACGTTACGTGGGACCCTATCCGATATCACGAGAGTGGGCAAGGTGGCGCAAGTTGGCGCCCCAAGAGATGTCGGCTATACACAACGTGTTCCATGTCTCTATGCTCAAGAAATGCATATCCGAGAGCGGACCAAGTGATCGAGCCACAAATTGTACACGTTCAAGAGGACCTGAGTATTGAAAGTCGGCCTATCCAGATACTAGACCGAGATGTCAAGAGACTAAGGAACAAAGAGGTGCCCTTAGTAAAGGTCCTGTGGCAGAATTCGCAATATGAGGAGGCTACTTGGGAACGCGAGGAGGACATGAGGCAGAAGTACCCGGAATTGTTTTAAGTTTCGAGGACGAAACTTTTACAAGGTATGAGGGATTATGCGTGTGAAATTCTAGCAATTTTACGAGAATTTTGGCTTTATGATGATGGGCTTTATGTGGGCCTTTTGGAGAAATAAAAGAAAATAAGCCAAAAAGAGATGCAAAGCCTAGGAATTGAACCCCCCACCTCTAGAGATAACCAAGCCTTATAGATGCACCCACTAACCATAAGCCCAATAGAATCATATCATTAGAGGAAAAGGGGAACCTATAGATAAATGGGAGAAGGGTAAATGAAGAGGCTTGACAAGGAGAAGAGGAACTTCTCTTCCTCCCCTTTATAAAGAAGAGAGAAGTTCCAATTGGCCACTTCTTCCTTCCTTCTTCCTCTTCTCTTCATTCTCACCGAAACCCCAAGCCCTTCTTCCTCCTTTGGCCGAGAGCTCCTTGCAAGCTAGGAGAGAGCTAGGTGACCTCCATTAGGTCATCTCCCAAGCAAAGCGAAGGAAGTAAGTTTTCCCTCACTGCGGTGTATTAGTTTGATAAGTTAGGTTGCTTGAAAGAAATATGAAATTTTAGCCTTATAAGTTTGACCAACTCAGTGGGTGGGCTAGGATTCATGAAAAGGCTACTAAGATAGGGTTGTATGGGTGGTATGTTTCAAGTAGATACCTTTAGGAGTTCAAAGTCCAAAGGGGATGACCCTATATGGTTCGGCCAACCCCAAGATTTTAGGGTTAGGGTTGCATGAACTTGATTCTAAAGTTATGTTCTTAGATGGTATGTTTCAAGTAACCACCATCCAAGATGATGCCCTTATAGGTTTCGGCCACCCTAGGTAACTAGGGTTAGGGTTGCATAAAAATATTCCTAATGGTGCTATGCTAGGGTGTAGTGCTCATGAATGGATATTAGGTGACAAGAACCCTAGTTGAGCCCTTATAGGTTTCGGCCACCCTAGGTAACTAGGGTTAGGGTTGCATAAAAATATACCTAATGATGCTATGCTAGGGTGTAGTGCTCATGAATGGATATTAGGTGACAAGAACCCTAGTTGAGCCCTTATAGGTTTCGGCCACCCTAGGTAACTAGGGTTAGGGTTGCATGAAAATATCCCTAATGAGGCTATGCTAGGTTATAATACTTTATGAACGAATTTTAGGGGACAAAACCTAAGCTTGAGCCCCTTACAAGATTCGGCCAACCAATGATTTTAGGGTTAGGGTTTCATGAAAACACCCCTATATGTAGTTGTGCTATGGGTATGTTTTTTTTATATGACATGAACTATGCTTGTGTGGTGAATATGTTATGATTCAATGCAACATGAAATTAGGCAATGTGATGAACAGGTTTGATGATTTAATATGCCTTGAATAGGCCTAGGAAATAAGCTTCATGTTATGATGTAATGTGCCATGAAATATGCTTAGGTGATGAATATGTGTGAATCAATATGCCATGTATATGTTTAGGAATATGCCTCAAGTTTATGAATTAGTATGCCATGAAATTAGGTCATGTGATGAACATGTTTTATGATTCAATATGCCATGAATATGCCTAGGAAATGTGCTACATGTTTATGATGTAATGTGCCATGAAGATTGTGATTTGCCTAGGTGAAGAACATGTTTTGTGATTTAATATGTCATGAATATGCTTAGGAAATATGCTTCATGTTTACGATGCAATGAAACATGCTTATGTGATGAACACGCTTATGCTTTGGGACCCCTTTAGGGTACTCTTACGTTATGAATGCATGTGTCCTTATGATAAGATAAGATGGAGATGCTTCCTTTCAAGTAGGGATCAAGAGCCTCCTTATGATAAGATAAGATGGAGATGCTTCCTTTCAAGTAGGGATCAAGAGCCTCCTTATGACAAGATAACATGATAAGATGGAGATGCTTCCTTTCAAGTAGGGATCAAGAGCTCTCTTTATGACAAGATAAAATCAAGATGCTTCCTTTTGTGTTGGGGATCAAGAGCATTATTTATATTATGACGATAAAGAAAGAATTAAGTATTTTACTTTGCAAGAGGTTAAGTACCACCCGTCGGTGGTCGTTAATCAAATCCATAGGGACACAAGAAGACGTAAGAGGTCTTGCCTCGTAAGACGTAAGAGGTCTTGCTCTAGTAGGATGGTGGATCGCTACCCACTATTAGGGAACGCGATTATGTGGTACTTAACCGGGGCCCCCAAACAAGTTATGATGATTTTGAAGTATCTATAAGTATATGTTTTGAAAAGGAAAGACTTTTATGATATTGTGTATGCTTATGTTAAATGCTCAATGCTTATGAACTAGGTTCTTTATGCATGCTAGATGTTATGAAGTTATGATGATATTGAAGTATTTATAAGTATATGTTTTGAAAAGAAAAGACTTTTATGATATTGTGTATGCTTATGTTAAATGCTCAATGAACTAGGTTCTTTATGCATGCTAGATGTTATGAAGTTATGATGATATTGAAGTATTTATAAGTATATGTTTTGAAAAGAAAAGACTTTTATTATATTGTGTATGCTTATGTTAAATGGTCGCTTATTTAACTAGGTTCTTTATGCATGCTAGATGTTATGAAATGATATTGAAGTATTTAAGTATATGTTTTGAAAAGAAAAGACTTTATGATATTGTGTATGCTTATGTTAAATGCTCAATGCTGAACTAGGTTCTTTATGCATGCTAGATGTTATGAAGTTATGATGTTTAGAGTTAAGTATGTGCTGTGACTATGTACTTTAGCTAGTTTAGAACTATGATGTTAATGATGGGTAAATTAATGAATTTATGTATGTTCTCTACATGATTTATGTTATTACAAATGTTATGTTCAAGTAAAAATTATGTTGTTTCATGCATGCTTAGTTTATGCAGTTATAATGCTCATGTTCGAAGTATGCCCTGGCTATGTTAAGTGTCACGTAACTGGAACGCAATTCTATGTCATGCTTAGCTCTTTTGTACTATTACCTAGATATGTTGTTGATTAGTGTTGCTATGAAATGCTTAGGTCATTTTCTATGCCAGCATGCTCATGTTCTAATAGTTTGATGAAATCATGGCTTTTGTGAGTAGGCAAGGATCTTACTAAGCTATATGCTTATAGTTTATGTTGTCCATACACTGCAGATAAAGGAAGTCTGCACTAGAGGAAGTGGCAGGAGGGGCCATGTGCGTGTGTGATAGTGGCATGGTGGAAGAAGACCCTTCACTATCTGCTTATATTTATATGCTCTAAGAACAATTTAAGACATTGCTTCCGCTTATAAGACTTGTGTTTAATGAGTATCCCTTTACTTAAGAGGTTCGATATGTTAGAACTCATGAACGAATCCTTCCGTTATGCATGTTATGAAATGAGATAAGATATGTGGTCATGCTAATGATGAATAAGATAGGTGATGCATGTGCCAAAGAAGGTTTCAGTTATGATAACCTGTTTAAGCATGTAGACTTTGAACGGATCCATATGTAGTATGCTAATAAAAAAAAAATATAGACTAAAGTAGCGCCGCCCTGAGAGAAGATAAGGGCGGGCGTTACATCAGAGATAGAAGGACACCATCATACATGATAATAGTCATGGAAAGGCTGTCAGATCTCGACGATCTTGTAACTTGGATAGCAATGATGTATTGCTAAATGTCACTCATTGCTTATGTATCTAAAAAGGGTTTTAGATGCATTGCCAATGTTACAAGAGCCTATAGGGTCACACACAAATGACATTTTATTTTGGAGATGGTTTCTTTTAGTTTGACTAAAAGGACATTTGGGCATATGGCCAAGATTTGAGTTAGACTCAAACTGGTTAAACTTGAGTTAGACTCAAGTTGAACCATGGAAGATGATTCATCATCATGCATGATTAATTTGATTAATCATGCATGGGAATACCAAGAGCCTTGGTATTCATGATGAGAATTCATGAAGGAGAATACAAAGGGTCTTGGTATTAAGAGATGTCTTAATGAGGAGATAATGGCATTTGATGCATGGGATTAAAAGGCCTCTTTTGGTGTTTTCACGTGGATTACAACTTGGGTGGTTTTTGTGTTTGGGCGTGCAAGCCAAAAGGGCCTAGAGAGAAAGTGTTCTCTCATCTTCTCCTTCCTCTCCTTCTTCCAAATAGTTCTTGGCATTTTGCTAGGGGTTGCTAGCACAACGTGACTCCAAAGCTCGTGTGGGTGTCAGTGTGGATACCATAGATATATGGTTACCCTTACCGTATTGAGATCCGACAGCGTTTGGAAAAGCGAGGTTGCGAAGGGTACGCACCGAAGGTATATTCCTCCTCTAGATAAGATCTAGACTAGAATATAGAAAATGATTTATATAGTTTTGCATGGATCTCTGGTGGGATCCGGTATAATTATTTATTTCCGATGCGGTTGTGCGAAGTATTCGCCCATGATGTTGTGAACATCAGATCTGGACTGGTTTCCCAAAAATATGTTTAAGTTAGGTAAAAATACTTAAGGAAAAGTGAAACATGAAAATCAAAGTACCTCTTAACATATGCAAACTCCCCCTTAACACATGCTTTAAAAAGTTTTAACTTAAACCTACACATTCTCCCCCTTTAACACCAGCAAAAAGATCATGCATATCATATACAAAGTGGTATCAAAACTTAAGGGAATATAAAACACCCAATACAATTTGAAAAATAACCCAAAATTTTGGTTTTATAAATATCAGTCGACTGGAATCAAGTTACAGTCGACTGGCATATGCACCAGTCGATTGGTTTATGATAATGTTGAAAGTCTAATTTCTAAAGCCAACTTCAGAAAAACACGAAAAATTTAGAAAAATTCAAAAAAACATGAAATTTGGGGCACATTTATTATGAGTTCCTTTATCAGGGAAAAATAATTTTTCATGAAAGTGCATAAAATTTTCAAAAGTTAGGCAAAAGTTCAAAAGTTTTGAAATTTTCAAATATTGTATCAACTTTGAAATCTAGTTTTGCCTTTAAATGTTTAAAAGCATTAACTTAAGGTTTTCAAAACATGAAATGTTTTCAAATTATAAAGAATATCCAACTATGATCTTTGGACAAGATGTTCATGAGTTAAACATTTGCTTTCCCCATAGTTGGTCAATGATTGTTGTGTCATGATACATCTAATGACTCATCAAAATGTCATAAGCATTGGTGAATCATTTGTATCAACCTAACATCTCACCAATGCCTATGTTTATCAATCAAGTTATCCTTATAGTGGGTTGTGAGATGTGCCTAAGGTAATTCTACTTAACCAAAAATTTATCATGCAATGCTTCCAAGGTTAAGTATTATCCAATATCACCCATCATGATCATAAGCCAACCATTTAGTAAGGTATGAAATACATTCAATTATGGTTGACTATTCTAAGTTTTTCTATCGTTTAAGGATTGACTTGGGTACCCAATATAGATTCTTTCCTATACGGTTTACCAAGTATTCCTTGGGGATCCATTTTCTAGCTATCATTGTTGTTTTTGATTGCCCCTAGCAATTAAGCAATGGTACGACTTTTCATTCTTATATCCTAAGTCTTTCTTATTGAAACTTGTCCTTTGGCTACCTATGATCATTTTCAAGGTATTAGAGCCTATGGTAAAATTTTCAAGGGGTTTACTAAGATATTCTACATTTTCCCTTAAAATCATATTTTCCT
Source organism: Wurfbainia villosa (assembly GCA_025175895.1). NCBI lineage: Eukaryota > Viridiplantae > Streptophyta > Magnoliopsida > Zingiberales > Zingiberaceae > Wurfbainia > Wurfbainia villosa. The sequence continues at coordinate 41,640,039 of CM045998.1, read as the reverse complement.
CTAAACATGCATTATTTGTACTAGAAGAAGCAATATTATCATGTGAACATGCATTCTTTAGCTTTTCTTCTAGAGTTCTAATCTCATTTTTCATGCATTTATTTTTCTTTTTTGTTATAAATAAATCTCTAGTTAAATTTGAAATCATATGAATGACATCTTGAGTAGGGAGATTCTTTACCTCACTTACCCAATCTTCTTCCGATTCCGAAGATTGTGCTCTCCCTGCACTTGAGCTCTCCTCCTCACTTGTACTTCCTTCTTCTTGTTCGAATGAGGTGAAGGCTATATCATCTACTCCCATGAGTGCAAAATGTGAGACGGCCTCCTCTTATTCTGATAAGGATGAGTCCCATGTAGAATTTAAATTTCGGGATTTAGTCTTCTTCTCCTTTTCCTTTGACTTCTTCTTTTCTTTCTTCTTGCTTTCTTTCTTCTTGTCATCCTTCTTTTCTTCTTTATTCTTGTTCAATAGAGGGCATTCATCCCTCATGTGTCCTTCTCCTTAGAAATTGTAGCATATAATCATCCTTGTCCTTCTCCTATCATTGGATTTGTTAAATTTAAAACCTTTTAATGCACGTCTTACTCTTCTTACCATGTATGCCTCTTCATCGCTTTCCATTGAAGAGTGTGATCGTCATCCGATGAGGAGGGTGTGGTCTTCTTCTTCTTTCCTTTGCTTGCAACAAGTGCTACTCCCCTTGATTGATTGATTGGTTCTTCAACTATTCCTTCAAGGCGAATTTCATGAAGTTCCATAGTAGAGAAAACTTCTTCTAAAGTACTAACCTCTAGATTCCTTAAGATATAAAAAAATCAACCATGGAGCTCCACTTTGAAGATTGGGGGAACGCATCAATAGCTTTCATGATCATGTCCTGATTTGATAGCTTCTCCCCTACATTTGACAAACCATTGATTATTTCTTTAAACCTAGAGTCTAATGATAATACCTTTTCTCCTTTGTCCAATTTGATATTGTTGATTTGTGATCGGAGAAGATCTCATCTTGCTAATTTGGCTTCGGATGTACACTCATGAAGCTCAATCAACTTCTCCCACATCTCTTTGCACTTGAACATTCTCCAATCCGATTTATTTCTTGTTGTTGAAGCACATTGAAAAGATGATGCTTGGCCTTTGAATTTGCTAGATGCTCCTCCTTTTGCTTCTTGGTCCATCTTGATTTTTCTATTGGCTTGTTGTCATCATCCTTAGGTACCTTGAAACCATTTTCCATTATAATCATAATATCAAAATCGGTTTCAAAGAATACCTCCATTATTTTCTTCCACCAAGAGAAGTCTCCTTCGAACTTTGGTGGGTGAATGTTCATGTCGACCTTTTGAAGTGCTTATCGCGGCGATGAGTTCGATGATAAGGACCTTGCTCTGTTACCACTTGTTAGGATCGAAGGCCTGACTAGAAGGGGGGATGGATAACCTTTCTTTGATCAACTACAAGAGTTGTTAGCGAAAGCACAAATAAAAGAAAGCTAAAACAAAATTAAACAAGCAATGCTAATACAAGCCTTTAACATGGTTCATGGCCTCTTGCCGCTAGTCCATGACAATCATTTAGGTGAATCACTGCTTCAACCCTTCCACTATTTTCTCCTTTAGATGAACACAAGGTGGAGAAGGACCTTCCTACAATAAACCCTCTTCTAACAAGATGATAGAAGTAAGATAGTGAAGAAGAGAGTAAAAACCCTTAGAAAACTTGAAAAGTTTGAGAATATGATTTAGAGTGAAAGCATGAGCCTCCTCAAGCCTCCCAAGGCCTCCTTTTATAGAGAGGAGGCAGTTTTTCCCGTTCGACTTGCAGCAGTCGACTATTGCATGTTAGCAGTCGATTGTCGCTGTAGCTGACTGACTTCAACAGCTTCTGACCAAGTCTGATTTGCGATCATCACAGCTCAATGGTATATTGATCAGTCGACTAATCCAGCTATCAGTTCGACTGCACCAAGCTATTAGTTAGCTATGAGAGGTTCTGTGCTCGTGTCCACTTATAACACTCAACTGTTAGGGTATGACAGTCGACTGATGGTGGACCAGTCAACTGCTAAACCCTAGCAATCAACTGATGGCTATAAAACCTCAACCGACAATAGTCAACTGCTTGACCAGTCGACTTATGCCTATATCAGTCGACTGGCATCGGGTAAAACCTCAAACAAAGATGTTTCAGCATCTAACACTTGATCTTAGCCATTTGGCCAAGTTCACTAATGATACTATTGTTACCTCTTCTCTGTGAACCGGGTAAAAGGGCTTGCATGTAAGACACTATCTGAACTAAATAATTGGTTCGATGAAGAAAAAAAGGAAGAACGGTTCGGGCACAACCGTCTGGGACAATTGGAACAGGAGGACCAGTAGAGGTAATCGACACACTGAAGAGAAGGCAGATATCGCTTCGCTAGGAGATAAACGAGAATTGGTTCGGCCTAGTAGGCCTAGAAGCAGATGGTGCGGACGAGAGTCGACTCAGCATAGCTAGTCCAGAGATAGTTTGGAACGGAGAGACAGAGAGTTGGTTCGGGATGCTGAGAAGAGCCCGAGGGCTATGCCCCACGTGAGCTATATGTCTAGATTAATTTCACCAAAGGCAAATGATTGAAAGGGAAAGGCTAGCATACTTCCCAAAATGTAGAGGAAAGGTTGTTACACAACAGAAGGGGGTCTCCACACAATATTCCGAGGAGCCTTCGCTCCCCGTGTCTGTAACAGAATGATTCTCCAGATGGGCATGGTGGCCACGTGTATGATGGGGCAAGCTTGCAAAGCAACTACTGATCAAAGGGGGAGAATAAAAAGGAGAGACAGGACAAAAGGAAGGGGATCTGCATTTCTCCAACCAACAAGAGACGAAGGCACATTGGGAGAGGGAGAGCTACCACTTCGTCGGAGAAGGAGAGTGGTGATCTTCACCTTTCGTGTACTTTTTCTTGTATCTTGACTTGATTGTAAGAGGTTTTTCTCCTCCACCTCCGGAAGTTTCTTTCCGCGAAGGAGGACATTGATAGTGAAGGTGCTTTGGCACTACATCCGGTGAGAGAGCTCACCTCCATGGAGTAGGAATCCTTATTTCGAACCACGTTACATCCTATGTCTTGGTTTGTTGGTTGTGTTGGTTTTGCGTGTCTTTGCTTCGAATTCTCATTTTTACTGTTGTGGCCAGAGAGAACCCCCTAAGCTTCCTTTTCATATTACTGCGTTGAAAGGGAGTTAACAGATCTTCTTCCCCGTCACCACATCAGTTGGCGTCGTCTGTGGGAAACACTTGAGCGAGATGTGGAGATGTAGTCAGAAGAGATACAACATCCGGTTGCCTTCGCAGCGGAGGAAAACCCCATTACAATACTACCATCACAATTGAGAGCCATGGTGGATAACACCGTGGCTGAGGCCCTCGCCAGAGAAAGGAGAAGGACAGGATATCTCCATCCTCATTCTGGTGAACCTTCTTCTCGCGGACCACCACCAGAGGTGCCTCCTCCACCCCGTACAACCACTAATATTGAAGCATTGCCTGGAGAGGGGTTGGGAGGGCAAGTACATCAAAACACTCTGCCATTAACCCAGAATCGACGAGAAGAACAGGGTGAAAGTCGATCGACTAGGGCTTCGGAGGTTTATGAGCCCAGTCCTTTTACCATGGATATTCTTTCAGAAGTCCCGCCATCATACTTCCAGGATCCCCAAGTAGAAAAGTAAGACGGTTCAACAGATCCGGAAGAACACCTATCACAATTTGCTAGAGCGGCCTCGCTCCACTGCTATACCGACGCCCTCAAGTGCCAAGTCTTCCGGACCACCTTAACCGGTTCAGCACAAAAATGGTTCAACACCTTGCCCCCGGGGTCTATCACTTGTTTTGCTGATTTTCAGGGGATGTTCCGCCAAGAGTTCGCCAGCTGTAAGGCGTATAAGCACGATGCCTCTATCCTGCTGCACATTACGCAGGGGCCCTCAGAATCACTCAGAGGGTATCTTCATCGGTTCACCTCCACCGCCAGAAGCATCCCTTCCACGAGGTTGGATGCTTTCAGAGTAGCCATCCCGCACAGGATGAGGGAGAGCCCCTTCCTCAGTTCCCTTTTGAGAAAGCCCGCTAACAGCTACGAGGAGCTATTAAGCCATGCGGAAAAATTTATCAACGAGGAAGAAGGACTGAAAGTGCGGAGGGCCGAAAGAGTTGCCACAGCAGTCCCTGCCGAAAGAAATCACCCCGCCGCCCCTCAAGCACCTCCCCGGCGGGGATATGCGCGACCTCTTTTATTGGAGGTTCCCAAGCCTCGGTTGTTGCTACAGGGCGCTCACCCCACGCAGCCATTCCAAATCATGGCTGCCGACGCAGTTCCTCCCGAGAGGACTTGGAAGGAGCAAGAGATGGAATTCTACGACCAGCAAGGTCTACTGTAATGGCCCACGGGCTACAGGGGAGTACCTCGCAATCCTCCCGCCCCATTCTTTTGCCAGTACCACATGGAGTACGGCCACGCTAGCAACCGATGTTTCAAATTGCAAGAGGAACTGGAGCACCTCCGAGCCGCTTACCCGTAACTACGGCCTCAGACGGGAGGACCGGCACGACAAGGGCAACGACCCAATGTGGCCCATCCAGGGCCATATAACCAACCATCGCAAGTTACTTTCCCTCCGGACCCCCAAACTCCGTCCCAGGAGGCTATTTCCCAAGCGGGCCCATCAGGTGAGGGCCTATCATCCGATCCAAATAACGCCCCCACACGGGGGTTATTCATGCCATTGCAGGAGGACCCACTAACGGAGACTCAAATCGGGTGCGGAAGTCATATGCCTGCCTCATGGAAAGCCTGGCCATCGTCACCGACCAGACTGTCCAAACCGCGTCGCCGATCTCATTCGGGCCGGAAGATCTTCGAGGCATCTTACTGCCCCACATGGATGCCTTAGTGATCCGCATTTCTCTGGCCAACTACGAAGTGGCCAAGGTATTAGTTGATTCAGGAAGTTCTGTCAACATCCTCTTCCAGGAGATCTTTGGATAGATGCAGCTGGGAAATGCCCAGCTAGAAGATGTGGCCACACCCCTCTTCAGGTTCGCGGGACATGTGGTCCACCCTATAGGGCAGATTTCATTGCCCCTGACTCTGGGCACAAAGCCCAGCCAAAAAACTAGTATAGTTCCTTTCCTCATTGTGGATGCTCCGTCCACTTATAATGCAATTCTTTGTCGTCCCTTCCTTGCCATTTTTCAGGCGGTGGCTTCCTCGTACCACCATAATGTGAAATTTCTAGTCGAACAGTTGGTGGGAGAAGTTCGAGGCGAGCAGAAAGCCGCTAGGAGCTGTTATGTGCAAATGGTCCGGGATGATCAGAAGAAGGCCCGAACCGATGACCTCAAAGGGAAGGCCATCGTCATTTCTAATGTCTGTGTCTTGGAAGAATCTCCTCCCAAGGCGGACAAGATAGAGGAAAGAGAGCTGGTAGAGATAGCTCCCGGAAAGGACATGCGGGTGGCACAACAGCTGGAGGCTAAGGAGGAGTTGGTGGCCTGTCTGAGAAAGAACGAAGACATCTTCGCAGGAGATGTACATGACCTCACGGGAATTGATCCTCGTGTTGTTGAACATCACCTCAACATCACCAGAGGAGTCTGACCCATCCAACAGAAGTGGTGATATTTTGGACCTGAGAAGGACAAGGTGATAGCTGAAGAAGTAGAAAAATTGTTAAAAGTGGGTCATGTGAAAGAAATTCAATTCCTCGAGTGGGTCTCCAATGTAGTCTTGGTCCCCAAGCCTTCTGGGCAGTGGAGGATATGTATTGACTTCCGCAATTTAAATAAAACGTGCCCTAAAGACTGCTACCCCTTATCTTGCATTAATCAGTTGGTGGATTCTACAGTAGGTTATGAAGTGGTGTCCTTAATGGATGCCTACCAGGGATATCATCAAATATCACTGGCTAAAGAAGATCAGAAGAGGGTCAGTTTCGTAACGATAGGGGGGTTATATGCCTATGTGGTAATGCCCTTCGGCCTAAAAAATGCGGGGGCTACATACCAACGACTCATGGATAAGATCTTCACAGAGCAAAAAGGGAAAAATGTGAAAGTTTATGTGGACGATATCCTGGTCAAATCAAAAACCACTCGAGATTTGGTTGCGGATCTAAATGAAATTTTTGCTACATTGAGACGGTATAATATGAAGTTGAACCCTAAAAAGTGCCTGTTCGGGGTGAAGAGTGAGAAATTCTTGGGATATATAGTAACTGAGAAGGGACTGCAGGCTAACCCAGAGAAGGTGCAAGCGCTATGCAATATAAAGTCACCCACTAATTTGCGAGAGACTCAAAAGCTAGTGGGGAGGATTGTTTCCTTATCTCGATTTATAGCCAGGTCGGTGGACAAAGGGCTACCTTTCTTCAAGATTCTGTGTAAAGCTACCAAGTTTCAATGGGATGATCAGTGCGAGTAGGCTTTCCAAGAGCTGAAGAAGTATCTAGCTGAACTTCCATTACTAGCCAAGCCAATGGAAGGAGAGTCATTGTGGATGTACTTGGCCGTCTCGGAGGGAGCTATCAGTTTAGTTTTGTTGAAGCAAGAAGGTTCTCATCAACAGTATATTTATTATACCAGTTATATTCTGAAGGGGGTTGAATCTCGTTACACAGAGTTGGAGAAGTTGGCATATATTCTAGTCTTGACAGCTCGTAAGTTGAGGCCATACTTTCTGGCTCACCCTATCATTGTTTTGACTCATAGTGAATTGGGTAAGGTGGTTACTAAGCCTAATTTTTCTGGGAGACTAGCTAAATGGGTGGTAGAACTAAGTGAATATAACATTCACTACCAAACCCGAATCGTTATCAAGGCTCAGGCGCTTGCTGATTTTCTGGCTGAAGTACCTATTGGTTCAGAAAATAGCTCGGCAACAAAAGAAGAAGGGTTAGATACATGGAATGTATTTGTGGATGGTACTTTGGGATCCACGGGTAGCGGAGTTGGAGTCTTGTTAATATCCCCTGATAAAGAAGAGACTCGCATAGCCGTGTGCCTGGGATATCGGGCATCTAATAATAAAGTGGAGTATGAAGCTATTCTAGCGGGGCTATAGGCTGCCAAAGCTGTAGGGGCCACCTCAATTATAATCCACTCGGATTCCCAGTTGGTGGTATCACAACTTCAAGGCTCTTTCACGGTTCAGGAAGAAAGATTGCAAAAATACTTTAAGGCTTTTGAGAAAGAGAAGGCTCATTTTCGTCAAGTCCTTTTGAAGCAGATTCCAAGGGAGAACAATGGGAAGGGGGATGAATTGACTCGGTTGGCTAGCGCGATGGAAGGGGTGAAGCCATTCGAGACGGTTTGCGTGGAAATCTCTACCTCTCTAATGATATTTAATGTGGAGGAGGTCGTGCCCGAACCTGACCCGGTCCTTGATTGGAGGACTGACATCATAGCCTATCTACAACATGGAAAGTTCCCTGAAGAAAAAGGGGTGGCATCTATTTTAATGAGCAGAGTCAAATGATTCATCCTCTTAAATGGAGATTTATACAAAACATCTTTTGGACGACCCCTACTGAAGTGTTTGGGAAAGGAGGATGCTGAATGGGTACTTCGGGAGATCCACGAAGGTTGTTGCAACAATCATTTGGGAGGGAGAGCTTTGACGAGGAAGGCCTTGTTAGCGGGATATTTTTGGCCCACCCTCCAACAAGATGCAGCTCATATAGTGCAAACCTATTCAGCCTGTCAAAAGCATAGTAACCGGTCCGAGCGACCGACTGAATTAATGAAAGTCGTTGTTGCTTCATGCCCTTTTGATCAGTGGGGAATGGATATCGTAGGTCCTATGCCTGTGGCACCATTACAGAAAAAATTTCTATTGGTGGTTGTGGATTATTTCTCCAAGTGGGTGGAAGTAGAACCCCTTGCCAAAATTACTGAGAATGCTGTGATACAATTCCTATGGAAAAATATTGTCTGTCGGTATGGTATTCCCCGGAGACTAGTCAGTGATAATGGGCGGCAGTTCCAGGGCAAAAAGATCAAGGAATGGTGTCAAAGTCTTAATATTCGGCAGACATTTACTTCGGTAGCCCATCCTCAAGCTAATGGGCAGGTCGAGGTCACTAATAGAATCCTTATTCAAGGACTGAAGACCAAATTGGGGGCGCAGAGAGGAAACTGGGTGGAAAAATTGCCTGGAATCTTGTGGGCCTACCGAACCACACTAAAAACTGTAACGGGAGAAACTCCTTTCAGCCTGGTATACGGGACGGAGGTCATTATTTCGGTGGAAGCCCTTTTAAGTAGTGCACGAGTGGAAGTTTACGAGTCGGAGCAGAACAAAATTATTCGAAGCACTGAGTTGGACTTGGTGGAAGAAAAGAGGGAAGCGGCACGGAGGCGAGCGGAATTTTACAAGCGGAGAGTGCAGCAAGCCTTTAACAAAAAGGTGATGCCCCGAAGATTTCAAGAGGGGGATTTGGTTCTGCGCAAAGTTAATTCCGCTGGAGATCCGGGAAAGTTAGCTCTGAACTGGGAGGGGCCATATGAAGTGACGCATCGCGTAGCCGGGTCAGCGTATTATCTAAAGGATGACCAGGGCAAGGAATTTTCTTGACCATGGAACTGTTAGTAATATATGAGAGATGTCCTAAGGCAATCGCCTTATGTTTGAACCATTTATATGATAAATGAAGATTCACTATTTGAGTATACATATTTTCATGTATTTAATTAGATCTTAAACTCATTTACTGAATATCCACGATATGATTCACAGCATGAGAGAATTTGTGATTGGATCACAACTAGTGAGTATCTCTACATGTGTAATTGTGATGTATCAGAATTATCCCTAGTCGATGAATTGATGGATTTGGACACCATCGATTCTGTCAAGACTAGCACGAGGTATACTCCTTGGTGTATCCAAGCAGCTGATTCTCACTAGCTGGAGACATTGTGATATCCGAAGTTAATCGTGGATGCTAGTTATGGTAACTAGTTCATTGGAGTGACCAGTCGTAAGACTTCATATGGTTCTCTGCATATATAGATATGTCAATGAAGTTCTTACTGCAGATTAAGTGCGATGTTCCTTTGACTTGTGGTATTCAAGTCATCTTGCTCATAAAGACTTATGCTTTGACATCTTAAGCAAGCATCTCTGAGAAGATGTGGACCCGGGATGATTGGGTATAAGTCGAAGTGATCAAAGGTGTTTGAATATCCTATAAAGGATTCACCACTCCTTGCGAGGAGATGTATACCCATGACCTCTCATCAGATTATTACAAAAGTCTTTGGCCAAAGAATTACATGTTTAGAGTAAGGTACTATTGGATACATGTGCAGTAACTAGAATCCGTAGGACGAGGAAATGATACTTGGGCTAGGTGTGACGTAGTCAACCTAGTGGGGACTGACACTATAGACCATGTCCTGAACCAAGTGGGTATAAGATGAGTGAAGGGAATGAGGCACGATTCATTGTAGCTGCTGAAAAGTTTCAGAAATAGTTCTGGATCAACCGTTGATCTTTTCGATTAATTGGGGATCATGATGTACTACTGGGTGTCACTCATGATCGTTCTATAATTAATGGTTAATTATAGACGGCCAACATAAACCGAGAACCTATTTGGTCACGCGTACAACGAGTGTAATCCGAAGGATTTAAAACAAGCTTGAGAATGAGATTCTCAGACCGAGAGAAACTAGGTTTGGTTGGACCAAACAAGGAGCGAGCATGAAATCATTTCAGTCGCAATTGAAGCATGGATGGGCCGTGCCTTATGAAGACATGATGGATGAACCAAATTGGTTTGGTTCTAATCCAATGGTGGAGAATAAACCAAAGGGGTTTGGTTTGTTTTAAATGAATGAACCAAAGTTGGTTCTGTTCGATTTAACTTAAAATAGACCAAATCGGTTTGGTTTATTTTAACTTAAATTAATGGAGCGGGTTAATGGGATTTTGGTTATGATCCAATAACCATTAGGAGAATTTGTTCTCTATAAAATAGGGCTTAAGGGTTTTGTGAAAACCTAATCCAAGCAACCCTAAAGTTGCCGCCCTCCTCTCCTTGGTGTAGCCAGCGCCAAATCTTTGCCGCCGCACACCACTGCCCAAGCTCCTCTTGTCGGTGTCCAACAGCTGCTATCCTCCCCTCTGACCGGCATCTAGCTGCTGCCGGAGGAGCTCCGGTGATCTTCCTTGGCTCCGGCGACAAGGTGAGTGTCTAGCTTCCTTATTTGGCCGGTGCTAATCCTCCACCAAAGCTGTCCATTTTTCTGGACAGCTTGTTTACTTCGTGTCAGAGCATCATTTGGACGACGTTTGGTGCTCTGACAGCGGCTTCCTTGCCGGGGATTTGATCTCTGGTAATCCTCATTGATGGAGGATGAAGGATTCGTCAAACGGTTGACGAATACCTCTCCGGAGAAGCGAGTTTTTGAGGACTCATTTTGGATCTGAATTTTGATTCGAATCATGATCTTCTCTCGATCACATCGTCTTCAACACGGGGCTAGTAACTCATACAAAGACGAGGCTCGTGACTTTGTGAAGTCATCCTAAAGATACTCAGCGTGGATACGGACAGAGGCGATTCTAGCAAGGATCGCTCCGGTTGATGTCTTTCCCGCTATACGTGATACGTCAGGTATACGTAGTATAAATTTCCTTTTATTGCAAAATTTGAAATTGCGGTTATGTCTACACATGTTGTACTATGCATGCGTGTGGTGTGTGTGTGTTGTAATAAATTAGATTTATTATTTTTATTTCTTCCACTGTGCACATGTTTACGAAACATGTTTGAACACACACTCGCCGCGGTGCCGGAAACCCAACAGTGGTATCAGAGCCCAGGTTGTGTTTCGACATAATCGTAAAATTGTTTTGCGATAGTCGTAGTGGTATTTATGGAAATTTATACTTTTGGAATGTTAGAAGTATTTATGGAAATTTTTTAATTTTGGAAAGTCTAGAAGTATTTATGGAAATCTCCTACTTTTGGAAAGCTAGAAGTATTTATGGAAATTAATATTTTCCATAAATAAAATATTTTATTAAATTCGGAAATTTGTTTCCTAATTTAATCATGATTTGATTTGGGAAATCAAATCTTAAAATATTTTATTTCCATAAGTATTTTTGATGGTTTAGAAAATTTGTTTCCTAAATTGACTTTCCTTAATCAACACTTTCCACAAATAAAATATGTGATTAGATTTGGAAATTTGTTTCCTAATTTAATCATGATTTGATTTGGAGAATCAAATCTCAAACATATTTTATTTCCATAAATAGTTATGACTTATAAGGAAATTTTGTACATGTCATACTTGTATGTCATGTAATTGCATTAGATGCATATCATTATGTCATGCGTGTCGTGACATGTAGATGTATGTCATGTATGTCATGCCATGTAGATAATAGTTATTTGCATGCAAAGATGATGAGACATAAAAAACCCTTACTCAATATTAAAGTCTACACCTTCCATTAATATGGTTAGAACCAGAGTTCCGTTTCTTGTTTGGGTTGTTGGACTCTCTCCAAGCCCGGCTCAAACCCGAACATGTTCAAACCATAGAATAGTTTAATACTAATATGGTAAGAGTCAGAGGTCAATTGTTAGCTTTGGTTGTTGGACTCTCTCCAAGCCGGGCTAATTGGTTGAATGCGCTCTAACCATATTAAAACTATTTCTCGATTAATGGGTTGACTTTAACCTGGAGCATCGACTTGTTAGACTCTCTCCAAGGTCGATGTGAAGGGAGGTGAAGTTGGGTGCTATGCATATGATGCATACTTGTTAATGTGTTAACAACCCGATGTATGTGTGAATATTCAATTAGTTGATAGCACATTGTGATAGTTGCATATACGTGATATGCAATCGGTATATTTGATACCTACCATCGTAGTTATGAATGGCTTGTTGGACTCTCTCCAAGGTTATTCATATCTATGTTGGATATTAGCCCATTCGGAGATGGACCTACGATCTCCCAAACTGATTTTGGGGTTTTTGAAATTCAAAAAATGAATGGGATTTATGAATGTATATTGATGCATTTTAAAATCATTTTCTCATATATGCTCGTTTTATATTTCTAGGTTAATCGATTGATCATGATGTCTTTGAATTTGCGCACTATTTTGGATTCAAACAAATTGACTGGGCCTAACTTCCTAGACTGGCTTAGAAACATGAGAATTGTTCTCAAGGTGGAAAAGCTAGTGTATGTCCTCGAAGCGCCTCTTCCTGCCCATCCTAGTCACGATGCAACTCCGGACCAATTGTTGGTCTATCAGAAACATATGACTGATTCTGAACTGGCAAGTTGCATCATGCTAGCCGTGATGGTACTTGAGCTGCGAAAGCAGCATGAGCATATGGATGCTCATACCATAGTCTTTCATCTTTATGAGTTGTTTGATGAGCAAGTGAGATTCGAAAGGTTCAAAGTCTCCAAGCTCCTCTTCACCTCTGAGATGCAAGAAGGTTCATCTGTGGTACTGCTCAACATGCTGAAGACTGTGGAGACTTCTGAGAAGCATGAGCAGGGGACGGTGCTGTGAGTTGATTCCTCGAAGAAAGGTTCTAAGAGGAAGTCAAAGGAATAGCAGAAGGGGAAGAAAAGGGCTAAAAAGGCAGAACCAGCTCAAAAGGGCACTTGCCATCATTATGGCAAGGAGGGCCATTGGCAAAGAAATTGCAAGATTTATCTTGAGTTCGTGAAGAAGAATAAGGCATCGGATGCCCCATCTTCTTCAGATATCTTCGTTATTGATTGTCATTCTATTTCCTCAAACACTTGGGTATTGGATACTGAGTGTGGCTCACGTATATGTAATGACATACATGGGCTAAGGAATAGAAGAGACTCGTCAAAGGAGAGTCAAATTTACGTGTTGGGAATGGAGCAAAGGTTGCTGCACTCGCCATCGGAACGTATTTGTTGAAACTCCCTACAGGACTTGTCTTAAAACTGGATAATTGCTTTTATGTTCCTTCGTTGATAAAGAACATCATTTCTATTTCTTGTTTAAATAGAAATGGTTACCATTTGACGTTTAGTAACAATTGTTGTTATATAACTTTGAATGACATACTTTATGGAACTGGAACTTTGAGCAATGGTATTTATACATTGGAAGTATCCAGTGACATTTTTAATATCGAAGCGAGCAACAAGTGTGCTCGAAAGGATAATCAATTAAACTCCTACATGTGGCATTGTCGTCTTGGCCATGCAAGCAAGAAACGCATGTCCGAATTACACCGATGTGGAATTCTGGAATCGTTTGAATAGGATTCATACGATACATGCGAATCATGCTTAAAAGGCAAGATGACTAAGTTACCTTTTACAGGAAAAGGTGAACGAGTGGGAGAGTTGCTAGGTCTAATACATACTGATGTATGAGGACCTATGTCAACTCAAGCTTTAGGAGGCTATAGCTACTTCATTGCCTTCACAAATGATCACTCACGGTTTGGGTATGTGTTCTTGATGAAACACAAGTCTGAAGCCTTTGAAAGGTTCAAAGAATTCAGAAATGAAGTAGAGAAACAACATGACAAGAGTATTAAAATACTTCGATCGGATCGAGGTGGTGAATACTTAAGCCAAGAGTTTCTTGATTATCTAAGAGACAATGGTATATTGTCTCAATGGACTCCGCCATATACACCATAGCATAATGGTGTATCTGAGAGGCGTAACCGGACCTTGTTGGACATGGTCAGGTCAATGATGAATCATGCGAATCTTTCCAAGTCCTTTTGGGGCTATGCACTTCAGACAACTATTTACTTGTTAAACAGAATGCCAACCAAGGTAGTCTCTACTACTCCATATGAGATATGGAATAGTAAGAAACCTCATGTATCTTACTTGAAGATATGGGGTTGTCCTGCTTATGTGAAGCGGACTGTATCAGACAAATTGGATGCTAAGTCTGATAAATGTCTCTTTATTGGATACCCTAAGGAAACAAGGGGTTACCAATTCTATCATCCTGTGGAACAAAAGGTGTTTGTTTCAAGGCATGCTGTGTTTCTAGAGAAAAAGTTTCTCTTGCAAGAAAATAGTGGGAGTGTCGTTGAGCTTGAGGAGGCTCGAGATACTCAAATAGACATTGATGAGATACCTGGTGAAGCACAATAGCCGATAACTCATAGTGATGAGCAATCGGCTGGACCTATTGAAACACCACATCTTCGTAGATCTGGTAGAACACGCAATATTCCTGAGAGATATGGATTTCTCATAAGTGAATCGAACGACGTGTTACTCATTGATGATGAGGAGCCTACCAGTTATGAAGAAGTTCTGACAAGTTCAGAAAGGGATAAGTGGCTTGAAGCCATGAAGTCGGAAATGGATTCCATGTATGAAAACCAAGTTTGGAACTTGGTTGACCCACCTGAAGGCATCAAGCCTATAGGGTGCAAGTGGGTTTTCAAGAAGAAAACTGACATGGATGGTAATGTGATTATCTATAAGGCTAGATTAGTGGCGAAAGGATATCATCAAAAGCAAGGTGTTGATTATGACGAGACATATTCGCCTGTAGCTATTCTTAAATCCATTCGGATGCTCCTGGCCATAGCGGCTCATTATGATTATGAGATATGACAAATGGATATGAAAACAGCTTTCCTTAATAGAAACCTGCTCGAGGACGTGTATATGATACAACCTGAGGGTTTCACATCGGTTGATAAAACCAAGGTATTCAAATTGCGATGGTCTATATATGGATTGAAGCAAGCATCCAGGAGCTGGAATATCCGTTTTGATGAGACAATCAAAAAGTTTGATTTCTCACAAAATCCAGACGAACCTTGTGTGTACAAGAAGGTTAGTGGGAGTGCAGTCGTGTTCCTAGTATTGTATGTCGATGACATATTACTTATAGGAAATGATGTTTCAGTCTTACAATCAGTTAAGATTTGGTTGTCCAAGATATTCTCCATGAAAGACCTGGGAGAAGCAACCTACATCCTCGGGATTAAGATCTATAGAGATAGATCGAAACGGTTGTTTGGTCTTTCGCAGTCTACATATATAGACCGAGTGCTAAAGAGGTTTAGCATGTCAGAATCCAAGAAAGGTTTCCTACCCATCAGGCATGGGATACACCTTTCGAAGTTTATATATCCGCACACGGAAGACGAGAGGATTTGCATGAGTAAGATTCCCTATGCATCCGCAATAGGATCTATCATGTATGCTATGTTATGTACGAGGCCCGATGTATCGTATGCTCTGAGTGTCACGAGTAGATACCAGTCTGATCCAGGAATGGATCATTGGGCGGCTGTTAAGACATTCCTTAAGTACTTGAGAAGAACTAAGGATGTATTCTTAATATATGGAGAAGGGGACATTGTGATACGTGGGTATACAGATGCAAGCTTCCAGACAGACAAGGATAATTCCAGGTCTTAGTCTGGATACGTGTTCACCTTGAATGGGGGCGCAGTGAGTTGGAAAAGTTCCAAACAAGACACTGTAGCGGATTCTACCACTGAGGCAGAATACATTGCAACTTCGGAAGCAGCAAAGGAAGCGGTTTGGATCAAGAAGTTCATTTATGAACTTGGTGTGGTTCCAGCCATTGTTGAAGCAATACCGGTCTACTGCGACAACAATCGAGCAATTGCACGGGCGAAAGAGCCAAGGTCTCATCAATGATCCAAACATGTGCTTCGCCGCTATCATCTGATCAGAGAGATCATTAGTAGAAAGGAAATACAAATCGAGAAAATCCCCACTAAAAGGAACTTAGCGGATCCTTTGACTAAGACATTACATCAAAGTAAGTTTGAGGGTCATGTTAGAGCTTATGGTATTGGATACCGTAGCAATTGGCATTAGGCCAAGTGGGAGTTTGTTAGTAATATATGAGAGATGTCCTAAGGCAATCGTCTTATGTTTGAACCATTTATATGATAAATGAAGATTCACTATTTGAGTATACATGTTTTCATGTATTTGATTAGATTTTAAAATAATTTACTGAATGTCCACGATACGATTCACAGCATGAGAGAATTTGTGATTGGATCACAACTAGTGAGTTTCTCTACATGTGTAATTGTGATGTATCAGAATTATCCCTAGTCGATGAATTGATGGATTTGGACACCATCGATTCTGTCGAGACTAGCACGAGGTATACTCCTTGGTGTATCCAAGCAGCTGATTCTCACTGGCTGGAGACATTGTGATGTCCGGAGTTAATCGTGGATGATAGTTATGGTAACTAGTTCATTGGAGTGACCAGCCGTAAGACTTCATATGGTTCTCTGCATATATAGATATGTCAATGAAGTTCTTACTGTAGCTTAAGTGCGATGTTCCTTTGACTTGCGGTATTCAAGTCATCTTGATCATAAAGACTTATGCTTTGACATCTTAAGCAAGCATCTCTGAGGAGATGTGGACCCGGGATGATTGGGTATAAGTTGAAGTGATCGAAGGTGTTTGAATAGCCTATAAAGAATTCACCACTCCTTGCGAGGAGATGTATATCCATGGCCTCTCGTCAGATTGTTACTAAAGTCTTTGGTCAAAGCATTACATGTTTAGAGTAAGGTACTCTTGGATACATGTGCAGTAACTAGAATCCGTAGGATGAGAAAATGATACTTGGGCTAGGTGTGACGTAGTCAACCTAGTGGGGACTGACACTATAGACCATGTCCTGAACCAAGTGGGTAAAAGATGAGTGAAGGGAATGGGGCACGATTCATTGTAGCTGCTGAAAGGTTTCAGAAATAGTTCTAGATCAACCGTTGATCTTTTCGATTAATTGGGGATCATGATGTACTACTAGGTGCCACTCATGATCGTTCTATAATTAATGGTTAATTATAGACGGCCAACATAAACCGAGAACCTATTTGGTCACACGCACAACGAGTGTAATCCAAAGGATTTAAAACAAGCTTGAGAATGAGATTCTCAGACCGAGAGAAACTAGGTTTGGTTGGACAAAACAAGGAGCGAGCATGAAATTGTTTCAGTCGCAATGGAAGCGTGGATGGACCGTGTCTTATGAAGACATGATGGATAAACCAAATTGGTTTGGTTCTAATCCAATGGTGGAGAATAAACCAAAGGGGTTTGGTTTGTTTTAAACGAATGAACCAAAGTTGGTTCGGTTTGATTTAACTTAAAATAAACCAAATCGGTTTGGTTTATTTTAACTTAAATTAATGGAGCGGGTTAATGTTCTTTTGGTTATGATCCGATAACCATTAGGAGAATTTGTTCTCTATAAAATATGGCTTAAGGGTTTTGTGAAAACCTAATCTAAGCAACCTTAAAGTTGTTGCCGCCCCCTCCTTGGTTGGCAAATCCTTGCCAACTCCATGCGCCGCCCAGCTCCTCTTGCGCCGTCCAAGCTCTTGCCGTCCAAGCTTCGGCGGTGATCCTCGGACCCTCGGTGATCTTCCTTGGCGTTTGGCATCAAGGTGAGCGCTTATCTTATTTGGCGCTATCTCCTCCACCAAAGCTGTCCAGTTTTCTGAACAGCTTGTTTACTTCGTGTCGGAGCATCGTTTGGACGATGTTTGGAGCTCCGACAGTGGCTTCCTTGCCGGGGATTCGATCTCCGGTAATCCTCATAGGTGGAGGACGAAAAATTCGTCAAACGGGTGACGAATACCTCTCCAGAGAAGCGAGTTTTTGAGGACTCATTTTGGATCCGAATTTTGATTCGGATCGTGATCTTCTCTCGATCACATCGTCTTCAACATGAGGCTAGTAACTCGTACAAAGACGAGGCTCGTGACTTTGTGAAGTCATCCGGATGATACTCGGCGTGGATATGGATAGAGGCGATTCTAGCAAGGATCACTCTGGTTGATGCCTTTCCCACTATACGTGATATGTCAGGTATACGTAGTATAAATTTCCTTTTATTGCAAAATTTGAAATTACGGTCATGTCTACACATGTTGTACTATGCATACGTGTGGTGTGTGTGTTGTAATAAATTAGATTTATTATTTTTATTTCTTCCGCTGTGCACATGTTTACGAAACATATTTAAACACACACTCGCCGCGGTGCCGGAAACCCAACAGGAATGCTATCCACTTGAAACATTTTCATACTGTATAAGGGGGTGATGTGTTGGGTTTCCGGCACCGTGGTGAGTGTGTGTTCGAACATGTTTCGTAAACATGTGCACAGCAGAAGGAATAAAATAATAAATCCAATTTATTACAACACACATATCACACGCATGCATAGTACAACATGTGTAGACATAACCGTAAATTCAAATTTTGCAATAAAAGGAAACTTACACAACGTATACCTGACGTATCACGTGTAGCGGGAAAGGAATCAACCGGAACGATCCTCGCTAGAATCGTCTCTATCCGTATCCACGCCGAGTATCTTCAGGATGACTTCACTAAGTTACGAGCCTCGTCTTCGTACGGGTTACTAGCCTCGTGTTGAAGACGATGTGATCGAGAGAAGATCACGATCCGAATCAAAATTCAGATCCAAAACGAGTCCTCAAAACTCGCTTCTCTAGAGAGGTATTCGTCAACCGTTTGACGAATCCTTCGTCCTCCACCTATGAGGATTATCGGAGATCGAATCCTCGACAAGTCTACCGCTGTCGGTGCTCCAAACGTCGTCCAAATGACGCTCCGACGAGAAGGAAACAAGCTGTCTAGAAAATTAGACAGCTTTGGTGGAGGAATAAGGGTCGGCCAAAAGGGAAGGTTGAAGCTCACCTTATTGCCGAACCCAAGGGAGATCACCGGAGATCCTCCGGCAGTAGCTCGACGCCGGCAAGAGGGAAGGACAGCACCTTCTGGACGCCGGCAAGGGAGCTAGGTGGTGGGCGGCAGCAAGGGGGGCTGTTGGCGCCAACTTCACCAAGGAGAGGAGGGGCGGCAACTATTAGGGTTGCAAGGCTTTGGATTAGGGTTTAACAAAAACCCTTAAGCCCTATTTTATAGAGAACAAATTCTCTTAATGGTTATCGGATCATAACCAAAGGCCCGTTAACCCGCTCCATTAATTTAAGTTAAAATAAACCAAACCATGGTGGTTTATTTTAAGTTAAAACGAACCGAACCAACTTTGGTTCATTCGTTTAAAAACAAACCAAACCCTTTGGTTTATTCTCCTCCATTGGATTAGAACTAAACCAATTTGGTTCATCCATCATGTCTTCATAAGACACGGCCCATCCACTCTTCCATTGCGACTGAAACGATTTCATACTCGCTCCATGTTTGGTCCAACCAAACCTAGTTTCTCTCGGTCTGAGAATCTCATTCTCAAGCTCGTTTTAAATCCTTCGGATTATGCTCGTTGTGTGTGTGACCAAATAGGTTCTCAGTTTATGTTGGCCGTCTGTAATTAACCATTAATTATAGAACGATCATGAGTGGCACCTAGTAGTACATCATGATCCACAATTAACCGAAAAGATCAACGGTTGATCCAGAACTATTTCTGAAACCCTTCAGCAGCTCGAATGAATCGTGCCCCATTCCCTTCACTCATCTTATACCCACTTGGTTCAGGACATGGTCTATAGTGTCAGTCCCCACTAGGTTGACTATGTCACACCTAGCCCAAGTATCATTTCCTCATCCTACTGATTCTAGTTACTGCACATGTATCGAAGAGTACCTTACTCTAAACATGTAATGCTTTGGCCAAAGACTTTAGTAACAATCCGACGAGAGGCCATGGGTATACATCTCCTCGCAAGGAGTGGTGAATCCTTTATAGGCTATTCAAACACCTTTGATCACTTCGACTTATACCCAATCATCTCGGGTCCGCATCTCCTCAGAGATGCTTGCTTAAGATGTCAAATCATAAGTCTCTATGATCAAGATGACTTGAATACCGCAAGTCAAAGGAACATCGCACTTAAGCTGTAGTAAGAACTTAATTGACATATCTATATATGCAGAGAACCATATGAAGTCTTACGGTTGGTCACTCCAATTAACTAGTTATCATAACTAGCATCCACGATTAACTCCGGACATCACAATGTCTCCAGCTAGTGAGAATCAGCTGCTTGGATACACCAAGGAGTATACCTCGTGCTAGTCTCAACCGAATTGATGGTGTCCAAATCCATCAATTCATCGACTAGGGATAATTCTGATACATCACAATTACACATGTAGAGAAACTCACTAGTTGTGATCCAATCACAAATTCTCTCATGATGTGAATGGTATCGTGGACATTCAGTAAATGAGTTTAAGATCTAATCAAATATATGAAGACATGTATACTCAAATAGTGAATCTTCATTTATCATATAAATGGTTCAAACATAAGGCGATTGCCTTAGGACATCTCTCATATATTACTAACAAACTCCCACTTGGCCTAATGTCAATCGCTACGGTATCCAATACCATAAGCTCTAACATGACCCTCAAACTTACTTTGAGGTAATGCCTTAGTCAAAGGATCCGCTAAGTTCCTTTCAGTGGGGCTTTTCTCAATTTGTATTTCCTTCCTACTGATGATCTCTCTAATAAGATGATAGCAGCGAAGTACATGTTTGGATCGTTGATAAGACCTTGGCTCTTTCGCTTGTGCAATTGCTCCATTGTTGTCGCAGTAGACCGGTATTGCTTCAACAATGGCTGGAATTACAACAAGTTCATAAATGAACTTCTTGATACAAACCGCTTCCTTTGCCTGCCGCAATGTATTCCCGCCTCGCAGAATCCGCACGCTGTCTTGTTGGAACTTTTCCAACTCATCGCGCCATTCAAGGTGAACACGATCCGTGATCGAGACCTAGAATCATCCTTGTCTGTCTGGAAGCTGGCATCCGTATACCCGCGTATCACCATGTCCCCTTCTCCATATATTAGGAACACATCCTTAGTTCTTCTTAAGTACTTAAGGATTGTCTTAACAGCCACCCAATGATCCATTCCTAGATCAGACTGGTATCTACTCGTGACACTCAGAGCATACGATACATCGGGCCTCGTACATAACATAACATACATGATAGATCCTATTGAGGATGCATAGGTAATCTTACTCATGCAAATCCTCTCGTCTTCTATGCGCGGACACATAGACTTCGAAAGGTGTACCCCATGCCTGATGAGTAGGAAACCTTTCTTGGATTCCAACATGCTAAACCTCTTTAGCACTCGGTCTATATATGTAGACTGCGAAAGACCAAGGAACCATTTCGATCTATCTCTATAGATCTTAATCCCGAGGATATAAGTTGCTTCTCCCAGGTCTTTCATGGAGAATGTCTTGGATAACCAAATCTTAATTGACTGTAAGACTAAAACATCGTCTCCTATAAGTAATATGTCATCGACATACAATACTAGGAACACGACTGCACTCCCACTAACCTTCTTGTACACACAAAGTTCGTCTGGATTTTGTGAGAAATCAAACCTTTTGATTGTCTCATCAAAACGGATATTCCAGCTTCTGGATGCTTGCTTCAATCCATATATGGATCATCGCAATTTGCATACCTTGATTTTATCAACCGATGTGAAACCCTCAGGCTGTATCATATACACGTCCTCCAGCAGGTTTCCATTAAGGAAAGTTGTTTTCACATCTATCTGCCATATCTCATAATCATAATGAGCCGCTATGGCCAGGAGCATCCGAATGGATTTAAGCATAGCTACAGGCGAATAGGTTTCGTCATAATCAACACCTTGTTTTTTACGATATCCTTTTGCCACTAATCTAGCCTTATAGGTAATCACATTACCATCCATGTCGATTTTCTTCTTGAAAACCCACTTGCACCCTATAGGCTTGATGCCTTTAGGTGGGTCAACCAAGTTCCAAATTTGGTTTTCATACATGGAATCTATTTCCGACTTCATGGCATCAAGCCACTTATCCCTTTCTGAACTTGTCAGCACTTCTTCATAACTGGTAGGCTCCTCATCATCAATGAGTAACACGTCATTCGATTCGCTTACGAGAAATCCATTTCTCTCAGGAATGTTGCGTGTTCTACCAGATCTATGAAGATGTGGTGTTTCAATAGGTCCAGCCGATTGCTCATCACTATGAGTTATCGGCTGTTGTGCTTCACCAGGTGTCTCATCAATGTCTATTTGAGTCTCTTGAGCCTCCTCAAGCTCGACGACACTCCCACTGTTTTCTTGCAAGAGAAACTCTTTCTCTAGAAACACAGCATGCCTTGATACAAACACCTTTTGTTCCACAGGATGATAGAATTGGTAACCTCTTGTTTCCTTAGGGTATCCAATAAATAGACATTTATCAAACTTAGCATCCAATTTGTCTGATACTGTCCGCTTCACATAAGCAGAACAACCCCATATCTTCAAGTAAGATACATGGGGTTTCTTACTATTCCATATCTCATATGGAGTAGTAGAGACTACCTTGGTTAGCATTCTGTTTAACAAGTAAACAGCTGTCTGAAGTGCATAGCCCCAAAAGGACTTGGGAAGATTCGTATGATTCATCATTGACCTGACCATGTCCAACAGGGTTCGGTTACGCCTCTTAGATACACCATTATGCTATGGTGTATATGGCGGAGTCCATTGAGATAATATACCATTGTCTCTTAGATAATCAAGAAACTCTTGACTTAAGTATTCACCACCTCAATCCGATCGAAGTATTTTAATACTCTTGTCATGTTGTTTCTCTACTTCATTTCTGAATTCTTTGAACCTTTCAAAGGCATCAGACTTGTGTTTCATCAAGAACACATACCCAAACCGTGAGTGATCATCGGTGAAGGTAATGAAGTAGCTATAGCCTCCTAAAGCTTGAGTTGACATAGGTCCACATACATCAGTATGTACTAGACCTAGCAACTCTCCCACTCGTTCACCTTTTCCTGTAAAAGGTAACTTAGTCATCTTGCCTTTTAAGCATGATTCGCATGTATCATATGAATCCAATTCAAACGATTCCAGAATTCCATATCGGTGTAATTAGGACATGTGTTTCTTACTTACATGGACAAGACGACAATGTCACATGTAGGAGTCTATTTGATTATCCTTTCAAGCATGCTTGTTGCTCGCTTCGATATTGAAAATGTCACTGGATACATCCAACGTATAAATGTCATTGCTCAAAGTTCCAATTCCATAAAGTACGCCATTCAAAGTTATATAACAACAATTGTTACTAAACGTCAAATGGTAACCATTTCTATTTAAGCAGGAAATAGAAACAATGTTCTTTATTAGAGAAGGAACACAATAGCAATTGTCCAGTTCCAAGACTAGTCCACTAGGGAGCTTCAGCAAATAAGTTCCGATGGCGATCGTAGCAACCTTTGCTCCATTGCCAACTCGCAAATTTGACTCGCCTCTGACGAGTCTTCTTCTATTCCTTAGCCCCTGTATATCATTACATATATGTGAGCCACACCCAGTATCCAATACCCAAGTGTCTAAGGAAATAGAATGACAATCAATAACGAAGATACCTGAAGAGGATGGGGCATCGGATGCCTTCTTCTTCTTCATGGATTCAAGATAAATCTTGCAGTTTCTTCGCCAGTGACCTTCCTTGCCACAATGATGGCAAGTGCCCTTTTGTGCTGGTTCTGCCTTCTTTGCCTTCTTGTTCTTCCCTTTCTCCTGTTCCTTTGCCTTCCTCTTAGAACCTTTCTTTGAGGAATCAACTAACAGAACCGCCTTCTCCTCATGCTTCACAGAAGGCTCCACAGTCTTCAGCATATTGAGGAGCTCAGAAATAGTGGATTCTAATTTGTTCATCCGATAGTTCATCACAAATTGTGAGAAACTCTTGGGAAAACAATGCAGAATTAAGTCAATACTTAATTCATGATCCATCACAAACCTGAGGGTGGCTAGCCGCTCGATGTACCCGTTCATCTTTAGCACAAACTACACTACAGACGAACCTTCTTGCATCTTCGTGGTGAAGAGGAGCCTGGAGACTTCGAACCTTTCGAATCTCGCTTGCTCATCAAACAACTCATGAAGATGGAAGACCATAGTATTAGCATCCATATGCTCATGCTGCTTTTGCAGCTCAGGTACCATCGCAGCTAGCATGATGCAACTCGCCAGTTCAGAATCTGCCACATGCTTATGATAGACCAACATTTAGTCTGGAGTTGCATCATCCTTAGGATGGTAGGGAAGAGGCTCTTCAAGGACATATGCTAGCTTTTCTGCCTTGAGAACAATTCTCAGGTTTCTAAGCTAGTCCAGGAAGTTAGGCCCAGTCAATTTGTTTGAATCCAAAATAGTGCGCAAATTCAAAGATGCCATGATCAATCGATTAACCTAGAAATACAAAATGAGCATATATGAGAAAAAGATTTTAAAAATGCATCAATATACATTTATAAATCCCATTCATTTTTCGAATTTCAAAAACCCCAAAATCACTTCGAGAGATCGTAGGTCCATCTTCGAATGGGTTGATATCCATCATAGATATGAACAACCTTAGAGAGAGTCCAATAAGCCATTCATAACAACGATGGTAGGTATCAACTATACCGATTGCATATCACGTATATGCAACTATCACAATGTGCTATCAACTAATTGAATGTTCACACATACATCGGGTTGTTAACACATTAACAAGTATGCATCATATTCATAGCACCCAACTTTACCTCCCTTTACATCGACCTTGGAGAGAGTCCAACAAGCCGATGCTCCAGGTTAAAGCCAACCCATTAATCGAGAAATAGTTTTAATATGGTTAGAGTGCATTCAACCAATTAGCCCAGCTTGGAGAGAGTCCAACAACCAAAGCTAACGATTGACCTCTGACTCTTACCATATTAGTATTAAACTATTCCATGGTTTGAACATGTTCGGATTCGAGCCGGGCTTGGAGAGAGTCCAACAACCCGAACAAGAAACGGAACTCTGGTTCTAACCATATTAATGGAAGGTGTAGACTTTAATATTGAGTTAGGTTTTTTATGTCTCATCCTCTTTGCATGCAAATAACTATTATCTACATGGCATGACATACATGACATACATCTACATGTCATGACACACATGGCATAATGATAGGCATCTAATGCAATTACATGGCATACAATTATGTCATGTACAATATTTTCTTATATGTCATAACTATTTATGGAAATAAAATAGTTTAAGATTTGATTCTCCAAATCAAATCATGATTAAATTAGGAAATAAATTTCCAAATCTAATCACATATTTTATTTGTGGAAATAGTTGATTAAGGAAAGTAAATTTAGGAAACCAATTTCCTAAATCATCAAAACTACTTATGGAAATAAAATATTTTGAGATTTGATTTCCCAAATCAAATCATGATTAAATTAGGAAACAAATTTCCAAAATCTTATCAAATATTTTATTTATGGAAAATATCAATTTCCATAAATACTTCCAACTTTCCAAAAGTAGAAGATTTCCATAAATACTTCTAGACTTTTCATAATTGAAAAATTTCCATAAATACTTCTAACTTTCCAAAAGTAGAAAATTTCTAGAAAAATCATTATGACTATTGCAAAATAATTTTACGATTATGTCGAAACACAACCTGGGATCTGATACCAATGTTGGGTTTCCGGAACCGCGGCGAGTGTGTGTTCGAACATGTTTCGTAAACATGTGCACAGCGGAAGGAATAAAATAATAAATCTAATTTTTTACAACACACACATCACACGCATGTATAGTACAACATGTGTAGACATAACCGTAAATTCAAATTTTGCAATAAAAGGAAACTTACACTACGTATACCTGACGTATCACGTGTAGCGGAAAAGGCATCAACCGGAACGATCCTCGCTAGAATCATCTCTATCCGTATCCACGCCGAGTATCTTCGGGATGACTTCACTAAGTCATGAGCCTCATCTTCGTACGGGTTACTAGCCTCGTGTTGAAGACGATGTGATCGAGAGAAGATCATGATCCAAATCAAAATTCGGATCCAAAACGAGTCCTCAAAACTCGCTTCTCCGGAGAGGTATTCGTCAACCGTTTGACGAATCCTTCGTCCTCCACCTTAGAGGATTACCGGAGATCGAATCCCCAGCAAGTCTACCGCTGTCGGAGCTCCAAACATCTTCCAAACGACGCTCCGACGAGAAGGAAACAAGCTGTCCAGAAAACTGGACAGCTTTGGTGGAGGAATAAGGGCCGGCCAAAAGGGAAGGTTGAAGCTCACCTTATTGCCGAACCCAAGGGAGATCACTGGAGCTCCTCCGACATTAGCTCAACGATGGCAAGAGGGAAGGACAACGCCTTCTGGACGCAGGCAAGGGGGGCTGTTGGCGCCGACTTCACCAAGGAGAGGAGGGGCGGCAACTATTAGGGTTGCAAGGCTTTGGATTAGGGTTTAACAAAAACCCTTAAGCCCTATTTTATAGAGAACAAATTCTCTTAATGGTTATCGTATCATAACCAAAGGCCCGTTAACCCACTCCATTAATTTAAGTTAAAATAAATCAAACCATGATGGTTTATTTTAAGTTAAAACGAACCGAACCAACTTTGGTTCATTCGTTTAAAAACAAACCAAACCCTTTGGTTTATTCTCCACCATTGGATTAGAACCAAACCAATTTGGTTCATCCATCATGTCTTCATAAGACACGGCCCATCCATGCTTCCATTGCGACTGAAACGATTTCATCTTGCTCCATGTTTGGTCCAACCAAACCTAGTTTCTCTCAGTCTGAGAATCTCATTCTCAAGCTCGTTTTAAATCCTTCGGATTACGCTCGTTGTGAGTGTGACCAAATAGGTTTTCGGTTTATGTTGGCCATCTATAATTAACCATTAATTATAGAACGATCATGAGTGGCACCTAGTAGTACATCATGATCTCCAATTAACCGAAAAGATCAACGGTTGATCCAGAACTATTTCTGAAACCCTTCAGCAGCTCGAATGAATCGTGCCCCATTCCCTTCACTCATCTTATACCCACTTGGTTCAGGACATGGTCTATAGTATCAGTCCCCACTAGGATAACTATGTCACACCTAACCCAAGTATCATTTCCTCGTCCTACTGATTCTAGTTACTGCACATGTATCGAAGAGTACCTTACTCTATAAACATGTAATTCTTTGGCCAAAGACTTTAGTAACAATCCGACGAGAGGCCATGGGTATACATCTCCTCGCAAGGAGTAGTGAATCATTTATAGGCTATTCAAACACCTTCGATCACTTCGACTTATACCCAATCATCCCGGGTCCACATCTCCTCAGAGATGCTTGCTTAAGATGTCAAAGCATAAGTCTCTATGATCAAGATGACTTGAATACCGCAAGTCAAAGGAACATCGCACTTAAGCTGCAGTAAGAACTTCATTGACATATCTATATATGCAGAGAACCATATGAAGTCTTACGGCTGGTCACTCCAATGAACTAGTTACCATAACTAGCATCCACGATTAACTTCGGACATCACAATGTCTCTAGCTAGTGAGAATCAACTGCTTGGATACACCAAGGAGTATACCTCGTGCTAGTCTCAATAGAATTTATGGTGTCCAAATCTATCAATTCATCGATTAGGGATAATTTCGATACATCACAATTACACATGTAGAAATACTCACTAGTTATGATCCAATTACAAATTCTCTCATACTGTGAATCGTATCGTGGACATTCAATAAATGAGTTTAAGATCTAATCAAATACATGAAGACATGTATACTCAAATAGTGAATCTTCATTTATCATATAAATGGTTCAAACATAAGGCGATTGCCTTAGGACATCTCTCATATATTACTAACATGATGGACAAAGAAAAGGAGTTGGGGGGTTCCCGAAGGAATGTACTTGACAATTTGTTATATTGATTAGATGTATGGCAAACTCGAGTTTGATTGATGAATCATTTACATTAATATTATATTCCTTGTGGCGAGCTATGAAAGGAAAAGAAGATAAAAAGGGAGTCGTGTCCCAAAGCACCGCATCAAGTTACAATGTAAAATGATCGGGCGGATAGCGTCGGAAGTCGGCTTCCCAATGCAAGGAGAAAGCAGGATGGTTCGCAGGGGGAAGTCATTGGTTAGTGTACTGCCGAACTGCCTCATTAAACCTGTCTTGATAAGTGTCATGCATTAGGATTATTAACCGCTCTTGTCGGTTTGGACGGTCAGGACTTCGATTCCGATGGAGCCTATGACATTTCTCTTGTTGCTCCCAGAGGGCTCGGCGCATGTCACTATAACGCCAGGATATTTCCATAATGGCATCTGCCAGGACTGAGATGTCATCTGCTGGGGATGTTTGGTCCTGCTGGAGGAGGTTCGTCATATCCATCATATTCTGGCGCATTGAAGCTGAAATTCCCTCTACCACCTCTGTGTAGGATATGGTGCGGACGAGCTCATTACCCAGCCTCTAGAGGGAAGTTTCTTGCCTACGTATACGAGCATGAGCATGTGCCCTAGAAGTTATTAGGGAGGAATTTTCTTGTACCTCCTTACACAGGCGGGTGCGGAGGTTCCCTATTTTGTCCTCTGCTTGCCGATATTGAACCCGTAGGTTAGCGATGATATCAGAATCCTTTTGCTTCTCCCGAAGGAGTTCTGCTACCTACTCTTGAAGGTTTATTAATTCTTGAGAAGGGGAAGTCTCTTGGTCAGACTGCGCCGGCTGAACATCCCGCCGGATGGATAGCGATTCTGTATGAGTCCGCTGCTGTTCTCGCAATGCCGCTATAGTTTTGGCATCTTTTTGATGTTGGCGGCGAGCTTTTGTTAGTTGCTCCTGACACTGCTGCAGTTGCTGCGATAAGATACACTCTCAATTCTGAGGAGCTATCTGATCCTCCCGTCATTGTTGCTCCCATTTCAGAGATTGAGCTCGATACTGTTGGAGGGAGCGATTCAATTCTTGGTAATTGGTAAGGGCCTGTAAGCCGTTTGTCAAAAGGAAGTTATCCAATGAGGAAAATTAAAGAATTTGATTCAAGGAACATACCAATTCTAGAGCATGGTGCATGCCTTCCATCTGGAGGACCAGTTTCTCCAAATTTAAGATCCGAATGCCTCGGGGAGAAGAAGAAGAAGAAGAAGGGATGGATGACATCAGGGGCAAAGGCTCGCTCATGATAGGGGAAGGAAAGATGAGAAAAGAAGGTTGCGTTAGAGATTCAGAAGGGAAAGAAGAAGGAGCTTCTGCAAGGAAGGTCAAAGAGATAGGGGCCGAGGGAGGAAAAGCGTAAGGGGGGGGTGGAAGACTTAGTGTGGTTGGTTGTGAGACGGGTATAGAAGAATCTGTGGAAGGGGATTAGTCTGGTGAGGAGTTTGGGGAGGAAGATATAGAGAGCACTGGGATGGAAAATTCTTCGCTGGGGGGGTGAAAAGTAGAAGGACCCTGATCTGTGTTCAAAGGGGGCGAAAGGTCCTCTAAGTTATGGACGACGGAGGAAATTGGCAATGGGGGAATATCAACTATCATGGGTTTAGGTATGGGAGAATGCTCCGGTGGGAGAGAAGGGGCGGATGCAGAAGCGTTTGTCGTCAATAGGCGTGGACGCACCACCTCTCTGTGTTCATCTTCGGGTTGCGAGGAGAGAGGGGGTGATTTTCGAATACCCAAGGCGGAGGGGGAAAAAACGGGAGAGTTAGGGTTTATAAGTAACATGAGAGATGAGGCTGGACTAGCTACCCTAGTCTCCTCTGGAGCGGAGGGGGCAAGAGTTTCAGGAGAAGGTGGAGGAGAAGGGAGAGATGAAACAGGTGTGATGGTAAGAGAGGAAGGTGAGGGCGAAGTTGATGCTAGCGGCTGACCCTCACCCCGTTTGATTTGTGAGTAACGGCTTGCTATTTCTCGATAGAAAAAGGAATGCATCCTGCCCGCTGGAGAAAGAAGAGAAGCGCTGGAGTTAGTGACTGGGGCACCGGAGGATGGCGGCGGGAAGAAGAATGGACAAAGAAGAAGGAGACGAAAAGGCGGAAGGAATGACGGTAACAGAAGAGAGGAAAGACGAAGCTTCCCCTATAAAAGGAGGGGGGAATGGGTTTGCAGTGGTGATTGGGCTCTTAATTTATAAAAAGGGTCCTAAGAGGAAGAAAAATGATGAGTTATTCCTCTGGTGGGCAATCATCTGCTAGAACTTTTGTTTTCATATGATGGGATGGACGAAGATATTCAACTTCCTTACGAATGAAGAGACAGTGGCGGTATAAAGAATCGGAGGTCAAGTCAGTGCACTCTTTATACAGAAGCCTTTGGTCGCTATTATTTTATCCCCGTGCGGTGGCGGAACGGAAGAGTTGAGTTCATTCCTCAACTATATATTACTTTATCCCCGTGTGGTGGTGGAACGGAAGAGTTGAGTTCATTCCTCAACTATATATTATTTTATCCCCGTGTGGGGGTGGAACGGAAGAGTTGAGTTCATTCCTCAACTATATATTATTTTATCCCCGTGTGGTGGTGGAACAGAAGAGTTGAGTTAATTCCTCAACTATATATTATTTTATCCCCGTGCAGTGGTGGAACGGAAGAGTTGAGTTCATTCCTCAACTATATATTATTTTATCCTCGTGCGGTGGTGGAACGAAAGAGTTGAGTTCATTCCTCAACTATATATTATTTTATCCCACAGTGGTGGTGGAACGGAAGAGTTGAGTTTATTCCTCAACTGCATATTATTTTATCCCGTGCGATGGAGGAACGGAAGAGTTGAGTTCATTCCTCAACTATATATTATTTTATCTTCGTATGGTGGTGGAACGGAAGAGTTGAGTTCATTCCTCAACTGCATATTATTTTATCCCCGTACGGTGGCGGAACGGAAGAGTTGAGTTCATTCCTCAACTATATATTATTTTATCCCCGTATGATGGTGGAACGGAAGAGTTGAGTTCATTCCTCAACTATATATTATTTTATCACCGTGTGGTGGTGGAACGGAGGAGTTGAGTGTCCAATCAACTATATATTATTTTATCCCCATATGGTGGCGGAACGGAGGAGTCGAGTCTCCACTCAACTATATATTATTTTATCCCCGTATGGTGGCGGAATGGAGGAGTTAAGTCTCCACTCAACTATATATTATTTTTATCCCCGTGTGGTGGCGGAATGGAAGAGCTGAGTATTCCCTCAGCTATATTTCATTTTATTTTCGTACAAGGAAGGTGTATGCGTGATCCCTTCGTAATGAAAGGGTGAGGAGGCGGTATGTTTATTTGATTTTCATAAGAGAAATATATAATTTGACATAGCCAGAGAAATGCCGGAAGAAGAAGATAAGCGGAGAAGGATAGAGGCGAAGGCTTACATTGTAGAAAGTTCATTACTTCGGAAAGATTACATATTACAATTCCCCCACAAGAAGAAAAGAAAAAAAGAAACCCTTATTTATGAGGTATTATAGTTCTTTGTTGGGAGGTACTGAATCAGCTTCTTTGCGGGGCTGGGGTTGACGCCGTAGCTGCCGAAGGTAAGATTGTTGTATGAAGATGTGATTAGACAGGTCCTTCTGGGACACTGCTAATTGTTGGCGCAAGGAGTAGTTGCTGGTGGAAGCTTCCCTCATGTGTCGTTGCAGGTATTTCACTTGCTCTTCCAGATTAGCGATGTAACGTTGTTCTTCAGTCTTCTCTCCAGAAGGGAAAGAGTTGCTACCCTGTTCAGAAATTTCTTCCATGATGGGGAGAAGAAAAGGAGAAGATGAATATTAAGCGGTGATAGTTTGGGGTCCTTTTAGTGACGAAGGAGGAAGGTGCATTTATTCGCAAAGAAGATACAAATAATAAATGTTAGTAAAGAAGAGGAAACGTAAAGATAGTAGGTGAAAAGTTGCTAATACAGTAACTCTGAGAGGGATGGTTCAGAGTCCACGAAAGTCGTAAGGGGAAGTCTGTTCAGATAAGGTTACAGTCTATTCTAATGGAAGTTACTCTACCTTTACAAGAAAACGACAAGAATTAACATCAATTCCTTTCTTCCTTTTTATTAACATACTTGATAGTAATTACATCATTTGAGCTACTTAAGCTTTTTATGATCATCCTTAGTAGGAGGATTATTAGAAGGCTCCTCCGAGGGGGAAGGCGCCAAGATGACTCTGTAGAGATCGCCTTGGACTGGAGGTGCCATTGGTGGAGCTCCAACAAAAGGAGGTTGAGGAGTCCCCGTTGAAGGGACTGGAACGAAAGCTAGGGCCGGCGGAAGCGAAGGAAGTTCAGCAGAGGCCCGGGGATCTCCTATTGTGTATTCTCACGTCAGAGGAGGGTTCCATACCCGATTGCGAAAGGAAGGGAAGGGTGCTCGGAAGGACCTCCCTGTCGGAGGGGATGGAACAGTGGTTAAAGATGGAAAAGGGAGGGGGCAAAGGGCCGAAGTTGCCGTCGAACGGGTCTCAAACTCTTTAGTGTCTTCAGTAGACCAGTCCTGAACTCAAAAGAGTCAGAATCTGAGGAAATCTCAATAGGGTGTTCCGCCGAAGCCATGAGAGTGAGATGGAAGGACGAAGACATAGGGGATGATAATTTATAGTCGAGGGAAGAAGAACTGCATTCGTTCTCGGGAAGGAGAAGAATATGAAGAGACTAATATCATAATGGCATCAGCATAGGTACTTGTCAAGATACCATTTCCGGAGCAGCTAGGTAGACGAAGAAGATCAAGAGACCGAAGTAACTTAATCTTTGGCCGAGCCAAAATTGGGTCGGACATGAAGAAGATTATCCGGGACATTCCGAGCGGGTTCCCAAGCAAAGAATGTAGTCGCTCCATGCGAGACGGAAGATGGGGCATAATTTCAAAAAGAAAGAAGCACAGAATCAACCTAAAATTCCTGACCCGTACCAAGACATACATGAAGCCGTGCCAATACAAACATTCTTCAACAGCGAAAAAATAGTCATTACAAGGAGCGAGATATGACGAATTACAATTCAAAGAGCTCTTGGGGGCATTTAGATAACACGTCAACAGGGTTCAAATAGCTGGTGTCCGTGCCAGGGGGAGGGTACCCTCGTTCCGCGTTTAGAGCTGAGGACCCGTCGAAGCCGAGTATGAATAAATCCACCCCCTTCTTGACATAACGCCCTTTCAGGTCGGCCTCTTGCTCCTTCAGTTGAGACTGGCAAATAGCGAGTTGAGCTTGACACGCGGCTAGCTGGGCCTGGCTTTCGGCTAATTAGGCTGTCAGGCCATCTTTTTCTGTTGTTTCTTTCATGGCTCGCTGACCCAGAGCCGAAAGAGCCTCGGAGTATTCTCGGTGAAGTTCTTTTTGCTGCCGAGCCACTGCCGATAGGGCTTGAGGAAAGGTAGCCACCAATGAAGAGAGTTCTTGACACCTCTCTAAACAAGACTTTTGGGTGGCCTCCCACGCTTGACGTTCTTGCCGAAGCTGCTGAATTGTAGTTGAGGAATCAGCAGCTTGAGCTTGAATAATTGTGTCCCCAAGCTGTCTTTTATACCCTATTAATTCATGAGTAAGAAGATCCACCTATTGAAGTTGGCTGGACTGCAAGAAAATTTGTTGTTCAAGGTCTTGATTCTTCCGCCGAAGCTCTTCATTCTCGCTTTGGGCCAGGGCCAGTCGGGTCATGGAATCTTCGCATTGGCCAATCAAGTCAGATTCCTTTTGCTCCTTTTAGCTCAATTTCTAGGTGAGCTATTTTTGGTGCACCAGGGAAGCAAAATGGCGCGTCTCCACGTTGGACTAGAATTGAGCTATGTGAGATATCATCTTGTTATGCTTGGCCAAAACCTGAAGGAAAGAGAATGTAAATGTCAAGCGTTGGCATGTATATATATATATATATATATATATATATATATATATATATATATATATATATATATATATATATATATATACATGCTTAAGGTAAAGAGGGAAAATAATTACCTCGGCCAGTAGTTTGCTCACTTGGTCGTAAGGGCCCTGTATCCCTGATTGGTTGAAAAACTTTACCTCTAAGAGGTGATGGATTTTCAGAAGGGACCCCAATGTAATTAGTGAAGGGTTTGGGGAGAGAAGATTTTCCCCCTCCGAAGGGGGAGTGGGACCTGCTCGCTGAAGAGGGGCGGGAGAGGTATGTGTTTCTGAGGGAATATGGGCGGAGATATATTCGGTTCAGGAAGGTGTGGGAGAGTCACGATGAAGGGAGGATGAAACAGGAGAATGGGAAGGAGAATCTCCCCCTTGGAGAGAAGAGGATGGGGCGGCTAAGGTGGTATCCCTTGTCTAAGGTTCATAGATGGTTAGAGGCAGGGATTCATGTTGATCAGAAGAGGAGGAAGGAGAAAATGATGAGCTGGGAACTCCTTCCTTAACCGGGCGCAATTTCTTCCGAGGGGATGAAGGGGCAGCCACAGACTTACCTCACTTAGTGGAGGTCTTTTTCTTCTTGGCGGCATCGATCTCTTCTCCCTTTACTAGAGCGTTCTACATTAGGTTATCTGCAAAATTCTTTGATAAGAAAGAAAGTCGATACAAATAAGAAGCTATATTAAAGTGTGAATGTCATCCTACCTATTGCGGTCAGGGCCATTGGGGGGAAAGGGTACAACCTGAAGTGACTTAGGAGAGGGGTTTTCATTAGATGGTTTGAGCAATAGTGGGATTCTCCTAGTACTTTATAAACCTCCGAGAAAGGACATTGGGTCCTCATTTCGTGGAAGGGAGGTAGTTCAGGGAGTTCTAGCTTCCAGGTGTCCGAGTGGGATAGAGGTGTTGGAAGCTGAACAAAGAAATACAATTCTTCCCATCCTTTATGGGAAGTAGACATATTCATTAAGGGCAGTCCGTGCGGCTAGAAAGGTAAAAAAGGTCTGCCTTGGAGGATTTTAATTGGAAGAAGCAGTAGAATATTTGAGGGGATAAAGGGAGATTTAGGTGTTGAAATACTATAATAGCCCCCGATAAAATGCGAAAGGAATTGGGGGTAAATTGGTTTAGAGGCAGCCCGCAGAAATCTAAGATTTCTAAATAGGGGGGGGGGGCGCAGGTAGAAACAAGGCATTAAGGAACTGTTCGGAAAAGAAGCAGGTCAGACCGGGGGGAGGATGGTGTGGTCAGTGAGTCTTAGTAGTGAAACAATATTTTATAGAAGGACCTATGAACTGGTCTTTAAGGTTAAAGAAATAATGGTCGCAGCTTAGTTGTGTGACGGTGTGCTCATACCAAAGAGGCGAGGTCAGGGTCTTAGGGGTCATAGGTATAAAACAGGGTAGAGCACTTACTTGAGGGTTGAAGGAGGAACGTGTTGGAAAGGAAAGGCTAGGTCGTTGAAACGCCGCCGGAGGAAACCGCTGGAGGGAAGAAGCAGAAAGGACGGGATTGTTAGGCACGCTAAGTCATGCATAAAAGGAAGGGCAAAGATTTATATAGGGTTTTGTGCGACGGTTCGACTATATGAGAGAAAAGGAGAAGCGGAGCCCATGGGCCCATTAGGCCGCCTCAAATATATAAGGTGGGGTTGTAAGAGGAGAGTGAATTTGAATTGGTGAGCAAAGGGTGGAGTAGAGACTTTATACATTTAGAAAGTCAAGCTTATAACTTCGCTTGACTATTTTTGGGGGTTGACTAATGATACTGTTGTTACCTCTTCTCTGTGAACCGGGTAAAAGGGCTCGCATGTAAGACACTATCCGAACCAAATAATAGGTTCGGCGAAGAAAAAAAGGAAGAACGGTTCGGACGCGACCGTCTGGGACAATTGGAATGGGAGGACCAGTAGAGGTAATCGGCACAACGAAGAGAAGGCGGAGATCGCTTCACTAGGAGATGAACGAGAATTGGTTCGGCCTAGTAGGCCTAGAAGCAGATGGTGCGGATGAGAGTCGACTCGGCATAGCTAGTCCGGAGATAGTTTAGGATGGAGAGACGGAGAGTTGGTTCGGGATGCTGAGAAGAGCCCGAGGGCTATGCCCCACGTGAACTATATGTCTAGATTAATTTCACTAAAGGCAAATGATTGAAAGGGACAGACTAGCATACTTCCCAAAATATAGAGAAAAAGTTGTTACACAATAGAAGGGAGTCCCCACACAATATTCGGAGGAGCCTTCGCTCCTCATGTCTGTAACAGAATGATTCTCCAGATGGGCGTGGTGGCCACGTGTATGACGGGGCAAGCTTGCGAAGCAACTACTGATCAGAGGGTGAGAATAAAAAGGAGAGACATGACAGAAGGAAGGGGATCTACATTTCTCCAACCAGCAAGAGACGAAGGCACATTGGGAGAGGGAGAGCTACCACTTCATCGGAGAAAAAGAGTGGTGATCTTCACCTGTCGTGTACTTTTTCTTGTATCTTGACTTGACTGTAAGAGGTTTTTCTCCTCCACCTCTGGAAGTTCCTTTCCGCGAAGGAGGACTTTCATAGTGAAGGTGCTTTGGCACTGCATCCGGTGAGAGAGCTCACCTCCATGGAGTAGGAATCCTTATTCCGAACCACGTTACATCCTGTATCTTGGTTTGTTGGTTGTGTTGGTTTTGCGTGTCTTTGCTTCGCATTCTCATTTTTACTGTTGTGGTCGGAGAGAACCCCCTAAGCTTCCTTCGCATATTACTGCGTTGAAAGGGAGTCAACAGATCTTCTTCCCCGTCACCGCATCATTCACCTAAGTTGAACTAACCACCGCGGGTTACAATCGCTCAACTCTCATCTTCCCATGGAGTCTTCCATCGAAGCTCTCTTCCTTCGACTTGCATCCCTCGGATGCACTAAGCTCACGACTTCTTCCTGTACCATCCTTCGCGTCTTGCCATGAAGTCTGCTTCCTTTGGCTTAACTCCATTGCTCCTTGTCTGGCAGTCCCTCGGATGCACTAAGCTCATGGCTTCTCTCCGTGTCATCCTTCACCAACTCAAGGACTCGAGTCATGAGATGAATGAACTTACCAGTGCTACTCTTGTGTGATTCACCAAGTCCTGCAAACTTAGAACATACATCAAAAACATAGTCATCCTAACTTAAACTCTTTGACACACACATCAAAACCATGATCATACTTGGGTTGATTGCCCTATCAATGCACCTTGCTCGACAAGTCTAATCTGCTCGATATAACCTCTTTAATTTGCTTGATTGGCTAGCCTATGATTAATTAACTCGTTGAGATTCACTTCATCTTTCAAGCTATCCAACTTGACTAAATTAATTAATCCAATTAATTGATTAATGCACTTGCCCTAATAGTTTTCCAAATCAATCAATCTATATAACAATCTCAAATGATCCATCTAACCTGTTCAACTTAGCCCAACTAGCTAGAATAATGGCCTTCAAATTATATATTTATTAATAAATTAAATTAAATCTAAATAAATAGGATCTTTCTTTGTGTGTGTATATATATATATATATATATATATATATATATATGGACGAAGTTAATTTTGAAAATGGATTATCTTTTTTCTTTCGAGTCGTTTATCAAATAAATTTAAAAGTGCACATACTATACACATTCAAGAATCATTCGAATAAATCACAATACCGTGCCCGAGGAGGAAGGCGAAGACCTACTCATTATTGAAGGAGCATGCACATGAAAAACTCTACGGCATTCTATTCATCGACAACCAATATCACTCGATTGGTCCCACGGGTTAATAAATCATGCGTGAGCTTTAACGATAGACTCTCTCCTTAATTATTTAAACCTCAGCTTCGACGTGAAGGTTCTTCCATTGCCTTTTCAAAATTAAAGTAGCTGAAACTCAACTACGAGTCAAACAAGTAGAGACAAATAATGGTGATTTAAATGACGTGGCTTTGAATGAATAGAGTTGAGAGAAGAAAATTCAATTTCAATTGGCAAATGAGTTGAACTGAAAGGCATTAATTTGATCAACTTGATGATCAATCTGTTGACATTTAAGGTTGTATGCATTGGGACCAGACGGCGAATCTAACATATTTTTTTTTGTTAGGGGCAACTGGCCTTCAATAAAAATAGGCAATGTATTTTTTTTTTTTTTTAGAGTTTAGGGTTTAAGATTTTAGGTTAGATCGATGTCTTATGAATCTTACTGTTCTCATCGACATGATAAAGTTTTTTTTACCGAATTGGATGTTAAGTTGTAAGTGTTGTTTAGGGTACCTCTTTATGTTAGGATGTGTATTTTTCACCTTCGACGAAGAGATATACCATACTTGATTCTTAGACAATGAGATACGTGCGACTTTATTAGTAGCTCCCTTAGCATCTCCCATCTCAAATAGCACATTTTTATTTTTGCATACTTGACATCCACTTGCTCGTGCACGGGATGGCAAGACAAACCTCAAAAATAACTATAACTCGCTAGTTACACGATAATTAATATGGAATTATAGCATATGCTTATTGCATATATAATTAAATTTCATTGAATGTAAATATTGTAGAAAAGCAAAATGCATGGTAAATAATCTACTGCAACCCTATGATCGACCTAGTCTAGTGGAAGGTTTTCAATCAACCTCTTTATTTTTCCCAACGTAGTAGACACTCCACTTTCATACATGAAATCTTGGAAGGGCATTAGGGTTGACGAGGACACTCCAAATGGAACATATATACTTGCATAAGTAGCTAGTCTTATAGAAAACTTTGTATTACATATATATTCTGAATAAAAAAATAATTATTGATGGGTCAGTTTTTCAGAGTAGTTAGAAGGTTTTTCAAACTATTTTTGTATTTCCCGAGCAGTTTAGATAATTATCGAGTAATATATGTGACCCCTGAACTTAGGGAGGAAGAACAGTGCAGAGGGGTTCAGTGACTATGTATCAGGATTGGAAGAGCGGTGTGTTTATTTCCAGAGCAGTATGTTCAGTTTCAGAGCAGTATATGTATTTCCCGAGCAGTATGTGTATTTCCAGAGCGATATGTATGATTCCTGAGCATGATAGGGGTGAATAGGGCAGTGGGGTTCAGTGGTTAAGTATAGTGCTAATGAAGTAATTTAAATAGAGTCTTGAGTAGTTAAGTCATTTCCAGAGCAGTATAGGTGATCCCTGAGCTTAGAGAGGAAGAACAAAGCAGAGGGGTTCAGTGACTAAGTATCAAGATTGGCAGAGCGGTGTGTTTAGTTCCAAAGCAGTATATTCAATTTCAGAGCAGTATGTTGTTAGGGCAATCAACCCATGGATGATGTATTTTGATGTGTGTGGCAAAGGTTTAAGTTAGGTTGTTTGTGGATTTGATATGTGTGTTGAAGTTGTGCAGGACTTAGTAATTCACACATGGTTAGCTTAACAAAGCATTGGCAAGATCACCATCTCATGACTCAGTCCTTGAGTCGATGAAGGACGACATTGCGAAGCCGTACACTTGGTGCATCCAAGGGATCGACGAACAAGGAGCATTGGAGTGAAGCCAAGGAATCAGACTTTAGGGCAAGACGCGAAGGATGACATTGCGAAGTGTCACGCCCCGAGAGTATGCCAAGCCAAAAATAATCGGACAACATCTCCCCTGTACGTGATACAATTCCCAGATATACATAAAGTCTTTCGGCCACAATCACATGACATACATGGATATAATCCAATAAACACAGCGGAAACATACTAACATATAAACCAGATACAAAGACCCAACTATGCACTCCGGAGTGACTTTGACACAACAAAAATCATAATTAAAACCATATACAAACTAAAACCACAACAAAGCCCAAATACATACAACACATCCATATACCACAAATACGAAAATGATACAGGATAAAATCCCAAAATAATAATCCAACCGAATACCATAAATCGTAGTAAACATTCATCCGTTCGGTGTGAGATGGGATCAACTGGCAGAGCTCCGAACGTCCAAAAAAATCTTCTACCTGTTACCTGGGCGACAAGAAACTCAAGGTCCGTGGTGGTGAGTATAAACTCAGGGGTAATATATAGAAAGTGCTTGAACAACATATAGGATATAAAGATCTACAAGTATACATGTGAACATCTATAGGTATACAGAATATGTCCAATAGACATGTAGTCCTAATTGTAATAACAAGTAACCACAGTATATACATACTCAATGTGTATACTAAACTGATCAACTGAACATGAAGTAATGTACTAACGTACCTGACGGTCTGCAACACCATGAGCTATATCATCCTAAACAGGTATACAATAACATAACCCATATAACGTACAAGGTCAATCCCATACCTGACCAACACTCAGACATATGAACAGTATATAATCACATGTAATAACATCCCAGTCCATACTAGCACATGACGCTGATCAAATGCATACCACAGTCTAGAACAACACATATATCATGCTCAACACACAGCAGTATATAATATGCAAATGGAAGGTATCAAGATGTACAAGCATATGCAGCAACCAAATACAACATCTCACAGGCATATGTAAAACATATATCGAATACAAGCATAAATATATATCAGCAATGCACATGTATGACCATGTCTGCGGATCCATCCAACCATGACCCCAGTATGGCGTGGGGTGGCACAACATGACAACTATCTCGACTTCAGCCACCACCACTCTCGAGTGACCGAGTTGGATAGTATGAAATAGTAGCTAGCCGCCATAGAGCTATATGCTACTCACACGGGGGTCCCTGCTACTAGCCGCTCTGTCCCTACCCATGAGCAGACGAGCATCGCACCCAGGACAACTGCACATCACACGACCACCATCTATAGTGGGTGAGTGCGCTAACTACCACTCCGCACAATGGCCAAGTGCGCATCTCCAGCTACCACCATCTATAGTGGCCGAGAACGGCACGTACAATAACGCTCTGCACTCAACCCTACTACCACTACCCCGAATGGCCGGGGAGGCAGGATGACTAGCGACCCTCTCAACCACAAGGGAGATCTAATTGCCAGCATGCATGCAATGTAATGATGCATAGCTCCACACAAGTATCCTCGCAACACTCCCTATCCCATGGGGAGTCGTGGTCAACCAAAAGTCAACTATGCAAGGACTACTAATCCATAAGACTCTCTCTCTATCACACAGAGAGTCATACACATCTGACAGTCAACCACGCTAAGACCTCTAGTCCGTAGCGAGATACCATCGACCGTCCATATAACCATACACAGACACACGATCCATAATGGATATACTATCATGCTAGGACCTCCAGTCCATAGCCACTTACTGACAACCACATACTTATCTATGCACAGACAACTAGATCCAACATAGATGCACAACTAATATGTGTACGATACAACAATCGACTCCATAATCTAATCCATCACCTAATCCTAGTGATGTAATACAGTAACCCAATATGAGGTCACAAAGATAACCCTAACCACTTATACTTACTGAACATCCATCAGCTAACACACAAGAGGGTTTATAGTTCATATCCGTGATAGATAATCAATGAAGTAACAACAATATATCTTAAAGGTCAAAGACAGTACAAGCATATGATTAAATAAGAGTGGATTTAAGATCAAAGGTATCATCCTCTAAATTCATGCACCGGAAAAAGTCAAAACTACCTGACCAAGGTAGATATTACCCACCTAATATGTAATCCGTGCTATCCATCTCCACGTTCATGTATCCATCACAATCAAAGTCCTGTAATAATAGATTACAGTTAAGTATCATCACACATCAAATCAAATTCTACATCAACCTTGTATCTCGATCAACTAAATCAGTGTTAACAATCGAGTAATACTAAATCTAAGCTATAGCAGTAACTTACCATCTAGTCTCACACACCGATCGGATCACACCATAGGGAAAAAATCTCAGTAACCCAGGTTGTTGTCGGAAAGTCCAAGCTATGTTGCAAACAGAGTTATCAAAACCTAATGTTACTGTGAACAACAATAACCCATCCTCATCAACTACCACATCAACTACAAATATATTATGCAAACAGAGTTATCTAAACCTAATGTTACTGTGAACAACAATAACCCATCCTCATCAACTACCACATCAACTACAAATATATTAAGCATCCATATCACATAGATCTACTTACCTCATGTTGCTTTTATCTCTCCCAACTTCAATCAACCACAACTTATCCAAAGAAAGCATCCCCTGTTGAATTTCAAATCCATTGATCCACATCATCAGATCAATTAACTAAACCAAACTAGTGTACAACGATAAGCATCCAAATCCTTCTTACCAAGCCCAGCCTCAATTGCACAACTTCTGGATCCATCGTGGCGGTATCAAATCTATAGTAATTAGATTGATTTAACAAAAATCCCTACTTGATTACTCACATACCTAATTACTGAAACACATCACAGAGAGCCCTATCTCATTCTATAAACATAATTCAAGCATTAGATAATTGATGAAAACTTACCCAACGCACGTAGGAATGGATCAACACTTCGACCGGAAATCTGAGCTAAGACAGAGGAGATAACATCGTCAAACCCAGCTCAAGAAAATAAAGAAATATTGCTACGATCTGGATCTAAGATCACCACATGAACACAAACGAACAAGCCGCAGTGATGGACCATTCGTGCTCCACATCAGAAGTTGTTGAAGAGTTAAGAGAAAACTTGATCTCCCTCTCGCTCTCCAGATTGGCTCGAAACACCACAACTTCTCACCTAGCCACGACAACAATCGACGGGGCAGCTCACCGGTGAGGCAATCTATGGCAGAACACTCCAACAACTCTAAGAAGAGTTGCTCGTCGAACAACTCAAATCCAACTCCAGAAAGTCACAGAGTAGAGATTACCGCCCCCCCCTTTTTCCCTTTGAACTCGTGATCTTCTCACGAGATGCCGACGGACAAGATGGCTAGAGGCGGTCGGCCAATGAGGCTAGCGATGATGATAGCACAAGGAAGAAGAGATGCCAGCGAGCTGAGCTTCGCGATCCAAGGCGACTGCCGATCGAGGTCGACGTCGGACTAGATCAGCCGCGGCGACGAAACAGGGAAGAAATCGCGCGATCAGAATTTGGGGAGAAGAAATCGCGGCTGGGAAAGGAAATAATGAAAATTTGCGTTCGGTTCGGCCTTATAAATCCATCACTTGTGGTTAAACTAACCTAGGTCAAGTCCAAATTAGCATAAGTTGACCCAACTACCTGTTTAAGCTCAAATCTTCCTCGTATGGACTCCTTTTAAATCCGGAAAAATTTCTATGAATTTTTGTAAAATTATATAAGACAATTTCTCAATTTAACAAGGGATATTTTATTTTATTTTATTTTTCCATATCTCACATTCTCCCCCACCAATAAAAATTTAGTCCCCAAATTTCCGACTCATGTACGAGTACAAGATGTCACAACATCTATCTCAAGTATATGGAGAAAAATCACACACCTCAAGTGACTAAGTGGGGGTACTGATAGTCTCTAATATTATATTCCAACTCTTATATACACTCTCAACCGAGGTAAATAACTGTACCATAGTGGAGCTCTATAACCGTGACATGTTGGGGACTTTGCCAGAATCGTAAGGTAAATCATGAATCACTATTAGAAATGATACTCAAGGATACTCCATGGATATAATTCCGTTAAGCAATCCAATGAAATCCACCTTACGAATCGAAAGAAAATGAGCGGACCTAGCTAATCGATCATCGATTACCTAAATCACATCAAGTCCTTTCCGAATTCT
Source organism: Wurfbainia villosa (assembly GCA_025175895.1). Lineage (NCBI taxonomy): Eukaryota > Viridiplantae > Streptophyta > Magnoliopsida > Zingiberales > Zingiberaceae > Wurfbainia > Wurfbainia villosa. The sequence goes on along the minus strand of CM045998.1, from coordinate 41,596,384 downwards.
ATATAATCTCCCAACACAGTCCATCAAACTAAGCTCCCACTTCTATCCAGGTACGTAACCCTACCGGTCACTAATATTTCACCTTTACTTGTTGGCACACCCAATATCAAATTACGGAATCAACCATGTCTCATATATCGTTCCACCAACAAGAACGTCCCAATACTCACTATTTTCGGATACACTCAGAATAAATCACCACTCTTGAATGACGAGCCTTATAAATCAACTCGTCCTGAATCCAATACCAATCTGTAACCCACTATTCTCTTTGGAGACAAAGAATTTCCTTTCTCACAAGAGAAACCAATCCACTGTTCCAAAATTCACTCTACCACACAGCACTGGAAGACTATAATAACTAATCTCCCTTGTTACAACTGTTCGTGTTCTAGCCACTCTATAGTAACTACCCAGTAGCTAGCCAAAACTCTAGGAGAACTCCTTCTCTATACATCTACTAATCAAGATAATAACTGCTTATCTTCTAGTTCCTCAACTGTTGTATGCTTAAGCTATGTCTCATTCAACTGTATCGAAACCGATCCATTCCCTGAAATGATTCATCTGTGTGCAGTACCCTTCCATCCACAACGGAAGGTCTAACTAACACTTGTGCAAAAGTTAGCCACCATCTAGGCCCTGAAACCTAGCTTCACAAACTTCCGACTAGGTGATTTCCATCACTATCTTGGTCCAACAAGTCGGGAGTATAGTAATGCTAAAAACATGTTATCCAACATCTTCCATAACAACCATATCACTCCAAGAAACCACAACTTCCCCTAAGATCATGAATATTCAAAAATTTATCATCTAAGACGACAACCATCAACTGGTCCAATCACTCCATGAACGACTAAATCGTCGATAAGTCTAACAACATTATCCACATCTCCTAAAATTCATACCAAGTATAAAATGTCGTCTTCTACACACCTGCATCCTTTTTACTCTAAGCTGATGATAGCTCAATCATCACACCGACAATGATAATTGTATGACACTAAGTAACTACAATATCAACCCTCCAATCGTAGATCAACCCTAGGATATACATAGGTGTCCTTTAGCTGATCTAAACAGATCATCTATCCATGATGAAGGATATTCATTCTCAACTACTGCATTCCAATAATTGATAATCGATGCATAACCTCAAAGGTCTGTCTCTCTTTTAATAAAGAGTTTCGGATCCTCTCAAGAGAAATACCGGGACGGATAAATATTCCCTCCAATACCTCCTATAATTGCAACTTACGTTCTTCCGATTTCCACAGTGTTTAGCAACACTAATACCAATAAAATCATCTCCCGATATGAGGTCTTCAATATCAGAACTATTTTCAAAATCACCCCCAATCGCACATTCCACTTGCCCATACAATGATAAGCCCGGGAGTTCATCCAAAACTACATCCAAATACTCTCAAATTATATGCACATTCGAGATACATGTTATACCCTCATTTCAACAATTAACTATCCGTAAGAATATCTCTATAGTAGAGGTATGTCTAACAAATGCTAAGGGTATCCCTTGACTTCTTGGTTGTTGATCAACATCTCACCTGACGGTAGAGAAAAATCACTAACCCACAAATCGATAGGAACCCTTCTAATTCTATCTAAGAACATTCTAGATAAAGATACCTGTAAACTACCCGTATCTCTGATACACCAGCAAATAGGGTAACCAAAAGTAATACCCCAAATGACCACTTCTTCGGTCTTCTATGCCTCTTCTCAAGTAATCATGAAAACTCGCCTAACTTTTGCTCTTGGCGACTGAGCTCTTGTAGATGCAACAGACTACCATGGAGGAACTGAAATCAATTGTTGAACTGAGACGCAATACCCAAAATGACTGCAATGGAGACGGTAAACACTGTTGTACTGGCAAAGAGTACACATCCGGTTGTGAAGTATTGAATAGCTACCAACATCGTAGCACGCTCCAACTCTGCGAAAGGTATAACTACAACTGGAGAATACGGCATAGATACGACCATCGTCGTATACTCTCTCTCCTCTATACAAATCATAACCATGCCTGAGAAGGTAACCGTTGCTGTCGTATGGATGTCTGAATCTTCTAAGATGTCTTCTGCTGATACTGCTGAGTAAATTACTTCTCTCAGATGGAAGTATCAAAGAGCTCCAACTATATCTGAGGTAGTAGATTACTGCTGATGTGATAATTCATTCTTCTGTGATGATCTCTACTTTCGAGATTGTGGATCGTCCTCTCGAAAGCATCATTCATAGTCTTTAACTGAGTCTTCAAGGTACATACTCTCCTCGTAGGTACTGGCTGCTTATAGTAGTAACGGATAAAATGATCCATCAGATAATCTGACTCTGCGTCTCGTCGTGACCCGTACTACACACACATAATCCTTTCAAAGTCTTTCTTCTGAGTTTGCTGATAAACATGAGAAGATGCTGTCAATCTGCAGTCGGTCTTCTATGGTCGAAAAACTCTCCAATAGTAGCTCATGACTCATGACTCCAATCTCGCTCCTTTTATCCAACATACGAATACTTCTGATTCTAATAATTTGACTTGCAATGTCTGCTTATCAAATTTCCAACTCTTAAATACTTGGTACGGAGTCATTCCATACACATGACTCGATCTAAGGACTTCTGGTAGGATCTGATAGAAAATCCAAACATCCTGATCAAGATGTCAGCCAATAAACCGTGGGTGGCCGAGATCAAACCAATCACATTCTTGAGCTATTAGGTGGTCGTAACCCTCGCAAGTCTAACGACTCTGTATGGTACCTCCGTTACCAAATGATCACCCTACTTAATGCCCAAGAATTCTCTAACAATGAGTCAAAGAAATGACGCAGAAAAATACTCTCTTACAACATCACTACACCGTGCCCAAGTGATGTGTGATTTTTCGAAGATTATTTCCTACCCCTTTCCACCAAATATCGGCTTGATCCCGATAATGGTATGCAACTAACTCCACTTTCTTCGTATAACACAAGTTAAGTACTCAAAAGTACTCTCAAAGTTATACAACCTAGAATGACCAACTCAAAGATCAAAATTCCCTATGATACACCGCAAACTAGTCCTCTACTATCTGCATCAGCAATAATATATTCGCTAGTCCATTACCCCACATGTAATGATCTGACTAGCATAGTTAGTGAAAATTCCTAAGACTGTAATCTTTTATCTCCATAAGAAATGTGGCTACTTGATCCCTGCTTTCCGATTCGGTATCAGTCAGTTCTCAAAGGTAATTACCTTTTCGATAGCAGGTCCAAGACACACAGACTCTACATGTTGTTCCCGTGGTCAACTCAAACCACGGTTACGAATATCAACTAACAGACTACAAGTCATCCCTATTATAAGAAACTAAATGCATAGCCAATAGAAGGATATGTGATAACAGTTATCATACCTTAAACCTTGTAGCTCGGAGATGTCCTGCAACAGCCAGATCCCATAACTCACAAAACCAAAATTGAGTAAAGAAAAACTCGATGTCCGAACAAATAAAATCCGAAAGTGGACTTCGCAACCTAAGGCTCTGATACCAATAAAATTGTCACACCCCGAGAGTATGTCGAGCCGAAAATAATCGGACATCATCTCCCCTGTACGTGATACAATTCCCAGATATACATAAAGCCTTTCGGCCACAATCACATGACATACATGGATATAATCCAATAAACACAGTGGAAACATACTAACATATAAACTAGATACAAAGACCCAACTATGCACTTCGGAGTGACTTTGACACAATAAAAATCATAATTGAAACCATATACAAACTGAAACCACAATAAAGCCCAAATACATACAACACATCCATATACCACAAATACGGAAACGATACAGGATAAAATCCCAAAACAATAATCCAACTGAATACCACAAATCGTAGTAAACATCCATCCGTTCGGTGTGAGATGGGATCAGCTGGTGGAGCTCCGAACGTCCAAGGAAATCTTCTACTTGTTACCTGGGCGACAAGAAACCTAGGGTCCGTGGTGGTGAGTATAAACTCAAAGGTAATATATAGAAAGTGCATGAACAACATATAGGATATAGAGATCTACAAGTATACATGTGAAAATCTATAGGTATACAGAATATGTCCAATAGACATGCAGTGCTAATTGTAATAACAAGTAACCACAGTATAGACATACTCAATGCGTATACTAAACTAATCAACTCAACATGAAGTAATGTACTAACGTACTTGACGGTCTGCAACACCATGAGCTATATCATCCTGAATAGGTATACAATAATATAACTCATATAACGTACAAGGTCAATCCTATACCTGACCAACACTCAGACATATGAACAGTATATAATCACATGTAATAACATCCCGATCCATACTAGCACATGACGCTAATCAAATGCATACCACGGTCTAGACCAACACATATATCATGCTCAACACACAGCAGTATATAATATGCAAATGGCAGGTATCATGATGTACAAGCATATGCAGCAACCAAATGCAGCATCTCATAGGCATATGTAAAACATATATCGAATACACACATACATATATATCAACAATGCACATGCATGACCATGTCTGAAGACCCATCCAACCACGACCCCAGTATGGTGTGGGTGGCACGACATGACAACTATCACAACTCCAGCCGCCACCACTCTCGAGTGACCGAGTTGGGTAGTATAAATAGTAGCTAGCCGCCATAGAGCTATATGCTACTCACACGAGGGTCCCTGCTGCTAGCCGCTCCATCCCTACCCATGAGTAGACGAGTACCGCACCTAGGACAACTGCACATCACACGACCACCGTCTATAGTGGGTGAGTCCGCTAACTACCACTCCGCACAGTGGCCAAGTGCGCATCTCCAGCTACCACCATCCATAGTCGCTGAGAATGGCACACACAACAATGCTTTGCACTCAACCCTACTACCACTACCCCGAGTGGGTGGGGAGGTAGGATGACTAGCGACCCTCTCAACCATAAGGGAGACCTAATCGCCAACATGCATGCAATGTAATGATGCATAGCTCCACACAAGTATCCTCGCAACACTCCCGATCCCATGGGGAGTCCTGGTCAACCAAAAGTCAACTATGCAAGGATTACTAATCCACAAGACTCTCTCTCTATCACACAGAGAGTCATACACATCTGACAATCAACCATGCTAAGACCTCTAGCCCGTAGCGAGATACCATCGACCGTCCATATAACCATACACAGGCACACGATCCATAATGGATATACCATCATGCTAGGACCTCTAGTTCATAGCCACTTACTGACAACCACACACTTATCTATGCACATACAACTAGATCCAACATAGATGCACAACTAATATGTGTACGATACAATAATCGACTCTATAATCTAATACATCACCTAACCCTAGTGATGTAACACAGTAACCCAATATGAGGTCACAAAGATAACCCTAACCACCTATACTTACTGAACATCCATCAGCTAACACACAAGAGGGTTTATAGTTTATATCCGTGATAGATAATCAATGAAGTAACAACAATATATCTCAAAGGTCAAAGGAAGTACAAGCATATGATTAAATAAGAGTGGATTTAAGATCAAAGGTTTCATCCTCTAAATTCATGCACCGGAAAAAGTCAAAACTACCTGAACAGGGTAGATATTACCCACCTGATATGTAATCCGTGCTATCCATCTCCACGTTCATGTATCCATCACAATCAAAGTCCCGTAACAATATATTACAGTTAAGTATCATCACACATCGAATCAAATCCTACATCAACCTTGTATCTCGATCAACTAAATCTGTGTTAACAGTCGAGTAATACTAAATTTAAGCTATAGCAGTAGCTTACCATCCAGTCTCACACACCGATCAGATCACACCATAGGGAAAATAGCTCAGTGACCCAGGTTGCTGTCGGAAAGTCCAAGCTATGTTGCAAACAGAGTTATCTAAACTTAATGTTACTATGAACAACAATAACCCATCCTCATAAACTACCACATCAACTACAAATATATTAAGCATCCATATCACTTAGATCTACTTACCTCATGTTGCTTTAATCTCTCCCAACTTCAATTAGCCACAACTTATCCAAAGAAAGCATACCCTTTTGAATTTCAAATCCATTGATCCACATCATCAGATCAATTAACTAAACCAAACTAGTGTACAATGATAAGCATCCAAATCCTTCTTACCAAGCCCAGCCTCAATTGCACAGCTTCTGGATCCACCGTGGCGGTATCAAATCTATAGTAATTAGATTGATTTAACAAAAATCCCTACTTGATTACTCACATACCTAATTACTGAAACACATCACAGAGATTACCAACTCCATCATAGCCCTATCTCATTCTATAAACATAATTCAAGCATCAGATAACTGATGAAAATTTACCCAATGCACGTAGGAATGGATCAACACTTCGACCAGAAATCTGAGCTAAGACAGAGGAGATAACATTGTTAAACCCAAGCTCAGGAAAATAAAGGAATATTGCTACGATCTGGATCCGAGATCACCACATGAACACAAACAAATAGGCCGCAGTGATGGACCATTCGTGCTCCACATCAGAGGTTGTTGAAGAGTTAAGAGAAAACTTGATCTCCCTCTCGCTCTCCAGAGCGGCTCAAAACACCACAACTTCTCACCTAGCCACGACAGCAATCGATGAGGCAGCTCACCGGTGAGGCAATCTATGGCAGAACACTCCAACAGCTCTAAGAAGAGTTTCTCATCAGACAACTCAAATCCAACTCCAGAAAGTCACAGAGTAGAGATCACTGCCCCCCCCTTTTTCACTTTGAACTCGCGATCTGCTCACGAGATGCTGGCGGACAAGATGGCTAGAGGCGGTCGACCAGTGAGGCTAGCGACAACAATAGAACAAGGAAGAAGAGACGCCGGCGAGCTGAGCTTCGCGATCCAAGGGGACTGTCGATCGAGGTCGGCGTCGAACGAGATCAGCCGCGGCGATGAAGCAGGGAAGAAATCATGCGATCGGAATTTGGGGAGAAGAAATCATGGTTGGGAAAGGAAATAACGGAAATCTGCGTCCGGTTCGGCCTTATAAATCCACCGCTTATGGTTAAACTAACCTAGGTCAAGTCCAAATTAGCCTAAGTTGACCCAACTACCTGTTTAAGCTCAAACTTTTCTCGTATGACCTCCTTTTAAATTCGAAAAAATTTCTATGAATTTCTATAAAATTATATAAGACAATTTCTCAATTTAACAAGGGGTATTTTATTTTTCCATATCTTACTCGTGCGCTTGGTGCATCTGAGGGACGTGGCCGGACGAAGAGAGCTTCAAGGCAAAGGACTCCAAGGGAGATGAGAGTGAGCGATTATAACCCAGGACAGGGTAGCTCATAGGTGAACTTGGCTGAATGGCTAAGTCAAGTGTCAGATGCTCAACCAAAGGTTGGTTTAAGGTTTTACCCGACACCAGTTGACTGCTATAGGTAGCAATCAACTTCTCTAGGTCGAATGGACTTGACTGGTGTTCGACTGATCTGGTTCTGGCCAAATAGTTGACTAGTAAGGGATGACAGTCGACAGTCGACGCCATCAGTCGACTGATCAGGGTGAATTTGGGCACAGAAGGTTGATCAGTCGAGTGATTGCTTCGGTCACTCGACTGATGGCTCCATCAATTAACTGATGGGAAGATCAGTCGACTGATGTGGGAGTCAATGGTTGGAATCCAACGTGGATGAAGTCGTTGCGAGGCAATGACTACAACATTAGTCGACTAATGGCTGCATCAGTCGACTGCTTAGTGCCCAACGGGAAGAATGGCTTCTTCTCTATATGAAGGGGCCTTGGGTGACTTGGGAGGGTTAATGCTTCATCTCTAAACATACTTCCAAGTGCCCAAACGAATTCTACTCCTCTTACTTGCTTTTATTTCAATTATATTGTAAGAGGGAGTGTTCTTGTAAAGAAAGGTTTTCCTCCACCTTGCTTGGTGCAAAGGAGAGAATAGTGAAGGTTTAGGCGTGATTCACCTGGAACGAATCAGGTCGTGGATTAGTGGTAAGGGTCGTGAACTACATTACGCATTCTTGTTAGCATTGTTCTCTCCTTTACTTTGTGTTTTGTCTTAATCTTTTGTTAGCATTTGTTTTTGGCTGCGCTAACCTTAATTCGTAGATGACTAAGCGACCGAATTCCATCATCTACAATAAAGAGGCTATTCACCCCCTCTAGTCGGCCACCGATCCTCCAACAAATGGTATTAGAGCCAAGGTTGCTTGTCACTTGACTCACCACCGCAACAAGCACGACAACAAAGATGGCCGACTCAAACATCCATCCACCCAAGTTCGAGGGTGAATTCGCTTGGTGGAAGAAGAGAATGGAGGTATTTTTTGAAACCAATTTCGATATAATGCTTATTATGAAAAATGGTTTTGAGTTGCCTAGGGACGAAGAGGGTGAACCAATTGAAAAATCACGATGGACCAAGAAGCAAAGAGAGGAGCACTTGGTGAATTTGAAAGTCAAACATCACTTATTCAACGTGCTTCTCCAACAAGAGATCAACCGGATAGGAGAGTGCGCAAGCGCCAAGGAGATGTGGTAAAAACTTATAGAACTTCATGAGGGCACCTCCGAGGCAAATCTTGCAAGACGGGACCTCCTCCGCTCCCAATTGAACAACATCAAGTTAGAAAAGGGAGAGAAGGTATTATCGTTGCATTCTCAATTTAAAGAAATCATTAATGGACTAACAAGTGTAGGGGAGAAGCTTACAAACTGAGACATGATAATGAAAACCATAGATTCCTTCCCTCGGTCATCCAAATGGAGCTCCATGGTGGACTCCTTCTACATTTCCAAGAATCTAGAGGTGAGTACTCTAGAGGAATTTTTCTCCACCATAGAATTGCATGAGACAAAACTTGAAGGAATAGTAGAAGATCAAATCAAGCCATCAAGGGGAATAACACTAATGGCCGACAAAGGGAAGAAGAAGAAGGAGATTGCACCTTCCTCATCTGATGAAGATTCATCTTCCTCATCAATGGATAGCAATGAGGAAGCATATATGGTAAGGAAGGTAAGGCGTGCATTGAAAAATTTTAAATTTAACAAATCTAATGATAGGGGAAGAAGACCAAGAAGGAAGATTATTTGCTATAATTGCCAAGGAGAGGGACACATAAGAGATGAGTGTCCTTTATTGAACAAAAGCAAAGAAGAAGAGAAGAAAAGGGATAGCAAGAAGGGCAAAAAGAAAGAAGAGAAGAAGCCCAAAGAAAAGAAAATGTCAAAGCCCCACAACCTTAAAGCGGTGACGTGGGATGATTGATAGTCGCATTTTTATTGTGTTATTTTTTACTTACAAATCGAATATTTCAGGATCTTTGATCGGATATTTTAGGCTTTGGATATGTTTTCACATATTGGATTTAGCTGTAATTAATTGTTTAATTCCTATAATTTCAGTATTATTTTTCACGGGGTTGAATGTGATTTTGTAGGAAACATATAATGAGGGTCTAACTGGAGCAATAGCAACCGTCGATCCGGATCAAATCGATCGCAGCCATCGGATTTGATTGATCAACCACTTAGGGATGATTAATTGGATTCATTTAACCCTAGCTCTAAATGGGAGGCTGAGATCAGAGATGGCTCGATCGAATGACTGAGGAAAAGCCATTTAAAAATGCAACATTTTTTTTATCTTCGTTGAATCGCACGAAAGAATAGTAAGCGGCGTGTTTTCTTCCTCTCGTGAACGCGGCAATCAGCGACTACATGAGCGGCGGTGACAGTCCGACAGCATTCCGATGACCTTTCCTCCGACGGTCGACGGCAATCCCATCTAATCCTTGCCGGCAGATTCAGATGTCATGATTTGAACAGCTGATCAGAAGCGAGTAGAGGCAGCGATTCCGATGAGTACATCCTTCACCGACATTCCACTCCATTCCGGCGACTGGGATAGGTCGTTCCATCTCACCGGAGCTACCCACAAGATGTGCCGGGATTAGGATAGCTCCATCTCCATCGCCGGTGAAGATTCCCTCCACTGTCCGGCAATCTAGAGTCGCCGGAACAGTGATTGCATTCCTCCATCTTTCCTTCCTTCCTACTGCGCTGATTGGGGTAGCTTCGCATTCACCGTTGGAGTGGCTGTTCGATTTGTTACGACCATCATGTGGTGTACCGGTTGTTTTTATTTGGATTTGTGTGTTTAAAAACCCATTTAGTTGGGATTTTGTGTTATTTACATTCTGTTTGTTATTCCAGTTTAGTTATGCATGTGTTCATTGTTGATGATGTTATTTCTATTAATTGTTGGTTTGTTTACATGCAATGTTATTTCTATCAATTTGTTGTGCTTAGTTGTTTAATTTTGTTCATCCTGCATTTTTATTCGACTTAATACTTGTGTTCGTTATTTAGTTGTAGGTTAGTTTAATTTTTTGTTGCTGAGTTTAAATTCCATAAATTGAAATTGATCAATCAATGCATCGTATAGTGACAGTATGGTGTTTGATTGGAGTGCTTGAATTTATTAGGTTACTTTTCATTTACATTCGACTAGTGTGTCGTATAGTGATAGTGCGGTGCTTGGTTGAATTGCTTTCATTATTAGTTTAGATTTCATTTATATTTGGCGATTATCAGTATAGTAATGTCACGGTGCTGCTTACTTTCCTTGCATTTAGTTTTCAGTGACTGTTTGATCACTGTACCGTATAGTGATGTGCGATACTTGGTTGAATTGTTCACATTTGTTTCTTGATCATTGTACCATATAGTGACAGTGCGGTGTGTGATTACTTACTTTTGCACATTAGGATAATTGTTAATTGTTATTTGGTAGTTAGATTTACTTCCTGCAGATTTAATTTCCATGTCTGTTTACCAGAATTGTTTGGCCATTGCATCGTATAGTGATAGTGCGGTGCAAGGTTGAATCATTCTTGCATTAGGTTAGCTTTGAATAATTGTTTTGATAAATTATAAAAACCACCAGTGTTTACTTCTGTTTAAAAACAAATGTCCAACCATTAGGTTCATTGGGAGACGATCCGAGTCTATCCTATACTGCATTAGTGTAGTTAGGGGGTTCAGTAAATAATTTGTAACAGTACCACGACAAATCACCGTCTATCAAATTTTGGTGCCGTTGTCGGGGAACCTTTTATAATGACATTCGTTTGTCTTTAAATTGTAGTTTGTTTATTTGTTTTCTTTTTCTTTTGTTATTAGTGTCTTTCTTATTATCTATATTTGTTTCTCATTGTATTTGTTTGTGTGGATGACTAGGTCTTCAGGCGATAATCTACTTGAGTTTTATGCAGCAGTTTTTCTCTTCCCTCATAGACCCAGCCTAGGAAGAGGGTTGTTTAAGAAAAGACTAGGGAATTCCAGGAGCTAGTAAATTCCCAAGTATGCCAAGGTTCTGAAAGATTTATGTATTCACAAGAAGAAGCTGAAAGAATTTCTTGCAGATTTTTATATTCTTGATATGGAGGTAGGAGATACTGTAGTTCGGTTCAATATCTTGGACGTTTTGAAGCACCCGATTGAAGATCATTCTATTCTTAGCGTGAATATAGCTGATGAGCTGGACTGCATGAACTTTATTTCTTAGTCTATTTTTCATTTGGATATCTCTGCATCTTCTACATTTTGTTGTGATTCTATTGATTCTGATGTCGATAATGATTTGTTGTTAGGACCTATATATGGGCCCTCTTTTATGTAGACAGAGATATGGATTGTGTAGGGACTAGCGCTCTTCAGGCGACGACCCAAGGATCATTTCCATCAGATGTTTGTGAGAAATGTCATTTCATGGTCGAGCATGGGATAGTCTTAGGTTATATTATCTCTATGTATGGTATTGAAGTAGATCCTGCTAAAATTCATGTTATATCTTCTTTATCTTACCCCGCTTCTGTGCGGGAAGTTTGTGTTTTTCCAGGTCATGCAGGTTTCTACAAACATTTTATCAGAAACTTCAGTAAGATTGCCCTACCCTTGACCAACTTGTTGCAGATGGAGGTGGTATTTCAGCTTGACCAGGATTGTGATGGAGATCGAGTCCACCCCCATAGCAGCTTCTTTTCCAGATGAGCAACTTTTTTACCTGTAGGGTAAGACACCATGGTATGCAGATCTTGCTATTTATTTAGTTGTCGTGTTGTACCTTCACATTTTATTCATGCACAAGTCCAGAAATTGAAACGTGATGTTAAGTACTATGTATGGGATGATCCTTATCTTTGGAAATTTTGTAGTGATCAGATCATTAGATGATGTGTACCTGATTATGAGTTTCATTCCATACTTACTTATCTTTTGTCATTCTCTGGCTTGTGGGGGGCACTTTGGACCCCAAAGAACTACTAGGAAAGATTTAGAGTCTGGTTTGTATTAGCCCACCTTATTTCACGATGCCTCTGAATTTTACAAGTCTTGTGAGTGATGTCAACGAACAGGGAACATAGGACGTAGAAATGAAATGTCTCGCCAACCCTTGTTATTCTATGAGATTTTTTATGTTTGAGGTATTGATTTTATGGGTCCGTGTCCTGTATCTTTTGGATTTGCATATATTCTTTTGGCATATGATTATGTTTCTAAATGGGTGGAGGCCATCCCCACCAGGACTAATGATTCTCTAGTTGTTGTGGATTTTGTTAGGTCTCACATATTTTGCAGATTTGGAGTACCCAGGGCGATCATTAGTGATCAAGGGTCTCACTTTCGTAATAGACGCAGGCCATTTTAAGCAGAGAGATCAAGTCTATACTGGAAAATACGGTGGGGCTAGACATGATGATGCTTCTTCTCCGAGTTGAAAGGGGAGTTTGTTCTTTTATTTACTGCATTTTTTTCTTCCTTTCATGTTCGGAATAATTTGTATGGGTTGATTGCTTGTTTGCCTGTTTACCTAGGTTTGTTTGTCTGTTGTTGAGTCAAATAATATTCCCTATGTGTGCCTTAGTATCATTTCAGAGGTGGTAAAAATTAGTTAAGTTTGGTCACCAGATTGTGGATTTTTGTGTAGGATAGGAGACTTCACTTGCATGTAGTCACTGAAGGTCGATGCTTCGGAGGCTCATTGGCTCCCATGTCCCCGGATTAAAATTTTCACTAATGAAAGAATTAATCCGGATGGGAAGAGCTTCCTTAGCACAACCATTTCATCGTCGTGCTAACAACTTGAGTGATCGCTTGAACAAACTAGTTGTTCAAGCAACTCAACTCTTCTAGTTTGTTAGCCGCGGAAGAGACGACGGACAGATCGCCGGTTTTTGTGTTTGTCTTCGGGGTCCATGATTATACAATATATTTATTAATTTACACATGCATAATCAAAACATAAAAGAACAAGCTCAGATATGTAAATAAAGTTAAAATAACTTTATACCTCACGATCTTCTACCGTATGTCCTAACCTTCTCGTGGACGACGTGTGGACGAAGATCCTCCACGAGTAGAAGCCTTCTAGATCGCTTACTTCTCCACCTTGTCTGCTGCGAACAAAGAGAAGAAACAACAAATACCTTCCTATCTAGAATCGGCCACCAAATTAGGGAATTTGGTGCAACCGCCGGCCAAGGAACAATTAGATGATGCGCCGGCCAACTTCAAGAAGTGTTGCCGCCGGCCACTCTAGGATGAAGGGAGGAAGATGAATGCCGGCCACCTATGGAAGGAGAAGGAGGATGGGCGCCGGCAATCAACTAGAAGGAAGAGTTGTCGCCCACTTGTTTTGCTCCAAAACCCTAGCCACCCAAAAACCCTAGACGCCCACTTTTGGATGAGCCAAAACCCTAATTCCGCAATCAATCATTATTGCCGCCCAACCCTAAGCTTTCCTTTTATAGAGTTAGGCTTAGGACTCCTTTAATCTCCACCGTCGGATCTAGGGATTTAACCTCCACCGTCGGATCTAGGGTTTTATCCCAACCGTCGGATCTACGGTTTCATCTCAACCGTCGGATCTAGGATTTCATCCCAACCATCGGATCTAGGATTTCATCCCAACCGTCGGATCTAGGGTTTTATCCCAACCGTTGGATCTAGGGATTTAATCTCAACCGTCGATTCTAGGGTTTCATCTTAACCATCGGATCTAGGGATTTAATCCCAACCATTGGTTCTAGTGTTTCATCCTAACCATCGGATCTAGGGATTTAATCCCAACCGTTGGTTCTAGGTTTTGTTTTACATTCTTGGATCTAAACTTCACAAGGATTATATTAGGCTACGATAGGGACCATAAGGAGGAGTTGGGTCTTGGCCACCCGATGGATCGGAACCACACAAACTTGATCCATCAATGATGTTCCATTCCACTAGAGGATCATCATTGAACTACCTCACCAACCCCCATACATTAATATGCGCTCCATATATTATTCGTACATTAATCTCTCCGTGTTTAAGATATCGAATGTCCGTCAATTAATTGATTTACTGACCATCAATTAATTAACATCTAATTCCTCGAGTAGTACCACTCAACCTTATCATCATGTTGACTAAGTCAACCAGCTGGGTTTACATGATGAACCTTATGAGCTCCTCAAGGGGACATCATCAACCTAATATATAGGACATGGTTTCCTCCTATAATCAACGGCACACCATGTAAATAATATCATTTCCCAACTTACCGGGCATATTGATTTAATCCATCTAAATCTCACCCTCTGGTAAATCAAAGAAATAAATACTAACTACATGTGTCCGTTATTATATCGGGATTAAGAGCATGTACAACATAATATCCGAGGTCCGATTCAATTATGTAGTCAGTACTAAATTGAATCACCTCTATGTCGGTCCTGCTCAATACACCTAAGTGTACCAGTGTAACTCTATGTTCAAGACAAAACAATACCAAGCTACACTACAACCATGCCAATGGTTTGTCCAAAACCATCTTGGTTGTGAGCCTCTACATATATTTTACAAGGGACTGATAACATGATCTTCTGTGCCACACCAAGCACCATGTTATCTACAATGTAAAATATTAGACAATATGCACACATATAATAAATATATAAAGTGCAAACAATGATCATGTGATTCTTATTTCAAAATAAAATGTTCATACAAAAAGAGCTAGGCTTTCAGTATACATTCCAACAATCTCCCACTTATACTAAAAGACTATGCCGTCATCACTCTGCCATACATCTGATCCCCATGTCCTCCACATGCCTATCAAACGCTTTCGCTGGAAGGGCCTTAGTGAATGGATCCGCCAGGTTATCCTCTGATGCAATCTTGGTGACAGCAACTTCTCCTCGCTTTATGACCTCTCGTATAAGGTGGTACTTGCGCTCTATGTGTTTACTCGCCTTATGGGCTCGTGGTTCTTTCGAGTTTGCAACTGCACCACTATTATCACAATAAATCGTGATAGTTCTGGGCAAACCAGGAATCACATCCAAGTCCATCAAGAAGTTCCTGAGTCATACAGCTTCCTTGGCTGCCTAAGAGGCTGCCACATACTCAGCTTCCATGGTAGAGTCCGCCACGCATTTCTTCTTGACACTCCTCCATACAATGGCTCTACCTCCAAAAGTAAACACAAACCCCGAGGTAGACTTACTCTTGTCCCTATCTGATTGGAAATCCGAATCCGTGTAACCCACAAGGACTAATTGATCTGCCCGGTAAACTAGCATATAATTCCTAGTCCTTCTCAGGTACTTCAATATATGCTTTACCGCAGTCCAATGTCCCTGTCCAGGATTACTCTGATATCTGCTAACCATGCCCACGGCAAAGCAGATATCCGGTCTCGTACATAGCATAGCATACATAAGGCTTCCTACTACCAAAGCATAAGGAACCGCCTTCATGTCCTCTATCTCCTTTGATGTTTTGGGACACATCTCTTTAGATAAAGGAACTCCATGCCTAAAAGGTAGAAAACCTTTCTTGGAGTTCTGCATGCTAAAACGAGCAAGGATAGTGTCAATGTATGAAGCTTGAGACAAGTACAACATCCTTTTCTTGCGATCCCTTATAACTTTGATCCCAAGGATGTGTCCCACTTCTCCCAAGTCCTTCATATCAAACTGTTTGGACAACCATACCCTTACATCAGATAACACTTTGATATTGTTGCCAACTAACAAAATATCATCTACGTATAGTACAAGAAACACCACTACGTTTCCGTCACATCTCCTGTATACACAAGGCTCATCCAGACTTTGAATAAATCCATATGACTGGATTACCTCATCAAAGCGGATGTTCCAAGATCTAGAAGCTTGCTTCAATCCATAAATGGACCGATTAAGCATACATACAAGATGCTCTTTGCCTTTTGCAATGAATCCCTCTGGTTGCCGCATATAGATGTTCTCCTCAAGACTTCCGTTAAGGAAAGCTGTCTTGACATCCATTTGCCAAATCTCATAGTCCATATGAGCAGCTATAGATAAGAGAATCCGGATAGACTTAATCATAGCTACCGGCGAAAAGGTCTCCTCATAATCGATACCCTCTTTCTGAGTATACCCTTTCACAACAAGCCTAGCTTTGAAGGTCTCAACCTTCCCGTCTACTCCTCTCTTTCTCTTGTAGATCCACTTGCATCCAATGGTTTTTACACCATCGGGTGGTTCTACTAGCTTCCAGACCTGATTAGAATCCATAGATTCTATCTCTGAATTCATCGCTTTTTGCCAAGATACCGCATCTCTATCTTGGATTGCCTCGTCATATGTCCAGGGATTAGGTTCATGTTCCCCAGGGACTAAGTCCGAAGACTCTCCCAAAAATATGAATCTATCGGGTTGTCTAACAACCCTCCCACTACGACGAGGTGCCTCCTGTGTATGCTCCGTGACACGCGGTGCAGTGACTTGTGGTGTCTCCTCTTGTACCGGTGGTACTGAAGTCGGGACTTCCCCTGTCAACTCCTCAAGAACAATCCTACTCTTGGGCTTGTGGTTCATTACATAATCCTCCTCTAGAAATCTGGCGTTCGTGCTAATGATCACCCTCTGATCTCTAGGATTATAAAACAAACCACCTTTTGTTCCCTTAGGGTAGCCAACAAACATGCACACTTCTGTACGAGGTTCCAACTTACCAGCATCAGCCTTCAGCACATGTGCTGGACTCCCCCATATCCGAATATGTCTCAGACTAGGCTTTCGCCCAGTCCACAATTCTACAGGGGTAGAAGGTACTAATTTAGATGGAACCAAGTTCAGAGTGTACATTGCCGTATCAAGTGCATACCCCCAGAACGAAACAGGTAACTCAGAATAACTCATCATCGATCTGACCATCTCCATAAGAGTCCTATTCCTTCACTCCGCTACACCATTCTACTGGGGTGTGCCAGGTGCAGACAATTGGGATTGAATCCCAGCCTCTGATAAGTAACTCCTAAACTCTCCCAAGAGGTACTTGCCACCATGATCAGATCGTAATGTCTTGATACTTTTACCTTGACGGTTCTCCACATCAGCCTTGAATTCTTTGATCTTGTCAAAGCATTCAGACTTGCGGTGCATCAAGTAAATGTATCCATACCTTGAATAATCGTCTATAAAAGAGACGAAGTATTCAAAGCCACCTCTTGCCTGGATAGACATAGGACCGCACAAATCAGAATGAACCATTTCCAACACATCTTTGGCTCTATACCCCTTGGCCTTGAAAGGCCTCTTGGTCATTTTACCTTCCAAGCAAGATTCGCAGGTTGGGAGATCCTCCACCACTAATGAACCCAAAGGTCCATCAGCTATCAACCTTTGAATTCTGCTAAGGTTAATATGACCAAGCCTTAGATGCCAAAGATATGTTTGGTTCATTTGCGAAGGTTCTTTTCTCTTATTAGACTTAGAAGATGAGTTATTGATCTCTATATGCATCGTGGGAGTTTTCGGTTCAAGAGTATATAAATTGCCAACCAATGTACCAGAATAGATAATATCCCTGTTCCTTTTTATAACCACTTTGTCATTAAAAGAAACAGAATACTCATCCATAAACAATTTAGAAACTGAAATTAAATTCTTTCTAAAAGTAGGTACATAAAGACAATTTCTCAAAACCAAAACTTTATTCCTATCAAAAGATAAATAAACGTCTCCCACCACAATAGCCGTCACCTTTGAAGCATTGTCCATGAAGACGGTAATCTCTCCCTCAGCTAGTCGTCGGGTTTCCTGGAACCCCTGCAAAGTATTGCAGACATGATCAGTGGCTCCTGTATCTACACACCAGGCACTGGTAGATAACACCGCTAAACATGTTTCAACAACTAAACAAGAAGATATACCTTTGTTCTTTCGGCGAGGACAGTCCGCCTTCCAATGTCCAGTCTGCTTGCAAGTGAAGCACTTGCCTTTCGGCTTCTTCACTCCTGCCTGAGGTCCCACTGCCACTTTCTTCGCTCCACCTTGTTTCTTCTTCTTCTTACCTTTCGGTTTAGAGGAAGAAACCTTCTGAGCGACCATGGCTTGAGCACTTTGACGAAAAAGCCCCTCTGTCGCCTGGAGTTCTGTCAGAAGCTCCGCCAACGAATACAACCTCTTGTTCATGTTGTTGTTGAGGCGGAACTGCTCAAAACTCCTAGGCAGAGACTGGAGAATGATATCGACCTAGGTTTCCCCATCGATCTCAGCTCCGAGGACTTCCATCTCATTAAGATGAGCCATCATCTTGAGAACATGATCCCTAACGGGTGTTCCCTCGACCATGGTGGTCGTCATCAAGTTTCTCATTGCCTCCGCTTAACCGCCTACTCGATGTCCGAAAAGTTCCTTGAGATTGAACATCATGTCATAAGCATGCTATGGCTCGATGTCGATGTTGCAAAACATTTGACATAGATGCCAAAATGTAACACCGCGCCATCTCATCTGCCTTAACCCATTTCTTATAACGTTCTTTCTCCTTTTCATCAGAGTCATCGGTGGGCTTAGGAGGACAGACCTCGAAGAGTACAAATTTGTACTCCTCCGCAGTTAAGACAATATCCAGGTTTCTTTTCCAATCAATGTAGTTTGGACCAGTAAGTTTGTTTTCTTTTAAAATCACAGCAAGTGGGTTGAAAGCCATTTGAAAATCCTAAAAATCACAATGATCAAAATATTAGATTTCAAATATTATTGATTCCTCAAAACAATAAAATCCCGAAATCAACCAACACCTCAAATCACCGAGAATGTCGCATGCCACGCAGTGTGGACGTATACGAATTCTACATTTGTAAGAGGAGGTTTTACCCATTAATTTTATTATCTTGTCAACCTTACTTTTTGACAAATAAAATTAATAGTTGGTTCCTCTTTGGCCCTACAAATAAAAGCAGTGACTCCGATGGGGAGGATACCTTTATTTGCATCTAAGTGTGCACCATTACACGATACTGAGGGAATTATTTCGGATTATGTGCCTTACCGCTATGGAAGTACACATGCTCCTAGATAATTTCCTATAACCATTATTTGACCTAGTGATGCGCAAACAAACCCATCCGCAGGGAGGAAGGCACTCAGAGCCAACACACAAGTTTGTTTGCATCACACGTCAAATTGTAATGGAGGCCACGGGAATTAATTAAAATGTCCCTCTCCCACTTAGTAAATTGCAAATGAGGAATTTTAAATCATACACAACATGCATATAAAACAAATAAGCAATAAATATGGAAAAAACAGAATTTTTCCAACTATTATGGCATTGTCCTCCAATATGCATCACGTCGTGTCGCCACCTCGTCCGCTCCATCTTTTCCCGTGCGCAAGTCACCAAAGAGTTCCGAGCCGAGATAAAATATTTTAATTTAAATCCATCGATCCTATACTCTACGAAGGAGTGTACAAATAATCTAGATCGAAAGTAAACTAAAATGAGCGGCTAAACAATGTCGTATTTAATTACAAAAATTAAATACTAATCTAGCCTCGTCAACCCCGAGGATTCAAATAATAAATTTTTACACACATCCATTCACATACACACACATGGCCATAATAGTCGGATATTATGCCTGCAACCAAAGAGTTAAACTACGCATATCCTACTATTATCTGGCACATATAATATATGAAAAATGCATAAAAAATTAACCGAATCCTAAACACACAAAACCGGAAACCGTGGCTCTGATACCACTTAAAGGTCGATGCTTCGGAGGCTCATTGGCTCCCATGTCCCCGGATTAAAATTTTCACTAATGAAAGAATTAATCCGGATGGGATGAGCTTCCTTAGCACAACCATTTCATCGTCGTGCTAACAACTTGAGTGATCGCTTGAACAAACTAGTTGTTCATGCAACTCAACTCTTCTAGTCGGTTAGCCGCAGAAGAGACGACGGACGGATCGCCGATTTTTGTGTTTGTCTTTGGGGTCCATGATTATACAATATATTTACTAATTTACACATGCATAATCAAAACATAAAAGAACAAGCTCAGATATGTAAATAAAGTTAAAATAACTTTATACCTCACGGTCTTCTACCTTATGTCCTATCCTTCTCATGGACGACGTGTGGACGAAGATCCTCCACGAGTAGAAGCCTTCTAGATCGCTTTCTTCTCCACCTTGTCCACTGCGAACAAAGTGAAGAAACAACAAATACCTTCCTATCTAGAACCGGCCACCAAATTAGGGAATTTGGTGCAACCGCCGGCCAAGGAACAATTGGATGATGCGCCGGCCAACTTCAAGAAGTGTTGCCGCCGGCCATTCTAGGATGAAGGGAGGAAGATGAATGTCGGCCACCTATGGAAGGAGAACCGCCGGCCAAGGAAGAAGGGAGAGGCCTCTAGGATGGGCGCCGGCCAAGTGTTGATGGAGGAGGATGGGCGCCGGCAATCAACTAGAAGGAAGAGTTGCCGCCCACTTGTTTTGCTCCAAAACCCTAGCCACCCAAAAACCCTAGCCGCCCACTTTTGGATGAGCCAAAACCCTAATTCCTCAATCAATCATTATTGCCGCCCAACCCTAAGCTTTCCTTTTATAGAGTTAGGCTTAGGACTCCTTTAATCTCCACCGTCGGATCTAGGGATTTAACCTCCACCGTCGGATCTAGGGTTTTATCCCAACCGTCGGATCTAGGGTTTCATCTCAACCGTCGGATCTAGGATTTCATCCCAACTGTCAGATCTAGGATTTTATCCCAACCGTCGGATCTAGGGTTTTATCCCAATTGTCGGATCTAGGGATTTAATCTCAACCGTCGATTCTAGGGTTTCATCCTAACCATCGGATCTAGGGATTTAATCCCAACCGTTGGTTCTAGTGTTTCATCCTAACCATCGGATCTAGGGATTTAATCCCAACTGTTGGTTCTAGGTTTTTGTTTTACATTCTTGGATCTAGACTTCACAAGGATTATATTAGGCTACGATAGGGACCATAAGGAGGAGTTGGGTCTTGGCCACCCGATGGATCGGAACCACACAAACTTGATCCATCAATGATGTTCCATTCCACTAGAGTATCATCATTGAACTACCTCACCAACCCCCATAAATTAATATGGGCTCCATATATTATTCGTACATTAATCTTCCCATGTTTAAGATATCGAATGTCCGTCAATTAATTGATTTACTGACCATCAATTAATTAACATCTAATTCCTCGAGTAGTACCACTCAACCTTATCATCATGTTGACTAAGTCAACCAGCTGGGTTTACATGATGAACCTTATGAGCTCCTCAAGGGGACATCATCAACCTAATATATAGGACACGGTTTCTCCTATAATCAACGGCACACCATGTAAATAATATCATTTCCCAACTTAATGCATATTGATTTAATCCATCTAAATCTCACCGTAAATCAAAGAAATAAATACTAAGTACATGTGCCCGTTATTATATCGGGATTAAGAGCATGTACAACATAATATCCGAGGTCCGATTCAATTATGTAGTCAGTACTAAATTGAATCACCTCTATGTCGGTCCTGCTCAATACACCTAAGTGTACCAGTGTAACTCTATGTTCAAGACAAAACAATACCAAGCTACACTACAACCATGCCAATGGTTTGTCCAAAACCATCTTGGTTGTGAGCCTCTACTTATATTTTACATGGGACTGATAACATGATCTTCTGTGCCACACCAAGCACCATGTTATCTACAATGTAAAATATTAGACAATATGCACACATATAATAAATATATAAAGTGAAAACAATGATCATGTCATTCTTATTTCAAAATAAAATGTTCATACAAAAAGAGCTAGGCTTTCAGTATATATTCCAACAATCTCCCACTTATACTAAAAGACTATGCCGTCATCACTCTGCCATACATCTGATCCCCATGTCCTCCACATGCCTATCAAACGCTTTCGCTAGAAGGGCCTTAGTGAATGGATCCGCCAGGTTATCCTCTGATGCAATCTTGGCGACAACAACTTCTCCTCGCTTTACGACCTCTCGTATAAGATGGTACTTGCGCTCTATGTGTTTACTCGCCTTATGGGCTCGTGGTTCTTTCGAGTTTGCAACTGCACCACTATTATCACAATAAATCATGATAGTTCTGGGCAAACCAGAAATCACATCCAAGTCCATCAAGAAGTTCCTGAGCCATACAGCTTCCTTGGCTGCCTCAGAGGCTGCCACATACTCAGCTTCCATGGTATAGTCCGCCACGCATTTCTGCTTGACACTCCTCCATACTATGGCTCCACCTCCAAAAGTAAACAAAAACCCCGAGGTAGACTTACTCTTGTCCCTATCTGATTGGAAATCTGAATCCGTGTAACCCACAGGGACTAATTGATCTGCCCGGTAAACCAGCATATAATCCTTAGTCCTTCTCAGGTACTTCAATATATGCTTTACCGTAGTCCAATGTCCCTGTCTAGGATTACTCTGATATCTGCTAACCATGCCCACGGCAAAGCAGATATCCGGTCTCGTACATAGCATAACATACATAAGGCTTCCTACTACCGAAGCATAAGGAACCGCCTTCAAGTCCTCTATCTCCTTTGATATTTTGGGACACATCTCTTTAGATAAAGGAACTCCATGCCTAAAAGGTAGAAAACCTTTCTTGGAGTTCTGCATGCTAAAACGAGCAAGGATAGTGTCAATGTATGAAGCTTGAGACAAGCACAACATCCTTTTCTTGCGATCCCTTATAACTTTGATCCCAAGGATGTGTCCCACTTCTCCCAAGTCCTTCATATCAAACTGTTTGGACAACCATACCCTTACATCAGATAACACTTTGATATTGTTGCCAACTAACAAAATGTCATCTACGTATAGTTCAAGAAACACCACTACGTTTCTGTCACATCTCTTGTATACACAAAGCTCATCCGGACTTTGAATAAATCCATATGACTGGATTACCTCATCAAAGCGAATGTTCCAAGATCTAGAAGCTTGCTTTAATCAATAAATGGACTGATTAAGCATACATACAAGATGCTCTTTGCCTTTTGCAATAAATCCCTCTGGTTGCCGCATATAGATGTTCTCCTCAAGACTTCCGTTAAGGAAAGCTGTCTTGACATCCATTTGCCAAATCTCATAGTCCATATGAGCAGCTATAGATAAGAGAATCCGGATAGACTTAAGCATAGCTACCGGCGAAAAGGTCTCCTCATAATCGATACCTTCTTTCTGAGTATACCCTTTCGCAACAAGCCTAGCTTTGAAGGTCTCAACCTTCCCGTCTACTCCTCTCTTTCTCTTGTAGATCCACTTGCATCCAATGGTTTTTACACCATCGGGTAGTTCTACTAGCTTCCAGACCTGATTAGAATCCATAGATTCTATCTCTAAATTCATCTCTTTTTGCCAAGATACCGCATCTCTATCTTGGATTGCCTCGTCATATGTCCAGGGATCAGGTTCATGTTCCCCAGGGACTAAGTCCGAAGACTCTCCCAAAAACATGAATCTATCGGGTTGTCTAACAACCCTCCCACTACGACGAGGTGCCTCCTGTGTATGCTCCGTGACACGCAGTGCAGTGACTTGTGGTGTCTCCTCTTGTACCGGTGGTACTGAAGTCGGGACTTCCCCTGTCAACTCCTCAAGAACAATCCTACTCTTGGGCTTGTGGTTCATTACATAATCCTCCTCTAGAAATCTGGCGTTCGTGCTAACGATCACCCTCTGATCTCTAGGATTATAAAACAAACCACCTTTCGTTCCCTTAGGGTAGCCAACAAACATGCACACTTCTGTACGAGGTTCCAACTTACCAGCATCAGCCTTCAGCACATGTGCTGGACTCCCCCATATCCGAATATGTCTCAGACTAAGCTTTCGCCCAGTCCACAATTCTACAGGGGTAGAAGGTACTGATTTAGATGGAACCAAGTTCAGAGTGTACATTGTCGTATCAAGTGCATATCCCCAGAACGAAACAGGTAACTCAGAATAACTCATCATCGATCTGACCATCTCCATAAGAGTCCTATTCCTTCGCTCCGCTATACCATTCTGCTGGGGTGTGCCAGGTGCAGACAATTGGGATTGAATCCCATACTCTGATAAGTAACTCCTAAACTCTCCCAAGAGGTACTCGCCACCACAATCAGATCGTAATGTCTTGATACTTTTACCTTGACGGTTCTCCACATCAGCCTTGAATTCTTTGAACTTGTCAAAGCATTCAGACTTGCGGTGCATCAAGTAAATGTATCCATACCTTGAATAATCGTCTATAAAAGAGACGAAGTATTCAAAGCCACCTCTTGCCTGGATAGACATAGGACCGCACAAATCAGAATGAACCATTTCCAACACATCTTTGGCTCTATACCCCTTGGCCTTGAAAGACCTCTTGGTCATTTTACCTTCCAAGCAAGATTCGCAGGTTGGAAGATCCTCCACCACTAATGAACCCAAAGGTCCATAAGCTATTAACCTTTGAATTCTACTAAGGTTAATATGACCAAGCCTTAGATGCCAAAGATATGTTTGGTTCATTTGCGAAGGTTCTTTTCTCTTATTAGACTTAGAAGATGAGTTATTGATATCTATATGCATCGTGGGAGTTTTCGGTTCAAGAGTATATAAATTGCCAACCAATGTACCAGAACAGATAATCTTCATGTTCCTTTTTATAACCACTTTGTCATTAAAAGAAACAGAATACCCATCCATAAACAATTTAGAAACTGAAATTAAATTCTTTCTAAAAGTAGGTACATAAAGACAATTTCTCAAAACCAAAACTTTATTCCTATCAAAAGATAAATAAATGTCTCCCACTGCAATAGCCGCCACCTTTGAAGCATTGCCCATGAAGACGGTAATCTCTCCCTCAGCTAGTCGTCGGGTTTCCTGGAACCCCTGCAAAGTATTGCAGACATGATCAGTGGCTCTCATCTACACACCGTGCAATCGTAGATAACACCGCTAAACATGTTTCAACAACTAAACAAGAAGATATACCTTTGTTCTTTCGGCGAGGACAGTCCGCCTTCCAATGTCCAGTCTGCTTGCAAGTGAAGCACTTGCCTTTCGGCTTCTTCACTCCTGCCTGAGGTCCCACTGCCACTTTCTTCGCTCCACCTTGTTTCTTCTTCTTCTTACCTTTCGGTTTAGAGGAAGAAACCTTCTGAGCGACCATGGCTTGAGCACTTTGACGAAAAAGCCCCTCTGCCGCCTGGAGTTCTGTCAGAAGCTCCGCCAACGAATACAACCTCTTGTTCATGTTGTAGTTGAGGCGGAACTGCTCAAAACTCCTAGGCAGAGACTGGAGAATGATATCGACCTGGGTTTCCCCATCGATCTCAGCTCCGAGGACTTCCATCTCATTAAGATGAGCCATCATCTTGAGAACATGATCCCTAACAGGTGTTTCCTCGACCATGGTGGTCATCATCAAGTTTCTCATTGCCTCCTGCCTAGCCGCCCTACTCTGATGTCCGAAAAGTTCCTTGAGATTGAATATCATGTCATAAGCAGTGGCTATGGCCTGATGCTGATGTTGCAGCACATTTGACATAGATGCCAAAATGTAACACCGCGCCATCTCATCTGCCTTAACCCATTTCTTATAACGTTCCTTCTCCTTTTCATCAGAGTCATCGGTGGGCTTAGGAGGACAGACCTCGAAGAGTACAAATTTGTACTCCTCCGCAGTTAAGACAATATCCAGGTTTCTTTTCCAATCAATGTAGTTTGGACCAGTAAGTTTGTTTTCTTTTAAAATCACAGCAAGTGGGTTGAAAGCCATTTGAAAATCCTAAAAATCACAATGATCAAAATATTAGATTTCAAATATTATTGATTCCTCAAAACAATAAAATCCCGAAATCAACCAACACCTCAAATCACCGAGAATGTCTCATGCCACGCAGTGTGGACGTATACGAATTCTACATTTGTAAGAGGAGGTTTTACCCATTAATTTTATTATCTTGTCAACCTTAATTTTTGACAAATAAAATTAATAGTTGGTTCCTCTTTGGCCCTACAAATAAAAGCAGTGACTCCGATGGGGAGGATATCTTTATTTGCATCTAAGTGTGCACCATTACACGATACTGAGGGAATTATTTCGGATTATGTGCCTTACCGCTATGGAAGTACACATGCTCCTAGATAATTTCCTATAACCATTATTTAACCTAGTGATCCGCAAACAAACCCGTCCGCAGGGAGGAAGGCACTCAGAGCCAACACACAAGTTTGTTTGCATCACACGTCAAATTGTAATGGAGGCCACGGGAATTAATTAAAATGTCCCTCTCCCACTTAGTAAATTGCAAATGAGGAATTTTAAATCATACACAACATGCATATAAAACAAATAAGCAATAAATATGGAAAAAACAGAATTTTTCCAACTATTATGGCATTGTCCTCCAATATGCATCCCGTCGTGTCGCCACCTCGTCCGCTCCATCTTTTCCCGTGCGCAAGTCACCAAAGAGTTCCGAGCCGAGATAAAACATTTTAATTTACATCCATCGATCCTATACTCCACGAAGGCGTGTACAAATAATCTAGATCGAAAGTAAACTAAAATAAGCGGCTAAACAATGCCGTATTTAATTACAAAAATTAAATACTAATCTAGCCTCGTCAACCCCGAGGATTCAAATAATAAATTTTTACACACATCCATTCACATACACACACATGGCCATAATAGTCGGATCTTATGCCTGCAACCAAAGAGTTAAACTACGCATATCCTACTATTATCTGGCACATATAATATATGAAAAATGCATAAAAAATTAACCGAATCCTAAACACACAAAACCGGAAACCGTGGCTCTGATACCACTTGAAGGTCGATGCTTCGGAGGCTCATTGGCTCCCATGTCCCCGGATTAAAATTTTCACTAATGAAAGAATTAATCCGGATGGGATGAGCTTCCTTAGCACAACCATTTCATCGTCGTGCTAACAACTTGAGTGATTGCTTGAACAAACTAGTTGTTCAAGCAACTCAACTCTTCTAGTTGGTTAGCCGCGGAAGAGACGACGGACGGATCGCCGGTTTTTGTGTTTGTATTTGGGGTCCATGATTATACAATATATTTACTAATTTACACATGCATAATCAAAACATAAAAGAACAAGCTCAGATCTGTAAATAAAGTTAAAATAACTTTATATCTCACGATCTTCTACCGTATGTCCTATCCTTCTCGTGGACGACGTGTGGACGAAGATCCTCCACGAGTAGAAGCCTTCTAGATCGCTTTCTTCTCCACCTTGTCCGCTGAGAACAAAGAGAAGAAACAACAAATACCTTCCTATCTAGAACCGGCCACCAAATTAGGGAATTGCCGCCACGCCACTTAGGAGGAGAGGAGGAAGATGAATGCCGGACACCTATGGAAGGAGAACCGCCGGCCAAGGAAGAAGGGAGAGGCCTCTAGGATGGGCGCCGACCAAGTGTTGATGGAGGAGGATGGGCGCCGGCAAACAACTAGAAGGAAGAGTTGCTGCCCACTTGTTTTGCTCAAAACCCTAACCACCCAAAAACCCTAGCCGCCCACTTTTGGATGAGCCAAAACCCTAATTCCTCAATCAATCATTATTGCCGCCCAACCCTAAGCTTTCCTTTTATAGAGTTAGGCTTAGGACTCTTTTAATCTCCACCGTCGGATCTAGGGATTTAACCTCCACCGTCGGATCTAGGGTTTTATCCCAACCGTCGGATCTAGGGTTTCATCTCAACCGTCGGATCTAAGATTTCATCCCAACCGTCGGATCTAGGATTTCATCCCAACCGTCGGATCTAGGGTTTTATCCCAACTGTTGGATCTAGGGATTTAATCTCAACCGTCGATTCTAGGGTTTCATCCTAACCATCGGATCTAGGGATTTAATCTCAACCGTTGGTTTTAGTGTTTCATCCTAACCATCGAATCTAGGGATTTAATCCCAACCGTTGGTTCTAGGTTTTGTTTTACATTCTTGGATCTAGACTTCACAAGGATTATATTAGGCTACGATAGGGACCATAAGGAGGAGTTGGGTCTTGGCCACCCGATGGATCGGAACCACACAAACTGATCCATCAATGATGTTCCATTCCACTAGAGGATCATCATTGAACTACCTCACCAACCCCCATAAATTAATATGGGCTCCATATATTATTCAGACATTAATCTCCCTGTTTAAGATATCGAATGTCCGCCAATTAATTGATTTATCACCATCAATTAATTAACATCTAATTCCTCGAGTAGTACCACTCAACCTTATCATCATGTTGACTAAGTCAACCAAATTGGGTTTACATGATGAACCTTATGAGCTCCTCAAGGGACATCATCAACCTAATTATATAGGACACAGTTTCCTCCTATAATCAACGACACACCATGTAAATAATATCATTTCCCAACTTACCGGGCATATTGATTTAATCCATCTAAATCTCACCCTCTGGTAAATCAAAGAAATAAATACTAAGTACATGTGTCCGTTATTATATCGAGATTAAGAGCATGTACAACATAATATCCGAGGTCCGATTCAATTATGTAGTCAGTACTAAATTGAATCACCTCTATGTCGGTCCTGCTCAATACACCTAAGTGTACCAGTGTAACTCTATGTTCAAGACAAAACAATACCAAGCTACACTACAACCATGCCAATGGTTTGTCCAAAACCATCTTGGTTGTGAGCCTCTACTTATATTTTACAAGGGACTGATAACATGATCTTCTGTGCCACACCAAGCACCATGTTATCTACAATGTAAAATATTAGACAATATGCACACATATAATAAATATATAAAGTGCAAACAATGATCATGTGATTCTTATTTCAAAATAAAATGTTCATACAAAAAGAGCTAGGCTTTCAGTATACATTCCAACAGTCACTTGTTATGTGAACTCTTTTTATTGATAGATTAAGCTTGATTTTGATTCACCTAGTGAGGTTGCAAGTCATTCTTATCATCTACCCACTTTTGTGTGATAACACATGTGTTCCTTGTTACTCTAGAACTTTCTTTGAGTCTTTTCAAAACTGCATTAACATTTACTTGCATGAATATGATGAAGGATTTCATTCTAGACTCTTTTCTGACTTGGTTTGCTTGTCTAATCCACGTGATACTTATTCCATGTCTTATTTGTCATATCTCTTCATTTGCTATCCATTGTCTTTGTATCTTTGTAGATTATCTTTTGTATATCTATTGTTTTCCATGTTGGAGGAATAGTTTGATGGGTTGTATTGTCCGAGACGGATAAAATTTTTAAGTGTGGGGGAGGAGCTATATTATTTTTGTTGGAAACATGATGTGGAAAGCATAGTTTTCAGAGGTCATTAGTCCTA
Organism: Wurfbainia villosa; assembly: GCA_025175895.1. NCBI lineage: Eukaryota > Viridiplantae > Streptophyta > Magnoliopsida > Zingiberales > Zingiberaceae > Wurfbainia > Wurfbainia villosa. The sequence goes on along the minus strand of CM045998.1, from coordinate 41,566,548 downwards.
AGATATATTTGCCTGTGATTAGTACTTGATTTTTTGCACACAAAAAAAAAATGGCGCCATTGATGTTTCTTTTGTAAAAAAAAAAAATAGCGCCATTGATGTTTCTTTTGTATAAAAAAAAAGAGAGAAAAAATGTGCAATTGTAATGCAGGCAAATGGAATTGCAATGTGTTGGATAGAGCCACTTGATCCTGAATCTAAGTCTAAAGTTTCCAATTGTCCTACCCTCTTCCCATATTGCTGGTTACTGAGCATTTCATAGAGCAACTCATCAGGTTTATTTCTCCAATTCTTCTATTGTTCCCTATTCATTGTACCTTTGTCTTGTACTTCTCTTTGTATGCTTTATCTGCAGTTTACTTTTGATCTCATTCTAATTCTTGATAAATCCTTTTGATTCATGTATGAGATGTATTGATAGCAGTAGAGAAGCAGACGATAAGCAAGCATATGGTAGTACAAGATTGCATGTTGTTTTGAGGGCGCCCCACTCCTACATTATTATGTGAGCATTAGTGCATTTATCCATTTTGGGAGATTTTGTATCAGGCTTAGTCTATTTGATTTGACTGTAAATCATCATACATGTTGACTGTTGTAGGAGTCGAATCTTTTGACTACTTGGGATCTGGATCGATTTGGTGATCCTAAGTAACTTATTTTTCCTGTCTCTGAATTGTTGATCTGGGTATTACTAGGGGAATGAGTTAGGGAGTCAGTGTTTCTTTGTTTTATTGTTGCTCGGGATGTGCACAAATAAGTGTGGGGGAATTTGATAGTCGCATTTTTATTGTGTTATTTTTTACTTACAGATCGAATATTTCATGCTCTTTGATCTGATATTTTAGGCTTTGGATATGTTTTCACATATTGGATCTAGCTGCAATTAATTGTTTAATTCCTATAATTTCAATATTATTTTTCATGGGTTGAATGTGATTTTGTAGGAAACATATAATGAGGGTCTAATTGGAGTAATCGCAGTCATCGATCCGGATCAAATCGATCGCAGCCATCGGATTTGATTGATCAGCCACTTAGGGATGATTAATTGGATTCATTTAACCCTAGCTCTAAATGGGAGGTTGAGATCAAAGATGGCTAGATCGAATGGCTGAGGAAAATCCATTTAAAAATGCAACATTTTCCCATCTTCGTTGAATCGTGCGATAAAATAGTAAGCGGTGCGTTTTCTTCCTCTCGTGAGCGCGGCGATCGGCGACTACACGAGCGACTGTGACAGTCCGACAGCATTCTAGTGACCTTCCCTCTGACAGCCGATGGCAATCACATCCGATCCTCGCCAGCAGATTCAGATGTCGTGATTCGAACAGCTGATCAGAAGTGAGTAGAGGCAACGATCCCGGCGAGTACATCCTTCACCAGTATTCCACTCCATTCCGACGACTGGGATAGGTCGTTCCATCTCGTCGGAGCCACCCATAAGCTGTGTCGGGATTAGGATAGCTCCATCTCCATCGTCGGTGAAGATTCCCTCCACTGTCCGGCAATCCAGAGTCGTCGGAACAGTGATCGCATTCGTCCATCTTTCCTTCCTTCCTGCTGCACTAATTGGGGCAGCTTCGCATTCACCATCGGAGTGGCTATTCGGTTTGATGCGACTGCCGTGTGGTGTACCGGTTGTTTTTATTTGGATCTGTGTGTTTAAAAACCCATTTAGTTGGGATTTTGTGTTATTTACATTCTGCTCGTTATTCTAGTTCAGTTATGCATGTGTTCGTTGTTGATGATGTTTATTTCTGTTAATTGTGGTTTGTTTACATGCAATGTTATTTCTATCGGTTTGTTGTGCTTAGTTGTTTAATTTTGTTCATCCTGCATTTTTATTCAACTTAATACTTGTGTTCGTTATTTAGTTGTAGGTTAGTTTAAATTCTTGTTGCTGAGTTTAAATTCCATAAACTGAAATTGTTCAATCAATGCATCGTATAGTGACAGTATGGTGTTTGGTTGGAGTGCTTGAATTTGTTAGGTTAGTTTTCATTTACATTCGACCAGTGTGCCGTATAGTGACAGTGCGGTGCTTGGTTGAATTGCTTTCATTATTAGTTTAGATTTCATTTACATTTGGCCAGTGTACCATATAGTGACAGTGTGGTGCCTGGTTGAATTGCTTACTTTCCTTGCATTCAGTTTTCAGTGACTGTTTGATCACTATACCGTATAGTGATAGTGTGGTGCTTGGTTGAATTGTTCACATTTGTTTCTTGATCATTGTACCGTATAATGACAGTGCGGTGCGTGATTACTTACTTTTGCACATTAGGATAGTTACTTGTTAATTGTTATTTGGTAGTTAGATTTACTTCCTACAGATTTAATTTCCATATCTATTTACCAAAATTATTTAGCCATTGCATTGTATAGTGATAGTGCGGTGCAAGGTTGAATCGTTCTTGCATTAGGTTAGCTTTGAATAATTGTTTTGATAAATTGTAAAAACCCCCAGTGTTTACTTCTGTTTAAAAACAAACGTCCAGCCATTAGGTTCGTTGGAAGATGATCCGAGTCAATCCTATACTGCATTAGTGTAGTTAGGGGGTTCGGTAAATAATTTGTAACGGTACCACAACAAATCACCGCTACCAATGATCCATCATCCTCATCGGAGGAAGAACAAGCTTTCACAACCCTTGCACTAATGGGGATAGATGACTTGGACACCTCCTGTTCCGAAAAAGAAGAAACAAGCTCAAGTGAGGAGAGCTCAAGTGAAGGGGGAGCTTCATCTTCATCCTTATCGGAATCGGAGGAGGAAGATATGGTGGGTATGGTAAGAATTCTTCCTACTCAAGAAATTGTTTCTATGATTTCTAGTCTTACTAGAGATTTATTTAGGAGTAAGAAGAAAAATAAATGCTTCTTTGATCAAATTAAGGCCCTAAAATAAAAACTAGCAAATGCATGCTCACATGATGATTATATGTCTCTTAATGTTAACGATGCATGTATTGAAGAAAACAAGGCCTTAAGTGTAGGGATGTATACTGAAAAGTCTATCTTTTGTATGAACATCTTTATTTTGAAATAAGAATCACATGATTATTGTTTGCATATTTTTATGATTATGCAATATTGTCTAATACTTTACATTGTAGATAATATGGTGTGTGGTGTCACACGGGAGATCATGTTATCGGCCCCTTGAAAAGTATAAGTAAAGGCTCACACCTGAGATGGCTTTGGACAAACCATCGGAATAGTTGCAGTGTGATTTGGTATTAGTTTGTCTTGACCATAGAATCACACTAGTGCACTTTGTGTGTATTGAGCAGGACCGACTTAGAGGTGATTCGATTTATTGCTGACTACATAATCGAATCGGACCTCAGATATTATATTGTACATACTCTTAATCCCGATATAATAACGGGCACATATACTTAGTACTCATCTCTTTGATTTACCAATGGGCAAGATTTATAGATTAAATCGATAGGCTAGGTAACTTGGGAGATGATATTATTTATATGGTGTGTCATTGATTATAGGAGGAAATCGTGTCCTATATATTAGGATGATGATGTCCCCTTGAGGAGCTCATAAGGTTCATCATGTAAACCCTGCAGGTGGACTTGGTCCGGCATGATGAAAAGGTTGAGTGGTACTACTCATGGAGTTAGATGTTGATTAATTAATGGTCAGTAAATTAATTAATTGACGGACATTCGAGATCTTAAACACGGGGATAAAATGTTCAAATAATATATGGAGCCCATATTATCACATGGGGGTTGGTGAGGTAGATCAATGATGATCCTTTAGTGGATTGGATCATCATTAGTGGATCGGACTTTATGTGGGCTTGATCCATGGGTGGCCAAGATCCAACTCCTCCTCATGGTCCCTAATGTAGCCTATTAACACCTTATGAAGCTTAGATCCAATGGATAGAAACAAAATTCTAAGATCCATAGGTAGAGATTAAATCTCTAAGAACCGACGGTTGAGATTAAATCTCTAGATCCGACGGTTGAGATTAAATCCCTAGAACCAATGGAGGAGATTAAATCATGACTTATCCCTAACTCTATAAAAGGAGGGCAAGGGAGTTGGCGTGAAGATCATCCATGAGAGCTAGGGTTTTGGGCGACAAGAAGCAATCCTAGTTGAGATAGGATTAGGGTTAGGGTTTGGAGGCTTGGGCGGCACCAAATAAGGAAGGCTTTGCTTTCTTCTTCTTCCTTCATTGGTCGGCATCCAACAGCTCATCCATCCCCTTTCTAACCTTGGTCGACGGCCAAAGCTTCTCTTCTCTCTCTCCTTAGGTGGTGGAAACAAGATATAGGGCTTTCCCTTGGTATCTTGGCCGGATTCCACCACAAACTCCTCCTCCTAGTTGGCCGGCGGCAAGGATCTTATTTGTTCCTTGTTGGTTGGTTTTAGGGAGGAGAAGAACCTTGTTTCTATTCTTCCTCTTGCTTTGGAAAAGCAAGGAAGGAAGATTTGTGATCTAGGAGCTTCGACTTTTGGTAGATCGTCGCCCACACAACGTCTAAAAGGAGGAAGGTCATACATTAGAAGATCGAGAGGTATACCTATTCTTCTTTCTCCTTTTGTTACTTGCTTGGTTTTGTTTTTCAACTATGAGCATGATATAAATCTGTATATGGCTAAATAATACTTGGACCCCGAACATAAACACAAAAACCAGCGATCCAGACATCGTCTATTTCATGGCTACTCGTAGAATAGAGGATGGTCGCTTGAACAACGAGTTTGTTCAAGTGACCTCTCTAAACGAATAGCACGACGATGACTTGGTTGTTTGGGCAATCCCTTTTTTCTAGGATTAAATTTTTTTTAATCCGGGGACATCGAAGGGATCGCCATGATCAAGCAACCGAGGTGAAGTGGGAAGCAAAGTTTCCCCTCACGGACTCGATAAGCAAAACCCTTCAATTAGTATCAGAGCTTCCGGGCAAAACCTACAATTGGTATCAGAGCCAAGGTTTCCGGTTTTTTGTGTTTAGGATTCGGTTAATTTTTATTCACTTTTCATATATTATATGTGTCGGATAATAGTAGGATATGCATAGTTTAACTCTTTGGTTGCAGGCATAAGATCCGACTATTATTGCCATATGTGTGTATGTGATTGTATGTGTATATTTTTTTGAATCCTCGGGGTTGATGAGGCTAGTATTTAATTTTTGTAAATTAGATATGGCATTGTTTAGCCACTCTTTATTTTAGTTTATTTTCGATCTAGATTTCATGTACACTCCCTCGTGGAGTATAGGATCGATGGATCTAAATTAAAATAGGTTTTAGTCTCGACTCGGATCTCCGGATGGCTCATACATGGCGTAGGAGGAGCGGACGAGATGGCGATGTGACGGGAGACATATTGAAGACAAAAGCCATAATAGTTGGAAAATAATTTATTTTTCATATTTATTACTTTTTGTTTGATATGCATGTTGTAGGCTAGGAAAATTCCTCAATTTCAAATTACTAAGTGGGAGAGGGATATTTTTATAAATTCCCGCGGCCTCCATTACGATTTGACAAGTGATGCAAACAAACTTGCGCGTCGACTCTAAGTGCCTTCCTCCCCATCGGATGAGTTTGTTTATGGATCACAAGGTCAAATATGATTATAGGGAATTATCAAAGAGCGTGGGTACTTCCCCATCGGAAGGCACATAACCCAAGATAATTAACTTGGTACTGAGTAATGGTGAACACTTAGATACAAATATAAGTGTCCTCCCCATCGGAGTTACTGCTTTTATTTGTAGGAACGAAGAGAAACCAACTATTAATTTTACTTGTCAAAAATTTAGGTTGACAAGATAGTAAAATTAATGGGTAAAATCTCCTCTTACAAATGTAGAATTCGTATACGTCCACACTATCGTGGCATACGATATTCTCGATGTTTTGAGGTGTTGGTTGATTTTGAAATTTTATTGTTTGAGGAATCAATAATTTTTTGAAATCTGCAGTAATGATCTATGTGATTCTTAGGATTTTCAAAATTGACTTTCAGTCCACTTGCTATGATACTAAAAGAAAATAAACTTACTGTACATAATTATGATGATTGGAAAAGAATCTAGATATTGTCTTATCTGCTAAGGAGTACAAGTATGCACTCTTCGAAGAGTGTCCTCAGGCCATGGTTGCTCAGAAGGTTTCTACTTCTAAGTCAAAAGGCAAGAAGAAGAAGAAACAAGGTGGAGCAAAGCTGGTAGGAGGATCTCAGGGAGGAGTAAAGAAGCCGAAAGGCAAGTACTTCACTTGTAAGCAGGATGGACATTGGAAGAAGGATTGTCCCAATCCGAAGCATGAACAAAGGTATATTCTTTGGTCTAGTCATTGAAACATGGCTAGTGGTATTATCTACCGACACCTGGTGTGTAGATACGGAAGCCACTGATCATGTCTGCAATACTTTGCAGGGGTTCCAGGAAACCCGACAACTAGCTAAAGGGGAGATTACCGTTTACTTGGGCAATGCCATGAAGATGGCGACTATTGCAGTGGGAGATGTTTTATTTATCTTTTGAGAAAAATAAAACTTTGGTTCTGAAAAATTCCCTTTATGTACCTTTATTTAGAAAGAATTTAGTTTCAGTTTTTAAATTGTTTATGGATGGATATTCTATTTCTTTTAATGACAGAGTTGTTATAAAAAGAAATAGGGAGAATATATGTTCAGGTACATTGATAGGAAATTTGTATACACTCGAACCAAATGCTCCCACGATGCATATTGAAATTAATAACTCATCTTCTAATTCCATTAAGAGAAAAGAACCTTTGAAAATGAACCAAACATATCTTTGGCATCTTAGGCTTGGTCACATTAACCTAAGCAGAATTCAAAGGTTGATAGCCGATGGACCTTTGGGTTCATTAGTGGTGGAGGATCTCCCAACCTGTGAATCTTGCTTGGAGGGTAAGATGACCAAGAGGCCTTTTAAGGCCAAGGGGTATTGAGCCAAAGATGTGTTAGAATTGGTTCATTCTGATTTGTATGGTCCTATGTCTATCCAGGCTAGAGTTGGTTTTGAGTATTTCGTCTCTTTTATAGACGATTACTCGAGATATGGATACATTTACCTGATGCACCGCAAGTATGAATGCTTTGACAAGTTCAAAGAATTCATGGCTGATGTGGAGAAACGTCAAGGTAAAAAGTATCAAGACACTACGATCTAATCGTGGTGGTGAGTACCTCTTGGGAGAGTTTAGGAACTACTTATCAGAGGCTGGGATTCAATCCCAATTGACTGCACCTGGCACACCCCAGCAGAATGGTATAGCAAAGCGAAGGAATAAGACTCTTATGGAGATGGTTAGATCGATGATGAGTTATTCTGAGTTACCAGATTCGTTCTGGGGATATGCTCTAAATACGGCTGTGTACATTCTGAACTTGGTTCCATCTAAATCAGTGTCTTCTACTCCCACAGAATTGTGGATTGGGAGAAAGCCTAGTCTAAGACATATTCGCATATGGGGGAGTCCAACACATGTGCTGAAGGCAGATGCTGGTAAGTTGGAACCTCGTACAGAAGTACGCATATTCGTTGGCTATCCCAGGGGAATGAAGGGTGGATTATTTTATAGTCCTAGAGATCAGAGGGTGATCATTAGCACGAATGCCAAATTTCTAGTGGAAGACTATGTGATGAGCCACAAGCCCAAGAGTAAAATTGTTCTAGAGGAGTTAAAAGGGAAAGTCACTTCTTTAGTATCATCGGTACAAGAGGATATACCATATGTCACTGCACCGCGTGTCACAGAGGATACACAGGTGATACCTCGTCGTAGTGGGGGGGGAGGGGTTGTGAGACAGCCTGATAGATTCATGTTCTTGGGAGAATCTTCTGATTTGGTCCCTGGCGAACATGAACCTGACCCCTGGACATATGACGAGGCAATCCAAGATAAAGATGCAGTATCTTGGCAAAGTGCAATGAATGCTGAGATTGAATCTATGAATTCAAATCAGGTCTGGGAGCTAGTAGAACCACCCGATGGTATAAAAACCATTGGATGCAAGTGGATCTACAAGAGAAAGAGAGGAATAGATGGGAAGGTTGAGACCTTCAAAGCAAGGCTTGTTGCGAAGGGGTATACTCAGAAAGAGGGTATCGATTATGAGGAGACCTTTTCGCCGGTAGCCATGCTTAAGTCTATCCGGATTCTCTTATGCATAGCAGCTCATATGGATTATGAGGTGTGGCAGATGGATGTCAAGACAGCTTTCCTTAAAGGAAGTCTTGAGGAAAACTTCTACATGAAGCAACCAGAGGGATTCATTGCTAAAGGCAAAGAGCATCTTGTGTGTAAGTTTAATCGGTCCATTTATGGATTGAAGCAAGCTTCGAGGTCTTGGAACATCCGCTTTGATGAGGTAATCCAGTCTTATGGATTTATTCAAAGTCCGGATGAGTCTTGTGTATACAAGAGATGTGACGGAAACGTAGTGGTATTTCTTGTACTATACGTAGATGACATTTTGTTGATTGGCAACAATATCAAGATGTTATCAGACGTAAGGGTATGGTTGTCCAAACAGTTTGATATGAAGGACTTGGGAGAAGTGGGACACATCCTTGGGATCAAGGTTATAAGGGATCGCAAGAAAAGGATGTTGTGCTTATCCCAAGCTTCATACATAGACACGATTATGGAGCGATTTAGCATGCAAAACTCCAAGAAGGGTTTTCTACCTTTTAGGCATGGAGTTCCTTTATCTAAGGAGATGTGTCCTAGATCATCTGAGGAGATAGAGGAGATGAAGGTGGTTCCTTATGCTTCGGCAGTAGGAAGCCTCATGTATGCGATGCTCTATACGAGACCAGATATCTACTTTGCCGTGGGCATAGTCAGCAGATATCAGAGTAATCCAGGACAGGGACATTGGACTGCGGTAAAGCATATATTGAAGTACCTGAGAAGGACTAGGGATTATATGTTGGTTTATCGGGCAGACCAATTACTCCCTGTGGGTTACACGGATTTCGACTTCCAATCTGATAGGGATAACAGTAAGTCTACCTCAGGTTTTATGTTTACTTTGGGAGGTGGAGCCATTGTATGGAGGAGTGTCAAGCAGAAGTGCGTGGCGGACTCCACCATGGAAGCTGAGTATGTGGTGGCCTCTAAGGTGGCCAAAGAAATGGTATGGCTCAAGAACTTTCTGATGGACTTGGATGTGATTCTTGGTTTACCTAAACTATCACAATTTATTGTGATAATAGTGGTGCAGTTGCAAACTCTAAGGAACCACGAGCCCATAAGGCTAGTAAACACATAGAGCGCAAGTACCACCTGATACGAGAAATCGTAAAGAGAGGAGAAGTTGTTGTGGCCAAGATTGCATCGGAGGATAACCTGGCAGATCCTTTCACTAAGACCCTTCGGGTAAGAGCTTTTGATAGGCATGTGGAGGGAATGGGGATCAGATGTATGGCAGTTTAAGAATAATATAGTCTTTTAGTATAAGTGGGAGATTGTAGGGATGTATACTGAAAAGTCTATCTTTTGTATGAACATCTTTATTTTGAAATAAGAATCACATGATCATTGTTTGCATATTTTTATGGTTATGCAATATTGTCTAATACTTTACATTGTAGATAATATGGTGTGTGGTGTCACACGAGAGATCATGTTATCGACCCCTTGAAAAGTATAAGTAAAGGCTCACAACCGAGATGACTTTGGACAAACCATCGGAATGGTTGCAGTGTGATTTGGTATTGGTTTGTCTTGACCATAGAATCACACTAGTGCACTTTGAGTGTATTGAGCAGGACTGACTTAGAGGTGATTCGATTTATTGCTGACTACATAATCGAATCGGACCTCAGATATTATATTGTACATACTCTTAATCCCGATATAATAACGGGCACATATACTTAGTACTCATCTCTTTGATTTACCAATGGGCGAGATTTATAGATTAAATCGATAGGCTCGGTAAGTTGGGAGATGATATTATTTATATGGTGTGTCGTTGATTATACAAGAAATTGTATCCTATATATTAGGATGATGATGTCCCCTTGAGGAGCTCATAAGGTTCATCATGTGAACCCTGTAGGTGGACTTGGTCCGGCATGATGAAAAGGTTGAGTGATACTACTCATGGAGTAAGATGTCGATTAATTAATGGTCAGTAAATTAATTAATCGACGGACATTCGAGATCTTAAACACGGGGAGAAAATGTACAAATAATATATGGATCCCATATTATCATATGGGGGTTGGTGAGGTAGATCAATGATGATCCTTTAGTGGATTGGATCATCATTAGTGGATCGGACTTTATGTGGGCTTGATCCATGGGTGGCCAAGATCCAACTCCTCCTCATGGTCCCTAATGTATCCTATTAACACCTCATGAAGCTTAGATCCAATGGATAGAAACAAAATTCTAAGATCCATAGGTAGAGATTAAATCTCTAAGAACCGACGGTTGAGATTAAATCTCTAGATCCGACGGTTGAGATTAAATCCCTAGAACCAATGGAGGAGATTAAATCATGACTTATCCCTAACTCTATAAAAGGAGGGCAAGGGATTTGACATGAAGATCATCCATGAGAGCTAGGGTTTTGGGCGGCAAGAGAGCAATCCTAGTTGAGATAGGATTAGGGTTAGGGTTTGGATGCTTGGGCGGCACCAAATAAGGAAGGCTTTGCTTTCTTCTTCTTCCTTCATTGGCCGGAATCCAGCAGCTCATCCAGCCCCTTTCCAACCTTGGCCGGCGGCCAAAACTTCTCTTCTCCCTCTCCTTAGGTGGTGGAAACAAGATATAGGGCTTTCCCTTGGTGTCTTGGCCGGATTCCACCACAAACTCTTCCTCCTAGTTGGCCGGCGGCAAGGATCTTATTTGTTCCTTGTTGGTTGGTTTTAGGGAGGAGAAGAACCTTGTTTCTATTCTTCCTCTTGCTTTGGAAGAGCAAGGAAGGAAGATTTGCGATCTAGGAGCTTCGACTTTTGGTAGATCGTCGCCCACATGACGTCCGAAAGGAGGAAGGTCATACATTAGAAGATCGAGAGGTATACCTATTCTTCTTTCTCCTTTTGTTACTTGCTTGGTTTTGTTTTTCAACTATGAGCATGATATAAATCTGTATATGGCTAAATAATACTTGGACCCCGAACATAAACACAAAAACTGGCGATCCGAACATCGTCTATTCCGTGGCTACTCGTAGAATAGAGGATGGTCGCTTGAACAACGAGTTTGTTCAAGTGACCTCTCTAAACAAATAGCACGACGATGACTTGGTTGTTTGGGCAATCCCTTTTGTCTATGATTATTTTTTTTTTAATCCGGGGACATCGAAGGGATTGCCATGATCAAGCAACCGCGGTGAAGTGGGAAGCGAAGTTTCCCCTCACGAACTCGATAAGCAAAACCCTTCAATTGGTATCAGAGCTTCCGGGCAAAACCTACATTAAGGGAAAAAGTAGATCATCTAACTAAAGCCCTAGAGAAATTCACAATAGGCTCCAATACTTTGAACATGATAATTGGGAGCCAAAGGGCAAGTTTCAACAAGAAAGACCTAGGTTATAAGGGATCCAAAAATGAAAAGGTCTACCATTGCCTAATTGCTAGGGGTCAAGCTAAAAATACAATGGTAGCTAGAAAATGGATCCCTAAGGAGTATTTGGTGAACCCTATTGGAAAGAACTTATATTGGATTCCCAAGTCCATCCTTAAGAGTTAGGAATACCCTAGAATAGTCAACCATGAGTGGACTTATTTTATATCATGTTAAAATGTTGACTTAGGATAAATGGGTGATGAATTTTAATTAAGTGTTGGGTGATGATAATGTGATCATAATATGAAATCATGAATATTGTTTGATTTATGATCATGATATGCAATAATTGATAATATTTGATCATGATTGATAATATGTGATTTTATGATCAAGTTGGGTGTTTTTGGATGATAAATACTTAACCTTGATAGAAATTGCATGAAATTGATGGTTAAGTATAATACCTTAGGTAATTTCACACTCACTATAGGCTAACTTGATTGAGAACATAGCAATGGGTGAGATGTTAGGATGATACAATGACTCACTTATGCTTATGACATTTTTGATGAGTCATTATAGGTATCATAATAGAGTAATCATAGACCAACTATGGAGAAAGCAAATGTTTAATCAATGGACATATTGCCAATAGATCATAGTTGGATATTTTAAATGATTTAAAACTATTTTATGTTTCATAATCTGTGAGTTCATGTTTTGAAAAGTTTATAAGGCAAAACTAGCTTTCAAATTGATACAAAATTGAGACTTTTTGCAACTTTTGAGTTTTTGCCTAATTTTTGAAAATAGAATGAATATTTATGAAAAACTATTTTTCACTGATAAAGGAACTCATTAGAATTATGTTCCCCAAATTTCATGATTTTTAAAAATTTTTGAAATTTTTAATGCATTTCTGAAGTTGAACTTTGGAAATAAAAAATTCTGAAATTTAGGTGCCAGTCGACTGATGCCCTAATTCAGTTGACTGATGTACTGTGCATGAGCACAGTAAGCTGGTTTATCAGGTTGTAAACTTGATTTTGGTTATTTTCTTTCCCTAGACTTGATGTCATGCTTATATAACATATGTTAGATGTTTTTGATGGTGTCAAAGGGGGAGAAATGGTTAAGTTTAAGTTAATCATGCTAGGGGGAGAGATTAGCATGTGTTAAGGGGGAGTTGATATTCATGTTTGATATCCATGACTTACATGCTTTCCTTCCTTATGTATTTTGATTAAATGTTTCACCTAACTTAAACATGGTTGCCACACATCAAAAAGGGGGAGATTGTTAGGGCAATCAACCCATGGATGATGTGTTTTGATGTGTGTGGCAAAGATTTAAGTTAGGTTGTTTGTGGATTTGATATATGTGTTGAAGTCATGTAGGACTTAGTAATTCACACATGGTTAGCTTGAAAAAGCATTGGCAAGATCACCATCTCATGACTCGGTCCTTGAGTCAGTGAAGGACGACATTGTGAAATCGTGCACTTGGTGCATCCGAATGACTGCTGGACGAGGAGCATTGGAATGAAGCCAAGGAAGAAGACCTCAAGGCGAGACGCGAAGGATGGCATTGCGAAGTCATACACTTGGTGCATCCGAGGGAGATGAGAGTGAGTGATTGTAACCCGGGACGGGGTAGCTTATAGGTGAACTTGGCCAAATAGCTAAGTCAAGTGTCGGATGCTCAACCAAAGGTTAGTTTGAGATTTTACCTGACACCAGTCGACTGCTATAGGTAGAAATCGACTGCTCTAGGTCGAATGGACTCGACCGGTGTTCTACTGACTTGGTTCTGGCTGAATAGTCGACTGCTAAGGGATGGCAGTTGACTGCCGACACCATCAGTCGACTGATGGAAAGATCAGTCGACTGATCAAGGTGAATTTGGGCACAGAAGGTTGATCAGTCGAGTGATTGTTTCGGTCACTCGACTGATGGCTCCATTAGTCGACTGATGGCTCCATCAGTGGATTGATGGGAAGATCAGTCGACTGATGTGGGAGCTGTTGGTTGGAATCCGACGTAGATGAAGTCGTTGCTAGGCAACGACTATAGTAATAGTCGACTGATGGCTGCATCAGTCGACTGCTGAGTGCCCAACGAAAAGAATGGCTTCTTCCTTATAAGAAGGGGCCTTGGATGACTTGGGAGGGTTAATGCTTCATCTCTAAACATACTTCCAAGTGCCCAAACAAATTCTACTCCTCTTACTTGCTTTTATTTCAATTATATTGTAAGAGGGAGTGTTCTTGTAAAGAAAGGTTTTCCTCCACCTTGCTTGGTGCAAAGGAGAGAATAGTGAAGGTTTAGGCGTGATTCACCTGGAACAAATCGGTCATGGATTAGCGGTAAGGGTTGTGAACCACGTTACGCATTCTTGTTAGCATTGTTCTCTCCTTTACTTTGTGTTTTGTCTTAATCTTTTGTTAGCATTTTTTTTCGGCTGCGCTAACCTTAATTCGTAGATGACTAAGCGACCGAATTTCATTATCTACGATAAAGAGGCTATTCACCCCCCTCTAGTCGGCCACCGATCCTCCAATATATGTGTCACTACAAGAAAAATAGAAAATAACGATTAAATATTAGCGACGAATTAACAATTCGTCACTAAATATAGGAGATTACGACGAATATCTTCATTGTCATAAACAATATTACTTTTACGACAAAATAATAATATTTCATAGCTAATATAAAAAATATTAGCGACGTATAATTTTATTTCGTCGCTAGACTGCGAATTCGCGATGAAATATATTTTACATCGCTAATATATGAAGTTTTGCGATGATATTAATAATTCGTCGCAAAAAATAACAGTCGAATTGGTGACTCAACTGATACTTAGCGACGAAATCAGTAATTATTCGTTGCTAACTATTCAGTCAAGTGGCTAGTCGAGTTAACTCAATTCTGTGGTCGGATAAATTATTGGCAGTCGAGTGGTTGATACCACCAATCGACTGATGTACTAATGTTTACGACGATATGTATTGTTCGTTGCTAATATGTCATATATTAGCGATGAAAATTTAATGTTTCGTCGCTAAGATCATAAATATTAGCGATGAAATGATATATTTCATCGCTAAGATACGTAAAAAAACCCTCGCCGCCTTTAATTTCCCCCAAAAATTTGTGTGACTCTTCTCTTCCTCATCTCTTCTGGCGATTCCCGCTCCCGACGTTTCTTCCGCTGCGACTTCCCTACTCCGGCAATTCCTCTACTTCCAGTCACTTTGACTCCTGTTGGTTAGTCTCTGACATCCTACAGCTCTGACTCCCTTCTCTGCTCTGACATCCTGTCGCTCTGATCAACTCCCTTCTTTGCTCCAACGTCCTATCGCTCAAACTCCGATGTCCTACCGCTCAGACTCTGACATCCTGCTCAGCTCGTCTCCAACTCGATCGACCTTCATCTTAGCTCCGATCTTCGATTTAGGTTTTTTGCTCGACTAAGTAATTTTCTTAAACAATTATACAAGCTTCAGTTTATGAATTGTGCCTAAGTTGATTGCTAGCTAGTGATAGATTTGTTCAAAAGTGAATAGATGTATGCAATAATTTTTGAATTTGCTATACATTCATTCATGTACACAAATCCATTATAGACAAGTTGATGATTACTTAACTAAGTTAGCTCATATATAGTTATATCTATCTACCTTTTCATCTCTATAGTTTTAGCTAGAAGCAAAAGGGCATTAGGATTCTAGCAATTCTCCATGGGTGCAATTCTTTTGGTATATATGCACATACTCTTTATATGTCATTTGTCGGTATAGTAAGATATATCAAGTTTATTGGATAATGGTATGGTATTTTGATTCTTATATTAAATAATTTAACAATTAATATATGTTTAACTAGGGTTCAAAAATATGGATAAAAGTTGGATAACGATTCAGAACCGGATTAGTCCTGAATATATAAATAAGTTGAATCAATTTATGAGTATGGCAAAAAATTACATGATCGGTCTGAATTTATTGAAAATTTATTGTCCATGTTGACGGTGTGGCAATTTGTTTCAGTTTGAATTTGATTATGTGCGAGGACATCTGTATAGGTGGGGATTCGATAGACTATATAAAGTCTGGAACTTTCATGGAGAAACTTCTACATCATCCGGTAGTATAAATATTGTCGATCAAGATGAAAATGATTTTGATGTTGAAGTAGATGATTTCGAAGATGATTTTGAAGACATGTTTACTGATTTACAAAATGCAGAAAATATAACCAACAATGAGTCTCAATCAAATGATATAAATATAAACACAAATGCAAATGATTGTAGATGAAGTTATATTTCAATATTGGAAGAAGCACAAAAAGAACTCTATCCCAATTGTACTAGTTTTTCGGTTTTCAATTTTGTGGTGAAGCTAATGCATATGAAGGTGTTAAATGGCTGGAGCAATAAATCTTTTGATATGTTACTTCAATTATTGCAAGAGGCATTTCCTAAACCGAATGCGATTCCAAACTCTTATTATGAAGCCAAAAAATTATTGAAAGAGTTAGGATTGATATACGAGAAGATATATATCTGTAAGAATGATTGTATATTATTTTGAGATGAGCACGAGAATAAGGATAAATGTTCAATGTGCAAGGAGCCCAGATATAAGTACGAAGGGATGAATAAGAAAAAGAATCCTCAAAAAATTCTTCAATATTTTCCTCTGAAACCGAGACTTAAGAGGTTGTTGTTGGAATGTATACTGAAAGCCTAGCTCTTTTTGTATGAACATTTTTATTTTGAAATAAGAATCACATGATCATTGTTTGCATATTTTTATGGTTATGCAAAATTGTCTAATATTTTACATTGAAGATGACATGGTGCTTGGTGTGGCACAGAAGATCATGTTATCAGTCCCTTGTAGAATATAAGTAGAGGCTCACAACCAAGATGGTTTTGGACAAACCATTGGTATAGTTGTAGTGTAGCTTGGTATTGGTTTGTCTTGACCATAGAGTTACACTAGTACACTTAGGTGTATTGAGCAGGACCGATATAGAGGTGATTTAATTTATTGCTGACTACATAATTGAATCGGACCTCGGATATTATGTTGTACATGCTCTTAATCCCGATATAATAATGGGCACATGTACTTAGTATTTATTTCTTTGATTTACCAAAGGGTGAGATTTAGATGGATTAAATCAATATGCCCGGTAATCTTGTTTATTTTGATTAATGTTCTTTTGTATTATGTTTATAATTGCTTTTCAATTATATGCATGTTTTGTGTGGATGGTTACTTGCTTGTATTTGTTATGAGCATGTTTACTTTATGTATGTGTTGATTATATATGTCTACATTCATATGTATTTATATAATCATGGACCCCGAAGATAAACACAAGAACCGGTGATCCGTCCGTCGTCTCTTCCACGGGTAACTGACTAGAAGAGTTTTATTGCTTGAACAACTAGTTTGTTCAAGCGATCGCTCAAGTCGTTAGCACGACGACGAATTGGTTGAGCTTAGGAAACTCATCCCATCCGGATTAGTTTTCATTTGTTGAAAACTTTAATCCGGGGACATGGGAGCCAATGAACCTCCGAAGTAGCCAATTCCCAACAGTTGTTTATTTCAAAGCATACAACTAAAGAGATAAGATGGCATAAAGAAAAGCGAGTTGAAACAGATGGTGTATTAAGACACCTAGCTGATAGTGAATCATGGAAAGAATTTACCAATGCACATGAAATATTTGCAAGTGATCCACGAAATATTCGCTAAGGGTTGGCTACTGATGGGTTTAATCCATTTGGAAACATGTCTAATGCTTATAGTATGTGGCCTGTTATACTTGTGAATTATAATTTGCCACCATGGAAAATGATGAAGCTGTCATATATGATTATGTCTCTGTTAATTCCTTGGCCTAGATCACCTGGCAAAGCGATAGATGTATACCTATGACCTCTGATAAACGAATTGAAGGAGCTATGGGATGATGAGGTGGAAGCATATGATGCATCGACTGAACAAGTCTTTCAATTACATGCTGCTATGATGTGAACCATTCATGACTTTCTAGCATAAGAAACAGTTTCTGGATAGAGCACAAATGGCTATAAGGCATGTCCAGTATGTCTGAATGAAACCAAATCTCAAGGATTACAGAGTAAAATATGCTACACATGTCACCGTCGATTCTTGGATGTGCACCACCCATGGCGTAGAAATAAAGATTTCAATGGAAAGGTTGAAAAAGAAGGACCACCACAATTATTGAATGGATATGAGATTTTAGCGCAATTAGACACGTTGCCGCAAGTGACATTTAGTAAGCATCCTTTATTCAGTAAAAAAAGCAGCGATCTTCGGATGATACAAATTGGGTAAAGAAGTCTATATTTTTTGAGTTGCCATATTGGTCAGGTTTAAAGTTGAGACACAATTTAGATGTTATGCATATTGAAAAGAATATCTGTGATGCTTTAATTGGCACATTATTAAATATGGACGGAAAGTCAAAGGACACTCTCAAAGCGAGATTAGACTTGCAAGATATGGGGATAAGGAGTGAGTTGCATTTACAACAGGTAGGAGACAAATTCAGGTAGTTATATGCAAGTTACACATTGACATTGGAAGAAAGGCATGAATTTTATCAATTTTTGAAATCAGTTCAGTTTCCAGATGGTTGTCCTGCTAATATATCTATACATGTGAATGAAAATGAAGGAAAGATATATGGACTAAAATCACATGATTGTCATGTATTGTTGCAAAGAATATTTTCAGTTGTTGTATATAAATTTTTTCCAAAGGACATATGTAGCCCACTGATTGAGCTATGTGATTTCTTCAAAAAAATTACTACAAGATCTTTATACACTGTGGACATATGTAAAATGGAGATGCAAATAGTCCTGATATTGTGTAAGATGGAATGAATTTTTCCTCCGGTATTTTTTGATATTATGATCCATTTGACAATCCATTTACCTTGTGAAGCTATGTTGGCTAGGCCAGTTTTGTCACAATGGATGTATCCCTTTGAGCGATATTTAGGAAGGTTAAAAAAACTATTTTCGTAATAAAGCACAACCTGAAGGATCTATTGCAGAGGGGTATATTGTAAATGAGGCCTTGACTTTCAGTTCGTTATATATGAGTCAGATTGACACAAATTTTTCTAGGCTAGAATGGAACAAAGATATTCAATCATCAATATGCAAATTAAGTGTTTTCTCACATCAAACAAGAGTCTTTGGCAACCAACAAAGTCTAAAATTGCCATTGTCATTGTTTAAGAAAGCACATTGGTACATTCTAAACAATTGTAAAGAAATCAACCGATATCGAAAGTAAGTGTTTACATTAAGTTATTACTTTAATTCTATTTCATTCACAGAGTTTAAATTGATTAAGTTTTATATAGTGAGCATCTACAACTTGTGTCTCAAAAGGTTCATGTTGATCAAGTGATGCAATATCACGAGCGAGATTTCCCACTGTGGTTTAGAGATAAAATTGTATCACTAAAAAATTTAATAAATTCAGAGATCACAGATGAGTTGTATTATTTAGCAATGGGACATGATGTTGAAGTTCAACTGTATGATGCATGCATAGTAAATGGGACTCGATATCATACGACATCCCGTGATTCACGCATAACTACTCAGAATAGTGGGGTCAGTGTACCATCCTCTGACAATGGGGACAATTTAGATTTTTTGGTGTGTTGAAGGATGTGGTTCAAATATTTTACTCTTTCAGGTATAAAGTTCAATTATTTTGGTGTGAATGGTTCCAATGTAATCCAAAAAAAAAAATCATTGGTGGAAGAGTATAATCTCTTGTGTATTGACACTTCTAAAACATGGTATGATGATGACCCATTCATTTTGACTAACAAAGCAAATCTAGTGTATTATTTGAACGTTATCAAATGTGGAAGTCATTGGAAGGTCGTGCAAAGGGTTCACCACTGAGATATATACGAAGTAACTGAAGTTGATAAAGTATCTAAAGATTTTGAAGGTGGTAATATCTTGATCATAGACCCAAACCAAGAGATTTTATCCAATGATTCAACTTCAGTAGTCGGTGAAGACTTAGCAATAACTCAACTTTGTCGATTAGATGTTGAGCATCACAAAATTAATATGGCAAATGCACAAGTGGATCTAGATATGGGCACTCAAAGTAATCATATTGTTGATGATTGTAACGCCCGCCCTTATCTGCTCTCAGGGCGGCGCTACTTTTTCTTTTTTTTTCCATAACCTATATGGTTCATTTCACAATCTACGTACTTAACGTGTTTTCATGGCATAAACCTTCTCTTATACATGCATTACCTATCATATTCGTAATAAGCATGTTAACATCTCTTATCTCTTTTTATAACATGCATAACATAAAATATCCATTCATGAGTTCTAGCATATCAAACTTTTATAAGTAACTGAACAGTAACATAACCAAGCAACCTTCAACATGGTACTAATAAATCTCAAGTCTTATAAGCGGAAGCAAATGTCTTAAGGTGTTCACTGAGCATATAAATATAAGCAGATAGTAATAGGGTCTTTTTCCACCATGCCACTATCACACCCACTTGGCCCCTCCTGCTACTTCCTCTTAGTTCATGTTTCCTTTATCTGCAGTATATGGACAACATAAACTATAAGCATATAGCTTAGTAAGATTCTTGCCTACTCACAAAAGCCACAAACCTCATCGAACAATTAGAAAAACAGGAGCATACTAGCATAAATAGCATAAGTATTTCATAACAACACTATGTATCAACTTACCGACGCAATGAAAACATAAGCATGGCATACAATTTACATAAGCATGCTAAACATAATTAAATCTAAGCAGGGCATAAATTAAATATAAGCATTCATGATATCATCATCCCTAACATGCATAAAGGACATAGTCCTAAGCGTTCTTAAACTTAACGTAAGCATTCATAATTTCATAAATCATAGACAAGCATCAAGGACATAATCATAAGCATTCTTAAACTTGACATGAGCATTCATAATTTCATAAATCAAGGACAAGCATCAAGGACATAATCATAAGCATTCTTAACTTGACATGAGCATTCATAATTTCATAAATCAAAGACAAGCATCAAGGACATAATCATAAGCATTCTTAACTTGACATGAGCATTCATAATTTCATAAATTAAAGACAAGCATCAAGGACATAATCATAAGCATTCTTAAACTTGACATGAGCATTCATAATTTCATACAAGTCCTTTCTTTTCAAAACATATACATATAGGTACTTCAACATAATCATAACTTGAATGGGGGGCCCCAGGTTAAGTACCACATAATGCGCTGCTTCCTAATAGGTCAGTAGCGAGCCACCAGACCTACTAGAGCAAGACCTCTTACGTCTTACCAGGGCAAGACCTCTTATGTCTTCTTATGTCCCTATGGATTTGATTAACGACCACCTGACGGGTCGGGTACTTAACCTCTTACAAAGTAAAATACTTAATTCCTTTCTTTCTTGTCATATCATAAAGAATGCTCTTAATCCCCAGCATAAAAAGGGAAGCATCTCAATCTTATCTTATCATAAGGAGAGCTCTTAATCCCTACTTGAAAGGGAAGCATCTCCATCTTATCTCATTATAAGGAGAGCTCTTAATCCCTACTTGAAAGGGAAGCATCTCCATCTTATCTTATCATAAGGAGAGCTCTTAATCCCTACTTGAAAGGGAAGCATCTCCATCTTAGGCATTTTCATGGCATACATGCATTCATAACATAAGAGTACCCTAAAGGGGTCCTAAAGCATAAACATGTTTATCACATAAGCATATTTCATAGGCATATTCATGGCATATTAAATCATAAAACATGTTCATCTCAAAGGCATATTTCATGGCATATTACATCATAAACATGTTCATCACCTAGGCATATTTTATAACCATATTTCTTGGCATATTAAATCATAAGGCATGTTCATCACGTAGGCATATTTCATGGCATATTACATCATAAACATGTTCATCACCTAAGCATAATTCATGGCATATTATAATCATCCACATAACATATTTCATGGCATATAAAAATCATTATCATGTTCATCACATAAACTTATTTCATGGCACATAAAAATCATAATCATGTTCATCACATAAACATACCATATGTCCTAATTTCCTAAGGGGTGTTTTCATGCAACCCTAGCCCTGCCACCATTGTTGGCCGAAACTTGTAGGGTGCCAATTTCCCTATTTTTTGTTACCTAAATTCCTCCTGGAAGGCATACAACCTAATACAACTTCATAAGGGGTATTTTCATGAAACCCTAACCCAAAAAACTTGGTTGGCCGAAACATGTAGGACACCATTTTCTTCATTTTTGTTACATAAACTCCTACTTGAAGGCATACCACCTAATACAACTTCATAAGGGATATTTTCATGAAACCCTAACCCTAAATCTAATGTTGGCCGAAACATGTAGGGCATCATTTTCCTTATTTTTGTTACATAAACTCTTACTTGAAGGCATACCACCTAATACAACTTCATAAGGGATATTTTCATGAAACCCTAACCCTAAACCTAATGTTGGCCGAAACATGTAGGGCACCATTTTCCTTATTTTTTGTTACATAAACTCCTCCTTGAAGGCATACAACCTAATACAACTTCATAAGGGGTATTTTCATGAAACCCTAACCCTAACCCTAATGTTGGCCGAAACATGTAGGGCACCATTTTCTTTATTTTTGTTACATTAACTCCTACTTGAAGGCATACCACCTAATACAACTTCATAAGGGGTATTTTCATGAAACCCTAACCCTAAACCTAATGTTGGCCGAAACATGTAGGGCACCAAAACTTCATATTTTCTTTCATGTAACATGTCCTACAAAACTAATATACTGCAGGTGAGGAAATCTTACATCCTTCGCTTGCTTTTAGTTGGTAGATGACCTAATGGAAGCCAAGAACTAGCCTTCCCTTGCTTGGATGAGGTTCGGCCAAAGGGTGAAAATGGAGAGGGGGAGAGATGGTTTTCGGTGAGGAAGAAGAAGAGAAGAAGAAGTGGCCAAGTGGAAACTTCCCTCTTCTTTATAAAGGGAGGAAGAGAAGTTTCTCTTCTCTTTTCCTTGCCTCTTCATTTACCCCCATCACACTTATCTACAATTTCCCCCTTCCTCTAATGATCTAATCCTATTGGGCTTCTGGTTAGTGGGTGCATCTATAGGGCTTGGCTATCTCTAGAGGTTTGGGGTTCAATTCCTAGGCCTTGCATCTCTTTTTTTTTTTGGCTATTTTCTTTTATTTTCGAAAGAGGCCCACCTAAAGCCCATTATCATAAAGCCAAAAATTCTCGTAAAATTACTAGAAATTTTACGGGCGTTACAATGATGAAGATAGTGAAATTGATAGTGAGACGGATGATTATTTATCCTTTTCAGATAATGATAGTGATTAAATGTATTTACACGGTATTTTTATTGTTCTTCATTTATATTTCATGTATTTAATATAATTTTTTTTATACGTCGATCTGTATATAATGCTTATGTTACAGCTATGCCGCCTAATAGAATTGATCCCCTCCCCCAGTTGTGCCTACGCCTGACGATGTCATTGCTCTTGCTTCTACTCCTACTGGTTAGTTATGTAGTTTTAAGTATGTATATTTTGTTTCCTATATATTTAACTTGTTAATTGTTAACATTCTTTGATTTACAGTTCATCCGGCATATAGAGAGACTGGGGCACATTCCGATCGGCTCCGACAGTAAATAGAGGAATGGGGTAGATTACCCATTACATTTCGTAAGAGCGATGGTCACCCTATTGGGACCAATGCAACTGTTTTTATGACAGAGTTAGGTTTGTCAATTAAGAAGTTCACTCCCCTACAAGTTAAGAGCTGGAAGCATATCCCTGAGGATAATAAATAGATGATATATGATCGATTATCAGTAAGTATGAGTATTTTTCTATTTAAAGAATCAACCATCATTCGTTATTAAAATTCAATATTGGTAATTTTTCAAGTTGCTTTCGATATTAGTTTTGCCGAGGAGGCAACGTCGGTAAGGAAGGAGACCAATAGATTAATGAATGCAAGGTACATAGATAATTGAAATAAGATGCACACTCATTATAAGAGTCTACTGCATCTTCCCCCCACCGAGCGGTGGCATCATATGTCAGGCGAGTTTTATGAGACACAAGAAGATTGGAACTATATGTGCGATCTATTGAATCAGAGAAATTTTAGGTAACTCAATTTATACCAATTATCTGAGTTATATATAAATTAAAATATGTGCAACTCATGTTTTAAGGTTTATCTTAACAAATTTTGATATTGTAGACACGATCGGCAATAAATGCCCAAAATCGAGCACAATTACCATTTACCCATCGAGGTGGCTTAAAATCCTTCATCCAGTACAGTTACGATGGTGTAAGTACAAATTTTATAGTTACAATATATTGGTTGGTATTTTTAATATTAACACATTATAATATTTTTCAGACCGATCAGTCTCAGAGAAAAGATCGGATTACTATTTTTAATACAACCCATTGTACTTCGTCAAAGGGATGGAGTGGGGAGAGAGACGAGGTTGCATACGTAAGATATAATCCATAAAATTTAGTAAAGTTATTTTTAAATATTAGTAATTCTTTGTAAATATATTGATAATGTGTTTGTTATTCTTAGGGTGAAATAGTAGACTGCGAGATGAACACATCCAGTCACAAGAAACTGAAGATGACATCGATGCAGTTCAGGTTACAGATCAGGTGTGTAATCAAGTACTCGGTGTTCGCTCTGGATATATCAAAGGACGTGGAAATGAGCCAAAACCAGTTAGATCCACTTCTTCAGATGCCAACTCCTCCTTCAGAACAACTAACGCAACACTGCATGAACAACTTCAGTCCACCCAAGAGGAGCTAGCAAACACTCAAGCTCAATTAGCTAGCATCGAAGATGAGTTGACATCAATGAGATCGAGACAAGATATGTTCGAAGCAATTCTAAATCGGCTTGCACCTGGAGCATTACATTCATTGATGCATGAGTCATCTTCAGCTCCACCTCCTCCTCCATCTTAGAGTTAGTGAACTTGTGAATTTAAGTGTGTGTTTGCATTTTAATACTATGAATTTATTAAATTGGATGTTATGAACTTTAAATTTGATGTTATGTTAGTTGTCTTTAAATGTATATGTTGGTTTTATTGTTTTAGTTGTATGTTGTTAAGTTAAATTTTGTGGTTGATATTGTATTACAGGATTTCGATTACAAATAAAATGAATTTTTGAAATCTATATTTTGATGGTTAGTGATAATTTTTTAAAATTTCATCGATAAAGGTCGATATACGACTTCAGGATTTTAAGGTTTAGCGACGAAACTTTATAGTTTTGTTGCTAGATTTGGCGTATCAGTTGAGTCGCTAGTCGACATGTTTAACTACTGTAGGATGTTGGCAACGAACTTTATAAATCTCATCGCAAAAGTGTCTCCAGTCGAGGCGCTGGTCGAGGGGCTCCCGCTTCAATGGCACTCCAAAAAATAGATAATCGATTGTTGTCTTGCGTCAGTCGATTGAGGTTAGTGACGAACTTAGGTATTTTTTTCGTTAATATTTCAGTCGAGCCGCTAGTCGAGTAGCGGTCGATTCTGTGGAGGCCAAAAAAATAAGCAATCGACTGCTTAATTGCATCACTCGACTGATTGTTAGCGATGTTTTGTATATTACATCACTAATATCGGTGAATTTCCTATTTTCTGGTGTTGAGATTTTGCGACGTAAGCTCTCTTGTTAGCGACGTTTTGAGTTCCATCGGTAATGTTAACAATGAAAATATTTAATTTCCTCGCTAATGTGTCTTAGCGACGAGCTTATTACGACGACTCTAGCGACGAAAGTTTTTCATTGTAAAATTTATTTAGCAACGAAAAACTAGTATTAGCGATGAAAATATTTCGTCACTATTTTCCATTTTTCTTATAGTATGTATTTCCCGAGCAGTCTGTGTATTTTCAGAGAGGTATGTATGATTCCTAAGCATGATAGGGGTGAATAGGGTAGTGTGGTTCAGTGATTAAGTATAGTGCTAGCGAAGCAGTCTATATAAAGTCCCGAGCAGTATATTCATTTCCCGAGTAGTATGTTCAATTCCCAACCAGTATATTCATTTCCCAAGCAATTTTCGGATGTCAAGATTTTCTTCTGAATATGGTGAAATAAGAAGGGAGGGTATGCCAAAGGATAGGAAGTAGCAATGGGAAGTTGAGGATGGTTAGTTTAATATAATTGCATTTATTTTTGAATTAATAGGTGGTAGGGAAATATAAGGAGATATTTTGAATGGGAGCAAAAAAATGGTTATGAAGATAGCTTGGCAAAGGGCATTAAAGTAAATTTATCTCATGGAGAAGGCGGTTGATCCATCTATAAAAGGGGACAGAGGAGGACGAAGCAAGGGATGGTTGTTTCTTCACTATTCAGTACCTCAAAAATCTCCTTTTCACTTCTTCTTCTACATTCCATTTGTGTTGTTGTTTTCTTCATACTCTTACTGACTTGAGCATCAGAGTGACAGCATCGGGCAGTCAGTCTATATCTCACATTTCTTCTTCAAGCAACAAATCTAACTCTACTTCTAAGATCCAAGGTGATTCTAGGAGCAAATCTCTCTTTATCTCATTTCTAACCTTCTTTGGTATCAGATCTAGCAATCTACAAGAAGGGGGAGGGAAATCTCAGTAGGCCGAAGAAGTTAATATCATCAAATTGGCATCGTCTGTGGTAAACTAAACAAAAAGTCATGATGGTAAACACTAGGAGGACGCAGAAAGAGTCGATGGAGGAGGAGAAATCTGTCTCCAATACTTCTAAGGGAGGCACCAGGAAAAGGTGTCGTGAGCCCTTGTATAAGGAGGTTCTTATGCAGATAATGGCCAAAATGATGGATCAAATGTCACAGAGAGTCACCTCAAAGAAAATTAAGGAAAATGATGTATCTAGTGACGATTCTGAGGAAGAGGTAGTTAAAGTTTGTTTACCAAAGAAAGCCTCCTCCCGTTTGTATAAGCAAGTCAAAGGTAAAGGGAAGTGTGTTGCTCCCCTCGAGAATATACAGCCTGGAGGGGATGTACCTATTGTAAGCACCCTTGTGAAGATAGGAGACTTGAATCCCTTTACTGAGGGTATATTAAATGAAGAATTACCTCGATATTTTTGAATACCTCAGATACCTAAATATATTGATTTTTATGATCCTAAGGATTATTTAAGTAGATTTGAGAACTCCACCTTATTGTATCGTTATACTGATGGTGTTAAGTTTCGAGTATTCCTTACTACCTTAGTAGGACCAGCACAACAGTGGTTTAGCAATTTAAAGGCGCATAGTATTGCATCATTCAAGGATTTTTCAGTATTATTTTTAAGGTATTTTTCTAGTTCTAAAAAATATTTGCCTCAACCACTAAGTCTTTTTTATCTTAAGCAGAGAGAACAGGAAAGTTTGCGGCAATATGTGCAGAGATTTACATAGTCTGCTCGGGAAATTTCTTCCATGGAGTCTGGTATGATGGTGGGAGCTTTTACTCAGGGGCTCAAAGAAGGGAATTTCTTTAAATTTTTGTCTAAAAAGCCTCCTACAAGCTTTGATTATCTATTATCCCGAGATGAAAAGTTTATTAATCTGGAAGATGCTCAGAGGTCTTGGCAAACCTCTTGGGATTTCAGAATAGTAGAAATGCCAGAAAGGAGAATTGAATGGGTAAGACATGCTCGCCTTTAGAGGACAGATCTTTATATGCTCCTCAATTGCAATTTTCTAAGGAGAGAGCTATGAATATTTGTATAGAACAACAGTTATTAAGAAGACCTTTTAGAGTTGACAGAGGGCCTAGAAGATTACCAGCTCCTACTTTCTGTGCTTTTCATTAGGAATATGGGCATAATACTCATAATTGACAGCAGTTAGACTTTGAGCTACAGAGAATTATGAGATCTAATCCTCGAGTAAGAAATATGGTGATGAATCCAACTCCTTATCAGCCGAGGCCTTGGGTCAGAAATTATGGTGGGAGGAATCAGTTAAGGCTTCCCATTAATCCACCTACATAGGTGTAGCTTGTAAGAGAAATAGTTTCTAATGGAGTAGTACCTGCAGGCCAGCCTCCTATATAAGGGGATGTATTAATATGGTTTCTGATGGTTCCGCTAATGGAGATGCTAACAGAGCACGAAAAAGGCACAGTAGGGAAGAATGTGCAACTGTTACTGCTCTTTCTGGAGCAAGAGGACCAATGTTGGGTTTTGATTCCAATGATTTAGAAGGGGTAATAACTCCTCATACTAATGCCTTAGCCATCTAGGCTCTTATTGCCAACTTTGATGTGTTAGTGCTTATAAGCTCCACATATCTCCACAATGGCATGATATTGTCCACTTTGGGTCTAAGCCCTCATGGTTTTATTTTTGGGCACATGATCTTTTTCATGTCTTACCAATGTGGGACTTTGATTGTATTCCCCATACTCCCAACATGATGTAGGAAGGGTTTTTGTAGATCCAGGCAGCTCAGTGGATATTTTATATTGGTCAGTCTTAGAGTAAATGGGAGTCGGTGCATCTGATTTGCAGTCGGTCAGTACTTCTTTATTTGGGTTTTCTGGTCATGAAGTGCAACCGATGGGCCAAATCAATGGAGATATCTTTTTTCTTATAAGCACATGATCTTTTCCATGTCTTACCAATGTGGGACTTTGATTGTATTCCCCATACTCCCAACATGATGTAGGAAGGGTTTTTGTAGATCCAGGCAGCTCAGTGGATATTTTATATTGGTCAGTCTTAGAGTAAATGGGAGTCGGTGCATCTGATTTGCAGTCGGTCAGTACTTCTTTATTTGGGTTTTCTGGTCATGAAGTGCAACCGATGGGCCAAATCAAATTACCTTTATCTTTAGGGGAAGCACCAAGGAGAAGCATAATGCTTGTTAATTTTACAATAGTTGACATGCCTTCTTATAATGCTATCTTAGGCTGACCCGTGTTGAGCAGTTTTTAGGTTGTGGCTTCTCCTTATCATCAAAAGGTTAAGTTTCCTGTCGTAAATGAAGTAGGGGAAGTTAGAAGTGATCAACAGCTTTCTCAAAGATGTTATGTAGATGTTATCAGGACTGGGCAGAAGGGGAAGTTCACTGATAAAGGCTTTTCAAAGATTTAGTCAAAGTGAGGATATGGTATACATCATTCAGGAGAAAAGGGTTGAGTATAGTTCCTACAAGAAAGGGCTTCTTTAATTCAAAGGTGGTACTAGGGTTATTTTGTGATATCTTTGGGAAGACGATGAAATGTTATATTGATGGTGATTTCCTTTCAAAAGACTGTAATATTTTAGAAGGGGGTAGGTTGTTGGCTCTTTAATTTTACCATCTGGTCAGAGAAAGGAGGTGGGATTTTATCTTTTTCTGAATATATCAACCTATTTCATCAGTGACTTCAGGGAATTTATGGTTATATGTTCTTATAGGGGTTTTGAGATGATTAATATAGTCACTGCCTTGATTTGGATATTTCGTGAGAATGTTTTTATATTTTTTGATTAATATTTCTTTCCCATTTATAACACTTAGCATGTATAAAAGAAGAATTCATGATTCTTTATAAAAGCCAACTGAAAATACAGGCAGGAACATCTTTATTTACAAAGAACTAAAGGGAGAAGAATCCACGGAGGAATCTCCTCCTAAGAAGAGTGGTGGAGCTATCAGCTAGAGACCAGCTGGAGGAAGAGGGGGGGGGGATTGGTCGGGGTTGTGGTTGGGGTGTTGAAGGACACCATAGACGATTATCGAAGGAGGGAAAGGGAGAGCGGAAAGATCCTGGAGGGCCAGAAATTGCTATATTGGGAGGACCCGTGAGGAGTAGGGGGTGATATGTAGAGGTTGCCATAGAGCAGGTCTCTGATTCAGCAGTGGAATTTGTAGCATAACTTATAAAAATAGGCCTTTAAGGGGAAGCTATGGGAGAAGGAAAGCAAAGATGGGAAAGAAGGATATGGAGTTTGGATTTTATAGAAAGATTAAGGGAGAAGACGGAGGGAAAATATAAGTTCCCGAGGATTAAAGTTGTTACCAAGGGAATTAAGGAATTAAAATGGGAAGTTGAAGAGTCATCCTATTTTAATAAGAAAAGAGAGGAGGTTGATTGAAAGGTTCCTGGTAGTTATAAGGTTGGAGGGGAATATGGGCATTTTATTACCCCTTGTAAGGGTTGGTACTGGAGCAGGGTTGTTTATGGAAGTTGGAGATTTACCTGAGTGGTGGTTTGTGTCCCGAATGGTAATAAGATTTCTCGACATGGGGAATTATATTTGAGAAAGGGATACTGGTTTGGGTGATATAGGAATAGAAAGTCCGTAGTTCTTTGTGTTTTTCCAGGTGGAGGACTTAATATTGTGGCAAAGAATTACTTGAAAAATGCAAAGAATCCAAGGGGGAGATGGGCTTTTCTCAAATGGATGGTCGAACGGGAGTTGGAGCTTATTACTTAAAGAGGGCACTCAACGAAGATTCTTAGTAAAGTCTTGGAATGTGTATCACTTGTGCCCTTATTTTAGTGGATAAAACGTTGTAACATGTATGTTTTGTTTTTAAGTAGTACAATGTAGAGAAAAGGTCTTGTATTGTATTGCAAATCTTATGATAAATACATGTTACATTTTTTCAGTGTTAGAAGGGAAAGGAAAATACAGTAAGTTGGGGGGAGTGCGATCAATGGTATTGCCTATGTCTAAAAAGTTGATGGAGTGCCCTGGAGGTGGATATCCAGCTGCCTTGAATTGGTTGATATAGTCTTGGAAGCCCCACTAAAGGAAAGCAAAGCCTCTGTCTAAAAACATGTCGTTGATGGCAGTTGAAATCCAGGAATTTTCATGGGATGTGCTGGTTTCTTCTTGGAGTGGTCAAGCTTTTAAAATATCTAAAATGTTTTGCAAGTAAAAAGTCTGGAAATGAAGAGCAGACAGTTCTGCTCGGTCGGCTTGTGCCTTTATATAGGAAGCTTGTAGTTCTCGTTCAAGTCTTTGATAGGCTTGTTGTAATGCCAACTCTCTAGTTTGACATTCTTATAATTCTCTTTTTAGGTTATTAGTATATTGTGTCCATTGATTGTTTAATTGAGTCATGTATGTAAAACCCTACAAAAATATATGTCAGTATTGAGAAAAATAAGTAAAAGGAAGTGTATGTTGACCTCGTTAATGTTGGATGTTAAGGAGTCTAGCAAGTCACATATTGAGAAGGAAGAAAGAGAGGTTGGTGGAGTTTGATGAGGGGGTAAGGGTTGAATGGAAAGTGTTGGTTGGCAAGGATGAAGTTCAATGGGATTTATATGGGAAGGTGGTGAAATATGCTCGGTGGCCTGCAGTAATAATGATTCTAGAAAAAAACAAGTAAATATTTATATATGTCATAATAGGTAATGCAGATATATAGGTAGATGGAGATGTTACCAAGTGTGTCAGTCGACTGCAGTGGGTAATTGGCTCTGATCAACGATAGTGTTGATCTAGTTAATAACTAGTGTAAGTTGAAGCATTCTTCTGATAGTGATAATGTCATTATTTGGTATTCTTCATTATCTCGATAAGAGCCTAAGGATGGACGGGGAGGGAGAGTAGTTAACCATGCAGAGGAGAAAGGAAAAGGAGAGGGAGAGTGCACAAAAAAGTAATGCTCCTTCCATCCTTTGTGTGAAGAGGGAATACTAGTAAGAAATTGAAAATCTGATCTAGCTTGGAAGTAAAATATCCATATTTCTGAGGTTTTCGCTTGGAAAAGAAATGAAAGAGGAAAGCCGAGGGGGTAATGGATAGGAATGAGGTGATAAGATAAAAACCTAGAATGAAGTGGAAGGAGTTAGGACTTAATTGATTTAAGAGGATAGTGAAATATTCAGAAACTATTGGAGGATCGTGGCCCGTCTAGAGGAGGGTGAATAGCCCAATTCGTAGATGGAGATCGCTCGCTTCTTAATCGTCTACAAATACTATTAGTGCAGCAGAAATATAATGCTAAACAAGACAATTAAGACAAAATAAGATAAGCAAAGAAAACAAACGCTAACAAGATTGTGTAACGTGGTTCACGACCCTTGCCGCTAGTCCACGGACAATTCGTAAGGCGAATTACTCCCTCAACAATCCACTAGTCTCTCCTTCAAGGTGGAGGTAAACCTTCTTACATAAAACACTCCTTCTTATAATAAGATTGAAATAAACACAAGAAGAGGAGTGTTAAAACGTGTTGGGCACTTGGGAGAAGTTTTGGAGTTAAGCATTAGCCTCCCACAAGCACCCAAGGCCTCTTCTTATAGGGAAGAGGTCATTCTTCATGTTGGGCAACGAGCAGTCGACTGATGCAGACATCAGTCGACTCCTGCTATAGTCGTTGCCTCACAATGGCTTCATGTGTTGTTGGCGTCCAGCCAACAACTCCCTAATCAGTCGACTGATCATGCCCATCAGTCAACTGATAGAGCGATCAGTCGAGTGATCCAGGCGATCAGTCTATTAGTAATATATGAGAGATGTCCTAAGGCAATCGCCTTATGTATGAACCATTTATATGATAAATGAAGATTCACTATTTGAGTATACATGGTTTCATGTATTTGATTGGATCTAAAACTCATTTACTGAATATCCACGATACGACTCACAGCATGAGAGAATTTGTGATTGGAACACAACTTGTGAGTATCTCTACATGTGTAATTGTGATGTATCGGAATTATCCCTAGTCGATGAATTGATGGATATGGACACCATTGATTCTGTCAAGACTAGCACGAGGTGTACTCCTTGGTATATCCAAGCAGCTGATTCTCACTGGCGGGAGATATTGTGATGTCCGGAGTTAATCGTGGATGTTAGTTATGGTAACTAGTTCATTGGAGTGACCAGCCGTAAGACTTCATATGGTTCTCTACATATATAGATATGTCAATGAAGTTCTTACTGCAGGTTAAGTGCGATGTTCCTTTGACTTGCGGTATTTAAGTCATCTTGATCATGAAGACTTATGCATTGACATCTTAAGCAAGAATCTCTGAGGAGATGTGGACCCGGGATGATTGGGTATAAGTCGAAGTGATCGAAGGTGTTTGAATAGCCTATAAAGGATTCACCACTCCTTGCGAGGAGATGTATACCCATGGCCTCTCGTCGAATTGTTACTAAAGTCTTTGGCCAAAGCATTACATGTTTAGAGTAAGGTACTCTTCGATACATGTGCAGTAACTAGAATCCGTAGGACAAGGAAATGATACTTGGGCTAGGTATGACGTAGTCAGCCTAGTGGGGACTGACACTATAGACCATGTCCTGAACCAAGTGGGTATAAGATGAGTGAAGGGAATGGGGCATGATTCATTAAATTTCTTTGAAGGGTTTGATAGTTGGATCAGCCGTTGATCTTTTTAGGTTAATTAGGGATCATGATGTACTACTAGGTGCCACTCATGATCGTTCTATAATTAATGGTTAATTATGAGGCGGACCAACATAAGCAGAGAACCTATTTGGTCACGCGATGATGAGCGTAATCAGGAAGAGTTTAAAGCGAGCTTGAATGAGATTCTCGCATCGAGAAACTAGGTTTGGTTGGACCAAACAAGAAGCGAGCATGAAATCGTTTCAGTTGCAATGGAAGCGTGGATGGGCCGTGTCTTATGAAGACATAATGAATGAACCAAATTGGTTTGGTTCCAATCCAATGGAGGAGAATAAACCAAAGGGTTTGGTTTGTTTTAAACGAATGAACCAAAGTTGGTTCGGTTCATTTTAACTTAAAAAAAACCATCATGGTTTGATTTATTTTAACTTAAATTAATGGAGCGGGTTAACGGGCCTTTTGTTATGATCCAATAACCATTAAGAGAATTTGTTCTCTATAAAATAGGACTTAAGGGTTATTGTTAAACCCTAATTGAGGCAACCCTAGTTTTTGGCCGCCCACCATCTCCCTCTAGTCGGCGCCAACCCAATTACCGCCGCCCACCTCCTCCAACCGGCGACCAGATGCTGCCGTCTTCTCCACTTGCCGGCATCGAGCTGCTGCCAGAGGAGCTCCGGTGATCATCCTTGGCTCCGGCGACAAGGTGAGCACATTGCTTTCCTTATTTGGCCGGCGCAAGGTCTCCACCAAAGCTGTCCAGTTTTCTGGACAGCTTGTTTCCCTCTTGTCGGAGCATCGTTTGGACGACGTTTGGAGCTCTGAAAATGCCTTCCTTACCGGGGATTCGATCTCCGGTAATCCTCATAGGTGGAGGACGAAGGATTCGTCAAACGGTTGATGAATACCTCTCCGGAGAAGCGAGTTTTTGAGGACTCGTTTAGGATCCGAATTTTGATTCGGATCATGATCTTCTCTCGATCACGTCGTCTTCAATACGAGGCTAGTAACTCATACAAAGACGAGGCTCATGACTTAGTGAAGTCATCCCGAAGATACTCGGCGTGGATACGGATAGAGACGATTCTAGCGAGAATCGTTCTGGTTGATGTCTTTCCCGCTACATGTGATACGTCAGGTATACGTAGTTTAAGTTTCCTTTTATTGCAAAATTTGAATTTACGGTTATGTCTACACATATTGTACTATGCATGCGTGTGATGTGTGTGTTGTAATAAATTAGATTTATTATTTTATTCCTTCCGCTGTGCACATGTTTACGAAACATGTTCGAACACACACTCACCGCGGTGCCAAAAACCCAATAGTGGTATCGGAGCCCAGGTTGTGTTTCGACATAATCGTAAAATTGTTTTGCGATAGTCATAATGATATTTCTGGAAATTTTCTACTTTTGGAAAGTCTAGAAGTATTTATGGAAATCTTCTACTTTTGGAAAGTTGGAAGTATTTATGGAAATTGATATTTTCCATAAATAAAATATTTGATTATATTTTAGAAATTTGTTATCTAATTTAATCATGATTTGATTTGGGAAATCAAATCTTTAAATATTATATTTCCATAAGTAGTTTTGATGATTTAGGAAATTGGTTTCCTAAATTGACTTTCCTTAATCAACTATTTCCACAAATAAAATATGTGATTAGATTTGGAAATTTGTTTCCTAATTTAATCATGATTTGATTTGGAGAATCAAATCTTAAACATATTTTATTTCCATAAATAGTTATGACATTTAAGGAAATTTTGTAAATGACATAATTGTATGTCATGTAATTGCATTAGATGCATATCATTATGTCATGCATGTCGTGACATGTAGTATGCCATGTATGTCATGTCATGTAGATAATAGTTATTTGCATGCAAAGAGGATGAGACATAAAAACCCTTACTCAATATTAAAGCCTACACCTTCCATTAATATGGTTAGAACCAGAGTTCCGATTCTTGTTCGGGTTGTTGGACTCTCTCTAAGCCCGGCTCGAACCCGAACATGTTCAAACCATGGAATAATTTAATACTAATATGGTAAAAGTCAGAGGTCAATCGTTAGCTTTGGTTGTTGGACTCTCTCCAAGCCGGGCTAATTGGTTGAATGCACTCTAACCATATTAAAACTATTCCTCGATTAATGGGTTGGCTTTAACTTGGAGCATCGGCTTGTTGGACTCTCTCCAAGGTCGATGTAAAGGGAGGTGAAGTTGGGTGCTATGCATATGATGCATACTTGTTAATGTGTTAACAACCCGATGTATGTGTGAACATTCAATTAGTTGATAGCACATTGTGATAGTTGCATATACGTGATATGCAATCGGTATATTTGATACCTACCATCGTAGTTATGAATGACTTGTTGGACTCTCTCCAAGGTTGTTCATATCTATGATGGATATCAGCCCATTCGGAGATGGACCTACGATCTCCCGAAGTGATTTTGGGGTTTTTTGAAATTCAAAAAATAAATGGGATTTATAAATGTATATTGATGCATTTTAAAAATCATTTTCTCATATATGCTCGTTTTTGAAATTCAAACAAATTTACTGGGCCTAACTTCCTGGACTGGCTTAGAAACCTGAGAATTGTTCTCAAGGCGGAAAAGCTAGCATATGTCCTTGAAGAGCCTCTTCCCAACCGTCCTAAGGACGATGCAACTCCAGACCAAATGTTGGTCCATCAGAAGCATGTGGCATATTCTGAACTGGCGAGTTGCATCATGCTAGCTGCGATGGTACCTGAGCTGCAAAAGCAGCATGAGCATATGGATGCTAATACTATGGTCTTCCATCTTCATGAGTTGTTTGATGAGCAAGTGAGATCCGAAAGGTTCAAAATCTCCAGGCTCCTCTTCACCACGAAGATGCAAGAAGGTTCGTCTATAGTGCAGTTTGTGCTAAAGATGAACGGGTACATCGAGCGGCTAGCCACCCTCGGGTTTGTGATGAATCATGAATTAAGTATTGACTTAATTCTACATTGTTTTCCTAAGAGTTTCTCACAATTTGTGATGAACTATCGGATGAACAAATTAGAATCCACTATTCCTGAGCTCCTCAATATGCTGAAGACTGTGGAGCCTTTTGTGAAGCATGAGGAGAAGGCGGTTCTGTTAGTTGATTCCTCAAAGAAAGGTTCTAAGAGGAAGGCAAAGGAACAGAAGAAAGGAAAGAACAAGAAGACAAAGAAGGCAGAACCAGCACAAAAGGGCACTTGCCATCATTGTGGCAAGGAAGGTCACTGGCGAAGAAACTGCAAGATTTATCTTGAGTCCATGAAGAAGAAGAAGGCATCCGATGCCCCATCCTCTTCAGGTATCTTCGTTATTGATTGTCATTCTATTTCCTTAGACACTTGGGTATTGGATACTGGGTGTGGCTCACATATATGTAATGACATACAGGGGCTAAGGAATAGAAGAAGACTCGTTAGAGGGGAGTCAAATTTGCGAGTTGGCAATGGAGCAAAGGTTGCTGCGGTTGCCATCGGAACTTATTTGCTGAAGCTCCCTAGTGGACTAGTCTTGGAACTGGACAATTTCTATTGTGTTCCTTCTCTAATAAAGAACATTGTTTCTATTTCCTGCTTAAATAGAAATGGTTTCCATTTGACGTTTAGTAACAATTGTTGTTATATAACTTTGAATGGCGTACTTTATGGAACTAGAACTTTGAGCAATGACATTTATACGTTGGACGTATCCAGTGACATTTTCAATATCGAAGCGAGAAACAAGCGTGCTCGAAAGGATGATCAATTAGACTCCTATATGTGGCATTGTCGTCTTGGCCATGTAAGCAAGAAATGCATGTCCGAATTACACCGATGTGAAATTCTGGAATCGTTTGAATTGGATTCATACGATACATGCGAATCATGCTTAAAAGGCAAGATGACTAAGTTACCTTTTACAGGAAAAGGTGAACGAGTGGGAGAGTTACTAGGTCTAATACATACTGATGTATGTGGACCTATGTCAACTCAAGCTTTAGAAGGCTATAGCTACTTCATTACCTTTACCGATGATCACTCACGGTTTGGGTATGTGTTCTTGATGAAACACAAGTCTGAAGCCTTTGAAAGGTTCAAAGAATTCAGAAATGAAGTAGAGAAACAACATGACAAGAGTATTAAAATACTTAGATCGGATCGAGGTGGTGAATACTTAAGTCAAGAGTTTATTGATTATCTAAGAGACAATGGTATATTGTCTCAATGGACTCCGCCATATACACCACAACATAATGGTGTATCTGAGAGGCGTAACCGGACCTTGTTGGACATGGTCAGGTCAATGATGAATCATGCGAATCTTCCCAAGTCCTTTTGGGGCTATGCACTTCAGACAGTTGTTTACTTGTTAAACAGAATGCCAACCAAGGTAGTCTCTACTACTCCATATGAGATATGGAATAGTAAGAAACCTCATGTATCTTACTTGAAGATATGGGGTTGTCATGCTTATGTGAAGTGGACTGTATCAGACAAATTGGATGCTAAGTCTGATAAATGTCTATTTATTGGATACCCTAAGGAAACAAGGGGTTATCAATTCTATCATCCTGTGGAACAAAAGGTGTTTGTTTCAAGGCATGTTGTGTTTCTAGAGAAAGAGTTTCTCTTGCAAGAAAACAGTGGGAGTGTCGTCGAGCTTGAGGAGGCTCGAGAGACTCAAATAGACATTGATGAGATACCTGGTGAAGCACAACAGCCGATAACTCATAGTGATGAGCAATCGACTGGACCTACTATAACACTACATCTTCGTAGATCTGGTAGAACACGCAACATTCCTGAGAGATATGAATTTCTCGTAAGTGAATCGAACGATGTGTTACTCATTGATGATGAGGAGCCTACTAGTTATGAAGAAGTGATGACAAGTTCAGAAAGGGATAAGTGGCTTGAAGTCATGAAGTCGGAAATGGATTCCATGTATGAAAACCAAGTTTGGAACTTGGTTGACCCACCTAAAGGCATTAAGCCTATAGGGTGCAAGTGAGTTTTCAAGAAGAAAATCGACATGGATGGTAATGTGATTACCTATAAGGCTAGATTAGTGGCGAAAGGATATCGTCAAAAGTAAGGTGTTAATTATGACGAAACCTATTCGCCTGTAGCTATGCTTAAATCCATTCGGATGCTCCTGGCCATAGCGGCTCATTATGATTATGAGATATGGCAGATGGATGTGAAAACAGCTTTCCTTAATGGAAACCTGCTCAAGGACGTGTTATGATACAACCTGAGGGTTTCACATCGGTTGATAAAACCAAGGTATGCAAGTTGCGATGGTCCATATATGGATTGAAGCAAGCATCTAGGAGCTGGAATATCCGTTTTGATTAGACAATCAAAAAGTTTGATTTCTCACAAAATCCAGACGAACCTTGTGTGTACAAGAAGGTTAGTGGGAGTGCAGTCGTGTTTCTAGTATTGTATGTCGATGACATATTACTTATAGGAGGCGATGTTTCAATCTTACAGTCAGTGAAGATTTGGTTATCCAAGACATTCTCCATGAAAGACCTGGGAGAAGCAACCTACATCCTCGGGATTAAGATCTATAGAGATAGATCGAAACGGTTGTTTGGTCTTTCGCAGTCTACATATATAGACCGAGTGCTAAAGAGGTTTAGCATGTCGGAATCCAAGAAAGATTTCCTACCCATCAGGCATGGGGTACACCTTTCGAAGTCTATGTGTCCGCGCACAGAAGACGAGAGGATTTGCATGAGTAAGATTCCCTATGCATCCACAATAGGATCTTGTTGGGTTTTTCGAGCCGCAAAACCGCTGCATTGCGAGCTCGAAGCTCTACCACGGATCCGCGGCAGTATAAAAATATAAAACTAATATGTATGTTTAATACCTTGATCTACCATAGATCTGGAGAAGGGACGGGTGATAGGACGCTTCATAGAACGCCGCCTCAGCGCATTGGAACTGGATGATGCAATACTCCTCTATAATCTGCATACCAAGGGTTTCGGTAAAAATACTGGAGCAGGTAAAGCAAGCAACATGCAACTGGAACGGCTAGCACCCTTTTGGAATTTCGGCCAAGGAGGTTGGGAGAGCTTGATGTTGGTGCAGGGGCACTAGATAATCGAACCTGTGTTTTGATTATGGCAAAGACACACAAAGTTAAGTTTATATTGTTATCTCACGAGCTAAATCAAGTGTGCAGAAAAGTACTAAAGCTGGAGCTGAAGGCTAGCGACACCCGGAGGAAGCCGTGGTGGTCGGGCGACACTTGAGTGAATTCGGAGGGAGCCGAAGGAATCGAGTGGAAGGCCGGAAGCAAGAGCTACTATCGAGGTAAGCTCGTGTGAGTGAGAGATTGTAAGGTCGTGTCCTCTTTACGGGGACGACCGTAGGCGACGATTCGACTAAGACTTCTTGTGGAAGGTCTAGGTCGAGATCGGACGGTTAGAAACCGTCGTATTTATCATTTTCCGAGCTAATCTCTTACTGCAGGGAAGTGGCCAAGCACGGACATTGGGGCGATCATTATCGATCGATGATGAGATGCATCGATCGTATCATCGATCGATTGATGAGAGGCATCAGTCGACTGATGGCGACGATTCAGCTTTTGCGCTAGGTCAAAACGGATAACGTTTGACGCGGCCACTTCGCGATAAAAATTTGGAAAAATTCATGATCCGTTCCAAAGAAATAGGAGACAAATTCAGAGGCTAAAGTCTATAAAAGTAGGGGAGGATTCATCTCCAAAGATTATCAATTATTCATTAAGTGCTCCTACAACGCCAACGCTTCAACACCGTCATAACGCCGACGCGACGACAACCTCATATCTTCTTCGTCGGCAGCAGATTCAAGTAATATTTTTGATATTATATTCTGTGTTTTTTATCTTCATAACGAGGTGAGGTAGGCTTGTTGCCTCATCCTCGTGTATTCGATTTTTGTAATCGTTGTCTCCTACCTCCAACGAGGAGGAGACGTTTTAGTGCTTTGCCCTCCGTACGCGGTCTAGGACCGATAGGGCCTTGGAGTAGCAACCGCTGGGTTGTGAACCAAGTAAAATAAACGTGTTCATTTATTTTCCGCTGTGCTTACTTTGCGTATTGAACGAACAAAAAAGAAAAGATTTACGATCGCTATT
Source organism: Wurfbainia villosa (assembly GCA_025175895.1). Classification (NCBI taxonomy): domain Eukaryota; kingdom Viridiplantae; phylum Streptophyta; class Magnoliopsida; order Zingiberales; family Zingiberaceae; genus Wurfbainia; species Wurfbainia villosa. Next base: position 41,526,328 of record CM045998.1, on the reverse strand, counting down.
CACCCCCCCCCCTCTAGCGACGCTTCTCGATCCAACAATTGGTATCAGAGCGGGGGCGCTAAGATTTGGTGAAACCACCAATCTAGCACGTTTTGGTTTTCTTTTCGTATTTTTCGATTCGTATATTTCTTAGGTTTTGTTTCCGACTACTAATCCAAGACCAAGTCTTGGTACATAGTTTTGGTTGTGTTTTGCTAGTACTAATCTCCTTCGAGTACCTCACGATCAAACGAGCATAACTTTTGCTACGAGTGGACTCACGAAACGATCTACCCACCAAATCGAAGCTCTGAAAGATCTACACTTTACGGGGGTTTACCTCGTAACAAGCTGTTTCAGCCCCAAAATCCAGCGTTTAGTACCCTTTCGGGACATCAAGGTCGTAAGTTTCAAATTTTTTAGTTTTTATCCTCCTTATTTATTTCTGTTTTTTTCTATTATTTCCGCATTACTAATCCAAGACCAAGTCTTGGAATTCTCTTTTTTTATTTGTGTTTTTGCAAGATACTTAATGGCTCACATTGAGGATATAGCACCACCCGACCTCCGTTCTTTAACGGAGATGATTTCCGTTATTGGAAAGGTCGGATGGAGTGTTTCTTGAAAACACAAGTCGAGACTTGGATAATAATCCAAACCGGCTTTGCTTTACCCACCAATGATCAAGGAGAGCCCTTGGATTTCAACAAGTGGACAAATGCAACCAAGAGGCAAATCGAAGCCGATGCAAGAGCAACCCAAATATTGCAATGCGGCTTGTCCAAGGAGGAACTCAACCGCATCGGACCATTCATTAGCGCCAAGGACCTATGGAATAAATTAATTGAGCTACACGAAGGAACACCCGATGCTAAGGTATGTAAAGCGTGACCTTCTTTTCAATAAGTTGTATAACCTCAAGATGCAGGAACACGAGACAAAGAATACAACTACACGCCGCCGTGACATTGTCAACGACCTACACACCATCGGACACAAGGTCGAAAACCGTGACCTATTAAGGTACGTTCTTAATTCATTTCCTAGGACTACCTTGTGGGCATCCATGGTCGATGCCTACAAAGTCTCTAAGGACCTATCGAAGCTTAGGTTAGATGAATTATTTTCCGAGTTTGAACTTCATGAGCAAACTAACGTGATCCGGCCGAGAGGTATTGCTCTACTTGCAGACAAAGAAGCAAGCCACCTACTAGGCAAGTAGATGAACTCGAACCCGAAGACGAATCCAAATCCGAAGAGGAGGCCATAATAGTCAATATTGTGCGGAGAATAGTTCGACAAGAAAGAAGGAAATTGAAGAATGAGAACCAAAAGAAAAAGGGAGCAAGGAAAGCCTTCCATGCAACTTGGGACAACAGAGAAGACATAGCTTACATGGCAAGAACGGAGGAGTCCGAGTCAGAATCCGAAGCCGAGTCCAACTACAACTCCGACTCCGACCCCGAAGATTATTTCGAGAGAAAACTCAAAGCCGGACCAAAAGGGTAAGTTAAGGTTGATTTCTCTTTAATTAGTTCTCTTTACAGTACATTTAAACTGCTTAATAGGAAATTAACTAAGTCCGAGTCTAGGGTTGAGTCGTTACTTGAGGAGGTTGAAACCCTCAAGCAAGAGGCTACTCTAACCTCTTCAACTAGTCAAGTTCAAGAGAGAAACTCAACCCAAATTGAAAAACTTGAGAAGGAGAATTCTCTCTTGAAAGACCAAGTTCAAGAGGTCGAGGCTAGGTTGGAAAAGTTCACGTTGGGATCTAAGAACCTTAACCGACTACTTGGAACCCAAAGAGCCGTGTACAACAAAGCCGGACTCGGATTTAAGTCAAAGACTACGAATAGGTCTTATATGTCTATCGTAAATCGTAGTCATCAAAGAGTCCAAGCATGGGTCCCAAAGGTTTTATTAAATTCACATATTAGGACTAATAAGTATTGGATTCCTCAGGATCAAGTTCATTATTTGAATATGCCTTATTGGTTCCATGGTCTAGGGGGAGCTAACACTAAAATAGTATACCCGCTTACTTAGCAAAACCATTGCATGCTTAGAATTTCTGTTAACTTGTGAACTTACTTAGAATACGTACATAACCAACTAAAATCCTTCGAAAAGATTGAGCCTCGGGGAGCCTCTTTTCATAAATAACTAGTTAGTCAACTCTTGATAATATAGTATCAGGACGCGGCGAGATGATAGTACGTTAGGGAGACAAAGTCTCGTGTATTCGAGCTAGATAAGGCGTATCTAGCTTGGTGCACTTGACCGAGTGGAACTAGCTGAAGCTACCTCGCCGTATCCTAAACTAGTTAGACCAGGAAGTAACCCTAAGTGACTTAAGTAATATTTTCTTGAATTTGGCTTTGTCTAAGGAAGTGGTCGTTGTTCCGATCAAAGAAGGCCCCTGTGCCTCGCCACGACCTGGAAGCCAGTTTCTCGAAAAGTTACTTAACGATCTAAAGGTTAAATCTGAATCTAACCCAAGGTTGACTATCTTTAATCAATTTAAAATCATCTCACAAAACATATAAGGTGAACAAATTATGAGACACATAGAATGGGTGAGATGTTAAGGATAATTAAAATATACTTGAAACAATCCCTTCAAAATACTACTTATTTTCTCAACTATTGTACTTAACAACTCGAGGCCAAAGTTTAGCGCCCCCTACATCTCTTATACTTCATATATTTGACTGAGGGGGAGAGCAAACTAATGTGAATGGTTATATTATAAATCTTTAGATTAATGGTGCAGAGGGACACACCTCGAACCAATATATCTAACTATGTCTAGACGCATGCTTGGACTCACATTTGATTTATCTAGATGCATTCTTAATCGACATTGTTTTAAACCCCTATTTTATACAAAAACCCCAACACTCTTTATTGCTTTATGGAAAAAGGGGGAGAAGAGCAATAGATAAGTTGGAGTAACACAAAATTTCATTTTGAAACTCAAAATTTGCTTTTGTTAACTAAATTATCTCTTTCAAAACTCACCTAGGGTTAAGGAGGAGTTTTGGTTAATGGGGAGTTTTTGGGAATGGCATTCATCATCTACTATAGGTGTTTTATGCTTTAATTTCCCTTAACTTTGTGTTGGTTTGCCATAGATCAAAAAGGGGGAGATTGTTGGTGCAGGGGCACTAGATAATCGAACCTGTGTTTTGATTATGGCAAAGACACACAAAGTTAAGTTTATATTGTTATCTCACGAGCTAAATCAAGTGTGCAGAAAAGTACTAAAGCTGGAGCTGAAGGCTAGCGACACCCGGAGGAAGCCGTGGTGGTCGGGCGACACTTGAGTGAATTCGGAGGGAGCCGAAGGAATCGAGTGGAAGGCCGGAAGCAAGAGCTACTATCGAGGTAAGCTCGTGTGAGTGAGAGATTGTAAGGTCGTGTCCTCTTTACGGGGACGACCGTAGGCGACGATTCGACTAAGACTTCTTGTGGAAGGTCTAGGTCGAGATCGGACGGTTAGAAACCGTCGTATTTATCATTTTCCGAGCTAATCTCTTCTTCGCAGGAAGTGGCCAGCCGGGCAATGATCACGGACATTGGGCGATCGTTATCACGATCGATGAGATGCATCGTTTATCGTCATCATCGCGATGAGAGGCATCGATCGATCGATGGCGACGATTCAAATTTGCGCTAGGTCAAAACGGATAACGTTTGACGCGGCCACTTCGCGATAAAAATTTGGAAAAATTCATGATCCGTTCCAAAGAAATAGGAGACAAATTCAGAGGCTAAAGTCTATAAAAGTAGGGGAGGATTCATCTCCAAAGATTATCAATTATTCATTAAGTGCTCCTACAACGCCAACGCTTCAACACCGTCATAACGCCGACGCGACGACAACCTCAGATCTTCTTCGTCGGCAGCAGATTCAAGTAATATTTTTGATATTATATTCTGTGTTTTTTATCTTCATAACGAGGTGAGGTAGGCTTGTTGCCTCATCCTCGTGTATTCGATTTTTGTAATCGTTGTCTCCTACCTCCAACGAGGAGGAGACGTTTTAGTGTTTTGCCCTCCGTACGCGGTCTAGGACCGATAGGGCCTTGGAGTAGCAACCGCTGGGTTGTGAACCAAGTAAAATAAACGTGTTCATTTATTTTCCGCTGTGCTTACTTTGCGTATTGAACGAACAAAAAAGAAAAGATTTACGATCGCTATTCACCCCCCCCCCCCTCTAGCGACGCTTCTCGATCCAACACTTGAGAGGGTGATCCAAGGAAGAAGATGAAGTTGTGTAACCCACCAAAATGAATACTCATCTAATGGCAATAGTGGGTGGCCACTTTTCTTAGGGGGGGTTACATGCATGCATGTAACTCCTCCAAGAGCCAATGGCTCTTGGTCTCCCTCATGAGGTGGCACCACATGCTAAGTCAACGATGATGTGGAGAATCATCATTGGCCGACCATGCCAAGTCATCATCATGACATGGCATTTGGTCAAGTCAAACTTGACCTTTCATCTTCCCTCTCAAGTCAAGTCAAACTTGATATCTTATCTCCTATGGTTGATCAAATCCAACCATTTGATTCAAGTCAATTTAATTTAATGAATATCTATTCATTAATTTAAATTGATTTGATGAATTAAATCTAAATTAGACTCATTCAACACTTGAATCAAATTGAGTCCAACTCAATTAGTCTAATTAGGATTACTCTTAATCCAATTTGGTTCATCCCATGAACCTAATCCTCATGGTTCATCATATGAACCTAATCTCCATCTAATTTCCCTTATGTGTGTGACCCTATAGGTTCTTGTAACATTGGCAATGTCCCTAAACCGATTTAGGAACATAAGCAATGAGTGGTATCTAGCAACACATCATTGCTACCCAAGTTACAAGAATATTGAGCTCCAACATCACCTTTCTGACTACTAATTGTGACTCTCACAATATGTGACAATGTCCCTCTATCCTTGACATCTAGATTGACCAATTGAGGCATAGACCGTGTCATCCTCGGTACAATCTATATCTTGAACTCCAAGTAGACTCACTCTAATCAAATGAGCTCAATATCTCATATTGACTCATTTGGGCATGGCCATGCACTTCGTGGTCTCACTCTATCAAGAATATCGATGTCACCCCCGTCATATAGGAGGGATAGATCCCATCTACATCACTCAAATCCCTCCGCATAATTTGTTACATACCCAGGGTGACGTTTGACGAAGCCAAAGTATGCAACTCCTTATGTAGGGAACCATGGTGACTTCAGGTCTAAGGACTAATAGTCATACTAATAGCCACATGAGAAAGTATATGACACTCATATAACAATCCATGATACTTTCTCATGGCGGGTCATTCAGTATACATTCTCCAATGCATACCCATGTGTCAACTTGATATCTCATATCCATGACTTGTGAGATCAAATCATCGTGTTGACCTACATGCTAGTCTCTACGCATTAACATTGTCCCTGAATGTTAATACTCGACTAGGAATGATTAAGAGTAGTGTTCTCTATATCATCTCATTATCGATTCAACCAATCGATTGATATAGATAAGAACCTACTACTCAAGAACATTATTATATTTAGTTATTTGGCACCAATACAAGTAAATATAATAACCATGCCTTTATAAATAGGAATATGATACAATAAAGTCCATACAACAATCATCACATGATTGGCTCTAGGGCTTTCACTAACAATCTCCCACTAGCACTAGTGTCAATCACCGTAGTATCTAATACCCAATGACCTAGTGTGACCATCATGCTTTTTCTATGCCAAAGACTTGGTCAAGGGATCTGCGATGTTATCCTCTGTGGGTACTCTGCAAATCTTCACATCTCCTTTATCGATAATCTCTCGAATGATATGGAAGCACCGATATATTCGGCCTCTGTTGTAGAATCAGCAACTGTGTTCTGCTTGGAACTCTTCCAGCTCACAGCGCCACCATTCAAGCAAAACATGAACCCTGACTGCAATCTATAATCATCCTGGTTAGTTTGGAAGCTGGCATCGTTGTAACCCTTTACAGCTAGCTCCTCATCGCCTCCAAATATCAAGAAATATTTTTTAGTCTTTCTCAAGTACTTAAGAATATTCTTGACTGTTATCCAGTGACGCTTACCTGGATCTGACTGGTATCTACTCATCATGCTCAAAGCATACGAGACATCAGGACGAGTACACAGCATGACGTACATGATAGATCCTATAGCAGATGCATAAGGGATCTTATCCATGCGGTCTCTCTCCTCTCTAGAAGAGGGAATTTGAGTCTTCGAAAGACTCACACCATGTGACATCGGCAGAAGTCCCTTCTTGGAATTCTGCATGGCAAACCGTAGTAATACCGTGTAAATGTATGTACTCTGACTTAGGCCAAGCAATCTCTTAGATCTATCTCTATAGATCTTGATGCCTAGAATATAGGCTGCTTCACCTAAGTCCTTCATTGAGAAGCACGTCCCCAGCCAAGTCTTCACAGACTGTAGCGAAGGGATGTCATTCCCAATGAGTAGTATGTCATCCACATTCAATACAAGGAAGACAACTGTATTCCCATTAACCCTTTTGTAGACACAGGATTCATCTTTATTCTTGATGAAACCAAACTGTTTGATCGCATCATTAAATCGAAGATTCCAGCTCCCAGAAGCTTACTTTAGCCCATAAATGGACCTTTGCAGCTTGCATACTTTCCCAGTATGCTGTGGATCTACAAAACCCTCAGGTTGTGTCATGTACACATCCTCGAGTAAGTTTCCATTCAGAAACATCGTTTTGACATCCATCTGCCAGATCTCATAATCGTGGTATGCTTCAATAGCAAGTAAGATCCGAATGGACTTAAACATCGCCACTGGAGAAAAGGTTTCATCATAGTCAATACCATGAATTTGCTTGAAACCTTTAGCCACCAATCGACCCTTATAGGTATGCGTAAGTCCATCCATGTCAGTCTTTCTTCTAAAGACCCACTTACACCCAATGGGTTTGACCCCTTTAGGTGGATCAACCAAAGTCCATACTTGGTTGGTGTACATGGATTCCATCTCGGATCTCATGGCCTCTAGCCATTTCTCAGAATCTGGGCTCTTCACAGCTTCCTGATAGGAGGTAGGCTCATTCTCAATGAGCATAACATCATCATGGTCAGACAAGAGAAATGAGTATCTCTCGGGCTGAAGACGTACCCTATCAGACCTGCGAAGAGGTAGGTCTACCTGAACAGGTGGTTGTTCCACAACTCTTTGTGCAACAATCTCATCACCCACAACACTTTGTGGTTCCTATTCAACCTCCATCAAGGCCTTAGTGTTATGGTCCTTATCTTGAATTTCTTCAAGGTCGAACGTACTCCCACTAGTTTTTCTAGAAACAAAATCCCTTTCTAGAAAAACTCCAGTCTTTGCCACAAACACTTTGTGCTGACTGGGAATGTAGAAGTAATATCCCTTTGTATCCTTGGGATATCCAATAAAATAGCACCTATCGGATTTGGGTCCCAGTTTGTCTGAGACTTGACGTCGAACGTAAGTCTCACAACCCCAAATCCTCATGAAAGACATCTTGGGATTTCTCCCTGTCCATATCGTATATAGTGTATTTATGACAGCCTTGGATGGTACACGGTTAAGGGTAAAGGCTGTTGTGCCTAGAGCATATCCCCAAAAGGATATAGGAAGATCTGTGTGACTCATCATAGATCGTACCATATCTAATAGGGTACGATTCCTCCTTTTGGATACATCATTCCACTGTGGTATTCCAGGAGGAGTGAGTTGGGATAGAATCCCACACTTAGCTAGATAGTCACGAAACTCATGGCTAAGGTATTCACCACCTCGATCTGATCGAAGTATCTTAATACTCTTGCCAAGCTAGTTTTGTACTTCATTCTTGAATTCTTTGAACTTTTCAAAGGATTCTGATTTATGTGTCATAAGATACACATAACCATATCTACTGAAGTCATCAGTAAATGTAATGAAGTACCTGTAACCACCTCTAGCAGCAACATTGAAAGGACCACATACATCACTATGTATAAGTCCTAACAAATCTGTTTCTCTTTCGCTGTGTCCACTAAAGGGAGTCTTGGTCATCTTGCCTAAAAGGCAAGACTCGCATGTCTAATATGATTCAAAATCAAATGAGTCTAGCAGCCCATCCTTATGGAGCTGAGATAAGCGACTCTCATTTATGTGACCTAAGCGACAATGCCAGAGATAGGTTTGGTTCAACTCATTTGACTTGAACCTCTTGGTACTTATGTTATAGATAGGGCTCTCTAAGTCTAGAAAGTAGAGTCCGTTCATTAGAGGTGCACTACAATAGAACATATCATTTAAATAAACTGAACAACATTCGTTCTTTATTATAAATGTAAATCCTTTCTTATCCAAACAAGAAACCGAAATTATGTTCTTAGTCAAAGCAGGCACATAACAACATTCATCTAATTCTAGTACAAGCCCAGAGGGCAGAGATAGATCATAAGTTCCTACAGTAACAACAGCAACCCTTGCTCCATTGCCTACTCGTAGGTCCACCTCACCCTTTGTCAATGCCCTACTATTTCTCAGCGCCTGCACATTGGTACAAATGTGAGATGCACATCCGGTATGTAATACCCATGATGAAGAAATAGATAGATTTACTTCTATAACATTTATACTTGAAGTAGAAGTCTCACTTCTTTTCTTCTTAAGATCTTCCAGGTAAGCTTTGCAGTTACGCTTCCAGTGTCCAGCTTCCTTGCAGTGGAAGCAAGCCCCTTCCTTTGCTACCCCTCCTTTGGGTTTAAGTTCTTTGCCTTTGCCCTTGGCTTGAGACTTTCCCTTACCTTTAGGCTTTCCCTTGCCTTTCTTTTTGTGCACCATCAAAATGGTTTCAGATTTTCCCTTCTTAAGGTTAAGCTCAGCAGTTCTCAACATGCTGAGCATCTCAGGCAGTGACTTATCAATTTAATTCATGTTGTCATTCATGACAAATTGATTGTAGACTTGTGGCAAAGATTGCAAGATCAGGTCAGTGGCCAGCTCTTGGCCAAGTGGGAATCCCAGCCTTTATAGGTTTTCTACGTACCCAATCATCTTGAGTAGATATGGACCTACGGGAGTCCCATCTTGTATTTTGGACCCAAATAATGCCTTAAAGACATCATATCTCTCATGCCTTGCTTGTCCTTGATATAGTTGACGAAGATGTCCAACCATATCATAAGCATTCATGAACTCGTGTTGCTTCTGAAGCTCAGAGTTCATGGTCGCGAGCATTAGACATGACACATCTAATGCATCATCTTGATGCTTCTTGTAAGCATCTTTGTCAGCTCGCGAGGCAGTGGCAGGAGGTGCCTTCGGAATGGGATGCTCCAGGACGTACAACTTCCTTTCTTGGGTGAGAACAATTCTCAGGTTCCTGTACCAGTCCAGGAAATTTGCTCCATTGAGCTTGTCCTTCTCAAGGACAGAACTCAGAGAGAGAGAGTTTGTGTTTGTCGACATAGTAATCTACAACATACAATGCAGAGAATTAATATCATATTCCTTTTATCATTTAATTAGGCCTTTAATCAAATGATGCTCCCACTGAATTATAGGAATTTTGTAGAATCGAGTTATGGATGTGGTCAAACCACATTACTAGATTCATACAAACTAGCTATAATTCTTGTGGGACAAGATCCACATCATACTAAGCCTTGAGTTAGCTTTGGCTAAATCGCCCAAGACTTAGTACGATCGGTGGGTAACACATTACCGATTACATCTCTATGCAACTCTTGTTTATAGGATCAAGACCCACATTTACAAAAGACCTTGAGTTAGCTTTGGCTAAATCGCCCAAGATTTAGTGTAAATGCGATCTTATCCTATCTTTCCAATGATTGGAATATGTCTATAGTTCTACTCGATCCAATTGAGTTAACTAGTTTTACTCAATCTAATTGAGCTTACTCTAACCCAAGCCATGATAGGCGGGACCAAGATTGTCCCTCCGCACCCTACCAATATAATATGCGTTGCTCTGCTTTGGCAAATTCAAAAACTACAAATGATCGAGGTAGTGATGGGTATCAAGGACCTAGTAGGCATTTACGAGTTGATTCGATTAAGATCTAATCTAATCGTAATGTGTATCATATACACATTAAGGCCTTTATTATCCTATATTAGCATGCAACACATACATACATACATTATTCTAGCATGCATCATATACATACAAGAAAATTATCCTAGCATGCATCATATACATACAAGTATTATTCTACTAGCATGCATCACATACATACAAGCAAAATCAAATATATATATATATATATATATATATATATATATATATATATATATCAACATATATATATATATAATTAACTGTGATGTAGTCATGGCTCTACTACGATCTTCTCAAACCAATGAGAAGATTGGACGGTCAACCTAAGGCTAGCGGCTTCTCCAAGCGCTTCCTTTGACCACCAAGTGTCGTCAGCATCCTTCTCGTAACTTCATCTACAAGTGGACTTTCCACCGCTTCATTTTGTACATTACAAATATGAAACTCGAGTTACATTCGAGTCTAAAACTATTTACAACTAGAATTTCAAAAGAAGAGGTACGACGCGCAGGTCGCATACACTATACAAGACGCACAACCACAAAAACGGCACGCAGACCGTATTATGAATTACAACACATCATAATCCAATCAAATTGGGGTCATTGGGCCATGACAATCACATAATTATACATAATTCTAAATTATGTATTTTTACAGAAAATTTCTATAATTTTTCCTATTTTTTTTCAATTTTATGAGTCACCTCTCTGTAACGGTCCCGCTAAGCGGTTTCCGGGCGCGATCGTGGGACAAGGCCCCTTTTGGGGATAGGGGCAGCGCCCCTACTCGCAAAATAAACTTTGCGAGTATCCCTACTACGATCTTACAGTGACTTAAGTCACTGTCCCAAAAACCTAAAGCGAGAACTTGCCGTTTCGGAGAGTTTTTCTCGGTGGTTGAAGCCGACAAGTGTCCCAACACTCGTTGCTTCGACTCTTCGAGAAAAATACCCAAAAATTCTATAAAAATAGAAAATTTACATAAACATAAAATTATGTAATTTTTATATCTAATATAAAAACCACAAAAACGAAACACATACATGCTTAACACGTGGCTCTGATATCACAGTTGGGTTTTTCAAGCTGCAAAAACCGCTTTTTGCATTGCGGAAACCTCGGAAGCCCCGGCCATGGATCCGTGCAAAGTATAAAATATAAAACTAACATGTATGTGTTTAATACCTTTAGATCTACTCTAGATCTACATGATAAGAGATCTATCATGTATGCTATGTTATGTACAAGGCCCGATGTATCGTATGCTCTGAGTGTCACGAGTAGATACCAGTCTGATCCCAGAATGGATCATTGGGTGGCTGTTAAGACGATCCTTAAGTACTTAAGAAGAACTAAGGATGTGTTCCTAATATATGGAGAAGGGGACATGGTGATACGCGGGTATACGGATGCCAGCTTCCAGACAGACAAGGATGATTCCAGGTCTCAGTCTGGATACGTGTTCACCTTGAATGGGGGCGCAGTGAGTTGGAAAAGTTCCAAACAAGACACTGTAGCAGATTCTACCACTGAGGCAGAATACATTGCAGCTTCGGAAGTAGCAAAGGAAGCGGTTTGGATCAAGAAGTTCATTTATGAACTTGGTGTGATTCCAGCCATTGTTGAAGCAATACTGGTATACTGCGACAACAATGGAGCAATTGCACAGGCGAAAGAGCCAAGGTCTCATCAACGATCCAAACATGTGTTTCGCCACTATCATCTTATCAGAGAGATCATCAGTAGGAAGGAAATACAAATCGAGAAAATCCCCACTAAAAGGAACTTAGCGGATCCTTTGACTAAGGCATTACCTCAAAGTAAGTTTGAGGGTCATGTTAGAGCTTATGGTATTGGATACCGTAGCGATTGGCATTAGGCCAAGTGGGAGTTTGTTAGTAATATATGAGAGATGTCCTAAGGCAATCGCCTTATGTATGAACCATTTATATGATAAATGAAGATTCACTATTTGAGTATACATGGTTTCATGTATTTGATTGGATCTTAATATCATTTACTGAATGTCCACGATACAACTCACAGCATGAGAGAATTTGTGATTGGATCACAACTTGTGAGTATCTCTACATGTGTAATTGTGATGTATTGGAATTATCCCTAGTCGATGAATTGATGGATATGGACACCTTTGATTCTGTCGAGACTAGCACGAGGTGTACTCCTTGGTGTATCCAAGCAGCTGATTCTCACTGGCGGGAGACATTGTGATGTCCAGAGTTAATCGTGGATGCTAGTCATGGTAACTAGTTCATTGGAGTGACCAGCCGTAAGACTTCATATGGTTCTCTGCATATATAGATATGTCAATGAAGTTCTTACTGCAGCTTAAGTGCGATGTTCCTTTGACTTGCGGTATTCAAGTCATCTTGATCATGAAGACTTATGCTTTGACATCTTAAGCAAGCATCTCTGAGGAGATGTGGACCCGGGATGATTAGGTATAAGTCGAAGTGATCGAAGGTGTTTGAATAGTCTATAAAGGATTCACCACTCCTTGCGAGGAGATGTATACCCATGACCTCTCATCGGATTGTTACTAAAGTCTTTGGTTAAAGCATTACATGTTTAGAGTAAGGTACTCTTCGATGCATGTGCAGTAACTAGAATCCGTAGAACGAGAAAATGATACTTGGGCTAGGTGTGACGTAGTCAGCCTAGTGGGGACTGACACTATAGACCATGTCCTGAACCAAGTGGGTATAAGATGAATGAAGGGAATGAGGCACAATTCATTCGAGCTGCTGAAGGGTTTCAGAAATAGTTCTGGATCAACCGTTGATCTTTTCAGTTAATTGGGGATCATGATGTACTACTAGGTGCCACTCATGATCGTTTTATAATTAATGGTTAATTATAGACGACCAACATAAACCGAGAACCTATTTGGTCACACGCACAATGAGCATAATCCGAAGGATTTAAAACGAGCTTGAGAATGAGATTCTCGGACCGAGAGAAACTAGGTTTGGTTGGACCAAACAAGAAGCGAGCATGAAATCGTTTCAGTCGCAATGGAAGCATGGATGGGCTGTTTCTTATGAAGACATAATGGATGAACCAAATTGGTTTGGTTCCAATCCAATTGAGAAGAATAAACCAAAGGGTTTGGTTTGTTTTAAACGAATGAACCAAAGTTGGTTCGGTTCATTTTAACTTAAAATAAATCATCATGGTTTGGTTTATTTTAACTTAAATTAATGGAGCGGGTTAACGGGCCTTTGGTTATGATCCAATAACCATTAAGAGAATTTGTTCTCTATAAAATAGGGCTTAAGGGTTATTGTTAAACCCTAATTGAGGCAACCCTAGTTTTTGGCTGCCCACCATCTCCCTCTAGTCGGCGCCAACCCAATTGCCGCCGCCCACCTCCTCCAACCGCTCACGCTGCTTCTCCACTTGCTCCGGCGTCGGCTGCCAGAGGAGCTCCGGTGATCATCCTTGGCTCCGGCGACAAGGTGAGCACATTGCTTTCCTTATTTGGCCGACGCAAGGTCTCCACCAAAGCTGTCCAGTTTTCTGGACAGCTTGTTTCCCTCTTGTCGGAGTGTCATTTGGACGACGTTTGGAGCTCTGACAGCGCCTTCCTTACCAGGGATTCGATCTCCGGTAATCCTCATAGGTGGAGGACAAAGGATTCGTCAAACGGTTGACGAATACCTCTCCAGAGAAGCGAGTTTTTGAGGACTCGTTTAGGATCCGAATTTTGATTCGGATCGTGATCTTCTCTCGATCACGTCGTCTTCAACACGAGGCTAGTAACCCGTATGAAGATGAGGCTCGTGACTTAGTGAAGTCATCCCGAAGATACTCGGCGTGGATACGGATAGAGACGATTCTAGCGAGAATCATTCCGGTTGATGCCTTTCCCGCTACACGTGATACGTCAGGTATACGTAGTTTAAGTTTTCTTTTATTGCAAAATTTGAATTTACAGTTATGTCTACACATGTTGTACTATGCATGCGTGTGATGTGTGTGTTGTAATAAATTAGATTTATTATTTTATTCCTTCCGCTGTTCACATATTTACGAAACATGTTCGAACACACACTCGCCGCGGTGCCAGAAACCCAACACAGTCGACTTTCAAACCTTTTGCATATGACTGCTGTCCCTTGGCAGTCGAATGATGGTGCAACAGTTGACTGCCAAACCCTAGCAGTCGACTACTGGGCTAGAAAGCCATCAATCGAACATCGGTCGAGTACCAGTTGAGTGCCATCGACCCAGAGCAGTCGACTACTATCTATAGAAGTCGACTGGTGTCGAGTAAAACCTCAAACAAATACTTGTTTAAGCATCCGACCGTCGGGTAAACCTCAAACCTGAGTTTGAGCATCCGACATTTGACATAGCCATTCAGCCAAGTTCACCTATGAGCTACCTCATCCTGAGTTACAATCACTCAATCTCTCATCTCCCTTGGAGTCTCTCACCGAAGCTCTCTTCGTCTAGTCATTTCCCTCAAATGCACTAAGTGCACGGCTTCGCAATGTCATCCTTCGCATCTCGCCTTGAAGTTTGCTTACTTTGGCTTCACTCCAATGCTCCTCATTCGGCAGTCCCTCGGATGCACCAAGCACACAGTTTCCGCAATGTCATCCTTTATCAACTCAAGGATCTGAGCCATGAGATGGTGAACTCACCCATGCTAACATCAAGTCAATCCATGTGTGATTCACTTAAGTCCTGCACAACTTAAACACACACATCAAATCCATAACAACCTAACTTAAACCCTTTGCTAAACATATCAAAACCACATCATACATGGGTTGATTGGCCTAACAATCTCCCCCTTTTTGATGTGTGGCAATCCGTTTAAGTTAGGTAAAATATTAACAAATTACATAAGGCAAGAAAGCATGTAAAACAATATGAGTATCAAAACACTCCCCCTAAATATATGCAACTCCCCCTTAACACATGCTAATTTATCCCCTTAGCATGATTAACTTAAACTTCACACTTTTCCCCCTTTGACACCATCAAAAACATCTAACATATGTTATATAATCATGGCATCAAAGTCTAATGGAAGAAAATACCAAAAACTATCTGAAAAACCTAGAAATCAGGCTCATCTGTCAGTTGCCCATCATCGATCGTTCGACTACTAAGATCGCACCTAAAAGACCTTTTTGATTCCCGAACTCAAGTTCAGAAATGCATTAAAAATTTCAAAAATTTCAAAAAATTATGAAATTATGAGAACATATTTCGCATAAGTCCCTTTATCAATGAAAAATGATTTTTCATGAAAATGCATTTTATTTTCAAAAATTAGATAAAAACTCAAAAGTTTGAAAAATGTTCAATTATGTATCAACTTTAAGACCTAGTTTTGCCTTGAAACATTTTAAAACATGAACTTACAGTTTATAAAACATGAAATAGTTTTAAAACATTTAAAATATCCAACTATGATCTATGGGCAATATGTCCATTGATTAAACATTTGTTTTTCCAATAGTTGGTCTATGATTACTATATCATGATACTTATCATGACTCATCAAAAATGTCATAAGCATAAGTGAGTCATTGTATCATCCTAAAATCTCACTCATTCCTATGTTCTCAATCAAGTTATCCTTATGGTGAATTGTGAGATGTACCTAAGGTATTATACTTAACCAAAATTTCATGCAATTCTACCCAAGGTTAAATATCATCTAGAACAAGCAACAAGATCATAACATAAACATGATCCTAATTGCATATCATGATCATAAATCAAGTATTATTATTAAATGCACATTATGATCATAAATCATATCACAATGAATACACATCATGATCATGAATCAAATATCACACCAAATCACAAGTTAACTACCCACATCATCATAAGTCAACCATTTAATAAGATATGAAATAAATTCAAGTATGGTTGACTATCCTAGGTTACTCTAACCTCTAAGGATTGACTTGGGAACCCAATATAAATTTTTTCCAATGGGGTTCACCAAGTACTCCTTAGGGATCAATTTCCTAGTTACCATTGTTGTTTTAGATTGACCCCTAGCAATTAAGCAATGATAGGTTTTTTCATTTTTGGATCCTTTGTAACCTAAGCCTTTCTTGTTGAAACTAGCCCTTTGACTTCCAATGATCATGTTCAAGGTGTTGGAGCCTATTGTGAATTTCTCTAGGGCCTTAGTTAGATGATCTACCTTTTCCCTTAAGGCCTTATTCTCTTCTACACATGCATCATTAGTACTAGAAGAAGAATCATTAACATTTAAACATGCATTATTCAATTTTTCTTCTAGGTCCTTAATTTCATTTTGCATGCATTTATTTTTCTTTTTCGCCCTAAATAAATCCTTAGTCAAGCTAGTAATCATTGAAATAATCTTTTTGGGAGGGAGATTCGTTACCTCACTTATCCAATCCTCTTGTTCTGAATCCGATGAGGATGCTCCCCCTACATTTGAGCTCTCCTCCTTACTTGTACTTTCTTCTTGCTCAGATGAGGTGGAGTCTACGTCATCTATCCCCATTAATGTAAAATGGGAAACGATCTCTTCTTCTTCCGATTGATGATGATGGATCGTCCCATGTAGCTTTTAAGTTTCAGGGCTTTGACTTCTTCTCCTTCTCCTTGGATTTCTTTTCTTCTTTCTTCTTCCCTTCTTTCTTCTTGTCATTCTTTCTCCTTTCTTCCTTGCTCTTGTTTAATTGGGGACACTCATTCCTCGTATGTCTCTCTCCTTGGCAATTGTAGCATATCACCTTCCTTCTTGCCCTTCTCCTATCATGAGACTTGTTAAATTTAAAACTCCTAAGATCACGTCTCACCTTTCTTACCATGTAGGCCTCCTCATTGCTATCCATTGAAGAGGATGATTCATCTTCCGATGAGGATGGTGAGGACATCTTCTTCTTTCCTTTGTTTGCTACTAGTGTCACTCTCCTTGGTTGACTCCTTGGTTCTTCTACTATACCTTCAAGTCTAATTTCGTGAAGCTCCATAGTAGAGAAAAATTCTTCTAGAGTACTTACCTCTAGATTCTTGGAGATGTAAAACGAATCCACCATAGAACTCCATTTGGATGATCGGGGAAATGCATCTATTGCCTTCATTACCATGTCCTGATTTGAAAGCTTCTCTCCTACACTTGCTAAACCGGTGATTATTTCCTTAAACCTAGAATGCAAGGAAAGTACCTTTTCTCCTTTTTCTAACTTGATGTTGCTTAATTTGTTCTTTTGTGTTGAAACCTAAGCCGCCTGATCCGCAAAGATATATAAAAATAGATTACATGTATGTGTTTAAAGAAACCTAGATCTACCTTAGATCTACAAAATGAGAGCATTACCCTCCTAGCGATGCCCTTCGCTTATCTCGCTCGTCCAAATGCTTTGCCGGAACTCAAGAGTGTCAAGTGTACACTCCTCTATTTGTATCCACACGGACAAATGGTGGAGAAAAACAACCTAGAGTGTGCTAGCACTCCTTGGAAGTTTCAGCCAAGATAGGATGAGGGAGAGAGCTTGAGAGGAAGAAGATCCAAGGAAGAAGAAGATGGAGTTACTCACTAAATGAATTCCCACCATGATGAATAGTGGTCGACCACTTCAATGGGTGGGGGTTACATGCATGCATGTAACTCCAAGAGCCAATGGCTCTTGGTCTCCCTCATGAGTTGGCACCACATGATAAGTCCATGATGATGTGGAACATCATCATTGGCCGGCCCACATGCCATGTCACCATGACATGGCAATTGGTCAAGTCATAATTGACCATTCATCTTCCCTCTCAAGTCAAGTCAAACTTGACCTCTTATCTTCCATGGTTGATCAAATCTAACCACTTGATTAAAGTCAATTTGATTTAATGAATCTCTATTCGTTAATTTAAATTGACTCAATGAATCAAATCTAAATTAGACTCATTCAACACTTGAATCAAATTGAGTCTAACTCAATTAGTCTAATTTGGATTACTCTTAATCAAATTTTGGTTCATCCCATGAACCTAATCCTCATGGTTCATCATATGAACCTAATCTCCATCTAATTGCCCTTTGTGTTTGACCCTATAGGTTCTTGTAACATTGGCAATGCTCCTAAACTGATTTAGGAACATAAGCAATGAGTGGTATCTAGCAACACATCATTGCTACCCAAGTTACAAGAATATTGAGCTCCAACATCACCTTTGTGACTACTAATTGTGACTCACACAATATGTGACAATGTCCCTCTATCCTTGACATCTAGATTGACCAATTGAGACATAGACCGTGTCATCCTCGGTACAATCTATATCTTGAACTCCAAGTAGACTCACTCTAATCAAATGAGTTCAATATCTCATATTGACTCATTTGGACATGGCCATGCACTTCGTGGTCTCACTCTATCAAGAATAACGATGTCACTCCCATCATATAGGAGGGATAGATCTCATCTACATCACTCACATCCCTCCGCATAATTTGCTATATACCTAGTAATCGCCTTTATAGTCCACCCATTTACGGGTGACGTTTGACGAAGCCAAAGTATGCAACTCCTTATGTAGGGAACCATGGTGACTTCATGTCCAAGAACTAATAGTCATACTAATAGTCACATGAGAAAGTATATGACACTCATATAACGATCCATGATACTTTCTGATGGTGGGTCATTCAGTATACATTCGCTAATGCATACCCATGTGTCAACTTGATATCTCATATCCATGACTTGTGAGATCAAGTCATCGTGTTGACTTACATGCTAGTCTCTACGCATTAACATTGTCCCTGAATGTTAATACTTGACTAGGAATGATTAAGAGTAGTGTTCTCTATATCATCTCATTATCGATTCAACCAATCGATTGATATAGATAAGAACCTTCTACTCAAGGACTTTATTATACTTAGTTATTTGGCTCCAATACAAGTAAATATAATAACCATGTCTTTATAAATAGGAATATGATACAATAAAGTCCATACAACAATCATCACATGATTGGCTCTAGGGCTTTCACTAACAATCTTCCACTAGCACTAGTGTCAATCACCGTAGTATCTAATACCCAATGACCTAGTGTGACCATCATGCTTTTTCTGTGCCAAAGCCTTGGTCAAGGGATCTGCGATGTGTTGGTGCAGTAGGCACCTAAGTCGAACCTGAGTTTTGATTATAGCAAACGATACAAAGTTAAGCTCATGTCGTTATCTCACGAGCTGAATTGAGTGTGCAGAAAATTGCTATAGCTAGAGCTGAAGGCTAGCGACACCCGGAGGAAGCCGCGGTGGTCGGGCGACACTCGGGTGACTTCGGAGGGAGCTGAAGGAATCAGGTGGAAGGCCGGAAGCGAAAGCGACACAGTAAGTATCGAGGTAATCTCGTGTGTGTGTGAGCGTAAGTGAGGTCGTATCCTCTTTACGGGGATGATCTTAAGCGTAGATCTGACCAAAGACATCCTATAGATGGTCTAGGTCGAGATCGGATGATCGACAACTGTCGAAATTATGTTTTTGTTGAGTTAACTTTGACTTGCAGCAAGCATCAGTCGACTGCCAGCTTGGAGGACTCGACTGCCTTCAATCAGTTGAGTGCCGGAGGTTAGCACTCGACTGATGTTGCCATCAGTCGACTGATGATGGCCATCAGTCGACTGATGGTCAAAGGATCAACTTCGAGGAGTCAAGGCTTATCACCAAATTTCAAGGGGAGTGGTGCTCAAATATGATTGGCTAGGGTTCCTCTCAAAAAGGGGCTCAAAGGCTATAAAAGGAGGTCCTAACCTAGGGTTTCTTCATCAATTCTAAGTGCTCAAAAGCCTCCGCAACGCTGTGACTCTCCGATGACTCTACAACAACGAAGTGCTGCCAACAACCCTAGCTTAAGTTCTTTTTTTTCTAGTTGTTGGTATAATCTTACTTTGTTATTGCTTTCAATATTGCAATTCTTTTTAATCAAGGTTTTCTATCGTTGCATTTTAATTAAATAGAAGAGAGGGTTTGTCTCTCTATCTTTTTGCTTCGAAGGTTTTTGTAATCGTCAAACTCCTACCTCCAACGAGGAGGAGTGTTTTAGTGAATTGCCCTCCGTACACGGTCTAGGACCGTTAGGGCCTTGGAGTAGTAGCCGAAGGCTACGAACCAAGTAAAAAAATATCTTGTCTCTTTTTGTTTCATTTATCTTTCCGCTGCACTTAATTGTTTTGATACGAACTCGAAAAGAAAAAAAAAAGGTTTTTCGCTATTCAACCCCCCTCTAGCGAACCGCTTCGATCCAACAATTGGTATCAGAGTCGGGGGCGCTTAGATTTGGTGAAACCAGCAATCTAACATTTTTTACAGATTTGTTTTTCATTCATTTAAATTTTTCTCCCGCACTACTAATCCAAGACGAAGTCTTGGTACTCTTCGTTTGGTTTTGTTTTGCAAGTATTCGCTTTTGGAGTAGCCGACGGTAAAACGGGCATAACTTTTCATACAAGTTGACCCACGAAACGGTCTACCTACCAAAACGAAGCTCTCGGAAAGATCTACACTTCTTATGAGGGTAAACCCTCGTAACAAGCTGTATTCAACCCGAAAAACCATCGTTTAGTACCATTTCCGGGACATCGAAGGTTGTAAGTGCTCATCTTTTATTTTAGTTGGTTATTTCTCGTTTATTCCTTTTGTTTCTTTTCATTTCCTACATTACTAATCCAAGGCGAAGTCTTGGAACCTTTTTCATGTTTTTTTTTGGTATTTTTTGTGCAAGGTTTCCCTTCCAAATGGCTCATCTCGAGGGTTTTAGCACCGTCCGACCTCCGTTTTACAACGGAGATGATTTCCGTTACTGGAAAGATCGGATGGAATGCTTTCTAAAAACCCAAATCGAGATGTGGATCATAATACAAACGGGTTTCACACTTCCGACTAACGAAGTAGGTGAATCCTTGGGTTATGACCAATGGACCATTGTGACAAAACGACAAGTCGAAGCCGACGCCAAGGCAACACAAATCCTCCAATGCGGCTTGTCCAAGGAGGAGTTAAATTGCGTCGGACCCTTCATCAGCGCAAAGGACCTTTGGACAAAGCTAGTGGAGCTACACGAAGGGACCGATGAAGCCAAGGTATGTAAGCGCGACCTTTTATTTAATAAATTATATAATCTAAAAATATAGGAACATGAAACGGCGACGCAACTCCACGCCTGCGTCCAGGACATAGTCAACAATCTACACGCAATCAGGCAAAAGGTCAAAAACCGCGACCTTATAAGGTATGTCCTAAACTTCTTTTCGAGGACTACCTTGTGGGCATCCATGGTCGATGCCTATAAGGTCTCCAAGGATCTTTCTAAACTTAGGTTAGATGAACTTTTTTCTGATTTCGAACTTCATGAGCAGTCTAACTCGGAACCCGAGAAAGGTATAACACTATTTGCAGGTTCAAAGAAGAAAACCGCTAGCAAGCCACCCCCGAAGGAAGAAGAGGATGAGTCGGATTCGGAGGTCGACTCGGAAATGGAGGCCGAACTAGTCAACCTAGTTCGGAGGATAGTCAAGGGCCGAAAATGAACCATCACTCGACCCAACGAAGGTAAGCCTAAAAGTTTAAATATTAGATGTTATGAATGCAACAAGTTTGGACATATCAAGTCTGAATGCCCAAAACTCAAGAGCAAGGCACCAAAACACAAAAAGGCACTCAACGCTACTTGGGAAGAAGCTTCCGAGGAAGAAGACAATGATCGAGTCCTCATGGCTAAACCGGTGGAATCGGAGACGGAGTCGGAACCGGAACTTGAATCAAAAACCGAAGACGAGTCGGACTGCGAAGCACTATTCAAGACAAGCCACGGATACGCATCCGGTTCAAAAGATACACTCAAGGTAAGTCGGTTTCTCATTACTACACTTTATAGTGCAATTAAGTTTTTAAATAGAAAGTTAGCTAAGTCCGAGTCCAAGGTCGAGACCCTGATTGAGGAAGTTAAACTCCTCAAACACGAGGTCTCCCTAACCTCTTCGACTAGTCGAGTTCAAGAGAAGGACTCAACTCAGGTTGAAAAACTCGAAGTTGAGAACTCACTCTTGAAGAGTCAAGTCGAAGATCTTAGGAATACGTTGGAAATGTTTACTTTGGGATCCAAAGGACTTGACCTCCTACTTGGATCGCAAAGGGCCGTGTACAACAAGGTCGGGCTAGGGTTTAGCTCAAACACAACCAATAAGTCGTATATGTCGATTGTAAGTCGACATAAAAAATGTATCCAAGCATGGGTCCCTAAGACTACCTTGATTTCAAACTTAGGATCAAACCAGTACTGGGTTCCCAAGGACCAAATCCACTATGTGGAGAGACCGAATCGATTCAACGGTCCAGGGGTAGCTAGTACGAAATTTGTTTGTGTTTTAACTTAGAAATTGCATGCTTAGGTTTTTATTTAGTTTGATTTTTTTTTTGAATGGTTAGATAGGACTATAACTCGTCAACACTTGATAACATAGTACCAGGATGCGGCGAGATGATAGTACTCTAGGAAAACAAAGTCTCGTGTATTCGAGCTAGATAAGGTGTATCTAGTTCGGTTCACTTGACCGAGTGGAACTAGCTGAAGCTACCTCGCCGTATCCTAGACTAGTTAGACCAGGAAGTGGTCGTAGGTGAGTCAAGTTACTATTTTCTTGAAAATAGCTTTGTCTAAGGAAGTGGTCGTTGTTCCGATCAAAGAAGGCCTCTGTGCCTCACCACGACCTGGAAGCCATGATCTTGAAAAAGTGACTTGATAAGCCTAAGGTCAAATCTGAATCTAACACAAGGTTGACAAGTGTTTAAGTCATTAAATTTAAATCAAGTAAAATTGGAAGTCATCTCACAAGAACATATAAGGTTAACGTGTTTGATCATGTAGACATGGGTGAGATGATTTAGGTTAATAATTTTCAACCAATCTTTAATAAATCCAATATCCGATCCAACTACCTTGCGTGTAGGATCAATGGATGTTGGACAGTGGTTGCTCCCGACACATGACCGGGGATCAACTCAAGTTTTTGAAGCTTCGATTCAAACGACAAGGATCGGTAGCCTTCGGAAATAACGGCAAGCTCAAAATCATCGGATCAGGTGATATTGAGCTTAACTCAAATTTTGTTATTCAAAACATTTTATTAGTAGAAAAATTTCAATATAATCTAGTTAGTGTAAGCCAATTGTGTGATAATAACTATAAGGTCATATTTCTAGAAAATGAATGCGTAATTAATACAAACGAAACCTCTAAAACAATTCTTAAGGGAACTAGAAATAACAACATTTACACTATTAACTTAACTAACTCCTCAACTAAGTGTCTTATGACACGGCAAGAGGAATCATGGTTGTGGCACCGACAACTCGGTCACTCACACCCAAGACTCATCCACAAGATGAGTCAGAGTGACTTAGTCAGAGGTTTGCCTAACCTCAATAACTTGGATAATAAAATATGTAATGCTTGTCAACAAGGTAAACAATCTAGGACACAACATCAACTAACTAATCAAGAACTAACCAAAAGTGTGCTTGAGCTCCTACACATGGATTTATTTGATTCACACGGAGCTAAGTCACTTAATGGAAGTAAATTCTGTTTAGTCATTATTGATGACTACTCTAGATTTACTTGGGTTAGGTTCATCAAACACAAAAGTGATACCCTAGATCAATTAATCAACCTATTTAAGTTAATAGAAAATCAACAAAACATTAAAATCAAAAGACTTAGGACTGATCATGGTGGTGAATTCGAAAACCATAGGTTTACAGAATTCTGTAACCTAAATGGATACCACCATGAGTTCTCTTGTCCTAAAACTCCACAACAAAATGGCCTAGTAGAACGCAAAAATAGAACCCTACAAGAAGCCGCTAGGACAATGTTAAATGAGTATAACCTACCCGATAGGTTTTGGGCGGAAGCCGTGAGTACGGCATGCTATGTCCAAAATAGGATCCTTATGGTAAAGAGGCACCTTAAGACCTCATACGAGATTTATCACGATAAAATACCTAACATCAAGTACTTTAGGGTATTTGGGTGTAAGGTACATATCCTAAACACTAAGGATTACCTAGGGAAATTTACATCCAAAACCACGATCGGAATCTTTCTAGGATACTCGACTACAAGCAGAGCTTATAGAGTATATAACCACGACACCCTTAGGGTTGAGGAGACTATCAATGTAGTGTTTGATGAAGGACACGAACCTACAAAACCCCCGGCAACCCCAATTAGCGAGCCGACTCATACTAGACCTAACTCTGATCCGTAGATTAGGTCTAGTGTTAATCCTAACCTAAGTCAACCAAGTCACTCTATCGACCAAGTGATAGATGACTCCAACCAAACTAGAACTCAAACGAGTCATCCTATGGATCAAGTTGTAGACTCAAACCCAAATCCAACTAGGACTCAAACGAATCATCCTATTGACCAAGTGATAGGTGATCCAAGTCTAGGAGTTCAAACTAGAGCCTCATACAGAAACCTTGGTCAAATATCTTTGATTTCTAAAATTGAACCCAAAACTATTGACCAAGCTCTTCTTGATCCCGATTGGATTATTGCAATGCAAGAAGAGTTGGCTCAATTCACTAGGAATGAAGTATGGGAATTAGTACCACCACCTAAAGATAAAACAATCATTGGAACAAGGTGGGTGTTTAGAAATAAAATTGATGATAGAGGTGAAGTAGTTAGAAATAAAGCTAGACTAGTTGTTAAAGGGTTTAGTCAAGTCGAAGGTTTAGATTACGACGAGACCTATGCCCCAGTAGCTAGATTAGAGTCCATTCGAATGCTATTAGTATATGCAGTACATCGAGGATTTAAGTTGTTTCAAATGGATGTGAAATCTGCATTCTTAAATGGATACATTAAAGAAGAAGTTTATGTTAGTCAACCCCCCGGTTTCGAAAGTTTAGACAAACCCGATCATGTCCTTAGGTTAAAGAAAGCTCTTTATGGACTTAAACAAGCTCCTCGAGCTTGGTACGAGAGACTTTCGATTTATCTTAAGTCCAAAGGTTTTAACCAAGGTGTAGTTGACCCAACAATTTTCGTAAAAACCTTAGGTAAAGACATATTCATAGCCCAAATCTACGTAGATGATATTATTTTCGGAACCACCAACTCAATCCTACTAAATGAGTTCATTTCACTTATGGAAAGTGAATTTGAAATGAATTTAGTAGGCGAGTTAAACTTCTTCTTAGGTCTACAAATTAAACAAACTAAGGATGGAATATACCTATATCAACGCAAATATACTAGGGAATTAATTAAATGCTTTGGAATGCAAGATGCTAAAATTATTAATACCCCAATGGCAACTAATGTTAATATAGAAGAAGATGTAATCAGAAACCAAATTGATTTAAAATACTATAGGAGCGTAATAGGGAGTATCCTTTACTTAACTGCAAGCCGACCTGATATCTTATTTGCAGTAAGTATGTGCGCAAGGTTTCAAACCTATGCCAAGGAGTCTCACCTAACTCTAGTCAAGCGTATCCTTAGATATCTAAAGGGTAAACTTAATGTCGGTATTTGGTACCCTAGATCTACCGAGTTTGAACTAACCAGCTACTCCGATTCAGACTATGTCGGTAGTAAGCTCGATAGAAAGAGTACGAGTGGTTGTTGTCAACTTCTCGGCTCGAGTCTAGTGAGTTGGTGCAGTAGGAAGCAACACTGTGTTGCCTTATCTACCACCGAAGCCGAATACATCGCGATGGGTGAGTGTGTCACTCAGCTTCTTTGGATGAAGCACACTCTCTGCGACTTTAAGTTAGACTTTACGAATACTAAACTTCACGTAGATAACATTAGTTCAATTAATCTAACAAAGAATCCGAAATGTCACTCTAGGACCAAACATATAGAGGTCAAACACCATTTCATTCGAGAACATGTGGCCAACGGAGCCATACAACTCGAATACGTCGAATCAAAGTCTAACTTAGCAGACCTATTTACTAAACCCCTACCCGAAGCCGAATTTAGTCTATTAAGATGAAAATTGGGCATGTGCGTAGTAGAATAGGAACTTGCAAATTATATTTTCTCACAACTATTTCTTAATTTTCATTTTTTATGGAACTAGCATAGGACATACCTTAGATATCATGCACCTATAGATTTAAGGAGCCAATACATCTCACAACACATAGGACTAATGTGTTTGTGTACTTAGCCACGTAGATGGGCGTGAGATGTTAGGACCTTACTCCTGGTTCCAGATGTAGAGCTAGTGCATCGCCATGAACCACGGAGTATAATGATACATACTAACCGACTCTGACCAGGACTGGTTAATCTTTCATATCAATAAAGCCAAATATGAGTCGAACATTTTATAGATGAACTTATTTCAGTATATTATTTTCAAAATAATATGGAACATGCTTGGACTTTAAAATTAATACTTATTTTTTATTCCACACACACCCTCACTCTTTTCGATATATGGCAAAAGGGGGAGAAAAAGGCCAAAGTTAAGGGATCAATTTTTTTTATGGCCAAGACTTACTTAACTTTAAGTTAACAAAACAAGTTAGGAGAATTCTTAACTTAAACACACTTAGTTAACTTGTTCATGTTAACAAAACGGAAAGGTTTACTTAACTTTAAGTTAACTTGTTAACAAAACGGAAGTAAAGGCCAAGGTTAAGAAATCAGTTTTTTGATTTCTTAACTTAAAACTTATTTTAAACATTATGGCCAATATTAAGTAATTGCGGTTACTTAATTCTTTTGTTTAGTAGCAAACATCAAGGGGGAGAGTTAAAACTCTTTCTCAAGTACTCACCCTCGGTCAAGGGGGAGGATTCCTCAAGGGGGAGCACTTGAAAAAAAGGTTTTATATACTCCTGCTCATTCATGCATATCTCTTACTCATTTTGCTTAATGCACTTAAGTTATTTTTCTTAACTTTGTATGTGGGTTTGCTATAAATCAAAAAGGGGGAGATTGTTGGTGCAGTAGGCACCTAAGTCGAACCTGAGTTTTGATTATAGCAAACGATACAAAGTTAAGCTCATGTCGTTATCTCACGAGCTGAATCGAGTGTGCAAAAAATTGCTATAGCTAGAGCTGAAGGCTAGTGACACCCGAAGGAAGCCGCGGTGGTCGGGCGACACTCGGGTGACTTCGGAGGGAGCCGAAGGAATCGGGTGGAAGGTCGGAAGCGAAAGCTACACAGTAAGTATCGAGGTAAGCTCGTATGTGTGTGAGCGTAAGTGAGGTTGTATCCTCTTTACGGGGATGATCTTAAGCGTAGATCCGACCAAAGACATCCTATAGATGGTATAGGTCAAGATCGGACGATCGACGACTATCGAAATTATGTTTTTGTTGAGCTAACTTTGACTTGCAGCAAGCATCAGTCGACTGCCAGCTTGGAGGACTCGACTGCCGTCAATCAGTCGACTGTCGGAGGTTAGCACTGTTGGTGCAACAATGCTCCAAGCATTTATATATGTTTTGATGTTTGGATAATCATCTAAGTTAGGCAATGATTTGTGATCTAATTGTAAATATGTTTAAGTGACAGGGAAATCCAAGGATGAAGCCTTGGTAAAAGAGAAGTCCAAGTATGATCTTGGCAAGTAAAGTCCAAGGGATGGACTTGGCAGCATAAGACCAAGCTTGTAGTCTTGGCAGCGTAAAGTCCAAAGTGAACCTTGGCAAAGGAAGACCAAGTATGATCTTGGCAAGGAAAGTCCAAGGGATGGACTTGGCAGCGTAAGACCAAGCTTGTAGTCTTGGCAGCATAAAGTCCAAGTGAACCTTGGCAAAGGAAGTCCAAAGTAAGGTCTTGGCAGCATAAGTCCAAGCTTGGAGTCTTGGCGGCATAAAGTCCAAGCATTTGGCAACCCAAGACATGACGAGGCCGAAGGAAACTCTTGAAGGCAGGCGCAAGGCTGAAGGAAGAGTTAGAAGGTCAAGTTTAGGTCTAGGGTGTAAAATCAAGTGTAAATTACTCACACTTGATAGTATCGATCGATACAATGTATCACCGATAAGGTGCTGATGAGTCGTTGAAACTCGACCATCACGATCGCTGATAATAGCAATGATCGCTTCGACAATAGCAATGATCGATGTTACCATCACGATCGCTAACAAAGGGCGCTTGATCGATCAACGCAAAAATGAGCATGAATGTAGTCGATTTAGATCGCGCTCGCGATCACTGATCGATCTCTCCATCACGATCGATGGAGGATCACCGATCGATCACTTGGCCGTTGGAAATTGCGGCTACGAATCTCCGCGGAGATCTCGGTTGGCCGGTTCAGTCACGCAATGATCGATGGTAAGCATCAGTCGACTGATCGAGGCCCAACGGGAAAATAACCCCTCTTTTATAAAAAGGGGCCTTGAGGAGCTTGGTGAAGCTAGTGCTCTCATTCCTAACTACACCCTCGTGCTCACCAAGCTTTCCCAAGTGTTTTAGCAATTCAAAACCTCCTCTTCTCTAGTTCTTAATCATCCATCATTGTAAAGAAGAGGAGAGCATTGTAAGAAAGGTTTCTCCACCTTGGTTCATCCAAAGGAGAATATAGTGAAGCTTGGCTAGGACTAATCCACCTTACGAATTGCCGTGGAGTAGGAGCGTCATCTCCGAACCACGTACATCGGGTGTTAGCGTTGGTTTCTTATTTCTTATTCGTATTCGTTTTCGTATTTGTATTGCTTCCGCTAACTTGCTTGTAGAAAAGAAGAAAGGCTAATCACCCCCCTCTAGCCATTACAAAAGTCCTAATAAGTGGTATCAGAGCCCGGATAGCTTGGAAGATCTCACCATCAACCAAGGCATCAATGGCTCTTCAAGAGGGATATAGCACCGCCAAGCCACCACTCTTCGATGGGAGTCATTTTGCATATTGGAAAGGTAGGATGAAATATTATCTTATAAGTAACATTGAAATTTGGCATAGTATTGTAGATAGCTTCGAGGAACCAGTGGATGAACATGGAAACCCTATTCCGTGCACGGATTGGACAAGGAAAATAAATAAGAAATTTGAATCAAATGCAAAGGCGGTACTCACCATTCAATGTGGCATTACCATAGAGCAACTCAACAAGGTGGGGCCTTTCGAATCCGCCAAGGAATTATGGAAAAAGCTCATTGAGCTAAATGAAGGATCCAAGGAGTCAAAGAGGGCCAAGAAGGACTTACTAATTGGACAACTTCAAGCCTTCCAAATGAAGATTCATGAAACCGTAAGCCAAATGCATGGAAGGTTCAAGGAGATTGTGAACGGACTCTATATCATAGGTGAGCGAGTTGACAACCAGGACTTGGTAAGGTATATACTTCAAGCATTTCCTAGAAACTCTTTATGGACTTCTATAGTTGATGCCATTAAGGTAACTAGGGATCTTTCTCAAATTAAAATTGATGAATTATTTTGTGAGTTTGAATTACATGAGCAAACTAACATGTCCTCTAAGGAAAAAGGTTTAGCTCTATTTGTTGAAAAGAAGGAAAAGAAGAAGAAGGAAAGAAAAGAAGTATCATCATCATCCGAATCGGAGCATAACTCAAGTAGTGATGAAGACTCATCTAGTGAGATGGCCAATTTTGTCAAGAAGCTCTATAGGAAATCAAAGGAGTTCAAAAGTAGAGAAGCAAGGAAGGGGTCTCATTCTTCAAAAGGTAAGTTTAGTGGTAATTCAAGTTTCAATAACAATGTGATTTGCCATGCTTGCAACAAGAAGGGGCACATAAAGCCGAATTGCCCGGAGCTAAAGAAGAAGGAGGAAAAAGAAAAGAAAAAGAAGGAGAAGAAAAAGAAGGAGGCCATGGTGGCTCAAACCACATGGGACACACCAAGTGTTGAAGACTCCTCCTCCGATGATGAGCTTTGCCACATCACACGCCATGTGGCACTCATGGCACTAGGAGATGATTCCGGCACATCAAGCCAAGAAGACTCCTCAAGTGATGAATCGTCATCTAGTGACGATGAGGTAATAAACTCTCCCAAAGTTAAGCTTCTTTATAAATCAATTGTCTATCTTAAAGAAGCTCTAGATAAGTCTAAATCTAAGGTTAAGAGCATGAAGGTAGAGCTAAAGGCTATTAGGAATGAAAAACCTTCACATGTTGATTCTTGCATGCTTAAGGAAGAAAATGACAAACTTAAGGATGAGGTTAGTGAATTAAAAGCATGTTTAGAGAAATTCTCAAATGGCTCAAAATATCTTGATATGATTCTTAGTAGACAAAGAGTCATTTACAACAAGGCCGGTTTAGGATATAAGCCAAAAGAAAAAGAAGTTGCTTATGTTTCATTGATTAATAGAAAAGCAACCATTAAGGGTAAGGTTAAGAAAGCATGGGTACCTAAGAAGCTTTTACTTAATGTTACCGGTCCAAATGTTTGGGTACCAAAAGCTTGTGTTTTTCATGTGATTTAGGTAGGAGAGCAAGGTATGTGGATTGTGGATAGTGTTGGGGATATTTGGAACGGCTAGAGGGGGGGTGAATAGCGTTGACCATACGTAGATGGAAATCGTTCGCGTGCTTGTCTACAATTTCGTTAGCGCAGCGGAATATAGAAATAAAAGCAATAACGAAATACAACAATCACGAACACAAGCACAACACGAGATATAACGTGGTTTGGAACCGAAACGGTTCCTACTCCACGGATTGAGCTCTAACGAGCTCTAGCGATGCCAATGCAATCACTAATCAATAAACTCCTTCTCGACAACAAGTCGGAGGCGGAGAAACCTCGTACAAACGTTTACAACAATAAACGAAAGAAATACAAGCAAATACAAAAGAAATGTAAAGAACACTTTACAAACTAGGGTTTTGAGCGCTTGCTTGTTGGTTGCTTGGATGAGCTTGAAGGACCCTAAAATGCACCTGCAAATCGCCTTCAAATCGCCTCACCAAAGCTCCCAAAAATCTGATGCCGCAATCTCCATGAATACCTTCCTTTATCCTCAAGGTCGGCTCGATTTCCGCCTATCACGATCGCTATAAGTCCTCAATGATCGATGCCATCGCTGTCGGGAGATAACGGCCAATCCACGCTGGACAAGTTCCAACGGACTCTTGGCGGGCCGATCGCCAACATTGTCGGGCCGATCGCTAACCGCAGTCGATCGCCTACCACCTACGGAGCATTCTGCGGCTCGGCCAACTAGCAATGATCGCTGAATTTTGGCAATGATCGTCAGACATCGGGCCTGATCCGTCGAATGAGCATGACCGATCGCAGATTAGTTCCACTTAAACGGGCAAATAACTTGAGTCGACTCACGGCAATGAACCGCCATAATGTCGGGCCGACTACCAACCTCAAGGATGAGGTTTTAACCCAAGTATGGTGCCCCCATACTTGCTAGACCACCCTTAGCCTAGACCTAAGCCTTCTAGCCACCTCCATCAGCCTCACGCCTCTCGGATCCCTCCAAGTCATCCATGACTTGTTCATCCATCGCGCTAGCCTCCAGGTGCTTCCCTCGGCTATGTCATGTTAACGGTGTCTACACCGCCAAGGCACATTGGACTTACGCCGCCAAGACTCCGCTTGGACTTTACGCCGCCAACCATTGGACTTATGCTGCCAAGACTCCCGCTTGGACTTTACGCTGCCAATATCAAACCCTTGGACTTCTCAAATGCCAAGACTCAAGCTTGGACTTTCCCTTGCCAACCCATGTTGGACTTTCCATGCCAAGACCATGCTTGGACTTTCCTTGCCAACCCATGTTGGACTTTTCATGCCAAGACCATGCTTGGACTTTCCTTGCCAACCCATGTTGGACTTTACATGCCAAGACCCATGCTTGGACTTTCCGTTTGCCAAGACCCATGCTTGGACTTCTCATTTGCCAAGACCCATGCTTGGACTTCTCATGCCAAGTACTCAAGACTTGGACTTTCCCAAATGCCAAGTACCCATGACTTGGACTTTCCATGCGCCAAGTGTCCCACTTGGACTTTTCATGCCAAGTACTCAAGACGTGGACTTTACCTTGCCAAGACCCATGCTTGGACTTTTCATGTGCCAAGTGTCCCACTTGGACTTTTCATGCCAAGTACTCAAGACTTGGACTTTACCAAATGCCAAGTGTTCCACTTGGACTTTCCCATGACAATTACATTGTCATATGTTTTTGTCGAAACATCAAAACATCACTCGAGTCAAACTCGAGTCCTGGTCAATCGTGACCTGGGCCGATTGCACCAACAGATAGCGGTTGCTCAACACATATGACCGGGGATGTGAGCAAGTTCTCCACAATTAAGTATGTGAAGAAAAAAGCGGTGTCTTTTGGAAATAGTGGAAAACTCAAAATATTAGGTAGAGGTACAATTGAGGTATCCCCCAAAATTGTTATTCACAAAGTCTTGCTAGTTGAAAATATGAAATTTAATTTATTAAGTGTTAGCCAACTTTGTGATGCAAACTATCATGTCTCCTTTGAATCCTCTAAATGCATGATTAGACACAAGGAATTAAATGATTGTATGTTAGTTGGATATAGGAAGTCAAATATCTATTATGTTGATCTTTCATATGCTTCTAACATTTCTACTAAGTGTCTTGTTGCAAAAGTGGAAGAAAGTTGGCTATGGCATAGGAGATTGGGGCACATCAACATGAAAAACATAGCCAAGGTAGTCAAGATGGAGTTGGTCAAAGGGCTACCAAAGATCAAGTATGTCAAGAACAAAATGTGTGATGCATGCCAAGAAGGAAAACAAACCAAGGCATCACACAAAGGTAAAACCCTAACTAATACCTCTTTACCATTAGAATTATTGCATCTTGACTTATTTGATTGCCATAGTACTCCATCTTTAAATGCTAACAAATATTGTTTGGTTATTGTAGATGATTTTTCTAGGTATACTTGGGTCTACTTTATGAAACATAAGGATGATACCTTAGAAATAATCATAGGATTTAGTAAAAGGGTTGAAAATGAAAAGAGTCTCAAAATCAATCGGATCCGTAGTGATCATGGTGGTGAATTTGAAAACTTAAAATTTTCACAATTTTGTTTAGAGCAAGGGTACAAGTATGAGTTCTCTTGTCCTAGAACACCTCAACAAAATGGGGTGGTGGAAAGGAGAAATCGTGCCCTACAAGAGGCGGCTAGGACTATGCTTAATGCATATTCTCTACCTAGCTACTTGTGGGTGGAAGCGGTTAATACCGCTTGCTATATCCAAAATAGGGTTCAAATCCATAGGTTTTTAGGAAAGACACCTTTTGAATCATGGAATGGGACTATTCCCACAATCCATTATTTCAAAGTCTTTGGATGTAAGGTTTATATTTTAAACACCAAAGATAACTTAGGAAAATTTGAATCGAAAGCGGATGAGGGAATCCTAGTTGGATACTCATCTACAAGTAGAGGATATAGAGTCTACAATAAGAGAACCCAAGGGATTGAGGAATCTTCTAATGTTCAATTTGATGAAACCACTAGTACCTACCCTAGAAAGTCCTCCATTGATAAGGATATTAATGACAATAATCAAGACATTACCCAAAAACTTCAAAAGTTGACCATTAGGGGTAATGATCAAGGGGGAGGAAGAGGAGATTCCGATGATGAAAGAAGGATGGAAGATAACAATGATCAATTTGAAACCCCTTCTAAAACTCTAAGAATTCATCAAGATCATCCACTTGACCAAGTATTAGGAGATCTATCTCAAGGAGTAAGAACTAGGTCATTTCATAGACCTCCCACTAGTCAAGTAGCTCTCATTTCACAAATTGAGCCCAAATCGATCAATGATGCATTACATGATCCGGATTGGATTTTGGCAATGCAAGATGAATTGGCTCAATTTGAGAGGGGTCAAGTATGAGAGTTAGTACCTAGACCAAATGATAGCACCATAATTACTACAAGATGGGTCTTTAGGAATAAGCTAGATGACCAAGGAAATATCACTAGAAATAAGGCTAGGTTGGTTGCTAGGGGATTTAATCAAGTTGAGGGGCTTGACTATGATGAGACTTATGCCCCGGTTGCTAGGTTAGAATCTATTAGAATTCTCTTAGGGTATGCTTCCTATATGGGATTTAAACTTTACCAAATGGATGTTAAATCGGCATTCTTAAATGGTTATATTAAGGAGGAAGTATATGTAGAGCAACCACCCGGATTTGAGAACATGGATTATCCAAACCATGTATGTAAGCTTAGGAAAGCATTATATGGGTTAAAACAAGCTCCTCGGGCATGGTATGAAAGATTGTCATCTTTCTTAATTTCTAAGGATTTTAGAAGAGGCCAAGTAGATCAAACCTTGTTTATAAAGTCAACATTAAAGGATATATTCATAGCCCAAGTATATGTTGATGACATCATTTTTGGATCAACAAATGATGATCTTCTTCAAGACTTTATAAAAAATATGGAAAATGAATTTAAAATGAGTTTAGTTGG
Organism: Wurfbainia villosa; assembly: GCA_025175895.1. Taxonomy (NCBI): domain Eukaryota; kingdom Viridiplantae; phylum Streptophyta; class Magnoliopsida; order Zingiberales; family Zingiberaceae; genus Wurfbainia; species Wurfbainia villosa. The sequence continues at coordinate 41,491,728 of CM045998.1, read as the reverse complement.
AGAGCTTACCTTTTTCCTAGGTTTACAAGTCAAACAAACCAATGAAGGGATTCACATTTATCAAACCAAATATGCAAATGAAATGATCAAGAAATTTGGTTTGGAGAATGCCAAAATTGTAACCACTCCTATGGCCACTAGCACTAGAATAGATAGTGATCATGAAGGTAAATCAATTGATCTTAAACTTTATACAAGTATGATTGGTAGCCTACTATACCTAACCGCTAGTAGACCCGATATCTTATTTGCGGTAGGTATGTGTGCAAGATACCAATCTTGTGCCAAAGAATCACATTTAGTAGCCGTTAAGAGAATTTTAAGATATGTTAAAGGCACCCTAAATGTAGGACTTTGGTATCCTAGGACTAGGTCATTTGAATTGCTTGGCTATACCGATTCCGATTATGCCGGGTGCAAATTGGATAGGAAGAGTACTAGTGGTGGATGCCAATTTCTTGGGTCCTCCCTAGTTAGTTGGAGTAGTAGGAAGCAACATTGTGTTGCTTTATCAACCACCGAAGCCAAATATGTGGCTATGGGTGGTTGTGTAGCTCAACTACTTTGGATGAGACATACTCTTGTGGACTATGAGCTACACTACTCTAACATTAAAGTTTATTGTGACAATGTAAGTACCATCAACTTAACTAAAAATCCGGTACATCATTCTAGGACCAAGCACATTGAAGTGAAACATCACTTCATAAGAGATCATGTGGCAAGAGGGGATATTGAACTTAATTATGTAGAATCTAAGTCCAACCTTGCCGATATCTTCACCAAAGCTCTTCCCGAAACCGAATTTTCATCATTAAGGAGAGAGCTTGGTATGTGCTTTGTAGAGTAAAATTCTAGGTTTGCATGATACCATGTTAAGCGTTATACCTTTGATACATCTCACAAAAGCCTTAAGAAACCTTGATTTTTGTATTGAGACACTTAGAAATATGTGAGATGATAGGGAAGGTGTACTTGGCTCATCATGCTTGTTATGATGCATTACTATGAGCCAATGACACACCTAGAGACATAAATACCTTATGGACCAATCATTGGGAAGGCTTGTATTCAAGTAATGGATACATATCTCTAAGAACATGGTTGGAAATTCCAAATAATATACATTTTAAACTATGTTCATTATATTTTGAAAAACAGTTTTCAAGTGGAACACAAAAGTGATACAAAGTTTGAAAAATCTTTAGAACTTTTGTAAGTTTCTAAATTTGTATCAATCTTTAAATCTGGAAAACATATATTTTTCAAACTATTTTTCCTTAATAAAGTATGATCTCAGAAATGTGTACACAAAATTTCATGATTTTTCTAGGTTTCTAGAATTTCTAATGCATTTCTGAAGTTGGGCTGAAAAGGCTGAAATTTCGATTTGGTAGCGATCAGTTGAAACTCGATCGAAAATGATACACTGTATTTTCTGATAACCAGCTCCATCTTCTGATATTTAATGTATTTTTGATGTCCTAAAACTATAGTATGATAATATTACGTATACACAAAGTTTAGGACTGTTTAATGCAGTGTTTTAGGGGGAGTTTCATAAATTATATCTTTTTCATCCCCAAAATCCATTGTTGGTGCAAAGTTAGGACTTAATTTTTGAATTTTTGTTATGCTTTGCTTCAAATATTGTTTACACATTATAAAGCATATCTTGGATTAAGGGGGAGCTTAATTTCAATCTTATACCTTAGTCCAAGATCCAACACATGAATTCTTTTATGTTTGAATCCTTCTCTTTTTGATGTATGTCAAAGGGGGAGAAGGAGTGTTTTAAGTTATAATTCATATTATGTGCGTACTTTTAAAGACCTAACTTAAATGATTGTCAAACATCAAAAAGGGGGAGATTGTTGGTGCAATAATGCTCCAAGCATTTATATATGTTTTGATGTTTGGATAATCATCTAAGTTAGGCAATGATTTGTGATCTAATTGCAAATATGTTTAAGTGACAGGGAAATCCAAGAATGAAGCCTTGGTAAAAGAGAAGTCCAAGTATGATCTTGGCAAGTAAAGTCCAAGGGATGGACTTGGCAACATAAGACCAAGCTTGTAGTCTTGGCAGCATAAAGTCCAAAGTGAACCTTGGCAAAGGAAGACCAAGTATGATCTTGGCAAGGAAAGTCCAAGGGATAGACTTGGTAGTGTAAGACCAAGCTTGTAGTCTTGGCAGCATAAAGTCTAAGTGAACCTTGGCAAAGGAAGTCCAAAGTAAGGTCTTGGCAGCATAAGTCCAAGCTTGGAGTCTTGGCGGCATAAAGTCCAAGCATTTGGCAACCCAAGACATGACGAGGCCGAAGGAAACTCTTGAAGGCAGGCGCAAGGCTGAAGGAAGAGTTAGAAGGTCAAGTTTAGGTCTAGGGTGTAAAATCAAGTGTAAATTACTCACACTTGATAAGTATCAGTCGACTGGTCAGGTGCTCGGATGAGTCAGGTTGAAACCCTGACCATCAGTCGACTGCTTTGACAATGGCAGTCGACTGATCAATGCAAAAATGAGCACAGAATGTAGTCGCACTCGACTGCGGCCTGCGATCACTCGACTGATCACTCCATCAGTCGACTGATGGAGGGGATCAGTCGACTGATCACTTGGCCATAGGAAATTGCGGCTACGAATCTCCACGGAGATCTCAGTTCAGAAGCCGTTGGGTTCGGCGGCAGTCGACTGATGGTAAGCATTAGTCGACTGATTGAGGCCCAACGAGAAAAACATCCCCTCTTTTATAAAAAGGTGCCTTGAGGAGCTTGGTGAAGCTAGTGCTCTCATTCCTAACTACACCCTCGTGCTCACCAAGCTTTCCCAAGTGTTTTAGCAATTCAAAACCTTCTCTTCTCTAGTTCTTAATCATCCATCATTGTAAAGAAGAGGAGAGCATTGTAAGAAAGGTTTCTCCACCTTGGTTCATCCAAAGGAGAATATAGTGAAGCTTGGCTAGGACTAATCCACCTTACGGATTGCCGTGGAGTAGGAGCGTCATCTCCGAACCACGTACATCGGGTGTTAGCATTGGTTTCTTATTTCTTATACGTATTCGTTTTCGTATTTGTATTGCTTCCGCTAACTTGTTTGTAGAAAAGAAGAAAGGCTAATCACCCCCCTCTAGCCATTACAAAGGTCCTAACAAGCACTCGACTGATGCTGCCATCAGTCGACTGATGATGGCCATCAATCGACTGATGGTCAAAGGATCAGCTTCGAGGAGTCAAGGCTTATCACCAAATTTCAAGGGGAGTGGTGCTCAAATATGATTGGCTAGGGTTCCTCTCGAAAAGGGGCTCAAAGGCTATAAAAGGAGGTCCTAACCTAGGGTTTCTTCATCAATTCTAAGTGCTCAAAAGCCTTCGCAACACTGCGACTCTACAACAATGAAGTGCTGCCAACAACCCTAGCTTAAGCTCTCTTTTTTTCTAGTTGTTGGTATAATCTTACTTTGTTATTGCTTTCAATATTGCAATTCTTTTTAATCAAGGTTTTCTATCATTGCATTTTATTTAAATAGAAGAGAGGGTTTGTCTCTCTATCTTTTTGCTTCGAAGGTTTTTGTAATCGTCAAACTCCTACCTCCAACGAGGAAGAGTGTTTTAGTGAATTGCCCTCCGTACACGGTCTAGGATCGTTAGGGCCTTGGAGTAGTAGCCGAAGGCTACGAACCAAGTAAAAAAATATCTTGTCTCTTTTTGTTTCATTTATCTTTCCACTGCACTTAATTGTTTTGATACGAACTCGAAAAGAAAAAAAAGGTTTTTCGCTATTCACCCCCCCCCCTCTAGCGAACCGCTTCGATCCAACACGATGTTAGCCTCTGTGGGTACTCTACAAATCTTCACATCTCCTCTATCGATAATCTCTCGAATGAGATGGAAGCGTCATAGTATGTGTTTGGTCCGCTGATATGAGCGAGGTTCCTTAGCCTGTGCAATCGCTCCATTGTTGTCACAATAGAGCTCTATGGGATCTGCTATGCTAGGAACCACCCCAAGCTCAGTAATGAACTTGCGGATCCAAATTGCATCCTTTGCTGCCTCAGATGCAGCGATATACTCGGCTTCTATTGTAGAATCAGTAACTGTGTCCTGCTTCGAATTCTTTCAGCTCACAGCGTCACCATTCAAGCAAAACACGAACCCTGACTGCGATCTATAATCATCCTGGTCAGTTTGGAAGCTGGCATCGTTGTAACCCTTTACAGCTAGCTCCTCATCGCCTCCAAATATCAAGAAATATTCTTTAGTCCTTCTCAAGTACTTAAGAATATTCTTGACTGCTATCCAGTGACGCTCACCTGGATCTGACTGGTATCTACTCGTCATGCTCAAAGCATACGAGACATCAGGACGAGTACATAGCATGGCATACATGATAGATCCTATAGCAGATGCGTAAGGGATCTTATCCATGCGGTCTCTCTCCTCTCTAGAAGAGGGACTTTGAGTCTTCGAAAGACTCACACCATGTGACATCGGCAGAAGTCCCTTCTTGGAATTCTGCATGGCAAACCGTAGTAATACCGTGTCAATGTATGTACTCTGACTTAGGCCAAACAATCTCTTAGATCTATCTCTATAGATCTTAATGCCTAGAATACAGGCTGCTTCACCTAAGTCCTTCATTGAGAAGCACATCCCCAGCCAAGTCTTCACAAACTGTAGCGAAGGGATGTCATTCTCAATGAATAGTATATCATCCACATACAATACAAGGAAGACAACTGTGTTCCCATTAACCCTCTTGTAGACACAGGGTTTATCTTCATTCTTGATGAAACCAAACTGTTTGATCACATCATCGAATCAAAGATTCCAGCTCCGAGAAGCTTGCTTTAGCCTATAAATGGACCTTTGCAGCTTGCATACTTTCCCAGTATGCTGTGGAACTACAAAATCCTCAGGTTGTGTCATGTACACATCCTCGAGAAAAGTCCATACTTGGTTGGTGTACATGGACTTCATCTCAGATCTCATGGCCTCTAGCCATTTCTCAGAGTCTGGGCTCATCATAGCTTCCTGATAGGAGGTAGGCTCATTATCAATGAGCATAATGTCTTCATAGTCAGACAAGAGAAATGAGTATCTCTCAGGCTGACGATATACCCTATCAGACCTGCGAAGAGGTAGGTCTACCTGAACAGGTGGTTGTTCCACAACTCTTTGTGCAACAATCTCATCACCCACAACACTTTGTGGTTCCTGTTCAACCTCCATCAAGGCCTCAGTGCTATGGTCCTTCTCTTGAATTTCTTCAAGATCGAATGTACTCCCACTAGTTTTTCTAGAAACAAAATCCCTTTCTAGAAAAACCCCAGTCTTTGCCACAAACACTTTGTGCTAATTGGGAATGTAGAAGTAATATCCCTTCGTGTCCTTGGGATATCCAACAAAATAGCACTTATCGAATTTAGTCCCAGTTTGTCTGAGACTTGACGTCGAACGTAAGCCTCACAATCCCAAATTCTCATGAAAGACATCTTGGGATTTCTCCCTGTCCATATCGTATATGGTGTCTTTATCACAGCCTTGGATGGTACACGGTTAAGGGTGAAGGTTGCTGTGTCTAGAGCATATCCCCAAAAGGATATAAGAAGATCTATGTGACTCATCATAGATCGTACCATATCTAATACGGTATGATTCCTCCTTTCGGACACACTATTCCACTGTGGTGTTCCAGGAGGAGTGAGTTGGGATAGAATCCCACACTCAGCTAGATAGTCACGAAACTCATGGCTAAGGTATTCACCACCTCAATCTGATCGAAGTATCTTAATACTCTTGCCAAGATGGTTTTGTACTTCATTCTTGAATTCTTTGAACTTTTCAAAGGATTCTGATTTATGTGTCATGAGATACACATAACCATATCTATTGAAGCCATCAGTAAATGTAATGAAGTACCTGTAACTACCTCTAGCAGCAACATTGAAAGGGTCACATACATCACTATGTATAAGTCCTAACAAGTCTGTTGCTCTTTCACTGTGTCCACAAAAGGGAGTCTTGGTCATCTTGCCTAAAAGGCAAGACTCGCATGTCTCATATGATTCAAAATCAAATGAGTCTAGCAGCCCATCCTTATGGAGCGGAGATAAGCGACTCTCATTTATGTGACCTAAGCAACAATGCCAGACATAGGTTTGGTTCAACTCATTTGACTTGAACCTTTTGGTACTTATGTTATAGATAGGGCTCTCTAAGTCTAGAAAGTAGAGTCCGTTCATTAGAGGTGCACTACAATAGAACATATCATTTAAATAAACTGAACAATATTTGTTCTTTATTATAAATGTAAATCCTTTCTTGTCCAAACAAGAAACCGAAATTATGTTCTTAGTCAAAGCAGGCACATAACAACATTCATCTAATTCTAGTACAAGCCTAGAGGGCAGAGATAGATCGTAAGTTCCTACAGCAACAGCAGCAACTCTTGCTCCATTGCCTACTAGTAGGTCCACCTCGCCCTTTGTCAATGCCCTGCTATTTCTCAGCGCCTGCACATTGGTACAAATGTGAGATGCACATCCAGTATCTAATACCCATGATGAAGAAATAGATAGATTGACTTCTATAACATTTATTCATAAAGTAGAAGTCTCACTTCTCTTCTTCTTAAGATCTTCCAGGTAAGCTTTGCAGTTACGCTTCCAGTGTCCAGCTTCCTTGCAGTGGAAGCAAGCCCCTTCTTTGGCCACCCCTCCTTTGGGTTTCAGTTCTTTGCCTTTGTCCTTGGCTTGGGACTTTCCCTTACCTTTAGGCTTGCCCTTGCCTTTCTTCTTTTGCACCATCAAAATGGAGTCAGATTTTCCCTTCTTAAGGTTGAGCTCAGCAGTTCTCAACATGCTAAGCATCTTAGGCAGTGGCTTATCAATTTCATTCATATTGTAATTCATGACAAATTGATTGTAGATTTGTGGCAAAGACTGCAAGATCAAGTCAGTGGCCAGCTCTTGGCCAAGTGGGAATCCCAATCTCTATAGGTTTTCTATGTACCCAATCATCTTGAGTACATATGGACCTACGGGAGTCCCATCTTGCATTTTGGACTAAAACAATGCCTTAGAGACTTCATATCTCTCATGTCTTGCTTGTCCTTGATATAGTTGACGAAGATGTTCAACCATATCATAAGCATTCACGAACTCATGTTGCTTCTAAAGCTAAGAGTTCATGGTCATGAGCTTGAGAAATGACACATCTAATGCATCATCTTGATGCTTCTTATAAGCATCTTTGTTAGCTCGCGAGGCAGTGGCAGGAGGTGCCTCTGAATGGGCTGCTCTAGGACGTACAATTTCCTTTCTTGGGTGAGAATAATTCTCAAGTTCTTGTACCAGTCCAGAAAATTTACTTCATTGAGCTTGTCCTTCTCAAGGACAGAACGCAGGGAGAGAGTGTTCGTGTTTATCGACATAGTAATCTACAACATACACAATGCAGAAAATTAATATCATATTCCTTTTATCATTTAATTAGGACTTTAATCAAATGATGCTCCCACTAAATTATAGGAATTTTGTAGAATCGAGTTATGGATGTGGTCAAACCACATTACTAGATTCATACAAACATGCTATAATTTTTGTGGGACAAGATTCACATCATACTAAGCCTTGAGTTAGCTTTGGCTAAATCGCCCAAGACTTAGTATGATCGGTGGGTAACACATTACCGATTACATCTCTATGCAACTCTTGTTTATAGGATCAAGACCCACATTTACAAAAGACCTTGAATTAGCTTTGGCTAAATCGCCCAAGATTTAGTGTAAATGTGATCTTATCCTATCTTTCCAACGGTTGGAATATGCCTATAGTTCTACTCGATCCAATTGAGTTAACTAGTTTTACTCAATCTAATTGAGCTTACTCTAACCCAAGCCGTGATAGGCGGGACTAAGATTGTCCCTCCGCACCCTACCAAGATAATATGCATTGCTCTACTTTAGCAGATTCAACAACTACAAATGATCGAGGTAGTGATGGGTATCAAGGACTTGGTAGGCATTTTCGAGTTGATTCGATTAAGATCTAATCTAATCGTGAATGTGTATCATATACGCATCAAGGCCTTTATTATCCTATACTAGCATGCATCACATACATACAAGTATTATTCTAGCATGCATCATATACATATAAGAAAAATATCCTAGCATGCCTCATATACATACAAGCATTATTCTACTAGCATGCATCACATACATACAAGCAAAAACAAATATATATATATATATATATATATAATTAATTGTGATGTGGTCATGGCCCTACTATAATCTTCTTAAGCCAATGAGAAGATCGGACGGTCAACCTAGGTTTAGCGGCTTCTCCAAGCGCCTCCTTTGACCGCCATGTGTCGTCGGCACCCTTCTCGTAACTTCGTTTACAAGTGGACTTTCCACCGCTCCATTTTGTACATTACAAATATGAAACTCGAGTTACACTCGAGTCTAAAACTATTTACAACCAGAATTTTAAAAGAAGAGGCACGATGCACAGATCGCATACCCTATACAACATGCACAACCACAAAAACGACACACAGGCCGTATTATGAATTACAACACATTATCATCCAATCATATTGGGGTTCTTGGGTCATGACCATCACAGAATTATACATAATACTAAATTATGTATTTTACAGAAAATTTCTATAATTTTTCCTTTTTTTTTTTAATTTTATGAGTCACCTCTCCGTAACGGTCCCGCTAAGCGGTTTCTAGGCGCGATCGCGGGACAAGGCCCCTTTCGGACATAGGGGCAGCGCCCCTAATCGCAAAAATAAACTTTGCGAGTGTCCCTACTAAATCTTACAGCGACTTAAGTCGCTGTGCCAAAAACCTAAAGCAAGAACTCGCCATTTCGGAGAGTTTTTCTCGGCGGTTGAAGCCTACAAGTGTCCCAACACTTGTTGCTTCGACTCTTAGAGAAAAATACCCAAAAATTCTATAAAAATAGGAAATTTATAGAAACTAAAAAATCTGTAATTTTTATATCTAATACAAAAATTACAAATATGAAATGCATACATGCTTCGCACGTGGCTCTGATACCACTGTTGGGATTTCCGAGCTGTAAAAACCACTTTTTGCATTGCGGAAATCTCGGAAGCCCGGCCACGGATCCTTGCGAAGATATATAAAAAATAGATTACATGTATGTGTTTAAAGAAACCTAGATCTACCTTAGATCTACAAGATGAGAGCATTACTCTCGTAGCAACGCCCTTCGCTTATCCCGCTCGTCCAAATGCTTTGTCGGAAATCAAGAGTGTCAAGTGTACACTCCTCTATTGGTATCCACACGGACACATGGTGGAGAAAAACAACCTAGAGTGTGCTAGCACTCCTTGGAAGTTTCGGCCAAGATAGGATGAGGGAGAGAGCTTGAGAGGAAGAAGATCCAAGGAAGAAGAAGATGGAGTTACTCACCAAATGAATTCCCACCATGATGAACAGTGGCCGACCACTTCAATGGGTGGGGGTTACATGCATGCATGTAACTCCAAGAGCCAATGGCTCTTGGTCTCGCTCATGAGATGGCACCACATGATAAGTCCATGATGATGTGGAACATCATCATTGGCCGACCCACATGCCATGTCACCATGACATGGCAATTGGTCAAGTCAAAATTGATCATTCATCTTCCCTTTCAAGTCAAGTCAAACTTGACCTCTTATCTCCCATGGTTGATCAAATCTAACCACTTGATTCAAGTCAATTTGATTTAATGAATCTCTGATCATTAATTTAAATTGACTCAATGAATCAAATTTAAATTAGACTCATTCAACACTTGAATCAAATTGAGTCAAACTCAATTAATCTAATTTGGATTACTCTTAATCCAATTTTGGTTCATCCCATGAACCTAATCCTCATGGTTCATCATATGAAACTAATCTCCATCTAATTGCCCTTTGTGTGTGACCCTATTGGTTCTTGTAACGTTGGCAATGCTCCTAAACCAATTTAGGAATATAAGCAATGAGCGGTATCTAGCAACACATCATTGTTACCCAAGTTACAAGAATATTGAGCTTCAACATCACCTTTGTGACTACTAATTGTGACTCTCACAATATGTGACAATGTCCCTCTATCCTTGACATCTAGATTGACCAATTGAGGCATAGACCGTGTCATCCTCGGTACAATCTATATCTTGAACTCCAAGTAGACTCACTCTAATCAAATGAGCTCAATATCTCATATTGACTCATTTGGGCATGATCATGCACTTCGTGGTCTCACTCTATCAAGAATAATGATGTCACTCTCGTCATATAGAAGGGATGGATCACATCTACATCACTCACATTCCTCCGCATAATTTGCTACATACCCAATAATCGCCTTTATAGTCCACCCATTTACAGGTGACGTTTGACGACATCAAAGTATGCAACTCCTTATGTAGGGAACCATGGTGACTTCAGGTCCAAGAACTAATAGTCATACTAATAGTCACATGAGAAAGTATATGACACTCATATAACGATCCATGATACTTTCTCATGGCGGGTCATTCAGTATACATTCTCTAATGCATACCCATGTGTCAACTTGATATCTCATATCCATGACTTGTGAGATCAAGTCATCGTGTTGACTTACATGCTAGTCTCTACGCATTAACATTGTCCCTGAATGTTAATACTTGACTATGAATGATTAAGAGTAGTATTCTCTATATCATCTCATTATCGATTCAACCAATCGATTGATATAGATAAGAACCTTCTACTCAAGGACATTATTATACTTAGTTATTTGACACCAATACAAGTAAATATAATAACCATGCCTTTATAAATAGGAATATGATACAATAAAGTCCATACAACAATCATCACATGATTGGCTCTAGGGCTTTCACTAACATAATTGTGATCGGAGAAGGTCATGTCTTGCAAGCTTTGCCTCGGAGGTGCTTTCATGGAGCTCTATAAGCTTTTCCCACGTTTCCTTGGCACTAGAGCACTCTCCAATTCGATTGATCTCTTATTGAGGGAGCATATTGTATAGATGGTGCTTGGCCTTTGAATTCGCTAAGTGCTCCTCTCTTTGCTTCTTGGTCCATCTAGATTTTTCTAGCATTTTCCCTTCTTCGTCCCTAGGTATCTTGAAACCACAGCATTATATCAAAGTTCATTTCGAAGAATACCTCCATTCTCTTTTTCCACCAAGAGAAATCGCTTTCAAACTTGGGTGGATGAATGTTGGAGATGGCCATTGTCATTGATTGTTGCGGTAGTGAGTCTGGTGACAATCTCCTTACTCTGATACCACTTGTTGGAGGATCGTAGCCCGACTAAAGGGGGTGAATAGCCCAATTCATAGATGGAGATCATTTGCTTCTTAATCGTCTACAAATATTATTAGCACAGCAAAAATATAATGCTAAACAAGACAATTAAGACAAAACAAGATAAGTAAAGAAAATAAACACTAACAAGATTGTGTAATGTTGTTCACGACACTTGCCGTTAGTCCACGAATGATTCGTAAGGCGAACCACTCCCTCAATAATCCACTATTCTCTCCTTCAAGGTGGAGGTAAACCTTCTTACACAAATCACTCCCTCTTACAATAAGATTGAAATAAACACAAGAAGAGGAGTGTTAAAATATGTTGGGCACTTGGGAGAAGTTTTGGAGTTAAGCATTAGCCTCCCAAGAGCACCCAAGGCCTCTTCTTATAGGGAAGAGGTCATTCTTCCCATTGGGCAATGAGCAATCGACTGATGCAGACATCAGTTGACTGTTGCTATAACCGTTGCCTCACAATGACTTCATCCACGTTGGCATCCAACCAATGGCTTCCTAATCAATCGACTGATCATGCCAATCAGTCGATTGATCCAAGCGATCAGTCGACTTTCAAACCTTCTGTGCCCGCGACCACCTTTAGCAATCAACTGTTGTCCCTTGGCAGTCGACTGATGGTGCAGCAGTCGACTACCAAACCCTAGCAGTCGACTGTTGGGCTAGAAAGCCATCAGTCGAACACCGGTTGAGCACCAGTTGAGTGTCATCGACCCAGAGCAATCAACTATTATTTATAGCAGTCACTAGTGTCGGGTAAAACCTCAAACAAACACTTTTTTTAGCATCCGACCATCGGGTAAACCTCAACCCTAAGTTTAAGCATCCGACACTTGACTTAGTCATTCAGCCAAGTTCACCTATGAGCTATCCCGTCCCGGGTTATAATCACTCAATCTCTCATCTCCCTTGGAGTCCCTCACCGAAGCTCTCTTCGTCCGACCATGTCCCTCGGATGCACTAAGCACACGGCTTCACAATGTCATCCTTCGAGTCTCTCCCTGAAGTCTGCTTCCTTTGGCTTCACTCCAATGCTCCTCGTCCGATGGTCCCTCGGATGCACCAAGTGCACGACTTCCGCAATGTCATCCTTCACCGACTCAAAGACCCAAGCCATGAGATGGTGAACTCATTAATGCTAACATCAAGCCAATCCATGTGTGATTCACTTAAGTCCTGCATAACTTAAACATACACATCAAATCTATAACAACCTAACTTAAATCCTTTTCCACACACATCAAAACCACATCATACATGGGTTGATTGCCCTAACAGAACCTTTAAGAGGAAGGGATGAAGCGGAAAGAATATACCAGCCTCTATTTGTTCTAGGAAGAAGGCCTTGGTCCGTCTAGGAGGCAAGTGGGGGCGTTCTGTGGAGTTAGCAGCAACAAGGTGGTAGCCAGAGGGAAGTTGTAGGCGAGAAGAAAGGGTTTCGCAATGCTCATCTATCATCTTGGAGTGTGTGGAAGCAAACCAGGGACAAGGAATTGTGGAAAGGGGTTGCATTTTTTGAAGGGGTAGTATGGGGGTTGATCTTGAGGGAGTGTCTATTCAAGTTTGAAAAGGAAGGGATTGTTTTTGTATTTATAGAGGAAACAGGGGCTGGAAAGGGGGAAAATAACAACTTTTCCTGCTCAATTTTGAAAAGTGGGTTTATGGAGTTACATGTCATAAGTTTGTTAGGGTGTAATGGTGGGTAGGTAAAGAATTCAATTTTTAATATAGTCAGATTGGGGTATAACAATTTCTGTTAGAAGATGAGTGAAGGAGGCTACTGTTGAACGACGAATGAGAGGAATTGGGATGAGCAAAGGAAGTATAGAGTTGTTTCTTGGATTCTGATTTGTTATGCCTAAGTGTGTCAGTTTGTTGAATTGATGGTTTTTTGTTTGATGTATCCATACAGGTAAGGTGGAAACAAATAGTATAATTCGTATGGTTGCTACCCTAGGGGGTTATTTTTATGTTGTTGTTATTTATTACTTCTTCTTTTATATATAACACCTGATGTGCATATGCAGAATATACTTCTCTTTATACATTGGTTGAGTGTACAGATAATATGGGGAGAGCATTTTTGTTAATAAAGAGGATTAATGGACCTGTGCAGGGTAGCGTAAAATGATAGACATAGTATGAAAGGTTAAACATTCATTGCGAGTATGTTTAGAAATAGACAAGTGTAGTAAAGACAGTTTCTTAGTATTTACAAATTTCAGTTACAAGAATATAGTTACTGCTCAGAATCAGTTTTCAAGCCGGTGTTAAATGCCTCCGGAGGAAATTTCTTGTAAGTTTCTTCAATATTTAGCTTGTGGTTGGGCAGACTGGGTTTAAAGTACTTTTTCTCATCAACTGCTTGCAGTGCACCTTCGAATTCTCTTTGAAAATACATGCTGAACTTTTTGGTTGTTCCAGTGAGGATTCTGGTCTATTATGTAGCCCATCTCTCAGCCTCTATCTCTTTTAGTTGAGACAATTTTCGGTTAAGCTCATTGGCTTGGATGGTTTGCTCATGGGCAGTGTTGGCCAGCACATGGAAATGTTGCTTTAGTATGTCAAAGTAAAAAATGGAATTCATCCAGACTGGTGAGGGTTGTCTCTTTCAGGGCAGTATGTGCATCTATGATATCCTCCATAGGTTGGAATAACTCATGTGTCTAGAGGTGCGAGTTACTTTCCTTTTCTTTCCCTTTTTTAATTGCTGACTACTGGGAGGCGATGGTCTGGTTTGACTCTTCAGTGCATTCCTGTAGCCATCTGATATTGGTGTCTTTAATAGAAAGTTGTTTCTTCAGTTCTTTCTTATAATATATTATTATTTTTGTTGGAGTTGAATGCTCCACTTTATATTTTGGTGTTTAACAAAGGTTTAAGTAGTGTGAGACAACAAGTAGTGTGAGAAATCCAAGGGTGAACCTTGGTGAAAAGTCCAAGAAGGGTAATTCCTTGGCAGTTGGAAATTTCCTTGTGGAAGTGGCAAGGTGAAAAGTCTAAGAAGGGTAATTCCTTGGCAGTTGGAAAATTCGGAGTGGCAAGGAGAAAAGTCCAAGAAGGGTAATTCCTTGGCAGTTGAAAAATTTCTTGCGGGAGTGGAAAGGTGAAAAGTCCAAGAATGGCTAATGGTCAGAGTCTTGGCAAGTAAAGGGTCTCTGGGTAGAGTCTTTACTATGCGTGGTTCAGTCTTAGAGTTGACTAAACCAGTGGGTCTTAAGGATTACAATGAGTTGACACCTCAACTGTTGTCCTTACTGCACTTATCGGGCATAGAGAGTTGATGTCGACCAGTTGCAGTCGAGGCAGTGCCTCGAGTGTTCCTATGCAGAGTCGAGTAGAATCAAGCCAAGTTCGACTGGCGTTGCAGGATAAGTCGTAGTCGAGGCGGCATCTCAACTAATGTTGTGCAGAGGCAAGCCAAGCTCGATTGACATCTCGACCTCTACAGGATAAGTTACAGTCGAGGTGGTGCCTCGACTAATCCTATATAGCAGCGAACAGAGGTGAGGCGAGCTCGACTGGCGCCTCAACTAATGCAGAACAAGTTAGTGAATATTATGTTTCGACTTATGTAGTTGAGGCAGCTCCTCGACTAGTCCTGTGCAGAAGCGGGCAGAAGCGAGCCAAGCCAGACTGGCACCTCAATTGCTGCAGAACTAGTCCTGTGCAGTTGATATCTGATTGGGTGACCATGTTTTTTTATCAAGATCTCGTTCACAGGTTTGAATTGGATGAACAAAAAGAGTTTCTTGCGAAGAAAAAGAAACTATCGATCACTTGAGAAAGGAAGAGCCATATTCTTCTATTTTTTGGCTGAAACCCTAAACATTGGCTGCTAGAAAAGCTCTAATCATCTTCTTCTCAACATAAAATGTTGGTTTGTTGTTCTTCGTCTCAATGTGAACATTGGTTTGTGTGCTTCCCTCAATGTGAAAGGCTCATTGTTCTACTCTCAACGAGAATGAAGGCTATCTGAAAAATACTACTGCTCTGATTGTATTTATCATCTTTATTGTAAAGGTTTCCTCTTAATCATCGTTGTTTTTATTCGATTCAGATTCTTATACTTCATTTACATCTTTAGAATATGTAATTGTAAGAGGTTTAAGAGGTTTCTCCACCTTTAAAGTTTTCTTCAAAAAGGAGAAAAGATAGAGGTAGGCCTTGGATTAGCAGCTCTAGGAAAGAGCTGTGAACCAAGTAAAATCGGTTGCATCATTTTGTGTTGGTTGTTGTGTTTGTTTGTGCTATGTTTGTGATCGTGTTGTTGTTAGTATTTCTCCTGTGTCATTTTTTTTATAAACCAAAATTCTTCCCCCCCCCCCTCTAGCATAGTCACCAGTCCTGTCAATTTGTTCCCAATTGGCAGAAAAGGTCTCCACTTGTAGTTGCATCCATTGTATTTTTTGTTGGAATTATGTTTCTTTGGCTGCCCGATCGGGAGAGGGAGGAAAGCTAGTCTGTGTTCCCAGATTAAGTGTTGCGATTTCTTCAAGGTCAGTCTGGGTGCCTATAGTACAGGTTGAGGGGGCAAGTGGCACTATAGAAGGTGGTGGTTTTGAGTAGGAGGTGGATGGTCTGTTTGGTTGGCTTCAATATTCAAATAACCACTGTTCGAAGGACTACAATTTGGAGGTACTCTGAAAATAGGGGAAGTATTGTAAAGGAAATTGTTTATACAAGGAAATAATTAATAGGTAAGGGAACTTACTGTCCGGAGGCTTTCTTGTATTTCTTGAATAATGTAAATATCTGAAGAAGGGGGACATAAGTAGGTTGCTGTAGGGGTGAATTTGATACAGAGGGAAAATTATTAGTAGAAGGAATAGGTGGAGGGAGTATAGGAATGGGATATGATATAGGCATGACAGGAAGAGAAGAGAGAAGATGATTGGGGTAGGGTTCTAACACAACTTGTACTAATAAGTCTAAAGGGGAAGAGGTTGTAGGTTCTGAAGTTATGAGGTGAGGAGGGGATAAAGTTTTTGTTTCCTGGTGGGGAATAGGGAGATTAAGGGAAGATCATCTACATAGGAGGAAGAGGAGGGGGATGAGGAGAGTTCTATGGGCTCATGAAGGGTGTCAAGAGTTGGACTATATATAGTTGTGTATGAAGGGGGTAAAGAATTCGAGGGGGGGAATTGAAGAAGAAGGTTTTGTGAGGGGTAAAGTGACAAGAAAGGGAAAGAGATTAGGGATGGATTTTGGTAGAAAGGAGATATGGTCAGAATCTACTAAGGTGATGGTTGGTTGGTGGGGTTCAGTAATGATTGTAATGGGAGCTTCAGGGATTTCAAGGGGTACCTATGATATTGAAGTATAAGTTATTCTTTCTGTAATTGAGTCAAGGAATTGAAAGTAGTTAGTAATGGAAGAGTAATAGTTAGTTACTGAGGTGGGTGGCTCTGCGATGGAAGATGAGGTGGTTGCTATTTTGGCTCTTTTTCTTTTCTTTCTTTGTTGTTTAGCCAAAGTCCTGGCTATAGCTACATTCATCATTTCTTCTGCAAAGCAAAATTTGGATAAGCATGTTGAGGTAAATTTAGTAGGTATACAGAATTTGATATCGGTATATACAATAAAGAAGAAATTGTAACTATTTGGTACAGGGTGACAGTATCAGATTCAGTGGTTATACAGGTCAGGGAAAATCAGACATTAAGGATATGTAAGCTAAGACATTAGTATATTTTAGGTATGAAAGATGGGGGGTTGATGTATGCTTTCAGGTCTGTATAATAAATATGCATGATATGGTGATAATATACATGGCAAGAAACAAGGTGCAGTATTGATATATGTATAAAAAGGATTACAGTAATGTAACTTACCCATGGGATATGCATCTGGTGATTAATTGGGGGGCAATCCATAGTAGGATAGGATAGGTTCTTGGAGAAGTTCATTGATGCTGAAGTGTTGGTTCTTAAGTTTGGATACGATAGAAGGAAAGTTGATGGCAATTTTAACCATTTTTAGGTCAGGAAGATCTTTAAGGGTGGTTCTCCAACGGAGGGAAAATTGAAGAGGGGGATTCATAGGGAAAAAGAAATATAAGTCCTTCTAGCCCTTGTGAGAAGTAGGCATATCAGTCAGGAATTGATAAACTTGGCATGACATGAAATAAAACACACCTGAATTAGCCATTTTTAGTTGGTAAAGGCAATGGAATAGAAGAGAGATTTCCGGGAGGTCAAGGTGATGGAATACAATTATGGTGCCAACTAGGATGCGGATGGAGTTAGGAGTTAGCTAGTTGATAGGGAGGCCGTAATAGGTGAGAACGCCAAAGAGGGGCTTTGGGACAGGTAGGCGAAGGCCTCCTTCTAATTGACCTGTGAATAGGGTACTCATACTAGGTGGGGGTCGATGAGGGCATTGGCTGGGAGTGAGGATGATGGCGGTAAAGTCTTCGGGGATGTATTTGGGTTCATGGAGGAAGAACGAGTGGTTGGGGCATTGACTCCCTAAACCCTAAACCCTAAAATATATCTTAGGGTTTGCTTTACAAGCTCTCCCTACATATGATGCTTCTTCTTGCCCTTTCTTCCTCCCCCTAGGGCATTGACTCCTATAATGCCCCGGTTGTTGGCACTTGAAGCACGCCACGTGCTTCTTGCTCTTCCTAGTGGGGACACCGACATCCTTGACCTTTGGCATTGGTTGAGGCTTCTTGACTCTTTTCAGGCACTTACTCTTGTAATGCCTGGATTCCCTACACTCAAAGCATATAATATGATTTTTATTTTTAATTTGAATGCTTGAGTTACCTAGAGTGGTGGTGAGGACCTCTTGATCTTGTTCATCTTCTCGACCGGAGGTAGATGGTTCATGTTCTTTTTTTCTTCGGTATTGAGGATGATCTAATGTCCTCCCCCTCAATCCTAGAGGTGGAGGCTTCTTCCACCTCTTCTCCTTCCTCCTCGGACGTTGAACACCTTTCGACCTCTGATCCTCACTTTCTTGTGAGGATGAGCTTGCTTCTTCTTCGGGCTCTCTTTCTACTTGAGCCATGGATGGTTCTTCATGGAGCTTGGTCAATTCACTCCAAAATTCCTTTGCATCCTTATATTCACCTAACTTGGACAAAACATCATTAGGAATTAAATCACTTAACAATTTTATTACCTTCCTATTTTTCTCGAACTTTTTGAGTTGTTCCTTGGTCCATCTCTTCATCTTGAGGAATCCTCCCTTTGGCCCCTTTGGATATTCAAATCTTTCCATCAAGGCGGACCACGAACCAATCTTCAATATCCATCATCATCATGAAGTCTTCAATCCTTCCCTTCCATTGATTAAAGTCTTCTTGTCCATAGAACGCATACGGAATCGGAGTGTTGACATCCCATCCCAATCCATTGTTGGTTAGCTCCATCCCCTCTAGCACTTTGCTCCCAGTTGTTAATCCGTAGAAGAGCTCCTAGCTCTAATACCAATTGTAGGATCTTCAGTGAGCGCTAGAGGGGGGTGAATGGTGTGTCTTGATTCGCTTGACGTAATTCGTTCGTGTTCATCTACAAAGCTTGTTATGCGTAACGAAAATAATAATGCAATACAAAATGCGACAAACACAACACGAGAATATAGCGTGGTTCGAAACCTTAGGGTTCCTACTCCACGAGTTGAGCTCAAACGAGCTCTAGCGATGCAAACACCACTAATAATAAAAAACACTCCTTCTCGAAAATAAATCGGATGCGGAGAAACCTCTTACAACAGATTACAAAAGTAATACGCGATAAAACAAGAAAATACAAATGAAATACACAAAACAACGTAAAGAAAACTTTATAACTATTACTTTGGATGCTTGCTTGTTTGATTGCTTGAACCACACTTGAAGACCCTGATTTGTACCAGCAAATCGCTTCAAATCAGCCAAAAATTGCTGGCAAAAATCTCTCCGTCGAGCTCCTTTTATGCCATCGCACGACCTGGATTTCCGCCTAACAGTCGACTACCATAAGGCCTCAGTCAACTTCCAATAGTGTCGTTGTCTCACAACAGACTTAATCCATATCGGCATTCAAACCAACGGATACATTGGTAGTCGACTGCCATTAACCATCAGTCGACTGCCAACCTTATAGCCGACTGATCAGTCGACTACCGAGCATTCTGAGCACTAGCAGTCGATTGTCATCCATGGCAGTCGACTGTCCAATGCTGACAGTCGAACACCAGTTGACTCCCAACCAATCGATTGGTCATAATCCTAATCGACTGCCCAGAGTCAACTCGATTGCCAAGTGTCAAAACACTTGACCAATCAACTAGTCCAAAGTCCCAGTCAACTGATAACCTCAACCATGAGGTTTAACCCCAAGTATGATGCCCTCATACTTGCTAGACCACCCTTAGCCTAGACCTAAGCCTTCTAGCCACCTCCGTCAGCCTCACGCCTATCGGATCCCTCCAAGTCATCCATGACTTGTTCATCCATACGCTAGCCTTCAGGTGCTTCCATCGGCTATTATCATGCTAAGCTGGTCTACACCACCAAGGCACATTTGAGCTTACGCTGCCAAGACTATCGCTTGGACTTTACGCCGCCAAACCATTAAACTTATGCTGTCAAGATCTCGCTTGGACTTTACGCCGCTAATATCAACCCTTGGACTTCCCTTGCTAACCCATGTTGGACTTTCCATTTGCCAAGACTCAAGCTTTGACTTTCCCTTGCCAAGACTCATGCTTGGACTTTCCATGTCAACCCATGTTGGACTTTCCATTTACCAAGACTCAAGCTTGGACTTTCCCTTGCCAAGACCCATGCTTGGACTTCTCCATTATGGTCAACCCCGAGTCAACCATCTAGTCAACCCATTGTCAAACAATGGTCAACTCATTGTTAAACATCAATGTCAAACATCAAAACACTAACATCAAATCACTACTCGAGTCAAACCCGAGTCTGGTTAATCGTGACCTGAGCCGATTGCACCAACAAAGATGAGATGGTTACAGAGGGATTGAAGATGGCGGAGAAGGGAGCTAGGGTTTGCGATGAGAATTATAGTTGAGTGGTAAGGTACTAATGAAGGCAGGGATCTTTAAAAGGGGTTATAATGACTAAATATGGTTTGCGATAAAGGTGAAAATGAGAAGTAAGGTATTTTTTATTAGCTCTACTATTTTATTGAGAAATTTTTTCCTTGCAGAGGTATTTCAAAATTCTTTTTAAGGCATTCTTGCGCCTGGTGCAAAGTTTGGAGGTCAAATTAGTGCTCTTTTGAAAGGGGAGTAATGATTTTTTCTAAGGCATTTTTTATGTCTAATGTATGTCTTGGAAATCAAATTAATATTGTATGGAAAAGGGGTTGTCAATAATTCTAAGGCATTTTGTACCTATTACAAAGTCTAAGGGCTAATGAAGGTGTTCTTGTGAGGGTTGTCAATTTTTCTAAGGGGTTGCAAGCTATCTGATGGTATGTGGCAGCAAGTTATATGGTTTTTTCTAAGGCATTTTATGTCTGGTATAAAGCAGGATTATTTTACATTCTTATACAAAGGGCTATTGGTATTTTTGTATATATTCATATTCTCTTTGGAATTTATTTATGGCATTCATGTTAAGGGTTATTATGCTTGATTGAAATTCCTTTTTTATTATTTCAATGGTATTCTTTCTAAGGTATGGCAAGTGGGGGTCTATTTCTTTTAAGTGTTGAAAACTAACTCAGGCTCCGCGCCTACTATAACAGCATAAGGGCTAGATAGCTTTTTTCCCCCCACGGGGAAATATAACACCTCTATATGGCTATGTAAATCTTCAAGGCTCCATACCTAGTATAACAGCCTAAAGGCTAGATAGCTTTATTCCCTCACAGAGAACTATAACGCCTCTATATGACATATGTAAAATGTTCTCATGGCTCTTCTATAGAAGTCTAAGGGCTAGATAGCTATTTTCCCTCACGGGGAACTATAATGTCAGCTATAATGGGCAGGTAACATACTAACAAGGCTCAATGCCTCCATTATTTTAAGGCATAAATGCTTTCTATAGTATTTTAAGGCATTAACGTCTCCTACAGTATTCCAAGGCATAAACACCTCTTATAGCATTCTAAGGCATAAATGCCTCTTATAGAATTCTAAGGCATAAATACCTCATAACAATATTTTAAGGGATAAAATGCCTCATGAAATATTTTAGGCATAAACATCTCATACAGTGTCAAAGTTCAGTGGTTCATACAGTGTTCAAGATGCAATATGCAAGGAATAGTGCCTAGTATAATAGTATGATAGATGTGGGTATTGGAGGTTGATATGATAAGTGCTTGCACACTCATGAACACTTGTAAAACTTCACTCGAGTTCACTCTTCAATTTTACTAAAGAGGGGGAACTTATGATGGGTGTGGAGGCCTTTTTCGGCTAAGATAGAGAATTCTTTTGTTGAGAACACTTATAAAACTTCACTCGACTTCGCTCTTCATATAGTTTTACTAAAGAGGGAGAACTTATGATGGGGTCAGGATTTTCAGAGCAGTTAGAAGGTTTCTTGAGTTGCTTTTGTTTTTCCTGAGCAGTTTAGATAATTGTCGAGTAGCATATGTGATCCCCGATCTTAGGGAGGAAGTACAGTGCAGAGGGGTTCAGTGACTAAGTATCCAAATTGGCAGAGCAGTGTGTTAATTTTCAAAGCAATATGTTCAGTTTCATAGCAGTATGTGTATTTCTCGAGCAGTATGTGTAATGACCCGACCCCTATTGGCGGAATTCGGCGACCCCTATTGGTCGACGACCGTCGCCCCTGTTGGCCTGTCGTTACTCACCTGGTCTTCCCACCCCTGGAAGTGGGTTTTTGCCTTCCCCGGGATTCGAACTCTAGACCTCCAGGCTAAGTACTAAAGTTTATGAATCCTGGTAACCAAGTGATCCCACCCCTGACGATTTTTCAGGAGATAATTTAGTTGGTAGCAGTGTTGCTTAACACTATGGGAATTGGAAGAATCTAAATTCCAATTATAGGAGTTGTTGGATGGGATATTTATTTGTCCCAGTATTTTATTTCTTGAGAAGCTCTGGAATTCATTGTTCAATGAGAGATGAACCTTTGAGGTTATACATCGATTATCGATGATGAAATGCGGTAGTGGTAGAAGGAAATGAATATCCTTCATGGGGGATTGAGGATTTATTTAGATCAGCTATAGGACACCTGTGTATACTCTAGGATTGATTTATGATTGGTGTGTTGATATTGTAGTGACAGGGTGTCATACAATTATCAAAGTTATAGGGATGATTGATATATCATCAGCCTAGAGTAAAGAGGATGCAGGTGTATAGTGATGACAATTTCATACTTAGTATTAATTATACGAGGTTTGATTATCTTGTTTGACTTATGACGACTTAGTCATCCAGGGATTTAGGAAATCGTGTATTCTGGACACGATTGGATCATTTATGATGGTGGCAGTTGGAGTTGAGCACTCGGCCACCGTAGATGATGGTTTTCTGGTATTGATTTGATTTTTTTTCATAAATATGAATAGGATGCTCTAGCGGTATTACACCGCTGATTGGTGATGGAATTTACTTGGTCTGAAGCTTGTGAAACTAGTTTCAGGGCTCAGACGATGGTTGACTTTTACACCAGAGTTGTTTGATCATTCTCGGGTGAAAGGAAGGGTACTGTATGCGGATGCAATGTTTCAGAGAAGGGAGCGTTTCTGTTTTAGTTGATTGAGACGTATCCCATGGTTATGTCAAATGAGGAACTATGAGATGGGTTGTCATATATATATATAACGTGGACCTAGTAGGAGTTGTTATGTTGTTTTGTAGAGGTGAGGAGCATATATGCTTATGAGGTTTTAGCTAGCTACTGTGTAGTTGCATTTGAATTTCGGAAGAGTTACTATTAATTCGGGAACAACAGATAGATTCCTGTTGTGATGATAGAGAGCATCTACCATAGATTTGTACTTTTGCTCTACCGGTTCGGAATTAGTGATATTGGAATTTGTATGTAGTAGATGGCTAGATAGCTACCTGGCATCTTGACTGGCTATGAGTCCCGATCGTGGTAGCATGTCATTGCCCGTAAGTAGTGCCTTTTGCATTACTCCGAGAGCCACGAGACTTGGTCACGATATTTTGATAAGTATTGCTGAAGATTGCAATAGGTTCTATATGTTGCAGATGTATAGGATTGTATCCGGAAAATAGTAAGTATTGAAATGTTCTCCGTGGTGGAACGACATGCGGAACATAGTTGATTTGGAAGTCTGGTAAAGGTGGTATATAAATAATCAGTAAGGTTTTGTACCAAGAGGAAAGTGGGAGCCTAGTATGATGGATAGTGTTGGGAGATTATTTGGAATTCGGAAAGGACTTAGTATGATTAGCTAAGTCCGCTCATTTTCTCTAGATCCATACGATGAGTTGTTGGATCGCTGGATAGGTTTATACTATGAAGATTTCCAGTTCATGGAGTATCTTTGCGTATCGTATGCGATAGCGATTCAAGATTTACCTTAGGATTATGGTAAAGTCTTTAATAGGTCACGGATATAGAGCTCCACTCGGGTACAGTTAGGTACTTATGATAGGTGGTCGATATGAAGATACTATTCATACTCTGGAAGAGCTACTAGAAGCAAGTGTGATTTGATTTTAAGGGATATCAGTAACCCCACTTAGTCACTTGAGGTGTGACTTGTCTCCAGATGCTTGAGATGGTTGTTGGGACATCTCGTACTAATATACGAGTAGGAAATTTGGGGACCAAATTTTTATTAGTGGGGGAGAATGTAAAATACTGAAATTAAAATACGAAATTTAATGGCCAAAATTTTGGGGGATTATTTTCGAGATTTTTAGGGAATTTTAGGAAATTTTTCGGAATTTTTCTGGATTTAAACGGAGTCCGTACAAGGTATTTACGGGGATAAGAAAAACAGGCTTTTAAAGGGCCTGTTTGGTTTATCTGTATTGAGGGGTTAATACATTTTATTAACCTAAGTTTTTAGTTTTATTTCCTTTTCTTTTCCTCTACACCTCTTTCCCCTTAGCTTTCTTCCGCACGATCTTCTCGTCGTTCTCCTCTTCCTCGCCGACCAAGCCCACGCCGTTCTCCTCTTCCTCGCCGACCATACACCGCATGCGCCGGGCTGCCATCGGATCGCCGTGAGCCCTCGTTCCCTTCGCCGGTGCCGCTTCTTCGCATCGACCGCCGCCCGACAGTTCTCTCGTGTGCTAGTCGACGCCGCAGCCGCCGTCCGATGCGGGCGCCATCGCTCGCCCGACAGGGGGCGCACCGCCGCTGCTCACGCCAACGATCGCGCGCTCTCCTTCACCGTTGCTCGCGCCGCCGCCATCATCTCTCTCCCTGACTTCTGCCCGCCGCCTGTTGCTCTCCGGTCGTCGCCCGGCCGCCTCCTCCTCTCCGTTCATCTCGCGCACCGCAGGAGTCGCCATCGCGGCCGATGTGGGGCGGAGGCTGTGATATTTGCGGTGGTCGCCGGAGCTAGTGAATTAGGGTTGCCGGTGTTGGGGGGGAGGCTCTCATCACAGGTATAACTCGAATTAACTTCTTTTGTCTGCTGTTGGTTGATTCGGGGTAGATTTCCTTCCGAGGAATAGATTGTTAAGGGTTGTCGGGGGGCTTGTGGGTGTTGTGCGGCTGTGAACAGGGGAGTTGTCGGTTGTGAGTTGAGGGTTAGTCGACTGTCTAACTGTGAGCAAGAAATTGTCGGTTGTGTGGCGGTGAATAAGGCTACTCTTGGCTATGAAAGAGCCGAGTGGAACAAAGTGTGGATAGGATTCACGGTATGAAATTTGAGGTCTATTTGTGAAGTCCTATGGGTGAGCTGATGTGGGGCTGTAATTGATTGTTTGGAATTACATACAGGATGATTTTAATTTAATTACAGGTTATTGACAGTAGTTGTCTGTAATTTGGTTATATGATTTGGGTGTGGGTTAGTTCTTAGTGATCTATAGTTGGCTGGGTTGTTGATTTCGGTGTGATGTATGATCGATTCTGTAATTCAGTATGGAGGATTGATTAGGTTGAATAGGATAATTAAATCAATCTGGTAGATCGGATGTGAGGTCGATGTAGGATTCGATTCGATCATTTGTTGTGAGATGGATAATATTTTCATATGATGAGTATTGATCATGGTGAGATAAATTGCAAGGATACGTTTTTGGATTGAGGAGTTAATCAAAATTTATGACCTACGGGTTAAGGGTCTACTTGGAGATACATAGTAGTATTTAGCACGTTGTCGTGTGCTTGGATTTGATGGATTTATTTTGGATTAATTGGTTATGGAAGGAATCGATTATGTATTTGATTTGTCGGTGAATGGTATTTTGTGCTTAATAATAGTTATGCGTTATGCAGGTTTCGATCACGAGGCAGGTCCCCGGTCATGACGTTTGCATTCTTGCGGATATATATTCAGGCGGGTATTTTGACTTATCTTTTAGATATAGTCATTGTTGATATTCTAGTTAGGATAGCTTATAATAATTTTTCATATTTATATGCCTAGTATGCTTTTAGTGCCTACTAGATACATGCATGTGATAGGATATGATTATATTTCCTTATTTGATTTGGATCATAGTACATGGATTAGGGATATGTACATATTGATTGTACATATTATTCGGATAGGTATTTTGAGTAGGATTTACATGCTTTAGTATCATGCACCATTATTGCATGATTGCATACTAGCTGGACGAGGTTCCATTATTGTTGAGCCCGCAGCCAGTTACATGGCCTGCACACACTGCCACTCATGGGTTAGTGGTACATCAGGAGGGTGTATGCAGTTGCTCTGTCAGGCTCTGCTGGTCCGCTCATGGGTAGCGATGAGGCAGCGTGGTAGCGGGCAGGGATCCCTCCTCTGGTCTATGACACCGGGAGATGAGAGCTTAGCTCCCCCACTATGTTTGGGGCAGGAGGATAGATGTACTCCGACAGCATCCTGTCCACTCGGTCACTCAGGAGCAGTGATGGCAGAGTGCACAGTTGTCATAGCCCTACCCACTCGGCTTCACCATCGCGTGTGAGGCGGCTGACTGGCGTCAGGGGTGACCATGTCATTGGCACAACATGCATTTTGCATGGATAGCATTTGTATTGTGTTTGCTGCATATTTATTGCTACCTTGGTTGTGCATATGATTGTCATGCATACAGGATACATATTTATATATATGGTGAGGACTTTATTACTTCTAGTCAGGCACATGCTCCTATATCAGGGTAGGAGATTCAGGTTAGTACAGTCCTATTGTATTTATTTCTTGCATACCCTATATGTGAGACTGTACTGGCATGATTTTTATTGTTAGCTATATCTTACTTGCATATCGACTATATCCGCTAAGTTCTTTGAACTTATCCCGTTGATTTATATCTATTTCAGGATGAAGCTGTTAGGAGAGTGCAGTTGCTGGACCCCACTCGTCGTAAATTTTTGATTCGGATATTTGTTTTTATGGTATTTGGATTTTGATTAGAGGACATGTATAGGATTGGAGATTGATGTTTGTATTCATGGATTTTTGGTGTCCTTATGGACCTTATTCGGATTTTGGTTTGATTGGATTTTGTTGAGTATTCCTGCCCAGATGACAGAAGGGGTAAGTCTATTTATGGTAGACTGTTTATCATTTATTTTGGTAGATGGCCTGAGGCCAAATTATATAACTGCGTGTGTGTTTGGATTCCGGTCATGTTGACCGATGTATTGTGGCCGTGTAGGCCTTGTATATAAATTGAGATTGTCACCCGTACAGGGGAGATGCTGTCGGATTTTCGTCTGGCGGGGTCTCCTTCGGGGCGTGACAATTTATTTGGTATCAGAGCGCCTAGGTTTTCGAGTTCTTAGGGGTTTTTGGATTTTTCGGAGTTCGCCATGTTTGGTAGGTTTTACGAGGTAATTTGGAAAATTTTGGATTGGTATGGATTTCCGACGATTTTTATATTTCGGAAATTCGAGGATTTATGACGAGGTCAATATGGGGATTTGGCAGCGACAGAACCTCTCCTACGGAAAAATAGGTATGATGAAAATTTTATATATTTTTACTTCTAGTAACATCTGTTCTAGTAGCATCTGTAATAATTTAACAGATATGAGACGAGGTGGCGTGCACACGAGACGTGGTGCAGGGTAACCATGCAAGAGGGCAGTGAGATCTCTGGTTATGGAGTTGTCAGAAAGGGTCTATTGAGTTTTGACTCATGTGCAGACTCGTAGTAGGGGTCGCCCACCAAGGTGACTAGCCGGAGTTGCTGTAGTGTTTATACTCCAGGTTAGATTTGGCTATGTGTTTAGTGGATAACCGGAAATAACATTCCTTGTGTTGGTCACTATTCGTAATCGTAGATGGAGTTGACCACGTGAACAACCTGTTCAGGCTGTAAGTCTTGAACCTGTATCGAAAAGATGAATTGTCTTTGAGAGCTGACTGATATCGAGTCAGAAAGCAGGGGTCAAGTCGTCATATTGGTTGTGGAAATCAAGGACTACAGTGTTAGGGATTTTCACTGATTATGCTAGGCAGATAATTACCCTGTGGGGTATTGGACAAGGACTGTATACTATTGTTGATGCAGACATTGGAGGTTTCAGTTACGAAGTTCCATAGGGATTTTGATCCTTGAGCAGCTTGAGCCTTAGAGTAATAACATTGAGGGTACTGTTAAGTACCTAATTGATATTTATATAGGGAGAGTGGAGTTAGTTTCTTACTATGACAATGATCAAGTTGTTACTTAGTGGAATATGTAGAAGGAATTTATTTGAGGAAATAACCCATTACGGGTTCACGGGTTCAGGATGTTTTCGAGAGGCAGTATTTCTTTATTGTAACGACCTGGCCCCTATTGGCGGAATTCGGCGACCCCTATTGGTCGACGACCGTCGCCCCTGTTGGTCCGTCGTTACTCACCTGGACTTCCCACCCCTGGAAGTGGGTTTTTGCCTTCCCCAGGATTCGAACTCTAGACCTCCAGGCTAAGTACTAAAGTTTATGAATCCTGGTAACCAAGTGATCCTGGATCAAAGTGTGCTTGTGACTATAGTCCAACTCCTGAACCCGTCGGAGTCGTTGTTGTCGTCCGATCGATCGGACCACGGTCGGATTTTAACATATATATATATATATATAAAGAGAGATTTCTTATGTTGCACGATGCATCAAATCACGCTCTTGCGCGACAAGCTCTCCGTCGTCTGATCAATCGTGATTGCGCAGTAGATGGAAAATGTACCGTATTTATCTCCTACGACTCTGACCAAATTTTTCATCGTCAATCGTCATCCACACTATATTTTAACTCCTGAATCCGTCAGGGTTGCTGCTGTCGTCCGATCGATCGAACTGTAGTCGAATTTCAACTAGATTGGATCGGAATTCAACCGCCACAAATCACGCATCACGCATCACGTAGAATAACAAAATTCTATGTCAACCATAAAACTTTTCGAATGAGATTTTTTCTATAACAATAAGAAATAATGTTTCTAGAGTCTTTATGGTAACTTCATTAAACTTCCTCAATGGACTATGAAGAACTTGAAGTTATTTAGCACTTCAACAATAAAGAGATACATTAGTAGATATCTAGAATATGTATGACAATCAATTTTGAAAAATATTGGAAGGAACTAATTTAGCAATTTTGGCTAATTTAGGCTTATACAATAATTAATTGGCCAAAATTACTATATGACTTTTTAGAACTCAAACAATAAAAATGCGAACCTAAAATATTTCTAGATGCTTCATGGAACACAACAAAGCGATTATATGAAATTTGATTGTTTTATGTATATATAAAGATAAAATTATTATATGATCTCTTAGAACTCAAAAAATAAAGGTGATAGCATAGAATGACTCTAAAATATTTTTTAAAAAAAATTGGCTAAAATTGTTGCATAATCTCCTATGACACAAACATCAATATTGTTATATAAACTTATATATAGAGAGAGTATTTTGATATCCTGAGCGTTCGTGTTTGTGCGTCCGAAGAAAATGCACAGTAACTCGCACCTGTTGCTACTCGATCTCGTCGACGGGAGGCCAGATTCCGACCATGATCTAGTCGGAATCTGATGACAGTCCTGTCGGAATCCGATCGCGAATGCGACCGCCAGTGGGCGCGCCACAATCACGGTCATTTTCGATTGCAATTCGGTCGCGATCCGACCGAACTCCAGTGTCAATTGGATCTCGATTAGATTCCGGTCGAAATTCGGTCTGTCGTCAACGAATTCGACACCCATAGTCGGTGAAATCACGCACAGAAAAAATACTGTGCATTTTTCATTACTGTGCAATCGCGATTGATCGAACGACGAAGACACTGTCGCGCACGAGCCGCATAGGATATATATATATATATATATATATGTTAGGGGACACAATAAATCATTATTTTTAAAATCACATCATTTAGATTTATACAATTTTGGTCGAAACTATTATATGACATTGAAAATTCAAATAAGCCTACAAGACTTGGGTCAGTTGATTTCTGATTTATCTCCTTCTTAAAAGTATGAGATAGTCATAAGGAGTCATTAATATAGCGATACTATATTTTATTTAAAACTCAAATAATACAAGTGAGAGCATAAAAAATTATTAAAGATTTTAGAGAATAACATGACAATTTTTGAAATTTGACAAATTTAAGTTCATATAGTTTTCACTAAAATTATTATATCACCTTTTAAGATCCAAATAATAAAGGTGAGAACATAGAATAACTCCAAAGGTTCCAAGGAACACAATAAATTTTTTTTTAAAAAAAAATAATTTAGATCCTATATAAGTTTTAATCAAAATTACTATATAATCTCTTAGAACTTAAACAATAAAACTAAGATCATTAAATGACTTTAGAGGCTCTGAGAAACATATATAATAGAGGAATCATTTTTAAATTTATCCAAGTTAAGTCCATATATCTATTTAAAATTAATATATAGACCTAAACCGGTCAAAAATTAAATAATGAAAATAAGATTTTCAAGGAGCGCAATTGAATGCTTATTTGTGGAATTTGACTTATAGTTTCATATAACTATTTTGATTAGTTGGCTAGATATGCCTCAAGAATAAACTTCACTACTTTTTGGACGAAATTACTAGACGAGGATTCCAACAATGGAAAGACATTGGATACTCGAAAGAACATAAAACCTAAAATTTCATTGGTCATTCTTCATATTTTTTTTTTTTCATGAACTAAAATTCTAAAACTCTGTTCTTATACCCTTAAAAAAATCCACTAAAATTTGAGGAATTATTAATCTGAATGATTTTGTGCATATTACTAATTCTTCCTCTGGAGTTGAGACTAATCATTGAGATGAGTTATATATTAACAATATGGCCGAAAAATTAGTGCAAGAGGTCATAAATACACTTCTTGATAATAGAATCCCTAGACAACCAATGAAGGAATGTCACAATGAAGTTTACAAGTCATTTTCACTTATAATTGAAGGCAAAGAAGGAAGATTTTATGAAACTCCACTCGACAAACATGTCAATTATTCAGGATGTTTCGTAATATTCTTGGGTGCTTAGTTTTCATTACATCATATAGAGAATTATTCAAACAAATTTCAATCTTGAATGACAATTGAAAAGGAATGTAGCTCCAAAAAGAAGTTCCATCCAATTCATAAATTGAATTTGCATAGCCTATTTGTATAACTTAAACTCTTAGAACAAGCATTATTGACGAGGACACGCACATAGAGTTTGGTCGACATATTAAATCGGTCAGATGGTTAGTCGAATTTCTTAGGATGGACCGGTCATAAGTTGGAGTGGCCTTAAATTATAAGTTTGAGAGAAGTCTTTATGAAATTTTAGTTATTTTATTAATATTTTAATGGTTATTATTAAAAAAAAATTGTATTACAATATTAAATTAGTATTAACTAAATTAAAGCCCACCAGAGCCTTAAGACTTAGGACTTTGAAATGTATGCAGTCGCTAGCTAAATTTGATTATCTTGATTTATCTATCCCTCTGCCACGAACAACAAAAACATTAGATAAAAGACAACATAGTTGCTATATACACGCTAAGGACTCCACTCACTCTTTGCATTCTGATAATCCACACCTGAACTCCATAACAGACATATTACTAGGACAAAGTTTCTCATCAGAAACTAAGTTTAGAGACATACATCACGTCTTGGAAACCATACTTATAAATCAAAGACAACAACAGATCCAGCTTAATGAAATAAAACAAAATATAATATATCTAAAGAATTCACAAGAAAGTCTTAACTCCAAAGTTGCTCAAGTAAATTTTATAAATCTACCAAAAAGAAGTGACGTAATAAATCTTACAAGAATAATTAGAGAAAACCAACCACATACTTTTGAGATCCAACATAAAGATCTCTTAGCAGAAGTAAAAAGTTTCTTGCTAACAATAGAAGAAGAATTCAAGATTTTACAGGAACAAATAAATGAACTACTCATTAAATGAACCAACATATTTATGAAAATACCCATTATGATGAGGCCTTAGACTATGTACAAAAATATACAAAAACTAAAGAAGACGGTTATTATTCCTCTACAGAGTTAACAGGAAAAAGTGATCAAATTCAAGTACAATAAAATAATACTATAATAGCCTTATTAACATCCCTACATTTTAGGATAACTAAATTGGAAGGAAAATTGTTTGACTTAGAACAAAAGCTGTCTAAAGTGCCAATAGAAGATAACTGGAAATCAGCTCTGGAAAATATAAATATAGGTTTGGGGAAACTATCCACGGGAAAAATCATAAGACATCGTCCTACTACATATACATTTTTAACATACAAACCTGAAGAGTCAAAATGAGTCAAACAAGGACAGAAAGTTTTACTGGAACATCCAGAACACTGAGTGGAAGAAGATCAGTCTCTAGTACTTCTTGGTTGGACAACATACGGACACTTCCTAATCTAAGCCAAACATTAGAAGAAGTAATAAACATAGACCGAGACTTAGAAATATTTTCTAATGAACAATTAAATATGCTACAAATCACTTCTATACGGGAGAAATAGATTCTCATATTTCACATCAACTACTTCTATATAACAAGAAGAACAGAAGCTTTACATCTCTCAGACGGTGAGGAACAACATTTAGATTTAATAACTAACCAGTCAGGAAGACAATTAGCAAACTTGAAACACCACTATATACATTTAGGCCTAATAGTCTTTGGATTAAGAGGAATGACAAGACAAAAAATAGGAGGAAAGGTCCTTATAGTCTTATATGACTCTAGATTTTCAGACAAAGAAAAAGCCATTATTGGCTTAGCCGAAGTAGACATGAATGATAATTTAGGAATAACTTATATTTGTCCTAATTTCAATATGACTATTAAAGACTTTACTAACCACATTAAAATAGTGATACAGGCAAAAGGATATGGAAATTTTCAAGGAAAGAATATCCAACTTGAAATGATATTTTTAGGAAAAACTATGAATCATATACACAATAATTTTAAAATTCAAATAGATGGAATAATAGAGACTCTTAATACAAGGGGAATTCAATTTCAAAGACCTAGACAGTATAGTTCAGAACAACTAGCCAATCTAGAATGGACAATTAACTTAGAAGAGGAACAACCAACTCTTCTACAACCTACAGAATCATTAATGTATAAAGATAGGAATGGACAGCTAAGTGTAAGATTTACAAACTATACACCCAATAGGTTAATTGAGGAAGAAGACATTGAAAACCAAGAACACAATTTGGTGTTTCTAGAGGAACAAGACCCCTTACTGATTGCTCAACAACAACTAAGAGAATTTGGACGGAAACATCTCCGATTAGTAGAAACACAGAAAAGAAGACAGAATATAAACCTGGTAAATATAGGAGGAGCATTTGATGACTTAAATGAATATGTCTATTTGCCAGCAGAAATGGCCTCTCACTTAACCGAAACAGAAATACAAGAACTAGAAAGGTTTGATAAAATACATAAAGGCCTCCCGGAAAATGTAAAGTTATATAAAGATGAAGAAAACAATATTATAGCAAAAGAATACTCCACCGGATACACGCCTCTGGATACTAAGACAAATAATTTAAATAACATAAACAAAGAGGTAAATTTAATGAATACGGCAGAATCCTCTGCTTCAAGACCATTCCAGATCACATACCCAGAAAGTACTATGAGAACATTAGACTATAGTCAAGGACATCCCCTCGAGCAGCTAGTGACCCAGTATACTAACAATAACCCACTACTAAAAA
Source organism: Wurfbainia villosa (assembly GCA_025175895.1). Classification (NCBI taxonomy): domain Eukaryota; kingdom Viridiplantae; phylum Streptophyta; class Magnoliopsida; order Zingiberales; family Zingiberaceae; genus Wurfbainia; species Wurfbainia villosa. Next base: position 41,458,059 of record CM045998.1, on the reverse strand, counting down.
CCATTGGCCGTAGAGGACCCCCAGAACTAACATTCTTTGGTAAAGATGCCGTATTACTAAATATAACAGAATGTGACCCACAATTACATGACTTATACCTTGAACAATGGAAAGTCTCTGTAGCAAGAGACTATGCAGCTAAGCATGAAATGGATATAAAAACTGGAGCAGCTATGCTTAGAGTGGCAGAAAACTATTTAGGAGATGTGGCACGAGCCTCCTGGGAATCTTTCAAACAAAACTTCCTCAAGAAGTAGCGGATAGCCAAGGAAACAATATACACAATTTTTGTTATGCGGTGCATACAATGATTACCGCTAGAGATTCTAATCTGAGGACTAAATATAAGACAACAAGAAGCAATGAGAGATCTTGAGCAATTACAATTATTAGATTGGAGTAGAGTAAAAGAATTTTGCAATGATTTCTTTGCTCTTACAGCCATCTCTGGGAACTACTATAGCACTGAGCTGGGAGAACGACTTTTTAGTAAGCTACCTGGAGAGTTAGGAAGAGAAATACATAAGGACTGGAGTGCTATGACTATATCACCCATTCACAATAACATAGGAGTACGAATTCAACATATCATAGCAAAATTAAAAGAAAAATGTACGTTTATACAGATACAAAAACATTTGAAACACCAGCAATATGGATTCTGTAAACATATATATACGCCACAACAATACGGGGCCAATACTAGACATAGAAAATTTACATCAAAACCAAAAAGAAAACCTAGACGAACATACTATCTAAGAAAAAGTACAGCCCGAAAACCTTACCTGAACAAAAATAAACATGTTAGACGATTTAATCCAAAAAAGACTTATGCTAATACCATTACTTGTTTTGCATGTAACAAAACAGGACATTTATCTTCAGCCTGTCCCAATAGAAAAAATCTATACACTAAGGAATCCACTTTGGTCCAATGTACTAATTTAGATCTTCTGGAAATACAATCGGATATTTCAGATACCTCCTCCATATACTCAATTATCTCTGTAGATGATATGGAAGAAATCCAATCCACAACTGACTACTCATTAATAAATTCACTCACTACACCACCTGGTAGTTATGCCGAAAAATATGGCATTCAAATGCCGGCATATTTAAATAGAGATTTTGACGAATTAGGACTTTTAAATGTTAATGAGGCAGAAGAAGAAGAAATTAATTTAATGTACCGTCTAGACGACCGCTCCAAAGGGAAACAACCAGTCACCTGCGAACATGAGTGGCAACTTAAAGAGGGAACTGCTCATACTCCTTGTTCCTCTTGTGGGTTTTATCCCGCGGTAGACAAACGAGGAACTTGTAAAAAATGTAGGCAACAAATTTGTAATACCTGTCTTAAAGAAAATTTTAATATTGATATTCCTGACACACCTAGGCTAGTTTCCTCTCGGACACACTTACTAGAAACCCGTCTTTCTGTGCTCGAAACCCGACTTAATCTCGTTGAAACTGAACTTAGATAGTTACAGAATCAAGTAGCTAACCAAGACTATGAGGATTTTCGAGACCCTCAACAGTTACATTCTTCCAGAATTCCAGATGACACTAATCTGGTTTTTGTTAAAACTCCAAGTATGTGTAATACTGGAAGAGCCACTAACGTGCGTGTCCAATGCACCTTAACAGTCAAAGGTCATACGTTAACTTTGCAAGCCCTAATAGATAGTGGCACTTCTAGCTCTTCTATCGATAAAGAAACACTACTTTCTGTTATTCCCTCTTCTTTTTTGCGACAAACAAATCAACCCCAAATCAGTACCCAGTTTGATGGAACTAAAAATGCTTGCTCTACTTATTTGCCAAGTTGTACTGTTTCTTTTTATACCAACCTAACAATACAAGATCCTCTAACTCTTACCCATTTATGGGTTACCAACCTTAATATTGCTAATGTGCACCTTATCCTCGGACTAAATTTTCTCCTCTCTCCACACCGTGCTTTCCTGCTTACCCTTGACTACGCTATTTTCCTCTCTACCCCCATTATTGCCCCTATTCTTTCCGAATATCCTCCTTCACATCGCGCTAAGGAGCGTGGTGGTACCTTTGATAGACCTGAACTTCTCCGACTAAAGCCCCAAGATCTGGATTACATAGACCAGGAAGAGGAACTTAACAATAGTTCCTCCTCACACCCACCTCAAACGTGTTCCTGTCAAACACAAGATTGTTCTTCTGTCCGAGGACTCGCATTTAATCAAATAGACATAGGAAATGAGTATGACTTTCCTGCCGATACTATATCCCCCCGAAGTATACTAAATTTAATTAACACCCAAGAGAATTTGGAAGATATAATTTCAAAACTAGAAAAAATGGAAATCTTAGGAGATAATCCTATTAAATACTGGGAACTGGATAAAATATATTGTAAATTAGATATTATAAATCCAGATTTAACAATTAAAGCCCAAGACTTGAAATATACAAATTGGGAAGCACAAGAGTGCAAAATGCATATAAAACAACTTTTAGATTACAAACTAATACAACGATCTACTTCTAGATATAGAAGCCCAGCTTTCATAGTAAACAAGGGATCAGAACAAAAACGTGGTCAGTCAAGAATGGTGTTTAATTATAAACGTCTAAATGACAATTGTAACGAGGATGGTTATAAAATTCCTGACAAAGAACAATTAATTAATAAAATACAAGATTCACAGTGGTATTCAAAATTTGATCTTAAATCAGGTTTCTGGCAAGTCCGGATGCACCCTGAATCCATAACCTGGACAGCATTCTCTTGCCTCAAGGACATTTTGAATGGTTAGTTATGCCATTTGGCCTAAAAATAGCACCACAAATATTCCAAAGAAAGATAGATACAATTTTAAAGACACAACAAATTTTACATGTATATATATTGATGACATTTTAGTTTTCTAAAACCAAATCGGAACAGCTCATTTACATATGATTTTTAACCTATTTGAAAAACACGGATTAATAATTTCCAGAAAAAAGATGCAACTTATGAAAAAGCATATTGAATTTTTAGGAGCCGAAATAGGCCAAGGGAAAATAACTTTGCAACCACATATTGCTAGTAAGATACTTGAATTTCCCGACAAAATTGAAAATACTAGATCTTTGAGAGCCTTTCTAGGACTTTTAAATTATGCAAGACCATATTTAAAAGATATAGGAAAAATAAGTGGAAATCTATACAATAAAACATCAACAAAAGGTCAAAAACACTTTAATCAACAAGATGTTTTAGTAGTCAAACAAATTAAAGAATTAGTAAAAACATTACCCAAACTAACACTACCATTAGATAATGATTATCTAGTCATAGAAAGTGACGGATGTGAGACAGGATGGGGAGGAGCTTTATATAAAAAACCCACAAAATATGATACAAAATCTACAGAGACATTGTGTAGATATGCCTCAGGAAAATATAGAGAAAAAGGTCATTTGACTTCCCTAGATTTTGAAATATTAGCCGTTATTTACTGCCTTGACTCATTTATGCTATTTATTTGTGACAAAAAGGAGATTACCATAAGAACAGACTGTGAAGCCATAATAAAATATAACCAACAGACTAAGGGAACTAGAAAATCTCTAAGTAGTCGAAGATGGATAAAATTTGCTGACACTATTATTAATAAAGGATTAAAAATAAACTGGGAACATATTAAAGGAATTAATAATTCTTTAGCCGACACTCTTTCCAGGTTGCTAACATGACGGATAAATTCAGAAGTCACAGATCAGAACCAGTTGTCAACAGAAGACTAATGACTTTCGAGGAAGTAGAGATCCCACAGTACAACAAACATGAAGAACAATTCCATTTTAACACTAGACACATGTTGACACAAGTACAAAACTGCCTTATAGACAATCTGTGGCATATTCCCAGTACACTAGGAACAACCAAGCAAAAGGTGGCCGTCATAAAAGCCCTGATACAACATTTTCACCATACAGCAAAAGTAAAACATGGTGTTCAAGACAATATTTATTACACCATTCTAACAGGATCACAAGCCGGAGTCTACGCCACACAACAGGAAGCAGCTCAGGCTACTGTTGGAAGTGAAATTCAAGTTACTTATAGAGAATTTAAAGACCTTGGAGAAGCATTAACAGCTGTTAGGACAAAAGCGAGCCCAAATTATTTTGTAAGTGCCTCATTAAAAGGGAAAGGACCAGAACAAAAACAACCCCAGACTCTTTATGGCTCCCAAAAGATATGACTTACTTAGACATAATTACCAGCGAGCCAGTAAAACAAACAGAAAAGAATGACACTACAACAAGTTCAGACCTACCAACAGATCTGACTACATACATCAGAACCCTGGCCGATAAATCAAACTGGATAGATTTCCAGCAGATTCAGGAAGCTCTTAAATGGCTTCATAACTTGGCACCCTCTTATACAGGCATTACAATCAGCTATGAGGCTGAGTTCAATTATAAACTTAAATGTCAAGATAATTTCCCTACATGCAGAGACGGTGAAGCAAAATGTGGCTGTAAATGTCAGGTAATATACAGTTTCAGAAAAGCAAGTATTGACATGAAAACATTTGTGCCACACAGATACAGAGGCAAGCTAATAACCCCTTTTCTCTTAATAGATTATGGGTTATTATATAAGCTATGGATAAGAGACATTGAGCTAACACAGGAGTTCCCATGGAAACTCGGACAGTGCATAAGACACCTGTTAGTAGAAGAACATTTCAGAAACATAATAGTATGTACTTTTGAAAGTTCTCCTCCCGAATGGATAAACCTAAAAGTTGAACCAGCAAGGCATCTGATTAAACTGGACGTCCACAATACAGTCAATCCAGAAAAAGAAAAAATTGAAGATTTTGTCCCCTCGGACGAAGAACTAGACTGGGAAGGCTCTTCTAGTCCGGAACAGCAAGTAAAACACTAGAGAGCCTCTATCCAAGGCTCTGACTGGCTTTGGGATGATTCTGTAGACTCTCGCCATTACATACTGGCAGCAGAAACATTCACAGAAAAAATTTACTGGCCGACAAGCTATGGTACTGCTTTCTTCCCTTTTAAAACTACTACCCAACACACAGCCTTACTAAGTCATTACCAAAAAATAAATGAAAAATGGATCCAACAGAAAACACGCCAAACGGCGCGACAGTACAGGATGGAATTAAGACAAGCTGAGATTGCAGCAGCCCGTCAAAATAGCCCACCAGAAGGCCCATCCAGAGTTGCATCCATGGGCTCTATCGGAGGATCAGCAGAAGAAGTCAACCTCAATAATATGATGGAAATTTACCCACACGGACAAAGAAGGACATCCAGTACCAACGACTGACGACACAAATACCCATACTGCAAAGAAGGACATCCACAGTACCAACTCGTGACACCACTTTACACCCGTGATATCTCCACTAACGTTTAATGTGTCCTAGCACCTGCGGGATACCAGCTTCTTTCCCTCCTATAAAGAGACCCCCAGTCTCTCCGCCAAAGAAGATCCCATCTATCGTGTGAGAAGTTTTCGTTTACTAGTTTGTAAGCTTGAGTGTGTTCTGCCCAGAGTCAAGAGTCCAGTCCCTCTGTAAGCTTTTATTTTCTGTAATCATTTTCTGTAAGCTAAAAAAAAAAAAAAAAAGAGTCTTATTTGTGTAAGTCCTTTGTACATTTTTCATCTTTAATATCATCGTTATTGTAGCCATGAACGGCTAAATATAATTGTGTTTCTGAGAACTTATTGAGTGAAACTATGCATCTCTTCTTTTGATCTTCTTCGATCCTTCAGTCCTTTTCCTTCCCCTGGGAAGGTAACTGTTGCCATAAGCCTATTAAGACCTGTGCAGACAGAGGCAACAGATAAAGCCTCTAAAGTCGGGGCAAGGTAACAATATGGCACCAGGTGAGACTCACTAGGAAGAAGAGATCAAGACAAGAAGTAGAGTTTCTCTCTCTACGTTCCCAGAAACATATATTACTTAAGTTTTTATCTCTCAATTTCTCTGCTTTCTGTATGCAATTTTTCTTATGAATATGAACTACTGTAGCAATACTGTAGCAAAACACTGTAGCAAATTACTGTAGCAAAACACTGTAGCAAATTACTGTAGCACCCAAAAAAAAAAAACAAGACAAAACAAAAACCAAACAAGAATAAATTTGAGCTATAAATTAAGCTATAAATTAGCTATAAATTAGCTATTATATAAGCTATAAAATAAGCTATAAATTTGGTAGAAAGAGATGAATATGGTGTGAGGGTAAAATTAAAGATGAACTTTTTAGGGAATTCGATCAAATTCAAATTCCGACTGTACGTAGTTTTGGTTTGTACTCAAGGCAACGTTGAAAATATAATTGAAATGTGTATCTCTTAAATCATGCATATTTGCCTCTTGACCTCTTGACAAAACAATAAAGGAAGAAAAAATTGTTCAAAATGATAATATCAACTTTCACTTTAATTCATTTATTTAAAATAATAATAATACCACTTAGTTATTTTGCCAAAAATAAATTATATTATTGAATTGCACTATATTTGAGTTATTTTATTTATTTAGACCAAACCAAAAAGAAAGAAAATAAAAGCACTTGTATACTTATCTAATACAGATTTTCTCCTTTTTATTTTCATCCAGATTTAGGAAAAAACAAATAGACAAACTAAAAATAAATCTAGAATTTAAATAAATCACTCAATTAAAATTTGAAAATAAGGCAGACAGTATAACGATAAAAAGAGCAATTTAGAATGTCAAATACTAAATCAATTTTTTAAGTGAATAAGAATTAATATTTAAAATTATTCGAGAACCAAAGAGTTGATGATCAAACAAAAATATTGACTCGGACTCTAGTTGTATTCATAGATGTGAATACACGAATATTAATTTGAATATGCTTCAATCATTAACAGGGAAAGAAATTAAACTTACTTTATGAGACGTTCTGCAGTTGAAAGAAATCAATTAATTAGTTTCCACGGGGACGGCACGATGGTAAGATATGGTGTTGCTTGTAGAATGGACAGAGTTCGATGCCAGATGAGAAGTCTAAAATCTTTCATGATTTCAAATGGATCCCTTCCTGTCTTACCATCGTATCAAAGAACTTTGTTCCCCCATAATTTATCCTCTCTCTCACCAGTGTCTTGGGACGGATGACAAGGAGCTACGAGTTGGACAGATTCTCAACTTTGCAGAAATCAATTAATTATTAAGAATGAATTAAATAATATATTAACTAATTAATTGATTAATTAATCCTAATAAAAATTAATAATCAGTTAATTGATTAGTTAAATAATTAATCAATTAATTAAAGGGCATGTAGCATATATAATATAATAATTAACTTAATTATTTTAATCAAGTTAACGATGTTTTAAAAACGATATTTTCATGACTTTTCACTCTTTGAAAAATTCTTTAACCTTTTAGATTTCATCTCTATAAAATTTGCTTCACTCCTTTGATTATAATCACTCAATTTTTAAGTTGTGAATTCTCCTCTAATTCTTTTCTTCCTCTTATCTCTAAAGAGTTCTAAAGTTTTGAAAGTTTACCCCGACTCAAAATTTATAGCTCTCTTAATCATAGGTCATTATATTTTAGAAAATAATTGTCAATCAACCGTAAACACTTCGGTGAAGCAATATCACCTTAAGAAAGTCTCGCCTTGATCATCTCGACCTTAATACTCTTATCTATAGGGAAAAGCTTGCTGAAGGGGTGTATTGATATCCGAAGAGATAATTTAACTACTGACAAGATTAAGTCGATGACGAAAATATCAAGAATGGTGCTTCTATTACCTAAAGGTATGCCTCGATAACTAAAAGAGTGTGTTAAGTGTTGGGACTACAATCGAAGTCTCACATTGAAAATTTAGAGTTTGATTTATTTTAATAAGACTAAAATAAACCGAGTCTAAGTTTAAGTCTAGTTTTTGAATTTTAAACTTGTTGGATTAATAATTTAATTTAATATGTGTTTGAGATTTTCAAATAGGGCCAAACCAAATAAGGCCCACGGTTTTAATACCCACGAAAAATTCGAAAATGTCTCATTAGATAAGCTTGGTGGTTAAATTTGAAATATTTTATTAGAAAAGACTTGGTGGTTAAATTCAAAAAAGTTCTATTTGGTGGTTGAGAAATTTTCGAGTATAATCTAATCAGATAAAATCATGTCAACCTTAAAAGTTAGGGTTTAGTTAGCACTACGGTGTAGGGGTATAATACTCCAATTATTCTCGTGAGATGGGTGATGATGGCTATGCTCATGTGGATAGCAAAGAAGCATGAATGTACTAATCGTGCTCAGATCGACGTGACTCTCCAAATTCGCAAATGTTCTACACCTAAAGAGGTAAATTCTAAACAAACGATCAATTCCAATTTGCATGGATCCAATTGGTGGATTCCCTTTTCCATTGTGTTTTACGTTTATTTTCGCTATGGAACTTAACATCAAAAGTATAAATGGGACAAGAACTACATCATCACATCGAGCTCCACTGGTTCAAGTTGGTGACTCATCGTCGAGATGACTGATCGAACTTAGGTTGTTGGATCAACATTGATAATTTCCAATATTCTTAAGATGATAATGATTGTTATGGCAGTTGGGAGTACAATCAAAGTCTCACATTAGAAAAATATCATGGACTCATAAGATGAAAAAATATCTCCATTGATATGAGATCTTTTGGATAAAGTTCAAAAATAAATCCATAAGGGTTTAGGTCAAAAGTGGATAATATTATATCATTATAGAGATATGTGAATTTCATCGGTTTTAACAATTGATATATGATGCGGATATACGTGGATTTTCTCACCTCCGTTTAATGCCAAAGAGCGGCCAAGAGGCTTAGGGTTCTCTCCGGCCGCAACAGTAAGAGAAAATAGATGAACGATGAAAGAAGAACCACAATGAGTAAAGACACAAGGTTTTATGTGGTTTGGAATTCCAATTCCTACTCCATGGAGTGAGCTCTATAATGAGCTACGGTGCCCAAGCACTTCCACTATGAAACTTCTCCCTTTTCGAAAATATTTCTGGAGGTGGAAAAAAACCTCTTACAGTTCTCGCAGTGTACAAAAATAGAGAGATAGAGCTAGCTCCCAATAGTCGTCTTCTCCGGCTTCCTTCCCTTTCTCCGGCCACTTGACTCACCCTTTGATAGGATGGCCTCTTGTTGAAGTTGAAGTTGAAGTATGATCGGTCTTCGAATCCCCCCTCTCTCCATCTTCCACGGCTTTTTATCTCCTTCTCCCTTCGCCAGCTGTGAGGTAACGAACTACTCCCATCACCGTCCACGTCGAGAGCTCCGCCTTCTTAGAGAATCATTCTGTTAAGAGGATAAGAAGTGGAGGCTCCTTCGAATATCATGTGGGGTCTTAGTTTGTTATATAACAAACTCCAATAAATAAACGCCTCGGGAAACATTCTGCCCCTCTTCTTCACCCTCTCTTCCTTCGTTAGGTAAACCATTGACTCGATCCTTCTCTTGGCAGGATCCCCCTAGTTTATTACAACTAGGGCATACATTCCTTACTAATACCTAGGCTTACTCTAATTCTGAGACTCGGTACTTCATACTCTTTGTAACCACCTGAGTCAACCCCCCGACTCACTTGTTGAGTCAACTTCTAGACCTATTGTAACGACCTGGCCCCTATTGGCGGAATTTGGCGACCCCTATTGGTCGACGACCGTCGCCCCTGTTGGCATGTCGTTACTCACCTAGTCTTCCCACCCCTGGAAGTGAGTTTTTGCCTTCCCCAGGATTCAAACTCTAGACCTCCAGCTAAGTACTAAAGTTTATGAATCCTGGTAACTGCGATCCTGTGTCGCTAATTCGCTAATAGCCAGTGTCGCTACAATAAAAGGCGCTTTTATTGTAACGACCGCCCATATCGCGGAATTCGACGACTTATCGTCGACGCATCGACGCCTCTGGTCTGCCGTTACCCACCTGGTCTTCCCACCCCTGGAAGTGAGTTTTTGCCTTCCCCAGGATTCGAACTCTAGACCTCCAGGCTAAGTACTAAAGTTTATGAATCCTGGTAACCAAGTGATCACTAAAGTTGTCACGCCCCGAGAGTATACCAAGCCGAAAATCAAACGGACGACACCTCCCCTGTACGTGGCAACATTTCGGGTTAATACAAGACCCATAGGCCCACAATAACAACAATATATATGTATGAAAACAAAAACTACACAAGACACAGCGGAAACATACTACAACAATAGGATATCAATCCCACACTTGCATACCGGTATGACTAACATAACACAACAACACAGAACCTCGACAAAATCCGAATATACAATATGTACATCAAGAAAACTCCAAATACAATACACAACGGACAGTAGGCCCAAAACAAAATACGGAAGCCTCGTGAGATGAGATGACGTCAGCCGGCGGTGCTCCAAGCTATCACGAAGTCTTCTACCTGTTACTTGGGCGACAGAAAACCCAGGGTCCGCGGGGGTGGTGAGTAAAACTCAGTAGGTAATAGAAAACATGTATATATGTAATATCACATGTATTTCGACAACATAATCTAGATGTACAATAGGTATATCAGCATAGTATATAAATACAAGCATATACCGTCTAACTGAAATGAATAACATAAAATACAGACATACCTGAAGTCTGCTACGCTACTCTGATCCAACCTGAATATATATCCAACATATATATAATAGGAAGAGTAATGCCAACACATAATCTACTCATGCTACAGGTCAAGGTATCTATGGTCTGTCCAACACATATCAATATCCGACACAACTGTATAACATATGCAAGAAACAAGCATGAATATGATGTCCACCAAAATGTAGCAAACATAGTACAAACAAATGCAACATCACAATAATCATATATATATAGACTGTATCATATATATATTAATCTCAACCATCCATATATATATATATACATGCATATATGTATATATATATGGTAATATGCAAAGTGCCATCAGATACGGCAATGCAGCATGCATGGTCATGTCGGCTCACCCTAAAGCTACCACGACCCCAGTGTGGCCTCGGTGGCTTGAGCATGACAACTGTCCCAACTCAACACCAACCACTACTCTCGAGTGACCGAGTGGGCAGTATGATCGAGTAGCATATAAGCGTAAAGAGCAAGCTACACGATGGGGGTCCCTGCTGTTGGTCACTCCGACAGTCACTACCCATGAGTGGTCGAGTACCACACACGCAGAACTACGACACGCAAATCCAACTACCACCGTCTATAGTGGTAGAGTGCGGCACCACAATGCTCTGCCCTCACACCGGTTACTCCTCCTATGAGTAACCGTGGAGGCAGGATGACTGGCGACACTCTTAACCACAAGGGAGACCTCGTCGCCAGCGTGCATACAAATGACATGAATGCAATGTCTCACATACAGACATCCACCATAGACTCTCTATTCTACAGAGAGTCATACTAGTCAGATCAACGCACTCTCTATCCTGCAGAGAGTCGTACTCAACTGATCATAATACTCTCTATCCTGTAGAGAGTTATACCAATCTAATCGACGCACTCTCTATCCTGTAGAGAGTCGTACTCAATTGATGGACACACTCTCTATCCTGCAGAGAGTCGTACTCATCTGATTATAACAAGCTAGGACCACCGGTCCGTAGCGATACCCTAAGTATCATTCCTCTGACCATTTACACAATACATGTTTGGTGGTAACATACAACCTAAGGGTACTAGAACTAACCCTAGGTTATAGACATTATCTACCTACGAATGACCTTTTTGCCCAATGTACAATCAGGTTGTCATTCGGACTTTATTATTTGCACTTAACTTAAACAAATTCTAAGTTACTTGCATCACCTATATGTATAACTCCTAATCATGATAAAATACACATGATATCAGCAATAGAGTTAATAGCCAACGGTAAAGGATCAAGCATACGATAAAAAGAGCAGGGTCAAGATAATATGAACACCTAACATGCTCATATCTATGACTAAATCTGAATGCAATACATCTACCCGGACCAAGTAGGAAATTACCCACCTGTTATGTAGACTACATTGTCCGTCTTTACATCCGAGATTTCGTCTCGTATCAACATCCTGTACACAACACAACATTTATAGTTAAGTGCAAGCATACAACGAATGATCAATTCGAGTCCTACATTTACTTCGCATCTCGATCAACTAATTGAATAATTTCTTCCATTATCTTTTAATCACCATACCAACTGTCAATTTAATCATAGCTAATCAAGCTAACTAAATAACATCTCAATCTACAGTTAACATATGTTCATAAGCATTAAGATTCAAACTCACCTGATTACGCTTCAATCGCACAACCTCCTTGTCCACCTATTAGCACCCAATCTGAATCAATTAACCTCGTTCGTCCATACTAGTGAACTCGATCACATAACAAGCTACACCTATACAATTCATTAACAATTACTTACTGAGCTAACAATTAACTGTAGAACATAGCACACATCCATCATTTATTCAAATCCAAGCTTACCTAACCCCACTTCATTCAGCCACAGCCTATCCAGAAAAATCTCCCGCATCGGTTGGAATCTGGGCTAAGATAGAGGATAACCAGCAACATCAACAAACAACCTAACAGCGCCTAAAAATCAAACTGTAACTATAGTTTACCTTCTCGTCTCCCACCAATCGAACAACAACCCAACCACAGATACAGCCCCAGCTCTGCTACTGAATTTGCCCCCGAATCCACAGAGCTACTACTAGGAATTGGAGGTGGCGGCAGATGGAGAAAATCGTCGGCGGCGCATTGTCGATGAAACGAAGGGGCAGAGGAGATGTGGCAACGCGGACGTCTTTGTCCATGGCGACAACACAAAGGCGGCGGCACTGCTGCCGTTGAACCGGAAGGAACAACGAAGGGGAAAACAAATGGCCGACGCTCGAGTGAGATCCAGGGCTCACGGCGGCGGTAACAGATCCCTCACGGCGTTGGCTGGCTCGCACCGATCCGCCGGCGGGAGTGATGGGATAGCGGCAGGCGATTCGGCGGCCGCGCCGGCGGCTTGTAAGCGACCACAGGGGCGGCGACCATGGGCGTGCAGCATGGCACGGTACGCCACCGCACGCGGAGAGAAGCGATGATAGGGCTCGGCAGCGCGGTGGCGACTTGCGACGGCGCTACGGCGTGGTCGGTGCCCAGCTTAGAGCGCCCGGCGATGGAGCGTGGCAGAACCGATGAAGCCGGCAATGGCGATGAGGCGCGTGAGGAAGCGGTGATTCGTGAGAGAAAAGGATCGGACGGGGAAGAGAAACGGCGCGATGGGGAATTAAGGGGAAATGAAAAGAATATAAAGAGTTTAAATTAAACCCATTAATTCCTTGCAGATAGTCTAAATAGGCTTTACAAACCCTATCCGCTTTATCCCCATAAAATGTCCATAAGACCTCCGTTTAATTCCAGAAAAATTTCTAAAAATTTATGAAAAATTCCACAAGATGTTTTATCAATTACCGAGGAATATTTTTTTTTCTCTCCGGTATTTTATATTCTCCCCCACTTATAAAAATTTGGTTCCCAAATTTCGTACTAACATGCAAAAAAAATTACTTTAAGCAAGTTTCCGAAAGGACCACATACCTTCCTCAAGTGAACAGATGAGACTATCGAACTCGGAAAATATCTTCCAGCTCCCACATAGCCTCCTCATCGGTATGATATTGTCATCCAACCTTTACGAGTCGGATGGTCTTCATCCCACTACTATCGCTCCTTGCGACCCAAGCTCCACCCTGGAATCTCATCGTAAGTCGCATTAGACTGAGGTAGAATCGGAACCTCTTTTAGAACATGATCAACATGCAACATGTATTTCCTCAGTATAAAAATAGGAAATACGTTGTGAGCACCTGCAAGTGTCGGAGGTAAAGCCAACCGATAAGCTACACCTCCATAATCCACGACACAAGATCTGAATAGATCCTCCAACGTTTGAATGTCATGCTCAGACAGTCCATCAGTCTGCGGATGAAATGTTGACCTAAGCCGAAGCTCTGTGCCCATAGTCTGGTGCAGACTCTGTCAAAATTGTGAGGTATATCGTGAATCTCTATCCGATATGGTACTTAAAAGTATCTCGCGCAATCTGATAATCTTTCAGTAATACAACTCTACCGAATGATCCAACAAATACGACCCACGAATAGAAAGGAAATGAGCTGATTTGATCAGTCGATCCGCAATCACCCAAATCGCATCATATCCTTTACGGGTCCTAGGCAATCCCGTAACGCAATCAATCGTGATATGCTCCCGCTTCCATTCCGGAATCGAAATTTTCTAGAGCAATCCAGCGAGTTTCTGATGTTCAGCCTTCACCTACTGGCATACTAAACATCGAGCAGCAAAATCTGCTATAACTCTCTTTATACCATTTCACCAGTATAAACGTTTCAACTATCAGTACCTCCAAGTACCACCAGGGTACATAGCCCATCTCGAATGATGTGCTATCTGTAACGACTCTTCCATGATTGGTCGCGTGTCCGGAACACACTATCCTTATCAAAGAAGGAGAATTATCTTCTCAAAAGGGAAGTCCATCAACCTTCCAAGATACACTCCACACACATTGTAAGTGCATGAAAGACTATAGCAATCAATCTCCCTTGTTGCAATTGTTGCAACTGTTCGCACTCCAGCAACTCCATTGTAGCTACCCAGTAGCTAGTTAAAATCTCATGAGCATTCCTGCTCCATACAATTACAAATCCAGATAATAACTACTAAAGTCACGTCATGTATATGACAGACTATCTCGTAGTTTCTTAACCGTTGTAGGCGTAAGATATGCCTCTTTCATCTGCATCGGAATCGTTCCGATCCCTGAAACGACGCATTTGCGCACATCATCCTTTTATCCACTCCGGAAGGATTCACTAATACTCGTGTAAAAGTTAACCGCCGTCTAGGTCTTGTAAACTGGTTTCACCTTCCATCATCACCTTTGTCGAACAAGTTCGTGGTATACTAATGTTTAAAAGCATCCCATCCACATTCGTAGGAATAATAAAATCAATACAAGGAAATAACAACTACGGTGGTCGACTACGCAACTCTAACTACCACCATCAATAGTGGCCAAGTTACGCAACTCCAACGACCACAACCTGATCAAATCGTGTCCAGAGTACACGATCCTCAAATCCAGGGACGACTAAATCGTTAATTAGTCTAACTTAATCAAAATTCATACAATTCATACCAAGTATAAAATTGTCGTCTCCACACACCTGCATCTCCTTTACTCTAAGCTGACGATATAATAATCATCTCAACGACAATGATAATTGTATGACATCATGTCACTACAATACCAACACTCCAGTCGTAAATCAACCCTAAAGTATACACAGGTGTCCTTTGTTGATCTAAACAGATCATCTATCCCCAACGGAGGATATTCATCACGACAACTACTGTATTCCATCATCGATAATCGATGCATACTTTTAAAGGTTCATCTCTCTTTCAACAAAGAGTTTCGGATCTTCTCAAGGAGGAATACTGAGATAGATAAATATCCCTTCCAACATCTCCTATAATCACAATTTACATTCTTCCAATTTCTATAGTGTTTAGCAACACTGATACCAACAAAATTATCACTTATATGTGATATTCGAAATCATAACTAATTTCCGCAATCATTTCGATCGCCTACTCCACTTGCCTAAGCAATAACAAGGCTAGGAGTTCATCCGAAACTACATCCGAAGGCTCTCGGATTATACGCACATCTGAGAGACATAATCATACTATAATCTCAACAACTCGACCATCCGTAAGGATATGTCTACAGTAAAGATATGTCTATCCAAGTCTAAGGGCATCCCTTGACTTCTTAATTGTTGATCCTCATCTCACCTGATGGTAGAGATACCATCGATCCACAAGTCGATGTAAAGGACCCTTCTAGTCTAACTGAGAATGTTCTAGACAAAGATACCCGTAAACTATAAGTATCTCTCAATATATTAACATTGAGAATAAACTAAAGTAATACCCTACATCATCAATTATCTATCGATCCGATCCAAAGGCTCCTCGTAGGTCTAGGTCTTTCTCCGAAGAGAACCAGATCAGATCCAACAGTTTGCGACAAAGCAGTCGCATTCCTGCGATGAATGATCCGAGGATTTTTCCTAGATCATCCGATCCCATCATTTCATCCTACGAGCTGCAACTGTAGAATACCGAACAGATACGACCTTCGTCGTATACTCTCTCTTCTGTACTAAGCAAAACACGTCTGGAGGTAACTGTTGTTGTTGTCTGTATGAATCTTCTACGATGTCTTCTGCGGATGCTGCTTCTGTGCTGATCTCTGCTGAAGGGGAGTATCAAAGAACTCCAACTACGCCTGAGGTAGTAGGTTGCTGTTGTTGAGATAACTCAATCCTCTGTGCTGATCTCTGTTGTCGAGACGGTGCATCATCCTCCCGGAACACCATTGGTAGTCTTCAACTAAATCTTCAAAGCTCACCTCCTCCACTGTACTGGTTGCTCATAAATAGCAACAGCTGAACTGCTCCAACATATATTCTAGCTTCGCGTGTCTTCGTGATCCGCATTACACGCACATAATCACTTCGGAGTCTTTGTTCTAATTTTGCTGATATCCACCAGAACATCTTGATGATCTGCGGTTGGTCTTCCATAATCGAATAGTAGCTCAAAGCCTATGACTCCGATCTTGCTCCTTTTTTCCAATAGTCGGAGACTTCTGACTCTAATAAGTTGACCTGCAATATATGCTTATCGGTCTCCAACTCTTAAACACTTGTACGGAGTCATTTCTAAACTCCTGTCTCAATCCAACGTCTTCAAGTAGGATCTGGTAGAAGATCCCGTCATCTTAATCCAATAGTAAGCCAACAATTGTAGGTGGCTTAAAATATCCATTCATCTTCTTGAGCTATTAGGTGGTCGTAACCTCTGCAAGTCTCACGACTCTGCACAATACACTGTTACTAACCGATCACCCTTTCTTAAGCTCAAGAATTCCTTACAATGTGTCACTAAAAGTGACACGGGGAAATATTCTCTTCCAACATCACTAATCCATGATCAAGTGATGTTTTATTTCCCGAAGGTCATTTTTCTGCATTTTCCACCAAATACCAGCTCGACCCTGATAATGGTATGCAAATAACTCTACTTTCTCGGTATAACATGAGTTAAGTACTTAAAAGTACTCTCAAAGTTATACATCTCGATATGAACAACTCAGGGATAAAATCCCTATGAAACACCGTAACCTAGCCTTCCGCTATCTGCATCACAAATAATCTACAAGTCTGTTCATTACCCACAGGTAATGATCTAACTAGCACCGTTAGTAAAAATCTCTAAGGCTGAAATCTCTAATTTCAACCAGAAATGTGACAACTTGACCCATGTTTTTCCGACTCGGTATCAGTCGGCTCTCAAAGGTAAATCACCTTTTCGACACGGTTCAAGACTCACAGACTCAACAGGTCGTTTCCATGGTCAACTTATACCACGGTTACGAATAATAACCAACATATGATAGGTTATTCCCTGGTATAAGCATCTAAATGCATAGCCAACATAACCGAGAGTATAAACCCTAAAGGTCACTCCAGTTAGTCGCCTCGATGGACGACCCCTACTATAAGTCTGCACAGGTGTCATAACTCTATTGTATACACCTACTGATCAAGTTTAGATAAACATCTACTAAACCACAAGATTTTTTCAGGAATTCTTACCTCATGCTGCTTGGAGCTCAGGCCGCTGTCCATCTCATCTAAAAAAAAACCAAAACCGAATAAATCGACTCCCGAGAATCCAAGACTCGACTCAAAAACAACATTGTATGGAATCGCAGAACCTTGGGCTCTGATACCACTAAAGTTGTCACGCCCCGAGAGTATACCGAGCCGAAAATCAAACGGACGGCACCTCCCCTGTACGTGGCAACATTTCGGGTTAATACAAGGCCCATAGGCCCACAATAACAACAATATATATGTATGAAAATAAAAACTACACAAGACACAGCGGAAACATACTACAACAATAGGATATCAATCCCACACATGCATACCGGTATGACTAAGACAACACAACAATACAGAACCTCGACAAAATCCGAATATACAATATGTACATCAAGAAAACTCCAAATACAATACACAACGGACAGCAGGCCCAAAACAAAATACGGGAGCCTCGTGAGATGAGATGATGTCGTGAGTGCTCTCAGTATCACGAAGTCTTCTACTGCATTACAGGCGACGAAAACCTGTGGTCATGCGGGGGTGGTGAGTAAAACTCAGCAGGTAATAGAAAACATGTATATATGTAATATCACATGTATTTCGACAACATAATCTAGATGTACAACAGGTATATCAGCATAGTATATAAATACAAGCATATACCATCTAATTGAAATGAATAACATAAAATGCAGACATACCTGAAGTCTGCTACGCTACTCTGATCCAACCTGAATATATATCCAACATATATATAACAGGAAGAGTAATACCAACACATAATCTACTCATGCTACAGGTCAAGGTATCTATGGTTTGTCCAACACATACCAATATCCGACACAACTATATAACATATGCAAGAAACATGCATGAATATGATGTCCACCCAAATGCAGCAAACATAGTACAAACAAATGTAACATCACAATAATCATATATATATAGACTGTATCCATATATATATTAATCTCAACCATCCATATATATATATATACATGCATATATGTATATATATATGATAATATGCAAAGCGCCATCAGATACGGCAATGCAGCATGCATGGTCATGTCGGCTCACCCTAAAGCTACCACGACCCCAGTGTGGCCTCGGTGGCTCGAGCATGACAACTGTCCCAACTCAACACCAACCACTACTCTCGAGTGGCCGAGTGGGCAGTATGATCGAGTAGCATATAAGTGTAAAGAGCAAGCTACACGATGGGGGTCCCTGCTGTTGGTCACTCCGACAGTCACTACCCATGAGTGGTCGAGTACCACACATGCAGGACTACGACACGCAAATCCAACTACCACCGTCTATAGTGGTAGAGTGCGGCACCACAATGCTCTGCCCTCACACCGGTTACTCCTCCTATGAGTAACCGTGGAGGCAGGATGACTGGCGACACTCTCAACCACAAGGGAGACCTCGTCGCTAGCGTGCATGCAAATGACATGAATGCAATGTCTCACATACAGATATCCACCATAGACTCTCTATTCTACAGAGAGTCATACTAGTCAGATCAACGCACTCTCTATCTTGTAGAGAGTCGTACTCAACTGATCATAATACTCTCTATCCTTTAGAGAGTTATACCAATCTAATCGACGCACTCTCTATCCTGTAGAGAGTCGTACTCAATTGATGGACACACTCTCTATCCTGCAGAGAGTCGTACTCATCTGATTATAACAAGCTAGGACCACCGGTCCGTAGCGATACCCTAAGTATCATTCCTCTGACCATTTACACAATACATGTTCGGTGGTAACATACAACCTAAGGGTACTAGAACTAACCCTAGGTTATAGACATTATCTACCTACGAATGACCTTTTTTCCCAATGTACAATCAGGTTGTCATCCGGACTTTACTATTTGCACTTAACTTAAACAAATTCTAAGTTACTTGCATCACCTATATGTATAACTCCTAATCATGATAAAATACACATGATATCAGCAATGGAGTTAATAGCCAACGGTAAAGGATCAAGCATACGATAAAAAGAGCAGGGTCAAGATAATATGAACACCTAACATGCTCATATCTATGACTAAATCTGAATGCAATACATCTACCCGGACCAAGTAGGAAATTACCCACCTGTTATGTAGACTACATTGTCCGTCTTTACATCCGAGATTCCGTCTCGTATCAACATCCTGTACACAACACAACATTTATAGTTAAGTGCAAGCATACAACGAATGATCGATTCGAGTCCTACATTTACTTCGCATCTCGATCAACTAATTGAATAATTTCTTCCATTATCTTTTAATCACCATACCAACTGTCAATTTAATCATAGCTAATCAAGCTAACTAAATAACATCTCAATCTACAGTTAACATATGTTCATAAGCATTAAGATTCAAACTCACCTGGTTACGCTTCAATCGCACAACCTCCTTGTCCACCTATTAGCACCCAATCTGAATCAATTAACCTCGTTCGTCCATACTAGTGAACTCGATCACATAACAAGCTACACCTATACAATTCATTAACAATTACTTACCGAGCTAACAATTAACTGTAGAACATAGCACACATCCATCATTTATTCAAATCCAAGCTTACCTAACCCCACTTCATTTAGCCACAGCCTATCCAGAAAAATCTCCCGCATCGGTTGGAATCTGGGCTAAGATAGAGGATAACCAGCAACATCAACAAACAACCTAACAGCGCCTAAAAATCAAATTGTAACTATAGTTTACCTTCTCGTCTCCCACCAATCGAACAACAACCCAAACCACAGATACATCCCCAACTCTGCTACTGAATTTGCCCCCGAATCCACAGAGCTACTACTAGCAATTGGAGGTGGCGGCAGATGGAGAAAATCATCGGCGGCACTGGCTGTTGTCGGTAGAACGAAGGGGCCGGAGGAGATGTGGCAGCCGCGAGTTGCTATCCATGAGCGGCAACCAAAAGGGGCGGCAACACCTGCTGCCGTCGAACCGAAAGGAACAACGAAGGGGAAAACAAATGGCCGACGCTCGAGTGAGATCCAGAGGGCTACGGCGACGGGTGGCAACAGATCCCTCACGGCGGCGTTGGCTCGCACCGATCCGCCGGCGGGAGTGATGGGATAGCGACGGGCAGTTCGGCAGCCGCCGGCGACTTGTAGAGGCGTACAGGGCGGCGACCATGGCGTGCGGCACGGCAGCGTGGTATCACCACCGTGCGGGGAGAAGGCGACGATAGGGCTCCAACACGGTGGCAACGACTTGGTGGCGGCTACCGGCGTGGTCGGCTGTCTTAGGGCGTCGGCGATCGGCCGGCGACTTCTTGCAGTGGCGTGGCGGCGCATGAGGAGAGGTGGTGATGGGCGCGGCGGCGAACCCTATTTGCTGGCCGGCAGTGCGCGAGGGAGAGGCGGTGATGGAGGCACGGCGACGGTGAGGAATCGTGAGAGAAAAGGATCGGACGGGGAAGAGAAACGGCGCGATGGGGAATTAAGGGGAAACGGAAAGAATATAAAGAGTTTAAATTAAACCCATTAATTCTTTGCAGATAGTCTAAATAGGCTTTACAAAGCCTATCCGCTTTATCCCCATAAAATGTCCATAAGACCTCCGTTTATCAATTACCGAGGAATATTTTTTTTTCTCCGGTATTTTACACCTATACCCCGGGCCACTCATCTGATCTCCTTTTAGCCCTATAGCTTATCTTCTCATTCCTACATCTTCACCCTGCCAGCCCGACCAACCCTCTTGGGTGGGGTTTCACCGGCTCAGTCAATATTTCACGCATAACCTTTTTCATCTTAATCCCTAAATTAAGTCGCAACGGTATCATTAGCCACCCCCTAAAAATAGTCAAACGAAGCGTTGAGTTTGACTTTTCCAGTGAAACACTTTGCTCTATCCTTCTTCCTATCAACCTCATTATATCTAAGTGGCCCTCCGTTTTTACTTTATCATATCCGCCTGGAACGTCTTATTGGGCCCATGGGCCCCTCCTTCTTTCTTTCATAAGGAAGTTTAAAAAAATGCAAACCCTATATGAGCCCTTCTTCATGTGACCCCTTCAACTTCTCAGCTTCAACTCTTCCTATTCCCTCTTTGGCGCCTCCCGCTGGCAATGCTTCTTCCTTTCTAACTCTCGACACCTAGGAGTTCCTCTTTCTTCTCCAGTGTTTCTTCTTAACCCTAAGTTAGTTCCCTCTCCCTAACTTCTCTTATTTCTTCTTCTTTCACCACTAGTTGTCCTTCCCCTTCACAATTATGGCCTCAAAAAACCCTAAGCCAACCCCCTAGTATGAAAAAACTATTACTCGTCTAGATGCTCAAAGCTCCTTCTTTGCCACCAAAGGTCAATACATAGATCCCTCCATACCCTATCGTTTCACTGCGGCTTCTTTCAGGCCCCATCGTCCCCCTCCTGGCTTCCATTGTTTTTCCGACCAATTAATGAATGGTCTGCATTTGCCAGTACCTCATGTTTACAATGATATCCTAGATTTCTACAAACTACCTATTAACCAACTGACCCCTAATGCCTTCCATACATTAACAGGGGCAGTAATAGTTTTTCGACACCTAAACCTTAATCTATCCCCCCTACTATTTCACTATCTTTTTCAACTAAAGTCTTCTAAAGAAGACATTTTTTACTTCGTCAGTCGGCAAGATTGTCAATTTCTTGTAAATATGTCATCCTCCCATAAGAGCTAGGAGGATTTATACTTTTTTTCCAAACTTCCCACTCCAATACCTCACTCGAAAACCTGGAAAATCACTCTTCCCGACTTGCCCCCCTTTCAAGAGAGTAGAGCTCAGGGCTCTTTCCAGGAAGTCTTCCAAGTGTTGAGGGAGTGCCACTATAATTCTAATGATCTGCTGAAACCCTCTATCCTAAGTCGCTATGGGCTATCTCCTTTCCCCTTGGCCGATCCAGGCGTCATAGGTGGGATATTGCTCCTATCCAAACATATTACCTACAACATCTTTGGTTACTACTAACAATTGTTCTCACTATTTGATATTACAGATGGTATGATGCAGAATATCATGGTCAAAGGGGAGCAAATTGTGTCAGTCAAGAAGCGAATTAGGGGCAAATCCCCTATTTTTCCTTCTTCCCCCCGCAAGAGGCTTCACCCTCGTACGAAGGATGCCCCTGTTAAGGCAATCTCTTGCCATGATAAGGTTTTGATGTGTGTGGCAAAGAGTTTAAGTTAGGTTGGTATTGTTATTTGATATGTGCGTTGGAGTCTTGCAGGACTTAGTAATTCGCACATGGAGCCGTGGCGAGTTTCACAACTCATGACTCGGTTCTTGAGTCGGTGAAGGATGGCTTTGCGGAAGTCGTGCGCTTGGAGCATCCGAGGGACCGCCGGACGAGGAGCTTGGAGTGAAGCCGAAGGAAGTAGACTTCGAGGCAAGAGATGCGAAGGAGCATTGCAGAGCCGTAAGCCTGATGCTGCCGAGGGACGTGGCCGCGAACGAAGAGAACTTCGAAGGCGAGGGACTCCGAGGGATGAGAGTGAGCGAATGTAACCCGGGAAGGGGTAGTAGCTCGTGAGTGAAACTTGGCCATTTGGCTAAGTGTCGCGATCATGGAATGTCGCTCTTAGTCGAACGTAGTTCGACCGTATTCGATCGGGTCGGAATTAGAGCAATGACGCCATATGTGGGCAATCGACTGGTCAATAGGGTTCGGGTCATAGAACCGCTCATAGCCGACTGGGCAGTCGACTACGAGGCAGCAGTCGACTGATGAGGTCCATCAGTCGACTGCCAAGTATTTCGTTGGACTACAACGGTCGGGATCCGACGTGTTCGGAGGCCGTTGGAGTGGCGACAGTCGACTGCCAAAGGGCAGCAGTCGACTGGTGGCGGCCAACGGGAAGAAAATCTTCCTCTCTATAAAAAGAGAGGGAGTGGGGCTTTGGGAGGCTAATGCTTGAGCTCTAAACTTCTCCCAAAGTGCCATACACGATTCCTTACTCTTCTACTTGTTTGAATCTCTATTCTATTGTAGAAGAGTGATCCTTGTGTAAAAGAGGTTACCTCCACCTAGCATTGTGCAAAGGAGAGATCTAGTGGATTTGGAGGAGTGATTCACCTTGGACGAATCGGACCGTGGATTAGCGGCGTAGCCGTGAACCACGTTACATCTCCTTTGTTAGCATTTGTATTTTCGTTTATTGCTTTGTCTTAATTGTTTATACTTCCGCTTGCGCTAACAATTGTGTAGACGAGCAAACGAACGAGAGAATTCCATCACGTAACGTAAGAGGGCTATTCACCCCCCTCTAGCCGGCCGTATCGATCCCCAATAGCCCCCAGTTCCTCTACCCCTTCCTATATCTTCTTCCTCTCACTCTTCTCCTTTTCCTCCTCCCCTAAAACTAAATAGGCCTCGACGCCTAAACATCTCTGAACCCATAGAGAAGGAGGCTGCCCCTTTAACTCCTACTTCATTCCCTCAGGAAGAGCTTTCTCCTTCCCCTTCTCTTCATTCATCCTCATTCCAACCTAGCAAGAGAATTAACTCCCCCCTCAATTCTCCAATTCTGCCAGTCCATACAGAATTACCTCCTTCTCCCCTTCCTGCTCTGACTGTGAATTCTTCTGTGCCTCATACATCCATAGAAGAACCCTTTTTGATTGGGGGGGGGGGGATATTCTCCTCATAAACCCCCCATCTACTTCCTTAGGATCCTCTCTTAGGATCCGTAGCACAGAAGAGGTACGCCTCTTTAACCAATCCCATCTACAAGGCCCTTACGAATGCCTGTGCAAGCCGGTGTTGGAGGTATGCTCTTCTTTTCTTCGCAGTTAATACATACCAGTATTTATTCCTGTAACACCCCGTCTTCCTCCCCAGGTAGTTATCGCTTACAATGAGACAACTCCTAACATTGTAAACTATCAATCAACCATGACCGCACGCCACACTGCCTCCCTTTCTCAGTAGAAGAAGTTGACCCAGCAATTGGCTGAGAGCAAATAGAAGGAGGTCACTCTGACCACTCAATGCGAAGATTTGATGATGCAATTGGTGATGGATCAGAGCGAGAAAGAAGAACTTTCAAAGAAGAATGCTGACCTCCACCAACAGTGGTGCACGCGAACGCGACCTCAAATCTCACGACGGAGGCCGTCGAGGACTCGAAGCATGCGCTCGCGCTCAACGCCCGCAAGTGCATGGATGTCGTCAAGTAATAAAAGATTATTGATCCCATAGGGACTCGGATTCAAATATCAATATGTTCAGTGGTTGAAATTGTTCGGAAGTAAACTGTAAGAGGTTTCGATTTGTGAGGGCTGTCGGTGGACTATACAATATACGGTGTCACACGAAGGAAGAAGGGAGCATGCCAAGGTCTTCAAAGGTGATTCTAGGACTTCGATTTCGCTTGTGTGTCGCAAAACAATGCTGTCAACTAGCATTGTATAGACGTTTAGCTATGGTTTTGTGGAAGAGACATCATACACTCTCCCAATGAGCCACTGCATCTACCAGGAGCTATCTCCGCCTTAAAAGGACGGGATAGACGGTACGAGGATGCCGAATCAATCCCTATGATGAACCGTTTTCGGTTCCGTCGCATCCTTCTATCCACGGTTACAGGAGATCAGGTTTACCCCTAGGTTCCTTGTATAAAATCCCCTAAATCTTAGATACAAGGGTTATCACCCCTCGTATCGCCTAAGCACAGCAGGTAGAAAACCAAACACGCATAGATATAGTATAAACAACTTCCAATTGCCAAATTAAACTCAAAGATAGAATTTAACGTGAACCAACATGTAATGTGCACAGAAGCTACTCCCTAATCCTATAATCGAAGGAACTACTCCATGTATATAAGGGAGGAATCACAAGGCATGTGCATGTTCGAATACATTAGAAATAAAGCGCAGGAACAAGGGATTACAATGCCTTTGTGGTCTTCTCTCCGGCATTGAAGTGCAAGCGTGGACCTCCGACAGTGTTCTTCCTCCCCGTTGCGAGTTCTCAAAGCTTTTTAGGGCTTCGGTGTGTCGTCCTAGCTGTCGTGCCCCCCCTAGGGTTTGGGCGGAGGCATCCTTATATAGACATCACCTCGGACCGCTGCAAAATCCGAAAAAAGCCCTAGTCGCGCATTTCTGGTGGGCCGCCACACGGTCGTGTGTTTCCACACGGCTAGGCCGTGTGCGACCCTGGGGTGGCTGATCTCACCCTGGGGTGGCTGATCACGCCTTGGCCGTGTCCCACTATGCATCTAGCTGTAAAATGTTCTTCTTTTGCTCTAAAAGTGCGCCTTTTCCCCCGAAATATTATCCTGCACACAAAAGTACAAAGAGCAGACCTCCGAACCAGAAAATAGGAAATGCATGTAAAACAAAGTAACATATGCATGAAACTAACATAAAATGTAATGAGATGTGAGTGAAAACTACTCCTAAAACCCTATATGTTTCGCTCTCATCACTTCCCCCAGACTTAAATCTTTGCTTGTCCTCAAGCAAACCTTAGTGCAATGAAATTTAAAAAGACATTGTTTCATACTTAGCATGTTAACTAAATTTATCAAGTGATATTTACAATCAAAGCAAAATAAATATGTTCCAGAAATTCACTAAGTTAGCTCCTCGTGCTCGTGCTAAGCGAATCATTCTTAGGGGATGCCCATTCCATAGTGAGTTAAGTCGTCATCCCATAGCTTTTCTACGGTCTCCGGCTCTTAGACACTTACCTGCCCAAAGCGAGGGTCGTTCCCTAGATCTAGCATAAAGTCTCAAAAGCATGCTTGGTATTGAGAGAAATTGGTAGGTGTTTCCCCAGTAACCTAACTCGGTCTCAAAGGGGCACCTAGCCATTTCCGCCCACGATAACTATTTTTTATCCCTCATAATCTTCTCTCTCTCTCTCTCTCTTTTCTTTTCTTTTCCTTTGTTTTCTTTTTCATCTTTTTCTCTTTCTCTTTTATTTCTCTTCTCTTTTTTTTTTCTTCTCACTGGAATTTTGATTTTTCTAAATGAGCTTACACAATTTGAGCATCTTCAGTAACTAAAATGCTAAACCTAGAGTCACCTATGAATTCCAAAGTACTAGACTACTGAGATGAATCATAACTAGGTATGTACTAGATTCTCCCTTTCAGAATGTTCGACATGTGTAGGTGTAAAAATAAAAGCTAACCAATATAAGTCTAGAACATTCATTAGAGCGAATAAAATAAAATACCATGAGATAAATGAAGTTAAGCTACCTATGGGAACAGCTCGTGTAAGTAACTTTTTTTTAAAAAAAAAAATACAACTGAGGCAGCTTTACAGATAACAAAAACTAAGTATTGAAAGAAACTCAACAACCCATGCATGAATAAATGAATGAAAATACCAGAAAAGAAACTACTGCTAGAAAACAAACAAAATAAACTTTGGGGTCCCCCCCAGACTTAAACGAAAATATACTTCTAGTATGGTGGACGAGGTGGAAAGTCTGGGAGCCTCGACATCTCGGGATCCTGGGAGAATTTGCTGCTGAGCCACTGATGTCACATGTACATGTGGTCGATCTGGGAGCTGGTGGATGTGGCGGCTGCTCAGTGCTCCTCCTCCCTGGCCCACTGTGTTTGCTGGGCATGTATGTGATGCCGCATCTCCTAGCAGTAGGCGGCCTTATCCTGGCGACGAGCAGCCTCCTCCTGTATGTATATGCAGCTTCGTCATAGAACTCCTTAGCCCACTGGAAGTGCTCCTGGAAGACCTAGAACTCCGCCTGCATGTAGGAGCTCTGCTCCTCCCATCGCTGCCTCTGCATCTATTGCTCGGTGTATATGTCATCGAGGCGCGATTGGAACTCCAAGAAATCATAGGTCGACGTACCTGCATCCTGCTTAAAGGTGGAAAAATGTGGTGGTGTAGGTGCAGACTCATGTCGGCGTGGACTAGGTGGGCTCCTATGCATGTGTGAACTGGAGGAAGAGTATTGTAAAGGGGGAGAGATGGGCGCCGATGTGGGTGCTCCCTCATGTGGAGGGGACTCCACTATCAGGTCCAAGCGCCAGTTGGCGTGTGTAGTGATGGTGGTACGATCAGGGTCAGGGAGCCTAAGGGTCGTCAGATTTTTCCTTACAAAGCATAAGGAGTGTCCTCTCATAATCATCTTCATGGCCATGCACACTCCTAGGTCGATCCTAGAGATCCCCTCTATACTCTCTAATGCAGTGTAATCGT
Organism: Wurfbainia villosa; assembly: GCA_025175895.1. NCBI lineage: Eukaryota > Viridiplantae > Streptophyta > Magnoliopsida > Zingiberales > Zingiberaceae > Wurfbainia > Wurfbainia villosa. The sequence goes on along the minus strand of CM045998.1, from coordinate 41,430,025 downwards.
ACCCCATCCTATGGCAAATGTGAGTAAGTATGATCCCCACATTAATCTCTCCTTGTGCTGCTTTGCCCATCTTCACTAAGTGTCTGATGAAGTGGGACCCTACATCGATGCTACTCCTTTCTTGTAGCATGTCCTAGAGGCAAAGTAGCTCACTAGCTCTAACTACACCGTCACTCTCCCCACGACCAAATATAGTACTGGCCATGATGCAGTGGAGGTATTGTTGGGGATCGATTGGCCGGCTAGAGGGGGGTGAATAGCCCACTTACGTTGCGTGATGGAATTCTCTCGTTCGTTTGCTCGTCTACACAATCGTTAGCGCAAGCGAAAGTATAAACAATTAAGACAAAGCAATAAACGAAAATACAAATGCTAATAAAGGAGATGTAACGTGGTTCACGGCTACGCCGCTAATCCACGGTCTGATTCGTCCAAGGTGAATCACTCCTTCAAAGCCAATCACTATTGGTCTCTCCTTTGCACCAAGCTAGGTGGAGGTAACCTTTACAATCAAGATCACTCTTCTTACAATAGGATTGAAGTAAAAACAAGTAAGAAGAGTTTAAAGTCAGGGGGCACTAGGAAGATCGCTAGAGCATAGCTCAAGGCTAATTCTCATCTTTATAGAGAGGAGATTTCTTCCGCATCGCCACCCGATCTCCGTCGATCGTCACATTATAACGGCCTCCGAACACGCCGATCCCGACCGCTAGTCCAACGGAACACTTGGCGCGATCGATGGACCATCACGATCGTCGCTGTAGTCGACTACCTGGCCGATACGAGCGTTTCAGGCCCAACTCTATTGACTGGATCGGCCGCCAAGGCCACCTGGGCCATCGAACTACATTCGACTCAGAGCAGTCGACTACCATTACATGGCAGTCGACTGGTGGCGTATGAAACTCAAACTTAACATAAGTTTGAGCTTCCGGCGGTCGGGTAAACCTTAACCCTTGCGGTCAAGTCTCCGACACTCATCCATTCAGCCAAGTTCACCTAATGAGCTACTTACATTTCACTTATTCTCTCATCTCACTCGAAGTCCCTCGCCGAAGCTCTCTTCGTTCGCGGCCACGTCCCTCGGCAGCATCAGGCGCACGACTCTGCAATGCTCCTTCGCGTCTCTTGCCTCCGAAGTATGCTTCCTTGGCTTCACTTCAAGTCATCTCATCCGGCGGTCCCTCGGCAGCATCAAGCGCACAGCTCTGCAATGCTCCTTCTCCGACTCAGGCACGAGGTTGTGAGGGTGAACCCGCCAAGGCTCCATGTGCGAATTACTAAGTCCTGCAAGACTCCAATGCACATATCAAATAACAATACCAACCTAACTTAAATCCTTTGCCACACACATCAAAACCTTATCATGGCAAGAGATTGACTTAACAATCTCCCCCTTTTTGATGTGTGGCAATCCGTTTAAGTTAGGTAAAAACATTTGATATAAATTTCTAAGGTAAGAAAGCATGTAAACATAAACATGATATAGCAACATGCAACTCCCCCTTAATCCATGAAACTCCCCATACAAATTATCAAAATTTCTCCCCCTATCATAATTTACTTAAACATAATTACTTCTCCCCCTTTGACACCATCAAAAAAGATTAACACTAAGTTATAAACCCATGGCATCAAGTTTAATAGAAGGAAAATACCCAAAAACATGATTAAAATTGAAATCATAAAATATTGGACTGTATTTCAGGTGGGCAGTCGACTGCTATCAGTATGGCAGTCGACTGACACAATGGATTCCGAAATTCTGATTTTCTGGGCAGTTTTCAGAAATACATTAAAAATTCCAGAAAATTCGAAAAATCATGAAATTTGAGGAACGTATTTCTTTTAAGTATATCTATCAATGAAAAATAGGTTTCCAAGAAAAATCATTATATTTTCCGAGATTTGCCAAAAATCCAAAAGCTTGAAAAACTACTAGTTTTTGAGCATGTTAGTATCCATTTTAACACCTAGTATTGCTTAGGATTGTTTCAAAACATGAATACATAGATTTTAGGGTAAGAAATTGTTTTGAAAACATATGAAATATCCAACCATGATCTTTGGGCAATATGTCTATGAATTAAACATAAGCCTTCCCCATGATTGGTCTATTATTGCTATTTTGATACCTTAAATGACCATCTAAATGCCATAGGCATTAGTGGATATTTGTATCATCCTAACATCTCACTCATGCTAAGTTTTCAATCATGGTAGCCTATTGTGAGTGTGAGATGCATCTTAGGGGGTATTTGTATCTACTTAACCATTATATTCATACAATTCTATCAAGGTTAAGTATCAACCTAACAATCCTCATGATCATAATGACATATATGACTTAAATTCATATTATGATCATGAAATACATGTATTAATTAAATTGTAATCATGTATTAAGTATTATATTATAATAAACAAATATTTATCTAAAGCATGATTTAACCCTATTTCTCATGATGATGTGCCAAATTTCAAAATCATAAATCATGATTGCAAATATACATAGCAATTACATTAATCATCATGATTTAAGCATTATTATCTATTTATGGGCACATTATCATCACCCAACACTATTTCAAAAATGTTGTCCCGCTATCCTAAGTCAACCAAAAATAAGATATAGGTGAATTCCATTTGGTTGACTATCCTAGGGTTTTCCTAACCCTTAAGGATGGATTTTGGAACCCAAAATAGATTCTTGCCTATTAGGTTCACTAAATACTCCTTGGGGATCCATTTTCTAGCTATTACCTTCTTCTTATCTTGTCCCCTAGCAATTAGGCATTTATAGGCCTTTTCATTTTTCTTTTCTTTATAACCTAGGCCCTTTTTGTTGAAGCTAGCTCTTTGGCTCCCTATGATCATGTTCAAGGTGTTGGAGCCTATAGTAAATTTTTCTAGGGCTTTGGTTAAGTAATCTACCTTTTCCCTTAGAGCCCTATTTTCATCCATGCATGCATCACTAACATTAAATGGCATATATTCATGTGAGCATGCATCATCATGGCAAGAAGAAATATTTTCATTTTGATTTAGGCATGCTTTTTCTAGTTTATTTTCTAAGTCCTTAATTTGTTCAAGCATACATTTATTTTTCTTCTTTGCTCTAAACAAATCCCTAGTTAAACTAGAAACCATGGAAACTATTTTCTTAGGAGTTAGATTCGTTACCATAGTTTCCATGTCCTCTTCTTCTTCTTCGGATGAGGAGGTAGAGGAGGCTCCCCCTTCATTTGAGCTCTCTCCACTTGAGCTTGATTCTTCGTTTTCGGTGGAGGAGCAATCCAAGTCATCAAAGGCCATCAAGGCCAAATTGGTGACAAAAGCATTCTCCTCATCCGATGATGATGAGGAGGATGAGGATGGGTCATCCCAAGTCCTTGCCTTTAGAGCTTTAGTCTTCCCCTTTTCTTTTGTCTTCTTCTCCTCTTCCTTCTTTTTCTTGCTCCCCTTTTTCTTTTTCTTTTCTTCTTTCTTTTTCTTTTCTTCTTTGCTCTTGTTTAGGAGGGGACAATTGTCCCTTATGTGTCCCTCTCCTTGGCAATTGTAGCAAATAATTTTCCCACTTGGTCTTCTATTCCTATCATTAGATTTATTAAAATGAAAACCCTTTAAAGCACGCCTTACCCTCCTTACCATATACGCTTCTTCGGTGCTATCCATGGAGGAGGAAGAGGATGCTTCATCATCGGTGGAGGAGGGGATCTCTATTTTCTTCTTCCCCTTGTTTGCCATCAAAGCTACTCCTCTTGAAGGTTGGATTTTTGGCTCTTCTTGTATTCTTTCAAGCCTTGTTTCGTGGAGCTCCATTGTTGAGAAGAATTCCTCCAAGGTGCTTACTTCTAAGTTCTTGGAGATATAAAATGAGTCCACCATGGAGCTCCATTTTGAGGATCACGGAAAGGAATCTATAGCCTTCATAAGCATATCCCGATTTGATAGCTTCTCACCTACACTTGACAAACCGGTTATAATTTCCTTGAAACGAGAATGTAAGGAAATTACCTTTTCTCCCTTTTCTAGTTTAATGTTGTTGAGTTGGGAGCGAAGGAGATCTTTTCTTGCTAGCTTCGCCTCGGATGTGCCTTCATGAAGCTCAATTAGCTTCTCCCACATCTCCTTGGCACTTAGGCATTCTCCTATTCGGTTGATCTCTTGTTGGGGAAGCACATTGAAAAGATGATGCTTGGCTTTTGAGTTTACAAGGTGCTCTTCCCTTTGCTTTTTGGTCCACCTAGATTTCTCTATTGGCTTCCCTTCTTCATCCCTAGGCAAAACGAAACCGGATTCCATTGTAATCATAATATCAAAATACGTTTCGAAAAATACCTCCATTCTTTTTTTCCACCAAGAGAATTCGCCGTCGAACTTCGGTGGGTGGATGTTTGAGCCGACCATTTTGAATGTTGTTTGTTGTGGCGGTTAGTTTTCGACAAGCTTTCCTTGGCTCTGATACCACTTGTTGGGGATCGATTGGCCGGCTAGAGGGGGATGAATAGCCCTCTTACATTGCGTGATGGAATTCTCTCGTTCGTTTGCTCGTCTACACAATCGTTAGTGCAAGCGGAAGTATAAACAATTAAAACAAAGCAATAAACGAAAATACAAACGCTAACAAAGGAGATGTAACGTGGTTCACGGCTACGCCGCTAATCCACGGTCCGATTCATCCAAGGTGGATCACTCCTTCAAAGCCAATCACTATTGGTCTCTCCTTTGCACCAAGCTAGGTGGAGGTAACCTTTACAATCAAGATCACTCTTCTTACAATAGGATTGAAGTAAAAACAAGTAAGAAGAGTTTAAAGCTTGTGGGGCACTAGGAAGATCGTTTGGAGTATATGCATTAGCCTCTTAAGGCTCCACTCCCTCTCTTTTTATAGAGAGGAAGATTTTCTTCCCGTTACGCCACCACGATCGCTTCCTTGGCGATCACACTACAACGGCCTCCAAACATGTCGGATCCCGACCGTTGTAGTCCAACGGAACATTTTGGCAATGATGGACCTCATCATCGATTCGCCCGTAGTCGATCGCCATCGGCTACGAGTGGTTTTGTGGTTCGAACCCTATTGACGACCGATCACCATATATGGCAATCATCAGCTACACCAACCCGATCGAATACCAGTCGAACTACATTCGACTCAGAGCAGTCGACTGCCATTACATGGCAGTCGACTGGTGTCATATGAAACTCAAACTTAACATAAGTTTGAGCTTATGGCGGTCGGGTAAACCTTAACCCTTGCGGTCAAGTCTCCGACACTCATCCATTCAGCCAAGTTCACCTAATGAGCTACTTACATTTCACTCATTCTCTCATCTCATTCGAAGTCTCTCGCCGAAGCTCTCTTCGTTCGCGGCCACGTCCCTCGGCAGCATCAGGCGCACGACTCTGCAATGCTCCTTCGCGTCTCTTGCCTCCGAAGTCTGCTTCCTTGGCTTCACTTCAAGTCATCTCGTCCGACGGTCCCTCGGCAGCATCAAGCGCACGGCTCTGCAATGCTCCTTCTCCGACTCAGGCACGAGGTTGTGAGGGTGAACCCGCTAAGGCTCCATGTGCGAATTACTAAGTCCTGCAAGACTCCAACGCACATATCAAATAACAATACCAAACTAACTTAAACCCTTTGCCACACACATCAAAACCTTATCATGGCAAGAGATTGCCTTAATAGGTATCGGAAGACGGGGTTTTGGAGGTGCGACGCTTTGGCCCTAGAAGGGTCATAAGCGTGCTCCCTCGTCAACTCGGTCCAAAATACCCGAGCATTGAACCTAATAGGGATTCTTCTCTCTCCCCCACTCGGCAAGCCAAAGCATGTGTTCCACTGGCGAAGGGTCCATCCATGCTCAACATTAAAAAGCCTAAAAGTTATCATACCCTCCTCGCTCTCTCTACCCGTTAAAATTTCTGCCTCTAAGGAACTCAAAAATTCTAGAACTATCCTAGGGTAGGTTAGGTGCCTTATTCCCATCATCTTTTCCCACCCCATTTTTGCAAATAGGGCTTGAATATCACCCAACAACCCTAAAGACTCTAGCAAATATTCATCTAAGTACCTAGTAGCAGTGAGTTTACGAGTAGAAAGCATATTATATCTATCTCTATGTTTATTATTGCAAAAAAGAAGAGTGGGTAGGGTGTTACCCTCCTCCGGAGCTTGAGGGGTGTTGGCTCTCCTTGTTCGTTGCTCCGAAGCACCGAATCGAGGTGTACATGCTTGGTCCTCCTCATCCTTGCTTCTTTTGGCTTCCTTTGAGGTTAGAAGTGCTTCTAGGTGGCGGGGAAGATGAAACCACATGGCTAGGGCAAGATCACTCGAAGCACACAACACAAATGGGGTGAAAACACACGGCTCGCCCCTTTTAACCTTGCGCGACATGGTCATGTGAAAACACACGACCAGGCCGTGTGCGCCTTGGGTCAGTCGGGCACAACCATGGGAAAACACACGGTCAAGCCGTGTGCCCCTATTTTTTCGCCCATTTATGCACCACGATCCAAATTTCCTTATACACTTCGTCGTGTAAGCTAATATGGATTTTATTTTTGCCTAGCAACGTTCTTTTCTAGTCCTAATTCTAAATGGGATGAAAATCAAAATTAAAATTAAATAAATGTAGGCAACACAATCAAAGGGAAATCTAAAACTAAACTTGGGTTTCCTCCCAAGAAGCGCTTTGTTTAAGGTCGTTTAGTTCGACTACACTCCACTATAAACTTGGATCTAGAGGTTCAGTGAACCTCCATTCATCCGTCTCGGAAGCTTCATCTGGTGGTTCCGGCTTAATTCTGCTAAACGTGAAGCCGTCGAGGTAGGGGGCTCTGTGCTCCGAAAGACTGAAGAGGATGATCTCCCCATCTACCTCCAGGGAGATATGGTGTGCCTTCACATCTATGCATGCCCCTGCAGTCGCTAGAAAAGACCTTCCCAGAATGATGGAATTCTGAGGATTTGGTCTTGTGTCTAGTATGATGAAGTCTGTGAGTATCACGAAATCCTCAATCACCAAAGGCACGTGTGTCAGCAAGCCGACGGGTTCCTTGAATGAGTCATCCCCCGTACGAATACCAAGATTCACTGGTTGGAGCCCATTGAATCCCATCTTCAGATAGTATGCATAGGGCATCACACTGACTGATGACCCCAAGTCGCATAGAGCTTCATCGAAGCTCTCCCCATAAATTGGCAGGGTATAACAAATTCACCGGGGTCCTCAAGCTGTAGTGGAATTTTATCTTCAATTTCAGCTTGGTCAGGTAGGGTGGTAATCATGGCTGCACACCCCTTGACGAATTTGCTACTCTGCCCCACTCCTTCCTCTTTATCTTGACTCACTGGAGAGCTCTTCACAAGTTGTGACACGGTTTGGGCTATCTAGGGCACTTGCGTCTCCAACATCCTGGTGTGACTTGTAAGGCCATCAACGGTGGCCTTTAAGTCTCTGAGTGATTCTTCAGACTTTTGATATTGGCGACGAAATTCCTCATTGGCCTTAGTTTGGGAAGCAATGAAGTCCTCCATCATTAGTTCCAGTCTAGACTTCTGTGGTCGTTGCCCATTGCCCTACTACATCCCATACCCCCCTGATGGTTGTGAGTTTCCCGAGTTATTCTTATAGGAGAAATTCGGGTGATTCTGTTGGTGCAATCGACCCTGGTCACGATTGACCAAGACTCGAGCTTGACTCGAGAGATGTTTTGATGTTCGACAAAAACATATGACAATGTGATTGTCATGGGAAAGTTCAAGTCTTGGGTACTTGGCATGAAAAGTCCAAGTGGGACACTTGGCATTTGGGAAAGTCCAAGCATGGGTCTTGGCATGAAAAGTCCAACATGGGTTGGCAAAGAAAAGTCCAAGCATGGGTCTTGGCATGAAAAGTCCAACATGGCTTGGAAAGGAAAAGTCCAAGCATGGGTCTTGGCATGAAAAGTCCAACATGGGTTGGCAAGGAAAAGTCCAAGCATGAGTCTTGGCATTGAAAGTCCAACATGGGTTGGCAAGGAAAGTCCAAGCTTGAGTCTTGGCATTTGAGAAGTCCAAGGGGTTTGATATTGGCGGCGTAAAGTCTAAGCGGGAGTCTTGGCAGCATAAGTCCAATGGTTGGTAGCGTAAAGTCCAAGCGGAGTCTTGGCGGTGTAAGTCCAATGTGCCTTGGCGGTGTAGACACCGTTAACATGACATAGCCGATGAAAGCACCTGAAGGCTAGCGCGATGGATGAACAAGTCATGGATGACTTGCAGGGATCCGAGAGGCGTGAGGCTGATGGAGGTGGCTAGAAGGCTTAGGTCTAGGCTAAGGGTAGTCTAGCAAGTATAGGGGAACCATACTTGGGCTAAAACCTCATGTTTGAGGTGTGCCAGTCAACTGGTGCCATATGGTAGTCGACTGGTGAGAGTCAACTAGGGTTTGGCTGCGGGATGTGTCCCAACAGTCGACTGCCAGAGCTTGGAAGTTGACTTATTAGACGAGCAGTCGACTGATCTTGTGATCAGTCGACTGATGCTCAGGTTTTGGGGCACAGAATGGAGTCTCACTCGACCGCTGCGGTTAGTAGTCGAGTGATGGCTTGAACAATCGACTGATGGTCATGATCAGTCGACTGATGTCCTAGCCGTTGGATTTTTTCAGCGTGGATTACACCATTGTCTCACAGCAACAGTGTGATTAGTCGACAGATGTCCTAGCCGTTGGATTTTTCCAGCGTGGATTACACCATTGTCTCACAACAACAGTGTGATTAGTCGACTGATGGTCCCGATCAGTCGACTGATCGACTTTTTCCAGCCCAGGCAGAAGATATAAATGGAGCTCGTGGAGGAGAAAAAGCCGTCCGGTTCTTGAGCATCCTTGGGGCGATTTGTTGCTGCAAATCAGAGTCTCCAAGACCATTCTTCAAGCAACCAAAAGCAAGCAATCCAAAGGCATTTGTAAAGTGTTTTCTTTACTTGTATTGCATTGTATTTCATATTAGTTTCTTGTTGTATTTAGTTTATTGTTTTAAACTATTGTACGAGGTTTCTCTTCCTCCAGATTGTTCCGAGAAGGAGTATTTATTAGTGGTTGCATGTACATCACTAGAGCTCATTGAGCTCAACCGTGGAGTAGGAACCTTGAGGTTCCGAACCACGTTAAAATACTTGTGTTTGTGTGATTGTGATTGTGATTGTTGTATTATTTCTATATTCCGCTGCGTACTAACAATCATAGGCAAGCGAACGCGATCAAATTCCATCACGCTACGAATTCAAGCTATTCACCCCCCCCCCTCTAGCGTTCCAACGATCTCCTACAAGTGGTATTAGAGCAAGGCCGCTCTTCAAGGTTTAACAACTAAGGGAGCACGCTAGAGGGTGAAGATGGAAGTTCAAGAGCAACTAGGATGGGATATCAACACACCTATCCCTTATACCTTTTATGGACAAGAAGAGTTTAGACAATGGAAGGCAAGGATCGAAAACTTCCTAATGATGAGGGACTTCGAAGAATGGTCCATTTTGATGGAAGGATATAGCTATTCAATAGGACCAAAGGGAGGGTTCCTCAAGAAAAAGAGATGGACCGAAGAGCAAGTCCAAGCCTTCGAGAAAATGATAAGGTAATGAAGTTTTTAATTGATTTAATACCTAACAATATCTTTTGTATGTTAGGTAATTATGTAGATGCCAAGGAGCTATCGAGCCAAGTGGCCAAGTTCCATGAAAGTCCATCACCGGCCCAAGAGGAAGGGACCAAAGAGGCAAATGCATCATTCTCACAAGAAAGTGAGGAGTCGAAAGTTGAGAAGGAGTCAACTTCTGGATCGGAGGAAGAAGAAGTATAAGAGGTGGAAGAAGCATCCACCTCTATGATTGAGGGGGAGAGACCATCCACACCGGAGCCAGAACAAAATAAAGAAGAAGCCTCAACCTTCGGGAGGGATGAAGAACCCACTCCGATCACCATCATCCTAGGTAACTCAAGCATATCGGTTCAAAATAAAATCCATATAATTTGCTTTGAGTGTAGGAAAACTGGGCACTATAAGAGTAAGTGCCCAAAGAAAGTCAAGAAGACTCCTCCGGCACCAAAACCTCAAGAAAAATCAAAGGATGCCGGTGCCCCGACAATTAAAAGCAAGAAGCAAGTGATTTGCTTCAAATGCCGGCAACTGGGACACTACCGGAATCAATGCCCAAAGGGGGAGAAGAAAACTCAAAGGGGAGCTTCACAAGTAGGGGGAGCCTCTAAGGCAAACCCTAAGGTATATTGTAATGCTCCTTCTTTAGCTAAAAGTCAAAAGCATGCTAGGAATTTCAATTCACTTGCTATTTATCATGAAAAGCATGCCAGGGGCAATAAATATTTTTGTTTAGGAGCTAAGAATGTTCATTTTGAAAATAAAGAGAAATTTGTGACTAATGTCCCTAAAAACAATTTATCTAAGGACAAACCTAGGTCAAATAACTCTAGACTAATTCTACCTAGGGAGACAATTAGAAAGGTGCAAGAGCACCTAGGTTTCAATCCTAAATGGACTAGGCATATGCCTAGGAAGAACCATACCCAATGATTAAATCAAAATTCTAAAATTGGGCAATTAGAGGTTGAAAATCAAACCTTGAGGTCAATGCTTGAAAAACTTGAGAAGACCCTCAAGATTATGTAAAATCAACTAAAAGGGGCAAATGGTCAAAGTCAAGAGTCTAGGACCAAGAGTCAACACCTAGGGCCAAAGAGAGAAAAGTCAACCAAGGGCAAGAAGGGTTTGGGTCACAAATCTAAGCCTAAGGTGGCTTATCATATTGTTCCATTTGATTATGGAACACAAACTAGGTCTAGAAAGAACAAGGTCAATAGGTAAGTCATCCCTAGAGTTGACTATGGTGTGTGCCTAGTGGCTAGGGTTTCAAGGAAACCTAGGGAAGCCACTAAGAAGGTTGCAAGGGGAGTTACCCCTAGAGTCAACCTAGGTAAAACCACAATGACCAAGGCTAACAAGCCTAGAAGGGTCATTAGGAGGGTATCTAGGGAGGTCATCCCTAAGGAATACCTAGTTAACCCTAGGAGCTCAAATAGGTTTTGGGTTCCTAAGAGCGTGATTGATTCATGCTAGATTGGTTTAGGGTGTGCCAATCTTGATTGGATGGGTAGTTAACTCAACCATGGTAAAGGTGACACTTTAGGATATTTTCAAGGTTATGGATACCTTGGAAATAGAATTGATATTGTGATCCTAAAAGATTTTAGGATGTGCCAATGTATTTTTGGGATTATGAAAAATCAATTGAATTTGCACAATTTAGGATTAGAGGTTATAGTGTGTCATTTTGGGTTTTTGACACACTAAGGAGAAAAGTAGCAATATGGCAAAATACAATTAATAATAACAAATGGCAATTAATACTAAGTTTTAGGTATTATTATACCTATATATTTTATATGTCATGCTTGGTTTGCCATATAACATGCCTTGACATCATATCTATTTCTAATCATTTTATATGTCATGTTCATGTTTAGGAGTAAGGTTTTAAATGTCATGTACGCTTAGATTATATCATATGTCATGACATCATGATCATTGGTCATGCTCTATTATGCTATCATTTATGTCATGATCATACTTCATGCATTTAAATTAATGAAAATTGATTTAAGGACTTTGACATGACTTGGAGTCCCATTTATAAGGGAATCAAGTAGTGTTGCCTTAGAGAATGCATGAAACCCTAGCTTAGGATGAACAAAACCCACATCTCACATCACATTGACATGTATGTGTATTTATACACCCTAGATACATGTGAGATGCTAGGATATGAGTTAAGTTCAAGGTGCATAGTTTTTGCATCTAGATGAACTAAAAATCATCTAATTTTATTGGTGGATCATTGAGAAAGCTTGTGTACAAGTCATGTAATTGAGCCCAAAGAATATGATCCAAAATAAGGTTTTGAAAACATTTTAAAATCCTTTTGAAAAACCTTGGTGAAGTCTATCTTTTGATAGCAATCACCATTGATGAGATTGATACAAAGTGAGCTAAAACATTGAAGTTTTTATTCACTTTTGGATTTTGTATCAAACTCATTATTTTATGGGTAAAATAATTTTCAAATATTTTTCACCCATTGTATTGGTCATAAGTATTATACGTATGAAATTTCATGATTTTTTGAATTACGTATAATTATTTATGATTTTTCGAATTTCATTTCTGATAACTGAAATTACGATATTTGATTATCGATCGCCTTACTGGGTGTGATCGGTGATGAAATGTGATCATTGGTAGCTAAGAGAGTCATTGTCAATCTTTGATTCAGTAAAACAAGGTTGTTTAGCCCATGTTCAGCTACGGTTAAGGTCCCTAACCACTCCTAACCCTAGGATATGCTTTGGGAAGCATTAGAAAGGATGAAAATCCATTGGATATGGATTAGGAGAGTTGTTTAGGGTTTGTATCAAATTTAAGGTGTGGAGAGTTCATGTTTGAACTTTGAACCTTAATTTTGATGGTTTAGAGTTCCTATTGGCTTAGGGACTTCCCAAGGACATTGTTGATGCAATGGTCAAGGGGGAGCAAGCCTTTAGAGGGAGGTATCCATCATGGGATGATGGATGATATTTTTCCTCATGAGGAGGAAAAATGAGATTTTGAAATACCCAATTTGGAAATTGAGAGAGTGTATAGGAAGATGGTAGGCATCCTAGATATTTTTGGACCAAGGGGGAGATTGTAAGATCTCATTAGGATATGAGACATTGACCTCCTTGGAGAGAACCTTTTTGATGTTAGTCAAAAAGGGGGAGAACTTATTGAGAGAATGACATCAAATGGGAAAATTAATGGGGATGATTGGTTTGAGTTAGATGGTCTAACTCAATGGTTTGTTTGGTTTTTGTCAAACATCAAAAAGGGGGAGATTGTTGGTGCAATCGGCCCAGGTCACGATTGACCAGGACTCGAGCTTGACTCGAGAGATGTTTTGATGTTCGACAAAAACATATGATAATGTGATTGTCATGGAAAAGTCCAAGTCTTGGGGTACTTGGCATGAAAAGTCCAAGTGGGACACTTGGCATTTGGGAAAGTCCAAGCATAGGTCTTGGCATGAAAAGTCCAACATGGGTTGTCAAAGAAAAGTCCAAGCATGGGTCTTGGCATGAAAAGTCCAACATGGGTTGACAAGGAAAAGTCCAACATGGGTTGACAAGGAAAGGTCCAAGCATGGGTCTTGGCATGAAAAGTCCAACATGGGTTGGCAAGGAAAAGTTCAAGCATGGGTCTTGGAATGGAAAGTCCAACATGGGTTGGCAAGGAAAGTCCAAGCTTGAGTCTTGGCATTTGAGAAGTCTAAGGGCTTTGATATTGGCGGCGTAAAGTCCAAGCGGGAGTCTTGGTAGCATAAGTCCAATGGTTGCCGGCGTAAAGTCCAAGCGGAGTCTTAGCGGCGTAAGTCCAATGTGCCTTGGCAGTGAGACACCGTTAGCATAACATAGCCGATGGAAGCATCTGAAGGCTAGCGCGATAGATGAACAAGTCATGAATGACTTGGAGGGATCTGAGAGGCATGAGGCTGATGGAGGTGGCTAAAAGGCTTAGGTCTAGGCTAAGGGTGGTCTAGCAAGTATGGGGGAATCATACTTGGGCTAAAACCTCATGTTTGAGGTGTGCCAGTCGACTGGTGTCATATGACAGTCGACTAGTGAGAGTCAACTAGGGTTTGACTATGGGATGTGTCCCAGCAGTCGAATGTCAGAGCTTGGAAGTCGACTGATTGGACGAGCAGTCGACTGATGCTCGGGTTTTGGGGCACAAAATGGAGTCTCACTCGACCGCTGCGGTCAGCAGTCGAGTGATAGCTTGAACAGTTGACTGATGGTCATGATCAGTCGACTGATGTCCTAGCCGTTGGATTTTTCCAGCGTCGATTACACCGTTGTCTCACAACAACAGTGTGATCAGCCGACTGATTGGCTTTTTCTAGCCCAGGCAGAAGATATAAATGGAGCTCGTAGAGGAGAAAAAGCCATCCGGTTCTTGAGCATCCTTGGGGCGATTTGTTGCTGCAAATCAGGGCCTCCAAGGCCATTCTTCAAGCAACCAAAAGCAAGCAATCCAAAGGCATTTATAAAGTATTTTCTTTACTTGTATTGCATTGTATTTCATATTAGTTGCTTGTTGTATTTAGTTTATTGTTGTAAACTATTGTACGAGGTTTCTCCGCCGCCGGATTGTTCCGAGAAGGATTGTTTATTAGTGGTTGTGTGTGCATCACTAGAGCTCATTGAGCTCAACCGTGGAGTAGGAACCTTGAGGTTTCGAACCATGTTAAATACTTGTGTTTGTGTGCTTGTGATTGTGATTGTTGTATTATTTCTATATTCCGCTGTGTACTAACAATCATAGGCAAGCGAACGCGATCAAATTCCATCACGCTATGAATTCAAGCTATTCACCCCCCCCCCCCGTCTAGCGTTCCAAGGATCTCCTACAGATTCCTCCATCTGGGATTATAGGTGTTGGAGTATGGGTTGTTAGGCCTTTGGTCGTAGTCCCCAACTGCATCAATATGCTCAATCTGCTCCTCTGAGGTTCCTTGCCCTCCATAGTGGTCCTCTCGATACGTTGTCGCTCCCTCTCCAAAGTCAATGGTCGTGCATGCAGATGAAGGATTCAACGATTCGAACCGTCTGCTGAGCGCGTCCATCCTTGCTGCTAGTTGGTCCATGGAGTTGACAGTGTATCGTCCTGCTGTAGGCATAGGTTGACCACATTCGGAAGCCCATTGATGGTGGTTCTGGGCCACCTCTTCTATCATCTCCTCTGCTTCCTCTATGGTCTTGTTCATCAGTGCTCCTCCTGCAGCAGAATCCATGGACATCTTCGTGGCGTACGCGATCCCATTGTAGAAGATGTGGATCACCAGCCACCTCTCCAGTCCGTGGTGGGGGAATTAGTAGAGTAGCCTCTTATGGCGATCCCAAGCTTTGAATAAGGACTCCCCCTACTTCTGGCGAAAGCTCGTGATGAGATGGTGCATGTGAGGAGTCTTGCTTGGTGGAAAGTATTTGTTCAGAAACTGCTGCTCGCATTGCTCCCATGTAGTGATGCTCCCCGAAGGTAGGGAGTGAAGCCATGCCTTAGCCTTATCCCGCAATGAGAACAGGAATAGGCTCAGGTAGATCGCGTCAGTAGGGACTTCGTTCATTTTCATTGTCGAGCAGATTTCTAGAAATGCCTCAAGGTGCTGGTTCGGGTCTTCAGTCGCAGCTCCCCCGAATTGACTCTGATGGACCATATGTATGAGTGTCGATTTCAGCTCAAAGTTTTTTGCCGAAATAGATGGTCCAGCTATACTCGGCCTAAATCCTCTAGCGCTAGGAGTTGCATAGTCCTGCAGAGGTCAGCTACCTATGTTCACTTTGGATGAGGCTTGATACTCCATCCTTCACTGCTCTACTTTCCGACGATGAAAGGTTCGTTCAATTTTTAAGTCAATCCGAATCAGACCTTCTGATCCTAAGCGTCTAACCATACGACGAACCGAGCCACAAAAAATTAGGAGCGCTACCTAATCCTAGGAGGAAGAAAATAAAACAATCTAGCTAATAAAACCTAAGATACAATAAGGAAATGGAAAACTACTGCAAAAAAAAAATTAAAAACTAAATCTAAGTATGGAAAATATAAAACTAAAGTAAATAAAGCAAACTAGAAAGAAAATAAAGCAAGTAAATAAATCTAATCCTAATTCCGATCCAATTTTTCACTGTTCGGTTCGATATCAAATCGATCAGTCCCTGGCAACGGCGCCAAAAACTTGATGCATGCGAACGTGATCTCAAATCTCACGACGGAGGCCGTCGAGGACTCGAAGTGTGCGCTCATGCTCAACGCCTGCAAGTGCATGGGTGTCATCAAGTAATAAAAGATTATCGATCCCACAGGGACTGGGATTCGAATATCGATATGTTCAGTGGTTGAAATTATTTGGAAGTAAACTCTAAGAGGTTTCGATTTGTGAGGGATGTCAGTGGACTGTTAGTAATATATGAGAGATGTCTTAAGGCAATCGTCTTATGTTTGAACAATTTATATAATAAATGAAGATTCACTATTTGAGTATACATGTTTTCATGTATTTGATTAGATCTTAAACTCATTTATTAAATGTCCACGATACGATTCACAGCATAAGAGAATTTATGATTGGATCACAACTAGTGAGTATCTCTACATGTGTAATTGTGATGTATCGAAATTATCCCTAGTCGATGAATTGATGGATTTGGACACCATCAATTCTGTCGAGACTAGCACGAGGTATACTCCTTGGTGTATCCAAGCAGTTGATTCTCACTGGCTGGAGACATTGTGATGTCCGGAGTTAATCGTGGATGCTAGTTATGATAACTAGTTTATTGGAGTGACCAGTTGTAAGACTTCATATGGTTCTCTGCATATATGGATATGTCAATGAAGTTCTTACTGCAGCTTAAGTGCGATGTTCCTTTGACTTGTGGTGTTCAAGTCATCTTGGTCATGAAGACTTATGCTTTGACATCTTAAGCAAGCATCTCTGAGGAGATGTGGACCCGGGATGATTGGGTATAAGTCGAAGTGGCCGAAGGTGTTTGAATAGCCTATAAAGGATTCACCACTCCTTGCGAGAAGATGTATACCCATGGCCTCTCGTCTGATTATTACTAAAGTCTTTGGCCAAAGAATTACATGTTTAGAGTATGATACTCTTGGATACATGTACAATAACTAGAATATGTAGGATGACGAAATGATACTTGGGCTAGGTGTGACGTAGTCAACCTAGTGGGGACTGACACTATAGACCATGTCCTGAACCAAGTGGGTATAAGATGAGTGAAGGGAACGGGGCATGATTCATTGTAGCTGCTGAAGGGTTTCAGAAATAGTTCTGGATCAACCATTGATCTTTTCGATTAATTGGGGATTATGATGTACTACTAGGTGCCACTCATGATCATTCTATAATTAATGGTTAATTATAGATGGCCAACATAAACCGAGAACCTATTTGGTCACACACACAACGAGCGTAATCCGAAGGATTTAAAATGTGCCTGAGAATGAGATTCTCAGACCGAGAGAAACTAGGTTTGGTTGGACCAAACAAGGATCGAGCATGAAATCGTTTCAGTCACAATGGAAGCATGGATGGGTCATGTCTTATGAAGACATGATGGATGAACCAAATTGGTTTGGTTCTAATCTAATGGTGGAGAATAAACCAAAGGAGTTTGGTTTGTTTTAAACGAATGAACCAAAAGTTGGTTCGGTTCGTTTTAACTTAAAATAGACCAACGCGGTTTGGTTTATTTTAACTTAAGTTATTGGAGCGGGTTAACGGGTTTTGGTTATGAACCAATAACCGTTAGGAGAATGTGTTCTCTATAAAAACATGGCTTAAGGGTTTTTCGTGGATAACTTTTGGTGTTGGAAAACCTAGCCACCCTCTCCCTCTCTTCTCGTTGCCGCCGCCCAAGGGTTCCACGCCGCTCAGCTTTTTGCCACCGTCCACCCTTGCTGCCGGCGTCCATCTGCTGATGGCCACTCCTCCGGTGACCCTCCGGTGACTCACCTTGGTTTCAGTGACTCACCTTGGTTTCGGTGACCAAGGGTTGGCCGACATTCCTCTTTGGCCGGCACAACATCCTCCACCAAGCTGTCCAATTTTTTGGATAGCTTGTTTCCTTACGTGTCGGAGCATCGTTTGGACAACGTTTTGAGCTCCGACAATGGTTACCTTACCGGGGATTCGATCTTCGGTAATCCTCATAGGTGGAGGACGAAGGATTCGTCAAACGGTTGACGAATACTTCTACGGAGAAGCGAGTTTTGGGGACTCATTTTTGAATCCGAATTTTGATTCGGATTGTGATCTTCTCTCGATCACATCATCTTCAACACGAGGCTAGTGACTCGTATGAAGACGAGGTTCATGGCTTTGTGAAGTCATCCCGACGATACTCGACGTGGATACGGATAGAGGCGATTCTAGCGAGAGTTGCTCTGGTTGATGTCTTTCCCGCTACACGTGATACGTCAGGTATATATAGAATAATTTTCTTTTATTGTAAAATTTGAAACTACGGTTATGTCTACACATATTGTACTATGCATGCGTGTGGTGTGTGTGATGTAATAAATTAGATTTATTGCTTTTTATTTCTTCCGCTGCACACATATTTATGAAACATGTTCGAATACATACTCGCCGCAGTGCCGGAAACCCAACAGTGGTATCAGAGCCCAGGTTGTGTTTCGACATAATCATAAAATTATTTTACGATAGTCGTAATTGTATTTATGGAAATTTTTTTACTTTTGTAAAGTTAGAAGTATTTATGGAAATTTTTAATTTTGGAAAGTCTAGAAGTATTTATGGAAATCTTCTACTTTTGGAAAGTTAGAAGTATTTATGGAAATTGACATTTTCCATAAATAAAATATTTGATTAGATTTGGAAATTTATTTCCTAATTTAATCATGATTTGATTTGGGAATAAAATCTTAAATATATTTTATTTCCATAAATAGTTTTGACAATTTAGGAAATTTGTTTCCTAAATTAAAATTAACTTTCCTTAATCAACACTTTCCACAAGTAAAATATGTGATTAGATTTGAAAATTTGTTTCCTAATTTAACCATGATTTGATTTGGAGAATCAAATCTCAAACATATTTTATTTCCATAAATAGTTATGATATATAAGGAAATTTTGTATATGTCATAATTGTATGTCATGTAATTGCATTAGATGCATATCATTATGCCATGCGTGTCGTGACATATAGATGTATGTCATGTCATGTAGATAATAGTTATTTGCATGCAAAGAGGATGAGATATAAAAATCCTTACTCAATATTAAAGCCTACACCTTCCATTAATATGGTTAGAATTAGAGTTCTGTTTCTTGTTTGGGTTGTTGGACTCTCTCCAAGCCCGGCTCGAACCTGAACATGTTCAAATCATGAAATAGTTTAATACTAATATGGTAAGAGTCAGAGGTCAATCGTTAGCTTTGGTTGTTGGACTCTCTCCAAGCAGGGCTAATTGGTTGAATGCGCTCTAACCATATTAAAACTATTTCTCGATTAATGGGTTGGCTTTAACCTGGAGCATCGGCTTGTTGGACTCTCTCCAAGGTCGATGTGAAGGGAGGTGAAGTTGGGTGCTATGCATATGATGCATACTTGTTAATGAGTTAACAACCCGATGTATGTGTGAACATTCAATTAGTTGATAGCACATTGTGATAGTTACATATATGTGATATGCAATCGGTATATTTGATACCTACCATCGTAGCTATGAATGACTTGTTGGACTCTCTCTAAGGTTGTTCATATCTATGATGGATATCAGCCCATTCGGAGATGGACCTACGATCTCCCGAAGTGATTTTGGGGTTTTTGAATTCGAAAAATGAATGGGATTTTGTAAATGTATGTGGATGCATTTTAAATCATCTTTCTCATATATGCTCGATTTGTATTTCTAGGTTAATCGCATGATCATGATGTCTTTGAATTTGCATTCCATTTTGGATCCAAATAAATTGACTGGGCCGAACTTCTTGGACTGGCTTAGAAACTTGAGAATTGTTCTCAAGGAGGAAAAGCTTGAGTATGTCCTCGAAATGTCTCTTCCCGCCCGTCCTAGTGATGATGCAACACCGGACCAATTGTTGGCCCATCAGAAACATGTGAGTGATTCTGAGCAAGTGAGTTGCATCATGCTAGCCGTGATGGTACCCGAGTTGCGGAAGCACCATGAGCATATGGATGCTCATACCATAGTCCTTCATCTTTATGAGTTGTTTGATGAGCAAGTGAGATTCAAAAGGTTCGAAGTCTCTAAGCTCCTCTTCACCTCTGAGATTCAAGAAGATTCATCTGTGGTACTACTCAACATGATGAAGACTGTGGAGCCTTCTGAGAAGCATGAGCAGGGGACGATGCTGTTAGTTGATTCCTCGAAGAAAGGTTCTAAGAGGGAGTCAAAGGAACAATAGAAAGGGAATAAGAAAAAAGCTAAAAAGGCAGAACCAGCTCAAAAGGGCACTTGCCATCATTATGGCAAGGAGGGCCATTGGCGAAGAAATTGCAAGATTTATCTTGAGTCCGTGAAGAAGAATAAGGCATCGGATGCCCATCTTCTTTAGATATCTTCGTTATTGATTGTCATTTTATTTCCTCAAACACTTGGGTATTGGATACTGGGTGTGGCTCACATATATGTAATGACATACATGGGCTAAGGAATAGAAGAAGACTCATCAAGGGAGAGTCAAATTTATGTGTTGGGAATGGAGCAAAGGTTGCTGCACTCGCCATCGAAATATTTTTGTTGAAACTCCCTATAGGACTTGTCTTAGAACTAGACAATTGCTTTTATGTTCCTTCGTTGATAAAGAATATCATTTCTATTTCTTGTTTAAATAGAAATGAGTACCATTTGACTTTTAGTAACAATTGTTGTTATATAACTTTGAATGACGTTCTTTATGGGACTGGAACTTTAAGCAATGGTACTTATACGTTTGACATATCCAGTGACATTTTCAATATCGAAGTGAGCAACAAGTGTGCTCGAAAGGATAATCAATTAGACTCCTATATGTGGCATTGTCGTCTTGGCCATGCAAGCAAGAAATGCATGTCCGAATTACACTGATGTAGAATTCTAGAATCGTTTGAATTGGACTCATACAATACATGCGAATCATGCTTAAAAGGCAAGATGACTAAGTTACCTTTTATTAAAAAAGGTGAACTGGTGGGAGAGTTGCTAGGTCTAATACATACTGATGTATGTGGACCTATGTCAACTCAAGATTTAGGAGGCTATAGCTACTTCATTACCCTCACCGATGATCATTCATGGTTTGGGTATGTGTTCTTGATGAAACACAAGTCTGAAGCTTTTGAAAGGTTCAAAGAATTCAGAAATGAAGTAGAGAAACAACATGACAAGAGTATTAAAATACTTCGATCGGATCGAGGTGGTGAATACTTAAGTCAAGAGTTTCTAGATTATCTAAGAGACAATGGTATATTGTCTCAATGGAATCTGCCATATACACCACAGTATTATGGTGTATCTGAGAGGCGTAACCGGACCTTGTTGGACATGGTCAAGTTAATGATGAATAATGCGAATCTTCCCAAGTCCTTTTAGGGCTATGCACTTCAGAAAACTATTTACTTGTTAAACAGAATGTCAACCAAGGTAGTCTCAACTACTCCATATGAGATATGAAATAGTAAGAAACCTCATGTATCTTACTTGAAAATATGAGGTTGTCCTGCTTATGTGAAGAGGACTGTATCAAACAAATTGGATGCTAAGTCTGATAAATGTCTATTTATTGGATACCCTAAGGAAACAAAGTGTTACCAATTCTATCATCCTGTGGAACAAAAGGTGTTTGTTTCAAGGCATGCTGTGTTTCTAGAGAAAGAGTTTCTCTTGCAAGAAAACAGTGGGAGTGTCATTGAGCTTGAGGAGGCTCGAGAGACTCAAATAGACATTGATGAGACACCTGGTGAAGCACCACAGCCAATAACTCATAGTGATAAGCCATCGGCTAGACCTATTGAGACACCACATCTTCATAGATCTGGTAGAACACGCAATATTTCTGAGAGATATGGATTTCTCGTAAGTGAATCGAATGACGCGTTACTCATTGATGATGAGGAGCCTACCAGTTATGAATAAATTCTGAAAAGTTCAGAAAGGGATAAGTGGCTTGACGCCATGAAGTCGAAAATGGATTCCATGTATGAAAACCAAGTTTGGAACTTGGTTGACCCACCTGAAGGCATAAAGCCTATAGGGTGCAAGTGGATTTTCAAGAAGAAAACCGACATGGATGGTAATGTGATTACCTATAAGGCTAGATTGGTGGCGAAAGGATATCGTCAAAAGCAAGGTGTTGATTATGACGAAACCTATTCGCCTGTTGCTATGCTTAAATCCATTCGGATGCTCCTGGATATAGCGGCTCATTATGTTTATGAGATATGGCAGATGGATGTGAAAACAACTTTCCTTAATGGAAACCTACTCGAGGATGTGTATATGATACAACCTGAGGGTTTCACATCGGTTGATAAAACCAAGGTATGCAAATTGCGACGGTCCATATATGGACTGAAACAAGCATCCAGGAGCTGGAATATCCATTTTGATGAGACAATCAAAAGGTTTAATTTCTCACAAAATCCGAACGAACCTTATGTGTACAAGAAGGTTAGTGGGAGTGCAGTCGTGTTTCTAGTATTGTATGTCAATGACATATTACTTATAGGAAACGATGTTTCTGTCTTACAGTCGGTTAAGATTTGATTGTCCAAGACATTCTCCATGAAAGACATGGGAGAAGCAACCTACATCCTCGAGATTAAGATCTATAGAGATAGATCGAAAAGGTTGCTTGGTCTTTCGCAATCTACATATATAGACCGAGTGCTAAAGAGGTTTAGCATGTCGAAATCTAAGAAAGGTTTCTTACCGATCAGGCATGGGATACACCTTTCGAAGTCTATGTGTTCGCGCACAGAAGACGAGAGGATTTACATGAGTAAGATTCCCTATTCATCCGCAATAGGATCTATCATGTATGCTATGTTATGCACGAGGCTCGATGTATCGTATGCTCTGAGTGTCATGAGCAGATACCAGTTTGATCCAGGAATGGATCATTGGGCGGTTGTTAAGATGATCCTTAAGTGCTTAAGAATAACTAAGGATACATTCCTAATATATGGAGAAGGGTACATGGTGATATGTGGGTATACGGATGTCAGCTTCCAGACAGACAAGGATGATTCCATATCTCAGTCTGGGTATGTATTCACCTGGAATGGAGGTGCATAAGTTGGAAAGGTTCCAAGCTTGACACTATAGTGGATTATGCCACCAAGGCAGAATACATTGCAGCTTTGGAAGCAGCAAAGGAAGCGGTTTGGATCAAGAAGTTCATCTCTGAACTTGATGTGGTCTCATCAATGATTCAAACATGTGCTTCGCCGCTATCATTTGATCAGAGAGATCATAAGTAAGAAGGAAATACAAATCGAAAAAATTCCCACTGAAAGGAACTTAGCGGATCATTTAACTAAGGCATTACCTCAAAGTAAGTTTGAGGGTCATGTTAGAGCTTATGGTATTGGATACCGTAGCGATTGACATTATACCAAGTGGGAGTTTGTTAGTAATATATGAGAGATGTCCTAAGGCAATCGCCTTATATTTGAACCATTTATATGATAAATGGAGATTCACTATTTGAGTATACATGTTTTCATGCATTTGATTAGATCTTAAACTCATTTACTAAATATTCATGATACGATTCACAACATGAGAGAATTTGTGATTGGATCACAACTAGTGAGTATCTCTACATGTATAATTGTGATATATCGGAATTATCCCTAGTCGATGAATTGATGGATTTGGACACCATCAATTCTGTCAATACTAGCACGAGGTATACTCCTTAGTGTATCCAAGTAGCTGATTCTCACTGGCTGGAGACATTGTGATGTCCGGAGTTAATCGTGGATGCTAGTTATGATAACTAGTTCATTGGAGTGACTAGTTGTAAGACTTCATATGGTTCTCTGTATATATGGATATGTCAATGAAGTTCTTACTGCAGCTTAAGTTCGATGTTCCTTCGACTTGCGGTATTCAAGTCATCTTGGTCATGAAGACTTATGCTTTGACATCTTAAGCAAGCATCTCTGAGGAGATATGAACCCGGGATGATTGGGTATAAGTCGAAGTGGCCGAAGGTGTTTGAATAGCCTATAAAGGATTCACCACTCCTTGCGAGGAGATGTATACCCATGGCCTCTCGTCGGATTGTTACTAAAGTCTTTGACCAAAGCATTACATATTTAGAGTATGGTACTCTTGGATACATGTGTAGTAACTAGAATCCGTAGGACGACAAAATGATACTTGGGCTAGGTGTGACGTAGTCAACCTAGTGGGGACTGACACTATAGACCATGTCCTGAACCAAGTGGGTATAAGATGAGTGAAGGGAACGGGGCACGATTCATTGTAGCTGCTGAAGGATTTCAGAAATAGTTCTGGATCAACTGTTGATCTTTTCGGTTAATTGGGGATTATGATGTACTACTAGGTGCCACTCATGATCGTTCTATAATTAATGGTTAATTATAGACGACCAACATAAACCGAGAACCTATTTGGTCATACGCACAACGAGCGTAATCTGAAGGATTTAAAACGAGCTTGAGAATGAGATTCTCAGACCTAGAGAAACTAGGTTTGGTTGGACCAAATGAGGATCGAGCATGAAATCATTTCATTCACAATGGAAGCATGGATGGGTCGTGTCTTATGAAGACATGATGGATGAACCAAATTAGTTTGGTTCTAATCCAATGGTGGAGAATAAACCAAAGGGGTTTGGTTTGTTTTAAACGAATGAACCAAAAGTTAGTTCGGTTCGTTTAAAATAGACCAATGCGGTTTGGTTTATTTTAACTTAAGTTATTAGAGCGGGTTAACGGGTTTTGGTTATGAACCAATAACCGTTAGGAGAATGTGTTCTCTATAAAAACATTGCTTAAGGGTTTTTCGTGGATAACTTTTGGTGTTGAAAAACCTAGCCACCCTCTCCCTCTCTTCTCCTTGCCGCCGCCTAAGGGTTCCATGCCGCCCAGCTTTTTGCCGCCGTCCACCCTTGCTGCCGGCGTCTAGCTGCTGCTGGCCACTCCTCCGGCGACCCTCCAGTGACTCACCTTGGTTTCGGTGACCAAGGGTTGGCCGGCGCAACATCCTCCACTAAGCTGTCCAGTTTTCTGGACAGCTTGTTTCCTTACGTGTCGGAGCATTGTTTGGACGATGTTTTGAGCTTCGACAATGGCTACTTTACTGGGGATTCGATCTTCGATAATCCTCATAGGTGGAGGACGAAGGATTCGTCAAATGGTTGACGAATACTTCTCCGGAGAAGCGAGTTTTGGGGACTCATTTTTGAATCCGAATTTTGATTCGGATTGTGATCTTCTCTCGATCACATCGTCTTCAACACGAGGCTAGTGACTCGTACGAAGACGAGGCTCATGGCTTTGTGAAGCCATCCCGACGATACTCGGCATGGATACGGATAGAGGCGATTCTAGCGAAAGTTGCTTCGGTTGATGCCTTTCCCGCTACACGTGATACGTCAGGTGTACGTAGAATAATTTTCTTTTATTGTAAAATTTGAAACTACGGTTATGTCCACACATATTGTACTATGCATGCGTGTGGTATGTGTGATATAATAAATTAGATTTATTGCTTTTTATTTCTTCCACTGCGCACATATTTACAAAACATGTTCGAACACACACTCGCCGTGGTGCCGGAAACCCAACATGGACTATATTCTATACGGTGTCACACGGAGGAAGAAGGGTGCGTGCCGAGGTCTTCAAAGGTTATTCTAGGACTTCGATTTCACTTGTGTGTCGCAAAACAATGTTGTCAACTGGCATTGTCTAAACGTTTAGCTATGATTTTATGGAAGGGACGTCATACACTCTCCCGATGAGCCACCGCATCTACCGGGAGCTATCTCTGCCTTAAAAGGACGGGATAGATGGTACGAGGATGCCAAATCAATCCCTACGATAAACCATTTCCGGTTCCATCGCATCCTTCTACCCACAGTTATAGGAGATCAGGTTTACCCCTAGGTTCCTTGTATAAAATCCCTTAAATCTTAGATACAATGGTTGTCACCCCTCGTATTGCCTAAGCACAGCAGGTAGAAAACCAAACATGCATAGATATAGTATAAACAACTTCCAATTGCCAAATTAAACTCAAAGACAGAATTTAACGTGAACCAACATGTAATGCGGACACAAGCTACTCCCTAATCCTAGAATCGAAGGAACTACTCCATGTATATAAGGGAGGAATCACAAGGCATGTACATGTTTGAATACATCAGAAATAAAGCGCAGGAACAAGGGATTACAATGCCTTCATGGTCTTCTCTCCGGCGTTGAAGTGCAAGTGTGGACCTCCGATGGCCTTCTTCCTCCCCATTGCGAGTTCCCGAAGCTTTTTAAGGCTTCGGTGTGCCATCCTAGCCATCGTGCCCCCCCCTAGGGTTTGGGCGGAGCCATCCTTATATAGACATCACCTTGGACCACTGCAAAATCCGAAAAAAGCCCTAGTCGTGCAAATCTGGCGGGCCGCCACACGGTCGTGTGTTTCCACATGGCCATGTGTTTCCACACGGCCAGGTCGTGTGCGGCCCTGGGATGGCTGATCTCGCCTATTGGATATGACCGTGTGTAGCCACACGCCCTGGCCGTGTCCCACTCTGCGTCTAGCTGTAAAATATCTTTCTTTTGCTCCGAAAGTGCGCCTTTTCCCCCGAAATACTGTTCTGCACACAAAAGTATAAAGAGAAGACCTTCGAACCAGAAAATAGGAAATGTGTGTAAAAAAGAGTAACATATGCATGGAACTAACATAAAATGTAGTGAGATGTGAGCGAAAACTACTCCTAAAACCCTATATGTTTCGCTCACATCAAATAGCTATTTCTGCAATTTAGTCAGCTCCAACAGGTCGACATCCTTACTCAGGATCTAGTGGGTCAGAAGATGCAACTAGAAAAGGTAGAGACCCAGGCTTCTCAATCTTCGGCGGCTCTCCTTCAACTTCAGAACAAGAATCAAGCATTGGAGGCCGCTCTGACATCTTGTCGACAATAATTGGAGAACTTTTCTTTGACTATCTCCACTTTTCCTAGGATGCTGGCTGAGGTTGCAAAATGACATCGAGGACTCCAGAGGGAGCAATCCAAGGCCATGGTTTCCCTAGGCCATCAAGTTGTAGCAGCGGCTAAAGACAGAGACACCCTGGCTGCTCAACTAGCTAATCATCAAGCCAGTGGAAAGAGTGGGAAGAGGATCTGAAGATGCCATACGCTCGAAAAGGAGTGTAACTATTCATCTTGGTCTTTGAAGGGTCCTCCACTCTGAATGCTGCCAAGGGATATCCTCCACTAGGTGCAGATACAAGCCATTCAGATCCTGAGGTGTCCCTAGACAACTATCCCCATAGATCTTCGAATTGTAATTGCCATACTTTCCGCGATGTATTAACCAACTATTATTAACGAGAATCTTCAAGTTACAATGTTTAATACTCTCTATGATGTATGAACTATTGTTATCAATGAAAAATATCCAGGGGCCACTCCTGCGTTCTTCTCTTGTCCTTGAAACGAATTAAATTTATCCTTTCCATCACTCAAGATCACCCCTCCCTCATGGTGTCAGTCGACTTCCACTGTCTTCCCCTCGGGGATTCATTCGGGCTATCGTAGCCATTATTCCTCACAATTTAGAGTCACTTCCTGGGTGGTGAAATGCACTACAAACTATCAAGCCAAATCAATTCTCCTTACCTAGATGGGGATGTAATCGCCCATTTTGAGATTAATACCTTGATTATTTCTCATACCAACGTCATTACTGAAGGTGGATGCTTCGGAGGCTCATTGGCTCCCATGTCCCCGGATTAAAATTTTCACTAATGAAAAAATTAATTCGGATGGGATGAGCTCCCTTAGCACAACTATTTCGTCGTCGTGCTAACAACTTGAGTGGTCGCTTGAACAAACTAGTTGTTCAAGCAACACAACTCTTCTAGTTGGTTAGCCGCGGAAGAGACGACGGACGGATCACCGGTTTTTGTGTTTGTCTTCGGGGTCCATGATTATACAATATATTTACTAATTCACACATGCATAATCAAAACATAAAAGAACATGCTCAAATCTGTAAATAAAGTTAAAATAACTTTATACCTCACGATCTTCTACCGTATGTCCTATCCTTCTCGTGGACGACGTGTGGACGAAGATCCTCCACGAGTAGAAGCCTTCTAGATCGCTTTCTTCTCTACCTTGTCCACTGCGAACAAAGAGAAGAACTTACAAATACCTATCCTTTCTAGAACCGATAACCAAATTAGGGAATTTGGTGCAACCGCCGGCCAAGGATCAAATGGATGAAGCGCTGGCCAACTTGAAGAAGGGTTGCCGCCGGCCACCAAGGAGAAAGGGAGGAAGATGAACTCCGGCCACCAATGGAGGGAGAACCGCCGGCCAAGGAAGAAGGGAGAGGCCTCTAGGATGGGCGCCGGCCAAGTGTTGATGGAGGAGGATGGGCGCCGGCAATCAACTAGAAGGAAGAAGTTGCCGCCCACTTTGAATTACTCCAAAACCCTAGCCGCCCAAAAACCCTAGCCGCCCACTTTTGGATGAGCCAAAACCCTAATTCTTCAATCTTTATCTTGCCGCCCAACCTAAGCCTCTATCTATAGAATTAGGCTTAAGCCTCCTTTAATCTCCACCGTCGGATCTAGGGATTTAATCTCCACCGTCGAATCTAGGGTTTTATCCCAACCGTTGGATCTAGGGTTTCATCCCAACCGTCGGATCTAAGATTTCATCCCAACCGTCGGATCTAAGGTTTCATCCCAACCGTCGGATCTAGGGTTTTATCCCAAGCGTTGGATCTAGGGATTTAATCCTAACCGTCGATTCTAGGGTTTCATCCTAACCATCGGATCTTAGGGATTTAATCCCAACCGTTGGTTCTAGGATTTCATCCTAACCATCGGATCTAGGGATTTAATCCTAACCGTTGGTTCTAGGTTTTGTTTTACATTCTTGGATCTAGACTTCACAAGGATTATATTAGGCTACGATAGGGACCATAAGGAGGAGTTGGGTCTTGGCCACCCGATGGATCGGAACCACACTAACTTGATCCATCAATGATGTTCCATTCCACTAGAGGATCATCATTGAACTACCTCACCAACCCCCATAAATCAATATGGGCTCCATATATTATTTGTACATTAATCTCCCCGTGTTTAAGATATCGAATGTCCGTCAATTAATTGATTCTTGACCATCGATTAATTAACATCTAATTCCTCGAGTAGTACCACTCAACCTTATCATCATGTTGACTAAGTCAACCAGCTGGGTTTACATGATGAACCTTATGAGCTCCTCAAGGGGACATCATCAACCTAATATATAGGACACGGTTTCCTCCTATAATCAACGACACACCATGTAAATAATATTATTTCCCAACTTACCGGGCATATTGATTTAATCCATATAAATCTCACCCTCTGGTAAATCAAAGAAATAAATACTAAGTACATGTGCCCGTTATTATATCGGGATTAAGAGCATGCACAACATAATATCCGAGGTCCGATTCAATTATGTAGTCAGTACTAAATTGAATCACCTCTATGTCGGTCCTGCTCAATACACCTAAGTGTACTAGTGTAACTCTATGTTCAAGACAAAACAATACCAAGCTACACTGCAACCATGCCAATGGTTTGTCCAAAACCATCTTGGTTGTGAGACTCTACTTATATTTTACAAGGGACTGATAACATGATCTTCTGTGCCACACCAAGCACCATGTTATCTACAATGTAAAATATTAGACAATATGCACACATATAATAAATATATAAAGTGCAAACAATGATCATGTGATTCTTATTTCAAAATAAAATGTTCATACAAAAAGAGCTAGGCTTTCAGTATACATTCCAACAATTACTTCCTTCGACCTTTCACCTTCTCCTCCCCTTCCCAAGGAAGAATGTGAACCTTCCTTCCTTTCTATAAATTACTACTATGAGTCTGGGCTATTCTTATTCTACCTCCATGGCTTCTGCAGGACACCCCATCAACGTAAGCTCGGGCTTCGACTCCCTTGATTTAGATCATTTTGACACGAGCTTCTTTGATGACTCTAATACTCAGTCTACGACCACTTCTGTGTGCCGACCTCTTCCTCCTCCGACTCCAACCGATACTCTGACTCCCAGTGTTAGAAGATCCTTTCAGGCTCCCTTCCCCTCCTTCGGCAACCGAGTCTGGAACCCTCTGATGACCTGGGAGTACACTATGAGAGATCCCTTGGCTTTAGTTGAACTCCTCTTCTTCCAGCCCTTGCCTTTCTTCTAGTCCTTCAAAATGAGGTTCCTCCCTTCCCCCCTGTCGAACCTCCACCTCCTGCACCTCAGGCATAGGGTAACTTCCTTAGGGTTATTTTGGCGCCTTCTCCTGCAGAGGAGACCTCTGTTGGCTCTAATAAACCTGTATGAATAGCAATTTAACTTATGTAACCACTATTTTTCATATGAGAAGAATAAAATGTTTGAGCGTGTCTTGTTTATTTTGCCTTTTCTTGCATCGGGTACTCTGACCAGGACCCCTGGGATCATACTTGATCAGCTCTATAGGGTTGACCCTGCATAACAACATTAATGAATGTCACCATAAAATAATCAGATCCGGATCAAATGAGATCTGCTTTGCATCCACTTTTCTCTACAGAATATGACTAGTTTCTTCAGAATTACTGCATTCAACTACCCCTACATCTTCCCATCTCATCTGCATTTACTTCTTCTGTTTCCCAGGAGAATAAACTGATACCTCTCTTTTTATCTATAAAATCCTTCCACATTACCTTTACCCAACACATCCCTTGGTTCTTCTGCTTCTGCTGGTGCACTTTCCTCCCTTCTCCTACTTGCACCATAGAATACATATCAGAGCAGGATAGCAACTCTCCTTCTCCAGAGAGGCAGATTGAAGAGCAACGTCGTATCAAGGAATTGGAAGAACAGGTCCAGGACCTGAAGTGACGCCTGAGGCTAGCCTCTACTCACAAATATTCCCAATGCCAAGAGCTAGCGGTGGCCCAAAGGAACCTGTCCAAGCATATATTCATACAGTAGTCTTATCTCAAACAACTGCTTTTCCGCCCGCGTATACATAAAGAAACTCTGTCGGTACGTCCAAGGAAAAACCTTAACCCCCCTTGAGGGGGCCCTGCTCGTTATTTTACTTTTCCAGAAAGCTGTGTTATGTACTCTTCCCTTATCAATGAAATCTCCTTCACAAAAGATTGCATGTGTCTCTTCTCTGCCAAATACACATTACATAAAAATGAATAAAATATTCCAATGCCAAGGACAAACAAAACTTACCGACTTCACGCCAATGCTTCCTTCGACCCATCCATCCATCTGGCCCTCATCCTTCTTGTGCATAATATCAAACTGGTACAATTTAATGGAACTACTAGAGCCTCATTCCTTCAATCTGCCTTGGCGGGTGAATAATGATAACACACTCGAGTGAAGACCCAGTTTTTCCTCACTATACAGGGGTAATGTAGTACAGTTAAGTGAAAACACAACTCTTTCGATCCGCCAAAACACGGGGATAGTAATAGTATGACTAAGTGAAGATTCAACTCTTCTGATCCACCACCACATGGGGATAATAATAATACAACTGCACGAAGACTCAACTCTTCCAATCCACCATCACACGGGGATAGTAATAATACAGCTGAGCGAAGACTCAACTCTTCCAATCCACCACCATAGGGGATAGTAATAGTATAGCTGAGCGAAGACTCAACTCTTCCGATCCACCACCACACGGGGATAGTAATAATACAGCTGAGCGAAGACTCAACTCTTCCGATCCACCACCACATGGGGATAATAATAGTATAGTTGAGTGAAGACTCAACTCTTCCGATCCACCACCATACGGGGATAATAATAGTATAGCTGAGTGAAGACTAAACTCTTTCGATCCACCACCACACGGGGATAATAATAGTATAGCTGAGTGAAGACTCAACTCTTCCAATCCACTACAACACGGGGATAATTGCTTACCTTGAAGACAAGCAGAAAGAATAGTGACAACCTGAATTAGGGCTTTGCCTGGTTAGGTTAAAAAAAAATTTTACTCCACCATTTGCTCTTCAAAAGTGCATCTACCTTGAACCCAACTCCTCCATTCCACCACCGTACGGGGATAGTTTCTTGCCTTGAAGACAAGCAAAATAATAGTGACAACCTGACTTAGGGCTTCGCCTGGTCATGTCAGAATTTTTTACTCCGTCATTGTATTTCTTCAGTGCATCTACCTTGAACCCAACTCCTCCATTCCACCACCATACAGGGATAGTTGCTTACCTTGAAGACAAGAAGAAAGAATAGTGATGACCTGACTTAGGGCTTCGCCTGGTCGAGTCGAAAATTTTTTACTCCGCCATTGTATTTCTTTAGTGCATCTACCTTGAACCCAACTCCTCCCTTCCACCACCATATGGGGATAGTTGCTTACCTTGAAGACAAGCAGAAAGAATAGTGACGATCTGACTTTGGGCTTCACCTGGTCGGGTCGGAATTTTTTTACTCCGCCGTTGTATTTCTTCAGTGCATCTACCTTGAACCCAACTCCTCCGTTCCACCACCATACAGGGATAGTTTCTTACCTTGGAGACAAGCAAAAAGAATAGTGACAACCTGACTTAGGGCTTCGCCTGGTCAGGTCATAAAATTTTTACTCTGTCGTTGTATTTCTTCAATGCATCTACCTTGAATCCAACTCCTCCGTTCTACCATCATACGGGGATGGTTGCTTACCTTGAAGACAAGCAGAAAGAATAGTGATGACCTGAATTAAGGGTTCGCCTGGCCAGGTCAGGAAATTTTTTACTCTGCCATTTATCATTAGTGCATTAGCTTTGAACCCCAACTCCTCCATTTTGCCACCGCACGGGGATGATGGCTTCGGTTAATACCGAGGCGTAAGAAGTGTGATGACTTGATCTAGAGCGTTGCCCAATCAGGTCGGAATAATTTTTTACTCTGTCGTTCTTCATAGATGTCTTTATCCTAAACCCCACTCCTCTGTTCCGCCACCACACGAGGATGATGGCTTTGGGGTAAGACCAAGCCATAAGAAATGTGACGACCCGATCTAGGGCATTGCCCAATCAAGTCGGAATAAATATTTTACTCCACCGCTCTTCACAGGTGTCTTTACCTTAAACCCTACTTCTTTGTTCCGCCACCGTACGGGGATGATGGCCTCGTCTGATAACGGGTCATGAAAAAGACAAATCCTGATTCTGAATCTTCCTGGGCCCCACATCTCTACTCTGAAGCCCATTTAGCACCATAAGCATATCCTGAACCATATATAAAACTCTTCACCTTCCCCCTTCTTCATCTTTGCCCCCCTTTAACTTCCAACCCTTCTCCTCCTTTCTCCCCTTGCCAAAAACTTTCCTGCTTCCTTCAAACGACTTCCTTGTGTCCCTTGCTTCCTGAAGGCCAAGATGCAATCCCTTCTTCAACGACTGATGGCAGAGTACTGTCAGGGGCTTAAACAGAGCGGAGACCAGCCACCTACTACCACTACATTTCCGCCCCTTGTTTCATCTTCTTCGGTATCCCCCGCCCTTGCTTCAACATCCACTTCTTCTCCTTGTTCCTCCGCGCCTTCATCCCCCGTTGTCTCACCTTCACCCAATGTAAACCCCCAATCATTACAGTCTCCTTCCCTTCCTTCTTCTCCATTATCGCCAAACCCTAGCCCCTTATCTCTTCACCTTCAATTTTAGGTGGCAAGAGGTCACCCCTCCTTTTTTACAGAGCCAAGCGGAATTGAGGGGAGCTATGCACCAACGGCTACAGGGAGAAAGTATTACTTCCCTTGATTCTTCTTCTTCTTCTGAGCTTCCCCCATCATTAGAACCAATTTCAACTACCTCTCCTTCATCTTCTCCATCACAAATTCTGACCATGTTCCCCTCATCTTCCCCATTGACCCCTAACGCGAAAAGTCTTTCTCCAAATCCTAGTTTAGAACTTGTCTCTAGCACCTTCCCCCCTACCGACGAAGAACCACTAATAACGGTGCCCTCTTCAACCACCAATCTTCCTTCAACTTCCTCTCTTCTACCTATGCCCATATCCTCAGATGCATTTATCCCCCTTGTCTTCCCCTCCTTTCCTTCTCTTGGTGTTTCACCTTCCTCCATCACCTATCAAGTGGTTTCTGACATTCTACCACCACCATCAACCTCCACCTCTTCCTCTCCTGCTTCCCTAAGCTTTCTGGCGACGACTCTTTTTGCTGCCCCTCCGACATCTCCCTTCTCTTCAGGAATCCCCTCCATGTCCCATAGCATCATCTTTCCTCCTCTGAGATTATTAGAACAATCCTCCGGGTTGCCCCCCTTCATAGCCATCATGAGTGAGTCCACTTCTCTAGTTGCCTCCACTCCTTCCTCCTCTTCTGACAGGAATACCCGAATCCTCAACTTAGAAGAGCTCATTCCGGGGATGGAGAGTCTGCATCATACCCTGGAGCTGGTAAGCCTCTTGGCTACTTTAGCATATATTTACAGCCATGATATACTCCTTATTTTCTATTTTTAGGCTCTGGTGAATTATCAAAAGCTGAACCGCTTCTTCTACAATTATCATACTCAATTGCGGCAACAGATTCAACAATAGAAGGAGGATCACACTGCTTCCCAATAAAGAGAGAGCTTTTTGTTGCAAGAACTGGCTCGTTGCCAGAATCAAATGGTCGAAGCCCTTTCTCAAAAGCAGAAGGGGTGCGAAGACTATTATGCCCTCCAAGATCAGCAACGGAGGGATGTTGAAATCATATTTGCTCTTCAGGGCGCCCGACAAGAAAATGAAAATGCCCCTGTCCCTATTAACAGAGAGAATTCCATCTTACAAGAAGTGGCAGGCTACCAGGACCAAATAACTGAGCTTCAGCAGCAAAAGCAAGAAGATGTTGAAACAATAGTAGCACTTCAGCGCCAGCAAGAGAAGGATACAGAGACTATATCCAATCTTCGACGTGAGAAACAAAAAGATGAGAATACCATATCTGACCTCCAGACTCGATTAAGTAAGGAGGTATACGAAAATTCAACTTTGATAACCTCTAGAGCTCATGCTCATTCTCTACTTCGCCATCAAGAAACCTCCTTACAGCAGTTGAGTAGCGAAATTGTTCGGACCAGGACTTATACTGAGGCGGTGGAGGGAATTTCGGCTTCTATACGCCGAGATATGATGGAAATGTCAACCATTCTGCAGCAGAGTCAGACTTCCCGCTCTGATGACATATTCACTCTGGCTGACGCTATCATTCAGGTATCCCATCGATATTGTCAAATCTGTCAAGCTCTTAGGGAGCATCGGGAGTATTGTGGCAAGTTTCATCAGGATACACGCATGATTGACCCGAACCAACAAGAGCGTCTGCTATCTTTAATGCGAGCTACATATCAGGATGGATTCAATGAAGCGGTTCGGCAGTATGCTGACCAGGGATTCCCTCCGGTCGATCATCCTGCTCTTTTTCTACACTGGGAGACTGGCTTCAGGCGCTATCCCCCGGATCATTTTAGATTATAACTCTCATGTCATTTTAAAACTGTTGTTACTCATAGATAATTGCATCAACGAATTATTTATCCTTGATCTTCCTCTTAACTTTCTTTGTTTTGCAAATGAGAAGATATATTTCAATGATGTTTATTTTTTACCCCTGTTCATATTTATTACTCGTGTTGTTACATACTAGGGGTCACATAAAACCCATAGGAAAGAGGCCAAATTTCTCCTTTCAACAATCTTCTTCTGCATGGTATGACAATATTTTAAGTGCACAACATTTCAAGGTCGAGGTAATTCCTTGCCCTTATCATCTTTTAGGTAATAAGCTGACACAGCCACTCGACGAGCAAGTGTAAGGTCCTTCCCAGTTAGGAGCTAACTTCTCTAGGTCTCCTGTAGGGTTGACCTTGTGTAACACTAGATCACCTTCTTGAAACCTCCTGGGCACCACCCTCTTGTTAAAGGCTTGCTGTATTCTTTGTTTGTAAAATCCAGCTCGCATTCGGGTTTGCTCCCGCCTTTCTTCCAGCAAGTCCAACTCAGTTCTTCTGATGATCTGATTATGTTCCCACTCATAACCTTCGATTCGGGCATTACTTAAAATGACTTCCATTGGAATAACGACTTTGGTTCCATACACCAAACTAAACGGGGTTTCCCCCATTGCCGTTTTAGGAGTAGTTCGGTAGGCCCATAGAATCCCAGGCAGTTTTCTACCCAATTTTCTCTCTTAGCGCCCAATTTAGTCTTCAACCCCTAAATGAGGGTTCTGTTAGTTACCTTCGCCTGCCCATTAGCCTGAGGATGAGCTACCAAGGTGAAAGCTTGCTGAATATTGAGGCTTCGACACAATTCTCTAATCTTCTTACCCTGAAATTGCCACCCATTATCACTTACTAATCTTCTGGGAACTCTATATCAGCATATAATGTTCTTCCACAGGAACTGTATTATTGTATTTTCTATTATTTTAGCTAAAGGTTCAACTTCTACCCATTTGGAAAAGTAATCCACCGCTACCAATAGAAACTTCTTTTGCAAAGGGGTTGTAGGCATGAGGTCAACGATGTCCATTCCCCATTGGTCAAAAGGACAAGAAGCAATTATAGCCCTCATCAACTCGGCAGGCCGCTCGAATCTGTTACTGTGTTTCTAACAAGCTGAACAAGTTTGCACTAAGCGGGTTGCATCTTGATGAATAGTTGGCCAAAAATATCCAGCTAACAGTACTTTCCTAGCTAATGCTCTTCCTCCCAAGTGATTGCTACAACATCCCTCATGTATCTTTCTAAGCACCCACTCGACATCTTCCCTCCCCAAGCATTTTAATAGAGGGTGCCCAAAAGACATATTATATAGAATACCATCCACGATTGTGAAACGTTTCTCTCTGGTAACCAAGACAGATGTCGCTCCCATTTCCTTAGGAACCTTCCTTTGCTGTAAATATGTCATAATATCAGTTCTCCAATCGGGGATCAGATCATTTTTCGATGTCACCTCTTCCACATTACATATTTCCAAAGAATTGGGAACTTCCATGCAAATAGAGCCTTGTTGTCTTATCCCTTTTAGGGCACTGGCCAGCCGAGCCAATTCATCCGCCTTTCAATTGTTTTCTCTTGGAATATGCTGCAGGATGACCTCTTGGAAATGAACATTTTCCTTTTCAAAAGATATC
Organism: Wurfbainia villosa; assembly: GCA_025175895.1. Taxonomy (NCBI): domain Eukaryota; kingdom Viridiplantae; phylum Streptophyta; class Magnoliopsida; order Zingiberales; family Zingiberaceae; genus Wurfbainia; species Wurfbainia villosa. The sequence continues at coordinate 41,392,941 of CM045998.1, read as the reverse complement.
AAATATTTTTTCAACCTCTCTTCCCGAACAACAAAAGCACCTTAGAGTTGTGATACAGCTAACTGAGAATCTGAATGCATAATGACAAAGGTTGCCCCAACAGTTTTGGTTGCCTGCGATCTGGCTAGAATGACCTCATATTCTGCCTCATTGTTGGATGCCCGATACCCGAGGTGAACGACCACGCGGGTTTCTTCCTCTTCGGGAGATATCAACAACACCCTTACTCCACTGCCTGTAGATCCAGAAGACCCATCCACAAAAACATTCCATACCTTCTTCCCTTCTTCTTCTTCGGTCGAACTGTTCCCCAACCCCACTGTTACCTCTGCTAGGAAATCGGCTAACGACTAAGCCTTGACCGCAATACCGGGATGGTAATGGATGTCATATTCACTTAGCTTCACAACCCACTTAGCTAATCTTCTTGAAAAATTAGGTTTAGTGACCACTTTACCCAATTCACTGTGCGTTAAAACGTTGATCAGATGGGCTAGGAAATATGGCCTCAATTTATGAGCCAGAAATTTACCACTCTTCACTCCGAACAAGCACTTCTTGGGATTTAACTTCATGTTATACCACCTAAGGGTAGCAAAAGTCTCCTCCAGATCTATAACCAGATCCCGAGTGGTTTTGGACTTGACGAGAATGGCATCAACATATACTTCCACATTCTTGCCTTTTTGTTCTATAAATATTTTATCCACGAGTCATTGATAAGTAGCTCCTGCGTTCTTTAGGCCAAAAGGCATCACTACAGAAGCATACAATCTCTTGCCATCACAAAACTGACACGCTTCTAATCATCCTTTGCTAAGGGGATTTGATGATACCCTTGGTAGGCATCCATAAGAGATACAACCTCATACCCCACAATAGAGTCAACTAACTGATCAATACGAGGCAAGGGGTAGCAGTCTTTAGGGCATGCTTTATTCAAATCACGAAAGTCGATACACATCCTCCACTGCCCAGAGGGCTTGGGGACTAGAACTACATTAGATACTCACTCGAGGAATTGAATCTCTCTAACATGCCCAGCTTGCAGTAATTTATCTACTTCTTCAACGATGACTTTATTCTTCTTGAGCCCCAAGTGTTGCCTCTTCTACAGGACGGACCGAACTCCCCGAGTGATATTAAGATGGTGCTCAACTACTTTAGGATTTATCTCCGTGAGGTCATGCACATCCTTGGCAAAGATATATTCATTCTGACACAAGCATTTCATCAGTTCTTCCTTCGTCTTCAGTTGCTGGGCCACCCGAGTGACCTTTCCAGGAGATATCTCCACAGATTCACCTTCTTCTATCTTTTTAGCTCTGGGTGGGGACTCTTCTAGTACGTAGACATCAGAGGTGATGATAGCTTTCCCCTTGGGGTTGTCCATTCTTGCCTTCTTCTTATCGTCCCTGACCATCTGCACATAACAGCTTCGAGCCACTTTCTGCTCTCCTCGTGCTTCCCTGATCAGCTGTCCAACTGGGAATTTCACCTTTTGATGATAAGGAGAGGCTACTGCCTGAAAAAGGGATAGAAAAGGACTACCCAAAATAGCATTATAAGAGGACGGAGCATCCACTATGAGAAAAGGAGTAATATTAGTTTTTTGGCTGGGTTTTGCACCCATAGTGAGAGGCAAGGAAATTTGCCCCATGGGATGCACCATATGTCCTACGAATCCAAACAGAGGAGTAGCCACGTCCTCCAGTTGCACATTTCCTAGCTGCATCTGCCCGAATGCATCTTAGAAAAGGATGTTGACTGAACTCCCCGAGTCAATCAGGACTCGGGCTACCTCATAGTGGCTAAAGAAATCCGGATTACCAGAGCGTTAGTATGAGGTAGCAGAATGCCCCTCAGATCTTCAGGTCCGAAGGATATTTGTGGCGTACTCTGGATGGCTTGCTCTGTTCCAATGGTTAAACTCTCCATGAGGCGGGTGTACGACTTTCGATCCCTATTAGAGTCCCCATCAATGGGACCTTCTGCAATGATATGAATAACTCCCCGTGTGGGGATGTCATTCGGGACAACTGAAGGGCCTATTGGGTTTCCAGCACCGCGGCGAGTGTGTGTTCGAACATGTTTCATAAACATGTGCACAGCAGAAGAAATAAAAGGCAATAAATCTAATTTATTACAACACACACACCACACGCATGCATAGTACAACATGTGTAGACATAATCATAGTTTCAAATTTTGCAATAAAAGGAATTTATTCTAGGTATACCTGACGTATCACGTGTAGCAGGAAAGGCATCAACCGGAGCGACTCTCGCTAGAATCACCTCTATCCATATTCACACTGAGTATCGTCGGGATGACTTCACAAAGCCATGAGCCTCGTCTTCTTACGAGTCACTAGCCTTGTGTCGAAGACGATGTGATCGAGAGAAGATCACAATCCGAATCAAAATTCGGATTCAAAAATGAGTCCCAAAAACTCGCTTCTCCAGAGAGGTATTCGTCAACCGTTTGACAAATCCTTCGTCCTCCACCTATTAGGATTACTGGAGATCAAATCCTCGGCAAGGTAGCCACTGTCGGAGCTCTAAATGTCGTCCAAATGATGCTCTGACACGAAGGAAACAAGCTGTCTAGAAAACTAGACAGCTTTGGTGGAGAACTTTCGGCGGCCAAATAAGGAAAGCTAGATGCTCACCTTGTCGCCGGAGCCAAGGAAGATCATCGGAGCTCCTCTGGCAGTAGCTAGACGCTGGCAAGTGGGGAGGATGGCAGCTACTGGATGCCAACTAGTGGAGCTTGGGCGGTGGCAAGAAGTTGGGCGCCAGCAAGAAGAGGAGAAGAGGAGGAGAGGAAAAGATTTTCCAAAAATACCAAAAACCCTTAGGGCTCTCCAACCTCTAACCGTGCTTTTATAGAGCGTATGTTTCTTAACCATCAAGAAACCATCTCCTAGCGGTTATTGGTTCATAACCAAAACTCGTTAACCCGCTCCAATAACTTAAGTTAAAATAAACCAAACCGCGTTGGTCTATTTTAAGTTAAAACGAACCAAATCAACTTTGGTTCATTCATTTAAAACAAATCAAACCCCTTTGGTTTATTCTTCACCATTGGATTAGAACCAAACTAATTTGGTTCATCCATCATGTTTTCATAAGACATGACCCATCTACACTTTCATTGCGATTGAAATGATTTCATGCTCGATCCTGGTTTGGTCCAACCAAACCTAATTTCTCTCGGTCTGAGAATCTCATTCTCAAGCTCGTTTTAAATCCTTCGGATTAAGCTCATTGTGCGTTTGACCAAATAGGTTCTCGATTTATGTTGGTCGTCTATAATTAACCATTAATTATAGAACGATCATGGGTGACACCTAGTAGTACATCATGATCTCTAATTATCTAAAAAGATCAACGGTTGATTCAGAACTATTTATGAAACCCTTCAGCAGCTATAATGAATCGTGTCTCATTCCTTTCACTCATCTTATACCCACTTGGTTCAGGACATGGTCTATAGTGTCAGTCCCCACTAGGTTGACTCCGTCACACCTAGCCTAAGTATCATTTCCTTGTCCTACAGATTCTAGTTACTGCACATGTATCCAAGAGTACCTTACTCTAAACATGTAATGCTTTGACCAAAAACATTAGTAACAATCTGACGAGAGGCCATGGGTATACATCTCCTCGTAAGGAGTGGTGAATCCTTTATAGGCTACTCCAATGACGAGAGGCCATGGGTATACATCTCCTTGACATATCTATATATGTAGAGAACCATATGAAGTCTTACAGCTGGTCACTCCAATGAACTAGTTACCATAACTAGCATCCACGATTAACTCTGGACATCACAATTTTTCCAGCCAGTGAGAATCAGCTGCTTGGATAGACCTAAGGAGTATACCTCGTGCTAGTCTCGACAGAATTGATGGTGTCCAAATCCATCAATTCATCGACTAGGGATAATTCCAATATATCACAATGACATATGTAGATATACTCACTAGTTGTGATCCAATCACAAATTCTCTCATGCTGTGAATCGCATCGTGGACATTTAGTAAATGAGTTTAAGATCTAATCAAATACATGAAAACATGTATACTCAAATAGTGAATCTTCATTTATCATATAAATGATTCAAACATAAGGCGATTGCCTTAGGACACCTCTCATATATTACTAACAAACTCCCACTTGGCCTAATGCCAATCACTATGGTATCCAATACCATAAGCTCTAACATGACCCTCAAACTTACTTTGAGGTAATGCCTTAGTTAAAGGATCCGCTAAGTTCATTTCAGTGGGAATATTCGCGATTTGTATTTCCTTCCTACTTATGATCTCTATAATCAAATGATAGCGGCGAAGCACATGTGTGTATCGTTGATGAGACCTTGGCTCTTTCTCCTGTGCAATTGCTCCATTGTTGTCACAGTAAATCGGTATTGCTTCAACAATGGCTGTAACCACACCAAGTTCATAAATGAACTTCTTGATCCAAACCTTTTCCTTTGCTGCTTCCGAAGCTGCAATGTATTCTGCCTCAGTGGTAGAATCCGCTACAGTGTCTTGTTTGGAACTTTTCCAACTCATTGCACCCCCATTCAAGGTGAGCACGTACTCAGACTGAGACCTGGAATCATCCTTGTCTTTCTGGAAGCTGGCATCCATATACACGCGTATCACCATGTCCTATTCTCCATATATTAGGAACATATCCTTAGTTCTTCTTAAGTACTTAAGGATCGTCTTAACAGCTGCCCAATGATCCATTCCTGAATCAGACTGGTATCTGCTCGTGACACTCAGAGCATACGATACATCGAGACTCGTACATAACATAGCATACGTGATAGATCCTATTGCGGATGCATAGGGAATCTTACTCATGCAAATCCTCTCGTCTTCTGTGCGTGGACACATAGACTTCAAAAGGTGTATCCCATGCCTGATGGATAGGAAACCTTTCTTGGATTTCGATATGCTAAACCTCTTTAGCACTCGGTCTATATATGTAAACTGCGAAAGACCAAGCAACCGTTTCGATCTATCTTTATAGATCTTAATCCCGAGGATATAGGTTGCTTCTCCCATGTCTTTCATGGAGAACGTCTTGGACAACTAAATTTTAACTGACTGTAAGACAGAAACATCGTTTCCTATAAGTAATATGTCATCGATATAAAATACTAGGAACACGACTGCACTCCCACTAACCTTCTTGTACACACAAGGTTCGTTCGAATTTTGTGAGAAATCAAATTTTTTTATTGTCTCATCAAACCAGATATTCCAGCTCCTGGATGCTTGCTTCAGTCCATATATGGACCATCGCAATTTGCATACCTTGGTTTTATCAACTGATGTGAAACCCTCAGGTTGTATCATATATACATCCTCGAGTAGGTTTCCATTAAGGAAAGTTGTTTTCACATCCATCTGCCATATCTCATAATTATAATGAGCTGCTATGGCTAGGAGCATCCGAATGGATTTAAGCATAGCAACAGGCGAATAGGTTTCGTCATAATCAACACCTTACTTTTGACGATATCCTTTCGCCACCAATCTAGCCTTATAGGTAATCACATTACCATCTATGTCGGTTTTCTTCTTGAAAATCCACTTGCACCCTATAGGCTTTATGCCTTCAGATGGGTCAACCAAGTTCCAAACTTGGTTTTCATACATGGAATCCATTTCCGACTTCATGGTGTCAAGCCACTTATCCCTTTTTGAACTTTTTAGAACTTCTTCATAACTGGTAGGCTCCTCATCATCAATGAGTAACACGTCATTCGATTTACTTACGAGAAATCCATCTCTCAGGAAAATTGCATGTTCTACTAGATCTACGAAGATGTGGTGTCTCAATAGGTCCAGCCGATGGTTCATCACTATGAGTTATTGGCTGTGGTGCTTCACCAGGTATCTCATCAATGTCTATTTGAGTCTCTCGAGCCTCCTCAAGCTCGACGACACTCCCACTATTTTCTTGCAAGAGAAACTCTTTCTCTAAAAACACAACATGTCTTGAAACAAACATCTTTTGTTCCACAGGATGATAGAATTGATAACCCCTTGTTTCCTTAGGGTATCTAATAAATAGACATTTATCAGACTTAGCATGCAATTTGTCTGATGCAGTCCGCTTCACATAAGCAGGACAACCCCATATCTTCAAGTGAGATACATGAGATTTCTTACTATTCCATATCTCATATGGAGTAGTAGAGACTACCTTGGTTGACATTTTGTTTAACAAGTAAACAATTGTCTGAAGTGCATAGCCCCAAAAGGACTTGGGAAGATTCGCATGATTCATCATTGACCTGACCATGTCCAACAAGGTCCGGTTACGCCTCTCAGATACACCATTATGCTGTGGTGTATATGGCGGAGTCCATTGAGACAATATACCATTGTCTCTTAGATAATCTAGAAACTCTTGACTTAAGTATTCACCACCTCGATCCGATCGAAGTATTTTAATACTCTTGTCATGTTGTTTCTCTACTTCACTTCTGAATTCTTTGAACCTTTCAAAGGCTTCAGACTTGTGTTTCATCAAGAACACATATCCAAACCATGAGTGATCATTGGTGAAAGTAATGAAGTAGTTATAGCCTCCTAAAGCTTGAGTTGACATGGGTCCACATACATCAGTATGTATTAGACCTAGCAACTCTTCCACCCGTTCACCTTTTCCAGTAAAGGGTAACTTAGTCATCTTGCATTTTAAGCATGATTATCATGTATCGTATGAATCCAATCCAAATGATTCCAGAATTTCACATCAGTGTAATTCGGACATGCGTTTCTTGCTTGCATGGCCAAGACAACAATGCCACATGTGGAGTCTAATTGATTATCCTTTCGAGTACACTTGTTGCTCGCTTCGATATTGAAAATATCACTGGATACCTCCAACGTATAAATATCATTGCTTAAAGTTCCAGTCCCATAAAGAACGTCATTCAAAGTTATATAACAACAATTGTTACTAAAAGTTAAATGGTGCCCATTTCTATTCAAACAAGAAATAGAAATGATGTTCTTTATCAATGAAGGAACATAAAAGCAATTGTCCAATTCTAAGACAAGTCCTATAGGGAGTTTCAACAAATACATTCCGATGGCGAGTGCAACAACCTTTGCTTCATTCCCAACACGTAAATTTGACTCTCCCTTGACGAGTCTTCTTCTATTCCTTAGCTCATGTATGTCATTATATATATGTGAGCCATACCCAGTATCCAATACCCAAGTGTTTAAGAAAATAGAATGACAATCAATAATGAAGATATCTGAAGAAGATGGGGCATCTGATGCCCTATTCTTCTTCACGGAATCAAGATAAATCTTGTAATTTCTTAGCCAATGGCTCTCCTTGCCATAATGATGGCAAGTGCCATTTTGTGTTGGTTCTGCCTTTTTAGCCTTTTTCTTCTTCCCCTTCTGCTGTTATTTTGACTTCCTCTTAGAACCTTTCTTCGAGGAATCAACTAACAACACTGTCCCCTGCTCATGCTTCTCAGAAGGCTCCACAGTCTTCAGCATGTTGAGCAGTGCCATAGATGAACCTTCTTGCATCTCAAAGGTGAAGAGGAGCTTGGAGACTTTGAACCTTTTGAATCTCACTTGCTCATCAAATAACTCATAAAGATGAAAGACTATGGTATTAGCATCCATATGCTCATGCTGCTTTTGCAGCTCGGGTACCATCGCAGCTAGCATGATGCAACTCACTTGTTCAGAATCATTCACGTGTTTCTAATAAGCCAACAATTGGTCTAAAGTTGCATTATCACTAGGACGGGCGGGAAGAGGCTCTTCGAGGACATACACAAGTTTTCCACCTTGAGAACAATTCTCAAGTTTTCTAAGCCAGTCCAAGAAGTTCGGCCCAGTCAATTTATTCGAATCCAAAATGGAACGCAAATTCAAAGACATCATGATCAATCGATTAACTTAAAAATACAAATCAAGCATATATGAGAAAATGATTTTAAAATGTATCAACATACATTTATAAATCCTATTCATTTTTCGAATTTCAAAACCCCCAAAATCACTTCAGGAGATCGTAGGTCCATCTCCGAATGGGCTGATATCCAACATAGATATGAACAACCTTGGAGAGAGTCCAACAAGTCATTCATAGCTATGATGGTAGGTATCAAATATACCGATTGCATATCACATATATGCAACTATCACAATGTGCTATCAACTAATTGAATGTTCACACATACATCAGGTTGTTAACTCATTAACAAGTATGCATCATATGCATAGCACCCAATTTCACCTCTCTTCACATCGACCTTGGAGAGAGTCCAACAAGCTGATGCTCCAGGTTAAAGTCAACCCATTAATCGAGAAATAGTTTTAATATGGTTAGAGCGCATTTAACTAATTAGCTTGGCTTGGAGAGAGTCCAACAACCAAAGCTAACGATTGACCTCTGACTCTTACCATATTAGTATTAAACTATTTCATGGTTTGAACATGTTCAGGTTTGAGTCGGGCTTGGAGAGAGTACAACAGCCCAGACAAGAAATAGAACTCTGGTTCTAACCATATTAATGGAAGGTGTAGGCTTTAATATTGAGTAAGGATTTTTATGTCTCATCCTCTTTGCATGCAAATAACTATTATCTACATGACATGACATACATAGAATACATCTATATGTCACGACACGCATGACATAATGATATGCATTTAATGCAATTACATGACATACAATTATGGCATGTACAAGATTTCCTTATATGTCATAACTATTTATGGAAATAAAATATATTTGAGATTTGATTCTCCAAATCAAATCATGATTAAATTAGGTAACAAATTTCCAAATCTAATCACATATTTTATTTATGAAAAGTGTTAATTAAGAAAAAGTCAAATTTAATTTAGGAAATAAATTTCCTAAATTGTCAAAATTATTTATGGAAATAAAATATATTTAAGATTTGATTCCCAAATCAAATCATGATTAAATTAGGAAATAAATTTTCAAATCTAATAAAATATTTTATTTATGGAAATTATTAATTTCCATAAATACTTCTAGACTTTCCAAAAGTAGAAGATTTCCATAAATACTACTAGACTTTCCAAAATTAGAAAATTTCCATAAATACTTCTAAACTTCCAAAAGTAGAAAATTTTTATAAATACAATTACGACTAATGCAAAATAATTTTACGATTATGTCGAAACACAACCTGGGCTCTAATACCACTGTTGGGTTTCCGGCACCGCGGCGAGTGTGTGTTCGAACATGTTTCGTAAACATGTGCACAGCGGAAGAAATAAAAGGCAATAAATCTAATTTATTACAATATACACACCACACGCATGCATAGTACAACATGTGTAGACATAATCATAGTTTCAAATTTTGCAATAAAATAAATTTATTCTAGGTATACCTGACATATCACGTTTAGCGGGAAAGACATCAACCGGAGCGACTCTCGCTAGAATCGCCTCTATCCGTATCCACACCGAGTATCGTCGGGATGACTTCACAAAGCCACGAGCCTCATCTTCTTACGAGTCACTAGCCTCGTGTCAAAAACGATGTGATCGAGAGAAGATCACAAACCGAATCAAAATTCGGATTCAAAAATGAGTCCCCAAAACTCGCTTCTCCAGAGAGGTATTCGTCAACCGTTTGACGAATCTTTCATCCTCCACCTATTAGGATTATCGGAGATCAAATCCCCGGCAAGGTAGCCGCTATCGGAGCTCCAAACGCCGTCCAAATGATGCTCCGACACGAAGGAAACAAGCAGTCCAGAAAACTGGACAGCTTTGGTGGAGAACTTGCACCGGCCAAATAAGGAAAGCTAGATGCTCACATTGTCGCCGGAGCCAAGGAAGATCACCGGAGCTCCTCCGGCAGTAGCTAGATGCTGGCAAGTGGGGAGGATGGCAGCTGCTGGATGCCAACTAGTGGAGCTTGGGTGGTGGTGGGCAGCGGCAAGAAGTTGGGCGCCGACAAGAAGAGGAGAAGAGGAGAGGAAAAGATTTTCCAAAAATACCAAAAACCCTTAGGGATCTCCAACCTCTAACCGCGCTTTTATAGAGCGTATGTTTCTTAACCATCAAAAAACCATCTCCTAGTGGTTATTGGTTCATAACCAAAACCCGTTAACCCAGTCCAATAACTTAAGTTAAAATAAACCAAATCGCGTTGGTCTATTTTAAGTTAAAACGAACCTAACCAACATTGGTTCATTCGTTTAAAACAAACCAAACCCCTTTGGTTTATTCTTCACCATTGGATTAGAACAAAACCAATTTGGTTCATCCATCATGTCTTCATAAGACACGGCCCATCCATGCTTCCATTGCCACTGAAATGATTTCATGCTCGATCCTTGTTTTGTCCAACCAAACCTAGTTTCTCTCGGTCTGAGAATCTCATTCTCAAGCTCATTTTAAATCCTTCGGATTACACTCGTTGTACGTGTGACCAAATAGGTTCTCGGTTTATGTTGGCCATCTATAATTAACCATTAATTATAGAACGATCATGAGTGACACCTAGTAGTATATCATGATCCCCAATTATCCGGAAAGATCAACGGTTGATCTAGAACTATTTCTGAAATCCTTCAGCAGCTACAATGAATCGTGTCCCATTCCTTTCACTCATCTTATACCCACTTGGTTCGGGACATGGTCTATAGTGTCAGTCCCCACTAGGTTGACTCCGTCACACCTAGCCCAAGTATCATTTTTTCATCCTACGGATTCTAGTTACTGCACATGTATCCAAGAGTACCTTACTCTAAACATGTAATGCTTTGGCCAAAGACTTTAGTAACAATCCGACGAGAGGCCATGGGTATACATCTCCTCGCAAGGAGTGGTGAATCCTTTATAGGCTATTCAAACACCTTCGATTACTTCAACTTATACCCAATCATCTCGAGTCCACATCTCCTCAGAGATGTTTGCTTAAGATGTCAAAGCATAAGTCTTCATGACCAAGATGACTTTAATACCGCAAGTCAAAGGAACATCACACTTAAGTTGCAGTAAGAACTTCATTGACATATCTATATATGTAGAGAATCATATGAAGTCTTACAGCTGGTCACTCCAATGAACTAGTTACCATAACTAGCATCCACGATTAACTCTGGACATCACAATGTCTCCAGCCAGTGAGAATCAGCTGCTTGGATACACCTAAGGAGTATACCTCGTGCTAGTCTCGACAGAATTGATGGTGTCCAAATCCATCAATTCATTGACTAGGGATAATTCCGATACATCACAATGACACATGTAGAGATACTCACTAGTTGTGATCAAATCACAAATTCTCTCATGCTGTGAATCGCATCGTAGACATTCAGTAAATGAGTTGAAGATCTAATCAAATACATGAAAATATGTTTACTCAAATAGTGAATCTTCATTTATCATATAAATGGTTCAAACATAAGACGATTGCCTTAGGACACCTCTCATATATTACTAACACTTCGCCTGTTGACCCTCCTTGTAGTGAGGTGCCCTCTTGAGCAGGGATTTGCTGACCCAGCTGGAGGGGATCTTGAGGTTTTTCGTGATAGGGTCCTGGGCGCGTGGCATTTAGTCGTTGACCTCTTCTTGTCGGTCCGCCCGTCTGAGGTTGCAGATGTGGATATGAGGTTCGTATGCATTGCAATTCTTCCTGTAACTTAAAACAACGACCACTTGTATGACCATACTCCATATGATATTGATAGGAGAAAGGAGCTGGGGGTTATGGGGGACCCCCCTATATCCAGTCGGACGCTGGAGAAGACCCTGTTGGTCATAAGATTCCATTTCTTGCTCCTTCCAAGTCCTCGAGGGAGGCAGGCCTCGGCGACTATCACCCGTAGAGGAAGGGTTGGGTGAATTTTTGGGGTCAACATTCGTGGCCTAGGTGTTGTGGGTACCAGAGGTCTAGCATATTCATGCCTAGGAGGCCCTCGTTGCACAGGGGGAGGGTTCCTCTCTGCTGGAACAGGGGATGGAGTGTTTTATGCCCATCTTACCCTGAGTCCCTCTTCTTCATTGATATATTTCTCTATGCGACTCAATAATTCTTCATAATTGGCCATGGGTTTTCTCAGTAAAGAGCTGAGAAAAGGTCCTTCCCTTAACCCATGAGGTATAGCCACCCTCAGAATATTTGACCTTGCGGAAGGAATGTTCCTAGCAGTAGCAGCAAAACAATGAAGATATCCCCTCAAAGACTCTAAAGGTTCTTGTCTTATATGTAGCAGGATAGAAGCGTCATGCTTGTAGGTCTTACAACTAGCGAATTCTTGACGGAAAACACCCTTCAGATCGGCAAAACAAGTGATAGAACCGAGGGGTAAAGCTCCAAACCACCTTTGTGCTGATCTGGTCAAAGTGATGCGAAAAGCTCTGCATTTGAAGGCATCTGTATAGCAGTGCAAAGAAGCGACTCCCTCGAATTGTGATAAATGCTCCTCTGGGTCTGAGGTGCCATCATACATCCCCACCTGAGGTTTTCGGAAATGTGAGGGCGGTAACTCTGACATAATGTCAATGGTGAATGGACTGGACTCATAAACTTTAGGTGCCCTAGTGGATTGGCTTTCTCCTTGGTCCTCTCGCCTGGTTTGCATCACCGGTATGGTATTTTGATACATTCTCTCCACCGGCCCATCACCTAGTAATACTTCAGCGTATGGCATTGTCATTGGTCAGACTGGAGGAGGCATCTCATGCAACTGCTCTCGGGGAAAGGGTTTGTCAGAATGGGGATGAAGATATCCCGTCCTCCTCCTTTCATTAGCCAGGGCTTCATCTACAGTTGTGTCCACCATGGCCCTCAGTTGTGATGGTAATAATGTAATGGGATTTTCTTCCGTGGAAGAGGCTGACGGATGTTGTATCTCCTCTGACTGCATCTCAACGTCTTGCTTAGTAATTAGTTTCCCACAGATTGTGCCAACTGATGCGGATGTACGCTGATTTTCTCACCTATGTTTAATGCCAAAGAGCATCCAAGAGGCTTAGGGTTCTCTCCGGCCACAACAGTAAGAGAAAATAGATGAACGATGAAAGAAGAACCACAACGAGCAAAGACACAAGGTTTTACGTGGTTCGGAATTCCAATTCCTACTCCATGGAGTGAGCTCTATAATGAGCTACGGTGCCCAAGCACTTCCACTATGAAACTTATCCCTTTTTGAAAATATTTCCGAAGGTGGAGGAAAACCTCTTACAGTTCTCACAGTATACAAAAATAGAGAGATAGAGCTAGCCCCCAATAGTCGTCTTCTCCGGCTTCCTTCCCTTTCTCCGGCCATGTGACTCCTCCTTTGATAGGATGGTCTCTTTTTGAAGTTGAAGTCTGATTAGCCTTCGAATCCCCCTTCTCTCCATCTTCCTCGGCTTTTTATCTCCTTCTCCCTTCGCCAGCTGTGAGATAACGAACTACTCCCATCACTATCCACGTGGAGAGCTCCGCCTTCCTGGAGAATCATTCTGTTAAGAGGATAAGAAGTGGAGGCTCCTCCGAATATCATGTGGGGTCCTTGTTTGTTATATAACAAACTCCCATAAATAAATGCCTCGGGAAATATTTTTCCCCTCTTCTTCACCCTCTCTTCCTTTGTTAGGTAAACCATTGACTCGGTCCTTCTCTCGGCGGGATCCCCCTAGTTCATTACAACTAGTTCATTACTTACTAATACCTAGGATTACTCTAATTTTGAGATTCGGTACCTCATACTCTTTGTAACCACCTGAGTCAACCCCCGACTCACTTGCCGAGTCAACTTCTAGACCTATACCTCGGGCCACTCATCTGATCTCCTTTTAGCCCTAGGGCTTATCTTCTCATTCCTACATCTTCACCCGGCCAACCCTCTTGGGTGGGGTTCCACTGGCTCAGTTAGTATTTCACGCATGACCTTTTTCATCTTATGTAACGCCCGCCCTTCCCGTACCTCAGAGGGGAGCGAAGGACGGCGCTACGCGATCATACATACATGCATATACATACAACGGAAGCATTTAAAACAATAAAATCCCTTCTTAAGCTAACTATATTAACCTAGTCCATCTAACAGATTAATTATGATGTAACGGTCTTAGCAATTTTCTTAACTAAACATGTACTAAAGAAATTCGAGATTTATATAATAAACGGGAGTGACTACCAAAACAAAAACATCATCTAAGTCTTAACACTGAACGGTAAAACATGCATAATCTCCCCAAACCATAAACTAAATCTTATCCACCATGCCACTGCCACACACATCTTTGCCTCCTGCTGCTCCCTTCAATTATTCCATTCCTTGCCTTGCTCTGCAGTACAAGGGGAAAACGACACTATCAAAGACATATCGAGTAAGATCCTTTCCTACTCACAAAAGTCATACGACATAAATTACACATAAGATAGTGACACGTTCATTTAACTAACATATAGTCATAGCATGGATGTAACTATTAACATGATCATCAAGAGGCATATAGACTTAGCATTCAAAATTCATGAGTAAAGCAATCCGTGACATGATCATCTAGGACATGTATCCCCATGGCATTTTGATCACAATAACATAATATCTCGTAATAACATGGACATGGAATAGTTATATGCAGAATGCTCTTTGAAAACATATACTTTCATAAGTACTTAAACATAATCTTAACATTAGGGCCCGACATTGTATCCATGACTCTGCCCAGCCCATTTGGCGCTCCATTCGGCGGCCCATTTGGCGACCCCTTGTGGTCGTCGATCGTCGACCGTGTCATTACCACTAGGCCTGTACTTCGACCTAGGGGCAACTTTGGATACAAGCCATGCGTAAAGTAAAATAGCATACATGTTCTTTGACATAACATAAAGAGTGTTCTTGTCCCCACTCTTAGGGAAACATTTCTTAACCAATTCATATTCATAACCCTTACGTAACCATAGCATAGGGGTGCCTATCGTTCATGAACATAAACAGGTACATCATGATAAAATGAGCAAAACTTAACATATACATTATGATACAATGGTCCTACATCAGCCGTTAACATGGACATAAGGTATGAAATCATGCAAATATATCATCTAACTAGCATCATATCAATACCATATATATACCTAGCATAACATGAAAAATCATTCGGAATCATGTTCGGAAATATATTTTATTTATTTATTTATTTATTTTCTTGTCCTTTTTTAATCTTAGCCGAAAGCAAAGACTCGAGCGGTCGAGCGACACGCTGGCGCCGAGCGCAAGATGCTTGCCCGGCAAGACGCTGCGCTCGCCGTTGTTTCTCGACATGTCCGGCGGCGCATAGGCGTGTCCCGCGCTGCTCACCCCGACACACCTGTGTCGGGTGAAAGAGCGATGTGTTGGCCTCTGTACGTGTTCTTCTTAACAAAATTTATACGAACCTCGTCCTAGGGTCTTAAGCAATATCAACCATGGAACCTCGACCAAGGTTAATCATATGCAATACAGGGAAAAGAAGAACATGAAAAACTCTTTATTGCATAGCACAACATTAGGAACATGAAAGTCATTCGAGAGAAACCCATGTACTGCAGGTGAGGGAATTTTACTGAGGCAATCAAGCAACATGCAACTGAACGAACTAATGAGATGCAACCTTACATCACCGCCTCTAGCACTCTTGAATCCCACCTTTCCTTGGATTCGGCGGAGAAGACAACCCTAGGAGAGAATTCTCCTTGATGTGTGGTTCAGCGGTGGAGGGATCAAGAGAGTAGAGAGGTGTCCTCTAGGGTATTAGGGAGGTTAAATTTATAACCATCAAGGCTTAACCTATTCCCTTATAAATTTCCTTAAATTTCTCTCTTTAACAGAATTAATTCCTTCTTCAATTAAATTTGTGACTTCTCCCTAATCATATAAAATTTTTATTGGATTTTTGGTGACTCACCCCTTCTTGTCCGATTTTCTTTTCTTTTATCTTTTCTTTTTTTTCCCTTTAAATCTCATGTAAGCCTATTATCATCATGCATAATTATCTTTATTTTCTTTAACCCACATAAGGGCCCCTTTATTATCATGCCTCATTATCTATAAAACTCCTAAGATTTTTCGGACGTTACATCTTAATCCCTAAATTAAGTCACAATGGTATCAGTATCAAAGTCATAATCCAAGTTGAGCCATGTGGGTGAAATAGTAACCTCGAATGAAAGAAGTGGGGGCTCCCATATCCAAATCAAGAGAACCAGACACCAGGTAGAAAGTTTAGTTGGGTCAGGAGGACCGGACAACTAACATGAAGTTCAGTTGAGTCAGAAGAATCGGATAACTAACAGGAACACTTAGTGGGCCAGACACTCGGCAAAAAGTTCAATTGGTCAAGAGGACTAGAGAACTAACAGGAAGTCATTTAGGTCAGGATGACCAAACAAATGGTAGGAAGATTTGGTAGACTAGACACTAAGAAGGGAGTCCAGTTGGGTCAAGAGAACCAGACAATTGTTCGGAAAACATGATGGATTGAGGATTAGACATCAAATAGAGGAAGTCTTTCAAGGATCGATGGGTTTGAGGGGGGCCCGATGTGGTCCTTCATTTGAGGGGATATTGTTAGAAGTATAATGAAAGTCTCCCATTAAAAATATGAAAAAGATTATGAGCTTATAAGATGAAAAGATATCTTCATTGGTATGAGGTCTTTTAGGTAAAGTTCAAAAATAAATCCATGAGAGTTTAGGACTAAAGTGGACAATATCATATCATTGTGAAGATATGGGAATTTCATCAGTCTTAATAATGACCATTTAGTTCCAACTCCTATTGGAGAGAAATTAAGGAAACTATCTAGAACCATCTTTGAGCCATAACAATTGATGGTTATGCCCACGTTGGGGCATGAGATAATGGGTAACCCCATTATCTCGAGTGATAACCACCTCCTATATATACTGTGAAAAACTGCCGAGAAGGGAAGAAGATGAGTGTGAGAAAATATAGAAGTAAAAACACACAGCGTGACGAGAGGCAGTGAAGGCTAAGGAGCAGAGGTTGCTTGGTGAGAAGCAATGGAGTGCTTGCAGAGTTGTTCGTTTCTCGTCCTTGTTGAGAAGAATAAGAAACAATCATCGTCGCCAAGTTTTAGGGTTGTACCGTTGTGGAGTTGTGGTGAAAGTTCAAATTAATATTTGTGATTTTCATCCAGATTGCGAGTGTTCAGTGAGCTCGAGATTTCGCAAAGTTTCGAAGAGTTAGCGATGCTGGAGATTTATGCATCACCAACCAAGGTATAAATTTAATTTTCGCAAAGTAGAAGTAATATATGTTTTACTTCATCATCATCTAATATTGGTATCAGAGTCATGGTCCATATCAAGCCATGTATCTCGAACGAAGGAAGTGGGACTCCCATATCTGAATCAAGAGAATAATACACCAAGAAGGAAGTCTTAGGTCAGGAGGACTGGAAAACTAGTAGGAAGTCTAGTTGGCTTAGAAAGACTGAACAACTGGCAAGAAGTCCAGCTGGGTTAGGAAGACCAGACAGTTGGTAATAAGACCTGGTGGGTTGAGGATAAGCAATTAAGCAAAGGAAGTCTTTTGAGAACGGATAGCCTTGAGGGGGGCCAATGTGGTCCTTCTTTTAAAGAGGGATTATTGGGAGTATTGAGAATACAATCAAAGTCTCACATTGGTAAGATATGGAAAAGATCATGTGCTTATAAGATGAAAATATATCTCCATTGGTTAGAGGCCTTTTGGGTATAACCCAAAAATAAAACCATGAGGGCTTAGGCCCAAAGTGGACAATATCATATTATTGTGGAGATATATGAATCTTATTTGCACTAACAAATAATTTACTTCTACTTTATGGAAATTAAATTTATACCTTGGTTGGTGATGCATAAATTTTCGACACTACTAACTCTTCGAAACTTTGCAAAATGTCGAGCTCGCTGAACGCTTGTAGTCGAGATGAAAATCACAAATGTTAATTCAAACTTTCACCATGTCTCCATAATGCCGCAACCCTAAAATTCGATGACGACGATTGTTCCTTGTTCTTCTTAACAAGGATGAGAAATGAACAACTCTGAAAGCACTCCATTGCTTCTCACGAGTGTTCACTGCTTCTCATTAAGCAGCCCCCACTCCTCAGCCTTCACTGCCTCTCATCACACTACGTGTTTTTACTTCTGTGTTTTCTCACACTCATCTTCTTCCCTTCTCAGCAGTTTTTCGCACCATATATAGGAGGTGGTTATCACTCGAGATAATGGGGTTCTCCATTATCTCATGCCCCAACATGGGCACAACCATCATCTCCCACTTGCACACGAGGGCATATTTCATTTATCATTAGATCATTTCATGCGATCCATCACATCATCCTATAGGTTTTCATATAGGGTTGGATGTCGTGCGACTTGCGAATACACTTGCAAATAAAAACTGCTCAATGCACCTATTAGGATGATTGAGAAGTCATCATTGTATCATAAGATACAATATCTCATTGCACCTTAGATCCAATACTAATTACATCCATTGAGCTTCTTTCCTCATTGAAAGTAATCCTTATATTTTGCTCGACATTATATTCACTAATATGTTTAATACCTGCATGGATAAACATAAAAATTAGTCGGTGAATATTTGATAATGATGTATTATCAATTGGTCTTCCTTTTCCCAAACACAAATTTTGGGTTTTTTGCACACTAGGGGAATAGTTGGCACAATTAGGTCTTAGAAGTCATGGTGTGTCATTTTGGGTTTTTGGCACACTAGGGGGATAGTTGGTATTAAGGCAAAATGGATTTAAATCTTAGAAATGACAATTTGAACATAACACTTAGGTATTCTATACCTTAGTATTTTATACTTGCCATGATTTATTTGCCTTGTCATGTCATGACATCATATTTATTTTTGTCATATAAAATGTCATGATAATACTTAGGGTTAGCTAAATGTCATGTTATGCTTAAGTTTATATCACATGTCATGAAATCATGATTATTGACACATGTTTATTTATGTATCATCTATACCATAATCATTATTCATGCATCAATAAAATTGAGTTAAGGACAATGACATGATTTGAAGTCTCATGCATAAGGGAATCAAATAGTGTTGCCTAGAAAAATGCATGAGACCCTAAATGAACAAAATCCACATCTCACTAGAACACTTGATTTGTATGTGTTTCATACATTTAGATACAAGTAAGATGTTTAGGAAAATGAATTTAAGATTTTAAAATCATTTCAAAATTATTTTGAAAAACTTTGGTGAAGTCTATCTTTTGATAGCAATCACCATTGAAGGAGATGATACAAAGTAGGGTCAAACATTGAAAATTTCAATAGTTTTGAATTTTGTGTCAATTTCACTAGTTTATGGGTATTTTATTTTTTCAATATTTTTTACCCATAATGTTTATTATAAGTAATGTAAATATGAATTTTCAAGATTTTTCAAAATACATATTTTTACTTATGAATTTTTTAAAATTCGGATCTGAAACTTGATTTTTGCACTATGCAGAAATCAGTCGACTGCCATGGATGGTAGTTGACTGGCGTCAATGGCAATCGACTGGTCACTATAAGAGTCGATTGCCAGAGCTGATTTCGGGTAAACAAGATTTGTTAGGCCCATGTTCAGCTATGTTTAGGTTCCCTAACTATTCGTAACCCTAAGATATGCTTTGGAGAGTATTGGAAGGGTGGAAATCCATTGAAAATGAATTAAGAGAATTGTTTAGGGTATGTATCGAATTTAGGGGGGGGGGGTAAAAGTTCAATGTTGATTCTTTTCCCTTAATTTTGATTGTTTAGTGTTCCTATTGGCTTAGGGACTCTCCAAGGACATTGTTGGTGCAATGGTCAAGGGGGGCAAGCCTTTAGGGGGAGATTATCCATCTTGGGATGATGGATGTGTTTTTGGACTAAGGGGGAGATTGTAAGATCTCATTGGGATGTGAGATATTGACGCCCTTAAGAAGGACCTTTTTGATGCATGTCAAAAAGGGGGAGAAGAGACTGATTGGGGTTAGTTGGAATTCTCAAAGGTAAGAATTGTCAATTGGGGATAATTGGTAGACTTGAGTTAGAGAACCTAACTCAAAGGTGTTTGGGATTTTGTCAAACATCAAAAAGGGGAGATTGTTATTGCAATCGGCCCAGGTCATGATTGACCGATTAACCGAACTCGAGTTTGACTCGAGCAGTATTTTGATGTTAGACAAAACATATGCCATGTGATTGTCATGGGAAGACCAAGTATGTAGCCTTGGCCACGTAAGTCCAAGTGTGTAGCCTTAGCAATGAAAGTCCAACATGGATTGGCATTGGCAATGGGAAGTCCAAGTGTGTAGCCTTGGCGGTAAAAAGTCCAAGTTATGGTGACTTGGCATTTGGGAAGTCTAAGGGTTGGTTTGGCAGTGTAAGGCCAAGCAGTAGTCTTGGGAGCGTAAGTCCATATGTACCTTGGCGGTATAGACACCGAGAGCATGGCAATAGCCGAAGGAAGCACCTAGAGGCTAGCATATGGATGAACAAGTCATGGATGACTTGGAGGTATTTGTGCATGGACGAACAAGTCATGGACGACTTGGAGGGATCCGATAGGCGCGAAGCTAGTAGAGGTGGCTAGAAGGCTTAGGTCTAGGCTAAGGGTGTGTCAGATGCTCAAACATGTTGTTTGAGATTTTATCCGATGGTCAGATGCTCAAATAACTTGTGTTTGAGATTTTACCCGACAACAGTCGATTGGTGATATGTCCCAGTCGACTGGCATTCGACTGCATTGTGATGCTTGGCAGTCGACTGATGGCAGTCGACTGCCGTGAAGGAGAAGTCTGTTGGTGCAATCGACCCAGGTCACAATTAACCAGGACTCGAGTTTGACTCAAGTGATGTTTTGATGTTTCAACAAAAACATATGACAATGTAATTGTCATGGGAAAGTCCAAGTCTTGGGTACTTGGCACGAAAAGTTCAAGTGGGACACTTGGCATTTGGGAAAGTCCAAGCATGGGTCTTGACAAGGTAAAGTCCAAGCATGGGTCTTGGCATGGAAAGTCCAACATGGGTTGGCAAGGGAAAGTCCAAGCTTGAGTCTTGGCATTTGGAAAGACCAAGGGGTTTGATATTGGTGGTGTAAAGTCCAAGGGTGAAGTCTTGGCAGCATAAGTCCAATGGTTGGCGGCGTAAAGTCCAAGCGGAGTCTTGGCGGCGTAAGTCCAATGTGCCTTAGCGGTGTAGACACCGTTAGCATGGCATAGCCGATGGAAGCACCTGAAGGCTAGCGCGATGGATGACTTGGAGGGATCCGAGAGGCATGAGGTTGATGAAGGTGGCTAGAAGGCTTAGGTCTAGGCTAAGGGTGGTCTAGCAAGTATGGGGGAACCATACTTGGGCTAAAATATCATGTTTGAGGTGTGCCAGTCGACTGGTGCCATGTGGCAGTCGACTGGCCTGAGTCAACTAGGGTTTGACTGTGGGAAGTGGTCTAGCAGTCGACTGATAGAGGTGGGAAGTCAACTGCTGGCTCGAGCAGTCGACTGATCGTGTGATCAGTCGACTGGTGCTCGGAAAATCGAGCACAGAATGGAGTCGAGACTCGACTGGTCGAGTGAAGGCTCCATCAGTCGACTGATGGGTATGATCAGTCGACTGATGATGTATCCGTTGGACTTTTTCAGCGTGGATCTAGCCGTTGTCTCATGACAACAGTGACATCAGTCGACTGGTGGTCCCGAGTAGTCGACTGATCGACTTTTTCCAGCACAGGTTGATGCTATAAAAGGAGGTCGTGATGGAGGAAAAATGCATGGTTTCTTGAGGGCTTTTGGGGTGATTTGCTGTTGCAAATCAGGGTCTCCAAGTTGATATCAAGCAACCAAGTGATCAAGCATTCAAAGAGCAATTGTAAAGTAGTTTTCTTTACTTGCATTGTATTTCATTATTGTATTTGCTTGTATCTATTTAGATTATTATTGTAATCTATTGTATGAGGTTTCTCCACCTCCGACTTGTGTCGAGAAGGAGTATTTGTGATTAGTGAGTGTGTGTGCATCACTAGAGCTCGATCCGTGGAGTAGGAACCGTTCGGTTCCGAACCATGTTATATCTCGTGTTGTGAATTGTGTTTGTCTTGTTTCGTTATTGTATTATTTCTATTTTCGATGCACTAACGAAATTGTAGAGACAAACGCAATGAATTCCACCATCGAATGAGCACGACGCTATTCACCCCTCCCCCTCTAGCTTCCAATCGATCCCCTACAAGTGGTATCAGAGCGAGGTCGCTCTTGAAGTTTAACAACAAAGGGAGCACGCTAGAGGGTGAAGATGGAAGTCCAAGAGCAACTAGGATGGGATATCAACACACCTATCCCTTATACCTTCTATGGACAAGAAGGGTTTAGACAATGGAAGGCGAGAATTGAGGACTTCCTAATGATGAGGGACTTTGAAGAATGGTCAATTTTAATGGAGGGATATAGCTATCCAAGATGACCAAAAGGTGGATTCCTCAAGAAAAAGAGATGAACCGAAGAGCAAGTCCAAGCCTTCGAGAAAAATGAGAAGGTAATGAAGTTTTTAATTGATTTAATACCTAACAATATCTTGTGTATGTTAGGTAATTATGTAGATGCAAATGAGCTATAGAGCCAAGTGGCTAAGCTCCATGAAAGTCCATCACCGGTCCAAGTGGAAGGGACCGAAGAGGAAAATGCATCATCCTCACAAGGAAGTGAGGACTTGGAGGTTGAGAGACCATCAACATCCAAGGAGGAAGAGGAAGTAGAATTGGAGGAGACCTCCACCTCTAGGATTGAGGGGGAGGAGATTAGATCACCGGAGCAACATCAAGAAGAAGCTTCAACATCCAGTCAAGATGAAAAAGCTCAAAATCCAATTCCGACCTCCATTGACCTAGGTAACTCAAACACATCAATTTGTAATAAAAATCATATCATATGTTTTGAGTGTAGGGAAGCCGGGCACTACAAGAGCAAGTGCCCGAAGAGAGTAAAGAAAGCTCCTCCGGCGCCTAAAAGTCAACAAAAGTCAAAGGATGTCGGTCCCCCAACAACTAAAAGCAAGGAGCAAGTAATTTGCTTCAAATGCCGACAATCGGGACACTACCGGAATCAATGCCCGAAGGGAGAAAAGAAGAGGCAAAATGGAGCATCACAAGTAGGGGGAGCCACTAAGGCAAACCCTAAGGTATATCATGTTAATAATGCTCCTTCTTTAGTTAATAGATAAAAGCATGCTAGAAATTTCAATTCCCTTTCAATTTACCATGAAAAGCATGCTAGAAATAACAAATATTTTTGTTTAGGAGCCAAAAATGTCTACCTCTCAAAGAAGGAGAAATTTAGGACAATGTCCCTAGAAACGTCCTTCCTAGGGAATCCATTAGGAAAATAGGAGACCACCTAGGTCTTAATCCCAAATGGACTAGGCATATGCCTAGGAAGACCCATGCCCAAGGATTAACTTAAAATTCAAAAATTGAGCAATTAGAAAAGGAAAATCAAGTCTTGAGGTCAAGGCTTGAAAAGATGGAGAAGACCCTTGCAAAATGCAAAATCAATTTCAAGGGTCAAGAGGTCAACATTTAGGGTCTAGAAGTCAAAGCCTAGGGTCAAATGGTCAAAAATCAAGACCTAGGAAACTAGATTCATCCAAGGGCAAACCTAAGCCCAAGGAAACCTATCACAATGTTTCATTTGATTATGGAACTAAACCTAGGAAAACCAAGGTTACTAGGGAAGTTATCCCTAAGAGTAACCATGGTAAGTGCCTAGTGGCTAGGGTTTCTAGGAAACCTAGGGTGGCCACTAAGAAGGTTGCAAGGGGAATTACCCATAGAGTCAACCTAGGTAAGACCCAAATGACCAAGGCTAACAAGCCTAGGAGGGTCATTAGGAAGGTATCTAGGGAGGTTATTCCTAAGGAATACCTAATTAACCCTAGGAGCTCAAATAGGTTTTGGGTTCCTAAGAGCGTGATTGATTCATGCTAGATGGGTTTAGGGTCAGCCAACCTTGATTTGATGGGTAGTTAACTCAACCATGATAAAGGTGGCACTTTAGGTAATTTTCAAGGTTATGGGTACCTTGAAAATAGATTTGATCCATGATCCTAAAAGAATTTAGGATGTGCCAATACAGTTTTGGAATTATGAAAAATCAATTAAATTAACACAATTTAGGTTTAGAGGTTAGTGTGCCATTTTGGGGTTTTGGCACACTAGCGAGAAAAGTGATAATATGGCCAAATATATTTAATTATCTCAAAATGCAATTAATATTAAAATTTAGGTATTATTATACCTATACTTTTTATTTTCCATGCCTTGATTTGCCATATGTCCTGACATGACATCATGTTTATTTTCATCACTTATATGTCATGATCATGTTTAGGATTTAGGATAAATGTCATGCATTTTTAGATTATATCTTATGCCATGGCATCATGATTATGAGCATGTGTTTATTTATATCATCTCTAATGCCATAATCACTCATGCATTTAAGATAATTTGATTGAAATTGATTTAAGAACAATGGCATGACATAGAGTCCCATTTATAAGGGAATCAAGTAAAGTTGCCTTAGAAAATGCATGAAACCCTAGATTAGGGAGAACAAAACCCACATCTCACATCACATTGACATGTATGTGTATTTATACATCCTAGATACATGTGAGATGCTAGGATATGAGTTAAGTTCAAGGTGCATAGTTTTTGCATCTAGATGAACTCAAACTCATCTTATATGAGTGGTGGATCATTGGGAAAGCTTGTGTACAAGTCATGTACATTGAGCCCAAGGAATATGATCCAAAATAAGGTTTTGAAAATATTTTTAAATCATTTTAGAAAACCTTGGTGAAGTCTATCTTTTGATAGCAATCACCATTGATGAAGTTGATACAAAGTGAGCCAAAACTTAGAAGTTTTCTTCACTTTTGAATTTTGTATCAATTTTAGTATTTTATGGGTAAAATATTTTTCTATTATTTTTCACCCATTGTATTGACTATAAGTAATATACGTATCAAATTTCATGATTTTTCGATATACGTAGAATTACTTATGATTTGCTAAAATTCGACTCTAATAATTGAAATTCGGAAATTTCAGTTATCGATCATCGTATCTGAGTGGCGATCGATGTGAGTGTCGATCGTAGTAGGTGAGTTGATTGCCAATGCTGATTTCGGGAAAACAAGATTTGTTTAGCCCGTGTTCAGCTGCGGTTAAGGTCCCTAACCACTCATAACCCTAGGATATGCTTTGGGAAGCATTATAAAGGGTGAAAATCCATTGGATATGGATTTGGAGAGGTGTTAGGTCAAAGTATCAAATTTAAGGGTGGAAGAGTTCATGTTTGAACTTGGAACCTTATTTTTTATGGTTTAGAGTTCCCATTGGCTTAGGGACTTCCCAAGGACATTGTTGGTGCAATGGTCAAGGGGGAGCAAGCTTTTAGGGGGAGGTATCCATCTTGGGATGATGGATGTGTTTTTCTCCTTGAAGAGGAGAAGTTATGGGGAGAATGTCATCAATTGGGAAATTTGATGAGTTTTTGAGAGACCCAATTTGGAAATTGGGAGAGTGAATAGGATTGCCTCTCTTGAGTGATATGAGACCTATCACTAGGAAGATGGTAGACATCCTAGGTATTTTTTGACCAAGGGGGGGATTGTAAGATCTCATTGGGACATGAGACATTGACCTTCTTGGAGAAGACCTTTTTGATGTTAGTCAAAAAGGGGGAGAATGTTTGGGGGAGAATATTTTGGAGAAAGATAAGATTACCAATTTGGGATAATTGGTAAGGGATTTGAGTTAGTGTTCTAACTCAATGGTTTGTTTGGTTTTTGTCAAACATCAAAAATGGGGAGATTGTTGGTGCAATCGGCCCAGGTCACAATTGACCAGGACTCGAGTTTGACTCAAGTGATGTTTTGATGTTTCGACAAAATCATATGACAATGTAATTATCATGGGAAAGTCCAAGTCTTGGGTACTTGGCACGGAAAGTCCAAGTGGGACACTTGGCATTTGGGAAAGTCCAAGCATGGGTCTTGGCAAGGTAAAGTCCAAGCATGGGTCTTGGCATGGAAAGTCCAACATGGGTTGGCAAGAAAAAGTCCAAGCTTGAGTCTTGGCATTTGGAAAGACCAAGGGGTTTGATATTGGCGGCGTAAAGTCCAAGGGTGAAGTCTTGGCAGCATAAGTCCAATGGTTGGCGGCGTAAAGTCCAAGCGGAGTCTTGGCGGCGTAAGTCTAATGTGTCTTGGCGGTGTAGACACCGTTAGCATGACATAGCCGATGGAAGCACCTGAAGGCTAGCGCGATGGATGACTTGGAGGGATCCGAGAGGCGTGAGGCTGATGGAGGTGGCTAGAAGGCTTAGGTCTAGGCTAAGGGTAGTCTAGCAAGTATGGAGGAACCATACTTGGGCTAAAATCTCATGTTTGAGGTGTGTCAGTCGACTGGTGCCATGTGGCAGTCGACTGGCCTGAGTAAACTAGGGTTTAACTGTGGGAAGTGGTCTAGCAGTCGACTAACAGAGGTGGGCAGTCGACTGCTGGCTCGAGCAGTCGACTGATCGTGTGATCAGTCGACTGGTGCTCGGGAAATCGAGCACAGAATGGAGTCGAGACTCGACTGGTCGAGTGAAGGCTCCATCAGTCGACTGATGGGTATGATCAGTCGACTGATGATGGATTTGTTGGACTTTTCTAGCGTGGATCTAGCCGTTGCCTCACGACAACAGTGGCATCAGTCGACTGGTGGTCCCGAGCAATCAACTAATTGACTTTTTCCAGCACAGGTTGAAGCTATAAAAGGAGCTCGTGATAGAGGAAAAAGGCATGGTTTCTTGAGGGCTTTTGGGACGATTTGCTGTTGCAAATCAGGGTCTCCAAGTTGATATCAAGCAACCAAGTGATCAAGCATTCAAAGAGCAATTGTAAAGTAGTTTTCTTTACTTGCATTGTATTTCATTATTGTATTTGCTTGTATCCATTTAGATTATTGTTGTAATCTATTGTACAAGGTTTCTCCACCTCCGACTTGTGTCGAGAAGGAGTATTTGTGATTATTGAGTGTGTGTGCATCACTAGAGCTCTTTAGAGCTCGATCCGTGGAGTAGGAACCGTTTGGTTCCGAACCACGTTATATCTCGTGTTGTGAATTGTGTTTGTCTTGTTTCGTTATTGTATTATTTCTATTTCCACTGCGCTAATGAAATTGTAGAGACAAATGCAACGAATTCCACCATCGAACGAGCACAACGCTATTCACCCCCCCCTCTAGCTTCCAATCGATCCCCTACAAAGTCGACTGCTAGTATTGGTCGCGAGCATAGAACGCTCGGTAGACGACTGATCAGTTGACTACGAGGCTTGCAATCGACTGATGGTAACTGGCATTTGACTCCCAGTGTATCCGTCGGCTGGATGCCAACGTGGATTAAGCCGTTGTCTCATAACGACTACAGGAGCAGTCGACTGGGGCCTTATAGCAGTCGACTGCTAGGCATGGAATCAACCCGAGATAAGCATAAAAGGAGGATCTTGGGGAGGATTTCCGCAACAATTTTTGGGGAGATTTTGAAGGGGAATTGCTGCTGCATTCCAGACCTTCAATAGCAAACCAAAGCAAGCAACAAGCAAGAGTTCAAAGTCATTTGTTGTAAAGTTCTCTTTACATATTTCGTTTCATCTTTCTATTTGCTTGTACGTTTCTGTATTACTTTGTAATTTCTTGTACAAGGTTTCTCCACCTCCAATGTCTTGTCGAGAAGGAGTTTGAGTATTGTCGTGTGCATCTCTAGAGCTCGTTGAGCTCGCCTCGTGGAGTAGGAACCCTAAGGTTTCGAATCATGTTATATCGGTTGTCTCTTGTGCTTGTATTTGTGATTGTGTATTTGTTTCTACATTTGTATTGTATTTTCTATTTTCTCTGTGCTAATGTAAATTGTAGGGACAAACGATCGAAATCCATCGAGCACGCAAATTGGGCTATTCAATCCCCCGTCTAGTCGGACCACGATCCTCCAACACCCAACCCTCCTCAAATTAAAGTAAAACTCCGTGACTAAGTCAATGTTAATTGGATGCATGAAAAATACTATTTTTACTAAATGATAATGCATGATAAGTTGGATAACATCCTCATAATACGATCAGAAAAATGACTCATCTAAGTATTTAATTGGCATGGGTTGATACAATCGTGATGAAACCTGGATCCTTCACCAGGCTCAGTCCTACGTGGTTGTCTATATGAATGAGATGTATGTAATGAAATAGCACAAAACATGGTTAAATAAATGTATTGTATAAGTAAAGTGATTAGGGTTTTAGTTAGAGAAGTTACTTAGGTGCCATTTGATCTGAGGTTGTAAGAGGCGACCGGAGCAGCAAGTGCTAGAGAGAAAACTGGTGAGAAGATGGTCGGAACACCAGCTGGAGCCCTAACTCACGCAGAGGAAGAAAATATGGCACCCATTAGGCAGAAACAAGATGAAATAGGGTTAGGTTTCAAGAATCAAGCCTTACCTTGGACTAGAAACGCCAGGGAGCTCTCAAACAAGGAAGGGAGAAGTCATCGGAAGCGTCGGGAGCATCGGAGAAGAGGAGAGGTCGCATGAGGAGGATGAACCGCTAGGGTTCGACCTTATAAAATCACATGAGCAAATGATCACATGAGCCGAGCAATGATCGCCATGTTCGGCATGACCGATTTACTTACACCACAATGATTGCTAGGGTTCAACAGTCGACTGTGGAACCTTCTGTGTCATGCTACAGGGTATTTAGTCAACTGATATTTGATTATCTATTTGAAATTTATGCGAATTTGATTTCTTCACTTAATTTTGTTTCATCTAGTGTGTTTATTGCATGTATATCGATTAGTGAATTTGAAATTTATGTTGGATCGAAGCGGATCGCTAGAGGGGGGGTGAATAGCGATAAAACTTTTTTATACGAATTCGTTTCAAAACACTTATATGCAGCGGAAAGATAAATAAAAAATAAAAGAGACAAGTAGATTTTTTACTTGGTTCGTAGCCTTCGGCTACTACTCCAAGGCCCTAGTGATCCTTGATCACGCACGGAGGGCAAATCACTAATGAACTCCTCGTTGGAGGTAGGAGTTAATCGGATACAAAAACCACGAAAGAGACTCGAGATAGAGGGACACTCCCCCTCTTCTCGTTACGATAAAACCAAAATAAAAAGAAGTACAGAATTGAATTAAACTTAGATTATACCGATGACTCGTAGATGGAAAGATGAAACCCTAGTCGTCGTGTCTGCAGAGCTTCGTCGTAGGAATGTCGGAGACTCGTAGCGTACCGGAAGCACTTGGAAGCTTTTTAATTGATGAAAAACCCTAAGACAAGCCCTCCTTTTATAGCCTTTGAGCCCCTCATCGAATGGGTCTTCAACCAATCACAAATGGACACAAAACCTCCTTGAAATGGGGTGATAAGCCTTGACTCCTCGAAGCTGATCATTGACCATCAGTCGACTGATGGCCATCATCGCTGATCGATGGTAGCATCACCAATCGAACTCCGACGGATCGATTGACAAATCGAGTCCTCCAAGTAGCGATCGGCCGATGCAATTCAAAGTTAGCTCAACAAAAACATAATTTCGACGGTCGTCGATCGTCCGATCTCGACCAAGACCATCGATGGGATGTCTTTGGTCGGATCTATGCTTAAGACCATCCCCGTAAGGAGGATACGACCTCACTTACGCTCACACACACGAGCTTACCTCGATACTTACTGTGTCGCTTTCGCTTTTGGCCTTCCACTCGATTCCTTCGGCTCCCTCCGAAGTCACTCGAGTGTCGCCCGACCACCGCGGCTTCCTCCGGGTGTCGCTAGCCTTCAGCTTCAGCTTTAGCACTTTTCTGCACACTCAATTCAGCTCGTGAGATAATGATATATCCTTGACTTTGTATCTTTTACCATAATCAAAATACAGGTTCGACTTAGGTGCCCCTGCACCAACAATTTATGGTTGCATTTGTGTGTTTGTTAATATGTTTTGATATTTTTGTCCTATTTCCACAAGCATTAATATCCAAGAGTTTTATTCCTAGCATCTCACCCTTTCTAAATTTTTGAAATACACAATCAAGGTGAACCCTTTATTTTGTGAGATGCAATACACCATAAACATACCTTCCATGCAAGCACATGATAAGGCATATGAAGCATGGCAAGTGTTTGACATACCAAGGTATATAATACCTAAGGGTTAGGCCCAAATGCCTTCTCTAAATTTAAAAATAATTTACCTTAATAGATCAATCTCCCAAGTGTGTCAAAAATCCAAAATGGCATACCATAACCTCTAAACCTAATTGATTAATTTTTTAACCTTCCATTATTATATTGGCACATCCTAAAATCCTTTAGGATAAAGTTTCAATGTCATTTCCAAAGTATCATATAACTTTGAAAATGCCCTAAGGTGTCAACTTTACTATGGTTGGGTTAACTATCCACCCATTTAAGTTGACACATCCTAACCCATTTAGCGTGATGGAATCATGCTCTTAGAAACCAATACCTATTGGAGCTCCTTGGATTTACTAGGTACTCACTAGGGATATCCTCCCTGTTAGTGAAAGCCCTAGAGCCAATCATGTGATGATTGTTGTATGGACTTTATTGTATCATATTCCTATTTATAAAGGCATGGTTATTATATTTACTTGTATTGGTGCAAAATAACTAAATATAATAATGTCCTTGAGTAGTAGGTTCTTATCTATATCAATCGATTGGTTGAATCGATAATGAGATGATATAGAGAACACTACTCTTAATCATTCCTAGTCAAGTATTAACATTCAGGGACAATGTTAATGCATAGAGACTAGCATGTAGGTCAACACGATGATTTGATCTCACAAGTCATGGATATGAGATATCAAGTTGACACATGGGCATGCATTGGAGAATGTATACTGAATGAACCGCCATGAGAAAGTATCATGGATCTTTATATGAGTGTCATATACTTTCTCATGTGGCTATTAGTATGACTATTAGTCCTTAGACATGAAGTCACCATGGTTCCCTACATAAGGAGTTGCATAATTTGGCTTCGTCAAACGTCACCCGTAAATGGGTGGACTATAAAGGCGATTACTGGGTATGTGACAAATTATGTGGAGGGATGTGAGTGATGTAGATGGGATCTATCCCTCCTATATGACGGAAGAGACATCGTTATTCTTGATAGAGTGAGACCACGAAGTGCATGGCCATGCCCAAATGAGTCAATATGAGATATTGAGCTCATTTGATTAGAGTGAGTCTACTTGGAGTTCAAGATATAGATTGTACCGAGGATGGCATGGTCTATGCCTCAATTGGTCAATCTAAATGTCAAGGATAGAGGGACATTGTCATATATTGTCAAAGTCACAATTAGTAGTCATAAAGGTGATGTTGGAGCTCAACATTCTTGTAACTTGGGTAGCAATGATGTGTTGCTAGATATCACTCATTCCTTATATTCTTAAATCGGTTTAGGGACATTGCCAACGTTACAAGAACCTATAGGGTCACACACAAAGGGCAATTAGATGTAGATTAGGTTCATATGATGAACCATGAGGATTAAGTTCATGTGATGAACTAAATTGGATTAAGAGTAATCCAAATTAGACTAATTGAGTTAGACTCAAGTTGATTCAAGTGTTGAATGAGTCTAATTTAGATTTGATTCATTTAGTCAATTTAAATTAATGAATAGAGATTCATTAAATCAAATTGACTTGAATCAAGTGGTTGGATTTGATCAACCATGGGAGATAAGAGGTCAAATTTGACTTGACTTGAGAGGGAAGATGAAAGGTCAAGTTTGACTTGACCAAATGTCATGTCATGATGATGACTTGGCATGGCCGGCCAATGATGATGCTCCATATCATCATTGACTTATCATGTGGTGCCACCTCATGAGGGAGACCAAGAGCCATTGGCTCTTGGAGTTACATGCATGCATGTAACCCCCCAAGTCATGAAGTGGCCGGCCACTCCATTTGATGGGTGTAATTGATTTTGGTGAGTTACTAGAACTTCATCTTCTTCCTTGGATCATCCTCTCAAGCTCCCCTCTCCTCCTTGGCCGAAACTTCTAAGGGTGCTAGCACACTCTAGGTTTCTTTTCTCCACCTATTGCTTGTGTGGATACCAATAGAGGAGTGTACACTTGACACTCTAGAGTTCCGACAAGCTATTTGGACGAGCGGGATTTGCGAAGGGCGTCGCATCGAGGGTAACACTCTCAACTTCTAGATCTAAGGTAGATCTAGGTTTACTTAGCACATACATGTTTTTATTTTAATATATCTTTGCACGGATCCATGGTCGGACTTCCGGGGTTTCCGCAACACAAAAAACGGTTTTTGCGGCTCGGAAAGTCCAACAGTAGTATCAGAGCCACGTGCGAAGCATGTATGTATTTCATTTTTGTAGTTTTTGTATTAGATATAAAAATTACAGATTTTTATGTTTCTGTAAATTTCCTATTTTTATCAAATTTTTGGGTATTTTTCTCGAAGAGTCAAAGCAACGAGTGTTGGGACACTTGTAGGCTTCAACCATCGAGAAAAACTCTCCGAAACAGCGAGTTCTCACTTTAGGTTTTTGGGACAGCGACTTAAGTCACTGTAAGATCATAGTAGGGACACTCGCAAAGTTTATTTTGCGAGTAGGGGTGTTGCCCCTATCCTCGAAAGGGGCCTTGTCCCGCGATCGCGCCCGGAAATCGCTTAGCGGGACCGTTACGGAGAGGTGACTCATAAAATTGAAAAAAAATAGGAAAAATTATAGAAATTTTCTGTAAAAATACAAAATTTAGAATTATGTATAATTATGTGATTGTCATGGCCCAAGAACCCCAATATGAATGGATGATGATGTGTTGTAATTCATAATACGGCCTGTGTGTCATTTTTGTGGTTGTGCGTGTTGTATAGTGTATGCGACCTGCGTGTCGTGCCTCTTCTTTTTAAATTCTAGTTGTAAATAGTTTAGACTCAAATGTAACTCGAGTTTCATATTTGTAATGTACAAAATAAATCGATGGAAAGTCCACTTGTAGATGAAGTTACGAGAAGGGTGCCGACGACACATGACGGTCAAAGGAAGCGCTTGGAGAAGCCACTAGCCCTAGGTTGACCGTCCGATCTTCTCATTGGCTTTAGAAGATCGTAGTAGGGCCATGACCACATCACAGTTAATTATATATATATATATATATATATATATTTGATTTTGCTTGTATGTATGTGATGCATGCTAGTAGAATAATGCTTGTATGTATATGATGCATGCTAGGATATTTTTCTTGTATGTATATGATGCATGCTAGAATAATGCTTGTATGTATGTGATGCATGCTAGTGTAGGATAATAAAGGCCTCAATGCGTATATGATACACATTACGATTAGATTAGATCTTAATCGAATCAACTCGTAAATGCCTACCAAGTCCTTGATACCCATCACTACCTCGATCATTTGTAGTTGTTGAATCTGCCAAAGCAGAGCAACGCATATTATCTTGGTAGGGTGCGGAGGGACAATCTTGGTCCCGCCTATCACGGCTTGGGTTAGAGTAAGCTCAATTAGATTGAGTAAAACTAGTTAACTCAATTGGATCGAGTAGAACTATAGGCATATTCCAACCGTTGGAAAGATAGGATAAGATCGCATTTACACTAAATCTTGGGCGATTTAGCCAAAGCTAACTCAAGGTCTTTTGTAAATGTGGGTCTTGATCCTATAAACAAGAGTTGCATAGAGATGTAATCGGTAATGTGTTACCCACTGATCATTCTAAGTCTTGGGCGATTTAGCCAAAGCTAACTCAAGGCTTAATATGATGTGGATCTTGTCCCGTAGGAATTATAGCTAGTTTGTATGAATCTAGTAATGTAGTTTGACCACATCCATAACTCGATTTTACAAAATTTCTATAATTCAGTGGGAGTATCATTTGATTAAAGGCCTAATTAAATGATAAAAGGAATATGATATTAATTTTCTACATTGTGTATGTTGTAGATAACTATGTCGACAAACATGAACACTCTCTCCCTGCGTTCTGTCCTTGAGAAGGACAAGCTCAATGGAGCAAATTTCCTGGACTGGTACAGGAACCTGAGAATCATTATCACCCAAGAAAGGAAACTGTACGTCCTGGAGCAGCCCATTCCGGAGGCACCTCCTATCATTGCCTCGCGAGCTGACAAAGATGCTTACAAGAAGCATCAAGATGATGCATTAGATGTGTCATGTCTAATGCTCGCGACCATGAACTCTAAGCTGTTGGTGCAGTGGGCACCAAAGTCGAACCGGTATTTTGATTATGGCAAAAGGCTCAATAGTTAAGGGTATATTTGTTATCTTACGAGCTCAATTAAGTGTGCAGAAATGCTAAAGTTGAGCGGAAGGTTCATGACCCGGTGGGAACCGAGGTGGTCGCAACGCCAGAGGGACTTGAGGAAGCCGAGGTACTCGGGTGAAGACCTAAGCGAGGCTACAAGGTAAGCTCGTGTGAAAGCGAAGCAAGGTCGCAGCGAGATCCGACCCAATACCTCCAATGGAAGGTCTAGGTCGAGATCGATGGTTAGAACCATCGACTTTATATTTTAAAGCTAACTTGTATGCACCAAAACCCTTTGACTACAACAACGCTAGTCAAGTTCCAAATCGAGAAGAGCTCAATTTCAAGGGGTGAATTTGGACTTGACTCGTGTTTTGGTACAAAGGGTGATGTGGCATCAAGGTGGACATCCAAACCATCACCAAGCTTCCTTGTGGTGGACGCCAAGATAAGGTGAGTTGGCACAAGATGGTTGGCTCCCATGATGTGGCACAAGTTGAATGGCTCCAACAAGTTGGCGCCCAAGGAGGTTGGAGGTGGCACAAGGTGGTTGGATGAAACACCTCATCCTCAAGTTGGCGCCCAAGGAGGTTGGAGGTGGCACAAGGTGGTTGGATGAAACACCTCATCCTTGAGTTGGCGACAAGGAGGTTGGAGGTGGCACAAGGTGGTTGGATGAAACACCTCATCCTTGAGTTGGCGAAAGGATGTGGATGAACAAGTCTTGGGGGATAAGAACCTCACCTTGGACACTACCTATGTCTAAATTCATAGATCAATATCCATAAATAGACATGTTCAAGCCAAGCAAATAACAAGAATTCAAGAGCTCTCAACACGCCGTCGTAACGCCGCTACTACTACTCACATTTGCTACGATGAAGTGCACGACAACGAAAGCTACATCTTCTACTTATAAGAGTTGTCGGTATATTTATTTAAGTTCTACTTCTTTAAATTGTCTTTGTGCTTTAATCGTAACAAGGAAAGGGGAGTGTCCTTTGCCTTGATTTCTTTTGTAATCGTTGTCTACTTCCAACGAAGAGGAGTGGTTTTAGTGAATTGCCTCCGTGACGTGATCAAGGATCACTAGGGCCGTGGATTAGCAATCGAAAGATTGTGAACCACGAAAAATATCTTGTCTACTTTATATTTCCGCTGTGCATTCTCTACTTGCTTTTACTTATTGCAAAAGTTTTTAACACGTATCGCTTATTCACCCCCTCTAGCGACACTTCGATCCAACAATTGGTATCGAGTCGGGCGCTAAGATTCGTGAAACCACCAATCTAGCTTTGTTTTCTTTTTTTTACAGATTTTTTATTTATTTATTTCTGTTTCGTGATAATTATTTCACTTGCTTATCTTCTCCTACATATAGAATTGCATTAGAGGCTTTAGGATCCGGATAAGGTTGTCCTTGGGTTAGATCCCGAGTAAGTTTATCCTCCGGAACTTCAGCGACATTCGTGATTTGATTGTTTATTTCTTTTGCAAGTTACATTTTATATATCTTTTTACTTCTCAAGACTACTAATCCAAGACGAAAGTCTTGGAATATTCTTTTCGTGTGTGTTTTGCAAGATTCTTTTCGTCGTTCTTCTTCTTGTTTTTAAATGGCCCATCTCGAAGGGTTTAGCACCGCCTGACCCCCGTTTTACAACGGTAATGACTTTCGTTATTGGAAGGGTCGGATGGAATGCTTTCTTAAAACCCAAATCGAGATGTGGATCGTAATCCAAACCGGTTTCACACTTCCTATTAATGAAGATGGTGAATCTTTGGGTTACGATCAATGGTCAAATTCCATGAAAAAACAAGTAGAAGCCGATGCCAAGGCAACTCAAATCTTGCAATGTGGGTTGTCCAAGGAAGAGCTCGACCGCGTCGGCCCCTTCATTAGTGCAAAGGACTTATGGACCAAGCTAGTGGAACTACACGAAGGCACCGACGACACGAAGGTATGTAAAAGAGATTTACTTTTAAATAAATTGTATAACTTGAAAATGCAGGAAAACGAGACCGCAACTCAACTACATGCTCGTATCCAAGACATCGTCAACCAACTCCATGCCATCGGACAAAAGGTCGAGAATCGCGACCTTATCGTATTCTCTTAACTCGTTTCCTAGGACCACCTTGTGGGCATCCATGGTCGATGCCTACAAGGTCTCCAAGGACCTTTCTAAAATTAGGTTAGACGAATTGTTTTCGGAACTTGAATTACATGAGAAAACTAACGTGGTCCAGGCCGAGAAGAGTATTGCGTTAGTTGCAGGTTACAAGAAGAAGAAGCCCGCAAGCAAGCAACCCCAAGGAAGAAGACGAGTCCGAATCCTAAGTAGACTCGAATAGAATCCGAACTAGTCAATCTAGTTCGAAGATGATCAAGAGACGAAAACGACCAACAACTCAAGGTAAGCCTAAACCTAATTCAAATACTTCTAATTTTAGATGCTATGAGTGCAAGTGTTTGGCCACATCAAGTCCGAGTGCCCAAAGCTAAAGAATAACGCATCAAAGACCAAGAAAGCGCTAAACGCTACTTGGGAGGAGTTGTCGAGGAAGAAGAATATCCAAGCTCTAATGGCCAAGCCGACCGAGCACGACTCGAAATCAAGAAGAGTCCGAGTCCGAATCCGATGATGAGCTTCCATTCAAGACAAGCCACGGATCCGTATCCGGTTCAAAAGAATCATTAAGGGTAAGTCATTACTTAATACTTTGTATGGTGCAATTTTTAAATAAGAAACTAGCTAAGTCCGAGTCCAAGGTCGAGACCCTAATTGAGGAGGTTAACCTTCTCAAACATGAGGTCTCCCTAACCTCTTCGACTACTCAGATTCAAGAGGAGGACTCAACTCTGCTGAAAAGCTTGAAGTTGAGAACTCGCTTGAAAACACAAGTCAAGACCTTAGGAACACGTTGGAAAGGTTCACTTTGGGATCCAAGGGACTTGACCTCTTACTTGGATCACAAAGGGCCGTGGTACAACAAGGCCGACTCGGGTTTAACTCAAATACAACCAATAAGTCATATATGTCTATAGTAAACCAACATAAGAAAAATGTCCAAGCATGGGTCCCTAAGACCACTTTGATTTCAACTTTAGGATCTAACATGTATTGGGTTCCTAAGGACCAAATTCACTATGTGAATAGACCCACTCGATTCAATGGTCCAGGGGAGCCAATACAAAATGTATTTTTGTTAAGTCTTAGAAATTGCATGCTTAGTTTTTCCTTTATTTTTAGAATGGTTAGATAGGACTCATAACCAACTAAAATCCTGCGAAAAGATTGAGCCTCGGGAGCCTCTTTTCAAAAATAAACCAACTAAAATCCTATTTAAAAAGATTGAGCCTCGGGAGCCTCTTTTCAAAAATAACTAGTTAGACCAAGACGTAGTCTCAAGTAAGTCGAGTTATCAATTTCTTGAAATTAGCTTTGTCTAAGGAAGTGGTCGTTGTTCCGATCAAAGAAGGCCTCTGTGCCTCGCCACGACTGAAGCTAATCTCTTGAAAAGATTACTTGATGAGCTTAGACTAAATCCGAATCTAACCTAATGTTGGTTAATTTAAATTCATTAAAATTAATCAAGTAAAATTGAAAGTCATCTCACAATAACATATAGGAATAACATGTTTTGATCATGTAGATATTGGTGAGATGATTTAGGTTTAAAAACTTACAAACAACCCTTTAGTAATTCCAATATCCGATCCAACTACCTTATGTGTAGGATCAATGGATGTTGGATGCTGGTTGCTCCCGACACATGACCGGGATCAACTCAAATTTTCGGTTACGATTCAAACGACAAGGATCGAGCCTTCGAATAACGGCAAGCTCAAAATCATCTGATCGTGATATTGAGCTCAACTCTAACTTTACAATTCAAAATGTCTTATTAGTAGAAAACTTTCAATATAATTTACTTAGTGTAAGCCAATTGTGTGATAACAATTATAAGGTCATATTTCTAGAAAATGAATGCGTAATCAAAATAAATGCAACATCTAAAATAATACTTAAAGGAACTAGGAGTAGCAACATCTACACAATAAATTTACCCAACTCCTCAACCAAGTGTCTTATGACACAAAGAAGAGGAATCTTGGTTATGGCAATCAAGACTCTGACACTGCACTCCAAGACTCGCCCACAAGATGAGTCGAGTGGCTTGGTTATAGGTTTGCCTAAACTAAACAACTTGGATAATAAAATATGTAATGCTTGTCAACAAGGTAAACAATCTAGGACACAACATCAATTAACTAATCAAGAACGAACCAAAAGTGTTCTTGAGCTCCTACACATGGATCTATTTGATTCACATGGAGCTAAGTCACTCAATGGTAGTCAATTTTGCTTAGTCATAATTGATGACTATTCTAGATTTACTTGGGTTAGGTTTATCAAACATAAAAATGATACCCTAGACCAACTAATCAATCTTTGTAGGTTAATCGAAAATCAAAAGAACCATAAGATTAAAAGACTTAGAAGCGATCATGGTGGTGAATTCGAAAACCACAGGTTTACAGATTTCTGTAACCTAAACGGATACCACCATGAGTTTTCATGTCCTAGAACCCCACAACAAAATGGGTTAGTCGAACGGAAAAATAGAACCCTACAAGAAGCCGCTAGGACAATGTTAAACGAGTATAACCTACCCGATAGATTTTGGGCAGAGGCCGTTAGTACGGCTTGCTATGTCCAAAATAGGATCCTTATGGTAAAGAGGCACCAAAATACCTCGTACGAGATTTATCACGATAAAATACCGAACATCAAGTACTTTAGGGTATTTGGATGCAAGGTACATATCTTAAACACTAAGGATTACCTAGGGAAATTCAAATCCAAAACCTCATCGAACCTTTCTAGGATACTCAACCACCAAGAGAGCTTATAGGGTATACAATCACGACACTCTTAGAGTCGAAGAAACCATTAATATAGTTTTCGACTTAAGGACACGAACCCGCTCAATCCTTAACAAAACCAACTAGCAAATCAACTTATAGCTAACCCGACTGATCTTGAACTTGAATCTCGTCTAACCCAAGTCATCCTATCGACCAAGTGATAGATGACTCTAACCCAAGTCAAACTAGAACTCACCCAAGTCATCCTATCGACCAAGTGATAGATGACCCTAACCCGAGTCACACTAAGACTCAAACAAATCATCCTATCAATCAAGTTATAGGTGATCCAAATTTAGGGTTCGAACTAGAGCTTCATATCGAAACCTTAGTCAAATCTCGTTAATTTCAAAATCGAACCCAAAACTATTGAACAAGCACTTCTTGATCCCGACCGGATTATTGCTATGCAAGAAGAGCTAGCTCAATTCACTAGAAATGAAGTCCGGGAATTAGTACCACCACCTAAAGAAAAATCAATTATTGGAACAAGGTGGGTATTTCAAATAAACTTGATGATAAAGGTGAAGTAGTTAGAAATAAAGCTAGGTTAGTCGCAAAAGGGTTTAGTCAAGTCGAAGGTTTAGATTACGATGAGACCTACGCCTCGTGAGACTAGAGTCCATCCGAATGTTGTTAGCATATGCCGCACATCGAGGTTTTAAATTGTTTCAAATGGATGTCAAGTCAGCATTTTTGAATGGATACATTAAGGAAGAAGTTTACGCTACCAACCTCCGGATTCGAAAATCTAGATAAACTTGACCATGTCCTTAGACTTAAGAAAGCCCTATATGGACTCAAACAAGCCCCAAGAGCTTGGTACGAAAGGCTTTCGATCTATCTTAAGTCCAAAGGATTCAACCAAGGTTTAGTCGACCCAACCTTATTCGTTAAAACCGTAGGAAAAGAAATCTTTATAGCCCAAATCTATGTAGATGATATAATTTTTGGAACTACCAACTCGATCCTCGCTAAACGAATTCATCTCACTTATGGAAAGTGAATTTGAAATGAATTTAGTGGGAGAGTTAAGTTTCTTCTTAGGTTTACAAATTAAACAAACTAAAGATGGAATATATTTACATCAACAAAAATATACTAAGGACTTAATAAATCGATTTGGAATGCAAGATGCTAAAATAATCAATACACCTATAGCAACTAATGTTAATATAAACGAAGATGTAGAAGGAAAACCCGTTGACCTAAAATACTATAGGAGCGCAATAGGAAGTCTCCTATACTTAACCGCGAGCCGACCGACATTTTATTCGCGGTAAGTATGTGCAAGGTTACAAACCTGTGCGCTAAGGAGTCTCACCTAACCCTAGTCAAGCGTATCCTTAGATATCTAAAGGGCACGCTAAACGAGGTATTTGGTACCCTAGATCTACCGAGTTTAATCTAATCGGCTACTCTGACCGACTATGCCGTAGTAAACTCGATAGAAAGAGCACGAGTGGTTGTTGTCAAATCCTCCGAGTCTAGTAAGTTGGTGCAAGAGGGAAGCAAAGATTGCTTGCCTTATCTACCACCGGCCGAATACGCTATGCGATGGGTGAGTGTGTCTCTCACTCTGGGATGAAGCACACTCTCCAAGACTTTAGCTTAATCTTTAACAACATTAAAACCTACATAGATAACATTAGTTCAATTAACTTAACTAAAAATCCAATATGTCATTCTAGGACAAAACATATAGAAGTTAAACACCACTTCATTAGGGAACATGTAACTAATGGAACTATACAACTAGAGTATGTTGAGTCCAAATCAAACCTAGCGACATCTTCACCAAACCACTACCCAAGCCAATTTAGTTTATTAAGACGAAAGTTAGGTATGTGCGTAATAGAGTAGGATTTAAATTTTTCTATATATGTACTCTACTTTTGCTTCTTTTTATGAAATTAGCCTAAGTCTTACCTTAGAAATCATATACCTATAGATTTAAGGAGCCAACACATCTCACAACACATAGGACTAATGTGTTTGTGTACTTAGCCACGTAGACGGGCGTGAGATGTTAGGACCTTACTCCTGGTTCCAGATGTAGATTCAGTGCATCGACATGAACCATGGAGTATAATTATTTAAAATTAATCAACTCCTTCAAGACTTATTGATCATTCTATATCAATCAAGTCCAACCGGAGTTGTACATTTTAGATGAACATATTTTCAAGCTTATTATTATTTTAAAAAATATATATATATATATATTTATATTGGGAACTTGCTTGGACTTACAAACCTTAAAATATATTTACAAACTTTTTGAGTTAAGGCAAAAGGGGGAGAAAGTCACAAAAGTAAGGAAGAAAGTAAACAAAATTATTACCTTTTATATTAAGTAATTCCGTTTACTTAAGCAACTATTAAGGGGGAGTAAAAATTATTTTTCAAGAACTCACCTTCGGTCAAGGGGGAGGTTACCTCAAAGGGGAGAACTTGAAACAATAATATTTCTCACTCATGCTTAATCTTTATGCTAGCTCATTCATACTTAATCATTATGCTAGCTCATTCATATTTAATCATTATGCTAGCTCATTCATATTTAATCTTTATGCTAGCTCATTCATATTTAATCTTTATGCTAGCTCATTCATGCTTAATCATTATGCTAGCTCATTCATATTTAATCTTTATGCTAGCTCATTCATGCTTAATCATTATGCTAGCTCATTCATATTTAATCTTTATGCTAGCTCATTCATGCTTAATCTTTATGCTAGCTTCTTTGTTATGTTAATTTTTCCTTAACTTTTGTGGGTTTGCCATGAATCAAAGGGGGAGATTGTTGGTGCGATGGGCACCAAAGTCGAACCGTATTTTGATTATGGCAAAAGGCTCAATAGTTAAGGGTATATTTGTTATCTTACGAGCTCAATTAAGTGTGCGAAATGCTAAAGTTGAGCGGAAGGTTCGCGACACCGGTGGGAACCGAGGTGGTCGGGCAACGCCAGAGGGACTTTTGAGGAAGCCGAGGTACTCGGGTGAAGACCGGAAGCGAGGCTACAAGGTAAGCTCGTGTGAAAGCGGCAAGGTCGTTAGCGTAGATCCCACCCAATACCTCCAATGGAAGGTCTAGGTCGAGATCGGATGGTTAGAACCATCGTACTTTTATATTTTAACAAAACCCTTTGAACTTGATCAACTGCTAGTCAAGTTCCGGCCTCGAGAAGAGCTCGAATTTCAAGGGGTGAATTTGGACTTGACTCGTGTTTTGGTACAAAGGGTGATGTGGCATCAAGGTGGACATCCAAACCATCACCAAGCTTCCTTGTGGTGGACGCCAAGATAAGGTGAGTTGGCACAAGATGGTTGGCTCCCATGATGTGGCACAAGTTGAATGGCTCCAACAAGTTGGCGCCAAGGAGGTTGGAGGTGGCACAAGGTGGTTGGATGAAACACCTCATCCTCAAGTTGGCGCCAAGGAGGTTGGAGGTGGCACAAGGTGGTTGGATGAAACACCTCATCCTTGAGTTGGCGCACAAGGAGGTTGGAGGTGGCACAAGGTGGTTGGATGAAACACCTCATCCTTGAGTTGCGCAAAGGATGTGGATGAACAAGTCTTGGGGATAAGAACCTCACCTGACACTACCTATGTCTAAATTCATAGATCAATATCCATAAATAGACATGTTCAAGCCAAGCAAATAACAAGAATTCAAGAGCTCTCAACACGTGAGAACGCTTACTACTACTCACATTTGCTCTGACGAAGTCGTCAGACAACGAAAGCTACATCTTCTACTTATAAGAGTTGTCGGTATATTTATTTAAGTTCTACTTCTTTAAATTGTCTTTGTGCTTTAATCGTAACAAGGAAAGGGGGAGTGTCCCTTTGCCTTGATTTCTTTTTGTAATCGTTGCTCCTACTTCCAACGAAGAGGAGTGGTTTTAGTGAATTGCCCTCCGTACGTGATCAAGGATCACTAGGGCCGTGGATTAGCAATCGAAAGATTGTGAACCACGTAAAAATATCTTGTCTACTTTATATTTCCGCTGTGCATTCTCTACTTGCTTTTTACTTATTG
Organism: Wurfbainia villosa; assembly: GCA_025175895.1. Lineage (NCBI taxonomy): Eukaryota > Viridiplantae > Streptophyta > Magnoliopsida > Zingiberales > Zingiberaceae > Wurfbainia > Wurfbainia villosa. The sequence goes on along the minus strand of CM045998.1, from coordinate 41,349,489 downwards.
CAAAAGTTTTTTAACGACACTGTATCGCTATTCACCCCCCCCTCTAGCGACACTTTCGATCCAACATAAGCTTCAGAAGCAACACGAGTTCATGAATGCTTATGATATGGTTGAACATCTTCGTCAACTATATCAAGGACAAGCAAGGCATGAGAGATATGAAGTCTCTAAGGCATTGTTTGGGTCCAAAATGCAAGATGGGACTCCCGTAGGTCCATATGTACTCAAGATGATTGGGTACGCAGAAAACCTACAGAGATTGGGATTCCCACTTGGCCAAGAGCTGGCCACTGACTTGATCTTGCAGTCTTTGCCACAAAGCTACAATCAATTTGTCATGAATTACAACATGAATGAAATTGATAAGCCACTGCCTGAGATGCTCAGCATGTTGAGAACTGCTGATCTCAACCTTAAGAAGGGAAAATCTGACTTCATTTTGATGGTGCAAAAGAAGAAAGGCAAGGGCAAGCCTAAAGGTAAGGGAAAGTCTCAAGCCAAGGGCAAAGGAAAAGAATTGAAACCCAAAGGAGGGGTGGCCAAGGAAGGGGCTTGCTTCCACTGCAAGGAAGCTGAACACTAGAAGCGTAACTACAAAGCATACCTGGAAGATCTTAAGAAGAAAAGTGAGACTTCTACTTCAGGTATAAATGTTATAGAAGTCAATCTATCTATTTCTTCATCATGGGTATTAGATACCGGATGTGCATCTCACATTTGTACCAATGTGCAGGCACTGAGAAATAGCATGGCATTGACAAAGGGTGAGGTGGACCTACGAGTAGGCAATGGAATAAGGGTTGTCGCTGTTGTTGTAGGAACTTATGATCAATCTTTGCCCACTGGGCTTGTACTAGAATTAGATGAATGTTGTTATGTGTCTGCTTTAACTAAGAACATAATTTCAATTTCTTGTTTGGACAAGAAAGGATTTACATTTATAATAAAGAACAAATATTGTTCAGTTTATTTAAATGATATGTTCTATTGTAGTGCAGCTCTAATGAACGGACTCAACTTTCTAGACTTAGAGAGCCCTATCTATAACATAAGTACCAAGTGGTTCAAGTCAAATGAGTTGAACCAAACCTATCTCTGGCATTGTCGCTTAGGTCACATAAATGAGAGTCGCTTATCTCAGCTCCATAAGGATGGGCTACTAGACTCATTTGATTTTGAATCATATGAGACATGCGAATCTTGCCTTTTAGGCAAGATGACCAAGACTCCCTTTAGTGGACACAGCGAAAGAGCAAAAGATTTGTTAGGACTTATACATAGTGATGTATGTGACCCTTTCAATGTTGTTATTAGAGGTGGTTACAGGTACTTCATTACATTTACTGATGACTTCAGTAGATATGGTTATGTATATCTCATGACACATAAATCAGAATCCTTTGAAAATTTCAAAGAATTCAAGAATGAAGTACAAAACCAGCTTGGCAAGAGTATTAAGATACTTCTATCAGATCGAGGTGGTGAATACCTTAGCCATGAGTTTCATGACTATCTATCTAAGTGTGGGATTCTATCCCAACTCACTCCTCCTGGAACACCACAGTGGAATGGTGTATCCGAAAGGAGGAATCGTACCCTATTAGATATGGTACGATCTATGATGAGTCACACAGATCTTCCTATATCCTTTTGGGGATATGCTCTAGACACAACAGCCTTCACCCTTAACCGTGTACCATCCAAGGTTGTGATAAAGACACTATATAAGATATAGACAGGGAGAAATCCCAAGGTGTCTTTCATGAGGATTTGGGGTTGTGAGGCTTACGTTCGACGTCAAGTCTCAGACAAACTGGGACCCAAATCTGATAAGTGCTATTTTGTTGGATATCCCAAGGAGACGAAGGGATATTACTTCTACATTCCTAGTCAGCACAAAATGTTTGTGGCAAAGACTATGATTTTTCTAGAAAGGGATTTTGTTTCTAGAAAAACTAGTGGGAGTACGTTCGATCTTGAAGAAATTCAAGATAAGGACCATAGCACTGAAGCCTTGATGGAAGTTGAACAGGAACCACAAAGTGTTGTGGGTGATGAGATTATTGCACAAAGAGTTGTGGAGCAACCACCTGTTCAAGTAGACCTACCTCTTCACAGGTCTGATAGGGTACGTCGTCAGCCTGAGAGATACTCATTTCTCTTGTCTAACCATGATGACGTTATGCTCATTGCGAATGAGCCTACCTCCTATTAGGAAGCTGTGATGAGCCCAGATTCTGAGAAATGGCTAGAGGCCATGAGATCCGAGATGGAATCCATGTACACCAACCAAGTATGGACTTTGGTTGATCTACCTGAAGGGGTCAAACCCATTGGGTGTAAGTAGGTCTTTAGGAGAAAGACTGACATGGATGGACTTACGCATATCTATAAGGGCCGATTGGTGGCTAAAGGTTTCAAGAAAATTCATGGTATTGACTATGATGAAACCTTTTCTCCAGTGGCGATGTTTAAGTCCATTCGGATCTTGCTTGCTATTGTAGTATACCATGATTATGAGATCTGGCAGATGGATGTCAAAACTATGTTTCTGAATGGAAACTTACTCGAGGATGTGTACATGACACAACCTGAGGGTTTTGAAGATCCACAGCATACTGGGAAAGTATGCAAGCTGCAAAGGTCCATTTATGGGCTAAAGCAAGCTTCTCGGAGCTGGAATCTTCGATTCGATGATGCGATCAAACAGTTTGGTTTCATCAAGAATGAAGATGAACCCTGTGTCTACAAGAGGGTTAATGGGAACACAGTTGTCTTCCTTGTATTGTATGTGGATGACATACTACTCATTGGGAATGACATCCCTTCGCTACAGTCTATGAAGACTTGGCTGGGGACGTGCTTCTCAATGAAGGACTTAGGTGAAGCAGCCTGTATTCTAGGCATCAAGATCTATAGAGATAGATCTAATAGATTGCTTGGCCTAAGTGAGAGTACATACATTGACACGGCATTACTACAGTTTTCCATGCAAAATTCCAAGAAGGGACTTCTACCGATGTCACATGGTGTGAGTCTTTCGAAGACTCAAAGTCCCTCTTCTAGAGAGGAGAGAGATCGCATGGATAAGATCCCTTACGCATCAGCTATAGGATCTATCATGTACGTCATATTGTGTACTTGTCCTGATGTCTTGTATGCTTTGAGCATGACGAGTAGATACCAGTCAGATCCAAGTGAGCATCACTGGATAGCAGTCAAGAATATTCTTAAGTACTTGAGAAGGACTAAAGAATATTTCTTGATATTTGGAGGCGATGAGGAGCTAGCTATAAAGGGTTACAGCGATGTCAGCTTCCAAACTGACCAGGATGATTATAGATCGCAGTTAGGGTTCGTGTTTTGCTTGAACGGTAGCGCTGTGAGCTAGAAGAGTTCCAAGCAGGACACAGTTGCTGATTCTACAACAGAGGCTGAATATATCGGTGCTTCCATCTCATTCGAGAGATTATCGATGGAGGAGATATGAAGATTTGCAGAGTACCCACAGAGGCTAACATCGTAGATCCCTTGACCAAGGCTTTGGCACAGAAAAAGTATGATGGTCACACTAGGTCATTGGGTATTAGATACTACGGTGATTGACACTAATGCTAGTGGGAGATTGTTAGTGAAAGCCCTAGAGTCAATCATGTGATGATTGTTATATGGACTTTATTGTATCATATTCCTATTTATAAAGGCATGGTTATTATATTTACTTGGATTAGTGCCAAATAACTAAATATAATAATGTCCTTGAGTAGTAGGTTCTTATCTATATCAATCGATTGGTTGAATCGATAATGAGATGATATAGAGAACACTACTCTTAATCATTCGTAGTCAAGTATTAACATTCAGGGACAATGTTAATGCATAGAGACTAGCATGTAGGTCAACACGATGACTTGATCTCACAAGTCATGGATATGAGATATCAAGTTGACACATGGGTATGCATTGGAGAATGTATACTGAATGACCCGCCATGAGAAAGTATCATGGATCGTTATATGAGTGTCATATACTTTCTCATATGGCTATTAGTATGACTATTAGTCCTTAGATCTGAAGTCACCATGGTTCCCTACATAAGGAGTTGCATACTTTGTCTTTGTCAAACGTCACCCGTAAATGGGTAGACTATAAAGGCGATTACTGAGTATGTGACAAATTATGCGGAGGGATGTGAGTGATGTAGATGGGATCTATCCCTCCTATATGACAGGAGAAACATCGTTATTCTTGATAGAGTGAGACCACGAAGTGCATGGCCATGCCCAAATGAGTTAATATGAGATATTGAGCTCATTTGATTAGAGTGAGTCTACTTGGAGTTCAAGATATAGATTGTACCGAGAATGACACGGTCTATACCTCAATTGGTCAATCTAGATGTCAAGGATAGAGGGACATTGTCACATATTGTGAGAGTCACAATTAGTAGTCACAAAGGTGATGTTGGAGCTCAACATTTTTGTAACTTGGGTAGCAATGATGTGTTGCTAGATACCGCTCATTGATTATATTCCTAAATCGGTTTAGGGACATTGTCAACATTACAAGAACCTATAGGGTCACACACAAAGGGCAATTAGATGGAGATTAGGTTCATATGATGAACCATGAGGATTAGGTTCATGTGATGAACCAAATTGGATTAAGAGTAATCCAAATTAGACTAATTGAGTTAGACTCAAGTTGATTCAAGTGTTGAATGAGTCTAATTTAGATTTGATTCATTTAGTCAATTTAAATTAATGAATAGAGATTCATTAAATCAAATTGACTTGAATCAAGTGGTTGGATTTGATCAACCATGGGAGATAAGAGGTCAAGTTTAACTTGACTTGAGAGGGAAGATGAAAGGTCAAGTTTGACTTGACCAAATGCCATGTCATTATGATGACTTAGCATGGCCGGCCAATGATGATGCTCCACATCATCATTGACTTATCATGTGGTGCCACCTCATGAGGGAGACCAAGAGTCATTGGCTCTTGGAGTTACATGCATGCATGTAACCCCCAAGTCATGAAGTGGCCGGCCACTCCATTTGATGGGTGTAATTGATTTTGGTGAGTTACTAGAACTTCATCTTCTTCCTTGGATCATCCTCTCAAGCTCCCCTCTCCTCCTTGGCCGAAACTTCTAAGGGTGCTAGCACACTCTAGGTTTCTTTTCTCCACCTATTGCTTGTGTGGATACCAATATAGGAGTGTACACTTGACACTCTAGAGTTCCGACAAGCTATTTGGACGAGCGGGATTTGCGAAGGGCGTCGCATCGAGGGTAACACTCTCAACTTCTAGATCTAAGGTAGATCTAGGTTTACTTAGCACATACATGTTTTTATTTTAATATATCTTTGCACGGATCCGTGGCCGGACTTCCGGGGTTTCCGCAACGCAAAAAGCGGTTTTTGCGGCTCGGAAAGTCCAACAGTGGTATCAGAGCCACGTGCGAAGCATGTATGTATTTCATTTTTGTAGTTTTTGTATTAGATATAAAAATTACAGATTTTTATGTTTCTATAAATTTCCTATTTTTATCAAATTTTTGGGTATTTTTCTCGAAGAGACGAAGCAACAAGTGTTGGGACACTTGTAGGCTTCAACCATCGAGAAAAACTCTCCGAAACGGCGAGTTCTCACTTTAGGTTTTTGGGACAGCGACTTAAGTCACTGTAAGATCGTAGTAGGGACACTCGCAAAGTTTATTTTGCGAGTAGGGGTGTTGCCCCTATCCCTGAAAGGGGCCTTGTCCCGCGATCGCGCCCGGAAACCGCTTAGCGGGACCGTTACGGAGAGGTGACTCATAAAATTGAAAAAAAAATAGGAAAAATTATAGAAATTTTCTGTAAAAATACATAATTTAAAATTATGTATAATTATGTGATTTTAATGGCCCAAGAACCCCAATATGATTGGATGATGATGTGTTGTAATTCATAATACGGCCTGTGTGTCGTTTTTGTGGTTGTGCGTGTTGTATAGTGTATGCGACCTGCGTGTCGTACCTCTTCTTTTGAAATTCTAGTTGTAAATAGTTTAGACTCAAATGTAACTCGAGTTTCATATTTGTAATGTACAAAATGAAGCGGTGGAAAGTCCACTTGTAGACGAAGTTACGAGAAGGGTGCCGACGACACATGGCGGTCAAAGGAAGCGCTTGGAGAAGCCACTGGCCCTAGGTTGACCGTCCGATCTTCTCATTGGCTTGAGAAGATCGTAGTAGGGCCATCACCACATCACAGTTAATTTTATATATATATATATATATATATATATATATATATATATATATATATATATATATATATATATATATTTGATTTTGCTTGTATGTATGTGATGCATGCTAGTAGAATAATGCTTGTATGTATATGATGCATGCTAGGATATTTTTCTTGTATGTATATGATGCATGCTAGAATAATGCTTGTATGTATGTGATGCATGCTAGTGTAGGATAATAAAGGCCTCAATGTGTATATGATACACATTACGATTAGATTAGATCTTAATCGAATCAACTCGTAAATGGCTACCAAGTCCTTGATACCCATCACTACCTCGATCATTTGTAGTTGTTGAATCTGCCAAAGCAGAGCAACGCATATTATCTTGGTAGGGTGCGAAGGGACAATCTTGGTCCCGCCTATTACGGCTTGGGTTAGAGTAAGCTCAATTAGATTGAGTAAAACTAGTTAACTCAATTGGATCGAGTAGAACTATAGGCATATTCCAACCGTTGGAAAGATAGGATAAGATCGCATTTACACTAAATCTTGGGCGATTTAGCCAAAGCTAACTCAAGGTCTTTTGTAAATGTGGGTCTTGATCCTATAAACAAGAGTTGCATAGAGATGTAATCGGTAATGTGTTACCCACTGATCATTCTAAGTCTTGGGCGATTTAGCCAAAGCTAACTCAAGGCTTAGTATGATGTGGATCTTGTCCTGTAGGAATTATAGCTAGTTTGTATGAATCTAGTAATGTAGTTTGACCACATCCATAACTCGATTTTACAAAATTTCTATAATTCAGTGGGAGTATCATTTGATTAAAGGCCTAATTAAATGATAAAAGGAATATGATATTAATTTTCTACATTGTGTATGTTGTAGATAACTATGTCGACAAACACGAACACTCTCTCCCTGCGTTCTGTCCTTGAGAAGGACAAGCTCAATGGAGCAAATTTCCTAGACTGGTACAGGAACCTGAGAATTGTTCTCACCCAAGAAAGGAAGTTGTACATCCTGGAGGAGCCTATTCCAGAGGCACCTCCTGCCACTGCCTCGCGAGTTGACAAAGATGCTTACAAGAAGCATCAAGATGATGCATTAGATGTGTCATGTCTAATGCTCATGACCATGAACTCTGAGCTTCAGAAGCAACACAAGTTCATGAATGGTTATGATATGGTTGGACATCTTCATCAACTATATCAAGGACAAGCAAGGCACGAGAGATATGAAGTCTCTAAGGCATTGTTTGGGTCCAAAATGCAAGATGGGACTCCCGTAGGTCCATATGTACTCAAGATGATTGGGTACGCAGAAAACCTACAGAGATTGGGATTCCCACTTGGCCAAGAGCTGACCACTGACTTGATCTTGCAGTCTTTGCCACAAAGCTACAATCAATTTGTCATGAATTACAACATGAATGAAATTGATAAGCCACTGCCTGAGATGCTCGGCATGTTGAGAACTGCTGAGCTCAACCTTAAGAAGGGAAAATCTGACTCCATTTTGATGGTGCAAAAGAAGAAAGGCAAGGGCAAGCCTAAAGGTAAGGGAAAGTCTCAAGCCAAGGGCAAAGGAAAAGAATTGAAACCCAAAGGAGGGGTGGCCAAGGAAGGGGCTTGCTTCCACTGCAAGGAAGCTGAACACTAGAAGCGTAACTGCAAAGCATACCTGGAAGATCTTAAGAAGAAAAGTGAGACTTCTACTTCAGGTATAAATGTTATAGAAGTCAATCTATCTATTTGTTCATCATGGGTATTAGATACCGGATGTGCATCTCACATTTGTACCAATGTGCAGGCGCTGAGAAATAGCAGGGCATTGACAAAGGGCGAGGTGGACCTATGAGTAGGCAATGGAACAAGAGTTGCCGTTGTTGTTGTAGGAACTTATGATCAATCTTTGCCCACTGGGCTTGTACTAGAATTAGATGAATGTTGTTATGTGCCTGCTTTAACTAAGAATATAATTTCGGTTTCTTGTTTGGACAAGAAAGGATTTACATTTATAATAAAGAACAAATATTGTTCAGTTTATTTAAATGATATGTTCTATTGTAGTGCAGCTCTAATGAACGGACTCTACTTTCTAGACTTAGAGAGCCCCATCTATAACATAAGTACCAAGTGGTTCAAGTCAAATGAGTTGAACCAAACTTATCTCTGGCATTGTCGCTTAGGTCACATAAATGAGAGTCGCTTATCTCAGCTCCATAAGGATGGGCTGCTAGACTCATTTGATTTTGAATCATATGAGACATGCGAATTTTGCCTTTTAGGCAAGATGACCAAGACTCCCTTTAATGGACACAGCGAAAGAGCAACAGATTTGTTAGGACTTATACATAGTGATGTATGTGGCCCTTTCAATGTTGCTATTAGAGGTGGTTACAGGTACTTCATTACATTTACTGATGACTTCAGTAGATATGGTTATGTATATCTCATGACACATAAATCAGAATCCTTTGAAAATTTCAAAGAATTCAAGAATGAAGTACAAAACCAGCTTGGCAAGAGTATTAAGATACTTCTATCAGATCGAGGTGGTGAATACCTTAGCCATGAGTTTCATGACTATCTATCTAAGTGTGGGATTCTATCCCAACTCACTCCTCCTGGAACACCATAGTGGAATGGTGTATCCGAAAGGAGGAATCGTACCCTATTAGATATGGTACGATCTATGATGAGTCACACAGATCTTCCTATATCCTTTTGGGGATATGCTCTATACACAGCAGCCTTCACCCTTAACCGTGTACCATCTAAGGTTGTGATAAAGACACTATATAAGATATGGACAGGGAGAAATCCCAAGATGTCTTTCATGAGGATTTGGGGTTGTGAGGCTTACGTTCGACATCAAGTCTCAGACAAACTGGGACCCAAATCTGATAAGTGCTATTTTGTTGGATATCCCAAGGAGACGAAGGGATATCACTTCTACATTCCTAGTCAGCACAAAATGTTTGTGGCAAAGACTATGATTTTTCTAGAAAGGGATTTTGTTTCTAGAAAAACTAGTGGGAGTACGTTCGATCTTGAAGAAATTCAAGATAAGGACCATAGCACTGAAGCCTTGATGGAAGTTGAACAGGAACCACAAAGTGTTGTGGGTGATGAGATTATTGCACAAAGAGTTGTGGAGCAACCACCTGTTCAAGTAGACCTACCTCTTCACAGGTCTGATAGGGTACGTCGTCAGCCTGAGAGATACTCATTTCTCTTGTCTAACCATGATGACGTTATGCTCATTGCGAATGAGCCTGCCTCCTATTAGGAAGCTGTGATGAGCCCAGATTCTGAGAAATGGCTAGAGGCCATGAGATCCGAGATGGAATCCATGTACACCAACCAAGTATGGACTTTGGTTGATCTACCTGAAGGGGTCAAACCCATTGGGTGTAAGTGGGTCTTTAGGAGAAAGACTGACATGGATGGACTTACGCATATCTATAAGGGCCGATTGGTGGCTAAAGGTTTCAAGAAAATTCATGGTATTGACTATGATGAAACCTTTTCTCCAGTGGCGATGTTTAAGTCCATTCGGATCTTGCTTGCTATTGTAGTATACCATGATTATGAGATCTGGCAGATGGATGTCAAAACTATGTTTCTGAATGGAAACTTACTCGAGGATGTGTACATGACACAACCTGAGGGTTTTGAAGATCCACAGCATACTGGGAAAGTATGCAAGCTGCAAAGGTCCATTTATGGGCTAAAGAAAGCTTCTCGGAGCTGGAATCTTCGATTCGATGATGCGATCAAACAGTTTGGTTTCATCAAGAATGAAGATGAACCCTGTGTCTACAAGAGGGTTAATGGGAACACAGTTATCTTCCTTGTATTGTATGTGGATGACATACTACTCATTGGGAATGACATCCCTTCGCTACAGTCTATGAAGACTTGGCTGGGGACGTGCTTCTCAATGAAGGACTTAGGTGAAGCAGCCTGTATTCTAGGCATCAAGATCTATAGAGATAGATCTAATAGATTGCTTGGCCTAAGTGAGAGTACATACATTGACACGGTATTACTACGGTTTTCCATGCAGAATTCCAAGAAGGGACTTCTACCGATGTCACATGGTGTGAGTCTTTCGAAGACTCAAAGTCTCTCTTCTAGAGAGGAGAGAGATCGCATGGATAAGATCCCTTACGCATCAGCTATAGGATCTATCATGTACGTCATGTTGTGTACTCGTCCTGATGTCTTGTATGCTTTGAGCATGACGAGTAGATACCAGTCAGATCCAAGTGAGCATCACTGGATAGCAGTCAAGAATATTTTTAAGTACTTGAGAAGGACTAAAGAATATTTCTTGATATTTGGAGGCGATGAGGAGCTAGCTATAAAGGGTTACAGTGATGTCAGCTTCCAAACTGACCAGGATGATTATAGATCACAGTCAGGGTTCGTGTTTTGCTTGAACGGTAGCGCTGTGAGCTGGAAGAGTTCCAAGCAGGACACAGTTGCTGATTCTACAACAGAGGCTGAATATATCGTTGCTTCCATCACATTCGAGAGATTATCGATGGAGGAGATATGAATATTTGCAGAGTACCCACAGAGGCTAACATCGCAGATCCCTTGACCAAGGCTTTGGCACAGAAAAAGCATGATGGTCACACTAGGTCATTGGGTATTAGATACTACGGTGATTGACACTAATGCTAGTGGGAGATTGTTAGTGAAAGCCCTAGAGGCAATCATGTGATGATTGTTGTATGGACTTTATTGTATCATATTCCTATTTATAAAGGCATGGTTATTATATTTACTTGTATTGGTGCCAAATAACTAAATATAATAATTTCCTTGAGTAGTAGGTTCTTATCTATATCAATCGATTGGTTGAATCGATAATGAGATGATATAGAGAACACTACTCTTAATCATTCTTAGTCAAGTATTAACATTCAGGGACAATGTTAATGCATAGAGACTAGCATGTAGGTCAACACGATGACTTGATCTCACAAGTCATGGATATGAGATATCAAGTTGACACATGGGTATGCATTGGAGAATGTATACTGAATGACCCGCCATGAGAAAGTATCATGGATCGTTATATGAGTGTCATATACTTTCTCATGTGGCTATTAGTATGACTATTAGTCCTTAGACCTGAAGTCACTATGGTTCCCTACATAAGGAGTTACATACTTTGGCTTCGTCAAACGTCACCCGTAAATGGGTGGACTATAAAGGCGATTACTGGGTATGTGACAAATTATGCGGAGGGATGTGAGTGATGTAGATGGGATCTATCCCTCCTATATGATGGGAGAGACATCGTTATTCTTGATAGAGTGAGACCACGAAGTGCATGGCCATGCCCAAATGAGTTAATATGAGATATTGAGCTCATTTGATTAGAGTGAGTCTACTTGGAGTTCAAGATATAGATTATGCAGGATGACCACGGTCTATACCTCAATGGTCAATCTAGATGTCAAGGATAGAGGGACATTGTCACATATTGTGAGAGTCACAATTAGTAGTCACAAAGGTGATGTTGGAGCTCAACATTCTTGTAACTTGGGTAGCAATGATGTGTTGCTAGATACCGCTCATTGATTATATTCCTAAATCGGTTTAGGGACATTGCCAACATTACAAGAACCTATAGGGTCACACACAAAGGGCAATTAGATGGAGATTAGGTTCATATGATGAACCATGAGGATTAGGTTCATGTGATGAACCAAATTGGATTAAGAGTAATCCAAATTAGACTAATTGAGTTAGACTCAAGTTGATTCAAGTGTTGAATGAGTCTAATTTAGATTTGATTCATTTAGTCAATTTAAATTAATGAATAGAGATTCATTAAATCAAATTGACTTGAATCAAGTGGTTGGATTTGATCAACCATGGGAGATAAGAGGTCAAGTTTAACTTGACTTGAGAGGGAAGATGAAAGGTCAAGTTTGACTTGACCAAATGCCATGTCATGATGATAACTTGGCATGGCCGGCCAATGATGATGCTCCACATCATCATTGACTTATCATGTGGTGTCACCTCATGAGGGTGACCAAGAGCCATTGGCTCTTGGAGTTACATGCATGCATGTAACCCGCCAAGTCATGAAGTGGCCGGCCACTCCATTTGATGGGTGTAATTGATTTTGGTGAGTTACTAGAACTTCATCTTCTTCCTTGAATCATCCTCTCAAGCTCCCCTCTCCTCCTTGGCCGAAACTTCTAAGGGTGCTAGCACACTCTAGGTTTCTTTTCTCCACCTATTGCTTGTGTGGATACCAATAGAGGAGTGTACACTTGACACTCTAGAGTTCCGACAAGCTATTTAGACGAGCGGGATTTATGAAGGGCGTCGCTCGAGAGTAACACTCTCAACTTCTAGATCTAAGGTAGATCTAGGTTTACTTAGAACATACATGTTTTTATTTTAATATATCTTCGCACAGATCCGTGGCCGAACTTCCGGGGTTTCCGCAATGCAAAAAGCGGTTTTTGCGGCTCGGAAAGTCCAACACTCCCTTAGTACCTTCCTGATGACCATTTTAGGCTTAGAAGCCTTTGCCAATTGGGTCTTATTAAGGTTTACTCTAGGGGTAACTCCCTTTGTAACCTTCTTAATGGCTTTCCGAGGTTTCTTTGAAACTTTGGCCACTAGACACACACCATGGTTAACTTTAGGGATGACTTCCCTATTAACCTTGGTTTTCTTAGACCTAGATTTAGTTCCATAATCAAATGGAACATTGTGATAGGTAGGCATGACTTCCTTGGACTTAGGTTTGTGCCCCAAACCTTTTCTATCCTTGGAAGGCTCTTACCTCCTAAACCCTAAATTTGACTCCTAGATCCTTTAATTAAATTTGTCATTTTTGCAAGGGTCTTCTCTAATTTTTCAAGCCTTGACCTCAAGACTTAGTTTTCTAATTCTAATTTTCCCAATTTTGATTGTTCATTAATCTTTTGGGAATGGTTTCTCCTCTTAGGCATATGCCTACCCTTCTTAGGATTAATGTCTAGATTTTCTCCTATCTTCCTAATGGTTTATTTAGGTAGAATTTTTCTAGGAATATCCTTAGACCTAAAATTATCACTCTTAGCACTTAGGCAAAAATATTTATTGTTACTTATAGCATGCTTTAAATGAATTATAATAGCAAGATTATTAACATTACTCCTAGCATGCCTTTTGATATTAAAATCTAAAGGTGCATTACTAAAATATACCTTAGGTCAGGGGATCCTCTAGCCAAGGGGATGAATTTAGCTTGTTTTCTCTTCTAGCAATACGTAACTGAACGAAGTAATAATACAATAGTAATAGAAATGAAAATATAATGCTAACACAAAGCCTTTACGTGATTCAAAGATAATGCTCCTACTCCACGGTGATCCTTAAGGTGGATCAACCCTAATCAATCTCACTAAGAAGCTTTCTCTTTTTACAACAATCCTCCTCTTCTTACAAAAGATGAAGATGAAGTTTAGAGAGGAGGAGGGGAATTAACACACTAGGAAAGCTTAGAAAATTCATGGAAGCTTGAGAGGATGATCAGAATGTAAGCATTAACCCTCTCAACCACCACAAGCCCTCTTTTTATAGAGAGAGGGTTATTTTTCCTATTGGACCACGATCAGTCGACTGATGTACAACATCAGTCGACTGCCGTCGCGGCTAACAGCTTCTGAATAGCTGGATTCGCGGGATTCATAATCGTCATCATCCAACGGCATGCTTATCAGTCGACTGATCCATCCATCAGTCGACTGATGGAGAGATCAGTCGAGTGATCATGATGCGCAGTCGAGTGAGACTCTATTTTGTGTCCGTGTTTGACTTGATCAGTCGACTGCCACTGTTTGGCAGTCGACTGATGGTCGTATCAGTCGACTGCCAAGACTAGGCAGTCGACTGTTCGTCAGCTTTTCAGCCTGACTCAGTCGAGCACCCTATCAGTCGACTGATACTCATCAAGTATGAATAATTCATACTTGAATTGACTCCCTAGACCTAGACTCAACCTTCTAACTCTTCCTTAAGCCTTGTGCCTCCAGGATCCCTCCGAGTCCGCGACTTGTTCATCCTTTGCGCTTTGCTTCCAAGAGCTTCCTTCGGTTTTGTCATGTCTTGAGTTTTCCTTTGCCAAAGTGCGCTTGGACTTTACGTCGCCAAGACTACATGCTTGGACTTACACTGCCAAGACTTGCCTTTGGACTTCCTTTGCTAATGTCCGCTTGGACTTTACGCCGCCAAGCCTTTTCCTTGGACTTCTCTTGCCAAGATCACACTTGGACTTTGCCTTTACCAAGTCTTCATACTTGGATTTTCCTATCACTTAACATGTTCACAATTAGATCACAAAGTACTGTCTAACTTAGATGATTATCCAAACATCAAAACATATAATGCTTAGGGCATTGTTACACCAACAATCTCCCTTTTTTTGATGTTTGACAATCATTTAAGTTAGGTCTTTAACACATGCACATAATCATATTTCCAATATGAATTCTAACTTAAACATTCCTTCTCCCCCTTTGACATACATCAAAAAGAGAAGGATTCATAAATTTCATGAAAGAGTTAAAATTGTTGCATCTTGAACTAAGGTATAAGATTGAAATTAAGCTCCCCCTTAATCCAAGATATAGTTCATGATATGTGAATAACATGTGGAGCAAAATCTAACAAAAGATTGAAGGTTAAATCCTAACTTTGCACCAACAATATAAGTTTAGGGGATGAAAAAGAGATATATTATGAAACTCCCCTTAAAACATTGCATCAAATAGTTCTAAAAACTTCTTTATACTTAAGATTATCATGCCATAGTTTTAGGACATTCAAAAATACACTAAAAGCCAGGAAATAGAGATTTTTATTTACGATGCGATCATTCTTTATGCAACCTAAATTCCATTTTTTTCGATTTTTCAAATTTACTTGTAAATGCACCAAAAATTCTAGAAACATCGAAAAATCATGAAATTTTGTGTACACATTTATAAAATTATTTTCTATCAAGGAAAAATAATTTAAAAATATATGTTTTCCAAATTTCGAAAATGATACAATTTTGAAACCTAGCAAAAACTCTAAGTATTTTACAAACTTTGTATCACTTTTGTATTCCACTTGAAAACTATTTTTCAAAGTTTGATAAACATAGTTTAAATTATGTTTTATTTGACATTTTCAATCATATTCTTGGAGCTATATGCACATTAATTATGCATAAGCCTTCCTAATGATTGGTCCAATGAAGGATTAATGTCTCTAGATGACACTTTGGTTCATAGTAATGCATCATAACAAGCATGATGAACCAAGTGCATCTTCCTAACATCTCACATATTGTCTAAGTGACTCAATACAAAAATCATGATTTCTTAGGTATTTTGTGAGATGCTTAAAGGTATAAATCCTAGGATTTCTATAGGATCATGCAAACCTACACCTTTATTCAACTAAGCACATCCCAAGTTCTCTCCTAAGTGATGAAAATTCTACTTCGGGGAGAGGCTTGGTAAAGATGTCGGCTAGGTTGGACTTAGATTCAATGTAATTAAGCTCAATGTCCCCCTTAGCCACATGATCTCTAATGAAGTGATATTTCACTTCAATGTGCTTGGTCCTAGAGTGATGCACTGGATTTTTGGTCAAATTTATGGCGCTCATATTATCACAAAATAATTTTATGTTGGAGTAAGATAGCTCATAGTCCTCTAAAGTATGTTTCATCCATAGTAGTTGAGCTACACAACCACCCATAGCCACATACTCGGCCTCGGTGGTGGATAGGGCAACACAAGGTTGCTTCCTACTACTCCAACTAACTAGGGAGGACCCAAGAAATTGGTGTTGGATCGAGCAGATCGCTAGAGGGGGTGAATAGTGATAAAAACTTTTCTTTCGTTTCATTCGTTAAAACCCGAGTAGACAATTAATTGCAACGGAAAGATAAATGACAAATAAAGAGAGACAAATGGATTTTTACTTGGTTCATAGCCTTCGGCTACTACTCCAAGGCCCCAACGGTCCTAGACCGTGTACGGAGGGCAATTCACTAAAACACTCCTCATTGGAGGTAGGAGTTTGACGATTACAAAACCTTCGAAAGCAAAAGATAGAGAGACAAACCCTTTCTTCTATTAATGTAAAATGCAACGACAGAAAACCTCGATTAACAAAAAGAATTGCAATATTAAAGAGATGACAAATTAAAGTTATACCAACAACTAGAGAATAGAAATTAAGCTAGGGTTGTTGATAGCACTTCGTCGTTGTAGAGTCGTCGGAGAGTCGCAGCGTTGTAGAGGCTTTTGAGCACTTAGAATTGATGAAAAACCCTAGGAGAGGCCCTCCTTTTATAGCCCTTGAGCCCCTTTTCGAGAGGATCTTCAACCAATAGAAATTGGACACAAGAGTCCTTGAAAAATGGTGATAGAGCTTGACTCCTCGAGGCTGATCCTTGACCATCAGTCGACTGATGGACATCATCAGTCGACTGATGGCAGCATCAGTCGAATGCTGACCGCAGATAGTCGACTAATGGACAGCAGTCGAGTCCTCTAAGCTGGCAATCGACTGATGCTAGCTGAAATCAAAAGTTAGCTAAACAAAAACATTATTTCGACGGCCTCCGACCGTCCGATCTCGACCTAGACCACCAATAGGATGTCTTGGGTCAGATCTACGCTTAAGACTATCTCCGTAAGGAGGATACGACCTCACTTATGCTCGCACACACGAGCTTACCTCAATACTTACTATGTCGCTTTCGCTTCCGGCCTTTCACTCTATTCCTTCAGCTTCCTCCGAAATCACTCGAGTGTCGCCCGACCACCGCGGCTTCCTCCGGGTGTCGCTGGCCTTCAGCTCCAGCGTTGGCACTTTTTTACACACTCGATTTATCTCGTGAGATAACGATATGAGCTTAACTTTGTATCGTTTGCTATAATCAAAACTCAGGTTCGATTTAGGTGCCTACTGCACCAACAATCTCCCCCTTTTTGATCTATGGCAAACCCACATACAAAGTTAAGAAAATAGCATGCATGAAGAATAATAATGTGCATGAGAAACAATAATAAAAGGATTAAGTAGGAGTAGTAAGGATTTTCTTCAAGTACTCCCCCTTGGGGAAACCTCCCCCTTGACCGAGGGTGAGTCTTGAAAGAAAACCTTAATCTTCCCCATTGAGGGTTGTTATTTAGGAAGAGTTTAAGTAATTAATATTGCTTAAAGTTGGCCTTAGTGAAAAGTTTAAGTTAAGAAGACTTCTTAACTTGGCCCTTTCTCCCCCTTTCTTAAGTAAAGCATTAACATTTGGCCATAGTGTTTAAAAATAAGTTTAAGTTAAGAATTCTCTTAACTTGGCCTTTACTTCCTTTTTGTTAACAAAAACAAGTTAAGTAAATTTTCAAAACTTAAAGTTAAGTAAACATTTACTTAACTTTTGGCCATGTGAATAAATATGAAGTAAGTTAAGTTATCAAAAATTTTGATCCCTTAACTTTGGCCTTTTTCTCCCCCTTTTGCCATATATCGAAAAGAGTGGGGGTGTGCGAAAAATAAATATAGATATTAATTTTAAAGTCCAAGCATGTTCCATATTATTTTGAAAATAATATACTAAAAATAATCTCATCTATAAAATGTTCGACTCATATTTGACTTGATTGATATGAAAGATCAACCAGTCCTGGTCAGAGTCGGTTAATATGTATGATTATACTCCATGGTTCATGGCGATACACTAGCTCTACATCTGGAACTAGGAGTAAGGTCCTAACATCTCTTGCCCATCTACGTGGCTAAGTACACAAACACATTAGTCCTATGTGTTGTAAGATGTATTGGCTTTTTAAATCTATAGGTGCATGATATCTAAGGTATGTCCTATGCTAGTTCCATGAAAATGAAAAGTAAGAAATAGTAGTAAGAAAATATAATTTGTAAGTTCCTATTCTACTACGCACATGCCCAATTTTTGTCTTAATAGACTGAATTCGGCTTCGGGTAGGGGTTTAGTAAATAGGTCTGCCAAGTTGGACTTCGATTCGACATATTCGAGTTGTATGGCTCCGTTGGCCACATGTTCTCGAATGAAATGATGTTTGACCTCTATATGTTTGGTCCTAGAATGACATATTGGATTCTTAGTTAGGTTAATTGAGCTAATGTTATCTACGTGAAGTTTAGTGTTTGTAAAATCTAACTTAAAGTCTCGGAGAGTGTGCTTCTTCCAAAGAAGCTGAGTAACACACTCACCCATCGCGATGTATTCGACTTCGATGGTAGATAAGGCAACACAGTGTTGCTTCCTACTGCACCAACTTACTAGACTCGAGCCAAGAAGTTGACAACAACCACTCATACTCTTTCTATTGAGTTTACTACCGGCATAGTCCGAATCGGAGTAGCCAGTTAATTCGAACTCGGTAGATCTAGGGTACCAAATACCGACATTAAGTGTACCCTTTATATATCTAAGGATACGCTTGACTAGAGTTAGGTGAGACTCCTTGGCAAAGGTTTGGAACCTTGCGCACATACTTACTGCAAATAGGATATTAGGTCGGCTCGTAGTTAAGTAAAGGAGACTCCCTATTATGCTCCTATAGTATTTTAAATCAACTGAATTTCCAATTACATCTTCTTCTATATTCACATTAGTTGCCATTGGGGTATTAATAATTTTAGCATCTTGCATTCCAAAGCGTTTAATAAATTCCCTAGTATATTTGCATTGATGTAGGTATATTCCATCTTTAGTTTGTTTAATTTGTAGACCTAAGAAGAAACTTAACTCACCTACTAAATTTATTTCAAATTCACTTTCCATAAGTGAAATGAATTCATACAGTAGGATCGAGTTGGTGGTTCCGAAAATAATATCATCTATGTAGATTTGGGCTATGAATATGTCTTTACCTACGGTTTTTACGAAAAGAGTTGGGTCAACTACACCTTGATTAAATCCTTTGGACTAAGATAAATCGAAAGCCTCTCGTACCAAGCTCAAGGAGCTTGTTTAAGTCCATAGAGAGCTTTCTTTAACCTAAGAACATGGTCAGGTTTATCTAGACTTTCGAAACCGGGGGGGTGACTAACATAAACCTCTTCTTTAATGTATCCATTCAAGAATGTTGACTTTACATCCATTTGAAACAACTTAAATCCTCAATGAGCAGCATATGCCAATAACATTCGAATGGACTCTAACCTAGCTACTGGAGCATAGGTCTCGTCGTAATCTAAACCTTCGACTTGACTAAACCCTTTAGCGACTAGTCTAGCTTTATTTCTAACTACTTCACCTTTATTATCAAGTTTATTTCTAAACACCCACCTTGTTCCAATGATTGTTTTATCTTTAGGTGGTGGTACCAATTCTCATACTTCATTCCTAGTAAATTGAGCTAGCTCTTCTTGCATTGTAAAAATCCAATCGAGATCAAGAAGAGTTTGGTCAATAGTTTTGGGTTCAATTTTGGAAATTAGGGAGATTTGACTAAGGTTTTGTTAGTAATATGTGAGAGATGTCCTAAGGCAATCGCCTTATGTTTGAACCATTTATATGATAAATGAAGATTCACTATTTGAGTATACATGTTCTCATGTATTTGATTAGATCTTAAACTCATTTACTGAATGCCCACGATACGATTCACAGCATGAGAGAATTTGTGATTGGATCACAACTAGTGAGTATCTCTACATGTGTAAATGTGATGAATCGGAATTATCCCTAGTCGATGAATTGATGGATTTGGACACCATTGATTCTGTCGAGACTAGCAGGAGGTATACTCCTTGGTGTAACCAAGCAGCTGATTCTCACTGGCTGGAGACATTGTGATGTCCGGAGTTAATCGTGGATGCTAGTTATGGTAACTAGTTCATTGGAGTGACCAGCCGTAAGACTTCATATGATTCTCTGCATATATAGATATGTCAATGAAGTTATTACTGCATCTTAAGTGCGATGTTCCTTTGACTTGCGGTATTCAAGTCATCTTGATCATAAAGACTTATGCTTTGACATCTTAAGCAAGCATCTCTAAGGAGATGTGGACCCGAGATGATTGGGTATAAGTCGAAGTGATCAAAGGTGTTTGAATAGCCTATAAAGGATTCACCACTCCTTGCGAGGAGATGTATACCCATGGTCTCTCGTCGGATTGTTACTAAAGTCTTTGGCCAAAGCATTACATGTTTAGAGTAAGGTACTCTTCGATACATGTGCAGTAACTAGAATCCGTAGGATGAGGAAATGATACTTGGGCTAGGTGTGACATAGTCAACCTAGTGGGGACTGACACTATACACCATGTCCTAAACCAAGTGGGTATAAGATGAGTGAAGGGAATGGGGCACGATTCATTCGAGCTACTGAAGGGTTTCAGAAATAGTTCTGGATAACCGTTGATCTTTTCGGTTAATTGGGGATCATGATGTACTACTAGGTGTCACTCATGATCATTCTATAATTAATGGTTAATTATAGACGGCCAACATAAACCAAGAACCTATTTGGTCACACGCACAACGAGCGTAGTCCGAAGGATTTAAAACGAGCTTGAGAATGAGATTCTCAGACCGAGAGAAACTAGGTTTGGTTGGACCAAACAAGGAGCGAGCATGAAATCGTTTCAGTCGCAATGAAAGCGTGGATGGGTCGTGTCTTATGAAGACATGATGGATGAACCAAATTGGTTTGGTTCTAATCCAATGGAGGAGAATAAACCAAAGGGGTTTGGTTTGTTTTAAACGAATGAACCAAAGTTGGTTCGGTTCATTTTAACTTAAAATAAACCATTATGGTTTGGTTTATTTTAACTTAAATTAATGGAGCGGGTTAACGGGCTTTTGGTTATGATCCGATAACCATTAAGAGAATTTGTTCTCTATAAAATAGGGCTTAAGGGTTTTTTTTAAGCCCTAATCCTTGCAACCCTAAAGATGCCGCCCACCCTCTCCCTCTTCTCCAAGTGGTCGGCACCAACTTCTTGCCGCCGCCCACCACCACCCAAAGCCCCTTGCCGGCGTCCAGCAGCTGCTGTCCTCTCCCCTTGCCAGTGTCGAGCTACTGCCGGAGGAGCTCCGGTGATCTCCTTTGGGTCCGGCGACAAGGTGAGCTTCAACCTTCCTTATTTGGCCAACCCCTATTCCTCCACCAAAGCTGTCCAGTTTTCTGGACAGCTTGTTTCCTTCTTGTCGGAGCATCGTTTGGACGACGTTTGGAGCTCCGATAGCGGTAGCCTTACCGGAGATTTGATCTCCAATAATCCTCATAGGTGGAGGACGAAGAATTCGTCAAACGGTTGACGAATACCTTTCCGGAGAAGCGAGTTTTTGAGGACTCGTTTTGGATCCGAATTTTGATTCGGATCGTGATCTTCTCTCGATCACATCATCTTCAACACGAGGCTAGTAACCCATACGAAGATGAGACTCGTGACTTTGTGAAGTCATCCCGAAGATACTCGGCATGGATACGGATAGAGACGATTCTAGCGAGAATCGTTCCGGTTGATGCCTTTCCCGCCACACGTGATACGTTAGGTATACGTAGTATAAATTTCCTATTATTGCAAAATTTGAATTTACGGTTATGTCTACACATATTGTACTATGCAAGCGTGTGATGTGTGTGTTGTAATAAATTAGATTTATTATTTTATTCCTTCCGCGGTGCACATGTTTACGAAACATGTTTGAACACACACTCGCCGCGGTGCCAGAAACCCAACAGTGGTATCAGAGCCCAGGTTGTGTTTCAAAATAATCGTAAAATTGTTTTGCGATAGTCATAATGGTATTTCTGGAAATTTTCTACTTTTGAAAAGTTAGAAGTATTTATGGAAATTTTTTAATTTTGGAAAGTCTAGAAGTATTTATGGAAATCTTCTACTTTTGGAAAGTTGGAAGTATTTATGGAAATTAATATTTTCTATAAATAAAATATTTGATTAGATTTGAAAATTTGTTTCCTAATTTAATCTTGATTTGATTTAGGAAATTAAATCTTAAAATATTTTATTTCCATAAGTAGTTTTGATGATTTAGGAAATTGGTTTCCTAAATTGACTTTCTTTAATCAACTCTTTCCACAAATAAAATATGTGAATAGATTTGGAAATTTGTTTCCTAATTTAATCATAATTTGATTTTGAAAATCAAATCTTAAACATATTTTATTTCCATAAATAGTTATGACATATAAGGAAATTTTGTACATGACATAATTGTATGCCATGTAATTGCATTAGATGCATATCATTATGCCATGCGTGTCGTGACATGTAGATGTATGTCATGTATGTCATGCCATGTAGATAATAGTTATTTGCATGCAAAGAGGATGAGATATAAAAACCCTTACTCAATATTAAAGTCTATACCTTCCATTAATATGGTTAGAACCAGAGTTCCGTTTCTTGTTTGGGTTGTTGGACTCTCTCCAAGCCCGGCTCGAACCCGAACATGTTCAAACCATGGAATAGTTTAATACTAATATGGTAAGAGTCAAAGGTCAATCGTTAGCTTTGGTTGTTGGACTCTCTCCAAGCCGGGCTAATTGGTTGAATGCACTCTAACTATATTAAAATTATTTCTTGATTAATGGGTTGGCTTTAATCTGGAGCATCGGCTTGTTGGACTCTCTCCAAGGTCGATGTAAAGGGAGGTGAAGTTGGGTGCTATGCATATGATGCATACTTGTTAATGTGTTAACAACCCGATGTATGTGTGAATATTCAATTAGTTGATAGCACATTGTGATAGTTGCATATACATGATATGCAATCGGTATATTTGATACCTACCATCGTAGTTATGAATGGCTTGTTGGACTCTCTCCAAGGTTGTTCATATCTATGATGGATATCAGCCCATTCGGAGATGGACCTACGATCTCCCGAAGTGATTTTGGGGTTTTTGGAAATTCAAAAAATGAATGGGATTTATAAATGTATGTTGATGCATTTTAAAATCATTTTCTCATATATGCTCGTTTTGTATTTCTAGGTTAATCGATTGATCATGACGTCTTTAAATTTGTGCACTATTTTGGATTCAAACAAATTGACTGGGCCTAACTTCCTGGATTGGCTTAGAAACCTGAGAATTCTTCTCAAGGCGGAAAAGCTAGCATATGTTCTTGAAGAGCCTCTTCCCAACCGTCCTAGGGATGATGCAACTCCAGACCAAATGTTGGTCTATCAGAAGCATGTGGCAGATTCTGAACTGGCAAGTTACATCATGCTAGCTGTGATGGTACCTGAGCTGCAAAAGCAGCATGAGCATATGGATGCTAATACCATGGTCTTCCATCTTCATGAGTTGTTTGTTGAGCAAGCGAGATTCGAAAGGTTCGAAGTCTCCAGGCTCCTCTTCACCACGAAGATGCAAGAAGGTTCGTCTGTAGTGCAGTTTGTGCTAAAGATGAACGGGTACATCGAGCGGCTAGCCACCCTCAGGTTTGTGATGGATCATGAATTAAGTATTGACTTAATTCTGCATTATTTGCCCAAGAGTTTCTCATAATTTGTGATGAACTATCGGATGAACAAATTAGAATCCACTATTCATGAGCTCCTCAATATGCTGAAGACTGTGGAGCCTTCTGTGAAGCATGAGGAGAAGGCGGTTCTATTAGTTGATTCCTCAAAGAAAGGTTCTAAGAGGAAGGCAAAGAAACAGATGAAAGGGAAGAACAAGAAGGCAAAGAAGGCAGAACCAGCACAAAAGGGCACTTGCCATCATTGTGGCAAGGAAGGCCACTGGCGAAGAAACTGCAAGATTTATCTTGAGTCCATGAAGAAGAAGAAGGCATCTAATGCCCCATCCTCTTCAGGTATCTTCGTTATTGATTGTCATTCTATTTCCTTAGACACTTGGGTATTGGATACTGGTGTGGCTCACATATATGTAATGACATACAGGGGCTAAGGAATAGAAGAAGACTCATCAGAGGGGAGTCAAATTTATGAGTTGGCAATGGAGCAAAGGTTGCTACGGTCGCCATCGGAACTTATTTGCTGAAGCTCCCTAGCGGACTAGTCTTAGAACTGGACAATTGCTATTGTGTTCCTTCTCTAATAAAGAACATTGTTTCTATTTCCTGCTTAAATAGAAATGGTTACCATTTGATGTTTAGTAACAATTGTTGTTATATAACTTTGAATGGCGTACTTTATGGAACTGGAACTTTGAGCAATGACATTTATACATTGGATGTATCCAGTGACATTTTCAATATCGAAGTAAGCAACAAGCATGCTCGAAAGGATAATCAATTAGACTCCTACATGTGGCATTGTCGTCTTGGCCATGTAAGCAAGAAATGCATGTCCGAATTACACCGATGTGAAATTCTGGAATCGTTTGAATTGGATTCATACGATACATGCGAATCATGCTTAAAAGGTAAGATGACTAAGTTACCTTTTACCGGAAAAGGTGAACGAGTGGGAGAGTTACTAGGTCTAATACATACTGATGTATGTGGACCTATGTCAACTCAAGCTTTAGGAGGCTATAGCTACTTCATTACCTTCACCGATGATCACTCATGGTTTGGGTATGTGTTCTTGATGAAACACAAGTCTGAAGCCATTGAAAGGTTCAAAGAATTCAGAAATGAAGTAGAGAAACAACATGACAAGAGTATTAAAATACTTCGATCGGATCGAGGTGGTGAATAATTAAGTCAAGAGTTTCTTGATTATCTAAGAGACAATGGTATATTGTCTCAATGGACTCCGCCATACACACCACAGCATAATGGTGTATCTAAGAGGTGTAACCGGACCTTGTTGGACATGGTCAGGTCAATGATGAATCATGTGAATCTTCCCAAGTCCTTTTGGGGCTATGCACTTCAGACAGTTGTTTACTTGTTAAACAGAATGCCAACCAAGGTAGTCTCTACTACTCCATATGAGATATGGAATAGTAAGAAACCTCATGTATCTTACTTGAAGATATGGGGTTGTCCTGCTTATGTGAAGCGGACTATATCAGACAAATTCGATGCTAAGTCTGATAAATGTCTATTTATTGGATACCCTAAGGAAACAAGGGGTTACCAATTCTATCATCCTGTGAAACAAAAAGTGTTTGTTTCAAGGCATGCTGTGTTTCTAGAGAAAGAGTTTCTCTTGCAAGAAAACAGTGGGAGTGTCGTCGAGCTTGAGGAGGCTCGAGAGACTCAAATAGACATTGATGAGATACCTGGTGAAGCACAACAGCCGATAACTCATAGTGATAAGCAATCAGTTGGACCTATTGAAAAACCACATCTTTGTAGATCTGGTAGAACACGCAACATTCCTGATAGATATGGATTTCTCGTAAGTGAATCGAACGACGTGTTACTCATTGATGATGAGGAGCCTACCAGTTATGAAGAAGTGCTAACAAGTTCAGAAAGGGATAAGTGGTTTGATGCCATGAAGTCGGAAATGGATTCCATGTATGAAAACCAAGTTTGGAACTTGGTTGACCCACCTGAAGGCATCAAGCCTATAGGGTGCAAGTGGGTTTTCAAGAAGAAAACCGACATGGATAGTAATGTGATTACCTATAAGGCTAGATTAGTGGCAAAAGGATATCGTCAAAAACATGGTGTTGATTATGATGAAACCTATTCGCCTGTAGCTATGCTTAAATCCATTCGGATGCTTCTGGCTATAGCGGCTCATTATGATTATGAGATATGGCAAATGGATATGAAAACAACTTTCCTTAATGGAAACCTGCTCGAGGACGTGTATATGATACAGCCTGAGGGTTTCACATCGGTTGATAAAACCAAGGTATGCAAATTGCGACGGTCCATATATGGATTGAAGCAAGCATCCAAGAGCTGGAATATCCGTTTTGATGAGACAATCAAAAAGTTTGATTTCTCACAAAATCTAGACGAACCTTGTGTGTACAAGAAGGTTAGTGGGAGTGTAGTCGTGTTCCTAGTATTGTATGTCGATGACATATTACTTATAGGAGACGATGTTTCAGTCTTACAGTCAGTTAAGATTTGGTTATCCAAGACATTCTCCATGAAAGACCTGGGAGAAGCAACCTACATCCTCGGGATTAAGATCTATAGAGATAGATTGAAATGGTTGCTTGGTCTTTCGCAGTCTACATATATAGACCGAGTGCTAAAGAGGTTTAGCATGTCAGAATCCAAGAAAGGTTTCCTCCCCATCAGGCATGGGGTACACCTTTCGAAGTCTATGTGTCCGCGCATAGAAAACGAGAGGATTTGCATGAGTAAGATTCCCTATGCATCTATAATAGGATCTATCATGTATGCTATGTTATGTACGAGGCCCGATGTATCATATGCTCTGAGTGTCACGAGTAGATACCAGTCTGATCCATGAATGGATCATTGGGTGGCCGTTAAGACAATCCTTAAGTACTTAAGAAGAACTAAGGATGTGTTCCTAATATATGGAGAAGGGGACATGGTGATACGCGGGTATACGGATGCCAGCTTCCAGACAGACAAGGATGATTCCAGGTCTCAGTCTGGATACGTGTTCACCTTGAATAGGGGCGCAGTGAGTTGGAAAAGTTCCAAACAAGACACTGTAGCAGATTCTATCATTGAGGCAGAATACATTGCAGCTTCGGAAGCAGCAAAGGAAGCGGTTTGGATCAAGAAGTTCATTTATGAACTTGGTGTGATTCCAGCCATTGTTGAAGCAATATTGGTCTACTGTGACAACAATGGAGCAATTGCACAGGCAAAAGAGCCAAGGTCTCATCAACGATCCAAACATGTGCTTCGCCGCTATCATCTTATCAGAGAGATCATCAGTAGGAAGGAAATACAAATCGAGAAAATCCTCACTGAAAGGAACTTAGCGGATCCTTTGACTAAGGCATTACCTCAAAGTAAGTTTGAGGGTCATGTTAGAGCCTATGGTATTGGATACCGTAGCGATTGGCATTAGGCCAAGTGGGAGTTTGTTAGTAATATGTGAGAGATGTCTTAAGGCAATCGCCTTATGTTTGAACCATTTATATGATAAATGAAGATTCACTATTTGAGTATACATGTTCTCATGTATTTGATTAGATCTTAAACTCACTGAATGTCCACGATACGATTCACAGCATGAGAGAATTTGTGATTGGATCACAACTAGTGAGTATCTCTACATGTGTAAATGTGATGAATCGGAATTATCCCTAGTCGATGAATTGATGGATTTGGAGACCATTGATTCTGTCGAGACTAGCACGAGGTATATTCCTTGGTGTATCCAAGCAGCTGATTCTCACTGGCTGGAGACATTGTGATGTCCGGAGTTAATCGTGGATGCTAGTTATGGTAACTAGTTCATTGGAGTGACCAGCCGTAAGACTTCATATGGTTCTCTGCATATATAGATATGTCAATGAATTTCTTACTGCAGCTTAAGTGCGATGTTCCTTTGACTTGCGGTATTCAAGTCATCTTGATCATAAAGACTTATGCTTTGACATCTTAAGCAAGCATCTCTAAGGAGATGTGGACCTGGGATGATTGGGTATAAGTCGAAGTGATCGAAGATGTTTGAATAGTCTATAAAGGATTTACCACTCCTTGCGAGGAGATGTATACCCATGGCCTCTTGTCGGATTGTTACTAAAGTCTTTGGCCAAAGCATTACATGTTTAGAGTAAGGTACTCTTCGATACATGTGCAGTAACTAGAATCCGTAGGACGAGGAAATGATACTTGGGCTAGGTGTGACATAGTCAACCTAGTGGGGACTGACACTATACACCATGTCCTAAACCAAGTGGGTATAAGATGAGTGAAGGGAATGGGGCACGATTCATTCGAGCTACTGAAAGGTTTCAGAAATAGTTCTAGATCAACCGTTGATCTTTTCGGTTAATTGGGGATCATGATGTACTACTAGGTGCCACTCATGATCGTTCTATAATTAATGGTTAATTATAGACGGCCAACATAAACCAAGAACCTATTTAGTCACACGCACAATGAGCGTAATCCGAAGGATTTAAAACGAGCTTGAGAATGAGATTCTCAGACCGAGAGAAACTAGGTTTGGTTGGACCAAACAAGGAGCGAGCATGAAATCGTTTCAGTCGCAATGGAAGCGTGGATGGGTCGTGTCTTATGAAGACATGATGGATGAACCAAATTGGTTTGGTTCTAATCCAATGGAGGAGAATAAACCAAAGGGGTTTGGTTTGTTTTAAACGAATGAACCAAAGTTGGTTCGGTTCGTTTTAACTTAAAATAAACCATTATGGTTTGGTTTATTTTAACTTAAATTAATGGAGCGGGTTAACGGGATTTTGGTTATGATCCGATAACCATTAAGAGAATTTGTTCTCTATAAAATAGGGCTTAAGGGTTTTTTTTAAGCCCTAATCCTTGCAACCCTAAAGTTGCCGCCCACCCTCTCCCTCTTCTCCAAGTGGTCGGCGCCAACTTCTTGCCGCCGCCCACCACCGCCCAAAGCCCCTTGCCGGCGTCCAACAGTTGTCGTCCTCTCCCCTTACTGGCATCGAGCTGCTGCCGGAGGAGCTCCGGTGATCTCCTTTGGGTCTGGCGACAAGGTGAGCTTCAACCTTCCTTATTTGGCTGGCCCCTATTCCTCCACCAAAGCTGTCCAGTTTTCTGGACAGCTTGTTTCCTTCTTGTCGGAGCATCATTTGGACGACGTTTGGAGCTCCGACAGTGGTAGCCTTACCGGGAATTCGATCTCCGATAATCCTCATAGGTGGAGGATAAATGATTCGTCAAATGGTTGACGAATACCTTTCCGGAGAAGCGAGTTTTTGAGGACTCATTTTGGATCCGAATTTTGATTCGGATCGTGATCTTCTCTCGATCACATCATCTTCAACACGAGGCTAGTAACCCGTACAAAGATGAGGCTCGTGACTTTGTGAAGTCATCCCGAAGATACTCGACGTGGATACGGATAGAGACGATTCTAGCGAGAATCGTTCCGGTTGATGTCTTTCCCGCTACACATGATACGTCATGTATACGTAGTATAAATTTCCTATTATTGCAAAATTTGAATTTACGGTTATGTCTACACATGTTGTACTATGCATGCGTGTGATGTGTGTGTTGTAATAAATTAGATTTATTATTTTATTCCTTCAGCTGTGCACATGTTTACGAAACATGTTCGAACACACACTCGCCGTGGTGCCGGAAACCCAACAGGTTTCTGTATGAGGCTCTAGTTCGAACTCCTAGACTTGGATCACCAATCTCTTGGTCGATAGGATGATTTGTTTGTGTCCTAGTTTGATTTGGGTTTGGGTCGTCAACCACTTGGTCAATAGGATGACTCGTTTGAGTCCTAGTTTGATTTGGGTTTGGGTCATCTACCACTTGGTCAAAAGGATGACTCGTTTGAGTCCTAGTTTGACTAGAGTCTTCTACCACTTGGTCGATAGAATGACTTGGTTGACTTAGGTTAGGATTAATACTAGACTTGTTCTCCGGATCAGAGTTAGGTCTGGTATGAATCGGCTCGCTAATTGGGGTTGTCGGGGGTTTTGTAAGTTTGTGTCCTTCATCAAATACTACATTGATAGTCTCGTTGACTCTAAGGGTGTCATGGTTATATACTCTATAAGCTCTACTTGTAGTCGAGTATCCTAGAAAGATCCCGGTCGAGATTTTGGATGTAAATTTCCCTAGGTAATCCTTAGTGTTTAGGATATGTACCTTACACCCAAATACCCTAAAGTACTTGATGTTAGGTATTTTATCATGATAAATCTGGTATGAGGTCTTAAGGTGCCTCTTTACCAAAAGGATCCTATTTTGGACATAGCATGTCGTACTCACGATTTCCGCCCAAATCCTATCGGGTAGGTTATACTCGTTTAAGATTGTCCTAGCGGCTTCTTGTAGTGTTCTATTTTTACGTTCTACTAGGCCACTTTGTTGTGGGGTTCTAGGGCAAGAGAACCCATGGTGGTATCCATTTAGGTTACAAAATTCTGTAAACCTGTGGTTCTCGAATTCACCACCATGATCAGTCCTAAGTCTTTTGATTTTAAGGTTTTGTTGATTTTCTATTAGTTTAAATAGGTTGATTAATTGATCTAGGGTATCACTTTTGTGTTTGATGAACCTAACCCAAGTAAATCTAGAATAGTTATCAATTATAACTAAGCATAATTTACTCCCATTAAGTGACTTAGCTCCGTGTGAATCAAATAGATCCATGTGTAGGAGCTCAAGAACACTTTTGGTTCATTCTTGATTAGTTAGTTGATGTTGTGTCCTAGATTGTTTACCTTGTTGATAAACATTACATATTTTATTGTTCAAGTTATTGAGGTTAGGCAAACCTCTGACTAAGTCACTCTAACTCATCTTGTGGATGAGTCTTGGGTGTGAGTGACCGAGTCGTCGGTACCACAACCATGATTCCTCTTGCCGTGTCATAAGACACTTGGTTGAGGAGTTAATTAGATTAATAGTGAAAATATTATTGTTTCTGGTTCCCTTAAGGATTGTTTTAGAAGTTTCATTTGTATTAATTATGCATTCATTTACTAGAAATATGACCTTATAGTTATTATCACACAATTGGCTTACACTAAGTAAATTATATTGAAAATTTTCTACCAATAAGACATTTTGAATAATAAAGTTAGAGTTGAGCTCAATATCACCTGATCCGATGATTTTGAGCTTGTCGTTGTTTCCGAAGGCTACCGATCCTTGTCGTTTGAATCGAAGCTTCGAAAACTTGAGTTGATCCTCGGTCATGTGTCGGGAGCAACCACTGTCCAACATCCATTGATCATACACGCAAGGTAGTTGGATCGAATATTGGATTTATTAAATATTGGTTGAAGATTATTACCCTAAATCATCTCACCCATGTCTACATGATCAAACATGTTAACCCTATATGTTCTTATGAGATGACTTCCAATTTTACTTGATTTAAATTTAATGATTTGAACACTTGTCAACCTTGCGTTAGATTCGGATTTGACCTTAGGCTCATCAAGTCACCTTTTCAAGATCATGGCTTCCAGGTTGTGACGAGACACAGAGGTCTTCTTTGATCGGAACAATGACCACTTCCTTAGACAAAGTCATTTTCAAGAAAATAGAGACTTGACTCACCTAAGACCACTTCCTGGTCTATCTAGTCTAAGATATGGCAAGGTAGCCTCAGCTAGCTCCACTCGGTCAAGTGCACTGAACTAGATACGCCTTATCTAGCCCGAATACACAAGACTCCGCTTTCCTAGCGTACTATCATCTCGCCACGTCCTGGTACTATGTTATCAAGTATTGACGAGTTATAGTCCTATCTAACCATTCTAAAAAGAAAAATCAAACTAAATAAAGACCCTAAGCATGCAATTTCTAACTTAAAATACAAACAAGTTTTGTACTAGCTCCTC
The DNA here is from genome assembly GCA_025175895.1 of Wurfbainia villosa. NCBI lineage: Eukaryota > Viridiplantae > Streptophyta > Magnoliopsida > Zingiberales > Zingiberaceae > Wurfbainia > Wurfbainia villosa. The sequence goes on along the minus strand of CM045998.1, from coordinate 41,317,800 downwards.
CTGGACCGTTGAATCGGTTCGGTCTCTCCACATAGTGGATTTGGTCCTTGGGAATCCAGTAATGGTTCGATCCTAAATTTGAAATCAAGGCGGTCTTAGGGACCCATGCTTGGACACTTTTTTTTTGTCGACTTACAATCGACATATACGACTTGTTGGTCGTATTTGAGCTAAATCCTAGTCCGACCTTGTTGTACACGGCCCTTTGCGATCCAAGTAGGTGGTCAAGTCCTTTGGATCCCAAAGTAAACCTTTCCAACATGTTCCTAAGATCTTCGACTTGACTCTTCAAGAGTGAGTTCTCAACTTCGAGCTTTTCAACCCGAGTTGAGTCCTCCTCTCGAACTCGACTAGTCGAAGAGGTTAGGGAGACCTCGTGTTTGAGGAGTTTAACTTCCTCAACCAGGGTCTCGACCTTGGACTCGGATTTAGCTAATTTTCTAGTTAAAAACTTAATTGCACTATAAAGCATACTAATATGGGAACGACTTACCTTAAGTGTATCTTTTGAATCGGATGCATATCCGTGGCTTGTCTTGAATAGCGCTTCGTAGTCCGACTCATCTTCGGTTTCAGATTTGTGTTCCGATTTCGACTACATCTCCGATTCAACCGGTTTAGCCATGAGGACGCGATCATCATCTTCTTCCTCGGACGCTTCTTCCCATATAGCGTTGAGTGTCTTTTTGTGTTTTGGTGCTTTGCTCTTGAGTTTTGGGCATTCGGACTTGATGTGTCCAAACCTGTTGCATTCGTAACACCTAATATTAGAACTTTTAGGCTTACCTTCGTTGGGTCGAGTGACGGTTCACTTTCGGCCCTTGACTATCCTCTGAACTAGGTTGACTAGTTCAACCTCCATTTCCGGGTCGACCTCCGAATCGGACTCATCTTCTTCTTCCTTCAGGGGTGGCTTGCTCGCGGTTTTCTTCCTTGAACCTGCAAAAAGTGCTATACCCTTCTCGAGTTCCGAGTTAGACTGCTCATGAAGTTCGAAATCGAAAAATAACTCATCTAACCTAAGTTTTGAAAGATCCTTGGAGACCTTGTAGGCATCGACCATGGATGCCCACAAGGTAGTCCTAGGAAAAGAGTTAAGAACATACCTAATAAGGTCGCGGTTTTTGACCTTTTGCCCGATCGCGTGTAGGTTATTGACTATGTCTTGAACATGAGCGTGAAGTCGCGTCACCGTTTCATGTTCCTGCATTTTTATATTATATAATTTATTAAACAAAAGATTGCGCTTACATACCTTGGCTTCATCGGTCCCTTCGTGTAGCTCCACTAATTTTGTCCAAAGATCCTTTGCACTGATGAAGGGGCCGACGCGATTAAGCTCCTCCTTGGACAAGCCGCATTGGAGGATTTGAGTTGCCTTGGCATCGACTTCGACTTGTCTTTTTGTAGCATTGGTCCATTGGTCATAATCCAAAGATTCACCCACTTCGTTAGTTGGAAGTGTGAATCCCGTTTGGATTATGATCGACATCTCGATTTGGGTCTTAAGAAAGCACTCCATCTGACCCTTCCAATAACGGAAGTCATCTCTGTTGTAAAACGGAGGTCGGACAGTGCTAAAACCCTCGAGATGAGCCATTGATACAAAAACAAACAAGAGAATGAAGACGAAAAACCTAACAACAACACAAATAATCGAAATGTACCAAGACTCGCGTCTTGGATTAGTAGTGCGGGAGCAAAAACTAAGCGAATGAAATAAATTCGAAATAAAAAGAAAAAAAAAAGAAAAAAAATCTGTAAAAAGCTAGATTGGTGATTTCACCAAATCTTAGCACCCTCGTCTCTAATACCAATTGTTTGATCGTGCGGATCACTAGAGGGGGGGTGAATATCGATAAAAACTTTTCTTTCGTTTCGTTCGTTAAAACCCGAGTAGACAATTAATTGCAGCGGAAAGATAAATGACAAATAAAGAGAGACAAATGGATTTTTACTTGGTTCGTAGCCTTCGGCTACTACTCCAAGGCCCTAATTGTCCTAGACCATGTACGGATGGCAATTCACTAAACACTCCTCCTCGTTGGAGGTAGGAGTTTGACGATTACAAAACCTTCGAAAGCAAAAGATAGAGAGACAAACCCTCTCTTCTATTAAGGTAAAATGCAACGACAGAAAACCTCGATTAACAAAAAGAATTGCAATATTAAAGAGACGACAAATTAAAGTTATACCAACAACTAGAGAATAGAAATTAAGCTAGGGTTGTTGACAGCACTTCGTCGTTGTAGAGTCGTCGGAGAGTCGCAGGGTTATAGAGGCTTTTGAGCACTTAGAATTGATGAAAAACCCTAGGAAAGGCCCTCCTTTTATAGCCCTTGAGCCCCTTTTCGAGAGGATCTTCAACCAATAGAAATTGGGCACAAGAGTCCTTGAAAAATGGTGATAGAGCTTGACTCCTCGAGGCTGATCCTTGACCATCAGTCGAATGATGGACATCATCAGTCGACTGATGGCAGCATCAGTCGAATGTTGACCGCAGATAGTCGACTGATGGATAGCAGTCGAGTCCTCCAAGCTGGCAGTTGACTGATGCTAGCTGAAATTAAAAGTTAGCTAAACAAAAGCATTATTTCGACGTCCTCCGACCGTCTGATCTCAACCTAGACCACCGATGGGATGTCATGGGTCGGATCTACGCTTAAGACTATCCCCGTAAGGAGGATACGACCTCACTTACGCTCGCACACATGAGCTTACCTCGATACTTATTGTGTCGCTTTCGCTTCCGGCCTTCCACTCGATTCCCTCGGCTTCCTCCAAAATCACTCGAGTGTCGCCCGACCACCACGACTTCCTTCGGGTGTCGCTGGCCTTCAGCTCCAACGTTGGCACTTTTTTGCACACTCGATTTAGCTCGTGAGATAACGATATGAGCTTAACTTTATATCGTTTACTATAGTCAAAACTCAGGTTCGACTTTGGTGCCTACTGCACCAACAATTGACATCCACCACTAGTACTTTTCCGATCTAATTTGCAACCGACATAATCGGAATCGGTGTACACAACCAAATCAAAAGACCTAGTCCTAGGGCATAGTCCTACATTTAGTGTACCTTTAATATATCTTAAGATTCTCTTAACGGCGAATAAATGAGATTCTTTGGCACATGATTGGTACCTAGCACACATACCAACCGCAAATAATATATTGGGTCTACTAGCGGTTAGGTATAAAAGGTTACCAATCATACTCCTATAGAGTGTAAGGTCAATTTGTTTTCCTTCATGATCACTATCTATTTTTGTATTGGTTGCCATTAGAGTTGAAACTACTTTAGCATTTTCCAAACCAAATTTCTTAATCATTTCCTTAGCATATTTGGTTTGGTAAATATAAATTCCTTCACTTGTTTGTTTAACTTGTAATCCTAGGAAGAAATTTAGTTCCCCAACTAGACTCATCTCAAACTCATTTTTCATATTCTTGATAAAGTCTTGAAGGAGTTCATCATTTGTTGACTTAAAGATAATGTCATCAACATATACTTGGGCTACAAAGATGTCCTTTGATGTTGACTTTATAAATAGAGTTTGATCTACATTACCCCTCCTAAAGTCCTTAGAGATTAATAAAGATGATAATCTTTCATACCAAGCCCAGGGAGCTTGTTTCAAACCATATAAAGTTTTTTTAAGCTTGAATACATGGTTTGGATAGTCTATGCTTTCAAACCCGGGAGGTTGTTCTACATATACTTCCTCCTTAATGAACCCATTTAGGAATGCCGATTTAACATCCATTTGATGGAGTTTGAAACCCATATAAGAGGCATACCCTAATAGGATCCTAATAGACTCTAACCTAGCAATCAGGGCATATGTTTCATCATAGTCAAGTCCTTCAACTTGATTAAAGCCCCTTGCAACTAACCTTGACTTATTTCTAGTAATATTTCCTTGGTCATCTAGTTTATTCCTAAAGACCCATCTTATAGTAATGATGGTATTGTCATTAGGTCTAGGAACTAACTCTCATACTTGACTCCTTTCGAATTGAGCCAATTCATCTTGCATTGCTAAGATCCAATCTGGATCAAGTAATGCGTCATTGATTGTTTTGGGCTCAATTTGGGAGATTAGTGCTATATGACTAGAGAGATCTCTATGAAATGACCTAGTCCTAACTCCTTGAGATAATTCACCTATAATTTGATCTAGAAAGTGATTTTGATAAACTCTTATTGTTCTAGGAGGTGTATTAAATTGATTTTGATCATGATTATCTTCAACTCTTCTTTCATCATCGGAATCACCTCTTACTTCCCCTTGATTCAACTCTCCCCCTTGATCATTACCTTCTAAAGTTAAATCTTGAAATTTTTGGGTAATTTCTTGATTTTTATCATTGATATCATCATCAATGGGGGATTTCCTAGGGTATGTATTAGAGGTTTCATCAAATTGGACATTTGAAGATTCCTCAATCTTTTGAGTTCTTTTATTATAAACTCTATACCCTACACTAGTGGATGAGTATCCAACTAGGATTCCCTCATCCGCTTTGGACTCAAATTTACCTAGATTGTCTTTGGTGTTTAAAATATAGACTTTGCATCCAAAGACCTTAAAATAGTGAATTGTTAGAATTGTACAATTCCATAATTCAAATGGGGTTTTTCCTAAAAATCTATGAATTAAAACCCTATTTTGGATATAGCAAGCGGTGTTGACCACTTACGCCCACAAGTAGCTAGGTAAAGAATATGCATTAAGCATAGTCCTAGCCGCTTCTTGTAGGGCATGACTTTTCCTTTCCACAACCCCATTTTGTTGGGGTGTTCTAGGACAAGAAAATTCGTGCTTGTACTTTTGTTCTAGACAAAATTTTGAGATGTTGGAACTCTCAAATTCTCCACCATGATCACTACGGATCCGGTTGATTTTGAGTTTCCTTTCATTCTCTACTCTCTTGCTAAATCCTATGATTATTCCTAGAGTTTCATCCTTATTTTTCATGAAAAATACCCAAGTAAATCTAGAAAAATCATGTACAATCACTAAGCAATATTTACTACCAATCATGGAAGGAGTACTATGATAATCAAATAAGTCAATATGCAATAGTTCTAAAGGTAAAGCGGTACTAAGTAAAGGTTTACCTTTGTGTGATGTTTTTGATTGTTTCCCTTCTTGGCATGCATCACATATTTTGTCCTTGAGATACTTGGCTTTTGGCAACCCCTTGATTAACTTCATTTTGGCTATTTTGGCAATGTTCTTCATATTAATGTGCCCTAGCCTCCTATGCCAAAGTCAACTCTCTTCTTCTTTTACAATAAAACACTTAGCAGAAGCATTAGTAGCATAGGATAAATCAACATAGTATATATTTGATTTCCTAAAGCCTACTAACATGCAATCATTTAAAGTTTTGTATCTTATGAAACATTTTGAAGAATCAAATTGAACATCAAAATTGGCATCACATAGTTGACTTACACTAAGCAAATTAAATTTCATATTTTTAACTAATAACACTTTATGAATGGCAAGGTTGGGGGATACCTCAATTGTGTCTTTTCCTAGAATCTTAAGTTTACCACTATTTCCAAAAGACACCTTCCCCTTGCTAGTGTGGTTGATGGTGGAAAATTTTCTCTCATCACCGGTCATGTGTTTTGAGCACCCACTATCAACAATCCATAAGCTTGGTTCTTTTACCTATACAACATGAAAAATGCAAGCCTTAGGCACCCAAATTTTGGGATCAATAGCATCAACTATATAACTTTTGGGGACCCAAGCCTTTTTAACCTTGCTCCTAATGGTTGGTTTTCTACTAATTAAAGAGGTGAAGGCTACTTATTTTTCCTTAGGCTTGTATCCTATGCCGACCTTGTTATAAATGACCCTTTGGTCCCTAAGAATTATATCAAGATATTTGGACCCATTTGTAAACTTTTCTAAACATGCATGTAAATCACTTATTTCTTTTCTAAGTTCATCATTCTCATTCCTAAGTGTACGTGCATCATCACAAGGTGGTACTACATTTTTAAGTGATTTAATTTCTACTTTTAAGTCCTTAATCCTAGTTTTTGATCTATTTAAGGCATTTTGAAGGCATGCAATGGTTTTATAAAGTAAATCTACCCTAGGGGAGTCTTTTACCTCATCATCACTTAATGATGATTCATCGCTTGAGGATGAGGATGAAGAATCCTCACTTGAGCTCCCGGCTTCCTCCTCCAAGGTCATGAGAGCTAGGTTTCGGGTGGCATGACACATTTCTTCATCATCGGAAGAGTCCTCCAAGCTTAGTGTGTCCCATGTTTGTGCCACCATTGCCTTCTTCTTCTTCTTCTCCTTCTTTTCCTTCTTTTTCTTTTCCTTCTCCTCCTTCTTTAGTTCCGGGCAATTTGGCTTGATATGCCCTTTCTTGTTGCAACCATAACAAGTTACGTTAGATGTAGAAATTGAACTAGTTGAGGTTTTACCTTTGGAGGATTGGAATATCCTCCTCACATCTTTCTTGGTGAGTTTCCTTGACCTCCCACCAAACTTCTTCACATAGTGAGCTACCTCACTAGCCGATAGTTCGTCGTCGCTACTTGATGATTCCTCCTCGGATTCGGATGAGGAAGAGACTTCTTTCTTCTCCTTCTTCTTTTTGTCCTTCTTCCCTACAAAAAGAGCTACACCTTTCTCTTTTGATGAAGTATTAGCTTGCTTGTGCAATTCAAATTCACAAAAGAGTTCATCTAATTTAACCAAAGAAAGATCCCAAGAGACCTTATAGGCATCTACCATTGAAGCCCACAAGGTTGTTCTAGGGAAAGCTTGGAGAATGTACCTTACAAGGTCTCGGTTGTCGACCTTCTCACCTTTCACATGTAGTCTGTTGACTACTTCCTTGAAGTGACTGTGCATTTGGCTCACGGTTTCATTGGTCTTCATGGTGAAGCTTTGGAGTTGGCCTATTCAGAGATCTCTCTTGGCTTTTCTTGTTTCCTTAGATCCTTCGTTGAGCTCAATTAGCTTCTCCCAAAGGTCCTTCGCCGATTCAAAAGGCCCCACCTTACTTAGTTTCTCTTTTGACAAACCACATTGAAGTGTGGTTGTTGCTTTGGCATTAGCTTGAGCCTTCTTGTCCATGTCCCTCGTCCAATCCTTGGTCGGTATGGGCGCTCCGTGTTCATCGACCGGCTTCTCGAATCCGTCTACAACACTAAACCAATTATCAATATCATTCATAAGGTACTATTCCATCCTACCTTTCTAGTAGCCGAAATCGTTGCTGTCGAAGAATGGAAGTCTCGCCATGCTATACCCCTCTTGGAAAGCCATCGTGCTCCGATTGATTGTTAGATCTTCTGATACGATCCGGACTCTGATACCACTTGTTGGGGATCCTTGGAAGCTAGAGGGGGTGAATAGCTTATTTTCGTTTCTACAAAAATGGTTAGCGGAAGCACAACAAATACAATAGTAATAGAAATGAAAATACAATGCTAACACAAAGCCTTTACGTGGTTCGGAGATAATGCTCCTACTCCACGGCGATCCTTAAGGTGGATCATCCCTAATCAATTTCACTAAGAAGCTTTCTCTTTTTACAACAACCCTCCTCTTCTTACAAAAGATGAAGATGAAGTTTAGAGAGGAGGAGGGGAATTAACACACTAGGAAAGCTTAGAAAATTTGTGGAGGCTTGAGAGGATGATCAGAATGTAAGCATTAACTCTCTCAACCACCACAAGCCCTCTTTTTATAGAGAGAGGGCTATTTTTCCCGTTGGACTATGATCAGTCGACTGATGTACAACATCAGTCGACTATCGTCGCAGCTAACGACTTCTGAACAGCCGGATTCATGGGATTTATAATCGTCATCATCCAACGGTATGCTTATCAGTCGACTGATCCATCCATCAGTCGACTGATAGAGCGATCAGTCGAGTGATCACGCCGCACAGTCGAGTGAGACTCCATTCTGTGCCCGTGTTCGACTTGATCAGTCGACTGTCACTATTTGGCAGTCAACTGATGGTCGTATCAGTCGACTGTTCGTCAACTTTCCAGCATGACTTAGTCAAGTACCCTATCAATCGACTACTACATTGTATCAGTCGACTGATACTCGTCAAGTATGAATAATTTATACTTGAATTGACTCCCTAGATCTTGACTCAACCTTCTAGCTCTTCCTTAAGCCTTGCGCCTCTAGGATCTCTCTGAGTCCGCGACTTGTTCATCCTTTGTGCTTTGCTTCCAAGAGCTTCCTTCGGTTTTGTCATGTCTTGGGTTTCCCTTTGCCAAAGTGCGCTTAGACTTTACGCCGCCAAGACTACATGCTTGGACTTACGCTGCCAAGACTTGCCTTTGGACTTCCTTTGCCAAGGTCCTCTTGGACTTTACGCCGCCAAGACTACATGCTTGGTCTTATGCCGCCAAGCCTTTTCCTTGGACTTCTCTTGCCAAGATCACACTTGGACTTTGCCTTTACCAAGTCTTCATACTTGGATTTTCCTGTTACTTAACATGTTAACAATTAGATCACAAAGTATTGCCTAACTTAGATGATTATCCAAACATCAAAACATATAATGCTTGGGGCATTGTTGCACCAAAAAGGGTTTGCTTTAGAAACTCCCCTACATGTGATGCTCCTTCTGGGCCCTTGGTTAGCTTCCTCCCCCTAGGGCATTGACTTCTATAATGCCCTTTTTGATTGCACTTGAAGCACATTACGTGCTCCTTGCTCTTATGTGTTGGGGCACTGGCATCCTTGACCTTTGGTACCGGTTGAGCCTTCTTAACCTTCTTAGGACACCTGCTCTTATAGTGTCCATATTCCCTACACTCAAAACACATAATATAATTTTTATTTTTAATTAATGTGCTTGAGTTACCTAGGTCGGTAATGGAAGTTGGAGTTGGTTCTTCATCTCTACTGGAGGTAGATGGCTCTTCTTGATTTTGCTCTAATGTGGGAATTCTCTCCTCCCCCTTAATCCTAGAGGTGGAGGCTTCCTCCAATTCTTCCACTTCTTCTTCCTCCTCGGATGTCGAACACCTCTCGACCTCCGAATCCTCACTTTCTTGTGAGGATGAGCTTTCTTCATCCTCCTTTGATTCTTTCTTATCCTCTTGGATCAGTTGGGGCTTCTCATGAAATTTTGTCAATTCGCTCCAAAGCTCTTTGGCATCTTTATATTCACCTAATCTACACAAGATATCATTAGGAATCAATTTAACGAGAAATTTTATTACTTTCTTATTTTTCTCGAATCTTTGGAGTTGTTCCTCAGTCAATTTCTTCATCTTGAGGAAACCTCCCTTTGGCCCTCTTGGATATTCAAATCCTTCCATCAAGGCGGACCAATCTTCGATGTCCATCATCATCATGAAGTATTCAATCCTTTCCTTCCATTGATTGAAGCCTTCTCGTCCATAAAATGCATATGGAACGGAAGTGTTGATATCCTACCTCAATCCAAGATTTTGTTCCATCTTGCCCTCTAGCACTTTGCTCCTTCGGTTGTGAAGTCGGTGAAGAGCAACCCGCTCTGATACCACTTGTAGGGGATCGTACGTCGCTAGAGGGGGGAGGGGCACAATTGATATGGCATAAATGATACAAATCCATTTTATTTATGCATGAATGATGATTATGGCATAATTGATACAAGAATAAAAACATGTGTCATATTATCATGATGTTATGGCATGTGATAATATAAACACTAAACATACATGACATATATAAATAACCCTAAATATGATCATGACATTTTATATGATAAAAATAAATATGATGTTATGTTATGGCAAGGCAAACAAAACATGACAATTATAAAGTGTTAAGGTATAAAATACCTAAGTGTCAAGCTCAAATTGTCATTTCTAAGATTAAATTCATTTTTGCCTTAATGTCATTTATCCCCCTAGTGTGTTAAAAATTCAAAATGGCACACCATGACTTCTAAGACCTACTTATGCCAATTTAATCATTTTTCATCTTCTCAAACCACATTGGCACATCCTAAAGTGTCAACTCACCATGGTTAGGTTAACTACCCATCCACTTAGGGTTGACACACCCTAACCCATCTAGCGTGAATCGATCATACTTTTAGAAACCCAATATCTATTGGAGATCCTTGGATTAATTAGGTATTCACTAGGGATAACTTCCCTAGATACCTTCCTAATGACCCTTTTTGGCTTTGAAGCCTTAGTCAATTGGATCTTTCCTAGGTCAACTCAGAGGTAACTCCCCCTTTGACTTTCTTAGTGGCTACTTTAGTTTTTCTTGAATCCTTAGCCACTAAACAAACACCATGGTTAGTCTTAGGGATAACTTCCCTATTAACCTTGATTTTTCTAGACCTAGATATTGTTCCATAATTAAATGGAACATTGTGATAGGACATAGGTTTGTGACCCAAACCTCTCTTGCTCTTGGACGGTTCTTGCCTCCTAGGCCTTAAATTTTGAACATTTGACCCTTTAAATGAATTTGTAATTTTTGCTAGGGTCTTCTCAAGTTTTTCAAACCTTGACCTCAAGGCTTGGTTCTCCACCTCTAATCTTCCCAATTTTGATCTATCATTAGATTTTTAGGAATTATTTTTCTTCTTAGGCATGTGTCTACCCTTCTTAGAGTTTATGCTTAAGTTCTCTTCTATTCTCCTAATGGACTCCTTAGGTAGGATAGGTCTAGTGTTATTGGTCCTAGGTTTGTCCTTAGGTAAATTTACATGCTTAGCACCTAAACAAAAATATTTATTTCTACTAGCATGCTTTTCATTAATAATAGCAAGTGAACTAAAATAATTTCTAGCATGCTTGTTACCCTTAGAAATTGAAGGTGCATTAACTAAATTTACCTTAGGGTTAGCTTTGGAAGCTCCCCCTACATGAGATGCCCCTTCTTGGCCCTTCTTCCTCCCCTAGAGCATTGGCTTCGGTAATGTCCTCTTTGGTTACATTTGAAGCACACAATGTGCTCTTTGCTATTTCTATCGAGGACTCCGACATTCTTTGACTTTTGGTTGACTTTTGACGTTGGTACCTTATTCTTAGCCAATTTTGGGCATTTGCTCTTGTAATGTCCGGTTTCCCTACACTCAAAGCATATTATGTATTTTTTTATCTTTAATTATAATGCATGAGTTACCTAGGGAGGTAGAAGCCTCTTGATCTTCACTTCTCCCGGAGGTAGATGCTTCGTTTTGATTTTGTTCCGAGATGGAAGACCTCTCCTCCCCCTCAATGCTTGAGGTGGAGGTTTCCACCAAGTCATCCACATCTTCGAATGTAGATGGCGATTCTTCAATATTCTCGAATCTGGATGTTGATGGGAATTCTTCCTCGGCTTCCTCCTCTACTTGTGCCGGTTCAGGATGTTCATTGAATTTGATCACCTTATGCCATAGGTCCTTAGCATCCCTATAATTATCTAATCTGCACCAAATATTGTTAGGAATCAAATCACTTAGCATTTTTATTACCTTGATATTTGTCTTGAAATCCTTGATTTGTTCCTTGGTCCATCTTGATTTTTCTATTGGCTTGTTTTCCTTATCCCTAGGCATTTCGAAACCATTTTCTAAAATTAACATAATATCAAAATCGGTTTCGAGATATACCTCCATCTTTCTTCTCCACCATTGAAAATCCCCTTCAAATTTTGGTGGTTGGATGTTGAAGTCGGACATCTTGTCGTGCTTGTGTTGGCAATTAGTCCTCAACAAGCTCCTCGCTCTAATACCACTTAGGCCAGAGGGGGTGAATAGCCCCAATCAGGTACGGTGGAAATCGCTCGCTAGCGCGTTTCGCCTACAATACTCGTTAATACACATCAGAATAATAGTAATGAAAATGAATACAAGACACACAAGCACAAATACACATGATATACGTGGTTTGGAACCTTAGGGTTCCTACTCCACGGGGTGAGCTCAACGAGCTCGTGTTATGCACATGGCACTAACAACAACTCCTTCTCGACAACACGTCGGAGGTGGAGAAACCTCGTACAAGCAATTACAACAATGTAATACAAGCAAATACAAATACAAGAAGAAATACAAGTAAAGAATACTTTACAAAACTTCGCTTTAATCATTTGCTTGTTGCTTGCTTTGGATTACTCTTGAAGGTCTGAAATGCAGCAGCAATTCCCCTCCAAAATCGCCCCAAAACTCTTGCAAAATCTTCCATCTCGAGCTCCATTTATAACCTGCATCGAGCTAATTTTGTGTCCATCAGTCGACTGATCGTGACCATCAGTCGACTGGTCCTATAGCTGTTGTCTCACAATGACTCGATCCACGCTGGATAAGTTCCAACGGATCCATCATCAGTTGACTAATCATGTCCATCAGTCGATTGATGATCCCATCAGTCAAGTTCTCTCCGTGATCACTCGATTGGAAACCATTTTGTGCCCGAATTCACCTTGATGAGTTGACTGATATCCCTCATCAGTCGACTGATGGTTTCGGCAGTCGACTACCCTCCCTCGACAGTCGACTGTTTGGCCAGAACCTGGTCAATTGAATATCGGTCGAGTCCAATTGACCTAGAGCAGTCGACTGATGTCAGGTAAAACCTCAAACACCAAGTTGTTTGAGCATCTGACCTTCGGGTAAACCCTCAAACACCACATTTGAGCATTCGACACTCAGTCTTAGCCATTTGCCCAAGTCCACCTCATCCTCTCATGGAGTTCCCCACCAAAGCTCTCTTCTCTTGGCCTATGTCCCTCGGATGCACCAAGCGCACGGCTTCGCAATGCCATCCTTCGCATCTCTTGCCCTCAAAGTCTGCTTCCCTTGGGCCTCACTACATTCGCTCCCCATCCGATAGTGCCTTGGATGCACCAAGCGAACGGCTTCGCAATGTCATCCTTCAACGACTCAAGGACCCCAAGCCTAGTGTAGGAGATCATTTGAACGCTAGAGGGGGTGAATAGCTTGATTTCATTGCTCGATGGAAATCGTTCGCGTGTTCGTCTACAAACTTTGTTAGTGCGCAGCGGAATAATAATAAAGTGATAATGAAATAGACAAACACAACACAACACAAGTATTTAACATGGTTCGAAACCTCAAGGTTCTTACTCCACGGTTGAGCTCAACGAGCTCTAGTGATGCACACGCAACCACTAATAAACACTCCTTCTCGGAACAATCCGGAGGCAGAGAAACCTCGTACAATAGTTTACAATAATAAACTAAATACAACAAGCAACTAATATGAAATACAAAGCAATACAAGTAAAGAAAACACTTTACAAATGCCTTTGGATTGCTTGCTTTTGGTTGCTTGAAGAATGGCCTTGGAGACCCTAATTTGCAGCAACAAACTGCCCCAAGGATGCTCAAGAACCGGATGACTTTTTCTCCTCCATGAACTCCATTTATATCTTCTGCCTGGGCTGGAAAAAGCCGATCAGTCGACTGCTTGGAACCATCAGTCGACTGATCACACTGTTGCTGTGAGACAACGGTGTAATCCACGCTAGAAAAATCCAACGGCTAGGATATCAGTTGACTGATCATGACCATCAGTCAACTATTCAAGCCATCACTTGACTACTGACCGTAGCGGTCGAGTTAGACTCCATTCTGTGCCCTAAAACCTGAGCATAAGTTGACTGCTCGTCCAATCAGTCGACTTCCAAGCTCTAGCAGTCGACTGCTAGGGCACATACCGCAGTCAAACCCTAGTTAACTCTCACCAGTCGACTGCCATATGACACCAGTCGACTAGCATACCTCAAACATGAGGTTTTAGCCCAAGTATGGTTTCCCCATACTTGCTAGACCACCCTTAGCCTAGACATAAGCCTTCTAGCCATCTCCATCAGCCTCACGTCTCTCGGATCCCTCCAAGTCATCTATGACTTGTTCATCCATCGTGCTAGCCTTCAGGTGCTTCCATCGGCTATGTCATGCTAACGGTGTCTACACCGCCAAGGCACATTAGACTTACGCCGCCAAGACTCCACTTGGACTTTACGCTGCCAACCATTGGACTTATGCTGCCAAGACTTCCGCTTGGATTTTACGCCGCCAATATCAAACCCCTTGGACTTCTCAAATGCCAAGACTCAAGCTTGGACTTTCCCTTGCCAACCCATGTTGGACTTTCCATGCTAAGACCCATGCTTGGACTTTTCCTTGCAAAGACCCATGCTTGGACTTTACATGCCAAGTACTCAAGACTTGGACTTTCCATGACATGGTCAACTCCAGTCAACCATCAAAGTCTCCCTCGAGTCAAACTCGAGTCTGGTTAAACATAACCCGGGTTGATTGTATAAATAATCTCTCCAAAACATCAACAGACATTAATGTCAAACATCAATGTCAACTCACTTTGTCAAACATCAAAACATCACTCGAGTCAAGCTCGAGTCCTGATCAATCGTGACTTGGGCCGATTGCACCAACAATCTTCCCCTTTTTGATGTTTGACAAAAACCAAACAAATCATTGAGTTAGACCATCTAACTCAACCCAATCATTCCCATCAATTTTCCCAATTGATGTCATTCTCTCAATAAGTTCTCCCCCAAAACATTCTCCCCCTTTTTGACTAACATCAAAAAGGTTCTCTCCAAGGAGGTCAATGTCTCATGTCCCAATGAGATCTTACAATCTCCCCCTTGGTCCAAAAATACCTAGGATGTCTACCATCTTCCTAGTGATAAGTCTCATATCACTCAAGAGAGGCAATCCTATACACTCTCCCAATTTCCAAATTGGGTATCTCAAAATCCCTTTTTCTCTTCCCTATGAGGAAAAATATCATCCATCATCCCATGATGGATACCTCCCCCTAAAGGCTTGCTCCCCCTTGACCATTGCACCAACAATATCCTTGGGAAGTCCCTAAGCCAATAGGAACTCTAAACCATCAAAAATAAGGTTCAAAGTTCAAACATGAACTCTCCCATCCTTACATTTGATACAAACCCTAAACAACTCTCCTAATCCATATCCAATGGATTTTCACTCTTTATAATGCTTCCCAAAGCATATCCTAGGGTTAGGAGTGGTTAGGGAGCTCTAACATAGCTGAAAGTGGGGTAAACAAACCTTGTTTTTTTGAAATCAGCTTGGCAGTCGACTTTATCAGAGATTAGTCGACTGCCACTCACATCAGTTGACTGCCACCAAGGGCAGTCGATTGATAACTGAAATTTCAGAATTTCAATTATCAGAAACGAAATTTGGAAAATCATAAATAATTATACGTAATTCAAAAAATCATGAAATTTCATACGTATAATACTTATGACTAATAAAATGGGTGAAAATGATAGAAAATTATTCTACCCATAAAATAATGAGTTTGATACAAAATCCAAAAGTGAATAAAAACTTCAAAGTTTTAGCTCACTTTGTATCAATCTCATCAATGGTGATTGCTATCAAAAGATAGACTTCACCAAGGTTTTTCAAAAGGATTTTAAAATATTTTCAAAACCTTATTTTGGATCATATTCCTTGGGCTCAATGTACATGACTTGTACACAAGCTTTCCCAATGATCCACCCAATGAAATTAGATGAGTTTTAGTTCATCTAGATGCAAAAACTATACACCTTGAACTTAACTCATATCCTATCAACTCACATATATCTAGGGTGTTTAAAACACATAAAAGTCAATGTGATGTGAGATATGAGTTTTGTTCTCCCTAATCTAGGGTTTCATGCATTTTTCTAAGGCAATTCTACTTGATTCCCTTATAAATGGGACTCCAAGTCATGTCATTGTCCTTAAATCAATTTTAATCAAATTTAAATGCATGAATGATTATAGCATTAATGATGATATAAATAAACACATTCTCATAATCATGATATCATGACATAAGATGGAATCTAAAAACACATGACATTTAAACCTTAATCCTACATATAATCATGACATATAAATGATAAAAATAAACATGATGTCATGACATGTTATATGACAAATCAAGCATGACATATAAAATGCATAGGTATAATAATACCTAAAACTTAGTATTAATTGTCATTTGTTATTATTAATTGTATTTTTCCATATTGCTACTTTTCTCCCAAGTGTGCCAAAAACCCAAAATGACACACTATGACCTTTTAAACCTAAATTGTGCCAATTTTATTATTTTTCACAATCCCAAAAATGTATTGACACATCCTAAAATCTTTTAGGATCATAATATCAAATCTATTTTCAAGGTATCCATAACCTTGAAAATTACCTAAAGTGTCACCTTTACCATGGTTAGGTTAACTACCCTTCCATTTAAAGTTGGTACACCCTAAACCCATCTAGCGTGAATCAATCACGCTCTTAGAAACCCAAAACCTATTTGAGCTCCTAGGGTTTACTAGGTATTCCTTAGGGATAACCTCCCTAGATACCTTCCTAATGACCCTTATAGGCTTGTTAGCCTTGGTCATTGTGGTCTTACCTAGGTTGACTCTAGGGGTAACTCTTCTTGCAATCTTCTTAGTGACTTCCCTAGGTTTCCTTGAAACCCTAGCCACTAGGCACATACCTTGGTCAACTCTAAGGATGACTTCCCTTGTGACCTTGGTCTTCTTAGACCTAGTTTGTGTTCCATAATCAAATGGAACACTATGATAAGCCACCTTAGGCTTAGGTTTGTGATCCAAACCCTTCTTGCCCTTTGTTGACTCTTTGTCTCCTAGGCCCTAGGTGTTGACTTTGAGATCTAGACTTTTGACTTGGATCATTTGACCTCTTAACTTGATTTTGCATATTTGCAAGGGTCTTTTCCAATTTCTCAAGCCTTGATCTCAAGGCTTGATTTTCCTTTTCTAATTGCCCAATTTTTTAATTTTGATTTGGTCTTTGGGCATTGTCCTTTCTAGGCATATGCCTAGTCCATTTGGGATTAAAACCTAGGTGTTCTCCTATTTTCCTAATAGACTCCCTAGGTAAAACTTTTCTAGGGACATTAGTCCCAAATTTCTCCTTATTTTCAAAATGAACATTCTTAGCTCCTAAACAAAATTATGTGTTGCCCCTAGCATGCTTTTCATGATAAATAGCAAGTGAATTGAAATTCCTAGCATGCTTTTGTCTATTAACTAAAATAGGAGCATTATTAAAATATACCTTAGGGTTTACCTTAGAGGCTCCCCCTACTTGTGAAGCTCCCCTTTGAGTCTTCTTCTCCCCCTTTGGGCATTGATTCCGGTAGTGTCCCGGTTGCCGACATTTGAAACAAATCACTTGCTCTTTGCTTTTGGTTGGTGGGGGACCGACATCCTTGATCTTTGATGTCGGTAGAGCTTTTCTTACTTTCTTTGGGCACTTGCTCTTGTAGTGCCCGGCTTCCCTACACTCAAAGCATATAATATGATTTTTATTTACAATTGATATGCTTGAGTTACCTATGGTGGTGGTAGGTGTCGGAGTTGGAGCTTCTTCATCTTGACCGGATGTGGAAGCTTCTTCTTGATGTTGCTCCGGTGATCTAATCTCCTCCCCCTCAATCCTAGAGGTGGAGGTCTCCTCCGATTCTACTTCCTCTTCCTCCTTGGATGTTGATGGTCTCTCAACCTCCAAGTCCTCACTTCCTTGTGAGGATGATGCATTTGCCTCTTCAGTCCCTTCCTCTTGGACTGGTGATGGACTTTCATAGAGCTTGGCCACTTGGCTCCATAGCTCCTTGGCATCTACATAATTACCTAACATACACAAGATATTGTTAGGTATTAAATCAATTAAAAACTTCATTACCTTATCATTTTTCTCGAAGGCTTAGACTTGTTCTTCGGTCCATCTCTTCTTTTTGAGGAATCCACCTTTTGGTCCTCTTGGATACTCAAATCCTTCCATTAATAAGGACCACTCCTCAAAATCCTTCATCATCAAAAAATCTTCAATCATTCTCTTCCAAGAATTGAAGCCTTCTTTTCCATAAAAAGCAAATGGGACCGGCGTGTTGATATCTCATCCTAGTTGTTCTTAGACTTCTATCTTCACCCTCTAGCGTGCTCCCTTAGTTGTTAAACCTTGAAAAGCGGCCTCACTCTGATACCACTTGTAGGAGATCGTTGGAACGCTAGAGGGGGGTGAATAGCTTGATTTCGTTGCTCGATGGAAAATCATTCACGTGTTCATCTACAAACTTCGTTAGCACGCAGCGGAATAATAATAAAGCGATAATGAAATAGACAAACACAACACAACACAAGTATTTAACGTGGTTCGTAACCTTAAGGTTCCTACTCCACGGTTGAGCTCGACGAGCTCTAGTGATGCACACGCAACCACTAATAAACACTCCTTCTCAGAACAATCCGGAGGCGGAGAAACCTCATACAATAGTTTACAAAAATAAACTAAATACAACAAGCAACTAATATGAAATACAATGCAATACAAGTAAAGAAAACACTTAACAAATGCCTTTGGATTGCTTGCTTTTGGTTGCTTGAAGAATGACCTTGGAGACCCTGATTTGCAGCAACAAATCGACCCAAGGATGCTCAATAACCGGATGGCTTTTTCTCCTCCACGAGCTCCATTTATATCTTCTGCCTGGGCTAGAAAAAACGGATCAGTCGACTGCTCGGGACCATCATTAGACTGATCACATTGTTGCTGTGAGACAATGGTGTAATCCACGCTAGAAAAATCCAACGACTAGGACATCAGTCGACTGATCATGACCATCAGTTGACTGTTCAAGCCATCACTTGACTGCTGACCGCAGCGGTCGAGTGAGACTCCATTCTGTGCCCCAAAACCCGAGCATTAGTCGACTGATAACAAGATCAGTTGACTGCTCGTTCAATCAGTCGACTTCCAAGCTCTAGCAGTCGATTGCTGGGACACATCCCGTAGTCAAACCCTAGTTGACTCTCACCAGTCGACTATCATATGACACCAGTCGACTGGCACACCTCAAACATGGGGTTTTAACCCAAGTATGGTTCCCCCATACTTGCTAGACCACCCTTAGCCTAGACCTAAGCCTTCTAGCCACCTCCATCAGCCTCACACCTCTCGGATCCCTCCAAGTCATCCATGACTTGTTCATTCATTGCGCTAGCCTTCAGGTGCTTCCATCGGCTATGTCATGTTAACGGCTTCTACACCGCCAAGGCACATTGGACTTACGCCGCCAAGACTCCGCTTGGACTTTACACCGCCAACCATTGGACTTATGCTACCAAGACTCCCGCTTAGACTTTACGCCGCCAATATCAAACCCCTTGGACTTCTCAAATGTCAAGACTCAAGCTTGAACTTTCCCTTGCCAACCCATGTTGGACTTTCCATGCCAAGACCCATGCTTGGACTTTTCCTTGCCAAGACCCATGCTTGGACTTTACATGCCAAGTACTAAAGACTTAGACCTTCCATGACATGGTCAACTCCAGTCAACCATCAAAGTCTCCCTCGAGTCAAACTCGAGTCCGGTTAAACATAACCCGGGTTGATTATATAAACAATCTCCCCAAAACATCAACAGACATTAATGTCAAACATCAATGTCAACTCACTGTTGGATCGAAGCGGATCGCTAGAGGGGGGTGAATAGCGATAAAAACTTTTCTTTCGTTTCGTTCGTTAAAATCTGAGTAGACAATTAATTGCAGCGGAAAGATAAATGATAAATAAAAGGAGACAAATGGTTTTTTACTTGGTTCATAGCCTTCGGCTACTACTCCAAGGCCCTAACGGTCCTAGACCGTGTACGGAGGGCAATTCACTAAAACACTCCACCTCGTTGGAGGTAGGCGGTAGACGATTACAAAAACCTTCAAAAGCAAAATATAGAGAGACAAACCCTCTCTTCTATTAATGTAAAATGCAACGATAGAAAACCTCGATAAAAAAGAATTGCAGTATTAAAGAGATGACAAAATAAGATTATACCAACAACTAGGAAATATAAATTAAGCTAGGGTTGTTGGCAGCACTTCGTCGTTGTAGAGTCGTCGGAGAGTCGTAGCGTTGCGTGTTGGATCGATTTGAGCGCTAGAGGGGGGGGTGAATAGCGATAAGAAAAAACTTTTCGTAATCGTTCGAATTGGCACGAGTAAACGCAGCGGAAAGATAGCAATAAATAAATAAAAACACGAGGGGTTTTTACTTGGTTCGTAGCCTACGGCTACTACTCCAAGGCCCTAATGGTCCTTGACCACGCACAGAGGGCAAATATTAAACGAACTCCTTCTCGATAGAGATAGGAGTTAAGCGAATACAAAAACTCAATAAAGATTCAAGGTAGAGGGACACTCCCCCTCTCCTTGATATGATTTAAAGCTTGAAAATAAAGACAACTTATACAAAATTAAAGATTATACCGACGACTTCAAGGATTGGAGGTTGAAGCTTTAGTCGCCGCTCTGGCTCGTCGAGGGATGTCGGAGAGTCGAGCGTATCGGAAGCACTTGGAAGCTTTTGAATTGATGAAAAACCCTAGGTTTGGCCCTCCTTTTATAGCCTTTAAGCCCCTCAACGAATGGGTCTTCAACCAATCACAAATGGGCACAAAACTCCTTGAAAAATGGTGATAAAGCTTGACTCCTCGAGGCTGATTTTTGACCACCGGTTGAACTGGCCGGTTAAACTGCCACGGCTGAATGCCGGTTGAATCCACGGTTGAACTGGCTGGCTTGAATCGGCAGCCACGATTTTTGACTAAAAAAGGAGTTTAGCTCAAAATACAAGTGAATTCGACGGCCACTTGCCGTCCGATCTCAACATAGACCTTCCATGGGAAGTCTTGGGTTGGATCGTCGCCTAAGGACGTCCCCGTACAAAGGACACGACCTCACTTACGCTTGCACACACGAGCTTACCTCGATACTTACTTGTCACTTTTGCTTCCGGCCTTCCACTCGATTCCTTCAGCTCCCTCCGAAGTAACTCGAGTGTCGCCCGACCACCGCGGCTTCCTCCGGGTGTCGCTAGCCTTCAGCTCCAGTATTGAGACTTTTCTGCACACTTGATTTAGCTCATGAGATAACAATATAAGCTTAACTTTGTATCGTTTGCTATAATCAAAACATAGGTTCGACTTAGGTGCCCACTGCACCAACAATCTCCCCCTTTTTGATTTATGGCAAACCCACATACAAAGTTAAGCAAGCATGAAGAATAATAATGTGCATGAGAGAAAAAAAATGAAGATTAAGTTGGAGTAGTAAGGATTTTCTGTAGGGAATTCTTTATGCCAAATGGCATATGCGCAACGGAAAAATTAGGATCCCTTCCAAGTGATCCATGCAAAAGCAAACTCGTATAAAATAAATTTCTCTAAACCAAGCCTATCTTATAGGAGAGGATTACCTTTGTTGCGTGCCCTTGTTAATCCCGCTTCTTCCTTTTGTTTATTGGATCTTTAGCACATTCAAGTGTCTGTGCCTCTATATGTATCCACACGAGCAAGCTCTTGTCTCACAAAAGAAAACTAGAGGAGCTCTCCTTTACTTCTTGCTAGAGAAGTCCCTAAAGGAGAGGAAGCTAGGGAAAAGGAGAAGGGAAGAAGAAGACTACTCTTCTTGCTACACTCACAAAAGCCACACAACAATAAGCTCTCAAGCTCTCTCCAAGCCTCAAGCTCCCAACAACCACACTCCACCAAAATTCTACTTTGGCCGGCCACTCCATGGAGCCTTTTATAGGGTTGGAAAAACCCTTCCACCTCCTTCACATTCAATGCAATCCATTGCATTGAGACACACTCAAAAAGGATTTGGCTTCCTTGTTTGGCCGGCCACTTAAGGAGACAAAACCATTTTGTTTCCTTCCACCTTATCTAGCTTAGGTGGATGCTTAGGTGGCATGCTTATGTGGCATTCTTATGTGGCATTCATGCATGTTGAATTAATCTTATTAATTCAATTAAGCTTATGTTATCATATTGAATTAATCTTATTAATTCAATTAAGCTTATGTTATCATATTGAATTAATCTTATTAAATCAATGAGGTAACATATTGAATTAATCTCATTAAATCAATTAGCTAAAATTCTCATTAAGCTTAAAGTCCAAAAACCATTTTGTACTTAAGCTTATTCCCAAATTATTCTAGTCAAACTAGAATACTCTAATTCCTCTAATTATCATGCTCTTTGTGTGTGACTTATAGGCTCTCATAACGTTGGCAGTGGACCTAAACTCTTTTAGATACACAAGCAATGAGCGGCATCTAGCAATACATCATTGCTACCCAAGTTACGAGATAAGTCAAGATCCGACTAACCTTTCCATGACTACTATAATATATGACCGTGTCCTTCGATCCTTGATATCAGATTGATCAATGAGGCATAGACCGTGTCATCCTCGATCAATCTATGTGTTTCTTGATCCCTGAGTAAACTAACTCAAACAAATGAGCTCAATATCTCATATTGACTCATTCGAGCATGGCCATGCGTTTTAGTAGTTCTACTCAATCAAGGGGCCCACAGATATCACTCCCGTCATATGGGAGGGATAGATCTCATCTACATCACTCACATCCCTCCGCATAATTTGTTATATACCCAGTAATCGCCTTTATGGTCCACCCTGTTACGGGTGACGTTTGACGATACCAAAGTACATAACTCCTTATGTAGGGAACCGTAGTGACTTCAAGTCTGAGGACTATTCATACCAATAGTCACATGAGAAAGTTTATGAAACTCATATAACGATCCATGAAACTTTCTCATGGCGGGTCAGTTCAGTATATATTCTCTAATATATACCCATGTGTCAACTTGATATCATATATCCATGACTTGTGAGATCAAGTCATCAATTGACCTACATGCTAGTCTTTATGTATTAATATTTCCCTTGCATATTAATACTTGACTAGGAACATTTAGAAAGTGTTCTCTACAGCCTCTCATAATCAATTCTGCCAATTGATGTGCTGTAGATAAGAACCTACTTTTCTAGGGCATTACTATATTTAATTTAGTCACAAGCAAGACTTATATATAATAACCTATCCATTGACTTTATAGAATATGATACAAAATGTTCCCTATTCAACCATCACATGATTGGTTCTTAGGGCTATAACTAACAATCTCCCACTAGCACTAGTACCAATCACTATGATATCTAATACCTAGTGACCTAGTGTGACCATCATGCTTCCTCCGTACAAAGCCTCGTCAATGGATCCGCGATGTTAGCTTCCGCTTCAGATCAGATATCCTCACATCTCCTCTATCGATGATCTCTCGAATGAGATGGAAGCGCCAGATGATGTGTTTGGTCCACGATGTGATCGAGGTTCCTTAGCTCGCGGTAATAGCCCCATTGTTGTCACAATAGAGGTCTATTGGATCTGCAATGCTAGGAACTACCCCAAGTTCATCTGATGAATCATGAGCCAACACCTTCCTTTCACGCATCGATGCAAGAATATACACTTCAGCGTAGAATCAAAGAATCGTGGTCTCCGCTTCAACTCTTCCACCACAAATCCACCATATCAGCAAAACACGCACTCGATTCATGTATCTATAGTCATCCTTGTCTGCTTGGAAGCTGCATCACTGTAAACCCTTTACACCTAGCTCTCATTGCCTCCAAATATCGTGAAATATTCTTTCGCTCTTCGTAAGTATTTAAGAATATTTTGATCGCTATCCGCTGATTTTCACCGATCCGACCGTATCTACTGCCATGCTCAAAGCATACGAGACGTCGACGAGTACAAAGCATGGCGCATATGATAGACCCTATGGCGGCATATAAGGATCTTATCCATGCGATCTCTCTCCTCCTTAGAAGAGGGACATTGAGTCTTCGAAAGACTCACACCATGTGATAAAGGCGTAAATCCTTTCTTGGAATTTTGCATAGCAAAACGATCTAGCACTTTATCAATGTATGTACTCGACTTAGGCCAAGTAATCTTTAGATCTATCTCTATAGATCTTGATGCCTAGAATATAGGCAATTCACCTAAGTCTTTCATCGAGAAACAATTCCCTAACCACATCTTCACAGACCGGAGTGAGGGAATATCATTTCATGAGAAGTATGTCATCTACATACAAGACAAGAAATACAACTGTGTTCTACTATTTCTCTTGTAGACACAAGGTTCATCTTCATTCTTGATGAAACCAAACTCTTTGATTGCATCATCGAATCAAGATTCCAAATGAGAGGCTTGCTTTAGTCCATAAATGGACCTTTGCAGTTTGCATACCTTTCCAGGATGCTTTGGATCTTCAAAACCCTCAGGCTGTGTCATGTACACATCCTCGAGTAGCTTTTCATTCAGAAAAGCGGTTTTGACATCCATCTGCCAGATCTCATAATCGTGGTAGGCTGCAATAGCAAGTATGATCCGAATGGATTTAAGCATCGCAACTGGTGAAAAGGTTTCATCATAGTCAATACCATGAATTTGTTTGAATCCTTTAGCCACCAATCTACCTTTATAGGTATGCTTATTACCATCCATGTCAGTCTTTACTTTAAAGACCCACTTACACCCAACGGGTTTTACCCCTTCAGGTGGATCAACCAAGGTCCATACTTGGTTAGTGTACATGGATTCCATTTCGGATCTCATGGCCTCTAGCCATTTCTCGGAATCTGGGCTCATCATAGCTTCTTGATAGGATGTAGGCTCGTCAAGATCGACAAGCAATACATCACCATTGTCAGTCAAGAGAAAAGAATATCTCTCGGGTTGACGACGGATCCTGTCAGATCTACGAAGAGGTTGGTCTACTTGAACAGGTGTTTGTTCCACAACTCTTTGGGCAACAATTTCCTCATCCACAACACTTTGTGGTTCCTGTTCATTTTCCATCGAAGCCTTAGTGTTATCGTCATCTTGAACTTCTTCAAGATGAATTTTACTCCCACTAGTTTTTCTAGAAATAAATTCTCTTTCTAGAAAGACAGCATTTCTGGCAACAAACACCTTGCCAAGTGTGGGATTGTAAAAGTAATATCCCTTAGTTTCCTTGGGATATCCGACAAAATAACACTTATCTGATTTGGGTCCTAGTTTATCTGAGACTTGACGTCTTACATAAGCTTCACAACCCCAAATCTTTATAAAAGACATTTTGGGACTCTTCCCAGTCAATATCGTATATGGTGTCTTTTCTACGGCTTTTGATGGGACGCGATTAAGTGTGAAAGCGGCTGTCTCTAGAGCTAGTCCCCAAAAGGAAGTAGGTAGATCAGTCTGGCTCATCATTGATCGTACCATATCTAATAGAGTACGATTTCTCCTCTCAGATACACCATTCCATTGTGGTGTTCCAGGGGGAGTGAGTTGGGATATTATCCCACACTCAGCCAGGTGATCACGAAACTCTTGACTAAGGTATTCACCACCTCGATCTGATCGAAGTAGCTTAATACGCTTACCAAGTTGGTTTTGTACTTCATTCTTGAATTCTTTGAACTTTTCAAAGGATTCAGACTTATGTCTCATCAAATATAAGTAGCCAAATCTACTCATATCATCAGTGAAAGTAATAAAGTACTTATAGCCTCCTCTGGCTTCGACATTGAAAGGGCCACATACATCAGTATGTATGAGTCCTAACAAGTCCGTCGCTCTCTCTCCATGTCCACTAAATGGAGTTTTAGTCATCTTTCCTAAAAGACAAGATTCGCATACCTCATATGATTCAAAATCAAATGAGTCCAATAATCCATCTTTATGGAGTTGGGATATGCGTTTTTCATTTATGTGACCTAGGCGATAGTGACAGAGATATGTTTGGTTCAAATTATTCGATTAGAACCGTTTGGTATTTACGTTATAAATTGGTTTTTATAAATCTAGAACATAGAGACCATTCATAAGTGGTGAAATACAATAGAACATTTCATTCAAATAAAAGCAACAACAATTGTCCTATATAATAAAATAAAACTTATTATTGTCTAAACAAGATACGAAATTATGTTCTTTGTCAATGCAGTACATATAAGCACTCCTCTAGTTCTAAGATAAGCCTCAACAAAGACAAAGAATATGTTCCTACAAATACAAAGAAAGAACTTTTAGCGCCATTGCCTACTCAGAGGTCTACTTCGCTTTTGCCATTTGTCTACTATTTCTCATCCCTCGCACATTATTACAAATGTGAGATGCACATCCTAGATCTAATACCCATGTAGAAGAAATAGATAGATTAACTTCTATAACGTGTATACCGAGGCGTAAGTCCCACTTCTTTTATTCTTTACTTCCTCAAGGTAGACTTTCCGCTTCCAAAGGTGTCGCCTTACCAAGAATGGAAGCGGTCCCCTTCCTTAGGTACTTTACCTTTACCCTTTGAAGTGGATGAATTGGCCTTGCCTTTGGCTTGGTCTTACCCCTTGCCTTTGCGCTTACCTTCGCCCTTCTTGACCATTAGTACGTTGCTAACTTTCTTTTTGAGATTGGTTGATTCTTAACATGCCGAGAATCTCGAGCAAAGGTTTATCAATTTCATTCATGTTATAATTCATGAAATTGATTATATGCTTCGGCAGAACGATTGCGGATAACATCGGTTACAATTCTTGGCTCGATGGAAAACCTAGTCTTTCAAGGTTCTCAACGCGTACTCCAATCATTTTGAGTCACGTGAGTTCCTACAGTGTTCCTTCTTGCATCTTGCATGCAAAAGAGCCTTAGACACTTCAAAACGCTCGTGCCTAGCTTGTCCTTGATATAGTTGTTTCAAATGCTCAACCATATCATAGGCATCCATGTTCTCATGTTGCTTCTGAAGCTCAGAGTTCATGGTGGCAAGCATAAGACATGACACATCTAATGCGGCATCTTGATGCTTCTTATAAGCATCCTTTTCAAGACAGTGGCCGCGTAGGGCGGGTGTTCCAGGTAGACTGCTCTAGGACATACTTTATGCGTTCTTGTTTGAGGATAATCCTCAAGTTCCTATACTACCAAGAAAGTTCGCTCCATTGCTTGTCCTTCTCAAGGACAGATCGCAAGTTGAGGGGGTGTGTCGTGTTAGATGTCAAGGTGATCTACAACATTAAAATGCAAAGTTAAGTATCATACCTAAATCATTTAATTAGGCCTTTAATTAAATGAGGCTCCTACTAAATTCTCATAGCTACTATTTAGCTATAAATTTATATGGGATAAAGATCCACATTATAATTCGTCTTGAGTTAGCTTTGGCTAATCGCCCAAGACGTAGTATAATTAGGTAGGCAATCTTTTGCCAATTACATCTGATGTAACTCTTTAATAGCTTTGGTTAATTTTTAGATTAGTTTAGTGTTTATTCCTAAACCAGCTTCCAGGCTGTGGCGAGGCACAGGGGCCTTCTTGGATATCGGAGCAACGACCACTTCTAAGACAAAGCTGATGTTCGGAAATCACATAAAACTAATTTTAAAACTTATGTTCAAAGCTAATATATGCCTCTACTTTCTTAACTAATTAAGAAAACTTAATTAAGTCTTAACCAAGTTTGATAGCGGGACATCACGATTGTCCACTCGCACTCTTCCAAGATAAAATGCATTGCTTTGCTTTGGCAAACCCAATAACAAATGATCGAGGAAGTAGTGATTACCAAGCTTTGGTAGGCATATAGTTTTTGACTTATTAAGAAATAAACATGTATCATATACATATTAGCATACATCACATATAAGCTAAACTAATCATGCATCACATACAAGCTAAACTAACATGCATCACATACATATTAAACTAAGCGTGTCATGGTTATGGCCCTTATTCTACAATCTTCTCAAGCCAATGAAAAGATTGATTGGTCAACCTAGGGATAGCATCTTCTCCTAAGTGCTTCCTTTTGGTTGTCTTGTGTGTGGACTTCCTCCTTGTAACCTCATCTTCCAATGGACCCTCCATCTTTGTTTTGTACATTACAAAAGGAGAAATACTCGAGTTACATTCGAGTCTAAAACTAATTTTACAACAAGAATTTTAGGAGGAAGGCACACCGCAGCCGTATTTAAGAATTACAACACACTCCCATTCACAAACCTTTTGGGACTAGGCCATAACCATGCACCATGTCATTTTAACTTTTCAAAGACATTGGATATTTTATTATGTTTGACAATTGCTAATGCAATTATCAACTCATAATAAAATTTATCCTACTTCTATATCACATATAAAATAGAGAAAACCTATTTTATACGATCTTTCGCAAGTGGCTCTGATACCACTGTAGGGAATTCTTTATGCCAAATGGCATATGCGCAACGGAAAAATTAGGATCCCTTCCAAGTGATCCATGCGAAAGCAAACTCGTATAAAATAAATTTCTCTAAACCAAGCCTATCTTATAGGAGAGGATTACCTTTGTTGCGTGCCCTTGTTAATCCCGCTTCTTCCTTTTGTTTGTTGGATCTTTAGCACGTTCATGTTCATGCCTCTATATGTATCCACACGGCAAGCTCTTGTCTCACAAAAGAAAACTAGAGGAGCTCTCCTTTACTTCTTGCTAGAGAAGTCCCTAAAGGAGAGGAAGCTAGGGAAAAGGAGAAGGGAAGAAGAAGACTACTCTTCTTGCTACACTCACAAAAGCCACACAACAATAAGCTCTCAAGCTCTCTCCAAGCCTCAAGCTCCCAACAACCACACTCCACCAAAATTCTACTTTGGCCGGCCACTCCATGGAGCCTTTTATAGGGTTGGAAAACCCTTCCACCTCCTTCACATTCAATGCAATCCATTGCATTGAGACACACTCAAAAAGGATTTGGCTTCCTTGTTTGGCGGCCACTTAAGGAGACAAAACCATTTTGTTTCCTTCCACCTTATCTAGCTTAGGTGGATGCTTAGGTGGCATGCTTATGTGGCATTCTTATGTGGCATTCATGCATGTTGAATTAATCTTATTAATTCAATTAAGCTTATGTTATCATATTGAATTAATCTTATTAATTCAATTAAGCTTATGTTATCATATTGAATTAATCTTATTAAATCAATGAGGTAACATATTGAATTAATCTCATTAAATCAATTAGCTAAAATTCTCATTAAGCTTAAAGTCCAAAAACCATTTTGTACTTAAGCTTATTCCCAAATTATTCTAGTCAAACTAGAATACTCTAATTCCTCTAATTATCATGCTCTTTGTGTGTGACCCTATAGGCTCTCATAACGTTGGCAGTGGACCTAAACTCTTTTAGATACACAAGCAATGAGCGGCATCTAGCAATACATCATTGCTACCCAAGTTACGAGATAAGTCAAGATCCGACTAATCTTTCCGTGACTACTATAATATATGACCGTGTCCTTCTATCCTTGATATCAGATTGATCAATGAGGCATAGACCGTGTCATCCTCGATCAATCTATGTGTTTCTTGATCCCTGAGTAAACTAACTCAAACAAATGAGCTCAATATCTCATATTGACTCATTCGAGCATGGCCATGCGTTTTAGTAGTTCTACTCAATCAAGGGGCCCACCGATATCACTCTCGTCATATGAGAGGGATAGATCCCATCTACATCACTCACATCCTCCGCATAATTTGTTATATACCCAAGAATCGCTTTATGGTCCACCTGCTACGGGTGACGTTTGACGCGATACCAAAGTACATAACTCCTTATGTAGGGAACCGTAGTGACTTGTGTCCGAGGACTATTCATACCAATAGTCACATGAGAAAGTTTATGACACTCATATAACGATCCATGAAACTTTCTCATGGCGGGTCAGTTCAGTATATATTCTCTAATATATACCCATGTGTCAACTTGATATCATATATCCATGACTTGTGAGATCAAGTCATCAATTGACCTACATGCTAGTCTTTATGTATTAATATTTCCCTTGCATATTAATACTTGACTAGGAACATTTAGAAAGTGTTCTCTACAGCCTCTCATAATCAATTCTGCCAATTGATGTGCTGTAGATAAGAACCTACTTTTCTAGGGCATTATTATATTTAATTTAGCTGGCACAAGCAAGACTTAAATATAATAACCAATCCTTTGCCTTTATAGAATATGATACAAAATGTTCCCTATTCAACCATCACATGATTGGTTCTTAGGGCTATAACTAACAATTTCTTCAAGTACTCCCCCTTGAGGAAACCTCCCCCTTGACCGAGGGTGAGTCTTTGAAGAAAGACCTTAATCCTCCCCCTTGAGGGTTGCTTTAAGTAATTAACATTACTTAAAATTAGCTTTAGTAAAACGTTTTAAAATTAGCTTTAGTAAAACGTTTTAGTTAAGCCCTTTCTCCCCCTTAAGTAAAACACTAACGAGATAAATAAGTTAAGAATTCTCTTAACTTGGCCTTTTGTCAAAAGTTAAATAAGTTCTCAAAACCTAAAGTTAACTTTTGGTTTAAACATGAAGTAAGAGTTAAGTTATCAAAAAATTTGAAAAAAATTTGACCCCTTAACTTAACTTTGGCCTTTTTCTCCCCCTTTTGCCGTATATCGAAAAGAGTAAGGGGTGTGTGGAAATCAAAATAATTGCTAAATTTAAAGTCCAAGCATGTTCCACATTTTTTTTTATTAAAAAAATAGTATATTGAAAATAAGCTCATCTATGAAATGTTCGACTCATATTTGGCTTGATTGATATGAAGGATCAACCACCGGCCTGAGTCTGCTTAGTATGTATGATTATACTCCATGGTTCATAGCGATGCACTAGCTCTACATCCGGAACTGTGAGTAAGGTCCTAACATCTCACGCCCATCTACGTGGCTAAGTACACAAACACATTAGTCCTATGTGTTGTGAGATGTATTGGCTCCTTAAATCTATAGGTGCATGATATCTAAGGTATGACCTATGCTAGTTTCATGAAAAAGTAAGAAATAGTAGTAATATAATTTGCAAACTATTCTATTTACATGCCTAATTTTCGCCCCAAGAGACTAAATTCGCTTGTAGTGGTTTAGTAAATATGTCTGCTAGGTTAGACTTCGAGTCAACATATTCGAGTTGTATGGAGCCATTGGCTACATGTTCTCGAATGAAATGGTGTTTTACCTCTATATGCTTTGTTCTTGAATGGCATATAGGGTTCTTAGTTAGATTTATCGAACTTATGTTGTCTACAAAAATTTTAGTTTTGGTGAAGTCCAACCTAAAGTCTCGGAGAGTGTGCTTCATCCAAAGAAGCTGAGTTACACACTCACCCATCGCAACGTATTCGGCTTCGGTGGTAGATAAGGCAACACAATGTTGCTTCCTACTGCACCAACTCACTAGACTTGAGCCGAGTAGTTGACAACAACCACTCGTGCTCTTTCTATCGAGTTTACTACCAGCATAATCCGAATCGGAGTAGCCGATTAGTTCGAACTCCGTAGATCTAGGGTACCAAATACCAACGTTAAGTGTACCCTTAAGATATCTAAGGATACGCTTAACTAGGGTTAGGTGAGACTCCTTAGCACAGGTTTGAAACCTGGCGCACATACTTACTGCGAATAGGATGTCGGGTCGACTCGCAGTTAAGTATAGGAGACTTCCTATCGCGCTCCTATAGTACTTTAAGTCAATGGACTTACTTTCTAGGTCTTCTCCTATGTTAACATTAATCGCCATTGGGGTGTTTATTATCTTAGCGTCTTGCATTCCAAATCTTTTAATTAACTCCTTAGTTTATTTTTGTTGATATAGGTATATACCATCCTTAGTTTGTTTAATTTGTAGACCTAAAAAGAAACTTAACTCGCCTACTAAGTTCATTTCAAACTCACTTTCCATGAGTGAAACGAACTCGTTTAGTAAGGCTGAGTTAGAGGTTCCAAAAATTATATCATCTACGTAAATTTGAGCTATGAATATTTCTTTACCTAAGGTTTTTACGAAGAGAGTTGGGTCAACTAAGCCTTGGTTAAACCCTTTTGACTTGAGATGGATTGAAAGTCTCTCGTACCAAGCTCGAGGAGCTTGTTTAAGTCCATAGAGAGCTTTCTTAAGTTTTAGAACATGGTCGG
Source organism: Wurfbainia villosa (assembly GCA_025175895.1). Classification (NCBI taxonomy): domain Eukaryota; kingdom Viridiplantae; phylum Streptophyta; class Magnoliopsida; order Zingiberales; family Zingiberaceae; genus Wurfbainia; species Wurfbainia villosa. The sequence goes on along the minus strand of CM045998.1, from coordinate 41,285,860 downwards.
GTTTATCTAGATTTTCGAATCCGGGGGGTTGGCTAACATAAACTTCTTCTTTAATGTATCCATTTAGGAATGCCGACTTAACATCCATTTGAAACAGCTTAAATCCTCGATGTGCGGCATAAGCTAGCAACATTCGAATGGATTCGAGTCTAGCTACTGGGGCATAGGTTTCGTAATCTAAGCCTTCGACTTGACTAAACCTTTGGCGACTAACCTAGCCTTGTTTCTAACTACTTCACCTTTATCATCGTTTATTTCAAACACCCACCTTGTTCCAATTATCGTTTTGTCTTTAGGTGGTGGTACTAATTCCACACTTCATTCCTAGTAAATTGAGCCAGCTCTTCTTGCATTGCAATAATCAACGGAAGCAATACGTAACTGAAACGGTTGATTTGGGTTCTATCTTTGAAATTAAGGAAATTTGACTAAGGTTCCTATAGGATGCTCTAGTTCGAACTCCTAGATTAGGATCTCCTATCACTTGATCGATAGGGTGGTTAGTCTGAGTCCTAGATTGGGTTGGGTTTGTGTCACCTAATGCTTGATCAATGGGGTGACTTGGTTGAACACTAGTTTGGTTGGAGTCATCTATCACTTGATCAATAGAGTGACTAGGTTGACTTAGGTTAGGATTAACACTAGACCTGATCTCCGGATCAGAGTAAGGTCTAGTATGAATCGGCTCGATAATTGGGGTTGCCGGGGGTTTTGTAGGTTCATGTCCTTCATCGAATACTACATTGATAGTCTCCTCGACTCTAAGGGTGTCGTGGTTATATACTCTATAAGCTCTACTTGTAGTCGAGTATCCTAGAAAGATTCCGGTCGTGGTTTTGGATGTAAATTTTCCTAGGTAATCCTTAGTGTTTAGGATATGTACCTTACACCCAAATACCCTAAAGTACTTGATGTTAGGTATTTTATCGTGATAAATCTCGTACGAGGTCTTAAGGTGCCTCTTTACCATAAGGATCCTATTTTGGACATAGCAAGCCGTGCTAACGGCTTCTGCCCAAAACCTATCAAGTAGGTCGTATTCGTTCAACATGGTCCTAGCGGCTTCTTGTAGAGTTCGGTTTTTCCGCTCCACTAGGCCATTTTGCAAGAGAATTCATGGTGGTATCCGTTTAGGTTACAGAAGTCGGTGAACCTTTGATTTTCGAATTCACCACCATGATCGCTTCTAAGTCTTTTAACCTTAAGGTCTTTTTGATTCTCGATTAATTTGAATAGATTGATTAATTGATCTAGGGTATCATTTTTATGTTTGATGAACCTAACCCAGGTAAACCTGGAGTAGTCGTCAATTATGACTAAGCAATATTGACTTCTATTGAGTGACTTGGCTCCATGTGAATCGAATAGATCCATATGCAGGAGCTCAAGTACACTTGAGGTTCGTTCTTGGTTAGTTAACTTGTGTTGTGTCCTAGGTTGTTTTCCTTGTTGACAAGCATTACAGATTTTATTAACCAAGTTGTTGAGGTTGGGTAAACCTCTGACTAAGCCACTCTGACTCATCTTGTGGACGAGTCTTGGGTGCGAGTGACCGAGTCGTCGGTGCCACAACCATGATTCCTCTTCCTGTGTCATAAGACATTTGGCTGAGGTTTTGATTAAGTTCATTGTATAAATGTTATTTGTCCTAGTTCCTTTGAGTATTGTTTTAGCTGTTTCATTTGTTTTAATTACACATTCATTTTCTAAAAATACAACCTTATAGTTATTGTCACACAATTGGCTTACGCTAAGCAGGTTATATTCAAAATTCTCTACAAGTAATACATTTTTAATAACAAAATTCGAGTTAAGCTCGATATCACCTGATCCGATGATTTTGAGCTTGCCGTTATTCCCAAAGGCTACCGATCCTTGTCGTTTGAATCGAAGATTTGTGAATTTGAGTTGATCCCCGGTCATGTGTCGGGAGCAACCACTGTCCAACATCCATTGATCCTACACACAAGGTGGTTGGATTGGATGTTAGATTTTTATTTTTAAATTGGTTGTAAGTTGTTAAACCTAGGTCATCTCACCCGAGTCTATATGATCAAGCATGTTATACTTATGTGTTTTTTGTGAGATGACTCCCAATTAAATTTATTAAGTGGATTTAGGTTTAAGTGATTTTATGTTGAGATGATTTTCAATTAAATTGATTAAGTGGATTTAGGTTCAAGTAATTAGGATTTAGGTTCAAGTAATTTTATATTGAGATGATTTTCAATTAAGTTGATTAAGTGGATTTAGGTTCAAGTAATTTTATGTTGAGATGATTTTCAATTAAGTTTGATTAAGTGGATTTAGGTTCAAGTAATTAGGATTTAACCCAAGGCTTGTCAAGTTTACCTTTTCAAGATCATGGCTTCCAGGTCGTGGCGAGGCACAGGGGCCTTCTTTTATCGGATCATCGACCACTTCCTTAGACAAAGCCATGTTCAAGAAAATGATGACTTGACTCACCTAAGACTATTTCCTAGTCTAACTAGTTATTTTTGAAAAGAGGCTCCCCGAGGCTCAATCTTTTCGAAGGATTTTAGTTGGTTATTTGAAAAGAGGCTCCCCGAGGCTCAATCTTTTCGAAGGATTTTTTAGTTGGTTATTTGTGTATTCCAAGTGAGTTAAAAAAAACAACAAAAAAAAACTAAGCATGCAATTTCTAAGTTAAAGCACAAACATGTTTTGTACTGGCTCCCCCTAGACGGTTGAATCGGTTCGGTCTATCCACATAGTGGATTTGGTCCTTGGGAACCCAGTACGAGTTAGATCCTAGAGTTGAAATCAAAGTGGTCTTAGGGACCCATGCTTGGACACAATTTTTATGTCTACTTACGATTGACATATACGACTTATTGGTCGTGTTTGAGCTAAACCCTAGTCCGGCCTTGTTGTACACGGCCCTTTGCGATCCAAGTAGGAGGTCAAGTCCTTTGGATCCCAAAGTAAACCTTTCCAACGTATTCCTAAGATCTTCGACTTGACTTTTCAAGAGTGAGTTCTCAACTTCGAGTTTTCAACCCGAGTTGAGTCCTTCTCTTGAACTCGACTAGTCGAAGAGGTTAGGGAGACCTCGTGTTTGAGGAGTTTAACTTCCTCAACCAGTGGTCTCGACCTTGGACTCGGACTTAGCTAACTTCCTAGACAAAAACCTAACCGTATTATGTAAAGTATTAAATAAAGTACGACTCACCTTAAGGGTATCTTTTGAACCGGATGCGTATCCGTGGCTTGACTTGAAGGTTGCTTCGTAGTCCGAATCATCCTCCGGTTCTGACTCAAGTTCGGGTTCGGTCTCCGTGTCTGACTCAATTGATTTCGCCATGAAGACGTGGTCTTCGTCTTCTTCGGAAGACGCTTCTTCCCATGTCGCGTTGAGGGCCTTCTTGTGCTTAGGTCCTTGGTGGTTGAGCTTGGGGCACTCGGACTTGATATGTCCAAACCTGTTACACTCATAACACCTAATATTAGAACTTTTAGGTTTACCTTGGTTGGGTCGAGTCGTGGTTCGCTTTCGTCCCTTGGCTATTCTTCGAGCTAGGTTCATTAGTTCGGCAGTCAATTCCGGGTCAACTTCTTCTTCGGACTCGTCTTCCTCCTCGGTTGGTGGTGGCTTGCTTGCGATTTTCTTCTTCTTTGATCCTGCAAATAAAGCTATACCCCTCTCGGGTTCCGAGTTGGATTGTTCATGTAATTCGAAATCGGAAAAGAGTTCATCTAACCTAATTTTAGAAAGATCCTTGGAGACCTTGTAGGCATCGACCATGGATGCCCACAAGGTAGTCCTCGGAAAAGAGTTTAGAACATACCTTATAAGGTCGCGGTTTTCGACCTTTTGCCCGATGCGTGTAAGTTGTTGCGATGTCACGGACACGGGCGTGGAGTTGCGTCGCGGATTCGTGTTCCTGCATTTTTAGTGTGTACAATTTATTGAATAACAAATCACGCTTACATACCTTGGCTTGATCCGATCCTTCGTGTAACTCGATTAGTTTAGTCCAAAGATCCTTTGCGCTTATGAAGGGGCCGACGCGATTTAACTCCTCCTTGGATAGGCCGCATTGGAGGATTTGTGTTGCCTTGGCGTCGGCTTCGACTTGTCGTTTTGTTACAACGGTCCATTGATCATAATCCAAGGAGTCACCCACTTCATTAGTCGGAAGTGTGAAACCCGTTTGGATTATGATCCACATCTCGAGTTGGGTTTTGAAAGCATTCCATCCGACCCTTCCAATAACGGAAGTCATCTCCGTTATAAAGCGGAGGTCGGACGGTGCTAAAACCCTCGAGATGGGCCATTGAAACAAAAAGACAAAAAGAGACGAAGACCGAAAAGCTAGCAAAGACAAAAACTCAAAAACAAGTACCAAGACTCGCGTCTTGGATTAGTAAAAGGGAGAGAATTTAACAAACAAAATAAATAGAAATAAACAGAATTAAAAGAAAATAAATCTGTAAAAAAAACTAGATTGGTGGTTTCACCAAATCTTAGCAACCCCCGGCTCTGATACCAATTGTTGGATCGATTTGAGCGCTAGAGGGGGGGGGTGAATAGCGATAAAAAAACTTTTCGTAATCGTTCAATTGCGCAGTAAACGCAGCGGAAAGATAGCAATAAATAAATAAAAACACGAGGGTTTTTTACTTGGTTCGTAGCCTACGGCTACTACTCCAAGGCCCTAATGGTCCTTGACCACGCACGGAGGGCAAATATTAAACGAACTCCTTCTCGATAGAGATAGGAGTTAAGCGAATACAAAAACTCAATAAAGATTCAAGGTAGAGGGACACTCCCCCTCTCCTTGATATGATTTAAAGCTTGAAAATAAAGACAACTTATACAAAATTAAAGATTATACCGACGACTTCAAGGATTGGAGGTTGAAGCTTTAGTCGTCGTCTCGGCAGCGCTTCGTCGTAGGGATGTCGGAGAGTCGGAGCGTATCGGAAGCACTTGGAAGCTTTTGAATTGATGAAAAACCCTAGGTTTGGCCCTCCTTTTATAGCCTTTAAGCCCCTCAACGAATGGGTCTTCAACCAATCACAAATGGGCACAAAACTCCTTGAAAAATGGTGATAAAGCTTGACTCCTCGAGGCTGATTTTTGACCACCGGTTGAACTGGCCGGTTGAACTGGCAGCCATGATTTTTGACTAAAAAAGGAGTTTAGCTCAAAATACAAGTGAATTCGACGGCCACTTGCCGTCCGATCTCAACATAGACCTTCCATGGGAAGTCTTGGGTTGGATCGTCGCCTAAGGACGTCCCCGTACAAAGGACACGACCTCACTTACGCTTGCACACACGAGCTTACCTCGATACTTACTTGTCGCTTTTGCTTCCGGCCTTCCACTCGATTCCTTCGGCTCCCTCCGAAGTAACTCGAGTGTCGCCCGACCACCGCGGCTTCCTCCGGGTGTCGCTAGCCTTCAGCTCCAGCATTGAGACTTTTCTGCACACTTGATTTAGCTCGTGAGATAACAATATAAGCTTAACTTTGTATCGTTTGCTATAATCAAAACATAGGTTCGACTTAGGTGCCCACTGCACCAACATTGCGGAGGCTTTTGAGCACTTAGAGATGATGAAAAACCCTAGGAGAGGCCCTCTTTTTATAGCCTTTGAGCCCCTTTTCGATAGGATCTTCAACCAATAGGAATTGGGCACAAGACTCCTTGAAAAATGGTGATAAAGCTTGACTCCTCAAGGCTGATCATTGACCATCAGTCGACTGATGGCCATCATCAGTCGACTGATGACAGCATCAGTCGAATGCTAACTGTAGGCAGTCGATTGATGGACGACAGTCGAGTCCTCCAAGCTTGCAGTCGACTGATGCTAGCTGCAAGGCAAAGTTAGCTTAACAAAAATATTATTTTGACGGCCTCCGACCGTCCGATCTCGACCTAGACCACCTATAGGATGTCTTTGGTCGGATCTATGCTTAAGATCATCCCCGTAAAGAGGATACGACCTCACTTAGTCTCGCACACACACGAGCTTACCTCAATACTTACTATGTTGCTTTCGCTTTCGGCCTTCCACTCGATTCCTTCGGCTCCCTCCGAAATCACTCGAGTGTCGCCCGACTACCGCGGCTTCCTCCGGGTGTCGCTAGCCTTCAGTTCCAGCGTTGACACTTTTTTGCACACTCGATTTAGCTCGTGAGAAAACAATATGAACTTAACTTTGTATCGTTTGCTATAATCAAAACTCAGGTTCAACTTAGGTGTCTACTGCACCAACAATCTCCCCCTTTTTGATCTATGGCAAACCCACATACAAAGTTAAGAAAATAGCATGCATGAAGAATAATAATGTGCATGAGAAACAATAATAATAAAGATTAAGTAGGAGTAGTAAGGATTTTCTTCAAGTACTCCCCCTTGACCGAGGGTGAGTCTTGAAAGAAGACCTTAATTCTCCCCCTTGAGGGTTGCTATTTAGGAAGAGTTTAAGTAATTAACATTACTTAAAGTTGGCCTTAGTAAAACATTTAAGTTAAGAGGACTTCTTAACTTGGCCCTTTCTCCCCTTTCTTAAGTAAAGCATTAACGTTTGATCATAGTGTTTAAAAATAAGTTTAAGTTAAGAATTCTCTTAACTTGGCCTTTACTTCCTTTTTGTTAACAAAAACAAGTTAAGTAAATTTTCAACTTAAAGTTAAATAAACATGTACTTAACTTTTGGCCATGTGAATAAATATGAAGTAAGTTAAGTTATCAAAAATTTTGATCAGTTAAGTTATCAAAAATTTTGATCACTTAACTTTAGTCTTTTTCTCCCCCTTTTGCCAAATATCAAAAAGAGTGGGGGTGTGTGAAAAACAAATATAGATATTAAATTTAAAGTCCAAGCATGTACTTAACTTTTGGCCATGTGAATAAATATGAAGTGAGTTAAGTTATCAAAAATTTTGATCAGTTAAGTTATCAAAAATTTTGATCCCTTAATTTTGGCCTTTTTCTCCCCCTTTTGTCAAATATCAAAAAGAGTGGGGGTGTGTGAAAAACAAATATAGATATTAAATTGAAAGTCCAAGAATGTTCCATATTATTTTGAAAATAATTACTGAAAATAAGCTCATCTATAAAATGTTCGACTCATATTGACTTGATTGATATGAAAGATCAACCAGTCCTGGTCAGAGTCGGTTAATATATATGATTATACTCCGTGGTTTATGGCGATGCACTAGCTCTACATCTGGAACCAGGAGTAGGGTCCTAACATCTCACGCCCATCTATGTGGCTAAGTACACAAACACATTAGTTCTATGTGTTGTGAGATGTATTGGCTCCTTAAATCTATAGGTGCATGATATCTAAGGTATGTCCTATGCTAGTTCCATGAAAAATAAAAAGTAAGAAATAGTAGTAAGAAAATATAATTTGCAAGTTCCTATTTTACTACGCACATGCCCAATTTTCGTCTTAATAGACTAAATTTGGCTTCGGGTAGGGGTTTAGTAAATAGGTCTGTCAAGTTGGACTTCGATTCGACGTATTCGAGTTATATGACTCTGTTAGCCATATGTTCTCGAATGAAATGATGTTTGACCTCTATATGTTTGGTCCTAGAATGACATATCGAATTCTTAGTTAGGTTAATTGAGCTAATGTTATCTACGTGGAGTTTAGTGTTCGTAAAGTCTAACTTAAAGTCGCAGAGAGTGTGCTTCATCCAAAGAAGCTGAGTGACACACTCACCCATCACGATGTATTCGGCTTCGGTGGTAGATAAGGCAACACAGTGTTGCTTCCTACTGCACCAACTCACTAGATTCGAGCCGAGAAGTTGACAACAACCACTCGTACTCTTTCTATCGAGCTTATTACTGGCATAGTCCGAATCGGAGTAGCAGGTTAGTTCGAACTCGGTAGATCTAGGGTACCAAATACCGACATTAAGTGTGCCCTTTAGATATCTAAGGATACGCTTGACTAAAGTTAGGTGAGACTCCTTAGCACAGGTTTGGAACCTTGCGCACATACTTACTGCAAATAAGATATCAGGTCAGCTTGCAGTTAAGTAAAGGAGACTCTCTATTACGCTCTTATAGTATTTTAAATCAATTGAATTTCCGATTACATCTTCTTCTATATTTACATTCGTTTCCATTGGAGTATTAATAATTTTAGCGTCTTGCATTCCAAAGCGTTTAATTAATTCCCTAGTATATTTGCATTGATATAGGTATACTCCATCTTTAGTTTGTTTAATTTATAGACCTAAGAAGAAACTTAACTATCCTACTAAATTCATTTCAAATTCACTTTCCATAAGTGAAATGAATTCATTTAGTAGGATCGAGTTGGTGGTTCCGAAAATAATATCATCTACGTAAATTTGGGCTATGAATATGTCTTTACCTAAGGTTTTTACGAAAAGGGTTGGGTCAACTATACTTTGGTTAAATCCTTTGGACTTAAGATAAATCGAAAGTCACTCGTACCAAGCTCGAGGAGCTTGTTTAAGTCCATAGAGAGCTTTCTTTAACCTAAGGACATGATTGGGTTTATCTAGACTTTCGAAACCGGGGGGTTGACTAACATAAACCTCTTCTTCAATGTATCCATTCAAGAATGCTGACTTTACATCTATTTGAAACAACTTAAATCCTCGATGTGCAACATATGCTAATAACATTCGAATGGACGCTAATCTAACTACTGGGGCATAGGTCTCATCGTAATCTAAACCTTCAACTTGACTAAACCCTTTAGCGACTAATCTAGCTTTATTTCTAACTACTTCACCTTTATCATCAAGTTTATTCCTAAACACCCACCTTGTTCCAATGATTATTTTATCTTTAGGTGGTGGTACTAATTCCCATACTTCGTTCCTAGTGAATTGAGTCAGCTCTTCTTGCATTGCAATAATCCAATCGGGATCAAGAAGAGCTTGGTCAATAGTTTTGGGTTCAATTTTGTAAATCAAGGAGATTTGACTAAGGTTTCTGTATGAGGCTCTAGTTCGAACTCCTAAACTTGGATCACCTATCACTTGGTCGATAGGATGATTCGTTTGAGTCCTAGTTTGGTTTGGGTTTGGGTCATCTACCACTTGATCAATAGGATGACTCGATTGAGTCCTAGTTTGGTTTGAGTCATCTACCACTTGGTCAATAGAATGACTTGGTTGACTTAGGTTGGGATTAATACTAGACTTGATCTCCGGATCAGAGTTGGGTCTGGTATAAATCGGCTCGCTAATTGGGGTTGTCGAGGGTTTTGTAGGTTTGTGTCCTTCATCAAATACTACATTGATAGTCTCCTCGACTCTAAGGGTGTCATAGTTATATACTCTATAAGCTCTACTTGTAGTCGAGTATCCTAGAAAGATTCCGGTCAAGGTTTTGGATGTAAATTTTCCTAGGTAATCCTTAGTGTTTAGGATATGTACCTTACACCCAAATACCCTAAAGTACTTGATGTTAGGTATTTTATCATGATAAATCTCGTATGAGGTCTTAAGGTGCCTCTTTACCATAAGGATCCTATTTTGGACATAGCATGTCGTACTTACAGCTTCCGCCCAAAACCTATCAGATAGGTTATACTCGTTTAACATTGTCCTAGCTGCTTCTTGTAGGGTTCTATTTTTACGTTCAACTAGGTCATTCTGTTGTGGGGTTCTAGGGCAAGAGAACTCATGGTGGTATCCATTTAGGTTACAGAATTCTGTAAACCTGTGGTTCTCGAATTCACCACTATGATCAGTCCTAAGTCTTTTGATTTTAAGGTTTTGTTGATTTTCTATTAGTTTAAATATATTGATTAATTGATCTAGGGTATCACTTTTGTGTTTGATGAACCTAACCTAAGTAAATCTAGAATAGTCATCAATTATGACTAAGCAGAATTTACTCCCATTAAGTGACTTAGCTCCGTGTGAATCAAATAGATCCATGTGCAGGAGCTCAAGCACACTTTTGGTTCATTCTTGATTAGTTAGTTGATGTTGTGTCCTAGATTGTTTACCTTGTTGACAAGCATCACATATTTTATTGTTCAAGTTATTGAGGTTAGGAAAACCTCTGACTAAGTCACTCTGACTCATCTTATGGGTGAGTCTTGAGTGTGAGTGACCGAGTCATTAGTACCACAACCATGATTCCTCTTACCGTGTCATAAGACACTTGGTTGAGGAGTTAGTTAAATTAATAGTGTAAATATTGTTATTTCTAGTTCCCTTAAGGATTTTTTTAGTAGTTTCATTTGTATTAATTACGCATTCATTTTCTAGAAATATGACCTTATAGTTATTATCACACAATTGGCTTACACTAAGTAAATTATATTGAAAATTTTCTACCAATAAGACATTTTGAATAATAAAGTTAGAGTTGAGCTCAATATCACCTGATCCGATGATTTTGAGCTTGTCGTTGTTTCCGAAGGCTACCGATCCTTGTCGTTTGAATCGAAGCTTCGAAAACTTGAGTTGATCCCCGGTCATGTGTCGGGAGCAACCACTGTCCAACATTCATTGATCATACACACAAGGTAGTCGGATCGGATATTGGATTTATTAAAGATTGGTTGAAGATTATTAACCTAAATCATCTCACCCATGTCTACATGATCAAACATGTTAACCCTATATGTTCTTGTGAGATGACTTCTAATTTTACTTGATTTAAATTTAATGACTTGAACACTTGTCAACCTTGTGTCAGATTCGGATTTGACCTTAGGCTCATCAAGTTACCTTTTCAAGATCATGGCTTCCAAGTCATGGCGAGGCACAGAGACCTTCTTTGATCGGAACAACGACCACTTCCTTAGACAAAGCCATTTTCAAGAAAATAGAGACTTGACTCACCTATGACCATTTCCTGGTCTAACTAGTCTAGGATACGGCGAGGTAGCTTCAGCTAGTTCCGCTTGGTCAAGTGCACCGAACTAGATACGCCTTATCTAGTCCGAATACACAAGACTCCGCTTTCCTAGTGTACTATCATCTCGCCGCGTCCTGGTACTATGTTATCAAGTATTGACGAGTTATAGTCCTATCTAGCCATTCTAAAAAGAAAAATCAAACTAAATAAAGAACCTAAGCATGCAACTTCTAAGTTAAAATACAAACAAGTTTCGTACTAGCTCCCCCTGGACCATTGAATCGGTTCGGTCTCTCCACATAGTGGATTTGGTCCTTGGGAACCCAGTATTGGTTCGATCCTAAGTTTGAAATCAAGGCGGTCTTAGGGACCCATGCTTGGACACGTTTTATATGTCGACTTACAATCGACATATACAACTTGTTGGTCGTATTTGAGCTAAACCCTAGTCCGACCTTATTGTACATGACCCTTTGCGATCCAAGTAGGAGGTCAAGTCCTTTGGATCCCAAAGTAAACCTTTCCAATGTGTTCCTAAGATCTTTGACTTGACTCTTTAAGAGTGAGTTCTCAACTTCGAGCTTTTCAACCCGAGTTGAGTCCTCCTCTTGAACTCGACTAGTGGAAGAGGTTAGGGAGACCTCGTGTTTGAGGAGTTTAACTTCCTCAACCAGGGTCTTGACCTTGGACTCGGACTTAGCTAATTTTCTAGTTAAAAAATTAATTGCACTATAAAGTGTACTAATGAGGTATCGACTTACCTTGAGTGTATCTTTTGAACCGGATGCATATCTGTGGCTTGTCTTGAATAGTGCTTCGCAATCCGACTCGTCTTCGGTTTCCGATTCATGTTCCGGTTCCGAATCCGTCTCCGATTCCACCTGTTTAGCCATGAGGACATGATCATTATCTTCTTCCTCTGATGCTTCTTCTCAAGTAGCGTTGAGTGCCTTTTTGTGTTTTGGTACTTTGCTCTTGAGTTTTGGGCATTCGGACTTGATGTGTCCAAACCTGTTGCATTCGTAACATCTAATATTCGAACTTTTAGGCTTACCTTCGTTGGGTCGAGTGACGGTTCATTTTCGGCCCTTGACTATCCTCCGAACTAGGTTGACTAGTTCGGCCTCCATTTCCGAGTCGACCTCCGAATCGGACTCATCCTCTTCTTCCTTCAGAGGTGGCTTTCTTGCGGTTTTCTTCCTCGAACCTGCAAAAAGTGTTATACCCTTCTCGGGTTCCGAGTTAGACTGTTCATGAAGTTCAAAATCGAAAAATAATTCATCTAACCTAAGCTTCGAAAGATCCTTGGAGACCTTGTAGGCATCGACCATGGATGCCCACAAGGTAGTCCTCGGAAAAGAGTTAAGAACATACCTTATAAGGTCGCGGTTTTCGACCTTTTGCCCGATCGTGTGTAGATTATTGACTATGTCTTGAACGCGGGCATGAAGTTATGTCGCCGATTCGTGTTCCTGCATGTTTAGATTATATAGTTTATTAAACAAAAGATTGCGCTTACATACCTTGGTTTCATCGATCCCTTCGTGTAGCTCTACTAGCTTTGTCCAAAGGTCCTTTGCGCTGATGAAGGGGTCAACGCGACTAAGCTCCTCCTTAGACAAGCCGCATTGGAGGATTTGAGTTGCCTTGGCATCGGCTTCGACTTGTCTTTTTGTCGCAATGGTCCATTGGTCATAATCCAAGGATTCACCCACTTCGTTAGTCGGAAGTGTGAATCCCGTTTGGATTATGATCCACATCTCGATTTGAGTTTTAAGAAAGCATTTCATCCGACCCTTCCAATAACGGAAGTCATCTTCGTTGTAAAACGGAGGTCGGACGGTGCTAAAACCCTCGAGATGGGCCATTGAAGCAAAATAAACAAGGAGATGAAGACGAAAAACCTAACAACGACACAAACACACGAAATGTACCAAGACTCGTGTCTTGGATTAGTAGTGCGGGAAAAAAAATTAACCAAATGAAATAAATTCGAAATAAAGAAAAAATCTATAAAAAAACTAGATCGGTGGTTTCACCAAATCTTAGCACCCCCGGCTCTGATACCAATTGTTGGATCGAAGCGGATCGCTAGAGGGGGGTGAATAGCGATAAAAAATTTTCTTTTGTTTTGTTCGTTAAAACCCGAGTAGACAATTAATTGCAGCGGAAAGATAAATGATAAATAAAAGGAGACAAATGGATTTTTACTTGGTTCGTAGCCTTCGGCTACTACTCCAAGGCCCTAACGGTTCTAGACCGTGTACAGAGGGCAATTCACTAAAACACTCCTCCTCGTTGGAGGTAGGAGTTAGACGATTACAAAAACCTTCGAAAGCAAAAGATAAAGAGACAAACCCTCTCTTCTATTAATGTAAAATGCAACGATAGAAAACCTCGATAAAAAAGAATTGCAGTATTAAGGAGATGACAAAATAAGATTATACCAACAACTAGGAAATATAAATTAAGCTAGGGTTGTTGGCAGCACTTCGTTGTTGTAGAGTCGTAGCGTTGCGGAGGCTTTTGAGCACTTAGAGATGATGAAAAACCCTAGGAGAGGCCCTCCTTTTAGCCTTTGAGCCCCTTTTCGAGAGGATCTTCAACCAATAGGAATTGGGCACAAGACTCCATGAAAAATGGTGATAAAGCTTGACTCCTCGAGGCTGATCATTGACCATCAGTCGACTGATGACCATCATCGATCGGTGATGGCGGCTATCGATCGAATCTTGACCTGACGATCGAATGATGGGCGACAGGTTGAGTCCTCCAAGTGGCGATCGTGATGCTTTTGCAAGGCAAAGTTAGCTTAACAAAAACATTATTTTTACGACCTCCGACCGTCCGATCTCGACCTAGACCACCTATAGGATGTCTTTGGTCGGATCTACGCTTAAGATCATCCCCGTAAAGAGGATACGACCTCACTTAGTCTCGCACACACACGAGCTTACCTCGATACTTACTATGTTGCTTTATCTTCCGACCTTCCACTCGATTTCTTCGGGTCCCTTCGAAATCACTCGAGTGTCGCCCGACCACCATGGCTTCCTCTGGGTGTCACTAGCCTTCAGCTCCAGTGTTGACACTTTTCTGCACACTCGATTTAGCTCGTGAGAAAACAATATGAACTTAACTTTGTATCGTTTGCTATAATCAAAACTCAGGTTCAACTTAGGTTCCTACTGCACCAACACTCACTTTGTCAAATATCAAAACATTACTCGAGTCAAGCTCGAGTCCTGGTCAATCGTGACCTGGGCCGATTGCACCAACACTTAGTGAACTTACTAAGTCCTCAAGACTTCCCACACTAAGCCTCATACTTGAATTTTCCATGTCAAGTCCCGTACTTGGACTTTCATCGCCAAAGCTACATACTTGAACTTACGTGAACAACTCATGTTGGACTTCCCATGACAATCTCATGTCATATGTTTTGTCTAACATCAAAATATAGTTCAAATCAAATTCGAGTCCTGAGCCGATTGCACCAACATTCTTATCTATAAGAATAAATTTATCCAAAAGGATATATTGATATTGGAAAGAATAATTCGACAATCGAAGAAATTAAGTGGGTGACGATGATATAAAAATGGTACATTTGTTGAAAGAAAAAATTTAGAGTAAATAAAAAACTTAGCACGAGTTTTAAGATAAAACAACCATGAGTAAACAATAATTAGGGTATCTTAGAATGAACTAGAGTTTTTTCATCTCGTGTTTTTCTTACAAATGTTTTTTTTTTTTGTGTCTTTTCTTCTTTGCAACTATGTGTGTGTGTTTTTTTTTAATTTAAGAGAAAATATTAGCTATAAACTTGTTATCGTATAATCTAAAAATAATGAATTTGAATAATAAAAATAATCTTTTATAAATTAAAATAAAATAAAATTACGTACAATAGATTTTTTTTAGAATTTCAAAGTGATGAAAATTTCTTACATCAAATTGTCCATTAATTATATTGACGAAAGTTTTATGTACCAAATTATTTTCCTCACATATATGAATATATGAGTGCTTATGTTTTATATATAATTTACGTAGAAAAAGTTTTCGAGCCAAATAAAATTTATAGAAATTCTAAATAAGTAATAATTTTGAACCACCGTGGCACAATTTTTTTTAGTTCTATAAATTTTATAAATAAAACCTCTATTTTATGTTCTACGAAGTCTAGATTCATTCTAAGTATTTGTTTTTTTTTTAATTTTAACTTATTGTATTTTAGCTAATGATCGTACACAATATAAAAATATCTAAATTTAATAAATTTTTTTTTATAAAGGATGATACATTCATTCAAAATATTATTCATCATTGATTTCACTGTCCGATAAAAAGAGAAAAATCACAATTGATTTTTGCTCGTACCAACACTTGACAGTAAAAGACAAACACTCCATAAACACATAAGATTGAATCTTATTTATTTGGTACAAATTTACTGGAGTCATTTTATATTTTTAGTTTTTACATTTTTACAATTATATAAATTTAAATTATCTAAATTTTATAAATGCAGCTGGACTCCCTATAATTATTATATTTCATATTTACTTTTTATTTTTCACTTATTTAGATTCTTCTAATAACTTTGATTAAAAATTTTACAAATGAACCCTAATTATTCATATTTACTTATTTCATTTTTGGGATGAATAAGTGACGCATAAATTTAGTAGAAAATATTGCCTAAGAGGGGTTTTTTTTTATGATAATAAAAAAGTGATACCAATATGATTTTTTTTAAAAAAATTTACATATTTATTTGAAGTTATGGAAACGTAAAAAAATATCATTTTTCAGTTATCATTGAAGAATATCGAGTGTGTTTTCTAGTTTGTTTTTTTTGTTTTTTTAAAAAAAATTGTCTTATTTTCGTCCAAATAAACCATTCCATTTTATAAGACACGCAAAGAAAATAAATTTTATTTATAGAAAGGCATTTTTGGTCCATATAATAAATCAAGCATGAAGGAGGAGAAGAGATCCAATGGCTTCCCTTCCGTAGCCTTCGTCCTCCAAATCTCCGAGCCTTGACCTTCCTCCTCCTACTCTTCCTCTAGAGGATGCCAGGTGGGCTGCAAATTTCACTGGCTTTCTCGCCATATTAGGGCTTCGAAAGAGGACCCGGTAGAGTGGCAACCTACGCCTTCCTTCCATTTCTTGCGTCGGGCCGTGGATGAACTGGCGAGGAAAGAGCAAGGGCTGATTCATTAATGGCTGATTGCTGTCTCATTGCGAGCAAATTTGCTTTTCGGTTTATTTTTCCTTTTTTTGTTCTTGGAGGGTCTCGGTGCGTAAAACGTCAGCCGATTGATCGTCTGGCATAGGTTCCTGGAGTTTGGAAGGTGGGTTGTTGGTGGCGGTGATAGCCTTTTCGGCTCAAAGATCGGATCTTGAGGTGTTTTATCGCGTTTTTCTGGCGGAAAGCTGAGATCTGCCTGGTTGTTAAGGGGTTTCTGACGCAATCAAGCCTTCCCTTTTCAGTTCATTATTCCGTCTGCATCGTTGAGCGTAGCGTCAATACCGATAAGCTTCCAAGTTTGGAGATCGAACGAAGGGTGTGCGCGCGGAGATAACTCCAAGTGGCAGGTCAAAAGGGAGAGCACTGTAAGCTCTATCCTTGCTGTTGGTTTGCTCCGTTGTTTTTGGTTTTTATATTCAGCCAACGAAGAAGTATACTTTTTTTTTCCGTGCTAGGTACTTTGTCCCCACGTGAAGACCTATCTAAGGAGCGATCTGGGAAGGCATCTAATCTGCCCTAGCGTTCGGCCGTTTCCACCGAGTCACTGTTGTGTCTTTCTCTCGATCTGCTCTTACTTCCCTCTAGGCTCGTCGTTCAGTCTTGAAACTGGCATGCTGTAGCTACTTCGTTTGCTATCTTTGAATCTTGGACCCATCCTCCAATAGCTCTTGGCTTAGCAGAAAGTGGTATGAAGCCAACTTAATTTTAACGTTTTGGTTGAATTTTTCTTTCATTTTGGTTTTGAATCAGTTGTTGGGTTCATATCTATTACTGTCTGCAAAGTATTAGAAGGATTATCTTTTCTTTGGTTTTGTAAGGAAATCTGATCTGAGATTTTTGTGTTGGTGGTTCTGTCATTAGAAGAAAAGATGCGAGGAGCTGTCCTTGTTGCCATAGCTGCCTCTATCGGTAACTTGTTGCAGGGGTGGGATAATGCGACAATTGCAGGTAAATCTACTCGTCCCCTTTCTTTGTGATAATCTGGTGATCATTGCCAGGGGCTATATAAGTTATGAAAATTTGTTCGATTCATACTGATCAGTAGTGGATATAACAGACTTGGCAACATTTTCAAATAATTTTCCAATTCCTTAGTTGCATAGGATAACTGAATATTCTTGCTTGATTGTGTTTCTTTCTCTTGTTGCTATAAGAGACACAGAATATGTGTTTCGCCTTGAAGAATCATGGCACCAGCATTAATAATAGTATTACAAGTTGGGCATGAATAGTTTTACTAGCTGAGCATGATTCCTTACACCGTGCTGGATATATTGATGCATAAATCTTGTTAATTTAATCCTACAGTAAACAACTATTTGTTAAGAAACTTCTAATTGGGCTGTTCTTTTATGTTCATTCAGGGGCTGTTCTGTACATAAAAAGGGAATTTAACTTGGAGACTGAGCCTACAATAGAGGGATTAATAGTAGCTATGTCACTGATTGGAGCTACAATTATTACAACATTCTCTGGACCAGTGGCTGACTGGATTGGTAGACGCCCCATGCTAATTATCTCATCAATTCTCTATTTCATTAGCAGTTTATTAATGTTGTGGTCGCCCAGTGTCTATTTCCTGCTCCTGGCAAGACTTATTGATGGGTTTGGGATTGGTCTCTCTGTCACACTTGTCCCAATATATATTTCTGAAACAGCGCCTCCTGAAATAAGGGGATTATTGAATACTCTCCCACAGTTTAGTGGCTCTGGTGGAATGTTTATATCATATTGTATGGTCTTTGTGATGTCGTTAATGGCTAACCCAAATTGGAGAGCAATGCTGGGTGTTCTCTTTATTCCTTCTTTCCTCTATTTTTTGTTAACAATTTTCTTTTTGCCGGAGTCTCCAAGGTGGCTTGTAAGCAAAGGGAAAATGGTAGAGGCAAAACGAGTTTTGCAAAGATTGCGAGGGAGGGAAGATGTCTCAGGTGCATAAAGCTTGCCACTATAATTTCTCTTCCTTTATTGAGCACATATACGTAAATAATTTGTTAAGAAGTGACTTGTTTTACATTTCAAGCTTTAGATATTATCAAGTATCCTATATTTATCTCGTGTTTTTTTCAATGTTTGAACTTGCTCTTACATGTATGAACTTAGAATTCTTGTCAGTATTTTTGGTTTCATTTACTTTAAGGGCAAGATTTTAAATCTAGATTAGAATGCAGGTGCTTTAACAAATTAACTAAAACTGGATTTTTTTGATTGATTTAGTCATAAACTATTTAAATTGTAGCAAACGTACTTGCATAACAAACAACTAAAACCTGTATTAAGTGATTCGCATAACTTGCTAACATGACGTCGACAAATATAACCATGAGTTTGATACTTGGAATCTTCATCTACTCCCTTGGCACCCCTGCTAGATACCAACATGCAAAATTGATTTGCTTCCCTTTTTACTTTACAACTATGTCAAATATATCTGAGTTATATATATTTGTCTGTCACATGTTAGTTAATGTCTCAATTAATTAACCAGATTTACTAAATTAACTTTGCTTGGTTATATCATTTCAATTTAATGAATCTTTCTAAATAAATTGACTCTTTTTATTTTAGTTTATTCCTGCTTGCCACCCATTAAAATGTCTCAGAGTTGGGCATGTTTGGGCTCTTGAAAAGAAACTGTTAACCTTTTAAACTTAACCTTCTAAAATGGTCAAATCCTTGTTCGACCTAATCTGAGAGAAGAAAATGAGTTTAACTGTACATTTATATTTGATGAGGTTGAAAACTTTACTAACTATGCATGATTAAAAATATTCTCATCCTAACCAATTGCAAGTGTTATATTTGCAAGTAGACTTGTTAAATGACAATCTTCCTATACTAGCTGATGATTTGTTCGTTTTGTTATTCCAATATCTAAGTTTTGAGCGCACTTTCTTATTTTCTGGATATTTACAAAATTATCCCATTGGTGTTTTATGCTATATTGTATTTGCTTATAAGTATCTTTTAGGACCATTTGTTCCCATTTTCTAAACCTTATTATCGATTGAACCTTTATGGTTTGTTGGTCCTTTTCTTGCATTCTTGGGCTTACAGCATATCCCTTCATTGATTTCTTACAATCAGGTTCCTGAAAGCTTTGAGTTTTGTGCATCATAACATAATCTATCAGTTCCGCTAATGCATAATGATTGAAGTGTTAAATAATTCGGATTCTAACCTTGTTATAACTGTATTCAGAAATTTGTCAAGGGTAACATCACGCAAGATTATGTCACTAATACTATTCAAATGGATTAATTCATTTTTATTACATTGGTCGATATTTGTTTGGTCTCACTCTACCCCTTGCACCTTTCATTTAATAGATTAAACTCTGCCAACTATAGAAATCTATTGATCATGTATAAATATGTACTTCTTAATCTCTTTCCTCATTTACACCTAGCTATTGTCAAATATTAGATTTTTTATTTTATGCTTTCTAATAACTCCACAGATTCATTTTAGCATCTTGATTTTGCTTCGCATGTTGATTCCTAGTAGTTAAATTCTGGGATTCATAAAATATGATGTGATATACCACAATCGTATAAAGCTTTTAGCCTAAAGGGCATTTAGTGATCAACTTCAGAATCTCCTTTCCATTTCAATCAATCATTCAAAATTTATTCGTCTTGTTGATAATAGATTTAATATATCTAAAAATCCTGTAGATATTTTATATTAATTCCTCTGAATTCTTCCATCAATTCTTTTATTATTGAAACTGCTTTATTGTATTAAACTTTTGTTCTACTTATAACATTTAGTTTTTAAATTTTTCTACAGTTCGAGCTTTGAATTTAATTTAATTACACTTTTAGCAATTAACATAATATCATCAGCAGCATCACAATTTAAACTATAACCTGTCATGGTGTTTCTTTAATTTTGCAATAGAGCTTCTCAATTAACTCACATTTATAGTTTTGCATAGGTCATGTCTCTACCACCTAAAAGGATTTATCATACTTGTTGACTAACTTAGATGTTTATTTCTCAACCTTTTAGTTAGATCATGGATACATGAAACATTAGGTACTTAGTTGTAATATTTTGTCGTTAAGTGTTTACACTATGCTTAGTTATGAAATTTTATGGTAATAAACTTGTGTTCATAACATGCATTTTGTGTTTGTTTGCAGTCAAAGAGGGTACACAAAGTGTACTTTTGAATGCCTTATAACTTATCTAGCAGAAATGCTAGTTGTGGTATTTGGAAATATTCGTAATTAAAAATTAAAATTACAAAAGTATCATAAATTAAGTCATTTTACATTCATAGTGTTTATATGTCTCATTTGTTAGGTGATGTAGCTTTGGGTGAGAATGTCAAGGATATTACATGATATAGCTGTATGTATATATAAAAACTAGCACATCTATACTAGGTACTTTTGAATTTGGAATGTGCCTGGATAAAACCGCAGGTTTTTGTTGCCTTTGTATTGCTAGACTGGTAACCAAGTCATAGCTGTTTGTTTAACATTTTATGCATAATATTTTGTTACCATGGTCTTCAAGCTAAAGATCGCAAACTCATTAAAGTGTTTATGACAAAATTTCTCGATTTGTTTTGAAACATACAGGAGAAATGGCTCTGCTTGTAGAGGGGTTGGGAGTTGGTGGTGAAACTTCCATTGAGGAGTACATCATTGGTCCTGCTAATGATGGTGCCGATGATGATCAGGGAGCAGCTGCTGATAAGGAACGTATCACCTTGTATGGGCCTGAAGAAGGTCTTTCATGGGTTGCTCGGCCTACAAAGGGACAGAGTTCCCTTGCTCTTGTATCTCGCCGTGGTAGTATGGTAAATCAACCTAGTGTACCACTGATGGATCCTCTGGTTACTCTGTTTGGCAGTGTTCATGAAAAATTACCTGAGTCAGGAAGTATGCGTAGTACACTATTCCCAAATTTTGGTAGCATGTTTAGTGTGGCAGAGAATCATCATAAAACTGAGCAGTGGGATGAGGAAAGTCTTCAACGTGAGGGTGAAGAATATGCATCAGATGCTGGAGGTGATTCGGATGATAATTTAAATAGTCCATTACTTTCGCGCCAAGCAACAAGCATGGAAGGAAAGGATATCGCCCCAGGGCAAGTTAGTGTTTTGAGCATGAGGAGAAATAGCAGTCTTCTGCAGAATGGTGGAGAGTCAGTTAGTAGTATGGGTATTGGCGGGGGATGGCAATTGGCATGGAAATGGTCTGAGAGCGAAGGTGCAGATGGGAAAAAGGAAGGAGGATTCAAAAGAATATATTTACACCAAGAAGGTGTTCCTGGGTCAAGGAAGGGCTCTCTTGTTTCTCTTCCACGAGTTGATATACCTGAAGGAGAGTTTGTTCAGGCTGCCGCATTGGTTAGCCAACCTGCTCTTTTCTCAAAGGATCTTATGGGTCAGCACCCTGTGGGGCCAGCCATGGTCCATCCTTCAGAAGCAGCTGCCAAAGGACCAAACTGGGCAGATCTTTTTGAACCAGGTGTCAGACGGGCATTACTTGTTGGAATTGGGATCCAAATACTTCAGCAGGTTAGTTCTACTTGATGCAAAGAATGATGATGATAGTTTGTATATATAGGTTTTCGTTTATGGCATAAACAAACTCTCTCTATATAAACACTTAGGTTGCTGACACAACTTGCTCCTTATTTCACCATTTTGAAAAGTTGCTGGCTAATTTTTCTCTCAGGAACTGAGTATAATATCGAAGGGTTTCTTATATGAAATGTGGTCGTGAAAGTGTCAATATTGAGACCTATTGCATTTGAGATTCTATCATGTGTATCACGATGACATATAAAAGTTACTAAATGTGCTGTGTTATTCTAATTTGATACTTTGCACTTGCAGTTTGCTGGCATAAATGGTGTTTTATACTACACACCACAGATTCTTGAGCAAGCAGGTGTTGCAGTTCTTTTATCGAATCTTGGTCTTAACTCAACTTCAGCATCTATCCTTATTAGTGCTCTTACGACTCTGTTGATGCTTCCTAGTATTGGTGTCGCCATGAGGCTCATGGATATCGCTGGGAGAAGGTACTCAATCTTCAGAAAATGCCCACAATGACATCATTGTTTAACCATAAAATCTTGAAACTTGCAGGTTTCTGTTGCTTTCCACAATTCCTGTCTTGATAGCCTCACTTATTGTCCTGGTTCTTTCTAACCTCGTGGACATGGGCACCGTGGTTCATGCTGTGCTTTCCACTGTCAGTGTTGTTGTCTACTTCTGCTGCTTTGTCATGGGATTTGGTCCAATCCCTAACATTCTCTGCGCAGAGATCTTTCCAACGCGTGTCCGTGGTTTGTGCATAGCTATCTGTGCTCTCACATTCTGGTTCGGAGACATCATTGTCACGTATACTCTTCCTGTTATGCTGGGGAGCATTGGCCTTGCTGGTGTCTTTGGAATCTATGCGATCGTATGCACATTAGCTTTCATATTTGTGTTCTTGAAAGTCCCTGAGACAAAGGGCATGCCACTCGAGGTCATCTCTGAGTTCTTCGCTGTTGGGGCAAAACAAGAAGCAACTGATTGATTTGTTTCAGAACGGTTTCGTATCTTGGTAATTTGTGAGTCAAGGTCTGATGTGAGGTTTGATCTGCTTAGGAAGAAGCCTCGACCTTAAAAAAGCTACTTTGAGGTTGCTAAAAGGTGGCGATGCTCTCTATTTGGCACTCCTCCATTGGTTTGTAAGCATCAATCTCTGAACATCTTTTTTTTTGTATGGTATTGTTGGATTCACTATAAATATTTTCTTGAATCTGAACAGAAAAATAAAGAGTTTTTGTTTTTTTGTGTTTTTGGTGGAGATAAAAGCCCTTATCCCTCAGCCACTGGCACTTGAGCTGCAGCTGTAAATGCATCAATTTGGTTTGTCGGTCTGCTGAGTATGGTTTAATAATAACAGAAGTATTGTGTAACTCACGACGAAACCTAAGCGAAGAAGCAAACAGTCATGCATTCAATCCATATCGTAGGAATTTACCTACAATTGCTATCTTTTGCAGTCATGATTTCTGTTTGTTTTGCATCCTTGTGTTTTGGAAATAGCATGCAAAATTATTTTTTTTTCCTATCAGAAATCTAGATGCAATTCACAATTAAAAGGTTGTATCTGCTCGCTTATCGTGTTTGCAGCTCAATTATTGTCATTTGTTTTGTATGTATCGGTGGTTACATACACAGACGGTAGTATCAGTTTCATACAGAGCGGAAAGAGCAATGCAAATGCATTGTGTGGTGCATGCATTGGTCATAGCATGGGATGGAAAATCTCCACCTTTTTTTATTTTTTTTTCGCTCGCAATGGCATGGTAGGAGTGTTTACGGTTTGATTCGAACAGCGAATCGAATCAGATGGTTTAAAAATTGAATCCGAATTGCTTCTTCCATTTCATCGGAGATATATAAATCAGATTTCATATAAGTTCAAGTTTTTTTATTATTATAAAATTAAAGAATAAAATATATAACACAATGTAATTACACCCGTGATGCTTTTCTCTTGTCCATGTGCAAATTAGGAATGCACAGTAGTTAATGTAAGTTTTTTTGCATGTTCTCCACTTGATATCGTTGACGATCAATCAGATTTTGATCGTGATCCGATCCGAATTCTATCGTGATTTGGTCGGAATATGATCGGATTACGATTGAATTTCAGTTGGATCACGATCGAAATTCACCGCAATTGCAGACACCATTGACTGTAATGTTGCAGTCGTAATCGGGCCGAATTTCGATCGTGATTGGGCTAAAATTTGATCGTGATTGGGTCGGAATCCAGTCCGATTGCAATCGCCAATAGACTGATCATGGTCGCCAACAACCCGATTGCGCATGACTGAGTCATGCGCATCACTGTCGATCATTGTCGCAATCGTGACGAGGGGTGCAGACAACTAACGGGTTCAAGGATTGAACTATAGTGCAAATCCGACCGAGACTTCGCATAGGGACGATGAGACTGTGCATTCCTATTTATTGTTCATTATGCATGATTGACAGTGGATCTGTTGGAAAATTGATTAATTTTCTCAATTATATAAATGAGAAATTAATATGGCTCAATCTAGATCATTGGATTAAGATGAATAAATCCAGTTCATTCAAATGAAGGGGTATAAGTACCTTTTTGGACGATTTAATCTTGGTCATTAAATTCAAAATGAAAGGCTTAGATGCATCCAAATGAAGAGACACTGTGTCTCTTAGGAAGGGATGCAATCTAGATCATCTATTTAAATTAAATGGATGAGATTTGATTGAACCAAGAGGTTCCACTACCTCTTCACCTAGTATAAATACGATCCCTTAGATGATGGAATTTACTCACTCAAAAACTCAACTCAATCCAGTCATTCATATCTCCCATCTTCTGCATCCAGAGTCCAAAAATGCCTACTAGAAGGTTTGCCGGTCTCGGAATTTGAAGTGCTACTATTCCGAGACATCGTCGTTGTATCTTGGAAACGAATTGCTGCTATCCGTAAGCACCTGAGCGGAGCAATATCGTTTTACGGAGATAGTGTTGAATACTAGCCTCGACGATATTATATCAACTTGCATCCTTCCCAGCGGCAATCATGACCGATACATCAAACAATCGTAAAACGATATCGGTGCAATTTGATATGGTCGTGACCAATGACGTTCAGACTATTATTTCACCCAGAGTCCCGACCTCCGTTCCACTCGGAGAGAAGCCGGAGAAATTCAACGGAGTCGATTTCAAAAGGTGGCAACAGAAGATGATATTTTATCTGACGACGCTTAACCTCGTAAGGTTTTTGCATGAAGACCCGCCAGCCGCTATGGAAGGAGATTCCAATAGTAAGGTTGCTTACGATGCGTGGTTGCACGGAGATTTCCTGTGCCGTAATTATTGTAGGGGATCGTTGGAACGCTAGAGGGGGGGGGGTGAACGTCGAGCTAGTGCGTGATGGAATTCTTTCGGGTGTTCGTCTACAAACTTTGTTAGCGCAGCGGAATATAGATAATAATAACAATAACGAAATAAGACAAACACGAACACAAGAATATAACGTGGTTCGGAACCGAACGGTTCATACTCCATGGATCGAGCTCTAAAGAGCTCTAGCGATGCTAATGCAATCACTAATCACAACTACTCCTTCTCGACACAAGTCGGAGGCAGAGAAACCCCTTACAAACTATTCTTACAACAATAAGAAATAGATACAAGCAATTACAACAATGAAATACAATGCAAGTAAAAAAAATTACTTTACAATTGCTCTTTGAATGCTTGATCGCTTGGTAGCTTGGATTGCACTTGAAGACCCTGATTTGCAGTAGCAAATCACTCCAAAAGCCCTCAAGAAACCATTGCTTTTCCCTCCTTCACGAGCTCCATTTAAAGCTTCAACCTGTGCTGGAAAACGTCGATCAGTCGACTGCTCGAGACCATCAGTCGACTGATGCCACTGTTGTCGTGAGACAACGACTAGATCCATGCTGGAAAGATCCAATGGATCCATCATCAGTCGACTGATTATGACCATCAGTCGACTGATCAAGCCATCACTCGACTACTGACTGCAGCGGTCGAGTGAGACTCCATTCTGTTCTCCAAAACCCGAGCACCGGGCCGATCGGTGATCACACGATCGATCGCTTGCTCGATGATCGATTAGCTCGGCCGATCGATTCGCCCGTCCTGGCGATCGCTGGCAGCGCCAGCAATCAAACCCTAGTTGACTCTCACTAGTCGACTGTCATATGACACCAGTCGACTGGCACACCTCAAACATGAGGTTTTAGCCCAAGTATGATTCCCCCATACTTGCTAGACTACCTTTAGCCTAGACCTAAGCCTTCTAGCCACCTCCATCAGCCTCACGCCTCTCGGATCCCTCCAAGTCATCCATGACTTGTTCATCCATCGCGCTAGCCTTCAGGTGCTTCCATCGGCTATGTCATGCTAACGGTGTTTACATTGCCGAGGCACATTGTACTTACGCCGCCAAGACTCCGCTTGGACTTTACGCCGCCAACCATTGGACTTATGCTGTCAAGACTCCCGCTTGGACTTTACGCCACCAATATCAAACCCCTTGGACTTCTCAAATGCCAAGACTCAAGCTTAGACTTTCCTTGCCAACACATGTTAGACTTTCCATGCCAAGACCCATGCTTGGACTTTTCCTTGCCAAGACCCATGCTTGGACTTTACATGCCAAGTACTCAAGACTTTGACTTTTCCAAATGCCAAGTGTCCCACTTGGACTTTCCTAAATGCCAAGTGTTCCACTTGAACTTTCCATACCAAGTACTCAAGACTTGGACTTTCCCATGACAATCACATTGTCATATATTTTTGTCGAACATCAAAACATCTCTTAAGTCAAGCTCGAGTCCTGGTCAATCGTGACCTAGGCCGATTGTACCAACAATCTCCCCATTTTTGATGTTTGACAAAAATCAAATAAACCATTGAGTTAGACCATCTAACTTAAACCAATCATCCCCATCAATTTTCTCAATTGATGTCATTCTCCAAATAAGTTCTCCCCAAAACATTCTCTCCCTTTTTGACTAATATCAAAAAAGTTCTCTCCAAGGAGGTCAATGTCTCATGTCCCAATGAGATTTTACAATCTCCCCCTTGGTCCAAACATACCTAGAATGCCTACCATCTTCCTAGTGATAAGTCTCATATCATTCAAGAGAGGCAATCCTATATACTCTCCCAATTTTCAAATTGGGTATCTCAAAATCCCATTTTCCCTCCTCATGAGGAAAAAATACCATCCATCATCCCATGATGGATACCTCCCCCTAAAGGCTAGCTCTCCCTTGACCATTGCACCAACAATGTCCTTGGGAAGTTCTTAAACCAATAGGAACTCTAAACCATCAAAAATAAGGTTAGAAATTCAACATTGAACTTTCCAACACCTTAAATTTGATACAAACCCTAAACAACTCTCCTAATCCATATCCAATGGATTTTCACCCTTTATAATGCTTCCCAAAGCATATCCTAGGGTTAGGAGTGGTTAGGGACCTTAACCGTAGCTGAACACGGGCTAAACAATTTTGTTTTCCCGAAATCAGCATTGACAGTCGACTCTCTCAGATACTCCGATCACATTCTCATCACCAAGCCACCCAGGCGATCGATAATTGAAATATCAGAATTTTAGTTATCAGAAATGAAATTAAAAAATTTATAAATAATTATACGTATATAAAAAAATTACGAAAATTCATACATATAATACTTATGACTAATACAATGGGTGAAAAATATTTGAAAATTATTTTACCCATAAAATATCGAAATTGATACAAAATTCAAAAGTGAATAAAAACTTCAAAGTTTTAGCTCACTTTGTATCAATCTCATCAATGGTGATTGCTATCAAAAGATAGACTTCACCAAGGTTTTTCAAAAGGATTTTAAAATGTTTTCAAAACCTTATTTTGGATCATATTTCTTGGGCTTAATGTACATGACTTGTACATAAGCTTTTCCAATGATCCACCCAATGAAATTAGATGAGTTTTAGTTCATCTCGATGCAAAACTATACACCTTGAACTTAACTTTTATTCTAGCATCTCACATAAATCTAAGGTGTATAAATACACATACATGTCAATGTAATGTGAGATGTGGGTTTTGTTCTCCCTAATCTAGAGTTTCATGCATTTTTCTAAGGCAACTCTATTTGATTCCCTTATAAATGAGACTCCAAGTCATGTCATTGTCCTTAAATCAATTTTAATCAATTTAAATGCATGAAATGATCATGGCATAATGATAGCAATAATTAAGCATGACCAATGATCATGATGTCATGACATATGATTAAATCTAAAAACACATGACATTTAATCTTTAATCCTAAACATGATCATTACATATAAATGATAAAAATAAACATGATGTCATGACATGTTATATGACAAATAAAGCATGATATATAAAAAGTATAGGTATCATAATACCTAAATTTTAATATTAATTGTCATTTGATATAATTAAATATATTTTGCCATATTATCACTAAACTCCCAAGTGTGCTAAAAACCCAAAATGACACTATATCCTCTAATCCTAAATTGTGCCAATTTAATTGATTTTTCATAATTCCAAAACTATATTGGCACATCCTAAAATCCTTTAGGATTCAAGATCAAAACACATTCCCAAGGTAACCATAACCTTGAAAATGACCTAAAGTGTCACCTTTACCATGGTTGAGTTAACTACCCATCCAATCAAGGTTGACACACCCTAAACCCATCTAGCGTAAATCGATCATGCTCTTGGAACCCAAAACATATTTGAGCTCCTAAGGTTTACTAGGTATTCCTTAGGGATAACCTCCCTAGATACCTTCCTAATGACCCTTCTAGGCTTGTTAGCCTTGGTCATTTAGGTCTTGCCTAGGTTAACTCTAGGGGTGACTCCCCTTGCAACCTTCTTGGTGGCTTGCTTAGGTTTCCTTGAAACCCTAGCCACTAGGCACACACCTTGGTCAACTCTAGGGATGACTTCCCTATTGACCTTGGTTTTCCTAGACTTAATTTGTGTTCCATAATCTAATGGAATACTATGATAAGCCACCTTAGGCTTAGGTTTGTGACTCAAACATTGTTTGCCCTTGGTTGACTTTTGTCTCATAGCTCCTAGGTGTTGACTTTGACTTTTGGACCTAGACTTTTGATCATTTGACCCTTTAAATTGATTTTGCATGTTTGCAAGGGTCTTTTCAAGTTTTTCAAGAATTGACCTCAAGGCTTGGTTTTCCGATTCTAATTGTCCAATTTTAGAATTTTGATTTGGTCTTTGGGCATGGGACTTCCTAGGCATATGCCTAGTCCATTTGGGATTAAGACCTAGGTGCTTTTGCACCTTTCTAATTGTCTCCCTAGGTAGAATTTGTCTAGAGTTATTTGACCTAGGTTTATCCTTAGATAAATTATTTTTAGGGACATTAGCCATAAATTTCTCCTTATTATCTAAGTGGACATTTTTAGCTCCTAAACAAAAAAATTTATTATTCCTAACATGCTCTTTATGATAAATAGCAAGATTGCTAACATTATTTCTAGCATGCTTTTTGACTTTAAAATTTGAAGGTGCATTAATGAAATATACCTTAGGGTTAGCCTTAGCTCCCCCTACATGAGTTGCTCCTTCTTGCCCCTTCTTCTTCCCCATAGGACATTGACTCCTATAATGTCCTTCTTGGTGACACTTGAAGCACACCACGTGCTTTTTCCTTTTAATTGTCGGGGCTCCTGCTTCCTTTGACTTCTTTTGACTTTTAGGTGCCGATGGAGCTTTTCTTACTTTCTTTGGGCATTTGCTCTTGTAATGCCCACTTTCCCTACACTCAAAGAAAATTATATGATTTTTATTTACAATTTACATGCTTGAGTTACCTAAGGTGGTGGTAGGTGCCGGAGTTGGTTCCTCATCCCTCCCGGAGGTTGAGGCTTCTTCTTGATTTTGCTCTGGCTCCGGTGTGGATGGTCTCTCCTCTCCCTCAATCCTTGAAGTGGAGGCTTCTTCCACTTCTTCCACAATCCGAAAATTGATTCCATATCAACTTCCGAATCCTCAAACTCTTTAGATGACGATGTACTTGCTTGAGCTTGAGAGGGTGAGCACTCTTCTTCTTCTTCTTCTTGTATTGATGATGAATTTTCATGAAGCTTGGCCAAATCACTCCATAGCTCCTTGGCATCCATGCACTCACCTAGGCTACACAAGAAGTCATTAGGAATTAAATCAAAAATGAAATTGATCACCTTCTTGTTTTTCTCAAATCTTTGGAGTTGATCTTCACTCCATTTCTTCTTCTTGAGGAAGCCACCCTTTGGTTCTTTTGGATATTTGAATCCTTCCATCAAAACGGACCACTCCTCAAGGTCTCTCATCATCAAAAAGTTTTCAATTCTCGCCTTCCAAGAATTGAAGCCTTCTCGTCTATAGAAGGCATAGCGAATTGGGGTGTTGATATCTCATCCCAATTGTTCTTCCAACTCCATCTTCACCCTCTAGTGTGCTCCCTCAGTTGTTAAACTTTGAAGAGTGGCCTCGCTCTGATACCACTTGTAGGGGATCGTTGGAACGCTAGAGGGGGGGGGGTGAATAGCGTCGAGCTAGTGCGTGATAGAATTCTTTCGTGTGTTCGTCTACAAACTTCGTTAGCTCAGCGGAATATAGATAATAATAACAATAACAAAATAAGACAAACACGAACACAAGAATATAACATGGTTCGGAACCGAATGGTTCCTACTCCACGGATCGAGCTCTAACGACGCCAATGCAATCACTAATCACAACTACTCCTTCTCGACACAAGTTGGAGGTGGAGAAACCCATTACAAACTATTCTTACAATAATAAGAAATTGATACAAGCAATTACAACAATGAAATATAATGCAAGTAAAGAAAACTACTTTACAATTGCTCTTTGAATGCTTGATCGCTTGGATTGCACTTGGAGATCCTGATTTGCAGTAGCAAATCGCCCCAAAAGCCTTCAAGAAACCATTGCTTTTTCCTCCTTCACGAGCTCCATTTAAAGCTTCAACCTGTGCTGGAAAATATCGATCAGTCGACTGCTCGGGACCATCAATCGACTGATGCCACTGTTATCGTGAGATAACGGCTAGATCCACGTTGGAAAGATCCAACGGATCCATCATCAGTTGACTAATTATGACCATCAGTCGACTAATCAAGTCATCACTCGACTGCTGACCGCAGCGGTCGAGTGAGACTCCATTCTGTGCTCCAAAACCCGAGCACCGGGTGACTGATCACACGATCAGTCGACTGCTCGATCAGTCGACTGCCTTCCTCTGGCAGTCGACTGTTAGGCCAGTTCCCGCAGTCAAAGCCTAGTTGACTCTCACCAGTCGACTGCCATATGACACCAGTCGACTGACACACCTCAAACATGAAGTTTTAGCCCAAGTATGGTTCTCCCATACTTGCTAGACTACCTTTAGCCTAGACCTAAGCCTTCTAGCCACCTCCATCAGCCTCACGCCTCTCGGATCCCTCCAAGTCATCCATGACTTGTTCATCCATCGTGCTAGCCTTCAGGTGCTTCCATCGGCTATGTCATGCTAACGGTGTCTACACTGCCAAGACACATTGGACTTATGCTGCCAAGACTCCACTTGGACTTTACGCCGCCAACCATTGGACTTATACTACCAAGACTCCCGCTTGGACTTTAGCCATCAATATCAAACCCCTTGGACTTCTCAAATGTCAAGACTCAAGCTTGGACTTTCCTTGCCAACACATGTTGGACTTTCCATGCCAAGACCCATGCTTGGACTTTTCCTTGCCAAGACCCATGCTTGGACTTTACATGCCAAGTACTCAAGACTTGGACTTTCCCAAATGCCAAGTGTCCCACTTGGACTTTCCATGCCAAGTACTCAAGACTTAGACTTTCCCATGACAAACACATTATCATATGTTTTTGTGGAACATCAAAATATCTCTCGAGTCAAGCTCGAGTCCTAGTCAATCGTGACCTGAGCCGATTGCACCAACAATTATGTTCTCAATGCATTGGACAACATGTTGTATAACGTGTATAGTTTGATAAAGACGACAAAATCTCTATGGGAATCGCTAGAGAAGAAATACAAAACCAAAAATGCCGATTTGAAGAAATTCATCGTCGGTCGATTTCTGGATTTCAAAATGGTGGATTTCAAAAGTGTGACATCTCAAGTCTAAGATATGCAACTGATATTGCATGATCTAGATGCCAAAGGCATGAAGCTGAACGAGTTGTTCAAAGTAGCCACGGTAATTGAGAAACTCCCCCTGTCGTGGAAGGATTTCAAAAATTACCTGAAGCATAAGCAAAAGGAGATGGGGATTGAAGACCTGATCCTAAGGCTACGAATAGAGGAGGATAATCGAAGGTTCTCCGACTCTAAAGAAACGAAGCGGGCTATCGATGAGATGTCTAACCTGGCTGAGCTGAACACCAAGAAGCCGAAGCAATTCAAAAAGAAGGCTCAAGGCAAGAAATTCAAGGGACACATGTCCAAAGATTGTAGACGCCCAAAGAAACCAACCAAGGGTCAGAAGGAAGTTGTTAACCAGTTTGCAACTTCTGACGATATGGAGCTAGATCTCTCTACGGTCGTGTTTGAAGCCAACATAGTGGTGGACAACCCGAAGCAATGGTGGATCGATACTAGAGCAACACATCATATCTGTTCTGATAAGGCGATGTTCTCCAAGTATACTCCGATAAGTGGAAGAAAGCTCTATATGGGCAATTCCACGACATCGCCGATTGTCGGACTTGAAAAAGTTGTTCTGAATATGACATCTGGGAAGGAGCTTACACTTATTGATGTGCTCCATGTTTCCGACATCAGGAAGAACCTAGTTTCTGGATCGACACTTGTTAAAGTCGGTTTCAGACTAGTGTTCCAATCAAATAATTTTGTACTTACGAAGAATGGTGTATTCGTAGGTAAAGGGTACTTAGAACATAGTTTGTTCAAGATGGTTGTAATGACTGTACATCGTGAATTTAATGATAATAAAATAAAAGCTTCCAACTATATTGTTGACTGTTTTAATTTATGACATGATCGACTTGGACATGTTAATAATAATACTCTGAAATGTCTCGTTAAATTAAATTTATCACCAAACGTCGATGTTGACAAAACACATAAATGTGAAGTGTGCGTGGATGCAAAAATGACGAGACTACCTTTTCATTCGGTGGAAAGATCAACGACTCCTCTAGAGTTAATACATAGTGATCTATGTGACTTAAAATTCGTGCAAACTAGAAGAGGTAAAAAGTATTTTATTACTTTTATCGATGATTGCACGAGGTTTTGTTATGTCTTTCTTTTAAGAAGTAAAGACGAAGCTTTAGAGGCTTTTAGAACCTATAAAATAGAAGTTAAGAATCAACTTGATAAACAAATTAAAATAATTCGTAGCGATAGAGGTGGAGAATATGGTGCATCATTTGATGAATTTTGTTCAGAATCTGGCATTATCCATCAGAAAACGATGCCTTACTCACCTCAATCAAATGGTGTTGCCGAACGTAAAAATCGAACACTCAAGGAAATGATGAATGCCTTGTTGATAAATTCAGACTTACCCCAGAACTTGTGGAGGGAAGCCATATTATCGGCAAATCACATTCTCAATAAAATCCCTCACAAGAAAAATGATAAAACACCATATGAACTATGGAAAGGCCACAAGCCATCGTACAAATACTTGAAAGTATGGGGGTGCTTGGCAAAGGTCGAAGTACCTAAGCCAAAGAAAATAAAGATTGGACCTAAAACGTTCGATACAATATTTGTCGGATATGCCCAAAACAGTAGTGCATATCGTTTCATAGTTCACAAGTCAGACATTCCTGATATTCATGTGGGAACAACCATAGAATCTCGGAATGCGATATTCTTTGAAAATGTATTCCCAAATAAGAAGGGAAACATTCAAAGTGATAACAACGGAAGTTCTAATGGAAATGACATTTCTGAATTTAATTGTCATAAAAGGACTATTGACTATCAAAGCGAAGAGCCACGTCGGAGTAAACGAGCTAGAGTTGATAAATCATTCGGGCCAGATTTCATGACTTTTATGTCAGAAACTGACCCAAGAACATTAAGCGAAGCTCTCTCTAGTCCCGATGCCCCATTGTGGAAAGAAGCAGTCAATAGTGAAATCGAGTCCATCATGAATAACCATACTTGAGAATTAGTGAACCTTCCTTCTAGTTCTAAACTATTAGACTATAAGTGGATACTAAAATGAAAGTATAATACTGATGGATCGATTGACAAGTATAAGGCTAGACTTGTAGCCAAAGGGTACAAGCAAAAAGAAGGCATTGATTATTTTGATACCTACTCACCAGTGACAAGGATTACATCCATACGAGTGCTGATAGCCATCGCAACATTGCATAACCTTGAAATACATCAAATGAATGTTAAGACTGTATTCTTAAATGGTGAGTTGGAAAAAAAATCTATATGGAATAACCCGAGGGGTTCGTAGTTCCAAGAAAAGAGGAAAAGGTGTGTCGATTTGTTAAGTCGTTGTACGGACTCAAACAAGTGTCTAAACAATGGCACGAGAAATTTGAAAAAATAATGCTGTCAAATGAGTTCAAAATAAATGAATGTGACAAATGCATTTATGTCAAAAACACACCTAAAGGCTATGTAATCATCTGTTTATACGTAGACGATATGCTTATAATGGGCAGTAACCATGAGATAATCATGAGTACAAAGAAAATATT
The DNA here is from genome assembly GCA_025175895.1 of Wurfbainia villosa. Classification (NCBI taxonomy): domain Eukaryota; kingdom Viridiplantae; phylum Streptophyta; class Magnoliopsida; order Zingiberales; family Zingiberaceae; genus Wurfbainia; species Wurfbainia villosa. The sequence continues at coordinate 41,251,422 of CM045998.1, read as the reverse complement.
GACCAAAAATTTTGATATGAAAGATATGAGTCGAGCAGATGTTATATTGGGAATTAAAATTCTCAGGACATCTGAAGGGATAGTTTTGATACAATCCCACTATGTAGAATCGATGTTGAAGAAGTTCAATGCATACGATCTCTCTACAGTAAAAACACCTATGAATCTAAGTCAACACTTAGCGAAAAACCAAGGTGAGCCCATATCACAATTAGAATATTCTCAGATAATAGGCAGCTTGATGTATCTCACAAACTGCACACGTTTGAATATTGCCTGTGTGGTCAACAAGTTGAGTCGTTTTACAAGTAATCCAAACGACACCCATTGGAAAGCACTGATGCGAGTTATTAGATATTTGAAATATACTATGAACTATGGATTACATTTCGGAAAATATCACGCTGTCTTAGAGGGATATTGTGATGCTAATTGGATATCAGATACAAAATATTTCAAATCCACTAGTGGATATATATTCACGATTGATGGAGGAGCGGTATCTTGGAAATCCACTAAGCAGACGTGCATTTCTCGGTCAACTATGGAATATGAGTTTATAGCACTAAACAAAGTGGCTGAAGAAGCTGAATGGCTGTGAAATTTCTTGGAAGATATTCCGGGCTGGACAAAACTTATGCCCGTCATACTTATACATTGTGATAGTCAATTGGCGATTGGAAGGACACAGAGTAGCATGTATAATGGTAAGTCACGACATATACGTCGTAGACATAACACCATTAGGTAGTTGATCTCGAATGTTGTGATTGCAATCGACTATGTCAAGTCTAAAGATAATTTAGCATATCCTCTTACGAAGGGGCTAAATTGAGATCAAGTATACTGCTCATCAAGAGGAATGAGATTAAAAATCTACAACTAAAATGACTGTAGTGGTAACCCAACCTTGTTGGCTAGAGATCCCAAGATCTTGGTTCAATGGGACAACGAAGTTACAGAAGTTGTGTTACAACACACAAGATATAGTATCTCTATCCCAATTCTAGGATGAATATGTGCTGTCCTACCACATGTAGTAAGGTTAAGCTTATGCTTTTAATGATTTCTATACCTTTATAAGGTGGAGTATGGTAGGATACTCTTGATAGAAGTGTCACCTATATGAGTGTGAAGACAGGTTGCTTCAATGAAACACTCATGAATCCAAGATGGTGTCCATGGCCGAAATGGAACCAGCCATGAGAACCAAAAGTAGGTGAGATAAGTCTCTGTGTGGGTGTTATTGTCTCAGTATATAAAAACAGCTGAGCAGTTCAAGATATCACGTTCACTGCGCAACTTAGTATGCTCGATAGCATTCCACTATGGAAGGTTCAAAGCCACAAGCTACCTTTCCCGATGCATTGACTTATCGATTGGACTCTTGTAAAGTATCAGCATATATACATGCATTAATTTCCATTCATGTGGGAGATTATTGGAAAATTGATTAATTTTCTCAATTATATAAATGAGAAATTAATATGGCTTAATCTAGATCGTTGGATTAAGATGGATAAATCCGGTTCATTCAAATGAAGGGGTATAAGTACCTTTTTAGATGATTTAATCTTAGTCATTAAATTTAAAATGAAAGGCTTAGATGCATCCAAATGAAGAGACATTGTGTCTCTTGGGAAGGGATGCAATCTAGATCATCCATTTAAATTGAATGGATGAGATTTGATTGAACCAAGAGGTTCCTCTACCTCTTCACCTAGTATAAATATGATCTCTTAGATGATGGAATTCACTCACTCAAAAACTCAACTCAATCCAGTCATTCATACCTCCCATCTTCTGCATCCAGAGTCCAAAAAGCCTACGAGAAGGTTCGTCGGTCTCGGAATTTGAAGTGCTACTATTCCGAGACATCGTCGTTGTATCTTAGAAATGAATTGCTGCTATCCATAAGCACCTGAGCGAAGCAATATCATTTTATGGAGATAGTATTGAACACTAGCCTCGACGATATTATATCAGCTTGCATCCTCCCCGGCGGCAATCATGACCGACACATCAAACAGGATCAGCAATGTGTGTGTGTGTGTGTGTGTGTGTGTGTGTGTGTGTGTGTGTGTGTGTGTGTGTGTGTGTGTGTGTGTGTGTGTGTGTATTGTGCGATGGGGATACGTGTGCTAGTGCACAACACATATTCTTCGTCTGATCACGCGCGATGGGAAGGCATAGTAATTCTCCACCCATGCCCGAGCACTACACGCCCGAGCTTCCTACCGCTGCGACTAATGTGTGCAAAACATATAGGATTTTAGGAGTAGTTTTAACACACATCTCATTACATTATATACTTGTTTCATGCATATTTTCCCTTATTTTGCATTCATTTCCTATTTTCTAGTTCGGAGATCTTCTCTTGTTGTTTTTGTGTAGGAAGGCATTTTGGGAGATAAAATAACACATAATTGAAGCCAAAGGAAGGCAAGCATGCTCCAGACCAAAAGATGGCGTTCACATGATGGTTTAGAGGAAGACACGCCCCGCCGTGTGAATCTCACACGGTCGTGCCTAATCCCAAAGCTAGATTCAGGGAAGGATTTCCAGCGAGCCACACGCCCGCCCGTGTGGCATTAGCCCGATTTGATGCAAACTAGGGTTTCGTGGGGATTTAAGGAAAGTCGACTTCTCTTCTATAAATAGGAAGACACACTCAAACCCTAGGGGGAGGCCCGACGGCTATGACGACAAGAAGGTGCCCTAAGAAGCACCGGAGGCTTGCAACGGGGAGAGAGGAAGCGACTCAAAGATCGAAATTTATGTTCCAACACCTAGGAGAATGGCCAAGAGTAATGCATTTTATTCTTAAACATCTTTGCATTGTAATGATTCTCTTTACGATGTCTTGTGTTTGTTCTCCTCTATCTGTGGAGTAGATACTTCGATTCTAGGATTAGGGAGTATCTTGTGCATGTGGACATGCTAGTTCAAATAGTTATTTATTCTTTTTGAATCTATTTGCAATTTATGTTGTTTAGATTGATGAGAATTATGTCTTGATTCTATTTCTACTGCATATAACCGATACAAGGGTGGAAAACCTTTGTATCAAAAACCTAGGATAACCAAGGAGGAAGCTTGCAGTCATCTTCCCTCCCATAACCATAGAAAGTAGAATATGATAGAAAAGGATATGAAGTATGATCTGTCTCGTCATAATGATTACTAGGACATCCTCGTACCTCAATAACCTATCTTAGCAGAAGGCCCAAAGTAGGAGACATTAACTCTAGTAGGGTTAAGGAACCTTAGTGACAGAGGGCTCCTAACGGTATCAACCTCTTGAGCTCTGACGATCTGAAAGGAAAGCTTAGCTAGGACTAGGTAGTTCTCGATAGAAGCAAAAGTTCATTGAGAAAATACATGATGATCCTCTCGTAAGATCATAACTAGAGATCCTAAAATCATTAAATTGATAGCATGTTCAACAACGCATAAGTGAAACCAAAACCCTAGAATCCCTTAAGGAAACTTTGAACCTACCTTCTTTCTTCGAGTGACACCGTAATTGAGCTAGGACTACTGTCGACCTCACAAACCTTACTCTCAGGAGATTTACTCCGAACAACAACATCTACTGGACAAACGATATTCAAATATTAGTCTCTATGGGATTGATACTTAAATTATAACTTGACGACAACCGTGCACTTGCGGGCATTGAGCGTGAGCGTGTGCATCGAATCCTTGGTGATCCTCGTCGGAGATTTGAACTCGTGCTCGCGTGGATCAAGATTTTGGCGTCGTTGTCGAGCACTGTAGATTTGATGTCGATGTTGGTTCAATCAGCCCAGGTCATGATTAACCAGACTCGAGTTTGACTCGAGCAGTATTTTGATGTTTGACATTGATGTCTGACATGTGTTGGGAAGATTGCTAGTGCAATCGACCCAGGTCATATTTGACGTTTGACGATGGTTTGACCATTGTAATGGGAGAAGTCTAAGTCTTGTGTACTTGGCAAGGAAAAGTTCAAGATTGAGTATTGGCATGGAAAGTCCAACATGGGTTGGCAAGGAAAAGTCCAAGCATGGGTCTTGGCATGGAAAGTCCAACATGGGTTGGCAAGGGAAAGTCCAAGCTTGAGTCTTGGCAATTGAGAAGTCCAAGGGGAATATTGGCAGTGTAAAGTCCAAGCAGGAGTCTTGGCGGCATAAGTCCAATGGTTGGCAGCGTAAAGTCCAAGTGGGAGTCTTGGTAGCGTAAGCCCAATGTGCCTTGGCGGTGTAGACCACATTAGCATGACAATAGCTGATGGAAGCACCTGAAAGCTAGCGTATGGATGAACAAGTCATGGATGACTTGGAGGGATCCGATAGGTATGAGGCTGATGGAGGTGGCTAGAAGGCTTAGGTCTAGGCTAAGGGTGGTTTAGCAAGTATGGGGGCACCATACTTGGGTTAAAACTTCATGTTTGAGGTATATCAGTCGACTGGGACTATGGTCAGTCGACTGATGGGAGTCAACTAGGGTTTGACTGTGGGAAATGGCCTGACAGTCGACTGATAGCCTGAGCAGTCGATTGATGGACAGGTTTTTAGGCACAGAAAGCTCTCTAGTTGAGTGATCAGCCCGAGCACTCGACTGATTGAGCGATCAGTCGACTGATGGGTATGATCAATCGACTGATGGTATATTCGTTAGAACTTATCCGACATGGCTCATGTCGTTGTCTCACAACGGCTACAGGAGCAGTCGACTGATGGTCCCAATCAATCGATTGCTAGGTGAAAATCTAGCCCGAATACAAGTTATAAAAGTAGCTCGTGGAGGAGGTTTTTGCCATGGTTTCTTGAGGCGATTTGGAGGGGATTTGCTACTGCAATCCAGACCTTCAAGGATATTCTTCAAGCAACCAAAAGCAAGCGCTCAATTTCTCTTATAAAGTGTTTTTCTTTACTTGTATTATATTTCATACTTGTATTTGCTTGCATTTACTGTATTACTTAGTGTAATCATTTGTACGAGGTTTCTCCACCTCCGGATTGTTCCGAGAAGGAGTTATTGTTATAGTGGTGTGTGATTTGCATCGCTAGGGCTCTTACGAGCCCAATCCATGGAGTAGGAACCATTCAGTTCCAAACCATGCACGTTATATCGTGTTGTCTATTGTGCTTGTGTGTATTTGTTATTGCTTTATTTCCACTGCACACTAATCAATTTGTAGCAAGCACGAAATGACTTCCATCGACGATAAATCGCTATTCACCCCCCCTCTAGCGGTCACGAAGGTGTAGGAATTGCTTCGGAGGCTCATTGGCTCCCATGTCCCCGGATTAAAATTTTCACTAATGAAAGAACTAATCCGGATGGGATGAGTTTCCTTAGCACAACCTATTCGTCGTCGTGCTAACAACTTGAGTGATCGCTTGAACAAACTAGTTGTTCAAGCAACCCAACTCTTCTAGTTGGTTAGCCGCGGAAGAGACGACGGATGGATCGCCGGTTTTTGTGTTTGTCTTCGGGGTCCATGATTATACAAAATATATACATACGCACTCTTGTATAATCAACACATAAAATAACATGCTAAGATCAGAAAATAAAGTTGTAAAACTTTATACCTTACGATCTTCTACCGTATGTCCTATCCTCCTCGCGGACGACGTGTGGGCGAAGATCCTCCGCGAGTAGAATCCTTCTAGATCGCGTTCTTCCTTTCCTTGTCCGCTGCGAACAAAGAGAAGAACCAACAAAACCTTTCCTTTCTAGAACCAACCACCAAGCAAGGGAGTTTGATGCAACCGCCGTCCAAGGAACGAATGGATGAGCGCCGGCCAACCTTGAAAAGAGGTTGCCGCCGACCACCTAGAGGTTGGAGAAGCACCGACCACCAATTGTTGGAGGACCGCCGGCCACCAAGGATCAAAGGAGGAGGAAGAGGGTCGACCAAAGCTTGGAGAAAGAAGGAGTGAGCGCCGGCCACCAAGGAGAAAAGGAAGAAGATGGGCGCCGGCTTCTTGTCCAAGAGTTGTCGCCCAAAACTTTTCTTCCAAACCCTAGCCGCCCAAACTAAAACCCTAACTCCAAATTGAACCATCATTGCCGCCCAACCTAAGCCCTCTATTTATAGAATTGGGCTTAAGCCTCCTTTAATCTCCACCATCGGATCTAGGGATTTAATCTCCACCGTCGGATCTAGGGTTTTATCCCAACCGTCGGATCTAGGGTTTCATCCCAACCGTCGGATCTAGGATTTCATCCCAACCGTCGGATCTAGGGTTTCATCCCAACCATCAGATCTAGGGATTTAATCCCAACCGTCGATTCTAGGGTTTCATCCTAACCATCGGATCTAGGGATTTAATCCCAACCGTTGGTTCTAGGGTTTCATCCCAACCATCGGATCTAGGGATTTAATCCCAACCGTTGGTTCTAGAGTTTTGTTTTACATCCTTGGATCTAGACTTCATGACGATTATATTAGGCTACGATAGGGACCATAAGGAGGAGTTGGATCTTGGCCACCCGATGGATCGGAACCACACTAACTTGATCCATCAATGATGTTCCATTCCACTAGAGGATCATCATTGAACTACCTCACCAACCCCCATAAATTAATATGAGCTCCATATATTATTTGTACATTCATCTCCCCGTGTTTAAGATATCGAATGTCCGTCAATTAATTGATTTACTGACTATCAATTAATTAACATCTAATTCCTCGAGTAGTACCACTCAACCTTATCATCATGTTGACTAAGTCAACCAGCTGGGTTTACATGATGAACCTAATGAGCTCCTCAAGGGGACATCATCAACCTAGTATATAGGACACGGTTTCCTCCTATAATTAACGACACACCATGTAAATAATATTATTTCCCAACTTACCGGGCATATTGATTTAATCCATCTAAATCTCACCCTCTGGTAAATCAAAGAAATAAATACTAAGTACATGTGCCCGTTATTATATCGGGATTAAGAGCATGTACAACATAATATCCGAGGTCCGATTCAATTATGTAGTCAGTAATTAATTGAATCACCTCTATGTCGGTCCTGCTCAATACACCTAAGTGTACTAGTGTAACTCCATGTTCAAGAAAAAACAATACCAAGCTACACTACAACCATGCTAATGGTTTATCCAAAACCATCTTGGTTGTGAGCCTCTACTTATATTTTGCAAGGGACTGATAACATGATCTTCTGTGCCACACCAAGCACCATATTATCTACAATGTAAAATATTAGACAATATGCACACACATATAATAAATATATAAAGTGCAAACAATGATCATGTGATTCTTATTCCAAAATAAAATGTTCATACAAAAAGAGCTAGGCTTTCAGTATACATTCCAACAATCTCCTACTTATACTAAAAGACTATGCCATCATCACACTGCCATACATCTGATCCCCATGTCCTCCACATGCCTATCAAACGCTTTCGCTGGAAGGGCCTTAGTGAATGGATCCGCTAGGTTATCCTTTGATGCAATCTTGGCGACAGCAACTTCTCCTCGCTTTACGATCTCTCGTATAAGGTGGTACTTGCGCTCTATGTGTTTACTCGCCTTATGGGCTCGTGGTTCCTTCGAGTTTGCAATCGCACCCTTTATTATCACAATAAATTGTGATAGTTACGGGCAAACCAGAATCACATCCAAGTCCATCAGAAGTTCTGAGCCATACGACTTCCTTGGTGCCTCGGAGGTCGCCACATACTCGGCTTCCATGGGAGAGGCCGCCACGCATTTCTGCTTGACACTCCTCCATACTATGGCTCCACCTCCAAAAGTAAACACAAACCCCGAGGTAGACTTACTGTTATCCCTATCTGATTGGAAATCAGAATCTGTGTAACCCACAGGGACTAATTGATCTGCCCGGTAAACCAGCATATAATCCCTAGTCCTTCTCAGGTACTTCAATATATGCTTTACCGCAGTCCAATGTCCCTGTCCAGGATTAATCTGATATCTGCTAACCATGCCCACGGCAAAGCAGATATCCGGTCTCGTACATAGCATAACATACATGAGGTTTCCTACTGCCGAAGCATAAGGAACCGCCTTCATGTCCTCTATCTCCTTTGATGTTTTGGGACACATCTCTTTAGATAAAGGAACTCCATGCCTAAAAGGTAGAAAACCTTTCTTGGAGTTCTGCATGCTAAAACGAGCAAGGATAGTGTCAATGTATGAAGCTTGAGATAAGCACAACATCCTTTTCTTGCGATCCCTTATAACTTTGATCCCAAGGATGTGTCCCACTTCTCCCAAGTCCTTCATGTCAAACTGTTTGGACAACCATACCCTTACGTCTGATAACACTTTGATATTGTTGCCAACTAACAAAATGTCATCTACGTATAGTACAAGAAACACCACTACGTTTCCGTCACATCTCTTGTATACACAAGGCTCATCCGGATTTTGAATAAATCCATATGACTGGATTACCTCATCAAAGCGGATGTTCCAAGATCTAGAAGCTTGCTTCAATCCATAAATGGACCGATTAAGCTTACATACAAGATGCTCTTTGCCTTTAGCAATGAATCCCTCTGGTTGTCGCATATAGATGTTCTCCTCAAGACTTCCGTTAAGGAAAGCTGTCTTGACATCCATCTGCCAAATCTCATAATCCATATGAGCAGCTATAGATAAGAGAATCCGGATAGACTTAAGCATAGCTACCGGCGAAAAGGTCTCCTCATAATCGATACCCTCTTTCTGAGTATACCCTTTCGCAACAAGCCTAGCTTTGAAGGTCTCAACCTTCCCGTCTACTCCTCTCTTTTTCTTGTAGATCCACTTGCATCCAATGGCTTTTACACCATCGGGTGGTTCTACTAGCTCCCAGACTTGATTAGAATCCATAGATTCTATCTCTGAATTCATCGCTCTTTGCCAAGATACCGCATCTCTATCTTGGAGTGCCTCGTCATATGTCCAGGGATCAGGTTCATGTTCACCAGGGACTAAGTCCGAAGACTCTCCCAAAAACATGAATCTCTTGGGTTGTCTAACAACCCTCCCACTACGACGAGGTGCTTCCTATGTATACTCTGTGACACGCGGTGCAGTGACTTGTGGCATCTCCTCTTGTACCGGTGGTACTGAAGTCGGGACTTCCCCTGTCAACTCCTCTAGAACAATCCTACTCGTGGGCTTGTGGTTCATCACATAGTCCTCCTCTAGAAATCTGGCATTCGTACTCATGATTACCTTCTGATCTCTAGGACTATAGAATAAACCACCCTTCGTTCCCTTAGGGTAGCCAACAAACAAGCGTACTTCTGTACGAGATTCCAACTTACCAGCATCTCCCTTCAGCACATGTGCTGGACTACCCCAAATCCGAATATGTCTTAGACTAGGCTTTCGCCCAGTCCACAACTCTGTGGGAGTAGAGGGTACTGACTTAGATGGAACCAAGTTCAGAATGTGTGCTGCTGTTTCCAGAGCAAACCCCCAGAATGAATCAGGTAACTCAGAATAACTCATCATAGATCTGACCATCTCCATAAGAGTCCTGTTCCTTCGCTCCGCCACACCATTCTGCTGGGGTGTGCCAGGTGCGGACAATTGGGATTGAATCCCAGCCTCTGATAAGTAACTCCTAAACTCTCCCAAGAGGTACTCGCCACCACGATCAGATCGTAATGTCTTAATACTTTTACCTTGACGGTTCTCCACATCAGCCTTGAATTCTTTGAACCTGTCAAAGCATTCAGACTTGCGGCGCATCAAGTAAATGTATCCATATATTGAATAATCGTCTATAAAAGAGACGAAATATTCAAAACCACCTCTTTCCTGGATAGACATAGGACCACACAAATCAGAATGAACCAATTCTAACACATCTTTGGCTCTATACCCCTTGGCCTTGAAAGGCCTCTTGGTCATTTTACCTTCCAAGCAAGATTCACAGGTTGAGAGATCCTCCACCACTAATGAACCTAAAGGTCCATCAACTATCAACCTTTGAATTCTGCTTAGGTTAATATGACCAAGCCTTAGATGCCAAAGATATGTTTGGTTCATTTGCGAAGGTTCTTTTCTCTTATTAGACTTAGAAGATGAGTTATTGATTTCTATATGCATCGTGGGAGTTTTCGGTTCAAGAGTATATAAATTGCCAACCAATGTACCAGAACAGATAATCTCCCTATTCCTTTTTATAACCACTTTGTCATTAAAAAAAACAGAATATCCATCCATAAACAATTTAGAAACTGAAATTAAGTTCTTTCTAAAAGTAGGTACATAAAGACAATTTCTCAAAACCAAAACTTTATTCCTATCAAAAGATAAATAAACGTCTCCCACTGCAATAGCCGCCACCTTTGAAGCATTGCCCATGAAGACGGTAATCTCTCCCTCAGCTAGTCATCAGGTTTCCTGGAACCCCTGCAAAGTATTGCAGACTTGATCAGTGACTCCTGTATCTACACACCAGGCACTGGTAGATAACACTGCTAAACATGTTTCAACAACTAAACAAGAAGATATACCTTTGTTCTTTCGGCGAGGACAGTCCGCCTTCCAATGTCCAATCTGCTTGCAAATGAAGCACTTGCCTTTCGGCTTTTTCACTCCTGCCTGAGGTCCCACTGCCACCCTCTTCGCTCCACCTTGCTTCTTCTTCTTCTTACCTTTTGGTTTAGAGGAAGAAACCTTCTGAGCGACCATGGCTTGAGCACTTTGACGAAAAAGCCCCTCTGCCGCCTGGAGTTCTGTCGAAGCTCCGCCAACGAATACAACCTCTTGTTCATGTTGTAGTTGAGGCGGAACTGCTCAAAACTCCTAGGCAGAGACTGGAGAATGATATCGACCTAGGTTTCCCCATCGATCTCAGCTCCGAGGACTTCCATCTCATTAAGATGAGCCATCATCTTGAGAACATGATCCCTAACGGGTGTTCCCTCGATCATGGTGGTCGTCATCAAGTTTCTCATCGCCTCCTGTCTAGCCGCCCTACTCTGATGTCCGAAAAGTTCCTTGAGATTGAACATCATGTCATAAGCTGTGGCCATGGCCTGATGCTGATGTTGCAGCACATTTGACATAGATGCCAAAATGTAACACCGCGCCATCTCATCTGCCTTGACCCATTTCTTATAACGTTCTTTCTCCTTTTCATCAGAGACATCGGAGGTCTTAGGAGGACAGACCTCGAAGAGTACAAATTTGTACTCCTCCGCAGTTAAGACAATATCCAGATTTCTTTTCCAATCAATGTAGTTTGGTCCAGTAAGCTTATTTTCTTTTAAAATCACAGCAAGTGGGTTGAAAGCCATTTGAAAATCCTAAAAATCACAATGATCAAAATATTAGATTTCAAATATTATTGATTCCTCAAAACAATAAAATCCCGAAATCAACCAACACCTCAAAACACCGAGAATATCGCATGCCACGATAGTGTGGACGTATACGAATTCTACATTTGTAAGAGGAGGTTTTACCCATTAATTTTATTATCTTGTCAACCTTACTTTTTGACAAATAAAATTAATAGTTGGTTCCTCTTTATCCCTACAAATAAAAGCAGTGACTCCGATGGGGAGGATACTTTTATTTGCATCTAAGTGTGCACCATTACACGATACTAAGGGAATTATTTCAGATTATGTGCCTTACCGATGGGGAAGTACACACGCTCCTAAATAATTTCCTATAACCATTATTTGACCTAGTGATTTGCAAACAAACCCATCCGATGGGGAGGAAGACACTCAGAGCCAACGTGCAAGTTTGTTGCATCACACGTCAAATTGTAATGGAGGCCGCGGGAATTAATAAAAATATCCCTCTCCCACTTAGTAAATTGAAATCGAGGAATTTTAAAGCATACACAACATGCATATAAAACAAATAAGCAATAAATATGGAAAAATAGAATTTTTCCAACTATTATGACATTGTTCTCCAATACGCATCCCGTCGTGTCGCCACCTCGTCCGCTCCATCTTTTCCCGTGCGCAAGTCACCAAAGAGATCCGAGCCGAGATAAACTATTTTAATTTACATCCATCGATCCTATACTCCACGAAGGAGTGTACAAATAATCTAGATCGAAAGTAAACTAAAATGAGCGGCTAAACAATGCCGTATTTAATTACAAAAATTAAATACTAATCTAGCCTCGTCAACCCCGAGGATTCAAATAATATACATACAATCACACACAAAACAATCACATACAAACAAATAGCCATAATAGTCGGATCTTATGCCTGCAACCAAAAAGTTAGCCTACGCACATCCTATTATTATCCGGCATACTCAATATATGATATGTGCATGAAAGTAACCGAATCCAAAACACACAAAACCGGAAACCGTGGCTCTGATACCAATTGTAGGAATTGCTTCTGAGGCTCATTGGCTCCCATGTCCCCGGATTAAAATTTTCACTAATGAAAGAACTAATCCGGATGGGATGAGTTTCCTTAGCACAACCTATTCGTCGTCGTGCTAACAACTTGAGTGATCGCTTGAACAAACTAGTTGTTCAAGCAACCCAACTCTTCTAGTTGGTTAGCCGCGGAAGAGACGACGGATGGATTGCCGGTTTTTGTGTTTGTCTTCGGGGTCCATGATTATACAAAATATATACATACACACTCTTTTATAATCAACACATAAAATAACATGCTAAGATCAGAAAATATGTTGGAAATTTGACGCCGCTAGAGTGGGGGGGGGGGTGAATAGCGTTGACCGTACGTAGATGGAATTCGTTCGCGATCGTCTCTAGAAAACTCGTTATGCGCAGCGGAAAAGAAATAATCAAAGAAATAACAAAAAGATATAATCACGAACACAAGCACAACACGAGATATAACGTGGTTCGAAACCGAAACAGTTCCTACTCCACAGATTGGGTTCGTACGAACCCTAGCGATGCCAATCACACACCACTATGATAAATACTCCTTCTCGACACAAGTCGGAGGTGGAGAAATCTCTTACAATAATATTACAACAATAATCTAAAAATAACAAGTAAATATAAGAGGAAATACAACAAGAGAAGTAAAGAACACTTTACAAAAACTCTTTAGAAGCTTGCTTGTTGATTGCCTTGGACTAGCACTTGAAAGCCCTGATTTGCGTGACAAATCGCTTCAAAACGCCCAAGAAAATCGGTGCCAAAAACCCTCCCGTCGAGCTCCTTTTATCCTTGCGCGACACGGATTTCCGCCCATCGATCATTGCCATAAGTCACCCGGTGATCGATGCCATTGTTGTGAGACAACGACTCGATCCACGCTGGAAAAACTCCAATGGATCTCTTGGCGATCAAGCGCCAATATTAGCGATCGGCCCGCGCGCGTTCGGCCTTTCGATCGGCTACGACATTCTGCTCGCTGAACTAGCGATCGACTTAGTCCCTTAGCGATCATTCTTTGTCGACCTGATTAGCTCGATAAGCGATCAATTGCAGCGATTTTCAACTCCAAATCATCGGTCGAACTCAAGTCGACTCACTGCGATCGAATCGGCCATAATGTCGATCGGAAACCCAAATATGGTGCCCCCATACTTGCTAGACCACCCTTAGCCTAGACCTAAGCCTTCTAGCCACCTCCATCAGCCTCACGCCTCTCGGATCCCTCCAAGTCATCCATGACTTGTTCATCCATCGCGCTAGCCTCCAGGTGCTTCCCTCGGCTATGTCATGCTAACGGTGTCTACACCGCCAAGGCACATTGGACTTACGCCGCCAAGACTCTGCTTGGACTTTACGCTGCCATAATCAATCCCCTTGGACTTCCAAATGCCAAGACTCAAGCTTGGATTTTCCCTTGCCAACCCATGTTGGACTTTCCATGCCAAGACCCATGCTTGGACTTTCCATTTACCAAGACCCATGCTTGGACTTCTCATTTGCCAAGACCCATGCTTGGACTTCTCATTTGCCAAGTACACAAGACTTGGACCTTCCCAATTGCCAAGTGTCCCACTTGGACTTTTCATGCCAAGTACCCATGACTTGGACTTTACCTTGCCAAGACCCATTCTTGGACTTTCCCATAATCACATGGTCAACCCCAGTCAACCATCAAAGTCTCCCTCGAGTCAAACTCGAGTCTAGTCAATTATAATCTGGATCGATTGTATAAACAATCTCCCCAACATATTAACCGACATCAATGTCAAACATCAATGTCAAACCACTTTGTCAAACATCAAAACATCACTCGAGTCAAACTCGAGTCCTGGTCAATCGTCTGTGTATTCCCGACGATCCAGAATTACGGAAGAAGATATTTGAGGAAGCTCACGGAACTCCTTATGCGATGCATCCTGGAACCACCAAGATGTACCAAGACCTGAAAAGAAAATTTTGGTGGTTCGGAATGAAAAGAGATGTGGCTCAGTATGTTAGTACTTGCCTGACCTGCCAGAGGGTTAAAGCAGAACACCAAAGACCTGGAGGAACACTGCAGCCGATCCAGATTCCAGAATGGAAATGGGAAGACATTTCTATGGATTTCATCTCAGGATTGCCCAAGACAACAAATGGTTATGATGCTATATGGGTAATTGTGGACAGATTGACGAAGTCCGCCCACTTCCTAGCAATCAAGATGACCTATTCGACGGAGCAACTGACTTAGTTATATGCTAGGGAAATTATCAGACTACATGGAATTCCTAAGACCATCATTTCTGACAGAGATGGTCGCTTTATTTCCCATTTCTGGGAATGTGTTCAGAAGGCCCTAGTACGGTTATTGTTCAAGATTTCCTTCCATCCCCGCAGACGATGCACCGAAAGAGTAAATCAAGTACTGGAGGATATGTTACGAGCTTGCGCCCTGGATTTCAAAGGTAGCTGGTGCCGATACTTATGTTTGGCAGAATTCGCCTACAACAATAGCTACCAAGCTACTATTGGAATGGCACCCTACGAGGCTCTATACGGGAGGAAATGTAGATCTCCCATGTGCTGGTACGAGGGTGGTGAAAAGAAGAGGATGGGACTCGCATTTAACTTCATCGATGACACCACCGAGCTATACGAACATCCGTCGAGAATTGAAACCGCCGAGCCGACAAAAGAGCTATGCGGATATGCAGCAGACCGTTAGAATTGAAGTCGGGACTGGTATTCCTCAAAGTGGCCCCTATGAAGGGAGTGATGAGATTCGGAAGGAAGGGTAGGAGTCTGCTTACGTGGGACCGTGTCCGCTATTGCGAGGGTTGGCAAGGTAGCTTACAGTGGAGCCGCCTCAAGAGATGTCGGCTATTCACAACGTGTTCCATATCTCTGTGCTCAAGAAATACATTTCAGTCGCGGACCAAGTGATCGAGCCACAAAGCGGTACAAGTTCAAGAGGACTGAGTATTGAAAGTCGGCCTATCCGGATACTAGACCAGAAGTCAAGAGGCTAAGGAACAAAGAGGTGCCCTTAGTCAAGGTCCCGTGGCGAATCAACGATACGAAGAAGCTAGGACGCGAGGAGGACATGGCAGTACCAGATTGTTCTAAGTTTCGAGGACGAAACTTTTAAAAGGTATGAAGGATTGTAACGCCCGTAAAATTTCTAGCAATTTTACAAGAATTTCTGGCTTGATTATGATGGGCTTTATGTGGGCTTTTCAAAAAATGAAAGAAAATAAGCCAAAAAGGATGCAAGGCCTAGGAATTGAACCCCAAACCTCTAGAGATAGCCAAACCCTATAGATGCATCCACTAACCAGAAGCCCAATGAGATGTTATTAGTAGAGGAATAGGGGAAATGATAGTTAAGGGTAAGGGAGGCTAAGGGACACTTCAAGAGAATAAATAGGGAATGAAGGGACAAGAGAAAAGTCACTTCTCCACTTCTCCCTCTTCTCTTCTTCTTCCTCACCGAAATCTATTCCTCTCCCTCTCCATTTTCATCCTTTCGCCGAACCCCATCCAAGCAAGGAGAAGGCTAGGTTTTTGCTTTCCTTAGGTCATCTTTCCACCAAAAGCGAAGCGAAGGATGTAAGTATCCCTCACCTGCATACGAGTAGCTTTCGGTTGATGTTTTTGAAAAAAAATCCCTATGATATATTTGGCCAAGCTTAGTTTTGATGTTCCAAGGAAGTTCTATATCATGTTTTGTAAGAAGAAGATGATGTTAGGATGTAAAATGAATTAGGTTAAAAGATAACCCTAGAAACCCCTATGGACTATTCGGCCAACACATGTTTTTGGGTGTTTTATTAAAGTTCTATACCTTGTTTTACTTGCATAAGATGATGTTAGGATGTAAAATGAATTAGGTTAAAAGATAACCCTAGAAACCCCTATGGACTATTCGGCCAACACATATTTTTGGGTGTTTTATTGAAGTTCTATACCTTGTTTTACATGCATATGATGATGTTAGGATGTAGAATGAATTAGGTTAAAAGTTAACCCTAGAAACCCCTATGGACTATTCGGCCAACATATGTTTTTGAGTGTTTTATTGAAGTTCTATACCTTGTTTTATATGCATATGATGATGTTAGGATGTAGAATGAATTAGGTTAAAAGTTAAGAGTGTTTTTGAGTGTTTCACATGCAACGAAACATATGTTTTTGAGTGTTTCACATGCTATGTTGATATGTCATATATATATGTTGCATGTTATGTTTGATATGTCATGTTTATGCTGCTATGTTACATGTGATGTATGTTATGTTTGATATGTCATATATAGGTTGTATGTTATGTTGATATGACATGTATATGTTGCTATGTTACATAGGTTGTATGTTATGCTTGATTAAGTCATATATTTACATGATATGCTGCTATGATATGTATGTTACATGTTATGTTACTTATGTTACTTATGCTACATGTTAAGTTGCTTACGCCATGTATGTTACATGTTATGTTGCTTATATGTTATGAATGTTACATGCCATGATTAATGTCGATGTATGGTTTTTGTGAGTAGGACAGGATCTTACTAAGCCTATGTTCTTATAGTTTATCTTTCCCTCGTACTGCAGATAAGGGTAAGGGATGGATAAACTAAAAGGGGGCAGTAGGAGGGGCCAAATGTGTGTGGTAGTGGCATGGTGGAGAAGATCCGTTATGTCCTTTTATATATGTTTCCCTATGATGATGATGTTTATGGATGTCCTTATTATGTCCCCTTATGATGATGATGTTTATGGACTAGAACTAAGCACTAAGTACCTATGAAATAATGATGCATGCTCTATGTTAAGAAGAAGTATCTATATATGTTATGATGCATGCTCTATGTTAAGAAGAAGTATCTATATATGCTATGATGCATGCTCTATGTTTAAAAGAAAAAAAATATATATCCAAAGTCTTCCGCTGTAAGTAGTAAGAAGTGTATGTATATACGGTCGCGTCACGCGCCGCCCCTCCGGACCCTTGGAAAGGGCGGGCGTGACAGATTTAAACTATTTAAGGGTGCATTATCATCACCCAACACTATTTCAAAAATTTGTCCTGTCATCTTAAGTCAACCAAAAATATGATATAGGTAAATTTCATATTGTTGACTATCCTAGGGTTTTCTTAACCCTTTAGAATGGATTTAGGAACCCAAAACAAATTCTTTCCTATGGGGTTCACTAAAAATTCCTTAGAGATCCATTTTCTAGCTATTGTTTTCTTTTTATCTTGACCCCTAGCAATTAAATATTTATAGGCCTTTTCATTTTTATTTTCCTTATATCCTAGGCCTTTCTTATTGAAGCTTGCTCTTTGGCTCCCTATGATCATGTTAAGGGTGTTGGAGCCTATGGTGAATTTTTCTAGGGCCTTGGTCAAATAGTCTACCTTTTCCCTTAGGACCCTATTTTCTTCAATGCATGCATCATTAACATCAAAAGACATATAGTCATGTGAGCATGCATCATCATTATTAACATTTAGACATGCTTGTTCTAATTTATTTTCTAAGGCCTTAATTTGATCTAGCATGCTTTTGTTCTTTTTCTTAGCCCTAAATAAATCCTTAATAAGGCTAGAAATCATAGAAACTATTTTATTTGGTGATAGATTCGTTACCATAGTCTCCATGTCCTCTTCCTCCGATTCCGATGATGATGAGGATGAAGCTCCCCCTTCACTTGAGCTCTCCTCACTAGTGCTTCTTTCTTCTTGCTCGGAGGAGGAGGTGTCTAGGTCATCAAATGCCATTAGCGCCAAGTTTGTGACAAAGACATTTTCTTCTTCTTCGGATGATGATGATGAAGAAGAGGGATCATCCCATGTCCTTGCTTTTAGTGCCTTGGCTTTCCCCTTTTCCTTGGCCTTCTTCTCTTCTTCTTTCTTTTTGCTCCCTTTCTTCTTTTCTTCTTTTCTCCTCATTTCTTCTTTGCTCTTGTTTAGAAGGGGACAATTATCCCTTATATGTCCCTCTTGTTGGCAGTTATAGCAAATTACCTTCCTCCTTGGCCTTTTCCCCCTATCATGAGATTTGTTAAATTTAAACCCTTTCAATGCACGCCTTACCTTCCTTACCATGTAAGCTTTTTCCGTGCTATCCATGGAGGAGGAGGAGGATACTTCATCGGAGGAGAAAGGAGTCTCCATCTTCTTCTTCCCCTTGTTGGCTAATAGTGCTACTCCTCTTGATGGCTTGATACTTGATTCTTCAATTACTCCCTCAAACCTTGTTTCATGGAGCTCCATGGTTGAGAAGAATTCCTCCAAGGTGCTCACTTCTAGGTTCTTCGACATGTAGAAGGAGTCCACCATTGATCTCCATTTCGATGACCGGGGAAAAGCATCGATTGCTTTCATAAGCATATCCCGGTTCGAAAGTCTTTCTCCTACACTTGTTAGCCCAATTAAAATTTCTTTAAACCTAGAGTGTAAAGAGGTTACCTTTTCTCCCTTTTCAAGTTTAATATTTAATAGTTGGGAGCAGAGGAGGTCTCTCCTTGCAAGCTTGACCTCCGAGGTACCTTCATGAAGCTCTACTAGCTTCTCCCACATCTCTTTAGCACTTGCACACTCTCTAATCCGGTTGATTTCTTGTTGGGGGAGTACATTGTAGAGATGGTGCTTTGCCTTTGAGTTCGCCAAGTACTCTTCCCTTTGTCTCTTTGTCCATCTTGTCTTCTCTATTTGCTCCCCATCTTCACCCCTAGGTATATCGAAACCATTTTCCATTATTAATAGAATTTCAAAATCGGTTTTGAAAAATACCTCCATTCTCTTCTTCCACCAAGAGAATTCTCCTTCAAATTTTGGTGGGTGAATGTTGGAGCCGGCCATCCTTGATTGTACTTGTGGCGATGGTTAGTCCGTTGACAAGCGTCCTTGGCTCTGATACCACTTGTAGGGGATTGATGTTGGTTGGCTAGAGGGGGGGGGGGGGTAAATAGCCCTCTTTCATCGTATGATGAAAGTCATTCATTGATCATCTACAACTATCATTAGTGCAAGTGGAAAATATAACTAAACAACAATAAAGATAAGCAAGATACCAAACAATACTAACAAGGGATGTAACGTGGTTCACGGCCTCGCCGCTAATCCACGGTTAGATTCGTCTAAGGTGAATCACGCCTCAATCTATCCACTAGATCTCTCCTTTGCACCAAGCTAGGTGAAGGTAACCTCTTTTACACAAGAATCACTCCTCTTACAATATAATGTAAATAAGCTTAAGTAAGAGAATGGAAAATGTGTTGGGCACTTGGGAGAAGTTTAGAGCATGAACATTAGCCTCTCAAAGGCCCTCACCCCTTCTCTTTATAGAGGAAGAGGATTTCTTCCCGTTAACACAGCAGCAGTCGATTGATGTACCGATCAGTCGACTGATCCTGTAGCCGTTGCCCAATAACGGTTTTTTCCACGTTGGATTCCAACCAACGACTCCCACATCAGTTGACTGATGAAGTTATCAGTCGACTGATGTCGACTTCCAGTCGAGTGACCCACGAGCTCGACTAGCTTCTGTGCCTGTGCACAGTGCGATAAGTCGACTGCTTCCCTTAAGCAGACGACTGATGTCGACTTGATCTCCAGTCAAACACCAGTCGAATGCCGATCAACTTGGAGTAGTCGACTGACATGACATGACATGACAGTCGATTGGTGCCATGTGAAACTCAAACTTAACATCTGTTTGAGCTTCAGGCGGTCGGGTAAACCTCAACCCTTGCGGTCGAGCCTCCGACACTCAGCCATTCAACCAAGTTCACATAATGAGCTACTTACAATTCACTCATTCTCTCATCTCACTTGAAGTCCCTCGTCGAAGCTCTCTTCGTTCGCGGCCACGTCCCTCGGCAGTATTAGGCGCACGACTCTGCAATGCTCCTTCGCATCTCTTGCCCTTGAAGTCTACTTCCTTGGCTTCGCTTCAAGTCATCTCGTCCGGCGGTCCCTCGGCAGCATCAAGCGCACGACTCTATAATGCTCCTTCTCTGACTCAAGCATGAGGTCATGAGTGGTGACACTTGCCTAAGCTCCATGTGCGAATTACTAAGTCCTGCAATACTCCAACGCACATATCAAATCCAATCATCCTAACTTAAATCCTTTGCCACACACATCAAAACCATATCACGGGTTGATTGCCCTAACAAAAACCGCCCTGGCAGAAATCGCCCTAGTGGAAATTGCCCTGATAGAACTACTCGACGAGCTTATCACCGATCGCTACTTGGTGCCACGGATCGATGAGCACTTCGATCGATTAAAGGACTCGATTGATTGGCTAATTTCGAGAAAAACAAGGCTGTTTAGCCCGTGTTCAGCTACGAAAAAGTTCCCTAACCACTCCTAACCCTAGGATATGCTTTGGGAAGCATTATGAAGGGTGAAAATCCATTAAATGTGGATTAGGAGAGGTGTTTGAATGATGTATCAAATTTAAGGTATGGGAAAGTTCAATGTTGAACTTTAGACCTTATTTTTGATGGTTTAGAGTTCCTATTGGCTTAGGTACTTCCCAAGGACATTGTTAGTGCAATGGTCAAGGGGGAGCAAGTTTTTAGGGGAAGGAATTTATTCCCCATGATTTTTTTGTTGTTTGTCAAAGGGGGAGAGTATGGGTTCAAGTTATTGTGATATTTGTGATATTATTCAAATGGAGTTAAATTAAAATTTCTGCCTATCTCTATTACATGTGAAATTTCTACACTTGGCCCATCTGTATTACATGTGAAATTTCTGCACTCCAAGTCATATCATCCCTATTACATGAATGATAAATTTATGATATGAAATATTTCTGCCCATCTCTATTACATGTGAAATTTCTGCACTCTAAGTTATATCATCCCTATTACATGAATGATAAATTTCTGATATGAAATATTTCTGCACTTCATGCTATATTTCAGAAATTGAGATGAACTGTATTTATATCACCTAAACTTAAACCATGTTGTTAAACATCAAAAAGGGAGAGATTGTTAGTGCAATCAAGCCCATATAATGTTTCAATGTTTAACAACAAGGTTTAAGTCAAGGAAATAGAAATCTAGTTTGAGCTAGAGTGTAGTCAAGACATTACATCAATTGATACAAACCTAAGGTCACTAAGTTAGATGTTTAGAGTGACATTAGACCTTGGGAGAAATCCAAGGGTAAGCCTTGGTATGGATGAAAAATCCAAGGGTAAGCCTTGGTATGGATGGAAATCCAAAGGGGAACCTTGGTAGAGGAAGAGTACAAGCTGGTTAGAGGTCTGGAAGCTTGGTGATGGAGAGGGCATAGTAACGTACTCGTTCTCCATTGGGAAGAGTACAAGCTGGTCGGAGGTCCGGAAGCTTGGTGATGGAGAGGACATAGTAACGTGCTCGTTCTCCATTGGAGTTAGAGAGGGCACAAGAGAGTGCTCGGTCTCTAGCTAGTGTACTCGTTAGTAAGAGAGGGCATAGTAACGTACTCGTTCTCTTACTAGGGTACATGGGCCCAATACTCGTTAGACAAAGAGGGCACCGTAACATGCTCGTTCTTTGGCTAGGGTACTGGGAATACTCGTTAGACAAAGAGGGCACCGTAATGTGCTCGTTCTTTGGCTAGGGTACATGGGCCCAATACTCGTTAGACAAAGAGGGCACCGTAACGTGCTCATTCTTTGGCTAGGGTACTGGGAGTACTCGTTAGACAAAGAGGGCACTGTAACGTGCTCGTTCTTTACCTAGGGTACATGGAGTACTCGTTAGGCAAGGAGGGCATCGTAGCGTGCTCGGTCTTTGTCTAAGGTACTTAGAGCATTCGTTAGTTGGAGAAGGCACCGTAACGTGCTTGGTCTCTTACTAGGGTGCTTGAAATTCTAGGAGTGGCAGCTTACTAGGGAAGATACTCATGTGCTTCAAATATTTACCGCATCAGTCGAGCCACCATGGGGGTCAGCTTGACTGGCACTCTTGCACAAAGGCACATAATAGAGCTAGCTCGACTGCCATCTCGACAACTTATCATTTGGTATAGCACAGAATTGAGCTAGCTCGACTACCAGCTCGACTACTCACTACGTGGAACAACACATAACCAAGCCCAACTCAACTGTGGGCTCGACTATATACTCTGATCACCAAACTATAAATCCTATACCAGTCGAGTCGATTTGGTAGCGGCTCGACTGGTAGCTACAAATTTGGTCACAGAATCGAGTCCGGCTTGGTTGTGGGCTCGAATGACAGGAGTTTTTCGAGCACAGATGCGAGTCAGACTTGACTATGGGCTCTGTTGGTGCAGTAGGCACCTAAGTCGAACCTAAATTTTGATTATAGCAAACGATACAAAGTTAAGCTCATGTCGTTATCTCATGAGCTAAATCGAGTGTGCAGAAAATTGCTATAGCTGGAGTTGAAGGCTAGCGACACCCAGAGGAAACCGCGGTGGTCGGGCGACACTCGAGTGACTTCGGAGGGAGCTGAAGGAATCGAGTGGAAGGCCGGAAGCGAAAGTGACACAGTAAGTATTGAGGTAAGCTCATGTGTGTGCTAGACTAAGTGAGGTCGTATCCTCTTTACGGGGATGATCTTAAGCGTAGATCCGACCAAAGACATCCTATAGGTGGTTTAGGTCGAGATCGGACAGTCAGAGGCCGTCGAAATAATGTTTTTGTTAAGCTAACTTTGCCTTGCAGCTAGCATCAGTCGACTGCCAGCTTGGAGGACTCGACTGCCATCAAACAGTCACCTGCCTGAGGTCAGCATTCGACTGATGTTGCCATCAATCGACTGATGATGGCCATCAGTCGACTGGTGGTCAAGGATCAGCTTCGAGGAGTCAAGGCTTATCACCTCATTTCAAGGGGAGTGGTGCTCAAATGTGATTGGCTAGGGTTCCTCTCGAAAAGGGGCTCAAAGGCTATAAAAGGAGGGCCTATCCTAGGGTTTCTTCATCAATTCTAAGCTTCCAAAAGCCTCCACCAAGCTACAACTTTCCGACAACGAAGTGCTTCTTCTCCGACGTCTAGGTTTTAATTGCTTTCTTTTTGTAATGTCGGTTTAAGTTTTTATTTCAGTTCATTACTGTAATTTCTCGGAGCTTTTATCGTAACGAGGAGAGGGGGAGTGTCCCTCTACCTCAAGCTTTATTTTTTCTTGTATCGATTAACTCCTACCTCTAATGAGGAGGAGTTCTTTAGTGTTTTTGCCCTCTGTACGTGGTCAAGGACCGCTAGGGCCTTGGAGTAGTAGCCGAAGGCTACGAACCAAGTAAAAATATTTGTCTCCTTTTATTTATTGCTTATCTTTCTGCTACAAATTAATTATCTACTCGAGTTTTAGCGATCTGCTTCGATCCAACAATTGATATCAGAGCCGGGGGTTGCTAAGATTTGGTGAAACCACCGATCTAGCTTTTTACAGATTTTTTTTCTTTTTAATTCTGTTTATTCCAGATTTATTTCATTTGGTTTGTTTTTCTCCCGCACTACTAATCCAAGACATGAGTCTTGGTACATTTTCGTGTGTTTTTGTCGTTGCTAGGTTTTTTGTCTTCACCTCCTTGTTTCTTTTGTTTTAATGGCCCATCTCGAGGGTTTTAGCACCGTCCGACCTCCGTTTTACAACGGAGATGACTTCCGTTATTGGAAGGGTCGGATGGAATGCTTTCTCAAAACCCAAATCGAGATGTGGATCATAATCCAAACGGGTTTCACACTTCTGACTAACGAAGTGGGTGAATCCTTGGGTTATGACCAATGGACCATTGTGACAAAACGACAAGTCGAAGCCGACGCCAAGGCAACTCAAATCCTCCAATGCGGTTTGTCCAAGGAGGAACTAAATTGCGTCGGCCCCTTCATCAGCGCAAAGGATCTTTAGACAAAGCTAGTAGAGCTACACGAAGGGACCGATGAAGCCAATGTATGTAAGCGCGATCTTTTATTTAATAAACTATATAATCTAAAAATGCAAGAACATGAGTCTGCGATGCAACTTCACGCCCGCGTTCAAGACATAGTCAACAATCTACATGCAATCGGGCAAAAGGTCAAAAACCGCGACCTTATAAGGTATGTTCTTAACTCCTTTCCGAGGACTACCTTGTGGGCATCCATGGTCGATTCCTACAAGGTCTCCAAGGATCTTTTGAAACTTAGGTTAGATGAATTATTTTCCGATTTTGAACTTCATGAGAAGTCTAACTCGGAACCCAAGAAGGGTATAGCACTTTTTGCAGGTTCAAGGAAGAAAACCGTAAGCAAGGCACCTCCGAAGGAAGAAGAGGATGAGTCCGATTCGGAGGTCAACTTAGAAATGGAGGACAAACTAGTCAATCTAGTTTGGAGGATAGTCAAGGGTCGAAAATGAACCGTCACTCGACCCAACAAAGGTAAGACTAAAAGTTCAAATATTAGATGCTACGAATGCAACAGGTTTGAACATATCAAGTCCGAATACCCAAAACTCAAGAGCAAAGCACCAAAACACAAAAAGGCACTCAACGCTACTTGGGAAGAAGCATCCGAGGAAGAAGATAATGATCGTGTTCTCATGGCCAAACCGGTGGAATCGGAGACGGAGTCGAAACCGAAACTTGAATCGGAAATCGAAGACGAGTCGGACTGCGAAGCACTATTCAAGATAAGCCACGGATACACATCCGGTTCAAAAGATACATTCAAAGTAAGTCGATCCCTCATTAGTACACTTTATAGTGCAATTAAGTTTTTAACTAAAAAATTAGCTAAGTCTGAGTCCAAGGTCGAGACCCTGGTTGAGGAAGTTAAACTCCTCAAACACGAGGTCTTCCTAACCTCTTCGATTAGTCGAGTTCAAGAGGAGGACTCAACTCGGGTTGAAAAACTCGAAGTTGAGAACTCACTCTTGAAGAGTCAAGTTGAAGATCTTAGGAACATGTTGGAAAGGTTTACTTTGGGATCCAAAGGACTTGACCTCCTACTTGGATCGCAAAGGGCCGTGTACAACAAGGCCGGACTAGGGTTTAGCTCAAATACGACCAACAAGTCGTATATGTCGATTGTAAGTCGACATAAAAAATGTGCCCAAGCATGGGTCCCTAAGACCACCTTGAT
Source organism: Wurfbainia villosa (assembly GCA_025175895.1). Lineage (NCBI taxonomy): Eukaryota > Viridiplantae > Streptophyta > Magnoliopsida > Zingiberales > Zingiberaceae > Wurfbainia > Wurfbainia villosa. The sequence goes on along the minus strand of CM045998.1, from coordinate 41,225,956 downwards.
TTCAAACTTAGGATCGAACCAGTACTGGGTTTCCAAGGACCAAATCCACTATGTGGAGAGACCGAATCGATTCAACGGTCCAGGGGGAGCTAGTACGAAACTTGTTTGTGTTTTAACTTAGAAATTGCATGCTTAGGTTTTTATTTAGTTTGATTTTCCTTTTTAGAATGGTTAGATAGGACTATAACTCGTCAATACTTGATAACATAGTACCAGGACGCGACGAGATGATAGTACGCTAGGAAAGCGGAGTCTTGTGTATTCGGGCTAGATAAGGTGTATCTAGTTCGGTGCACTTGACCGAGCGAAACTAGCTGAAGCTACCTCGCTGTATCCTAGACTAGTTAAACTAGGAAGCTACCTCACAGTCGAACCAGGACTAGGGTTCGACTGCAGCAAAATGACCTAGTAGTCGACTGCCATGGATGACAGTCGACTGATGGTTGAGTTTACTAGCACAGAACACTCGATAGTCACTGGGCAGTCGGCTATGACATTGACAGTCGACTGATGATGTTGACAGTCGACTGCCAACTGATCCATTGGAGTTTTTTCAGTGTGGAACATGGCGTTGTCTCACAACGACTATAGGAGAAGTCGACTGATGGTCTCGATCAGTCGACTGCTAGGCGAAATCTAGCTCGAATGTAGGTTATAGAAGAAGCTCGTGGAGAGGGATTTGGCAATCGATTTCTTGGGCGATTTGGAGCGATTTGCTAGTGCAAATCAGGGTCTTCAAGGCTAGTCCAAGACAATCAACAAGCAAGCTTCCAAAAGATTTTTTGTAAAGTGTTCTTTGTATTCTTTTGTTGTATTTACTTGTATATGTTTGTTGTTCATTGTATTACTTAGTGTAATCATTTGTACGAGATTTCTCCGCCTTCGACTTGTTGTCGAGAAGGAGTATTATTGATTAGTGGTTTGTGTTTGCATCGCTAGGGCTCTTTTTAGCCCAATCCGTGGAGTAGGAACCCTATGGTTCCAAACCACGTTATATCGGTTGTTTTGTGTGTATTGTGTGTTTGTCTATTTTATTTTTGTATATTCCGCTGCGTACTAACGTGTTGTAGACAAGCATGCGAACAAATTCCATCGACGTACGACATCGCTATTCACCCCCTCTAGCGGGCGCATAGGTCCTAACAAGTGGTATCGGAGCTTGGAGCTCTTCTACGGACTAACACTCGGGAGCAAAAGCACTAGAGGAGATGGAGCTCAATGAGAGCTTGGGTGACGACACCAACATTCCACCTTCCTTCGACCGCGAAGACTTTGCATATTGGAAAGGTAGAATGATGTATTTTTTAATGTGTGATTATGATAATTGGATAAGTGTGATGGTAGGGTTTGATACTCCGAAGGATGAAGAAGGAAGAAAAATCAAGAAGAAGAATTGGAGTCAAGAACAACTCTGATACTTCAATATAAACAATAAGGTAATGAGTATTTTGCTTAATATAATCCTTAATGACATTTTGATCAAGATAGGGGATTGTAAAGATGCCAAGGAGCTATGGAGCAAATTGGCGAAATATCATGAAGACCCATCATTGACTCAATTGGAAAAAGAACCTGAAGAAGAGGAAGAAAGCTCATCCTCATAAGAAAGTGAGGATTCGGAGGTCGAGGAGTGTTCGACATCCGAGGAGGAAGAAGAGGTAGAAGAATTGGAGGTTGAAAGGCCATCAACGTCCAAGGAAGAGGTAGAATTGGAAGAAATCTCAACCTCTAGGATTGAGGGGAGGAGAGACCATCTACTCTGGAACAAGACCAAAATCAAGAAATACCATCAACTTCCGGAAGAGATGAAGAAGCCCAAACATCCATTGATGACCTAGGTAACTCAAGCATTTCAATAAATACTAAAAATCATATAATATGCTTTGAGTGTAGGGAAGCCGGACACTACAAGAGCAAGTGTCCTAAGAAGGTTAAGAAGGCTCCATCGGTGCTAAAGGTCAAGGATACCGACGTCCCCGCTAAGAAGAGCAAGGAGTATGTCATTTGCTTTAAATGTCAACAACCGGGACACTATAGGAGTCAATGCCCAAGGGAGGGGAGGGGGGGGGGGGGGGAAGAAGACTCGTGAATGAAGAGCTACACATGTAGGGGGAGCTAAGGCAAACCCTAAGGTAACTTTTAAGTATGCTTCTTCTTCAATTAGTTATCAAAAGCATGCTAGAAGTAATCTTGCAATTATTCATGAAAGACATGCTAGAAATAATAGGCTTTATTGTTTAGGAGCTAAACATGTCCATTTTAGGAGTAAGGAGAAATTTGGGACTAATGCCCCTAAAATAATTTTACCTAAGGAATGTATTAGGAAGATAGAGGAACCATCTAGGCTTTAACTCCAAGAATTCTAGACATATGCCTAGAAAGAACAAATCAATTCAAAGAAACAATGGGCCCACAAAATTAGAGTTGGAGAACCAAGCCTTGAGGTCAAGGCTTGAGAAACTAGAAAAGACCCTTGGGAAAATGCAAAATCAAATGCAATGGTCAAATAGTCAAAGCCTAGGGTCTAGGAGTCAAAGTCAAAGGCCTAGGAAACAAGAACCATCCAAGGGCAAGCTTAAGCCCAAAAAGACCTATCACAATGTTCCATTCGATTATAGAACTCAATCTAGGTCTAGGAAAACCAAGGTCAATAGGGAAGTCATCCCTAAGGTTGACCAATGGAGGTGCTTAGTGGCTAAGGTTTCAAGGAAACCTAGGGAAGCCATTAAAAAGGTTACAAGGTGAGTTACCTCTAGAGTTAATCTAGGTAAGACCACAATGACTAAGGCTACCAACACTAGGAGAGTCATTAGAAGGGTATCTAGGGAGGTCATTCCTAAGGAATACCTAGTAAATCCAAGAAGCTCAAATAGGTTTTGGGTTCCTAGGAGCGTGATCGATTCACGCTAAATGGGTTAGGTTGTGCCAACTTTAAATGGATGGGTAGTTAACCTAACCATGGTAAATGTGGCACTCTAAGTCATTTTCAAGGTTATGGATACCTTGGAAATAGGTTTGAGTGTTAGATCCTAAAAGATTTTAGGATGTGCCAATATTATGTAAGAAGTTTGATAAATTGGTCAAATTGGCACAATTTAGGTTTTAGAGTCTTGGTGTGCCATTTTGGGTTTTTAGCACACTTGGGGGATAAGTGACATTAAGCCAAAATTGGACTTAACTCTAGAAATGATAATTTGGGCTTAACACTTAGGTATTTAATACCTTAGTATTTACATTTGCCATGCTTTGTTTTCCTTTCCATGTCATGACATCATATTTATTTTTATCATATAATATGTCATGATCATGCTTAGGTTTAAGGTTTAATGTCATGTATATTTAGATTTAATCATATGTCATGACATCATGATCATTGGTCATGTTTATTTATGTTACCATTTATGTCATGATCATTCATGCATTTAAAGTAATTAAAATTGATTTAAGGACTATGACATGACTTGAAGTCCCATATATAAGGGAATCAAGTAGTGTTGCCCTAGAAAATATATGAAACCTTAGTTTAGGATGAACAAAACCCACATATCACATCACATTGACATGTGTGTGTATTGATACACCCTAGACACATGTGAGATGTTAGGAAATGAGTTAAGTTCAAGGTGCATAGTTTTTCCATCTAGATGAACTTAAACTCAACTTATACCATGGAAGAATCATGAGGAAAGCTTGTGTGCAAGTCATGTGCATTAAGCCCATAGACCATGGTTCAATATAAGGTTTTAAAACTATTTCAAAATCATTTTAAAAAATCTTGGTGTAGTCTATCTTTTGATAGAAGTCACCATTGATGATGTTGATACAAAGAGGGCTCAAAACATTGAAATTTTTCTTTATTTTTGAACTTTGTATTAATTTCACTATTTTATGGGTAAATTATTTTTCACATATTTTTCACCCATTGTATTGGTTATAAATATTATACATATGAATTTTCATAATTTTTCAAGTTATGTATAATTACTTATATATTTTCATTTTTTATTTCTGAAATCTGATATATGCATTTTGCAGATATTAGTCGAATGCTGCTTGATGGCAGTCGACTAATTACTGTCAGAGTCAACTGCCTGAGTTGATTTCGGATAAACAAGGATGTTTAGCTTATGTTTCAGCTATGTTAGGGTTCCCTAACTGCTCCTAACCCTAGAATATGCTTTGGAAAGCATTGGAAAATGTGAAAATCCATTAGATATGGATTATGAGAGTTATTTAGGGTGTGTATTAATTTTAATATGTGTGAAAGTTCAAGATCAAACTTTTACCCTTAATTTTGATGGTTTAGTGTTTCTATTGGCTTAGGGACTCTCCAATGACATTGTTGGTGCAATGGTCAAGGGAAAGCAAGCCTTTAGGGGGAGGTATCCATCATGGGATGATGGATGTGTTCTTCCTCATAAGGGGGAGAAATGAGAATGTGAGATGCCCAATTTGGAAATTGAGAGAGTTTATAGGAAGCCTCTCATAAGTGATATGGGACTTATCACTAGAAAGAGTGAAGATATCCTAGGTGTTTTTAGACCAAGGGGGTGATTGTAAGATTTCATTGGGATATGAGACATTGACACCCTTGGGGAGAGAACCTTTTTGATGTATGCCAAAAAGGGGGAGAATTTGGATGATTGGATTGAGTTAGTGGTCTAACTCAATGGTATTTGGTTTTTGTCAAACATCAAAAAGGGGGAGATTGTTGGTGCAATCGACCCAAGTCACGATTGACCATACTCGAGTTTTACTCGAGTGGTATTTTGTTGTTCAACAAAAATGTATGACAATGTGATTGTCATGAAAAGTCCAAGTCTTGAGTACTTGACAATTAGAAAGTCCAACATGGGGCAAGGAAAGTCCAAGCATGGGTCTTGGCAAGGGAAAGTCCAAGCTTGAGTCTTGACAATTGGAAAGTCCAACATGGGTTGGCAAGGAAAGTCCAAGCATGGGTCTTGGCAAGGAAAAGTCCAAGCTTGAATCTTGGCATTTGGAAAGTCCAACATTGGGTTGGCATGGAAAGTCCGAGGGTGTAGTCTTGGCCACGTAAGTCCAAGGGTGTAGTCTTGGTGGTGAAAGTCTAAGTCATAGATACTTGGCATTTGGGAAGTCCAAGGGTTGATATTGGCGGCGTAAAATCCAAGGGTGGAGTCTTGGCAGCATAAGTCCAATATGCTTTGGCGGTGTAGACCACATTAGCTGATGGAAGCACCTGAAGGCTAGCGTATGGATGAACAAGTCATGGATGACTTGGAGGGATCCGATAGGCGTGAGGCTGACAAAGGTGACTAGAAGGCTTAGGTCTAGGCTAAGGGTAGTCTAGCAAGTATGAGGGTATCATACTTGGTGTTAAACCTCATGGTTGAGGTTTATCAGTCGACTGGGGTTATGGACTAGTTAACTGGTCAAGTGTTTTGATACTTGACAGATGAGTCGACACTCAGCAATCGACTAGGATTATGACCAGTCGACTGTCGTGAGTCGACTAGGGTTCGACTGCGGTAAAATGGACTAGCGATCGACAAAGATTAGGCGATCGATGATGCACAGCGATCGCCATGGATGACAATCGACTGATGGTTGAGTTTATGAGCACAAAATGCTCGGTAGTCGATTGGGCAATCGGCTACGACATTGGCAGTCGACTGTTGATGTTGGTAGTCGACTGCCAACTGATCCGTTGGAGTTTTTCCAGCGTGGATCATGTCGTTGTCTCACAACGACTACAGGAGTAGTCGACTAATGGTCTCGATCAGTCGACTGCTAGTCAAAATCCAGCCTGAATGTAGGTTATAAAAGCAGCTCGTGGAGAGGGATTTGGCAACCGATTTCTTGAGAGATTTGCTAGTTCAAATCAGGGTCTTCAAGGCTAGTCCAAGGCAATCAACAAGCAAGCTTCCAAAAGATTTTTTATAAAGTGTTCTTTGCATTTTTTTGTTGTATTTACTTGTATATGCTTGTTGTTCATTGTATTACTTAGTGTAATCATTTGTACTAGGTTTCTCTGCCTCCGACTTATTGTCGAGAAGGAGTATTATTGATTAGTGGTGTGTGTTTGCATCACTAGGGCTCTTTCAAGCCCAATCCATGGAGTAGGAATCCTGTGGTTCCGAACCACGTTATATCCGTTGTTTTGTGTGTATTGTGTGTTTGTCTATTTTATTTTTGTATATTCCGCTGCATACTAACGTATTATAGACAAGCATGCGAACAAATTCCATCGACATATGACATCGCTATTCACCCCTCCCCTTCTAGAGGGCATATAGGTCCTAATAGGATGGAGCGTACAGTGAATCAGTGTGCCAGAAAAACAAAGTCACTTAGGGGTGCACAACTATGATTTCAACTTTGGAAAACCAAGCAGAAAATGAAGACAAGATTCTACCCAAGCTTGATGACCCTGGTGACTTTGTCATACCCTGCATGATCTATGAGGAAAGCTTCGACGAAGCATTATGTGACCTAGGATCGTCCATTAGAGTGACACCCTACGTGATCTATAGGGAGATGGGACTGAATGGGTTACAATCGGCTGGCCTGACTATTTGTATGGCGGATGACACGATCAGGGAACCAGTTGGCATGCTGAAGGATGTACCTGTTGTAATAGAAAGTTTTGTGATACCCACAAACTTGATTATCTTAAACACAAGACTAAACCCTCATAACCCAATCATCTTAGGGAGACCCTTTCTTGCAACTGCAAGAGCATGCATAAACGTGAAGGATGGCAACTGCAGGAGCATGCATAGACATGAAGGAACACAGAGTCTCCTTGAAAGTGGATGACGAGATTATCGTGTTTATCTTATCAGGGTGTAATGATCCATTCGTGGATAGGTATACTTCCTACAGGAAAGCAAAGACCCCACTAGAAGATAAAGATTCTGACAAGGATGGATGGAGGTTCACGGAGCTACCAGAGCCGAGCTGGAGCAATGGAGTATGATCAAGCTAAAGACCTTAAACAAGCGCTTCTTGGGAGGCAACCCAAGTTTTATTTTCTTGGTTTTTTACATTCATGCATGCCAAATTTAGATATGAATTTTTGTCCATTAGAATCCTTTCAAGTAGTTTAGGGCTAGGTAGAACTTGCTTGGTAGAAGAGAGATTCCTTTTTAGTAACACAGAAGGAAGCACGGGCGACCGTGTTAATTTACCACGATCGTGCCCAATAGTCAAAAGAGCACACGACTGGACATGTGGAAAGGCTCAGTCAGTGTTGCACTCTGGAAAAAATCCAAAGTCGTACACGGTTGGCCGTGTTAATTCAACACGTTCGTGCCAAATTCCTGACTTTTCTGAGTGCACAGGTCAGTTCTTGACATGGCTAGCCGTGTGGATTCCACATGGCCATGTCGTGTCCTGTTAAAAGGATGCCACGATCCTACACCTGCACCACCTTTTTCTACCAATGAGCAGGATGTAGGTACATTCGCCTATGATTTCTCTGAGTTCCGATCACGCTTGGACGATATTTATGCCGAGCAACAAACACAGGGGCAGCGATGGGAGGAGCACAATGCCTACACACAGACGGAGTTCCAGGGCCTCCGAGATCATTTCCAACGGGTTGAGGAGTTCTACGGCTATGCCTAGCACTATTTCTAGGAGGAGGCCACTTACCATCAGAAGGTCCAGTAGTTCATGAAAGATGCCCGATCACAGTGGGCCAGGGAGGAGGAGCACAGAGCCGCTGTTGCATCCACCAGTTCCCAGGTTGATCATGTTGGTGCAATCGATCTAAGTCATGATTGACTAGACTCGAGTTTGACTCGAGCGGTATTTTGATGTTAGATAAAATGTATGACAATGTGATTGTCATGGGAAAGTCCAAGTCATGGGTACTTGGCATGGAAAGTCCAAGCATGGGTCTTGGCAATGGGAAAGTCCAAGTCATGGGTACTTGGCAAGGAAAGTCCAAGCATGGGTCTTGACAAGGGAAAGTCCAAGTGGGACACTTGGCAATTAGAAAGTTCAACATGGGTTGACATGGAAAGTTCAAGCATGAGTCTTGGCTAGGGAAAGTCCAAGCTTGAGTCTTGGCAAATGGAAAGTCCAACATAGGTTGGCAAGGAAGTCCAAGTCATGAGTACTTGGCAATTGGAAAGTTCAAGGGTTGATATTGGTGGTGTAAAGTCCAAGCGGAAGTCTTGGTAGTATAAGTCTAATGGTTGGCGATGTAAAATCCAAGCGGTAGTCTTGGCAGTGTAATCCCAATGTGCCTTGGCAGTGTAGACCAGCTTAGCATGACAAATAGCCGATGGAAGCACATGCACATGAAGGCTAGTGTATGGATGAACAAGTCATGGATGACTTGGAGGGATCCGATTGGTGTGAGGATGATGGAGGTGGCTAGAAGGCTTAGGTCTAGGCTAAGGGTGGTCTAGCAAGTATGAGGGCATCATACTTGGGGTTAAACCTCATGGTTGAGGTTATCAGTCGACTAAGGCTTTGGACCAGTCGATTGGTCAAGTGTTTTGACACTTGGCAATCGAGTTGACTCTTGGCAGTCGACTGCCGTGAGTCGACTAGGGTTCGATTACGACAAAATGCCTTGGCAGTCGACTGCCAGAATTGGGTAGTCGACTGATAGAAGTCGACTGCCATAGATGGCAGTCGACTGCTGGTCGAGATTGCAGGAGCAGAATGCTCGATAGTCGACTGATCAGTCGGCTACGACCCTGGCAGTCGACTAATGGGTAATGGTAGTCGACTGCCAGTGTAACCGTTGGCTTAAATGCCGATGTAGATTAAGTCGTCTCACAACGACACTGTTGGAAATACACTGGGGCTTTATGGCAGTCGACTGTCAAGCGCGGAATCAGCCCGAGACAAGTATAAAAGGAGGAGCTTGGGGAGGATTTCCAACAGTGATTTCTTGGGCTTTTTTAAAGCAATTTATTGGTGAAAATTAGGGTCTTTAAGCACTGTTCAAGCAATCAACAAGCAAGCATCCAAAGCAATAGTTGTAAAGTTTTTTTTACGTTGTTTTGTGTATTTCATTTGTATTTTCTTGTTTATTATGTTATTACTTTTGTAATCATTGTAAGAGGTTTCTCCGCCTTCGACTTGTTGTTGAGGAGTGTTTGTGATTATTAGTGGTGTTTGTATCGCTAGGGCTCATTCAAGCCCAATCCGTGGAGTAAGAACCTTAAGGTTTCAAACCATGTTTATATCTCGTGTTTTATTGTGATTGTATTTTGTTATTGTAGAGGATCTCGTGACCGCTAGAAAGGGGTGAATAGCGTCGTTCGACGTTTCACGGAATTTGATCTTTCTCACGTGCTTGATTTTTTCTATGATGTTTGTTAGCGCAGCAGAAATAATAGAAATACACAACAAACACAAATACAAGGCACAAGACACACGATATAACGTGGTTCTGAATCGAATGGTTCCTACTCAACGGATTGAGCTCTACGAGCTCGAGTGATGACAATCACTACTAGTAGAACTCCTTCTCGACAACATATCGGAGGCGGAGAAACCTCGAACAAATGTTTACAACAATAAATGAAAGAAATACAAGCAAATATAAAGGAAATGTAAAGAACACTTTACAAACTATGGTTTGAGTGCTTTGCTTGTTGGTTGCTTGGATGAGCTTGAAGGACCCTGAAATGCACCTGCAATTCGTTTTCGAATCACCTCAACAAAGCTCTCAAAAGTCCATTGCCAATATCCTCCTCGAGCTCCTCTTTTTAACCTGCATCGGGCTGGATTCCGCCTTGGCAGTCGACTGCCATAAGTCCCCAGTCGACTGCCACCACTGTTGTTGTGAGACAACGGCTTGATCCACGTTGGAAAATTCCAACGGTACTCTCACGATCCGCCAACATTGGCGATCGCTAGTGCCTATCCGACTACTTCGGCCACGAGCATTCTATGCTCATGCCAAACAAGCAACCAATCCATCCGTGGTAGTCGATCGCCATATGTCGATCGTCGTGGCTTTTTCAAATTCTACACGGTAGTCAAGCACTAGTCGACTCTCGGCAGTCGAACCGATAATAATTCCAGTCGATTGCCAACCCCAAACATGAGGTTTTAACCTCAAGTATGATGTCCCCATACTTGCTAGACCACCCTTAGCCTAGACCTAAGCCTTCTAGCCACTCCATCATCCTTACGCTTATTGGATCCCTCCAAGTCATCCATGACTTGTTCATCCATACGCTACCCTTCATGTGCTTCAATCAGCTATTGTCATGCTAATGTGGTCTACATCACCAAGGCACATTGGGCTTACGCTGCCAAGACTCCGCTTGGCCTTATGCCGCCAACCATTGGACTTATGCTGCCAAGACTTCACCCTTGGACTTTACGTCGCCAATATCAAACCCCTTAGACTTTCCAAATGCCAAGTACCCATGACTTGGTCTTTCACCGCCAAGACTAAACCCTTGGACTTACGTGGCCAAGACTACACCCTTGGCCTTTACTTGCCAACCCATGTTGGACTTTTCAAATGCCAAGACTCAAGCTTGGACTTTCTCTTGCCAACCCATGTTGGACTTTCCATGTCAAGTACACAAAACTTGGACTTTCCCAAATGCCAAGTGTCCCACTTGGACTTTCCATGCCAAGTACCCATGACTTGGACTTTACCATGACAATCATATTGTCATACGTTTTGTCGAACATCAAAATATCGCTCGAGTCAAACTCGAGTCCGGTTAATCATGACCTGGGCCGATTGCACCAACAATCTCCCCCTTTTTGATGTTTGACAAAACTACATACCTTTGAGTTAGAACACTAACTCAAATCTCCTTACCAATTGTCCCAAATTGGTAATCCCATAAACTCTCCTCATAAATTCTCTCCCTTTTTGACTAACATCAAAAAGTTCTCCCCAAGGAGGTCAATGTCTCATATCTAATGAGATCTTACAATCTCCCCCTTGGTCCAAAAACACCTAGGATGCCCTCAATCTTCCTAGTGATAAGTCTCATATCACTCAAGAGAGGAAATCCTATAAACTCTCTCAATTTCCAAATTGGGTATCTCACATTCCCATTTCTCCCTCTCATGAGGGAGAACACATCCATTATCTCATGATGGATGACTTCCCCTAAAGGCTTGCTCCCCCTTGACCATTGCACCAACAATATCCTTGGGAAGTTCGTAAGCCTATAGAAACTCTAAACCATCAAAATTAAGGTTAAAAGTTCAACATTAAACTTTCACTCACCTTAAATTGATACAAACCCTAAAAACTCTCGTAATCCATATCCAATGGATTTTCACCCTTTCCAATGCTTCTCAAAGCATATCCTAGGGTTATGAGTGGTTAGGAAACCTTTCCATAGCTGAAATTGGGATAAATAAATCTTGTTTTTTCGAAATTAGCACTGGTAGTTGACTCAGATAGTCATCAGTCGGCTGCCATTTGACACCAATCGACTGCCAACATAGGCAGTCGACTGATAACTGCATTGAGCATAAATCAGACTTCAGATTCATAATTTAAAAAATCATAAGTAAATATACATAATTTGAAAAATAGTGAAACTTCATACGTATAATACTTATTACCAATACAATGGGTGAAAAATATTTAAAAAATATTTTACCCATAAAATAATGAAATTGACACAAAGTTCAAAAGTGAAGAAAAACTTCAATGTTTAAGCTCACTTTGTATCAACTTCATCAATGGTGATTGCTATCAAAAGATAGACTTCACCAAGGTTTTCTAAAATGATTTTGAAAACCTATATTGGATCATATTCTTTGGGCTTAATGTACATAGCTTGAGCATAAGCTTTCCCAATGATCCATACATAATATAAGATGAGTTTTAGTTCATCTAGATGCAAAAACTATGCACCTTGAACTCAACTCATATCCTAGCATCTCACATGTATCTAGGGTGTATCAATAGACATACATGTCAATGTAATGTTAGATGTGGATTTTGTTCATCCTAATCTAGGGTTTCATGCATTTTATAAGACAATTCTACTTGATTCCCTTATACATGAGACTTCAAGTCATGCCATAGTCCTTAAATCAATTTTAATCAAATTAAATGCATGAATGATCATGGCATAAATGATAACATTAATTAACAATGACCAATGATTATGATGTCATGACATATGATATAACTTAAGCATACATGACATTAAGACATAACCTAAACATGATCATGACATATTAAATGATTAAACATAGATATGATGTCATGACATGTTATATCACACACAAAGCATGGCAAATATAAGGTATATAATACCTAAATTTTAGCATTAATTTCCATTTGATATTATTTTATCCATTTTGCCATATTATTACTTATCTCCCAAAGTGTGCCAAAAACCCGAAATGGCACACTAAGACCTCTAAACTTAATTTGTGCCAATTTGATTGATTTTTCATAATCCCAAAAATATATTGGCACATTCTAAACCCTTTTAGGATTAATGATCATCCTTATTTCCAAAGTACCCCATTACCTTAGAAATGACTGAAAGTGCCACTTTTACCATGGTTAGGTTAACTACCTATCCATTCAAGGTTGGCACACCTAAACCCATCTAGCGTGAATCAATCACGCTCCTAGGAACCCATTACCTATTGGAGCTCCTTGGGTTTACTAGGTATTCGCTAGGGATAACTTCCTTAGATACCCTCCTAATGTCCCTCCTAGGCTTGGTAGCCTTGGTCACTTGGGTCTTGCCTAGGTTAACTCTAGGGGTGACTCCCCTTGTAACCTTCTTAGTGGCTTGCCTTGGTTTCCTTGAAACCCTAGCCACTAGGCACACACCTTGGTTACTCTTAGGGATGACTTCCCTAGTAACCTTGGTCTTCCTAGACCTAACTTGAGTTCCATAATCAAATGGAACATTGTGGTAGGTCTTTTTGGGCTTAAGCTTGCCCTTGGATGATTCTTGATTTCTAGGTCTTTGACTTTGACCATTTGACCCCTTAAATTGATTTTGTATATTTCTATGGGTCTTTTTTATTTTCTCAAGCCTTGACCTCAAGACTTGATTTTCCTTTTCTAATATCTCATTTTTTGATTTTTTATTAGCTCTTGAGATATTTTTATTTCTAGGCATATGTCTAATCTATTTTGGATTGATGCCTAGGTGATCCTCTATCTTCCTAATGGTCTCCCTAGGAAGGATAGGTCTAGAGTTGTTCGATCTAGGTTTGTCCTTAGGTAAAATATTTTTAGGGACATTAGTCCCAAATTTCTCCTTATTTGTAATGTTGACATTTTTAGCTCCTAGGCAATAAAATCTATTTCTAGTAGCATCCTCCTTATAAACAATAGAAAGATTGTTTAAATTATTTCTAGCATGCTTTTTGACATTAAAACTAGAAGATGCATACTTAAAGGTTACTTTAGGGTTTGCCTTAGCTCTCCCTACTTGTGATGCTTCTTCTTTTCTCCTAGGACAATGACTCCTATAGTGGCCCCGTTGTTGGCACTTGAAGCACACCACATGCTCCTTGCCCTTCATGGTTGAGGCTCCGGTTTCCTTGACTTTTGGCACCGGTTGAGCCTTCTTGACTCTTTTAGGACACTTACTTTTGTAGTGTCCATTTTCCCTACACTCAAAACACATAATATGGATTTTATTTTGAATTAAAGTGTTTGAGTTACCTAGGGTGGTGGTGAGGGTCTCTTGAGCTTGTACATCACTTCTCCCTGAAGTAGATGACTCTTCTTGCTCTTGCCCTTGACTTAGAGATCTAATCTCCTCCCCCGCAATCCTAGAGGTGGAGACCTCTTCTACTTCTTCCACCTCTTCCGATCCAGATGTTGATTTCCTATCAACCTCCAAATCTTGTACCGATGCGGTCTCTTCATGGAGCTTGGCTAGCTTACTCCATAGCTCCTTGGCATCCTTAAATTCTCCTACATTTGACAATAATTCATTAGGAATTAAATCAACTACCATATCGATTACCTTGTTATTTGTTTCGGATTTTTGTAGTTGATCTTGAGTCCATCTCTTCTTCTTGAGACATCCTCCCTTTGGTCCTCTTGGCAATTCAAAGCCTTCCATCAAGATGGACCATAACTCGATGCCCCTCATCATCATGAAGTCCTCAATTATTCTCTTTCATGAATTGAAGTCTTCTCGTCCATATAGCACATAAGGGACCGGTGTGTTGATATCCCATCCAAGTGTTTCTTGAAACTCCATCTTCTTGCCCTCTAGCGTCTTTTGCTCCTGGCGGTTAGTCCGTAGAAGAGCCTCGGGCTCTGATACCAATTGTAGAGGATCCCGTGACCGCTAGAAAGGGGTGAATAGCGTCGTTCGACGTTTTACGGAATTTGATCTTTCTCGCGTGCTTGATTTTTTCTACGATGTTTGTTAGCGCAGCAGAAATAATAGAAATACACAACAAACACAAATACAAGGCACAAGACACACAATATAATATGGTTCGGAATCGAATGGTTCTTGCTCCATGGATTGAGCTCTACGAGCTCGAGTGATGACAATCACAACTAGTAGAACTCCTTCTCGACAACACGTTGGAGGCGGAGAAACCTTATACAAATGTTTACAACAATAAATGAAAGAAATATAAGAAAATACAAAATAAATATAAAGAACACTTTACAAACTAGGGTTTGAGCACTTTGCTTGTTGGTTGCTTGGATGAGCTTGAAGGACCCTGAAATGCACCTGCAATTCGCTTTCAAATCGCCTCAACAAAGCTCCCAAAAGACCATTGCTGAAATCCTCCTCGAGCTCTTCTTTTTAACCTGCATCGGGCTAGATTCCGCCTTGGTAGTCGACTGCCATAAGTCCCCAATCGACTGCCACCACTATTGTTATGAGACAACGACTTGATCCACGCTGGAAAAATTCCAATGAAACTCTCATCAATCGACTGCCAATGCCCATAGCCGACTGCAATCGACTACGAAGCATTCTGTCGTGACCAAATAAGCAGTCGACTGCCAACCGTGGTAGTCGACTACCATCAGTCGACTGCCAGGGCTTTTTCAGCCCTACACGACAGTCGAGCACTAGTCGACTCGCGGCAGTCAAACCGACCATAATTCTAGTGGGCTGCCAACCCCAAACATGAGGTTTTAACCTCAAGTATGGTGTCCCCATACTTGCTAGACCACCTTAGCCTAGACCTAAGCCTTCTTGCCACCTCCATCATCCTTACGCCTATTCGATCCCTCCAAGTCATCCATGACTTATTCATCCATACGCTAGCCTTCAGGTGCTTCCATCAGCTATTGTCATGCTAATGTGGTCTACACCGCCAAGGCACATTGGGCTTACGCTGCCAAGACTCCGCTTGGACTTTACGCCGTCAACCATTGGACTTATGCTGCCAAGACTTCACCCTTGGACTTTACGCCACCAATATCAAACCTCTTGGACTTTCTAAATGCCAAGTACCCATGACTTGGGCTTTCACCGCTAAGACTACACCCTTGGACTTTACTTGCCAACCCATGTTGGACTTTTCAAATGCCAAGACTCAAGCTTGGACTTTCCCTTGCCAACCCATGTTGGACTTTCCATGCCAAGTACACAAGACTTGGACTTTCCCAAATGCCAAGTGTACCACTTGGACTTTCCATGCCAAGTACCCATGACTTGGACTTTACCATGGCAATTACATTGTCATATGTTTTATCAAGCATCAAAATATTGCTTGAGTCAAACTCGAGTCCGGTCAATAGTGACCAGGGCCGATTGCACCAACAGTTATTGCATTATTATTTGTATATCCGCTGTGCATAACAAGTTTTATAGTAAGCACGCGATCAATTTCCATCTATACAACGAACGCGCTATTCACCCTCTCTAGCGATCACAGACGTTCCTACAATTGGTTTTAGAGTCAGGCCGCTCTTTAAGGTTTAACAACTAAGGGAGCACGCTAGAGGGAAGAAGAAGGATGGAGTTTTAAGAAAAAGTGAGATGGGACATCAACACCCCAATTCCATACATGCTATATGGACGAGAAGGCTTCAATCAATGGAAGACAAGGATTGAAGACTTCATGATGATGAGAGACATTGAAGAATGAGCCATCTTGATGGAAGGGTTCAATTATCCAAGAGGGCCAAAAAGAGGATTCCTTAAAATGAACAAGTGGACCGAGGAACAAATCTAAGAATTCAACAAAAATAAGAAGGTAATTAAATTCTTGGTTGATTTAATTCCTAACGACATTTTGTGTAGTTTAGGTGATTACATGGATGTAATGCCCGCCCTTCCCGTACCTCAGAGGGGAGCGAAGGGCGGCGCTACGCGATCATACATACATGCATATACATACAGCGGAAGCATTTAAAACAATAAAATCCCTTTCTTAAGCTAACTATATTAACCTAATCCACCTAACAGATTAATTATGATGTAACAGTCTTAGCAATTTTCTTAACTAAACATGTACTAAAGAAATTCAAGATTTATATAATAAACGGGAGTGACAACCAAGGCAAAAACATCATTTAAGTCTTAACACTGAACGGTAAAACATGCATAATCTCTCCGAACCATAAACTAAATCTTATCCACCATGCCACTGCCACACACATCTTTGCCTCCTGCTGCTCCCTTCAATTATTCCATTCCTTGCCTTGCTTTGCAGTACAAGGGAAAAATGACACTATCAGCACATATGCTGAGTAAGATCCTTTCCTACTCACAAAAGCCATACGACATAAATTACACATAAGATAGTGACATGTTCATTTAACTAACATATAGTCATAGCATGGATGTAACTATTAACATGATCATCAAGAGGCATATAGACTTATCATTCAAAATTCATGAGTAAAGCAATCCGTGACATGATCATCTAGGACAAGTATCCCCATGGCATTTTTATCACAATAACATAACATCTCGTAATAACATAGGCATGGAATAGTTATATGCAGAATGCTCTTTGAAAACATATACTTTCATAAGTACTTAAACATAATCTCAACATTAGGGCCCGGCATTGTATCCATGACTTGGCCCAGCCCATTTGGCAGTCCATTCGGTGGCCCATTTGGCGACCCCTTGTGGTCGTCGACCGTCGGCACGTCGACCGTGTCATTACCACTAGGCCCGTACTTCGACCTAGGGGCAACTTTGGATACAAGCCATGCGTAAAGTAAAATAGCATACATGTTCTTTGACATAACATAAAGAGTGTTCTTGTCCCCACTCTTAGGGAAACATTTCTTAACCAATTCATATTCATAAGCCTTACATAACCATGGCATAGGGGTGCCTATCGTTCATGAACATAAACAGGTACATCATGATAAAATGAACAAAACTTAACATATACATTATGATACAATGGTCCTACATCAGCCGTTAACATGGACATAAGGTATGGAATCATGCAAATATATCGTCTAACTAGCATCATATCAATACCATATATATATACCTAGCATAACATGGAAAATCATTCGGAATCATGTTCGGAATTTTTTTTATATTTATTTTCTTGTCCTTTCTAATCTTCCCGAGCCTAACACAGTTGACCTGCGTTGGACGACACACCCGTGTCATGGCCGAGCGGCATGCCTGCTTGCCGAGAGGTACGCCTGCTAGCCGAGCAACACCTCCAGCGGTCGATCGACACGCCTGGCGCCCGAGCGGTATGCTTTGCGCCCGGGCGACACGCTTTGGGCCCGAGTCGTTGTTCTCGACACGCTGCGTCGGGCGGCGGCATAGCGTGTCTCGCTCACCCCGACACGCCTGTGTCGGGTGAAAGAGAGGCGTGTTGGCCTCTGTACATGTTCTGCTTAACAAAATTTCTACGAACCTCGTCCTAGGGTCTTAAGCAATATCAACCATGGAACCTCGACTAAGGTTAATCATATGCAATACAGGGAAAAGAAGAACATGAAAAACTCTTTATTGCATAGCACAACATTAGGAACATAAAGCCATTCAAGAGAAACCCATGTACTGCAGGTGAGGGAATTCTTACCTTCGATTGCTTTAACTTATATTTGTAAAACCTAATGAGATGCAACCTTTTGTCCCGCCCTAGCAGTTGCCCTCCAAGGTCTCTTGAATCCCACCTTTCCTTGGATTCGACGGAGAAGACAACCCTAGGAGAGAATTCTCCTTGATGTGTGGTTCGATGGTGGAGGGATCAAGAGAGTAGAGAGGTGTCCTCTAGGGTATTAGGGAGGTTAAATTTATATCCATCAAGGCTTAACCTATTCCCTTATAAATTTCCTTAAATTTCTCTCTTTAACAGAATTAATTCCTTCTTCAATTAAATTCATGACTTCTCCCTAATCATATAAAATTTTTATTGAATTTTTGGTGACTCACCCCTTCTTGTCCGGTTTTCTTTTCTTTTATCTTTTCTTTTATTTCCTTTAAATCCCACGTAAGCCTATTATCATCATGCATAATTATCTTTATTTTCTTTAACCCACATAAGGGCCCCTTTATTATCATGCCTCATTATCTATAAAACTCCTAAGATTTTTCGGGCGTTACAATCCCCCATACCTTATAAAAAATTCATCCTCGAACTTAGAATAGTTCTGGGTATCTTCGTTTCATATCGTTCTCGCGTTCCCAGGTGGCTTCTTCGTATTGTTGACTTTGCCACAAAACTTTTACTAAGGGCACTTCTTTATTTCTTAGTCTTTTGACTTCCCAGTCCAGTACTCGGATCAGTCGACTTTCGTAACTCAGGTCCTCCTGAATTTGCACTGTCTATGGCTCAACCATCTGGTCTCTACTGGAAATGCACTTCTTGAGCATCGACACATGGAACACGTTGTGAATAGCAGACATCTTCTGAGGTAGTCCTAGCTCGTAAGCTACCTTGCCAACTCTTTTCAGGATCTTGTACGGTCCTATGTATCGTGGACTTAGCTTTCCTTTCTTCCCGAATCTCATTATTCCTTTCATAGGAGCTACCCGGAGAAATACCAAATCTCCGACATTGAATTCCAAAGGTCTACGTCGCTGATCCGCATAGTTCTTCTGTCGGCTCTGAGCAGTCTCTATTCTTTGGTGGATATTCTGTATCGCTCGGGTGGTGTCGTCGATGAACTCCGTCTGAAGTCCCATCTCTCTCTTCTCACCACCTTCGTACCAACAGATCGGAGACCTACATCTCCTCCCATATAATGCTTCATAAGGTGTCATTCCGATGGTAGCTTGGTAGCTATTATTGTAAGCGAATTCCGCTAAACATAAGTAGCGACACCAACTCCCTTTGAAATCCAAGGCACAAGCCCGTAACATGTCTTCCAGTACTTGGTTCACCCTTTCTGTTTGCCTATCTATCTGAGGATGAAAGGCGGTACTAAAATGCAGCTTCGTGTCAAGTGCCTTATGAACATATCCCCAAAACTGTAAAGTGAAGCGACCATCCCTATCTGAAATGATGGTCTTGGGAATACCATGCAGTCTGATGATTTCCTTAGCATATAATTGAGCCAGTTGCTCAATCGAATATGTCATCTTGATCGCTAGGAAATGAACTGACTTTGTCAATCTGTCAACGATAACCCATATAGCGTCATATCCATTCATAGTCCTGGGAAGACCTGAAATGAAATCCATAGAGATGTCTTCCATTTCCACTCCGAAATTTGGATCGGTTACAGAACTCCTCCAGGCCTCTGGTGTTTTTCTTTAACTTGCTGGTATTATTGCCATGGTCGAAAGCTGCCCGAAAATAACCTCGATTCCATAGCGCATAATTTCCTTCTCCAGCGGTCGAGACAATACCGATAAGGACATCAAGGTGGCACTGGACTTCCTACTGAGTGCATCGGCCACTTTGTTTGTCTTGCCAGGATGGTAAAAGATCTCGCAGTCATAGTCCTTCATGAGCTCCAGCCATCTGCGTTGTCTCATATTGAGGTCCTTCTGAGTGAAGAAATACCGCAGACTCCGGTGATCCGTATAAATCTTGCACTGTGCTCCATACAGATAGTGCCTCCATACCTTGAGAGCGAAGACCACAGCTGCTAGCTCTAAATCGTGAGTGGGATAGTTCTTTTCATGTTCCTTGAGTTTCCTAGAGGCATAGGCAATAACTTTACCCCTCTGCAGAAGTACAACTCCGAGTCCCAATCCGGAGGCATCGCTGTACATGTCGAAGCTCTTGTTGTTCTCTAGGAGAGTAAGGATTGGAGCACTTGTAAGTCTCCTTTTCAACTCCAAGAAACTCTTCTCACATTCCTCCGTCCATACATACTTCTTATTCTTCCGGGTGAGAACTGTCATAGGTGCTGCTATTCTGGCGAAGTCTTCTACGAATTTCCGATAATAGCCCACTAATCCGAGAAAACTCCTCACTTCGCTAGCATTCTTTGGCCTATTCCAGTTACTCACAGCTTCAATCTTTATTGGCTCTACCATCACTCCGTGCTTGGATATAATGTGACCCAAAAATGATACTTGATTGAGCCATAATTCGCATTTGGAGAACTTTGCATACAACTGCTTTTCCCGAAGAATCTGTAATACCATATTCAGGTGTTCTGCATGCTCTTCTTGGGTTCTCGAATATATCAGTATATCGTCGATGAAAACGATTACAAATTTGTCAAGGAATGTCGAGAATACCCGATTCATCAGATCCGTGAACATAGCAGGTGCATTCGTCACTCCGAAGGGCATAACTACAAACTCATAATGTCCGTATCTTGTTCGGAAAGCCGTCTTTGGTATATCATCTGGTTTCACTTTCACTTGATGATAGCTAGACCTTAGGTCAATCTTAGAGAAGACGGTGGCACCCTTTAACTGGTCGAACAGGTCGTCAATCCGTGGTAAAGGGTACCTATTCTTGATCATCATATTATTTAATGCTCGGTAGTCTATGCACATTCGCATAGACCCATCTTTCTTCTTTACCAACAGTACTGGAGCTCCGTATGGAGAGCAAAATACTGTCTCATCGACTCTATTACTACGTCTTCCATATATTACTGTCTCATCGACTCTATTACTACGTCTTCCAACCATGCTTATCTTCATATATTATAATAAGGCTAGCATAAGATTATTATGCATATATTCATCTCATCGACTCTATTACTACGTCTTCCATATATTACTGGTCTCATCGACTCTATGACTACGTCTTCTAGCCATGCTTATCTTCATATATTATAATAAGGCTAGCATAAGGTTATCATTCATATTTATTTATGCATATTTAAACTAAAGGCTAGCATAAGGTTATCATACATATATTCATGCATATTTAAGATAAAAACATTTCTTATCTTACATGAAAGAAATAGAGTAGGCATAGAATTTCTTACTTGGAGCGGCAGGATTTGGAGCTTGATGTGTGTAGGCTCGATACCACATGCTAACGCCCGCCCTTCTCGTACCTCAGAGGGGAGCGAAGGGCGGCGCTACGCGATCATACATACATGCATATACATACAGCGGAAGCATTTAAAACAATAAAATCCCTTTCTTAAGCTAACTATATTAACCTAATCCACCTAACAGATTAATTATGATGTAATGGTCTTAGCAATTTTCTTAACTAAACATGTACTAAAGAAATTCAAGATTTATATAATAAACGAGAGTGACAACCAAGGCAAAAACATCATTTAAGTCTTAACACTGAACGGCATGCATAATCTCCCCGAACCATAAACTAAATCTTATCCACCATGCCACTGCCACACACATCTTTGCCGCCTGCTGCTCCCTTCAATTATTCCATTCCTTGCCTTGCTCTGCAGTACAAGAGAAAAACGACACTATCCGCACATATGCTGAGTAAGATCCTTTCCTACTCACAAAAGCCATACGACATAAATTACACATAAGATAGTGACATGTTCATTTAACTAACATATAGTCATAGCATGGATGTAACTATTAACATGATCATCAAGAGGCATATAGACTTAGCATTCAAAATTCATGAGTAAAGCAATCCGTGACATGATCATGTAGGACAAGTATCCCCATGACATTTTTATCACAATAACATAACATCTCATAATAACATAGGCATGGAATAGTTATATGCAGAATGCTCTTTGAAAACATATACTTTCATAAGTACTTAAACATAATCTCAACATTAGGGCCCGACATTGTATCCATGACTCGACCCAGCCCATTTGGCAGTCCATTCGGTGGCCCATTTGGCGACCCCTTGTGGTCGTCGACCGTCGGCACGTCGACCGTGTCATTACCACTAGGCCCGTACTTTGACCTAGGGGCAACTTTGGATACAAGCCATGCGTAAAGTAAAATAGCACACATGTTCTTTGACATAACATAAAGAGTGTTCTTGTCCCCACTCTTAGGGAAACATTTCTTAACCAATTCATATTCATAAGCCTTACATAACCATGGCATAGGGGTGCCTATCGTTCATGAACATAAACAGGTACATCATGATAAAATGAGCAAAACTTAACATATACATTATGATACAATGGTCCTACATCAGCCGTTAACATGGACATAAGGTATGGAATCATGCAAATATATCGTCTAACTAGCATCATATCAATACCATATATATATACCTAGCATAACATGGAAAATCATTCGGAATCATATTCGGAATTTTTTATTTATTTATTTTCTTGTCCTTTTTAATCTTCCCGAGCCCAACACAGCCGACCTGCGTTGGACGACACACTCGTGTCGTGGCCGAGCGGCATGCCTGCTAGCCGAGAGGTAATGCGCGCTAAATGGCGGACACCTCCGATGGTCGGCGACACGCTGGCGCCGGCGGCATGCTACGCATGGGCGGCACGCGCTTACCGCTGTTTGGCCACACGCGCTGTCTTGCGGCATAAGCGTGTCAGGCTCACCCGACATCGGGTGAAAGAGAGGCGTGTTGGCCTCTGTACGTGTTCTACTTAACAAAATTTATACGAACCTAATCCTAGGGTCTTAAACAATATCAACCATGGAACCTCAACTAAGGTTAATCATATGCAATACAGAGAAAAGAAGAACATGAAAAACTCTTTATTGCTTAGCACAACATTAGGAACATGAAAGCCATTC
Source organism: Wurfbainia villosa (assembly GCA_025175895.1). Classification (NCBI taxonomy): domain Eukaryota; kingdom Viridiplantae; phylum Streptophyta; class Magnoliopsida; order Zingiberales; family Zingiberaceae; genus Wurfbainia; species Wurfbainia villosa. Next base: position 41,202,953 of record CM045998.1, on the reverse strand, counting down.
GAGAGAAACCCATGTACTGCAGGTGAGGGAATTCTTACCTTCGATTGCTTTAACTTATATTTGTAAAACCTAATGAGATGCAACCTTCTGTCCCGCCCTAGCAGCTGCCCTCCAAGGTCTCTTGAATCCCACCTTTCCTTGGATTCGACGGAGAAGACAACCCTAGGAGAGAATTCTCCTTGATGTATGGTTCGGCGGTGGAGGGATCAAGAGAGTAGAGAGGTGTCCTCTAGGGTATTAGGGAGGTTAAATTTATAACCAACAAGGCTTAACCTATTCCCTTATAAATTTCCTTAAATTTCTCTCTTTAACAGAATTAATTCCTTCTTCAATTAAATTCGTGACTTCTCCCTAATCATATAAAATTTTTATTGGATTTTTGGTGACTCACCCCTTCTTGTCCGGTTTTCTTTTCTTTTATCTTTTCTTTTATTTCCTTTAAATCCCACATAAGCCTATTATCATCATGCATAATTATCTTTATTTTCTTTAACCCACATAAGGGCCCCTTTATTATCATGCCTCATTATCTATAAAACTCCTAAGATTTTTTGGGCGTTACAATGGATGTCAAGGAGCTATGGTGCCAAGTGACAAGATTCCATGAGAATCCACAACCGGTCCAAGAAGAAAAGGAAGAAGAGGAATGCTCATTGGCTCAATCGGAGGAGGTCGAAGAAACAAGCTCATCCTCACAAGAAAGTGAGGAGTCGAAACTTAAGAAGGAGTAAACTTCCAGATCGGTGGAAGAGGAAGAAGCAGAGAAAGCCTCCACCTCTAGGATTGAGGGGGAGGAGAGTTCATCCTCAATGCCAGAGAAAAATCAAGAGGAGCCATCAACCTCCGAGAGAAGTGATGAACAAGCTCAAGAGGCCTCTACCACCACCCTAGGTAACTCAAGCAATTTAGTTAAAAATAAAGATCATATAACTTATTTTGAGTGTAGGGAAGTCGGACACTACAAGAGCAAGTGTCTGAAGAAGGTCAAGAAGATGACACAAGTCGTGCCAAAGACCAAGGAAACCGGTGCCCAAAGTCAAAAGAGCAAGGAGCATGTCATTTGCTTCAAATGTCATCAAAAGGGGCACTATAGAAGCCAATGCCCTAGGAGAAAAGAAGGAGCATCAAATGTAGGGGGAGCCTCTAAGAAAACCTTTGAAGCCACTAAGAAGGTTACAAGGGGGGTCACCCCTAGAGTTAACTTAGGCAAGACCAAAATGACCAAGACTTCAAAGCCTACAAGGGTCATTAGGACAGTATCTAGGGAAGTTATCTCTAAGGAATACCTAGTAAACCCAAAGAGCTCAAATAGGTTTTGGGTTCATAGGAGCGTGATTGATTCACGCTAAATGGGTTAGGGTGTGTCAACCCTAAGTGGATGGGTAGTTAACCTAACCATGGTAAAGGTGGCACTTAGGTCATTTTCAAGGTTATGGGTACCTTGGAAATAAGTATGGATTTATTATCCTAATGGATTTTAGGGTGTGCCAATATATTTTGAGAATTATGAAAATTTGATCAAATTGACACAATTTAGGTTTTAAAGGTCATGGTGTGCCATTTTGGGGTTTTGGCACATTTGGAGGATAAGTGATTATATGACAAAATGAATTTAATTTTAACAAATGACAATTAACATTAAAATTTAGATATTTTTATACTATTATATTTTATTTATCATGATTGATTTGCCATATGTCATGTCATGACATCATATCTATTTTTATCATTTATATGTCATGATAATGCTTAGGTTTAAGTTTTTATGTCATGTATGTTTAGATTTAATTTTTATGCCATGACATCATGATTTTGGTACATGCTTATTTATGCTATCATTATATGCCATAATCATCATTCATGCATTTAAGGTAATTAAAATTGATTTAAGGACTATGACATAACTTGAAGTCTCATGTATAAGGGAATCAAGTAGTGTTGCCTTAAAAAAATGCATGAGACCTTAGTCTAGGTATAACCAAAACTCACATCTCAAATTACATTGACATGTCTGTGTATTGATATACCCTAGACACATGTGAGATGCTAGGAAATGAGTTAAGTTCAAGGTGCATAGTTTTTGCATCTAGATGAACTCAAACTCATCTTATACCATGGGTAGATCATGGGGAAAGCTAATGTGCAAGTCATGTGCATTGAGCCCATTGATCATGATCCAATATAGGTTTTCAAAAATATTTTAAAATGAATTTATAAAACCTTGGTGTAGTCTATCTTTTGATAGAAGTCACCATTGAGAGAGTTGATACAAAGTAGGGCCAAAACATTGAACTTTTCAATGGTTTTAAATTTTGTGTCAATTTCATTATTTTATAAGTATTTTATTTTTCAAATATTTTTCACCCATAACGATTGACTTAAGTATTATATGCATGAAGTTTCAAGATTTTTCAAACTACGTATAATTACTTATGTATTTCAAAAATTTATTTCTGATTTCTGAAATTCTGCATTTGCAAAAATCAGTCGACTGCCGCTTATGGCAATCGACTGGCGTCAAGGGCAATCGACTGCTGACTGAAAGAGTCAACTATTAGGCTTGATTTTGGGTAAACAAGGTTTGTTTAGCCTAATTTCAACTATGTTAGGTTACCCTAACTGCTCCTAATCCTAGGATATGCTTTGGAAAGCATTAGAAATGGTAAAAATCCATTAGATATGGATTAGAGAGTTGTTTAGGGTGTGTATCAATTTTAAGGTGTGTGAAAGTTCAAGGTTGAACTTTTAGCCTTAATTTTGATGGTTTTGTGTTCCTATAGGCTTAGGGACTCTCTAAGGACATTGTTGGTACAATGGTTAAGGAAGAGCAAGCCTTTAGGGGGAGGTTATCCATCATGGAATGATGGATGTGTTCTTCCTCATGAGGAGGAGAATTTTAGAGAAATGGGAATGTGAGATGTCCATTTGGGAAAATTGAGAGAGTGTGAGGATTGCCTCTCTTTAGTGATATGAGACTTATCACTAGGAAGAGTGAAGGCATCCTAGATGTTTTTGGACCAAGGGGAAGATTGTAATATCTCATTGAGATATGAGACATTGACACCCTTGGGGAGAAGCTTTTTGATGTATGTCAAAAAGCCGGAGAATTGGTGAGAGAATTTGGTAATTATCAATTTGGGAGAATTGGTAAGAAGTTTTAAGTTAGGTGACCTAACTTAAAGGTGTTTGTCATTTTTGTCAAACATAAAAAATAGAGAGATTATTGGTGCAATCGACCCAGGTCACGATTGACCAGACTCGAGTTTGACTCGAGCAATATTTTGATGTTCGACAAAATGTATGACAATGTGATTGTCATGGGAAAGTCCAAGTCATGGGGTACTTGCCATGGAAAGTCCAAGCATGAGTCTTGACAATGGAAAAGTCCAAGTCATGGGTACTTGGCATGGAAAGTCCAAATGGGACACTTGACAATTAGAAAGTCCAACATGGGTTGTCATGAAAAGTCCAAGAATGGGTCTTAGCAAGGCAAAGTCCAAGCTTGAGTCTTGGCAAATGAAAAGTCCAACAAGGGTTGGCAAGGAAGTCCAAGTCATGAGTACTTGACAATTGGAAAGTCCAAGGGCTGATATTGGCGACGTAAAGTCCATGCGGGAGTCTTGGCAGCATAAGTCCAATGGTTGGCAGCGTAAAATTTAAGCGGTAGTCTTGGCAATGTAAGCCCAATGTGCCTTGGCGGTATAGACCAACTTAGCATGACAATAGCCGATGGAAGCACCTGAAGGCTAGCATATGGATGAATAAGTCATGGATGACTTGGAGGGATCCGATAGGTGTGAGGTTGACGGAGATGGCTAGAAGACTTAGGTCTAGGCTAAGGGTGGTCTAGCAAGTATGAGGGCATCATACTTGGGGTTAAACCTCATGGTTGAGGTTATCAATCGACTGGGGCTTTGGACTAGTCAATTAGTCAAGTGTTTTGACACTTGGCAGCCGAGTCGACTCTTGGCAGTCGACTAGGGTTATGAGCAGTCGACTGCCATGAGTCGACTAGGGTTCGACTACGACAAAATGTAGGATCGAGTAAGCCGAGAGGGGGGGGAGTGAATCTCGGTGTTTAAAATTTTAATTAATTTTAATACTAATTTTCTAATACGAGTATGCAGTTACAGACACAAGCAATTTACTTGGTTCACAACCCTGATTGGGTTGCTACTCCAAGGCCCGTATCTCTCCCGAGAGCCACCTCGATGGGCAATCACTATAATACCCTCCGATTCGAGAACTCTCGACTTTGGAGGGTTTCTCTTTTTACAAATAATAGAGTTGGGTGACAAACCACCCACTCTTAAAGTTAATTATACAAGAGAAACAATAAATTAAAAAGAATACAAGACTTTATATCGACACTTAAGAATCGTAGAGGTAGTCACAGAGTGTCGGAAGGTTGCCTTGTTGTGGAATGAAAATTTAGTGGACGAGCAAGTATTTTTGCAGCACTTCAATGTATATGCGATTGATATTTCAGATCTGGTCGAGCACATATTTTATAAACCTTTTCTAGTTGACTGGAATGCCTTTCAGTCGACTCTACATCAGCCTGTCAATTGTGAATTCGTGGTCTTCCAGTCGACTGAAACCTCTCCAGTCAACTCCACGTCACTTGGTTCTGCATCAAGAAATTTCCTTCTTCAGTCAACTTAATCTTCAGTCGACTGAATCCCTTTCCATCTGCGTCGCACGATCTCCGATCGATCACCAGCTGATCCTGCTAAATAGATATCCAGTCGACTGATACATATTCAGTTGACTGGACTTTAGTCGACTCTAATCCATTCAGTTGACTTATCATTGCAAAACAGGATTAGCACAAAATAGATAATATAAAATGCGATAGCAGTAGTAATACTGCTCGATCTCGACTACTAAGTCCCACGCGGACTTTTCGTCGGATCGACGCCTAGCTTTGTCCCCCTACAGAGGACTCACCCTCACCTCTTCACTCGAGGCTTACTTGTCGACTACCTACCAGACTTAACACTCTTGACATCCGATCTGACCCACCAGGGCTTCCACCAGCTGTCCTGTCTGCCTGGCCCAGTTGGACTTTTTGTCGATTGTCTGGTCTCCTGACCCAACCGATCTTCATGCTAAATGTCCGGTCTATATGACCCATCTGGACTTTATGCCTGGTATCCGATCCTCCTGATCTGTCAAGATACGTGTCTAGTATTCGGTCAACACGACCTACTAGGACTTCCTATTAAGCCTGCACACATAACACTGAATTAAAACACAAGTAAATCCTAACTTTTAACTATGTTTCATACATCAAAACTAAGGAGTGATGCTCACTGCATCAACACAAAATGCCTTGGCAATTGACTATCGGAATTGGATAGTCGACTGATGGCAGTCGACTACTGGTCGAGGTTACGAGAGCAGAATGCTCGGTAGCCGACTAGTCAGTTGACTACGACCCTGGCAGTCGACTGATGGGTAATGGCAGTCAATTGCCAGTGTAACCATTGGCTTGAATGCCGATGTGGATTAAGTCATTGTCTCACAACGACACTGTTGGTAGTCGACTGGAGCTTTATAGCAGTCGACTGCCAGGCGTGGAATCAGCCCGAGACAAGCATAAAAGGAGGAGCTTGGGGAGGATTTCCAACAGTAATTTCTTGGGTGTTTTAAAGGTGATTTTCTGGTGCAAATCAGGGTCTTCAAGCACGGTTCAAGCAATCAACAAGCAAGCATCCAAAGCAATAGTTGTAAAGTTTTCTTTACGTTGTTTTGTGTATTTCATTTGTATTTTCTTGTTTATTACGTGTATTACTTTTGTAATCATTGTAAGAGATTTCTCCACCTCCGACTTGTTGTCGAGAAGGAGTGTTTGTGATTATTAGTGGTGTTTGCATCGCTAGGGCTCATTCGAGCCCAATCCATGGAGTAGGAACCCTAAGGTTCCGAACCATATTATATCGCGTGTTTTGTTGTGCTTGTATTTTGTTATTGCATTATTATTTGTATATCCACTGTGCATAACAAGTTTTGTAGCAAGCACGTGATCGATTTCCATCTTCGCAACGAACGCGCTATTCACTCCCCCTCTTTCCTACAGATCACATGTACATGTGGTACCAACGCTTGAGTACCCGATTCTCCTAGGAGCCTGATATGCCTAGACTTCCCACCTCGATCGCCAATCTAGAGGTATGGTTTCATTCAAGTCTGTGAGAGGACCCCCAATTTTGATATGCCCTTCTACCAGTGTTAGTTTCCCTTTGACATCTAGATTTAGTTTATTTGAATTTATTTGTTCATGCATATAGTATTTAAGATCCTTTCAGTGCTTAGTTGTTAGTCATTTTAAGCTGCCTCAATGATATTTTTCAAAAAATTTCACGATCTATTTCTATGTCATAGATAGCTTAACTTCATTTATCTTGTGGTACTTTGTTTTTGGACGCTTTGATGGATGTTCTAGATTTTCACTTGTTAGCTTTTATCTTTCACCTACACTAATCGAATATTCTGAAAGGGAGAATCTAGTACATATGTAGTTATGATTCATTCTAGTAGTCTATTACTTTGGAATCCATAAGTGACTCTAGATTTAGCATTTTAGTTACTGGAGATGCTCGGATTGTGTAAACTCATTCGAAAAAATCGGAATGCTAGGGAGGAAGATAGAATAAACAAAAACAAAAGAAGAGAAAAAGAAAAAAAGGGAGAGAGGAAAAAAAAAAGAGAGTAAAAAAAATGTTGTCATGGATGGAAATGACTTGGTGCCCCTTTGAGACCGAGTTAGGTTACTGGAGAAACACCTATCAATTTCTCTCAATACCGAGCACACCTTTGATACTTTATGCTAATTCTAGGGAACGACCCTCGCTTAGGGAAGGTAAGTGCCTCAAAGTCGGTGACCTTAGGAAAGCTATAGGATGTCGATTTGACTCACCATGGAATGAGTATCCCCTAGGAAATTCTTTCAGCACGTGCACGAAAAACTAACCTAGTAAATCTTCAGAACATATCTATTTTCTTTGATTGAAAATACCACTTGATAATTTTAGTTAGCATGCTAAGTATGGAACAATAATTTTAAAATTTCATGGCACTGAGATTTGCTTGAGGACAAGCAAAGATCTAAGTCTGGGGGAATTGATGTGCGCAAAATATATAGGGTTTTAAGAGTAGTTTTAGCACACATCTCATTGCATTTTATACTTGTTTCATGCATATTTTTCCTTGTTTTGCATTTATTTCCTATTTTTTAGTTTGGAGATCTGCTCTTGCTGTTTTTATGTATAGGAAGGCATTTTGGGATATAAAATGACACATAATTGGAGCCAAAGGAAGGAAAGCATGTTCCGGACCAAAAGACGGCGTTCACATGATGGTTCAGAAGAAGACACGGTCGACCGTGTGAATCTCACACAGTCGTGCCTAACCCCGAAGCTAGATTCATGGCAGGATTTTCAGTGAGCCAAATGGTCGGTTGTGTGGAAACTACATAGTTGTGTGGCATTAGCCCGATTTGATGCAGACTAGGGTTTTGCAGGGATTTAAGGAAAGCTAACTTCTCTTTTATAAATAGGAAGGCACACCCAAACCCTAGGGGGAGGCCCGACTATTAGGACGACAAGAAGGTTCCCTAAGAAGCACTGGAGGCTTGCAACGGGGAGAGAAGAAGCAACTCAAAGACCCAAATCTACGTTCCAATGCCTAGGAGAATGACCAAGAATACTACATTTTATTCTTAAACATCTTTGCGTTGTAATGACTCTATTTATGATATCTTGTGTTTGTTCTCCTCTATCTATCGAGTAGATACTTCGATTCTAGGATTAGGGAGTAGCTTGTGCATGTGGACATGCTAGTTCAAATTGTTATTCATCTCCTTTGAATCTATTTGCAATTTATGTTGTTTAGATTGATGAGAATTATGTCTTGATTCTATTTCTACTACATATAACCAATACAAGGGTGGGAAACCTTTGTATCAAAATTCTAGGAGAACCAAGGAGGAACCTTACAGTCATCCTCCTTCCTATAACCGTAGAAAGTAGAATATGATAGAGCAGGATATAAAGTATGATTCGTCTCTTCATAGGGATTACTAGGACATCCTCATACCTCAATAACCTATCTTAGTAGAAGGCCCAAAGTAGGATACATTAACTCTAGAAGGGTTGAGGGACCTTAGTGACAGAGGGCTTCCAACGGTATCAACCCCCTGAGCTCTGATGATCCGAACGGAAACTTGGCTAGGAATAGGTGTTTCTGATAGAACCAAAAGTTCATCGGACAAATACATGATGATCCTCCCACAAGATCATAACTAGAGATCCTAAAACCATTAAATTGATAACAGGTTCAACAATGCACATGTGAAACCGAAACCCTAGAATCCCTTAAGGAAACTTTGAACCTACCTTCGCTTTCTCTAAGTGACACCGTAATTGAACTAGGACTACCGTCGACCTCACAAACCTTACTCTCAGTAGATTTACTCCGAACAACAACATCCACTGGACAAACGGTATTCGAATCTTAGTCTTTGTGGGATCAATACTTAAATTATAACTGGACGATAACCGTGCACTTGCGGGCGTTAAGCGTGAGCGCGTGCATCGAATCCTTGGCGATCCTCGTCGGAGATTTGAGGTCATGCTCACGTGCATCAGCGACCTACGATCATGACATCAGTGTCGATTGTTCGGATTCAATTCATGATCTAATCGGAATTCAGTCGCGATCCGATTGGATCATGTATATATTCTTTTTGATTTGTTGTTATGAATTTATTAATCATATATATTTTGATGACAATTTTTTTACAATAAATATTTGATTTAAAGAATAATATCAAATAAATAAATTGACATATGTTAAATTTCCATGCATAAAATCTGAATTTAAATATAATTCAAATATAAAATAATTTAAATTAAAATAAATCAAATGAATTAATAAATTAAAAAAATAATTTGTTTCTAATACCCGTGTCAAAAGTTATGGAGTCCGAAAATAGACAATCTACACACACTAACACGAAATCAGTATCACAGTAGTGTTGGTTTCTAAAAATCAACACCACAGTGGTGTTGGTTTCTAAAAATTAGCACCACTGTGGTGCTAGTTTCGAAAAATCAATAACACGATAGTGTTGATGTGTGTTGATTGTCTACTTTCGGAGGTCATAATTTTTGACTTAGATATCATAACGAGACATAATTTTTTTTGAATTAAATCTCATTCGAAGATTTACATTTTTTGTGGTGAAACTCGTAACAACTCAGTTTCAAACTTAAAAAAATATCATTTAAAGTATTTTCATATCCATTAAGAGATTCTATCAAAACTCATTGATGAACCTAGAGAGTTCCAATCGGATCCATTCCAAGTGCTATAAATTTTTGAAGTGTTGTAGAGTCTATATGTGCTTAAAAATATTAGCTCAAAGTCATTCACAACAATGATAAGAAGGTTTTCAAAGTTTATGGTTTTAAAACAATTGATACATATACATAAACTTTGAAATTGTCTGATCACTACTGTTAATGACTTTGAGCTGATATTTTTTAGCACATATAGATTATAAGGAACTTTATAAACATGTAGTATTTGGAATGGTTCCAATCAAAGCTCTTTAGGTCTATCAATAGATTTTGACCGAAACCCCTTGATATATCTAAAAATACTTTAATGTTATTTTTTATGCTTGAACAGGGCTATTATGGATTTCACCTAGTAAAAAAAGTAGACTCTAAATGAGCTTTGATTCAACAAAAAATTGTACCTCATTATGGCACTTGAGTCAAAAATTATAACTTCCAAAAGCAGACAATCGATACACACCAGCATTGCGTGGTACTGATTTTTCAAAACTAGCACCACAGTGGTGTTGATTTTTAGAAACCAACACCGCAGTGATGTTGGTGGTAAAAAAAAACACCACGATGGGGTTGAATTCTAAAAAGCAACACCATCATGGTACTGATTTCAAAAAATCAGCAACACAGTAGTGCTGGTGTGTGTTGATTGTTTGCTTTCAGAGACTATAACTTTTGACTTGGGTATCTGAATGAGGTGCAATTATTTTTAATTAAATCTCATTTAGAGAACTACATTTGTTGTTAGGTGAAACTCACAACAATCCAATTTCAAACCTAAAACACATGATTTAAAGTCTTTTTAGATCTATCAAAGGGTTTCGGTCAAAACTCATTGATGGACCTAGAGAGTTTCGATTGGACTCATTCCAAGTGATACAGGTTTTTGAAGTTCCCTAGAGTCTATATGTGCCTAAAAATATTAGCTCAAGTAATTCATAGTAGTGATCAAAAGGTTTTCAAAGTTTATGACTTTAAGACAATTGACATATACGCATAAACTTTGAAAACCTACATTTAGACTCTTAGGGAACTTCAGAAACCTGTATATCTAGAATGGATCCGATTAGACCTCTCTAGGTCCATCAATAAATTTTGACTAAAATCTCTTGATGGATTCGAAAAGACTATAAATGTTATTTTTTAGGTTTGAACTATACTATTATGGGTTTCACCTAGTAAAAAATGTAGATATATGAATGAACTTTGGTTTAAAAACAATATGTCTCATTTTGATATCCGAGTCAATAATTATGACCTCCAAAAGAAGACAATCGACACACTAATACTATTGTGGTGCTGATTTTTAGAAATCAACACTACCATAGTATTGATTTTTTTACCACCAGTACCACCATAATGTTAGTTTCTAAAAATCAATACTATCATGGTGTTGATTTTGAAAAATCAGCACCACGACAGTGATGATATATGTCGATTGTCTGCTTTCGGAGGGCATAACTTTTGACTCGAGTATCAGAGTGAGGCATAATTTTTTTTAATTGAAACTCATTCATATATCTATATTTTTTACTAGGTGAAACCTATAATAGCTTAGTTCAAGCATAAAAAAATAATACTTGAAGTCTTTTTAGATTCATCAAAAGGTTTCGGTCAAAATCCATTGATAGACCTAGAGAGTTGATGGATGGTGATCGCAAGCGCGTCAAGTAATAAAAATATCGATTACACAAGGACTGGCCAACTACCAAAAATTCAAAAGGAAAGATTATCTAGATGAATAAAATATTCTAGAATTCGAACGAACAAGAAACGGATGGGGGATCAAGTTTTAAGAATAATCCTAGGATTTGGATTTCACTCTTATGTCTATTATTCGACAATTCTTTCCGACTTGGTATGTATCCCTAAAGGAGACTTATCTTGAAGTAATCAACAACCCTTTTGAGGTTGGACCGATATATCTACCTAGACCTGATTCCTACTTTCATGGTATTCATGCGTATGCGACCTTAATTGCATTGGGAACCTACCACTAGCACCCCACAGATTGAAACTTAGACTTACTATTGGTCACTTATAGAAACGAACCAAAGTAAACCCTTTATGCTCTATGATAGTTTTAAGAGATCCACAAGAGGTCTTAATTATGATAAGATATCAATACGTAGATGATCTTTGCCACATTAGGAACCTATCACAAAAACCCCACGAATCTATCTAGACTTCAATCTTTACTCGTAATTAAATCCTCAAGTTCAACTCTATAGATTTGGGATCGAGACTACCTCTCGGTTAGTCTCCCTTTAAACCCCTAAAAGCCTGTGAATAAGTGGTCGACAAACACACAAGTGATCAAAATGCACGATAAAATTAAATCAGAAAACATAATAGATAAGAAAATTGTAACAATTCGAATAAGTTGGAATAGCGTTACTCCCTCATCCTAAGATCACTAGAAATTACTCCATAATCCGGAGGTTAATGCAATGATAGAGTTTAGAAGACATCCGACAAAATAGAAAAAGGAAAAAGAGAAAACTCGATTTGTCGATGCTTGCGACGATGTCCTCTGGCTTGGAAATCCTTCCCTAGCAGCTCCTCCTTGTTCTCCTACTCCTCCTCTCTTCGATTCTCTTTTGATGGAGGCTTGGGGTCCTTTTTATAGGCTTTAGAGGTGAATAGGTTGCTTATTTGGAGAAGAAATCTCGAGTTAGTTGGGAAATATATAGGTTGAATTGGTGCCATGGTCGTCTTGGGTGGCACGACCTGAGCATGCTGAGCAATTGTCATAACAAGCTTCTGAAAATGGCTTGACATGACCATACCAAATGGCACGGTCAGGCCGTGTTAGGTGCCGAAAGGTCTTGAACTTGGGTGTAGGATCTTCGATGAGCGCTAGAGGGGGGGGGGTGAATGGTGCATTCATTCGCTTGACGAAATTTGTTCGTGCTTGATCATCTACAACACTTGTTATGTGCAGCAGAAATAAAGACAATAAAGCAATAACAAAAACACAAGAACACAATTACACAATCGATATAATGTGATTAGAAACCATAGGGTTCCTACTCCACGGATTAAGCTCAAATAAGCTCTACCGATGCAAAACACCACTACTAATCAACTTTCCTTCTCAGAAAATACTCCGGAGGTGGAGAAAACATCTTACAACAGATTACAAAAGTAATACAAGATAAAACAAGCAAATACAAAGTAAATACAACAAAAGAAGTAAAGAACACTTTACAAAATCTCTTTTGAATGCTTGCTTGTTTAATTGCTTGAGCCGCACTTGAAGACCCTGACTTACACCAGGAAGTCACTCCAAATCGCCCAAGAAATCACTGCAAAAAACCTTCCCTTCGAGCTCCCTTTAAAGCTGCAACTCGGGCTGATTTTCACTTAGCAGTCGACTGCACATACCCATCAGTCGGCTGCTCCTGTAGCCATTATCTCACAATGACTCGATCCACGCTGAATAAGTTCCAATGGATAGACCATCAGTCAACTATCAAACCCTAGCAGTTGACTGATGCATAGGCAGTCGAGCCACTAGTCGAACCTGCCTCGCGTCTGTGACATTTCCTCAACATCAGTCGACTACCCTCCATGGCAGTCGACTACTCAAGGGAAGTCGAGGCACAAGTCGAGCCACCTTGTATCTACAACCGCAATTCGACCACAATCGATCTCTAGTCGACTCCCATCAGTCGACTAGTCATAATCCCAGTCGACTAATCTATGTCAACTCGGCTGCCAAGTGTAAAAACACTTGATCAGTCGACTGATACAACTCAACCATGAGGTTTAACTCAAGTATGATGCCCTCATACTTGTTAGACCACCTTTAGCCTAGACCTAGCCTTCTAGCCACTTCCATCAGCCTCACGCCTATTGGATCTCTCCAAGTCATCCATGACTTGTTCATCCATACGCTAGCCTTCAGGTGCTTTCATTGGCTATTGTCATGCTAAGCTGGTCTACACCGCCAAGACACATTGAGCTTATGTTGCCAAGACACGCTTGGAATTTACACCGCCAACCATTGGACTTATGTTCCAAGACTTCACCCTTGGACTTTACGCCGCCAATATCAACCCTTGGACTACCCATACCAACCCATGTTGGACTTTCCAATTGTCAAGACTCAAGCTTGGACTTTCCCTTGCCAACCCATGTTGGACTTTCCAATTGCCAAGACTCAAGTTTGGACTTTCCATGCCAAGTACTCAAGACTTGAACTTTACCATTGCGAAGACCCATGCTTGGACTTTCCATGCCAAGTGTCCCACGTGGACTTCTCCATCATATGGTCAACCCCATGTCAACCATATAGTCAACCTATTATCAAACAATGGTCAACTCATCATCAAACATCAAAACACTACTCGAGTCTGGTCAATCATGACTTGAGCCGATTGCACCAATAATCTCTCCCTTTTTGATGTTTGACAAAAACCAAACCTTTGAGTTAAAACACTAACTCAATCTAATCCTCTCAATTTTTCAAATTGGGAATTCCATTTTCCCTTAACTCTCTCCTTTATTGACATACATCAAAAAGGCTCTCCCCAAGGGTATCAATGTCTCATATCCCAATGAGATCTTACAATCTCCCCCTTGGTCCAAAAATATTTAGGATGCCTTCACTCTTCCTAGTGATAAGTCCCATATCACTAAAGAGAGGCAATCCTCACTTCTCCAAATTCTCCCCCTCATGAGGAAGAATACATCCATCATCCCATAATGGATAACCTCCCCCTAAAGACTTGCTCCCCCTTGACCATTATACCAACACTGTCCTTGGAGAGTCCCTAAGCCTATATAAACACTTAACCATCAAAATTAAGGGAAAAAAATTTCAAACTTGAATTTTCACACACCCTAAACAACTCTCCTAATCCATATCCAATGGATTTTCACCCTTTATAATGCTTTTTAAAATATATCCTAGGGTCAGGAGCAGTTAGGGTAGCCTAACATAGTTGAAATCAAGTTAAATAGACCTTGTTTACCCGAAATCAGCATTGACAATCGACTGGTTCAGTTAACAGTCGACTACCCTATGTATCAATCGACTGAGAAAGCTTCCAGTCGAGTGATAGAATCTCCAGTCAAGGTGCCACCTTGATTGGTTTCTAATTTTGTCGAAACTGCATTTTCAGACCATCTTTAGAAATGCATAAATAATTCTAAAAAATTTAAAAAATCACGGAATTTCGACCACACATTACTTATGCCAAACACTATGGGTGAAAAATAGTTAGAAAATAAAATATCCATAAAATAGTGATATTGACACAAAGTTTAAAACCATTGAAATTTTCAATGTTTGATCCTACTTTGTATCACCTCCTTCAATGGTGATTGCTATCAAAAGATAGACTTCACTAAGGTTTTTTAAAATGATTTAAAAATGTTTTCAAAACCTTATATTGAACCATAGTCTATGGGATTAATGCACATGACTTGTACATAAGCTTTCCTCATAATTCATCCATAGTATAAGATGAGTTTGAGTTCATCTAGATGCAAAAATTATGCACCTTAAACTTAACTCATTTCCTAACATCTCACATGTGTCTAGGGGGTATGAATACACACACCTGTCAATGTGATGTGAGATGTGCATTTTGTTCATCCTAATTTAAGACCTCATGTATTTTTCTAAGGCAACTCTATTTGATTCTCTAAACCCAAGAAATCGCTGCCAAAAACCTTCCCTTCGAGCTCCCTTTAAAGCTACAACTCGGGCTGATTTTCGCCTAGCAGTCGATTGCTCATACCCATCAGTTGATTGCTTCTATAGTTTTTGTCTCACAATGACTCGATCCATGCTGGATAAGTTCTAACAGATAGACCATCAGTTGTTAGGGCAATCAACTCAAGTATGGTTTAGCTTTGATGTGTGTGGAAAAGAGTTTAAGTTAAGTTGTTATGTTATTTGATATGTGTGTTTAAGTTGTGTAGGACTTAAGTGAATCACACATGTGTTGACTTGATGAAGCATTGGCGAGTTCACCATATCATGGCTCGGGTCCTTGAGTTGGTGAAGGATAGCATTGTGAAAGTCGTGCGCTTGGTGCATCCGAGGGACCACCGGACGAGGAGCAAATGAAGTGAAGCTGAAGGAAGCAGAATTCATGACGAGACGCGCAAGATGACACTGGAGAAGCTGAGGGTTTAATGCATCTGAGGGAGGCAGGCTGAAGAGAGTCATGGGAGATGAGAGTGTGCGATTATAACCTGGGAGGGGTAGCTCAGCTAGGTGAACTTGGCTGAATGGCTAAGTCAAGTGTCGGATGTTAAAACTTAGGTTTCAGATTTTACCCGACAAGTCAGACGCTCAAACTTGTGTTTGAGGTTTTACTCGACAATTGGATAAGTCAGATGCCCAAACATAAGTTTGAGGTTTTGATGTGAGCAAAACATATAGGATTTTAGGAGTAGTTTTCGCTCACATCTCATCTCATTTTATGTTGGTTTCATGCATATTTTGCTTTGTTTTCCATGCATTTCCTATTTTCTGGCTCGGAGATCTGCTCTGTAAACTTTTATGTGTTTTGTGTGCAGGATAGCATTTTGTCGGGAAAACGGCACACTTTCAGAGCAAAAAGAAGACATTTGGCAGCTGGACATAGAAGGGAATACGACCAAGGCGTGTGCCTACACATGGTCGTGTTCAGAAGATGAAAATGGCTACGACAACCTGACACAATGCCAGGGCATGTGTTTTCACATGGTCGTGTGGCGTCCAAGTGATTTGAAGCGACTAGAGTTTTTTCCAGATTCCACAGCGATCTGGCATAATGTCTATCTAAGGAAAGCTCCACCCAAACCCTAGGGGGGCACGCCGGCCAGGACAACACTCTGAAGCCCTAAAAAGCTTTGAGAAATTGCATCTGGGAAGGAGAGAGAGCTGCTCAAGGACCAAGATCTGCACTATAATGCCAGAGGGAAGAGCTGCAATTACATTGTAATTCGTATTTCTTGCACGTTCATCGTTTTTCTCATGAATTCTATAATGTATTGCGACTCTCTTCACATATTCATGGAGTAGATTCTCCAATTCTAGGGTTAGAGAGTAGTTTGTGTTGAGTAGAACATTACTATTTTAAATATGTTTCCATTCTTGTATTTGCAGTTGAATGATTATTTAGATCTATAGCTTTGTGTTTTGGTTTTTTATCTTCTGTGCATAGATAATACGAGGAGTGACAGTCCTCGTATCTAAGATTTAGGGGATATTAGGAGGAACCTATAGGTTGGCCTCATCGCCTGCAACTGTGAATAGAAGGATGCAATAGAGTCGGTAACGTGTCTCGTTTCTGACTCGTCGCAGGGATCGATTCGGCATCCTCATACCATAGTGTATAATGTCCTTTCCACAAAACCCTAGCTAGAAAATCTAGATATATTCGATTGATAGCATGTTCTGCGACACACAAACGAAACCGAAGTCCTAGAATTCCTTTCAAATCCTCGTAGAAACCTTTTCTCTTCTTCCATGTGACACCGTACTGAGTTCGAACCACCAACGACCTCTCATTCATGAACCCTCAGATTTCCAATCCAAACAACAACACATCCACTAGACAAACCGATACTCAAAATCTCAGTCCCTATGGGATCGATATTCTTTATTACTTGACGACATTCGTGCACTTGTAGGTGTTGAGCAGAAGCGTGCACTTCGAGTCCTCGATGGTTTCCATCGCGAGATTTAAGGTCGCGTTTATGTGCAATCAAGTTTTTGGCACTGTTGTCAGGGATTGATTGATTCGATATCGAATCAAGAAAGTGGATAGTTGGATCGAACTTAGGTTAGATTTATTTACTTTCTTATTTTATTTGAATTTTTAAACTTTCCATATCTAGATTTAGTTTTATTTCATTTTAGCAGTGATTCTCTATTTCTTATTTGCTCTTTGATTAGTTAGCTAGATTAGTTTATTTCCTGTTTCTAAACCTTAGGTAAATACTCCTAATTTTGTGGCTCGGTTCTTCATATGCTTAGACACTTAGGATCGGAAGGCCTGATTCTGATCGATTTAGAAATCGAGCGAACCTATCACCACTGGAAAGCCAAACAGAAGAGGATGGAGGACCAAGCTGCATCCGAAGTGAATATAGGTAGCCGATCCTTGCGGGATTACGCAACCCCTAACACTAGAGGATTTAGGGCGAGTATAGCTGGACCATCCATTTCGGCAAACAACTTTGAACTGAAGCCAACACTCATACATATGGTCTAACAGAGTCAATTCGGGGGAGCTGCGACTGAAGAATTGAACTGACACCTGGAGTCATTCTTGGAAATCTACTTGACGATGAAGATAAATGGAGTCCCTACAGATGCAATCCGCCTGAGCCTATTCCCATTCTCATTGCGAGATAAGGCTAAGACATGGCTTCACTCCTTGCCTTCGGGAAGCATTACTATATGGGAGTAATGTGAGCAACAATTTTTGAACAAATACTTTCCACTAAGAAAAACTACTCACATGCGCCATCTGATCACAAGCTTCCATCAGAAGGAGGGGGAGTCCCTATTTGAAGCCTGGGATCGCTACAAGGGGCTACTTTACCAATGCCCCCACCATGGACTGGAAAAGTGGCTGGTGATCCACATCTTCTACAATGGGATCACATATGCCACAAAGATGTCCCTCAATTCTGCCGCAGGAGGAGCACTTATGAATAAGACCATAGAGGAAACTGAGGAGCTAATAGAAGAGGTGGCCCAGAACCACCATCAATGGGCTTCCGAACATGCTCACCCAGCTCCTGCAGCGGGACGATATACTGTCAACCCCGTGGATCACCTAGCAGGGAGAATGGATGCGCTTAGTAGATGATTCGACTCTTTAAATCTTGCATCTACATGTGTGGCCATTGACTTTGGAGAAGGAGTAGCAGCATATCGGGAGGACTACTATGAAGGGAAGGGTGGCCCACAAGAGCAGATTGAGCATTGTGATGAGGTTGGCGACCTAAATCGAAAGGCCAATAACCCATACTCTAGCACTTCCAATCTTGGATGGAGGAGCCACCCAAATTTTTTCTATAGGAATAATTTGGGAAGTTTCCAACAATCGGGAGGAAATGGGCAGCCACAGCTGCCTGACTCCCATTTGAAGAATATGCTAGAGAGCTTCATTCGAGCGCAACGGGAGGCGAATATTGAATTTCAATGGCGACATTCGCAGACAGATACGATGATCGAAGAGTTAGGATCATCTGTAAGGGACCTCGCCAACAGGCAAAAGTTGCTAGAGATTCAAGTAGCTCAGATTGCAAACCATATCTCGAGTACCGAAATCTACGAAAGCGAGAGTTAATCGGTAGAAGCGGTGCAAAGCGATGATGTTTGCGAAGTGGGAGGGTTCTGAAAGAGATGCCCGGTTGGTCGGTTGTTGAAGAGAGGCTAAGACTTGAAATGTAGGAACCTTTGAGGGAGACCGAGAAGGAAGAAGTCAGAGAAATAAATCGGGATCCTGCCGTAAAAACTCAGCCACCCCTTACTGTACCATTTCCATAGTGGTTGACTAATGCGAAGAAGGATGGTGAGTTTGGTAAATTTTTGGACATGCTGAAGTCGATCTCAGTAGAGGTACCGATACTCGAAGCGCTGCATCAAATGCCATAGTTCGCAAGATTCATGAAAGTTATTCTGGCGCATCGTAGGAAGGTTGAAAAGGCTGAAACAGTGGTCCTCACGGAGGAATCAAGTGCTTATCTCCGGAACGAGACCACTCAGAAACTAAAAGATCTAGGGAGCTTCTATATTCCATGTTATATAGGGACTACCTTTGATTAGCAAAGACTTCTGTGACTTGGGTGCGAGTGTGAGCCTGATTCCCTATACCTTATGCAAAAATCTAGGGTTAGGAAATTTAAAATTCACTACTTTGACATTGCAATTGGCTGACCACACATATCGATACCCCCTGGGGATTCTAGAAGATGTGCTTGTAAAGGTGGGGAACGTTACACTTCCAACTGATTTTGTGGTCATGGGGATGGAAGAGGATTCGAAGATACTTATCATCCTTGGGCGACCATTTTTAGCAACTGCTGGAATGATCATTGATGTAAAGAATCACAAGCTGACCCTAAAAGTGGGAGAGGATGAGATGGAATTTGAGCCTGCTAGTACGGGAAGTCACGGACCTACATTAGGGAAGTACATGATTCCAGCTAGAGCTAAGGAGGAAACCGTATATAAGGTTCCCGAGACGGATGAATGGAGGTTCACAGAACCTCCAGAGTCAAGTTGATAATGGAGTGCGGTCGAGCTAAACGACCTTAAACAAAGCGCTTCTTGGGATGCAACCCAAGTTTAGTTTTTAGGTTTTCTTTTAATTGTATTGCATTCATTTGGTTAATTTGAACTTTGATTTCCATTTCGTTTAGCATTAGGACCAAAAAGAACTTGCTAAGTAAAAATAAAATTAATTTTTAGCTTACACGGTGAAGTGTGTGAGAAAATTCGGACCATTGTGCACAAAAGGAGAGAAATAGGGGACACACGACCTGACCGTATGTTTTCCCATGACCGTGCTTGACCAACCCGAGGTGCACATGGCCTGGCCATGTGTTTTCACATGGTCGTGTCACGCGAGGTTAAAAAGGGCACACCATGCGTTTTTGCCCCAAATGCACCGTGTGTTTCAATTTTTCTTGCCCTAGCCATGTGAATCCTTCATCCCCACCACCTAGGAGCTTTTCCAACCTTCAAAAAAATACAAAAGAAGCAACGATGAGGAGGACCAAGCAAGTGGTATCTCGATCTGGTGCTTCGGAGCCACGAGCAAGGAGAACTGATGCCCCTCAAGCTCCGGAGGAGGGTAACGCTCTTCCAACCCTTCTTTTTCACAACAATGAGCATAGGGATAGATATAACATGATTTCTACTCATAAAATCATTGCAACTAGGTATCTTGATGATGATTTACTAGAGTCCTTAGGGTTGTTGGGTGACATTCAAGCCATATTTGCAAAAATAGGGTGGGGAGAGATAATGGGGATAAGACACCCAACCTACCCTAGGATAGTTTTGGAATTTTTAAGTTCTTTAAAAGCTGAAGTTTTAATGGGTAGAGAGAGCGAAGAGGGTAGGATTACCTTTAGGATATTTAACATTGAGCATGAATGAACACTACACCAATGGAACTCATGCTTTGGCTTGCCGAGTGGGGGAGAAAGAAGAACTCCTATAGGGTTCAACTCTTGAATCTTTTGGACTGAATTGATAAGAGAGCACGCTTACGACCCTTCTAGGGCCAGATCATCATGCCTCCAAAATCCCATTTTCCGATACCTCCACCGAATCATGGCAAGCACTATTTTTGGTCGTGGGGAGAGTGATGGTGTAGTGAGAGCTAGCAAGCTGCTTTGCCTATGGGACATGCTACAAGAAAGGAGTAGCATCGATGTAGGGTCCTATTTCATTAGACACTTAGTGAAAATGGGCAAAGCAGCGAGAGAAGAGATTAATGTGGGGGGCCTACTTACCCACATTTGTCATAGGATGGGGTATGACTATACTACGCTAGATAGCATAGAGGGGAGCCCTAGGATTGACCTGGGAGTGTGCATGGCCATGAAGATGATTGTAAGAGAGGGACACTCCTTATGCTTTGTAAGGAAAAACCTGACGACCCTTAGGCTCCCCGACCCTGATCGTACCACCATCAACACATGTGCTAACTGGCGCTTAGACCTAATAGTGGAGTCCTCGCCATATGAGGGACCATCCACATCGGTGCCCATCTCTCCCCCTTTGCATCACGCTCCCTCTAGTCCATACATACATAGGATCCCACCTAGTCCACGTCGACATGAGCCTTCACCTGCACCGCCACCTTTTTCTACTTTTGAGAAGGATGCAGAAACATATGCCTATGCTTTTCCAGAGTTTTGATCGCGCCTTGACAACATATATGCCGAGCAGCAGGCACAGAGGCAGCGATGGGAGGAGCAGAGCGCCTACATGCAGGCAGAGTTTCAGGGTTTTTTGGAGCACTTCCATCTCACCGAGGAGTTCTACGACGAGGCCTGCGTCTACTTCCAGGAGGAGGCTACCCGTCGCCAGGCAGAGGCCGCCTATCACCAACAGATGCAACAACATATGTGAGCCTAGCAGGCACAGTGGGCTAGGGAGGAGGAGCGCCGAGCAGCCGTTGCATCCACCAGCTCCCAGATCGACCATATGTATATGTGGCATCAGCGGCTCAGCAACAGATTCTCCTAAGATCTCGAGATGCCGAGGCTACCAGACTTTCCACCTCGTCCACCATACTAGAGGTATGCTTCACTTAAGTCGGGGGGGGACTCCAAGTTTTGTTTTGTTTCTAGCAGTGGTTTCTTTCCTAATGTTTGCATTTTAGTTAGCTTTCATTTATTCATGCATAGTGTGTTTAGTTTCTTCCTGCACTTAGTCTTGGCTTTCTTTAAGCTGCCTCAGTAGTATTTTTAAAGTTACTTTCATGAGTTGTTCCCATAGGTAGCTTAACTTTATTTATCCCATGGTATTTTATTTTATTTGCTCTAATTAATTTTCTATATTTACACTGGTTAGCTTTTATTTTTACATCTACACATGTCGAACATTCTGAAAGGGAGAGTTTAGTTATGATTCATCTCAGTAGTCTAGTACTTTGGAATCCACAGGTGACCCTAAGTTTAGCATTTTAGTTATTGGAGATGCTCGGATTGTATAAGCCCATTCGGAAAAATAAAAATCCCAGTGAGCCGAAATAATAAAAGAGAGAAAAGAAAAAGAAAAAGAGAAAAAAAAAAGAAAAAGGAAAAAGAGAGAGAAAAAGAAATGAAAAATAAAAGAAAGAGGGAAAAGAGATTATGAGGGATAAAATAACAGTTGTCGTGGGTGGAAATGATTAGGTGCCCCTTTCAGACCGAGTTAGGTTATTGGGGAAACACCTACCAATTTTCTTTCAATACCGAGCACGCCTTTGAGACTTTGTGCTAGATCTAGGGAATGACCCTCGCTTTGGGCAGGTAAGTGCCTAAGAGATGGAGACCTTAGGAAAGATATAGGATGATGACTTAACTCACCATGGAACGAGTATCCCCTAAGAAGATTCGCTTAGCACGAGCACGAGGAGCTAACTTAGGGAATTTCTAGAACATATCTATTTTGCTTTGATTGCAAATACCACTTGATAAATCTAGTTAACATGCTAAGTATGGAACAATACCTTTTTAAAATTTCATGGCACTGAGGTTTGCTCGAGGACAAGCAAATATCTAAGTCTGGGGGGAATTGATGTGAGCAAAACATATAGGGTTTTAGGAGTAGTTTTTGCTCACATCTCATCTGATTTTATGTTGGTTTCATGCATATTTTACTTTGTTTTCATGAATTTCCTATTTTCTGGTTCGGAGATCTGCTCTGTATACTTCTGTGTGCAGGATATCATTTCGTGGGGAAAACGGCGTACTTTCGGAGCAAAAAGAAGACATTTGGCAGTTGGACGTAGATGGGAACATGGCCAGGGTGTTAGTGATATATGAGAGATGTCCTAAGGCAATTGCCTTATGTTTGAACCATTTATATGATAAATGAAGATTAACTATTTGGGTATACATGTTTTCATGTATTTGATTAGATCTTAAACTCATTTACTAAATGTCCACGATACGATTCACAGCATGAGAGAATTTGTGATTGGATCACAACTAGTGAGTATCTCTACATGTGTAATTGTGATGTATCAGAAATATCAATAGTTGATGAATTGATGGATTTGGACACCATTGATTCTGTCAAGACTAGCACGAGGTATACTCTTTGGTGTATCCAAGCAGTTGATTCTCACTGGCTGGAGACATTGTGATGTCCGGATTTAATCGTGGATGCTAGTTATGGTAACTAGTTCATTGGAGTGATCAGCCGTAAGACTTCATATGGTTCTCTGCATATATAGATATGTCAATGAAGTTTTTACTGTAGCTTAAGTGCGATGTTCCTTTGACTTGCGGTATTCAAGTCATCTTGATTATAAAGACTTATGCTTTGACATCTTAAGCAAGCATCTCTGAGGAGATATGGACCCGGGATGATTGGGTATAAGTCGAAGTGATCGAAGGTGTTTGAATAGCCTATAAAGGATTCACCACTCCTTGCGAGGAGATGTATACCCATGGCCTATCGTTTGATTGTTACTAAAGTCTTTGGCCAAAGCATTACATGTTTAGAGTAAGGTACACTTCGATACATGTGCAGTAACTAGAATCCGTAGGACAAGGAAATGATACTTGGGCTAGGTGTGACATAGTCAGCCTAGTGCGGACTGACACTATAGACCATGTCCTGAACCAAGTGGGTATAAGATGAGTGAAGGGAATGGGGCACGATTCATTCGAGCTGCTGAAGGGTTTCAGAAATAGTTCTCGATCAACCGTTGATCTTTTCGGTTAATTGGGGATCATGATGTACTACTAGGTGCCACTCATGATCGTTCTATAATTAATGTTTAATTATAGACGACCAACATAAACCGAGAACCTATTTGGTCACACGCACAACGATCATAATCCGAAGGATTTAAAACGAGCTTGAGAATGAGATTCTCAGACTGAGAGAAACTAGGTTTGGTAGGACCAAACATGGAGCGAGCATGAAATCATTTCAGTCGCAATGGAAGCGTGGATGGGTCGTGTCTTATGAAGACATGATGGATGAACCAAATTGGTTTGGTTCTAATCCAATGGAGGAGAATAAACCAAAGGGTTTGGTTTGTTTTAAACGAATGAACCAAAGTTGATTCGGTTCATTTTAACTTAAAATAAACCATGATGGTTTGGTTTATTTTAACTTAAATTAATGGAGCGGGTTAACGGGCCTTTGGTTATGATCCGATAACCATTAAGAGAATTTGTTCTCTATAAAATAGTGCTTAAGGGTTTTTGTTAAACCCTAATCCAAAACCAAGCAACCCTAATTGTTGCCGCCCCCTCCTCTCCTTGGTGATGTCGGCACCAACCCTAGCGCCGCCACCCACCACCTAGCTCCCTTGCCGGCGTCTAGAAGGTGTTGTCCTTCCCTCTTGCCGGCGTCGAGCTGCTGTCGGAGAAGCTCCGGTGATCTCCTTTGGGTTCGGCAATAAGGTGAGCTTCAACCTTCCCTTTTTGGCCGGCCCTATTCCTCCACCAAAGCTGTTCAGTTTTCTGGACAGCTTGTTTCCTTCTCGTCGGAGCATCATTTAGACAACGTTTGGAGCTCCGACAGCGGTAACCTTGCTGGGGATTCGATCTCTGGTAATCCTCATAGGTGGAGGACGAAGGATTCGTCAAACAGTTGACGAATACCTCTCTGGAGAAGCGAGTTTTTGAGGACTCATTTTGGATCCGAATTTTGATTCGGATCGTGATCTTCTCTCGATCACATCGTCTTCAACACGAGGCTAGTAATCCGTACGAAGACGAGGATCGTGACTTCGTGAAGTCATCCCGAAGATACTCAGCGTGGATACGGATAGAGACGATTCTAGCGAGAATCGTTCCGGTTGATGCCTTTCCCGCTACATGTGATACGTCAGGTATACGTAGTTTAAGTTTCCTTTTATTGCAAAATTTGAATTTACGGTTATGTCTACACATGTTGTACTATGCATGCGTGTGATGTGTGTATTGTAATAAATTAGATTTCTTATTTTATTCCTTCTGCTTTGCACATGTTTACGAAACATGTTCGAACACACACTCGCCGCGGTGCCGGAAACCAACAGTGGTATCAGAGCCCAGGTTGTGTTTCGACATAATCGTAAATTTTTTTTGCGATAGTCATAATGATATTTCTGAAAATTTTCTACTTTTGGAAAGTTAGAAGTATTTATGGAAATTTTTCAATTTTCGAAAGTCTAGAAGTATTTATGGAAATCTTCTACTTTTGGAAAGTTGGAAGTATTTATGGAAATTGATATTTTCCATAAATAAAATATTTGATTAGATTTTGGAAATTTGTTTCCTAATTTAATCATGATTTGATTTGGGAAATCAAATCTTTAAATATTATATTTCCATAAGTAGTTTTGATGATTTAGGAAATTGGTTTCCTAAATTGACTTTCCTTAATCAACTATTTCCACAAATAAAATATGTGATTAGATTTGGAAATTTGTTTCCTAATTTAATCATGATTTGATTTGTAGAATCAAATCTTAAACATATTTTATTTCCATAAATAGTTATGACATATAAGGAAATTTTGTACATGACATAATTGTATGTCATGTAATTGCATTAGATGCATATCATTATGTCATGCGTGTCGTGACATGTAGATGTATGCCATGTATGTCATGCCATGTAGATAATAGTTATTTGCATGCAAAGAGGATGAGACATAAAAACCCTAACTCAATATTAAAGCTTACACCTTCCATTAATATGGTTAGAACTAGAGTTCCATTTCTTTTTCGGGTTGTTGGACTCTCTCCAAGCCCGGCTCAAACCCGAACATGTTCAAACCATGGAATAGTTTAATACTAATATGGTAAGAGTCAGAGGTCAATCGTTAGCTTTGGTTGTTGGACTCTCTCCAAGCCGGGCTAATTGGTTGAATACACTCTAACCATATTAAAACTATTTCTCGATTAATGGGTTGGCTTTAACCTAGAGCATCGTCTTGTTGGACTCTCTCCAAGGTCAATGTAAAGGGAGGTGAAGTTGGGTGCTATGCATATGATGCATACTTGTTAATGTGTTAACAACTCGATGTATGTGTGAACATTCAATTAGTTGATAGCATATTGTGATAGTTGCATATACGTGATATGCAATCGGTATATTTGATACCTACCATCGTAGTTATGAATGGCTTGTTGGACTCTCTCCAAGGTTGTTCATATCTATGATGGATATCAGCCCATTCGGAGATGGACCTACCATCTCCCGAAGTGATTTTGGGGTTTTTGAAATTCGAAAAATGAATGAGATTTATAAATGTATGTTGATGCATTTTAAAATCATCTTCTCATATATGCTCGTTAATCGATTGATCATGATGTCTTTGAATTTGCGTTCTATTTTGGATTCGAATAAATTGACTGGGCCGAACTTCTTGGACTGGCTTAGAAACTTGAGAATTGTTCTCAAGGTGGAAAAGCTTGCGTATGTCCTTGAAGCGTCTCTTCCCGCCCGTCCTAGTGACAATGCAACTCTGGACCAATTGTTGGCCTATCAGAAACATGTGACTGATTCTGAAATGGCGAGTTGTATCATGCTAGCCACGATGGTACCTGAGCTACGGAAGCAGCATGAGCATATGAATGCTCATACCATTGTCCTTCATCTTTATGAGTTGGTTGATGAACAAGTGAGATTTGAAAGGTTCGAAGTCTCCAAGCTCCTCTTCACCTCTGAGATGCAAGAAGGTTCATCTGTGGCACTGCTCAACATGCTGAAGACTGTGGAGCCTTCTGAGAAGCATGAGTAGGGGACAGTGCTGTGAGTTGATTCCTCGAAGAAAGTTTCTAAGAGGAAGTCAAAGGAATAACAGAAGGGAAAGAAAAAGGGCTAAAAAGGCAGAACCAGCTCAAAAGGGTACTTGCCATCATTATGGCAAGTAGGGCCATTGGCAAAGAAATTGCAAGATTTATCTTGAGTCCGTGAAGAAGAATAAGGCATAAGATGCTCCATCTTTTTCATATATCTTCATTATTGATTGTCATTCTATTTCCTCAGACACTTGGGTATTGGATACTGGGTGTGGCTCACATATATGTAATGACATACATGGGCTAAGGAATAGAAGAAGACTCGTCAAGGGAGAGTCAAATTTATGTGTTGGGAATGGAGCAAAGGTTGCTGCACTCGCCATCGGAATGTATTTGTTGAAACTCCCTGCAGGACTTGTCTTAGAACTGGACAATTGCTTTTATGTTCCTTCGTTGATAAAGAACATCATTTCTATTTCTTGTTTAAATAGAAATGGTTACCATTTGACGTTTAGTAACAATTGTTATATAACTTTGAATGGCGTACTTTATGGAACTGGAACTTTGAGCAATGACATTTATACGTTGGACATATCCAGTGACATTTTCAATATCGAAGCGAACAACAAGCGTGCTCGAAAGGATAATCAATTAGACTCCTACATGTGGCATTGTCATCTTGGCCATGCAAGCAAGAAATGCATGTCCGAATTACACCGATGTGGAATTCTGGAATCGTTTGAATTGGATTCATACGATACATGCGAATCATGCTTGAAAGGCAAGATGACTAAGTTACCTTTTACAAAAAAAGGTGAACGAGTGGGAGAGTTGCTAGGTCTAATACATACTGATGTATGTGGACAAATGTCAACTCAAGATTTAGGAGGCTATAGCTACTTCATTACCTTCACCGATGATCACTCATGGTTTGGGTATGTGTTCTTGATGAAACACAAGTCTGAAGCCTTTGAAAGGTTCAAAGAATTCATAAATGAAGTAGAGAAACAACATGACAAGAGTATTAAAATACTTCGATCGGATCGAGGTGGTGAATACTTAAGTCAAGAGTTTCTTGATTATCTAAGAGACAATGATATATTGTCTCAATGGACTCCGCCATATACACCATAGCATAATGGTGTATCTGAGAGGCGTAACCGGACCTTGTTAGACATGGTCAGGTCAATGATGAATCATGCAAATCTTCCCAAGTCCTTTTGGGGCTATGCACTTTAGATAGCTGTTTACTTGTTAAACAGAATGCCAACCAAGGTAGTCTCTACTACTCCATATGAGATATGGAATAGTAAGAAACCTCATGTATCTTACTTGAAGATATGGGGTTGTCCTGCTTATGTGAAGCGGACTGTATCAGACAAATTGGATGCTAAGTCTGATAAATATCTATTTATTGGATACCCTAAGGAAACAAGGGGTTACCAATTCTATCATCCTGTGGAACAAAAGGTGTTTGTTTCAAGACATGTTGTGTTTCTAGAGAAAGAGTTTCTCTTGCAAGAAAACAGTGGGAGTATCGTCGAGCTTGAGGAGGCTCGAGAGACTCAAATAGACATTGATGAGATACCTGGTGAAGCACAATAGCCGATAACTCATAGTGATGAGCAATCGGCTAGACTTATTGAAACACCACATCTTCGTAGATCTGGTAGAACACGCAATATTCCTGAGAGATATGGATTTCTCGTAAGTGAATCGAACGACGTGTTACTCATTGATGATGAGGGGCCTACCAGTTATGAAGAAGTGCTGACAAGTTTAGAAAGGGATAAGTGGCTTGATGCCATGAAGTCGGAAATGGATTCCATGTATGAAAACCAAGTTTGGAACTTGGTTGACCCACCTGAAGGCATCAAGCCTATAGGGTGCAAGTGGGTTTTCAAGAAGAAAACCGACATGGATGGTAATGTGATTACCTATAAGGCTAGATTAGTGGCGAAAGGATATCGTCAAAAACAAGGTGTTGATTATAACGAAACCTATTCGCCTGTAGCTATGCTTAAATCCATTCGGATGCTCCTGGCCATAGCGGCTCATTATGATTATGAGATATGGCAGATGGATGTGAAAATAGCTTTCCTTAATGGAAACCTGCTCGAGGACGTGTATATGATACAACCTGAGGGTTTCACATCGGTTGATAAAACCAAGGTATGCAAATTGCGACGATCCATATATGGATTGAAGCAAGCATCCAGGAGCTGGAATATCCATTTTGATGAGACAATCAAAAAGTTTGATTTCTCACAAAATCCAGACGAACCTTGTGTGTACAAGAAGGTTAGTGGGAGTGCAGTCGTGTTCCTAGTATTGTATGTTGATGACATATTACTTATAGGAGACGATGTTTGATCTTCTGATCGATTAAGATTTGGTTATCCAAGACATTCTCCATGAAAGACACAGGAGAAGCAACCTACATCCTCGGGATTAAGATCTATAGAGATAGATCAGCTTGATTGTAGTCTTTCAGCAGCCTACATATATGACCGAAAAGCAAAGAGGTTTAGCATGTCGAATCCAAGAAAGGTTTCTACCCATCGTGCATGGGATACACCTTTCAAGTCTATGTGTCCACGCACGTAAGACGAGAGGATTTGCATGAGTAAGATTCCCTATGCATCCGCAATAGGATCTATCATGTATGCTATGTTATGTACGAGGCCCGATGTATCGTACGCCTGAGTGTCACGAGCAGATACCACCGATCCAGAATGGATCATTGGGTGGTTGTTAAGACGATCCTTAAGTACTTGAAGAAGAACTAAGGATGTGTTCCTAATATACGGAGAAGGGTACATGGTGATACGGGTATACGATACCCGCATGCATAAGGATGATTCCATGTCTCAGTCTGGGTATGTATTCACTTGGAATGGAGGCGCAATAAGTTGGAAAGGTTCCAAGCTTGACACTATAGCGGATTCTGCCACTAAGGCAGAATACATTGCAACTTCGGAAGCAGCAAAGGAAGCGGTTTGGATCAAGAAGTTCATCTTTGAACTTGATGTGGTCTCATCAATGATCCAAACATGTGCTTCTCCGCTATCATCTGATCAGAGAGATCATTAGTAGGAAGGAAATACAAATCGAGAAAATCCCCACTAAAAGGAACTTAGCGGATCCTTTGACTATGGCATTACCTCAAAGTAAGTTTGAGGGTCATGTTAAAGCTTATGGTATTGGATACCGTAGCGATTGGCATTAGGCCAAGTGGGAGTTTGTTAGTGATATATGAGAGATGTCCTAAGGCAATCTGTCACGCCCGCCCTTTCTAAGGGTCCGGAGGGGCGGCACGTGATGCGACCATACATACATACACTTCTTACTACTTACAGCGGAAGACTTTGGATACATTTTTTTTTCTTTTCTTTTAAACATAAACATGCATTGACGTATATAGATACTTCTTCTTAACATAGAACATGCATCATAACATATATAGATATTTCTTCTTAACATAGAGCATGCATCATAACATATATAGATACTTCTTCTTAACATAGAGCATGCATCATTATTTCATAGGTACTTAGTGCTTAGTTCTAGTCCATAAACATCATCATCATAAGGGGACATAATAAGGACATCCATAAACATCATCATCATAGGGAAACATATATAAAAGGACATAACGGATCTTCTCCACCATGCCACTACCACACACATTTGGCCCCTCCTACTGCTCCCTTTTAGTTTATCCATCCCTTACCCTTATCTGCAGTACGAGGGAAAGATAAACTATAAGCACATAGGCTTAGTAAGATCCTGTCCTACTCACAAAAACCATACATCGACATTAATCATGGCATGTAAGATTCATAACATATAAGCAACATAATATGTAACATACATGGCGTAAGCAACTTAACATGTAGCATAAGTAACATAACATGTAACTTACATATCATAGCAGCATATCATGTAAATATATGACTTAATCAAGCATAACATACAACATATGTAACATAGCAACATATACATGTCATATCAACATAACATACAACCTATATATGACATAACAAACATAACATACATCACATGTACATAGCAGCATAAACATGACATATCAAACATAACATGCAACATATATATATGACATATCAACATAGCATGTGAACCTAACAATCAAATCATGTAAACATATGCAGGATGCTTTTTGAAAACATATATTATAGGTACGTAACATAAATCTCAACATATTTGGGCCCGGCATTGTACCACTTCTTCTTCATAATAGCGCGCATCCCTAAATAGACCTGAGGTAGCAAGTCTCGAACCTACTAGGTTACTAGGTCCGATCTTAGTCCGTCGACCTAGGGCAATCGTCATAGCGTAGAAGCCCATCCTAGGCCCGAGTCTTACTCCATCGACCTAGGGCATCTTGGAGCCCATCCCGTACTAGGCCCGATCTTAGTCCGTCGACCTAGGGGCAATCTTACATAGGAGCCCATCCTAGGCCCGATCTTAGTCCGTCGACCTAGAGCATCTTAGGAGCCCATCCCTTTGGACCTTGTTAGGGTCCTGGTATAAGCCATGCAGAAGGTAAAATACCTATATGCTTTTATTATAACATATCTTATTTCATTTTGCAAACATAGCATACTTCATTTCATAACATATCATACTTCACTTCATGAACATATCATTTTTCATCTCATAAACATATCATACTTCATTTCATAATCATATCATATTCATTTCATTAACATATCATTTTTCATTTCACGATCATATCGTATTTCATTTCATAACATATATTAAATATCACAAACATATAGGGCATGGCATAGGCATAAACATCAAGAATAAGTAAACACTAACCCAAAGCATGTTATCTTCATCTAGCATCATTTAATATCATAAGTCCACATGAATTCACTTAAACATAAAACCCATATTAACTTAACCTAGAGCATGCTATGGAACAATGGTTGGCCGAATGGTTCATGGGGCTTTTAGGGTTAAACCCTTAACCTAATCCAACAAACATACTAACATCATCATATGCATACAAAACATAGTATAAAACTTCATTGAAACTTCAAACCAAGGGGTGGCCGAATGGTCCATGTAGGCTTTTAGGGTTAGTCTTTTAACCTAATTCATTCTACATCCTAACATCATCATGTGCATGTAGAACAAGATATAGGACTTCAATAAAACACCAAAAACCCATGATGGCCGAATGGTTTATAGAGGTTTCTAGGGTTAACTTTTAACCTAATTCATTCTACATCCTAACATCATCATATGCATATAAAACAAGGTATAGAACTTCAATAAAACACTCAAAAACATATGTTGGCCGAATAATCCATAGGGGTTTCTAGGGTTAACTTTTAACCTAATTCATTCTACATCCTAACATCATCATATGCATGTAAAACAAGGTATAGAACTTCAATAAAACACTCAAAAACATATGTTGGCCGAATAGTCCATAGGGGTTTCTAGGGTTAACTTTTAACCTAATTCATTCTACATCCTAACATCATCATATGCATGTAAAACAAGGTATAGAACTTCAATAAAACACCCAAAAACATATGTTGGCCGAATAGTCCATAGGGGTTTCTAGGGTTATCTTTTAACCTAATTCATTTTACATCCTAACATCATCTTCTTCTTACAAAACATGATATAGAACTTCCTTGGAACATCAAAACTAAGCTTGGCCGAATATATCATAGGGATTTTTTTTCAAAAACATCAACCGAAAGCTACTCGTATGCAGGTGAGGGATACTTACATCCTTCGCTTTGGTTTTGGTGGAAAGATGACCTAAGGAAAGCAAAACCTAGCCTTCTCCTTGCTTGGATGGGGTTCGGCCAAAGGATGAAAGTGGAGAGGGAGAGGAATAGATTTCGGTGAGGAAGAAGAAGAGAAGAGGGAGAAGTGGCTTTTCTCTTGTCCCTTCATTCCCTATTTATTCTCTTGAAGTGTCCCTTAGCCTCCCTTACCCTTAACTATCATTTCCCCTATTCCTCTACTAATAACATCTCATTGGGCTTCTGGTTAGTGGATGCATCTATAGGGTTTGGCTATCTCTAGAGGTTTGGGGTTCAATTCCTAGGCCTTGCATCCTTTTTGGCTTATTTTCTTTCATTTTTTGAAAAGCCCACATAAAGCCCATCATAATCAATCTAGAAATTCTTGTAAAATTGCTAGAAATTTTACGGACGTTACAATCCTTCATACCTTTTAAAAGTTTCGTCTTCGAAACTTAGAACAATTCTGGGTACTTCTTCTTCATGTCCTCCTCGCGTTCCCAGGTAGCTTCTTCGTACCGTTGATTCTTCCACAAGACCTTTACTAAGGGCACCTCTTTGTTCCTTAGTCTCTTGACTTCTCAGTCTAGTATCTGGATAGGCCGACTTTCAATACTCAGGTCCTCTTGAACTTTTACTGTTTGTGGCTTGATCACTTGGTCCACACTGGAAATGCATTTCTTGAGCACAGAGACATGGAACACTTTGTGAATAGCCGACATCTCTTGGGGCAGCTCCAGCTTGTAAGCTACCTTGCCAATCCTCTGCAATATCGGATACGGTCCCACGTAGCGCAGACTCAACTTACCCTTCCTTCCGAATCTCATCACTCCCTTCATAGGGGCCACTTTGAGGAATACCAGGTTCCCGACTTCGAATTCTAACGGTCTACGCCGCATATCCACATAGCTCTTTTGTCGGCTCTGAGCAGTTTTAATTCTCTGACGGATGTTCTGTATAGCTCGGGTGGTGTCGTCGATGAAGTCCGTCTGGAGTCCCATCCTCTTCTTTTCACCACCCTCGTACCAGCATATGGGAGATCTACATTTCCTCCCGTATAGAGCCTCGTAGGGTGCCATTCCAATAGTAGCTTGGTAGCTATTGTTGTAGGCGAATTCTGCCAAACATAAGTATCGGCACCAGCTACCTTTGAAATCCAGGGCGCAAGCTCGTAACATATCCTCCAGTACTTGATTTACTCTTTCGGTCTATCCGTCCGTCTGGGGATGGAAGACAGTACTGAATAATAGCTTCGTGCCTAGGGCCTTCTGAACACATTCCCAGAAATGGGAAATAAAGCGACCATCTCTGTCAGAAATGATGGTCTTAGGAATTCCATGTAGTCTGATAATTTCCCTAGCATATAACTGAGCCAGTTGCTCCGTCGAATAGGTCATCTTGATTGCTAGGAAGTGGGCGGACTTCGTCAATCTGTCCACAATTACCCATATAGCATCATAACCATTTGTTGTCTTGGGCAATCCTGAGATGAAATCCATAGAAATGTCTTCCCATTTCCATTCTGGAATCTGGATCGGCTGCAGTGTTCCTCCAGGTCTCTGGTGTTCTGCTTTAACCCTCTGGCAGGTCAGGCAAGTACTGACATACTGAGCCACATCTCTTTTCATTCCGAACCACCAGAATTTTCTTTTCAGGTCTTGGTACATCTTGGTGGTTCCAGGATGCATCGCATAAGGAGTTCCGTGAGCTTCCTCAAATATCTTCTTCCGTAATTCTGGATCGTCGGGAATACACAGGCGATCCCTGAGGTAGAGTACTCCACTATCAGAGATACGAAACCCATCGTCCTTTCCTTCTAAGACCTCTTGCTTGATCCTCTGAATGCTTGGGTCATGGGCTTGCTTTTCCAGTATATCATCGAACAGCGTCGGTGCTATCGTCATGGCCGAGAGTTGTCCGAAAATGATTTCAACCCCATAACGCATAATCTCCTTTTCTAAGGGCCGAGGTAACACTGATAGAGACATCAAGGTGGCGCAGGACTTCCTGTTGAGTGCATCCGCCACCTTGTTTGCTTTCCCCGGATGGTAGAAGATCACGCAGTCATAATCCTTGACGAGCTCGAGCCATCTGCATTGTCTCATGTTCAGGTCCTTCTGTGTGAAGAAATATTTCAGACTCTGATGGTCTGTATAAATCCTACACTGAGCTCCATATAGATAATGCCTCCATGTTTTGAGAGCAAAAACCACGACTGCTAGCTCTAAGTCGTGGGTGGGATAATTCCTTTCGTGTTCCTTGAGTTGCCTAGAGGCGTAGGCAATGACCTTGCCATTCTGCATGAGTACAGCTCCGAGTCCCAACTTGGAAGCGTCACTGTACATGTCGAAGCCTTCATTACTGTCCGAAAGAGCAAGGATTGGAGCGCTGGTCAGGCTCCTTTTCAATTCTATGAAACTCCTTTCACAGGCGTCCGTTCACTCATATTTCTTGTTCTTTCTGGTGAGGACTGTCATAGGGGCGGCAATCCTGGAGAAATTCTCTACAAACTTCCGGTAGTAACTTGCTAGCCCAAGAAAGCTTCTGATCTCGCTGGCATTCTTTGGTCGGTTCCAGTTACTCACGGCTTCAATCTTTATTGGGTCTACCATCACTCCGTGCTTGGATATAACGTGACCCAGAAATGATACTTGTTCGAGCCAGAACTCGCATTTGGAGAACTTTGCAAATAGCTTCTTTTCCTGAAGAATCCGATTCAGCAGATCATAGCAGGTGCATTCGTCACTCCGAAAGGCATAACTACGAACTCATAACGTCCGTATCTTGTTCAGAAAGCCATCTTCGGTCAGGCTTATCTAGGCTTTTGAATCCTGGGGGTTGGCTAGCGTACACCTCTTCTTTACTAAGTCCACTTAAAAACGTTGACTTGACATCTATTTGAAATAACTTAAATCCTCGATGCGTAGCATAGGCTAACAACATCCGGATGGATTCTAGTCTAGCTATGGGGGCATAGGTTTCATCGTAATCTAATCCTTCGACTTGACTAAAACACTTGGCAACTAACCTTGCTTTATTTCTAACTACTGGTTTCCTCGCTGGTTCATTTAAGCATTTATCACTTGCTGTTGTTCTGTGACTTGTCGCTGGAGTTCAGTAACTACGTGTGTAAGGTCATGCGGGGGTGCTATCTCGTCAGCTCTACTACTGCGTCTTCCCGACATGTTTATCTTCATATATTTAAAGTAAAGCTAGTATAAGTTTTTTTTTGTTCGTTTATCTACGCATAATTAGACTAAAGCTAGCATAAAGTTATCATTCATGTTTTCATGCATATTTTAAGCTAAAGGCATTTCATATCATACATGAACAAAATAAGCTAAAGGTATTTCATATCATACATGAACAAAATAAGCTAAAGGCATTTCATATCATACATGAACAAAATAAGCTAAAGGCATTTCATATCATACATGAACAAAATTAACAAAATTAGAGTAGACATAGAATTCTTACTTGGAGCGGCAGGATTTGGAGCTTGATGTGTGTGTAGTGGAAAGGCAGATCCGCTCTGATACCAACCTGTCACGCCCGCCCTTTCCAAGGGTCCGGAGGGGCGGCGCGTGACGTGACCATACATACATACACTTCTTACTACTTACAGTGGAAGACTTTGGATACATTTTTTTTTCTTTTCTTTTAAACATAAACATGCATTGACTTATATAGATACTTCTTCTTAACATAGAGCATGCATCATAACATATATAGATACTTCTTCTTAACATAGAGCATGCATC
Organism: Wurfbainia villosa; assembly: GCA_025175895.1. Lineage (NCBI taxonomy): Eukaryota > Viridiplantae > Streptophyta > Magnoliopsida > Zingiberales > Zingiberaceae > Wurfbainia > Wurfbainia villosa. Next base: position 41,166,612 of record CM045998.1, on the reverse strand, counting down.
ATTATTTCATAGGTACTTAGTGCTTAGTTCTAGTCCATAAACATCATCATCATAAGGGGACATAATAAGGACATCCATAAACATCATCATCATAGGGAAACAAAAGGACATAATGGATCTTCTCCACCATGCCACTACCACACACATTTGGCCCCTCCTGCTGCTCCCTTTTAGTTTATCCATCCCTTACCCTTATCTGCAGTACGAGGGAAAGATAAACTATAAGCACATAGGCTTAGTAAGATCCTGTCCTACTCACAAAAACCATACATCGACATTAATCATGGCATGTAAGATTCATAACATATAAGCAACATAATATGTAACATACATGGCGTAAGCAACTTAACATGTAGCATAAGTAACATAACATGTAACTTACATATCATAGCAGCATATCATGTAAATATATGACTTAATCAAGCATAACATACAACATATGTAACATAGCAACATATACATGTCATATCAACATAACATACAACCTATATATGACATAACAAACATAACATACATCACATGTACATAGCAGCATAAACATGACATATCAAACATAACATGCAACATATATATATGACATATCAACATAGCATGTGAACCTAACAATCAAATCATGTAAACATATGCAGGATTCTTTTTGAAAATATATATTATAGGTACGTAACATAAATCTCAACATATTTGGGCCCGACATTGTACCACTTCTTCTTCATAATAGCGCGCATCCCTAAATAGACCCGAGGTAGCAAGTCTCAAACCTACTAGGTTACTAGGCCCGATCTTAGTCCGTCGACCTAGGGCAATCGTCATAGCGTAGAAGCCCATCCTAGGCCCGAGTCTTACTCCATCAACCTAGGGCATCTTGGAGCCCATCCCGTACTAGGCCCGATCTTAGTCCGTCGACCTAGGGGCAATCATACATAGGAGCCCATCCTAGGCCCGATCTTAGTCCGTCGACCTAGGGCATCTTAGGAGCCCATCCCTTTGGACCTTGTTAGGGTCCTGGTACAAGCCATGCAGAAGGTAAAATACCTATATGCTTTTATTATAACATATCTTATTTCATTTTGCAAACATAGCATACTTCATTTCATAACATATCATACTTCACTTCATGAACATATCATTTTTCATCTCATAAACATATCATACTTCATTTCATAATCATATCATATTCATTTCATGAACATATCGTTTTTCATTTCATGATCATATCGTATTTCATTTCATAACATATATTAAATATCACATACATATAGGGCATGGCATAGGCATAAACATCAAGAATAAGTAAACACTAACCCAAAGCATGTTATCTTCATCTAGAATCATTTAATATCACAAGTCCACATGAATTCACTTAAACATAAAACACATATTAACTTAACCTAGAGCATGCTATGGAACAATGGTTGGCCGAATGGTTCATGGGGCTTTTAGGGTTAAACCCTTAACCTAATCCAACAAACATACTAACATCATCATATGCATACAAAACATAGTATAAAACTTCATTGAAACTTCAAACCAAGGGGTGGCCGAATGGTCCATGTAGGCTTTTAGGGTTAGTCTTTTAACCTAATTCATTCTACATCCTAACATCATCATGTGCATGTAGAACAAGATATAGGACTTCAATAAAACACCAAAAACCCATGATGGCCGAATGGTTTATAGAGGTTTCTAGGGTTAACTTTTAACCTAATTCATTCTACATCCTAACATCATCATATGCATATAAAACAAGGTATAGAACTTCAATAAAACACTCAAAAACATATGTTGGCCGAATAATCCATAGGGGTTTCTAGGGTTAACTTTTAACCTAATTCATTCTACATCCTAACATCATCATATGCATGTAAAACAAGGTATAGAACTTCAATAAAACACTCAAAAACATATGTTGGCCAAATAGTCCATAGGGGTTTTTAGGGTTAACTTTTAACCTAATTCATTCTACATCCTAACATCATCATATGCATGTAAAACAAGGTATAGAACTTCAATAAAATACCCAAAAACATGTGTTGGCCGAATAGTCCATAGGGGTTTCTAGGGTTATCTTTTAACCTAATTCATTTTACATCCTAACATCATCTTCTTCTTACAAAAAATGATATAGAACTTCCATGGAACATCAAAACTAAGCTTGGCCGAATATATCATAGGGATTTTTTTTCAAAAACATCAACCGAAAGCTACTTGTATGCAGGTGAGGGATACTTACATCCTTCGCTTCGCTTTTGGTGGAAAGATGACCTAAGGAAAGCAAAACCTAGCCTTCTCCTTGCTTGGATGGGGTTCGTCCAAAGGATGAAAATGGAGAGGGAGAGGAATAGATTTCGGTGAGGAAGAAGAAGAGAAGAGGGAGAAGTGGCTTTTCTCTTGTCCCTTCATTCCCTATTTATTCTCTTGAAGTGTCCCTTAGCCTCCCTTACCCTTAACTATCATTTCCCCTATTCCTCTACTAATAACATCTCATTGGGCTTCTGGTTAGTTGATGCATCTATAAGGTTTGGCTATCTCTAGAGGTTTGGGGTTCAATTCCTAGGCCTTGCATCCTTTTTGGCTTATTTTCTTTCATTTTTTGAAAAGGCCACATAAAGCCCATCATAATCAAGCCAGAAATTTTATGGGCGTTACACAATCACCTTATGTTTGAACCATTTATATGATAAATGAAGATTCACTATTTGAGTATACATGTTTTCATGTATTTGATTAGATCTTAAACTCATTTACTAAATGTCCACGATACGATTCACAGCATGAGAGAATTTGTGATTGGATCACAACTAGTAAGTATCTCTACATGTGTAATTGTGATGTATCGGAATTATCCCTAGTCGATGAATTGATGGATTTGGACACCATTGATTCTGTCGAGACTAGCACGAGGTATACTCTTTGGTGTATCCAAGCAGCTGATTCTCACTGGCTGGAGACATTGTGATGTCCGGAGTTAATCGTGGATGCTAGTTATGGTAACTAGTTCATTAGAGTGACCAGCCGTAAGACTTCATATGGTTCTCTGCATATATATAGATATGTTAATGAAGTTCTTACTACAACTTAAGTGTGATGTTCCTTTGACTTGCGGTATTCAAGTCATCTTGATCATAAAGACTTATGCTTTGACATCTTAAGCAAGCATCTCTGAGGAGATGTGGACCCGGGATGATTGGGTACAAGTCGAAGTGATCGAAGGTGTTTGAATAGCCTATAAAGGATTCACCACTCCTTGCGAGGAGATGTATACCCATGGCCTCTCGTCAGATTGTTACTAAAGTCTTTGGCCAAAGCATTACATATTTAGAGTAAGGTACTCTTCGATACATGTGCAGTAACTAGAATCCGTAGGACGAGGAAATGATACTTGGGCTAGGTGTGACGTAGTCAGCCTAGTGGGGACTGACACTATAGACCATGTCCTGAACCAAGTGGGTATAAGATGAGTGAAGGGAATGGGGCACGATTCATTCGAGCTGCTAAAGGGTTTCAGAAATAGTTCTGGATCAACCGTTGATCTTTTCGGTTAATTGGGGATCATGATGTACTACTAGGTGCCACTCATGATCGTTCTATAATTAATGGTTAATTATAGACGGCCAACATAAACCGAGAGCCTATTTGGTCACACGCACAACGAGCGTAATCCGAAGGATTTAAAATGAGCTTGAGAATGAGATTCTCAGACCGAGAGAAACTAGGTTTGGTTGGACCAAACATGGAGCGAGCATGAAATCATTTCAGTCGCAATGGAAGCGTAGATGGGCCGTGTCTTATGAAGACATGATGGATGAACCAAATTGGTTTGGTTCTAATCCAATGGAGGAGAATAAACCAAAGGGTTTGGTTTGTTTTAAACGAATGAACCAAAGTTGGTTCGGTTCATTTTAACTTAAAATAAACCATGATGGTTTGGTTTATTTTAACTTAAATTAATGGAGCGGATTAACGGGCCTTTGGTTATGATCCGATAACCATTAAGAGAATTTGTTCTCTATAAAATAGTGCTTAAGGGTTTTTGTTAAACCCTAATCCAAAACCAAGCAACCCTAATTGTTGCCGCCCCCTCCTCTCCTTGGTGAAGTCGGCGCCAACCCTAGCACTGCCGCCCACCACCTAGCTCCCTTGCTGGCGTCCAGAAGGTGTTGTCCTTCCCTCTTGCCAGCGTCGAGCTACTGCGGAGAAGCTCCGGTGATCTGCTTTGGGTTCGACAATAAGGTGAGCTTCAACCTTCCCTTTTTGGCCGGCTCTATTCCTCCACCAAAGCTGTCCAGTTTTCTGGACAGCTTGTTTCCTTCTCGTCGGAGCATCGTTTGGACGATGTTTGGAGCTCCGACAGCGGTAGCCTTGCCGGGGATTCGATCTCCGGTAATCCTCATAGGTGGAGGACGAAGGATTCGTCAAACGGTTGACGAATACCTCTCCGGAGAAGCGAGTTTTTGAGGACTCATTTTGGATCCGAATTTTGATTCGGATCGTGATCTTCTCTCGATCACATCGTCTTCAACACGAGGCTGGTAACCCATACGAAGACGAGGCTCATGACTTCGTGAAGTCTTCCCGAAGATACTCAGCGTGGATACGGATAGAGATGATTCTAGCGAGAATCGTTCCGGTTGATGCCTTTCCCGCTACATGTGATACGTCAGGTATACGTAGTTTAAGTTTTCTTTTATTGCAAAATTTGAATTTACGGTTATGTCTACACATGTTGTACTATGCATGTGTGTGATGTGTGTGTTGTAATAAATTAGATTTCTTATTTTATTCCTTCCGCTGTGCACATGTTTACGAAACATGTTCGAACACACACTCGCCGCGGTGCTAGAAACCCAACATAGGGTGTGTTCCTACACACGACCGTGTTCAGAAGGAAAAAATAGCCACCACAGCCTGACACACGACTAGGCCGTGTGTTTTCACATGGTCGTGTGGCGGCCAAGCGATTTGACTTGATTAGGGTTTTTTTCCAGATTTTGCAGCGATCCGGTGTGATGTCTATATAAGGAAAGCTCCGCCCAAACCTTAGGGGGGGCACGCCGGTCGGGACGGCACTTCGAAGTCCTAAAAAGCTTCGGAAACTTGCATCGAGGAAGGAGAGAGCCGCTTGAGGATCAAGATCTACACCACAACGCTAGAGGGAAGAGCTGCATTTACATTGTAATTCATATTTCTTGCACGTTCATCGTTTTACTCATGAATTCTATAATGTATTGTGACTCTCTTCTCGTATTCATAGAGTAGATTCTCCAATTCTAGGGTTATGGAGTAGTTTGTGTTAAGTAGAACATTTTTATTTCAAATATGTTTCCGTTCTTGAAATCGTATTTGCAGTTAAATGATTATTTAGATCTATAGCTTTGTGTTTTGATTTTCTATCTTCTGTGCGTAGACGATATGATGAGTGACAGTCCTCATATATAAGATTTAGGGGATATTTGGAGGAACCTATAGGTTGGCCTCATTGCCTGCAACTGTGGATAGAAGGATGCGATAGAGTTGGTAACGTGTCTCGTTTTTGGCTCGTCATAGGGATCGATTCGACATCCTCGTACCATTGTGTATGATGTCCTTTCCATAAAACTCTAGCTAGAAAATCTAGATATATTCGATTGATAGCATGTTCTACGACACACAAACGAAATTGAAGTCCTAGAATTCCATTTAAATCCTCATAGCAACCTTTTCTCTTATTCTATGTGACACTGTACTGAGTTTGAACCACCGACGATCTCTCATTCGTGAACCCTCAGATTTCCAATCCAAACAACAACACATCCACTGGACAAACCGATACTCAAAATCTCAGTCTATGTGGGATCAATATTCTTTATTACTTGACGACATTCGTGCACTTGCGGGCGTTGAGCGCGAGCACGCACTTTGAGTCCTTGACGGTCTCCATCGCGAGATTTGAGGTCACATTTGTGTGCAATCAGGTTTCTACTTGACGAATGGAAGTGTCGGATGCTCAAACTGGTGGTTTGAGGTTTACCGTGTCGGATTCTTAAACAAGTGGTTTGAGGTTTACCCGACCGTCGGATGCTCAAACAAGTGTTTGTTTGATGTTTTACTCGACATCAGTCGACTGCTATAGATAGAGTCGACTGATTGTCGACTGGTGTTCGAATGAAGTGATTCTGGCCCAGTAGTCGATTGCTAGATCAATCGACTACACAGGCATCAGTCGACTACCAAGGCTATAGTTGGATGGTGACGATGGCAAGTCAGAAGTTGTTGGGAGTCGACTGTTAGAGCGACAGTCGACTGATGGCATGCAACAGTCGACTGCTGCATGCCCAACGGGAAGAAAGCCCTCTTCTCTATAAAAAGAGGGCTTGGGTGGCTTTGGGCAGTTAATGCTTAACTCCCATCCATACTCCCAAGTGCCTTAAACATTTTCCACTCCTCTTCCTTGTGTTTACTTCTATTCTATTGTAAGAGGGAGTGATTTGTTGTAAAAAGGTTACCTCCACCTTGTTGAGCTAAAGGAGAGACTAGTGGATTTGGTTGAGGGAGTGATTCGCCATACGAATTGTCCGTGGATTAGCGCCAAGGGTCGTGAACCACGTTACATAATTGTGTTAGCGTTTATCTCTCTTAATCTTTGTCTTTAGTCTTAATTGTTTTGTTTTAGCATATTCCGCTGCGCTAATTACTCTTGTAGACGATTAAGACGTAAGCGATTTCCATCTACGACATCAGGGCTATTCAACCCCCCTTCTAGTCGGACCATGATCCTCCAACAAGTAGTATCAGAGCCAAGGTAGCTTGTCAATGGACTCACCGCCGCAACAAGCACAACAATGAAATGGCCGACATGAACATTCATCCACCCAAATTCGATGGCTACTTCTCTTGGTGAAAGAAGAAAATGGAGGTATTTTCAAACCCGACTTTGAAATCATGTTGATTATGGAAAACAATTTCGAAGTGCCTAGGGATGAAGAAGGGAGGCTATTAGAGAAATCGAGATGGACTAAGAAGCAAAGAGAGGAGCACCTTGCAAATTCAAAAGAAAAACACCATCTCTACAATGTGCTACCTCAATAAGAGATCAACCAGATTGGAGAGTATTCTAGTGTCAAGGAGATGTGGAAGAAGCTAGTGAAGCTTCATGAAGGCACCTCTGAAGCAAAACTCACAAGAAGGGACTTTTTCGATCGCAATTAAGCAACATCAAGCTAGAAAAAGGAGAAAAGGTACTATCTTTGCATTCTAGGTTTAAGGAAATAATCACCGATTTATCTAGTGTAGGGGAGAAGCTTTCAAATAGAGACATGATAATGAAAGCAATAGATGCCTTCCCTCGATCATCAAAATGGAGCTCCATTGTGGACTCATTCTGCATCTCAAAGAATCTAGAGGTAAGTACTCTAGAAGAATTTTTCTCTACTATGGAGCTTCATGAAACTAGACTTGAAGGTATAGTAGAAGAACCGAGCACTCAATCAAGGGGAGTGGCACTAGTAGCCAACAAAGGGAAAAAGAAGAAGTCCATACCCTCCTCATCCAATGACGAATCGCAATCTTCAATGGATAGCAATGAGGAGGCATACATGGTAAGAAAGGTAAGGTGTGCATTAAAAAGCTTTAAATTTAACAAATCTCATGATAGGAGGAGGAGAGTCATTTGATATAATTGCCGAGGAGAGGGACACATGAGGGATGAGTGTCCTCTCTTGAACAAGAGCAAGGAAGAAAGGAGGAAGAATGACAAGAAGAAGGAAGGGAAGAAGAAAAGAAATCAAAGGAAAAAGGAAAGGGCAAAATGCAAAATCTAAAAGCTACGTGGGATGACTTGTCTTCATCGGAAGAAGAAGTTTTCACACACCTAGCACTCATGGGGATTGATGACATAGCCTCCACCTCATCCGAAAGAGAAGAAGCAAGCTCAAGTGAGGAGGAGAGCTCAAGTGTAGGGGGAGCTTCAACCTCGGAATCGGAAGAAGAGGATTGGGTAAGTGAGGTAAAGAAACTACCCTCCCATGATGTCATTTCCATGATTTCTAGTTTAATTAAGGATTTATTTAGGGCTAAGAAGAAAAATAAATGCATGCTTGATGAAATTAAGGATCTAGAAGAAAAATTGAAAAATTCATGCTCACATGATGATTGTATTTCTTCTAGTACTAATGATGCATGTATAGAAGAAAATAAAGCTTTAAGGGAAAAGATAGATTTCCTCACTAAGGCCATTGAGAAATTCACAATTGGCTCAAACACATTAAATATGATTATTGGGAGCCAAAGAGCAAGTTTCAAGAAAAAGGACTTAGGTTATAAGGGATCAAAGAATGAGAAAGCTTACCATTGCTTAATTGCTAGAGGACAATCTAAATCAACAATGGTAGCTAGGAAATGGATTCCAAAGGAGTACTTGGTGAACCCTATTGGAAAGAATCTATATTGGGTTCCCAAGTCAATCCTTAAGGGTTAGAGAAACCTAGGATAGTCAACCATAAGTGGACTTATTTCATATCATATTATTTGGTTAACTTATGATGATGTGGGTGATAGTTTTGACTTATGATTTTTGATGATATACTTGAGTTATGATCATGATGTGCAATTATGGAAAATCCTTGCTTTATGATCATGATGATTGAAAATACTTAATCTTTGTAGAAATTGCATGAAATTTATGGTTAAGTACAAATACCTTAGTCACATCTCACATTCACCATAAGGCTAACTTGATTGAAAACATAGCATGGGTGAGATGTTAGGTTGATACAAGTGTTTCACTAATGCTTATAGCATTTAGATGAGTCACTTAGAGTATCATAATAGAGCAATCATAGACCAACCATGGGGAAAGCTTATGTTTAATTCATGGATATATTGTCCAAAGATCATGGTTGGATATTTTAAATGTTTTAAAACCATTTCATGTTTTAAAATATGTGAGTTCATGTTTTAAAACGTTTCAAGGCAAAACTAGGCTTTCAAGTTGATAAAAATTTGAGTCATTTTCAAACTTTTGAGATTTTGCCTTATTTTCAAAAATTGATTGAATTTTCATAAAAAAATCATTTTTCCTTGATAAAAGGACTCATTAGAAATGTGTTCCCCAAATTTCATAATTTTTCAAATTTTTTGGAAATTTTAATGCATTTCTGAATTTGAGTTCAAAAATAAAATATCGAGATTTTTAGGTGTCAATCGACTGATGTACTGTGCACGAGCATAGTAACCTATTTTAAATAGGTTTAAGCATGATTTTGGTATTTCTCTTCCTTTAGACTTTGATGTCATGTTGTATAACATATGTTAGATGTTTTTGATGGTGTCAAATGGGGAGAAATGTGAGAGTTTAAGTTAATCATGCTAGGGGGAGAAATAGCATGTTTTAAGGGGGAGTTGCATGTATTAAGGGGGAGTGTTTTGATACTCATGTTATGTTTACATGCTTTCCTTGCCTTAGTGTTTTGTTAATACTTTCCCAAACTTAAACATGTTGCCACACATCAAAAAGGGAGAGATTGTTAGGGCAATCAACCCAAGTATTGTTTGATTTTGATGTGTGTGGCAAAGTGTTTAAGTTAGGTTGTTATGTGATTTGATATGTATGTGGCAAAGGGTTTAAGTTAGGTTGTTATGTGATTTGATATGTGTGTTTAAGTTGTGCAGGACTTAAGTGAATCACACATGTGTTGACTTGATGAAGCATTGGCGAGTTCACCATCTCATGGCTTGGGTCCTTGAGTCGGTGAAGGATGGCATTGCGGAAGTTGTGCGCTTGGTGCATCCGAGGGACCGTCGAACGAGGAGCAAATGAAGTGAAGCTGGAGGAAGCAAACTTCGTGGTGAGACGTGAAGGATGGCACTGGAGGAGCCGAGGGCTTAGTGCATCCGAGGGATGCAGGCCAAAGAGAGCTTCGAGGCGATGGACTTCATGGGAGATGAGAGTGAGCGATTGTAATCTGGGATGGGGTAGCTCAGCTAGGTGAACTTGGCTGAATGGCTAAGTCAAGTGTCAGACGCTAACTTAGGTTTGAGGTTTTACCCGACAAGTCGGGCACTCAAACTTGTGTTTGAGATTTTACCCGACAATTGGATAAGTCGGATGCTCAAACAGGAGTTTGAGCTTTCTACCCAATGAATGGAAGTGTAAGATGATCAAACAGGTGGTTTGAGGTTTACCCGACCGTCGGATTCTCAAACAAGTGTTTGTTTAAGGTTTTACCTGACATCAGTCGACTGCTATAAATAGTAGTCAACTGCTCTGAGTCGACTGATTATTGACTGATGTTTGACTAAAGTGATTCTGGCCCAACAGTTGACTACTAGGGTTTGACAGTCTACTGATACACCATCAGTCGACTGCCAAGAGATGACAGTCGTCTGATGTGGGTGAATACAAGCACAGAATCTCTCATAGCCGTGATCGATCGGCTCTGCGAATGTAGATCGACTCCGATAGTAGCGATCGGCCATTGGGAGTTGATCATTAGAGTGACAGTGGACTGATGACATACAACAATCAACTGCTACATACCCAATGGGAAGAAAGCCCTCTTCTCTATAAAAAGAGGGCTTGAGTGGCTTTGGGAGATTAATGCTTAACTCTCATTCATACTCCCAAGTTCCCTAAATGTTTTCCATTCCTCTTCCTTGTGTTTACTTCTATTTTATTGTAAGAGGGAGTGATTTGTTGTAAAGAGGTTACCTCCACCTTGTTGAGCTAAAGGATGTTGGATCGAAAGTGTCGCTAGAGGGGGGGGGGGGTGAATAGCGATACGATGTCGTTAAAAAACTTTTGCAATAAGTAAAAAGCAAGTAGAGAGTGCACAGCGGAAATATAAAGTAGACAAGATATTTTTACGTGGTTCACAATCTTTCGATTGCTAATCCATGGCCCTAGTGATCCTTGATCACGTACGGAGGGCAATTCACTAAAACCACTCCTCCTCGTTGGAGGTAGGAGCAACGATTACAAAAAGAAATCAAGGCAAAGGGACACTCCCCCTTTCCTTGTTACGATTAAAGCACAAAGACAATTTAAAGAAGTAGAACTTAAATAAATATACCGACAACTCTTATAAGTAGAAGATGTAGCTTTCGTTGTCGGCGGCACTTCGTCGTAGCAAATGTGAGTAGTAGTAGCGGCGTTACGACGGCGTGTTGAGAGCTCTTGAATTCTTGTCATTTGCTTGGCTTGAACATGTCTATTTATGGATATTGATCTATGAATTTAGACATAGGTAGTGTCGAAGGTGAGGTTCTTATCCCCCAAGACTTGTTCATCCACATCCTTTGCGCCAACTCAAGGATGAGGTGTTTCATCCAACCACCTTGTGCCACCTCCAACCTCCTTGGGCGCCAACTTGAGGATGAGGTGTTTCATCCAACCACCTTGTGCCACCTCAACCTCCTTGGCGCTGACTTGAGGATGAGGTGTTTCATCCAACCACCTTGTGCCACCTCCAACCTCCTTGGGCGCCAACTTGAGGATGAGGTGTTTCATCCAACCACCTTGTGCCACCTCCAACCTCCTTGGGCGCCAACTTGTTGGAGCCATTCAACTATGCCACATCATGGGAGCCAACCATCTTGTGCCAACTCACCTTATTTTGGCGTCCACCACAAGGAAGCTTGGTGATGGTTTGGATGTCCACCTTGATGCCACATCACCCTTTGTACCAAAACACGAGTCAAGTCCAAATTCACCCCCTTGAAATTGAGCTCTTCTCGAAATTTGGAACTTGACTAGCGATTGGTGTAGTCAAAGGGTTTTGGGCTATGATACAAGTTAGCTTAAAATATAAAATCGATGGTTCTAACCATCGATCTCGACCTAGACCTTCCATTGGAGGTATTGGGTCGGATCTACGCTAACGACCTTGCCGCTTTCACACGAGCTTACCTTGTAGCCTCGCTTCGGTCTTCACCCGTACCTCGGCTTCCTCCAAGTCCCTCTGGCGTTGCCCGACCACCTCGGTTCCCACCGGTGTCGCGAACCTTCGCTCAACTTTAGCATTTACGCACATTGAGCTCGTAAGATAACAAATATACCCTTAACTATTGAGCCTTTTGCCATAATCAAAATACCGGTTCGACTTTGGTGCCCACTGCACCAACAATCTCCCCCTTTTTGATTCATGGCAAACCGACACAAAAGTTAAGGAAAAATTAAGCATAACGATGAAAGCTAGCATAATGATTAAGTATGAATGAGCTAGCATAAAGATTAAGCATGAGTGAGAAATATTATTGTTTCAAGTTCTCCCCTTTGAGGTAACCTCCCCCTTGACCGAAGGTGAGTTCTTGAAAAATAATTTTTACTCCCCCTTAATAGTTGCTTAAGTATGCGGAATTACTTAATATAAAGGTAATAATTTTGTTTACTTTCTTCCTTACTTTTGTGACTTTCTCCCCTTTTGCCTTAACTCAAAAGTTTGTAAATATATTTTAGGGTTTGTAAGTCCAAGCAAGTTCCCAATATAAATATATATTTTTTTAAAATAATAATAAGCTTGAAAATATGTTCATCTAAAATGTACAACTCCGGTTGGACTTGATTGATATAGAATGATCAATAAGTCTTGAAGGAGTTGATTAATTTTAAATAATTATACTCCATGGTTCATGTCGATGCCCTGAATCTACATCTGGAACCCGGAGTAAGGTCCTAACATCTCACGCCCGTCTCATTGGCTAAGTACACAAACACATTAGTCTATGTGTTGTGAGATGTATTGGCTCATAAAATCTATAGGTATATGATTTCTAAGGTAAGACTTAGGCTAATTTCATAAAAGAAGCAAAAGTAGAGTACATATATAGAAAAATTTAAATCCTACTCTATTACATATACCTAACTTTTCGTCTTAATAAACTAAATTCGGCTCGGGTAGTGGTTTGGTGAAGATGTCCGCTAGGTTTGATTTGGACTCAACATACTCTAGTTGTATAGTTCCATTAGTTACATGTTCCCTAATGAAGTGGTGTTTAACTTCTATATGTTTTGTCCTAGAATGACATATTGGATTTTTAGTTAAGTTAATTGAACTAATGTTATCTATGTAGGTTTTAATGTTGTTAAAGATTAAGCTAAAGTCTTGGAGAGTGTGCTTCATCCAAGTGAGAGACACACTCACCCATCGCAAGCGTATTCGGCCGGTGGTAGATAAGGCAACGCATAATGCCGCCTCTCATCGCACTAACTTACTAGACTCGAGCCGAGGATTTGACAACAACCACTCGTGCTCTATCTATCGAGTTTACTACCGCATAGTCGGAGTAGCCGATTAGATTAAACTCGGTAGATCTAGGGTACCAAATACCTACGTTTAGCGTGCCCTTTAGATATCTAAGGATACGCTTGACTAGGGTTAGGTGAGACTCCTTGGCACAGGTTTGTAACCTTGCGCACATACTTACCGCGAATAAAATGTCGGGTCGGCTCGCGGTTAAGTATAGGAGACTTCATATTGCGCTCCTATAGTATTTTAGGTCAACGGGTTTTCCTTCTACATCTTCGTTTATATTAACATTAGTTGCCATAGGTGTATTGATTATTTTAGCATCTTGCATTCCAAATCGATTTATTAAGTCCTTAGTATATTTTTGTTGATGTAAATATATTCCATCTTTAGTTTGTTTAATTTGTAAACCTAAGAAGAAACTTAACTCTCCCACTAAATTCATTTCAAATTCACTTTCCATAAGTGAGATGAATTCGTTTAGCGAGGATCGAGTTGGTAGTTCCAAAAATTATATCATCTACATAGATTTGGGCTATAAAGATTTCTTTTCCTACGGTTTTAACGAATAAGGTTGGGTCGACTAAACCTTGGTTGAATCCTTTGGACTTAAGATAGATCGAAAGCCTTCGTACATCAAGCTCTTGGGGCTTGTTTGAGTCCATATAGGGCTTTCTTAAGTCTAAGGACATGGTCAGTTTATCTAGATTTTGAATCCGGAGGTTGGTAGCGTAAACTTCTTCCTTAATGTATCCATTCAAAAATGCTGACTTGACATCCATTTGAAACAATTTAAAACCTCGATGTGCGATATGCTAACAACATTCGGATGGACTCTAGTGCAGCTAGGGGCGTAGGTCTCATCGTAATCTAAACCTTCGACTTGACTAAACCCTTTGCGACTAACCTAGCTTTATTTCTAACTACTTCACCTTTATCATCAAGTTTATTTGAAATACCCACCTTGTTCCAATAATTGATTTTTCTTTAGGTGGTGGTACTAATTCGGACTTCATTTCTAGTGAATTGAGCTAGCTCTTCTTGCATAGCACAATAATCCGATCGGGATCAAGAAGTGCTTGTTCAATTGTTTTGGGTTCGATTTTGGAAATTAACGAGATTTGACTAAGGTTTCGATATGAAGCTCTAGTTCGAACCCCTAAATTTGGATCACCTATAACTTGATTGATAGGATGATTTGTTTGAGTCTTAGTGTGACTCGGGTTAGGGTCATCTATCACTTGGTCGATAGGATTACTTGGGTGAGTTCTAGTTTGACTTGGGTTAGAGTCATCTATCACTTGGTCGATAGGATGACTTGGGTTAGGACGAGATTCAAGTTCAAGATCAGTCGGGTTCGCTATAAGTTGATTTGCTAGTTGGTTTTGTTAAGGATTGAGGTTCGTGTCCTTCATCGAAAACTATATTAATGGTTTCTTCGACTCTAAGAGTGTCGTGATTGTATACCCTATAAGCTCTCTGGTGGTTGAGTATCCTAGAAAGGTTCGAGAGGTTTTGGATTTGAATTTCCTAGGTAATCCTTAGTGTTTAAGATATGTACCTTGCATCCAAATACCCTAAAGTACTTGATGTTCGGTATTTTATCGTGATAAATCTCGAGGTCTTTTGGTGCCTCTTTACCATAAGGATCCTATTTTGGACATAGCAAGCGCATTACTAACGGCCTCCGCCCAAAATCTATCGGGTAGGTTATACTCGTTTAACATTGTCCTAGCGGCTTCTTGTAGGGTTCTATTTTTCCGCTCGACTAACCCATTTTGTTGTGGGGTTCTAGGACATGAAAACTCATGGTGGTATCCGCTAGGTTACGTAAATCAGAAACTGTGGTTTTCGAATTCACCACCATGATCGCTTCTAAGTCTTTTAATCTTAAGGTTCTTTTGATTTTCGATTAACCTACAAAGATTGATTAGTTGGTCTAGGGTATCATTTTTATGTTTGATAAACCTAACCCAAGTAAATCTAGAATAGTCACAATTATGACTAAGCAAAATTGACTACCATTGAGTGACTTAGCTCCATGTGAATCAAATAGATCCATGTGTAGGAGCTCAAGAACACTTTTGGTTCGTTCTTGATTAGTTAATTGATGTTGTGTCCTAGATTGTTTACCTTGTTGACAAGCATTACATATTTTATTATCCAAGTTGTTTAGTTTAGGCAAACCTATAACCAAGCCACTCGACTCATCTTGTGGGCGAGTCTTGGGTGCAGTGTCCAGTCTTGATTGCCATAACCAAGATTCCTCTTCTTTGTGTCATAAGACACTTGGTTGAGGAGTTGGGTAAATTTATTGTGTAGATGTTGCTACTCCTAGTTCCTTTAAGTATTATTTTAGATGTTGCATTTATTTTGATTACGCATTCATTTTCTAGAAATATGACCTTATAATTGTTATCACACAATTGGCTTACACTAAGTAAATTATATTGAAAGTTTTCTACTAATAAGACATTTTGAATTGTAAAGTTAGAGTTGAGCTCAATATCACCGATCCGATGATTTTGAGCTTGCCGCTTATTCAAGGCTACCGATCCTTGTCGTTTGAATCGTAACCCGAAAATTTGAGTTGATCCCGGTCATGTGCTCGAGTAACCACCGCCCAACATCCATTGATCCTACACATAAGGTAGTTGGATCGGATATTGGAATTACTAAAGGGTTGTTTGTAAGTTTTAAACCTAAATCATCTCACCAATATCTACATGATCAAAACATGTTATTCCTATGTGTTATTGTGAGATGACTTTCAATTTTACTTGATTAATTTTAATGAATTTAAATTAACCAACATTAGGTTAGATTCGATTTAGTCTAAGCTCATCAAGTAATCTTTTCAAGAGATTAGCTTCCAGTCGTGGCGAGGCACGAGGCCTTCTTTGATCGGAACAACGACCACTTCCTTAGACAAAGCTAATTTCAAGAAATTGATAACTCGACTTACTTGAGACTACGTCTTGGTCTAACTAGTTATTTTTGAAAAGAGGCTCCCCAAGGCTCAATCTTTTCGTAGGATTTTAGTTGGTTTATTTTTGAAAAGAGGCTCCCCGAGGCTCAATCTTTTCGCAGGATTTTAGTTGGTTATGAGTCCTATCTAACCATTCTAAAAATAAAGGAAAAACTAAGCATGCAATTTCTAAGACTTAACAAAAATACATTTTGTATTGGCTCCCTGGACCATTGAATCGAGTGGGTCTATTCACATAGTGAATTTGGTCCTTGGGAACCCAATACATGTTAGATCCTAAAGTTGAAATCAAAGTGGTCTTAGGGACCCATGCTTGGACATTTTTCTTATGTTGGTTTACTATAGACATATATGACTTATTGGTTGTATTTGAGTTAAACCCGAGTCCGACCTTGTTGTACACGGCCCTTTGTGATCCAAGTAAGAGGTCAAGTCCCTTGGATCCCAAAGTGAACCTTTCCAACGTGTTCCTAAGGTCTTCGACTTGTGTTTTCAAAGCGAGTTCTCAACTTCAAGCTTTTCAACTTGAGTTGAGTCCTCCTCTTGAATACGAGTAGTCGAAGAGGTTAGGAGACCTCATGTTTGAGAAGGTTAACCTCCTCAATTAGGGTCTCGACCTTGGACTCGGACTTAGCTAGTTTCTTATTTAAAAATTTAATTGCACCATACAAAGTATTAAGTAACGACCGACTTACCCTTAATGATTCTTTTGAACCGGATACGGATCCGTGGCTTGTCTTGAATGGAAGCTCATCATCGGATTCGGACTCGGACTCTTCTTGATTTCGAGTCGTGCTCGGTCGGCTTGGCCATTAGAGCTTGGATATCGCTTCTTCCTCCGACAACTCCTCCCAAGTAGCGCGCTTTCTTGGTCTTTGATGCGTTATTCTTTAGCTTTGGGCACTCGGACTTGATGTGACCGAACTCGCTGCACTCATAGCATCTAAAATTAGAAGTATTTGAATTAGGTTTAGGCTTACCTTGAGTTGTTGGTCGTTTTCGTCTCTTGATCATCTTCCGAACTAGATTGACTAGTTCGGATTCTATTTCGGAGTCTACTTCCGATTCGGACTCGTCTTCTTCCTTCGGGGGTGGCTTGCTTGCGGGCTTCTTCTTCTTGGAACCTGCAACTAACGCAATACTCTTCTCGGCCTGGACCACGTTAGTTTGCTCATGTAATTCAAGTTCAGAACAATTCGCCTAACCTAATTTTAGAAAGGTCCTTGGAGACCTTGTAGGCATCGACCATGGATGCCCACAAGGTGGTCCTAGGAAACGAGTTAAGAGAATACCTGATAAGGTCGCGATTCTCGACCTTTTGTCCGATGGCATGGAGTTGGTTGACGATGTCTTGGATACGAGCATGTAGTTGAGTTGCGGTCTCGTTTTCCTGCATTTTCAAGTTATACAATTTATTTAAAAGTAAATCTCTTTTACATACCTTCGTGTCGTCGGTGCCCTTCGTAGTTCCACTAGCTTGGTCCATAAGTCCTTTGCACTAATGAAGGGCCGACGCGGTTGAGCTCTTCCTTGACAACCCACATTGCAAGATTTGAGTTGCCTTGGCATCGGCTTCTACTTGTTTTTCATGGAATTTGACCATTGATCGTAACCCAAAGATTCACCATCTTCATTAATAGGAAGTGTGAAACCGGTTTGATTACGATCCACATCTCGATTTGGGTTTTAAGAAAGCATTCCATCCGACCCTTCCAATAACGAAAGTCATTACCGTTGTAAAGCGGGGGTCGGTGATGCTAAACCCTTCGAGATGGGCCATTTAAAAACAAGAAGAAGAACGACGAAAAGAATCTTGCAAAACACACACGGAAAGAATATTCCAAGACTTTCGTCTTGGATTAGTAGTGCGGGAAGTAAAAAAAAGATATATAAAATGTAACTTGCAAAAAGAAATAAACAATCAAATGCGAATGTCGTTGAAGTTCCGGAGGACAACCTTACTCGGGATCTAACCCGAAGGACAACCTTATCCGGATCCTAAAGCCTCTAATGCAATTCTATATGTAGGAGAAGATAAGCAAGTGAAATAATTATACGAAAACAGAAATAAATAAATAAAAAATCTGTAAAAAAAGAAAAACAAAGCTAGATTGGTGGTTTCACCGAATCTTAGCGCCCCCGGCTCTGATACCAATTGTTGGATCGAAAGTGTCGCTAGAGGGGGGGGGGGGTGAATAGCGATACGATGTCGTTAAAAAACTTTTGCAATAAGTAAAAAGCAAGTAGAGAGTGCACAGCGGAAATATAAAGTAGACAAGATATTTTTACGTGGTTCACAATCTTTCGATTGCTAATCCACGGCCCTAGTGATCCTTGATCACGTACGGAGGGCAATTCACTAAAACCACTCCTCCTCGTTGGAGGTAGGAGCAACGATTACAAAAAGAACTCAAGGCAAAGGGACACTCCCCCTTTCCTTGTTACGATTAAAGCACAAAGACAATTTAAAGAAGTAGAACTTAAATAAATATACCGACAACTCTTATAAGTAGAAGATGTAGCTTTCGTTGTCGGCGGCACTTCGTCGTAGCAAATGTGAGTAGTAGTAGCGACGTTACGACGGCGTGTTGAGAGCTCTTGAATTCTTGTTATTTGCTTGGCTTGAACATGTCTATTTATGGATATTGATCTATGAATTTAGACATAGGTAGTGTCCAAGGTGAGGTTCTTATCCCCCAAGACTTGTTCATCCACATCCTTTGCGCCAACTCAAGGATGAGGTGTTTCATCCAACCACCTTGTGCCACCTCCAACCTCCTTGGGCGCCAACTTGAGGATGAGGTGTTTCATCCAACCACCTTGTGCCACCTCCAACCTCCTTGGGCGCCAACTTGTTGGAGCCATTCAACTTGTGCCACATCATGGGAGCCAACCATCTTGTGCCAACTCACCTTATTTTGGGCGTCCACCACAAGGAAGCTTGGTGATGGTTTGGATGTCCACCTTGATGCCACATCACCCTTTGTACCAAAACACGAGTCAAGTCCAAATTCACCCCCTTGAAATTCGAGCTCGTCTCGAGGCTGGAACTTGACTAGCAGTTGACTGTAGTCAAAGGGTTTTGGACTGCAGTACAAGTTAGCTTAAAATATAAAGTACGATGGTTCTAACCATCTGATCTCGACCTAGACCTTCCATTGGAGGTATTGGGTCGGATCTACGCTTAACGACCTTGCTTCGCTTTCACACGAGCTTACCTTGTAGCCTCGCTTCCGGTCTTCACCCGAGTACCTCGGCTTCCTCCGAAGTCCCTCTGGCGTTGCCCGACCACCTCGGTTCCCACCGGGTGTCGCATACCTTCCGCTCAACTTTAGCATTTCTGCACACTTAATTGAGCTCGTAAGATAACAAATATACCCTTAACTATTGAGCCTTTTGCCATAATCAAAATACCGGTTCGACTTTGGTGCCCACTGCACCAACAAAGGAGAGACTAGTGGATTTGGTTGAGGGAGTGATTCACTATATGAATCATTCGTAGATTAGCGACAAGGGTCGTGAATCATATTACATAATTGTGTTAGCGTTTGTCTCTCTTAATCTTTGTCTTTAGTCTTAATTGTTTTGTTTTAGCATATTCCGCTGTGCTAATTACTCTTGTAGACAATTAAGATGCAAGTGATTTCCATCTACGACATCGGGGCTAATCAACCTCCCTTCTAGCCGGGCCACAATCCTCCAACATTAATCAACTGCCAAACTCTAGCAGTCGAATGATGAACAGGCAGTCGAGCCACTGGTCGAACCTGCCTTGTGTCTCTGGCATTTACTCAACATCAATCAACTGCTCTCCATGGCAGTCGACTGCTTAAGGGCAATCGAGGTGCTGCCTCGATTGAGGCTCCAATCGAGGCACCAGTCGAGGCACCTTGCATCTGTTCGACCACAGTCGAGGCCAGTCGAGGTGCCACCTTGACTGGGACTCCAGTCGAGGCGCTAGTTGAGTTGCCTTACGTCTGTGGTCACAATTCGGCCGCAATCGATCGCCAATCGACTCCCATCAGTCGACTGATCTGTGTCGACTCGGCTGCTAAGTGTCAAAACACTTGACCAGTTGACTTGTCCATGACCTCAGTCGACTGATACATCTCAACCATGAAGTTTAACTCAAGTATGATGCCCTCATACTTGCTAGACCACTCTTATCCTAGACCTAAGCCTTATGGTCACCTCCATCAGCCTCACGCCTATTGGATCCCTCCAAGTCATCCATGTCTTGTTCATCCATACGCTATCCTTCAGGTGCTTCCATCGGTTATTGTCATGCTAAGCTAGTCTACACCGCCAAGGCACATTGGGCTTACGCTGCCAAGACACATGCTTGGACTTTACATCGTCAACCATTGGACTTAAGCTGCCAAGACTCCACCCTTAGACTTTATGCCACCAATATCAACCCTTAGACTTCCCTTGCCAACACATGTTGGACTTTCTAATTGCCAAGACTTAAGCTTGGACTTTCCCTTGCCAACCCATGTTGGACTTTCAAATTGCTAAGACTCAAGCTTGGACTTTCTTTGCCAAGTACTCAAGACTTGGATTTTACCATTGCCAAGACCCATGCTTAGACATTCCATGCCAAGTGTCCCACTTGGACTTCTCCATCATATGGTCAACCATATAGTCAACCCATTGTCAAACAATGGTCAACTCATCGTCAAACATCAAAACACTACTCGAGTCAAACTCGAGTCTAGTCAATCGTGACCTGAGCCGATTGCACCAACATTGGGCATGTTGGGGCTCCGTGCCAATTGGCATAGCCAAACCGTGTCAATCTCTACTTCCATCTCTTTGTTTGCTACTTTTTTCTAGCTTTTGAGTGCTCTTTCTCTGTAATTTCCTACAAGATTACTTACAACCCAAGTTATTTGAATAAAAAGAGTAAATGAATGCAATGCTATGTCTTTACCATAATATCAACCCTTGGACTTCCCAATTGCTAAGTAGCCATGACTTGGACCTTCTCTGTAATTGCCAAGTGTTTTGATGTTTGACATTGATGTTGACCATTGTTTGACAATGGGTTGACTATATGGTTGACTAGGGGTTGACCACAATGGGAAAGTCCAAGTGGGAAACTTGGCAATAGAAAGTCCAAGTCTTGTGTACTTGGCATGGAAAGTCCAAGTCTTGGATACTTGGCATGGAAAGTCCAAGCATGGGTCTTGGCAAGGGAAAGTCCAAGCTTGAGTCTTGGCAATTGAAAAGTCATGTTGGTGCAATCAGCCCAGGTCATGATTGACCGGACTCGAGTTTGACTCGAATTGTATTTTGATGTTAGAAAAAATGTATGACATGGGAAGTCCAATATGGGTTGGCTACGTAAATCCAAGTGTGTAGCCTTGGTGGTGAAAAGTCCAAGCATGGGGCTTGGTGTTGGGAAAATCCAAGCATAGAGCTTGGTGTTGGGAAAATCCAACATGGGTTAGCCACGTAAGTCCAAGTGTGTAGCCTTGGCAGTGAAAGTCCAAGCATGAGGCTTGACATGGAAAATCCAAGCATGAGGCTTGGTGTGGGAAGTCTTAAGGAGTTGGCAAGTTCACTAGTCTAGTAGGCTCGGAGTCCTTGAGTCGGTGAAGGATGGCATTGTGAAGCTGTGCGCTTGGTACATCCGAGGGACCGCCGGATGGGGAGCGAATGGAGTGAGGTCCAAGGGAAGTAGACTTCGAAGGATAACATTGTGAAGTCATGCGCTTGGTGCATCTGAGGGATGTAGGCCGAGGGAAGAGGACTTTGGTGGGGAACTCCATAAGACGATGAGGTGGACTTGGCCAAGTGGCTAAGACTAAGTGTCGGATGCTCAAACAACTTGGTGTTTGAGATTTTACCCGACATCAGTTGACTGGTATAGGTACTAGTTGACTGATCCAAGTCGAATGAGTTTGACTGGCATTCGACTGATCTGTTTCTGACTGAAAAGTCAACTGCCAAGGGATGACAGTCGACTGGTGACACCATCAGTCGACTACCGAGGGATGGCAGTCGATTCATCATGGTGAATTCGAGCACAAAATGTTTTCTAGTTGAGTGATCGCATCGAGCACTAGACTGATGGGTTCATCAGTCGATTGATGGGCATGATTAGTCGACTGATGATGGATCCATTGGAACTTTCCAGCGTGGATCGAGTAGTTGTGAGATAGTGGCTACAGAACCAGTCAACTGATGGTCACGATCAGTCGACTGATTGGTGTGAAATCAGCTCGATGCAGGTTGTAAATGGAGCTCAAAATGGAGGATTTTGTAAGAGTTTTTGGGGAGATTTTGGAGGGGAATTGTTGCTGCATTCCAGACCTTCAAGAGCCAAACCAAAGAAAGCAACAAGCAAAAGTGATCAAAGCCATTTGTGTAAAGTTTTCTTTCGTATTTGCTTGTACTTTTGTATTACCTTGTAATTGCTTTTACGAGATTTCTCTACCTTCGACTTGTTGTCGAGAAGGAGTTTTGTTAGTGTCGTGCGCATAACACGAGCTCGTTGAGCTCACCCCATGGAGTAAGAATCCTAAGGTTCCAAACCACATATATCGATTGTGTCTTATGTGTTGTATTGTATTCGTGTTGTATTTCTATTATTTCCACTGTGCATTCTAACGATCATTGTAGACGAAGCACTCAAGAACGATCGATTTCCATCATACTCACGAATTGGGCTATTCACCCCCCTCTAACTGGCCACTGATCCTCCAACAAGTGGTATCAGAGCGAGAAGTTTGTCACAGACTCATCGCCAACACAAGCACGACAAGATGGCAGGCTTCAACCTCCAACCACCAAAATTCGATGGGGATTTTCAATGGTGGAAAAGAAAATCAGAGGTATATCTCGAAATAGATTTTGATATAATGTTAATTTTAGAAAATGGTTTTGAAATGTCTAGGGATGAAGACTATAGGCAAATTGAAAAGACAAAATGGAACAAGGACCAAATCAAGGATTTTAAGACAAATCTCAAGATAATCAAATTGCTAAGTGATTTGATTCCTAACTATATTTTGTCTAGATTAGGTAATTATAGGGATGCAAAGGAGTTGTGGCATAAGGTGGTCAAATTCGACAAAATTCTTAAACCGGCACAAGTAGAGAAGGATGCCGAGGAAGAATTGTCATTAACATTCAAAGATGCAGATGACTTGGAGGAAACCTCCACCTCTAGCATTGAGGGAGAGGAGAGGTTTTCCATTCCGGAGCAAGATCAAGATGAAGCATCTACATCCGGGAGAAGTGAAAATTCCCTAGGTAACTCAAGCATTGTAATTAAAGAAAAAAACACATGATATGCTTTGAGTGTAGGTAGACCGAGCATTACAAGAGCAAATTCCCAAAATTGGTTAAGAAGAAGGTACCGGTGTCAAAAGTCAACCAAAAGTCAAAGAATGCCGGAGTCATCATCACGAAGAGCAAAGAGCATATTGTGTTCTTCAAATGAAACCAAAGAGTGTTGGGTTTCCCCGGTACCGCGGCGAGTGTGTGTTTGAACATGTTTCGTAAACATGTGCACAACAAAAGAATTAAAAGCAACAAATCTAATTTATTACAACACATACACCACACGCATGCAAGATACAACATGTGTAGACATAATCGCAGTTTCAAATTTTACAATAAAAGAAAATTATGCTAGTTATACCTGACGTATCACGTGCAGTGGGAATGACATCAACCGGAGCAACTCACGCTAGAGTTGCCTCTATCCGTATCCACGGCGAGTACCGTCGGGATAGATTCTCCAAGCTATGAGTCTCGTCTTCGTAGGAGTCACTAGCCTCATGTCGAAGACGATGTGATTGAGAGAAGATCACAATCCGAATCAAAATTCGGATGCAAAAATGAGTCCCCAAAAACTCGCTTCTCCGGAAAGGTATTTGTCAACCGATTGACGAATCCTTGGTCCTCCACCTATGAGGATTACCGGAGATCCAATACCCTGCAAGGAAGTCACTGTCGGAGCTCCAAATGCCATCCAAACGATGCTCTGACAAGAAGGAAACAAGCTATACCCAAAAATTGGACAACATAGTGGAGGACTTAGCGCCGGCCAAAGGAGGTGGTCGGCTAATCCTTGGTCACCGGAGCCAAGGTGGATCGCCGGAGGGGTGGCTGGCAGCAGCTGGACGCCGATGGCACAAAGGGGGCGACATCTCAAGAGCTGGGCATGAAAGGACGGCAGCAAGGAGAAGAGAGGGAGAGGAGAGGAAGAGAAGTTTCAAAAAATAAACTTAGGGCTCTCCAAACCTCTAGTCGCACTTTTATTGAGCATGTGTTTCTTAACCATCAAGAAACCTTTTCCTTAAAGTTATTGGTTTATAACCAAAACTCGTTAACCCGCTCCAATAACTTAAGTTAAAATAAACCGAACCGAGTTGGTCTATCTTAAGTTAAAATGAACCAAAACAACTTTGGTTCATTCATTTAAAACAAACCAAACCACTGGTTTATTTTCCACTATTGGATTAGAACCAAATCAATTTGGTTTATCCATCATGTCTTCATAAGACTCGACCCATCCATGCTTCTATTGCGACTGAAACGATTTCATGCTCGCTCCTTGTTTGGTCCAACCAAACCTAGTTTCTCTCGATCTGAGAATCTCATTCTTAAGCTCATTTTAAATCTTTTGGATTACGCTCGTTGCACGTGTGACCAAATAGATTCCCTATTTATGTTGGTCATCTATAATTAATCATTAATTATAGAACGATCATGAGTGGCACCTAATAGTACATCATGATCCCCAATTAACCAAAAAATCAACGGTTGATTCCAGAACCATTTCTGAAACCCTTCAGCAGCTACAATGAATCGTGCCCCATTCCTTTCACGCATCTTATACCCACTTGGTTCAGGAAATGGTCTATTGTGTCAGTCCCCACCAAGCTGACTACGTCATACCTAGCCCAAGTATCATTTCCTCATCCTACGGATTCTAGTTACTGCACATGTATCCAAGAGTATCTTACTCTAAACATGTAATGCTTTGGCCAAAGACTTTAGTAACAATTCGACGAGAGGCCATGGGTATACATCTCCTCGCAAGGAGTGGTGAATCCTTTATAGGATATTCAAACACCTTCGGGCATTTCGACTTATACCCAATCATCTCGGGTCCACATCTCCTTGGAGATGCTTGCTTAAGATGTCAAAGCATAAGTCTCTATGACGAAGATGACTTAAATACCACAAGTCAAAGGAGCATCGCACTTAAGCTGCAGTTAGAACTTCATTGACATATCCATATATGCAGAGAACCATATGAAGTCTTATAACTGATCACTCCAATGAACTAGTTATCATAACTAGCATCCACGATTAACTCCGGACATCACAATGTCTCCAGCCAGTGAGAATCAGCTGCTTGGATACACCAAAGAGTATACCTCGTGCTAGTCTTGACCGGATTGATGGTGTCCAAATCCATCAATTCATCGACTAGGGATAATTCCAATACATCACAATTACACATGTAGAGATACTCACTAGTTGTGATCCAATCACAAATTCTCTCATGCTGTGAATTGTATTGTGGACATTCAGTAAATGAGTTTAAGATCTAATCAAATACATGAAAACATATATACTCAAATAGTGAATCTTTATTTATCATATAAATGGTTTAAACATAAGGTGATTGCCTTAGGACACCTCTCATATATAACTAACAAACTCCCACTTGACCTAATGCTAATCGCCATGGTATCCAATACCATAAGCTCTAACATGACCCTCAAACTTACTTTAAGGTAAGGCCTTAGTTAAAGGATCCTCTAAGTTCTTTTCAGTGGGAATCTTCTCGATTTGAATTTCGTTCATACTGATAATCTCTCTGATCAAATGATAGCGGCGAAACACATGTTTGGATCGTTGATGAGACCTTGACTCTTTTGCCTGTGCAATTGCTCCATTATTGTCGCAGTAAACCGGTATTGCTTCAACAATGGTTTGAACCACACCAAGTTCATAAATGAACTTCTTGATCCAAACTGCTTCCTTTGCTGCTTCTGAAGCTGCAATGTATTCTGCCTCTATGGTAGAATCCACTACAGTGTCTTGTTTGAAACTTTTCCAACTCACTGTGCCCCCATTCAAGGTGAACACGTATCCAGATTAAGAACTGGAATCATCCTTGTCTGTCTGGAAGTTGGCATCCGTATACCTGTGTATAACCATGTCCCCTTCTTCATATATTAGGAACATATCCTTCGTTCTTCTTAAGTACTTAAGGATCATCTTAATAGCTGCCCAATGATCCATTCATGGATCAGACAGGTATCTGCTCATGACACTTAGAGCATATGATACATCGGGCCTCATACATAACATAGCATACATGATAAATCCTATTGCAGATGCATAGGGAATCTTACTCATGCAAATCCTCTCGTCTTCTGTGTGCGGACACATAGACTTCGAAAGGTGTATCCCATGTCTGATGGGAAGAAAACCTTTCTTGAATTCTGACATGTGAAACCTCTTTAGCACTCGGTCTATATATGTATACTATGAAAGACCAAGCAACCGATTTGATCTATCCCTATAGATCTTAATCCCGAGGATGTAGCTTGCTTCGCCCAGGTCTTTCATGGAGAATGTCTTGGACAACCAAATTTTAACTGACTATAAGACAGAAACATCGTTTCCTATAAGTAATATGTCATCGACATAGAATACTAGGAACACGACTGCACTCCCACTAACCTTCTTGTACACACAAGGTTCATCCAGATTTTGTGAGAAATTAAACTTTTTGATTATCTCATCAAGACGGATATTCCAGCTCCTGGATGCTTGCTTCAGTCCATATATGGACCATTGCAATTTGCATACCTTGGTTTTATCAACCGATGTGAAACCCTCAGGCTGTATCATATATACGTCCTCGAGTAGGTTTCCATTAAGGAAAGATATTTTCACATCCATCTGTCATATCTCATAATCATAATGAGCCTCTATGGCTAGGAGCATCCGAATGGATTTAAGCATAGCAACAGGTGAATAGGTCTCGCCATAATCAACACCTTGCTTTTGACGATACCCTTTCGCCACCATTCTAGCCTTATAGGTAATCACATTACCATCCATACTGATTTTCTTCTTGAAAACCCACTTGCACCCTATAGGCTTTATGCCTTCAGGTGGGTCAACCAAGTTTCAAACTTGATTTTCATACATGAAATCCATTTTTGACTTCATGACATTAAGCCATCTATCCCTTTCTGAACTTTTCATAACTTCTTCATAACTGGTAGGCTCTTTATCATCAATGAGTAACCGATCGTTCGATTCACTTATGAGAAATCTATATCTCTCAGGAATATTTCGTGTTCTACCAGATCTACGAAGATGTGGTGTCACAATAGGTCCAGCCGATGGCTCATCACTATGAGTTATCGATTGTGGTGCTTCACCAGGTATCTCATCAATCTTTATTGGAGTCTCTCAAGCCTCTTCAAGCTCAACGACACTCCCACTGTTTTTTTCTAAGAGAAACTCTTTCTCTAGAAACACAGCATGCCTTGAAACAAACACCTTTTGTTCCACAATATGATAGAATTGGTAACCCCTTGTTTCCTTAGGGTATCCAATAAATAGACATTTATCAGACTTAGCATCCAATTTGTCTGATACAATTCGCTTCACATAAGTAGGACAACCCCATATCTTCAAGTAAGATAAATGAGGTTTCTTATTATTCCATATCTCATATGGAGTAGTTGAGACTACCTTGGTTGGCTTTTTGTTTAACAAGTAAACAACTGTCTGAAGTGCATAGACCCAAAAAGACTTGGGAAGATTCGCATGATTCATCATCGAGCTAAACATGTCCAACAAGGTCCCGTTATGCTTCTCAAATACACTATTATGCTATGGTATATATGGCAGTCTATTGAGACAATATTCCATTGTCCTTTAGAAAATCTAGAAACTCTTGACTCAAGTATTCACCACCTCGATCAGATCGAAGTATTTTAATACTCTTGCCAAGTTGTTTCTCTACTTTATTTCTGAATTCTTTGAACCTTTCAAAGGCTTCAGACTTGTGTTTCATCAAGAACACATACCCAAACCATGAGTGATCATCTGTGAAGATAATGAAGTAGCTATAGCCTCCTAGAGCATGAGTTGTCATAGGTCCGCATACATCCATATGTATTAGACCAAGTAACTCTCCCACCGGTTCACCTTTTCCAGTAAAAGGTAACTTGGTCATCTTTCCTTTTAAGCATGATTCACATGTATCGAATGAATCAGATTCAAATGATTCCAAAATTCCACATCGGTGTAATTTGGACATGCGTTTCTTGCTTGCATGGCCAAGACAACAATGCCACATGTAGGAGTCTAATTGATTATCCTTTCGAGCATGCTTGTTGCTCGCTTCAATATTAAAAATGTCACTGGATACGTCCAACGTATAAATACCATTGCTCAAAGTTCTAGTCCCATAAAGTACGTCATTCAAAGTTATATAACAACAATTGTTACTAAACGTCAAATGGTAACCATTTCTATTTAAGCAAGAAATAAAAACAATGTTCTTTATTAGAGAAGGAACATAATAGCAATTGTCCAGTTCTAAGACTAGTCCACTAGGGAGCTTCAGCAAATAAGTTCCGATGGCGACCATAGAAACCTTTGCTCCATTGCCAACTCGCAAATTCGACTCCCCTTTGATGAGTCTTCTTCTATTCCTTAGCCCCTGTAGGTCATTACATATATGTGAGCAATACCCAGTATCCAATACCCAAGTGTCTAAGGAAATAGAATGATAATCAATAACGAAGATATCTAAAGAGGATGGGGCATCAGATGCCTTCTTCTTCTTCACGGACTCAAGATAAATCTTGCAGTTTCTTCGCCAGTGGCCCTCCTTGCCACAATGATGGCCAGTGCCCTTTTGTGTTGGTTTTGCCTTCTTAACCTTTTTCTTCTTCCCTTTCGTCTATTCCTTTGACTTCCTCTTAGAACCTTTCCTTGAGGAATCAACTAACAGAACTGCCTTCTCCTCATGCTTCACAGAAGGCTCCACAATCTTCAACATATTGAGGAGCTTAGGAATAGTGGATTCAAGTTTGTTCATCCGATAGTTCATCACAAATTGTGAGAAACTCTTGGGCAAACAATGCAGAATTAAGTCAATACTTAATTCATGATCCATCACAAACCCGAGGGTAGCCAACCGCTCGATGTACCCATTCATCTTTAGCACAAACTGCACTATAAATGAACGTTCTTGCATCTTAGAGGTGAAGAGGAGCCTGGAGACTTCGAACCTTTCGGATCTCGCTTGCTCATCAAATAACTCATGAAGATGGAAGACTATGGTATTAGCATCCATATGCTCATGCTGCTTTTGCAGCTCGGGTACCATCGCGGCTAGCATGATGTAACTTGTCAGTTCAGAATTAGCCACATGTTTCTGATAGGCAAACAATTTGGTATGGAGTTGCATCGTCCTTAGGATGGTTGGGAAGAGGCTTTTCGAGGACATATGCAAGCTTTTCTGCCTTGAGAATAATTCTTAAGTTTCTATGCTAGTCCAAGAAGTTAGGCCCAATAAATTTGTTCGAATCCAAAATAGTGTGCAAATTCAAAGACGTCATGATCAATCGATTAACCTAGAAATACAAAATCAAGCATATATGAGAAAGATGGAAAAAAGGCATCAACATACATTTACAAATCCCATTCATTTTTCAGATTTTAAAATCCCAAAATCACTTCGGGAGATCGTAGGTCCATTTTCTAATGGGCTGATATCCAACATAGATATGAATAACCTTGGAGAGAGTCCAACAAGCCATTCATAGGTACAATGGTAGGTAACAAGTATACCGATTGCATATCACATATATGCATCTATCACAATGTCCTATCAACTAATTGAATGCTTACACATACATCGGGTTATTAACTCATTAACAAATATACATCATATGCATAGCACCCAACTTCACCTCCCTTCACATCGACCTTGGAGAGAGTCCAACAAGCCGATGCTTCAGGTTAAAGCCAACCCATTAATCGAGAAATAGATTTAATATGGTTAGAGTGCATTCAACCAATTAGCCCGGCTTGGAGAGAGTCCAACAACCAAAGCTAACGATTGACCTTTGACTCTTACCATATTAGTATTAAACTATTTCATAGTTTAAACATGTTCGGGTTCGAGTCGGGCTTAGAGAGAGTCCAATAACCCAAACAAGAAATAGAACTCTAGTTCCAACCATATTAATGGAAGGTGTAGGCTTTAATATTGTGTAAGTGTTTTAATGTCTCATCCTCTTTGCATGCAAATAACTATTATCTACATGGCATGACATACATCTACATGTCATGACACGCATGACATAATGATATGCATCTAATGCAAATACATGTAATACAATTATGGCAAGTACAAAAATTTTCTTATATGTCATAACTATTTATGAAAATAAAATATGTTTGAGATTTGATTCCCCAAATCAAATCATGATTAAATTAGGAAACAAATTTCCAAATCTAATCACAAATTTTATTTATGGAAGGTCTCAATTAAGGAAAGTCAAATTTAATTTAGGAAACAAATTTCCTAAATTATCAAAACTATTTATGGAAATAAAATATATTTTAGATTTGATTCCCCAAATCAAATCATGATTAAATTAGGAAACAAATTTCCAAATCTAATCACATATTTTATTTATGGAAAGTGTTAATTTTCATAAATACTTCTAAACTTTCCAAAAGTAGAAGATTTCCATAAATACTTCTAAACTTTACAAAATTAGAAAATTTCCATAAATACTTCTAAACTTTCCAAAAGTAGAGAGTTTCCATAAATATAATTATGACTATCGAAAAATAATTTTACGATTATGTCGAAACACAACCTGGGCTCTGATACCATTGTTGGGTTTCCCCGGCACCACGGCGAGTGTGTGTTCGAACATGTTTCGTAAACATGTGCACAGCAGAAGAATTAAAAGTAATAAATCTAATTTATTACAACACACACACCACACGCATGCAGGATACAACATGTGTAGACATAATCGCAGTTTCAAATTTTGCAATAAAAGAAAATTATGCTAGTTATACCTGACGTATCACGTGCAGCGGGAATGACATCAACCGGAGAAACTCATGCTAGAGTTGCATCTATCCGTATCCACGCTGAGTACCGTCAGGATAGCTTCTCCAAGCTAAGAGCCTCATCTTTGTAGGAGTCACTAGCCTCGTGTCAAAAACGATGTGATCGAGAGAAGATCACAATCCGAATCAAAATTTCAGATGCAAAAATGAGTCCCCAAAAACTCGCTTCTTCGGAGAGATATTCGTCAACCAATTGACGAATCCTTGGTCCTCCACCTATGAGGATTATCGGAGATCCAATCCTTGGTAAAGAAGTTGCTGTGAGAGCTTCAAACGCTTTCCAAATGACGCTCCGACAAGAAGGAAACAAGCTGTCCAAAAACTGAACAGCTTGGTAGAGGACTTGGCGCTGGCCAAAGGAGGTGGTCGGCTAATCCTTGGTCACCGGAGCCAAGGTGGATCACCAGAGGGTTGCCGGAGGGGTGGCCGGCAGTATCTAGACACCGGTGGCACAAAGGGTGTGGCGGCTCAAGAGCTGGGCATGGATCCTCTTGAGCGGCGACAAGGAGAAGAGAGGGAGAGGAGGAGAGGAAGAGAAGTTTCCAAAAATAAACTTAGAGCTCTCCAAACCTCTAGCCGTGCTTTTATAGAGCACATGTTTCTTAACCATCAAGAAACCTTCTCCTTAGAGTTATTGGTTCATAACCAAAACCCATTAACCCGGTCCAATAACTTAAATTAAAATAAATCGAACCAAGTTGGTCTATTTTACATTAAAACGAACCGAACCAACTTTAGTTCATTCGTTTAAAACAAACCAAACCACTTTGGTTTATTTTCCACTATTAGATTAGAACCAAACCAATTTGGTTTATCCATCATGTCTTCACAAGACTCGACCCATCCATGCTTCCGTTGTGACTGAAACGATTTCATGCTTGCTCCTTGTTTGGTCCAACCAAACCTAGTTTCTCTCAATCTGAGAATCTCATTCTCAAGCTCATTTTAAATCCTTCGGATTACGCTCGTTGCACGTGTGACCAAATAGGTTCCCGATTTATGTTGGTCGTCTATAATTAACCATTAATTATAGAATGATCATGAGTGGCACCTAGTAGTACATCATGATCCCCAATTAACCGGAAAATCAACGGTTGATTCCAGAACTATTTCTGAAAACCTTCAGCAGCTACAATGAATCGTGCCCCATTCCTTTCATGCATCTTATACCCACTTGGTTCAAGACATGGTCTATTGTGTCAGTCCCCACCAGGTTGACTACATCATACCTAGCCCAAGTATCATTTCCTCATCCTATGGATTCTAGTTACTACACATGTATCCAAGAGTACCTTACTCTATGCCAAACAGCAGTGTTGCAGATGTAGACACAACCAGCGATGAGTCCATATACAGGGATGCAGGATAATGGGGAAACAAATATGAATGGCAACAAGGCAACTATGCCACACCAACCCACTAAAGGAACCCTGAGGGAGCCAGTTAAAGGAATGCAGGAGCACGAATTGGCACACCAGGAAGTAAATCAGAATCTAGACACACTCATAAGGAAAGCACAAGGACATAAAAGAAAGACTAGTAAATGGGTAAACAGTGGGGATACATCAGCACAAGAGATGACTATGGACACCATTCCACTAATCATCCTAGCCCTACCAGCTGCTCGATGGTGCAATGAGGGGATACTGACAAAAATAGATGCAGCCAGACCAATAGAGATAGAGTATCAGGGAAACTGTCCGGGACAGCAGGATGAAGATGGTACACTGGACAATTTAGTGAGGCAGTCTGATAAGGGAATGGATTCAGGCAAGGGGCAGACACATGAAAGACAAGGAAAGATCATCACAGCTAGACAGTGAAAGTCGGCTATTCAATCGTGAAGATTGAAGCATGGAACATTAGAGGCCTAAACAAGGGCCTCAAACAGAAGGTGGTGGCAAATCTCTTTCTAAAATAGAAGTTGAGCATTTTATGTGTATTGGAGACGAAACTGACCCAACAGTATTACCAAACCCTAAAAAGCAAGAAGTTTCAGCGATGGGAAGAAGAACAAAGATTAGGCAATTCTTCTAGAAGCAGAATGCTGCACATATGGGACCCCCAACTCATTGTACTTGGCATCGACTCCTGGGAAGAATAACTGGTACACACCACAATCAAATGCAAGGGCACAGGAGCAACCTATGCAGTGACATTTGTGTATGGCTAGCTTTCTATCGTGAGCAGGAAAACCATGTGGGCTTCCCTACAACAAAAAGCTACTACTATGGATATGCCATGGCTGATTATAGGAGATTTTAACTCCCCTCTATCCCCAGCTGATAAACAGGGAGGGATGCCGGTTACAACATATGCCACAGCTGATTTTCAGGATTTTGTGCTCTCGACAGGGATTGAAGACCTACACTCCATTGGATGTCAATATACATGGACAAATGAGCACATAGTGAGCAAGCTAGATCGGGCAATGGTGAATAAACATGGATGGAGTAGGATAAAAGTAGCTTCGCAGAATTCAGAACACCTGGAACAACCTCAAATCACGCATCATGCATAGTCTCAGTCCTGGAAAATAGGAGGAAGCAAGTCAAACCTTTTAAAATTTTCAACATGTGGACATCACACCCCAGTTACGAAGAGATTGTGGAGGATACATGGAACAATAGTAATTTCAGAAATGTTGAAGGAACGACACAATATAAACTCAGGCACATACTCACCCTCCTTAAAGCTGACCTCAATCAGCTTAATCGTCTACACTATCAGCACATCCAGGAAAGAGTCAAACTATCCCAACAACAACTGCAGGAAACGCAACAACGAGGGCTATAACAGGGTGAAATGGAAAACAATTATCAAGCTACAAGGAAAAGGTAGAACTGCTTGAAAGGGCAGAGTACCTCTTTTACTTACAACGAGCCAAACATGAGTACTTCCGTGGAGTAGACAAGAACACCTCATTTTTTCACGCAATGGTGAAACGAAACAACAAAGGAAGAGAGGTAGTAGCGATTGAGAAGAACAACGGGGAGTTCACTAACTCAGTAGAGGAGGTAGTGCAGAAAATTCTGACACATTTTCAGGGCTAATTAGGAGAGCAGGGGTCCCGATCTCAGTTCCAAAGAGATAATATGCATTTTGGTAGAATGCTCACTGAGGCACAGCAGTTACAACTAGTCAGGCTCCCAACCGAGGATGAAATCAAAGACGCTCTGTTCGACATTGGAGACCTCAAAGCTCCGGGTCCAGATGGTTACAACTCAAAATTCTTTAAACACTCTTGGAGTACAGTCAAGCAGGATGTTATAGATGTGGTTAAGGAATTCTTTGTAAGCGAGCAACTCCTTAAATCATGGAACCATACCCTTATTGCTCTAGTCCCGAAGAACTCCCATGCTAGCAAGGTGCAAGACTACAGGCCCATCTCCTATTGCACAGTGATTTACAAGATCATAGGCAAGATTTTAGCCACAAATTGGCAGCAGTTGCAGACCACCTCCTCCACCTTGCACAGACCGCTTTTGTGAAGGGATGCACCATAACAGATAACATCCATCTTGCTCAGGAAATCATGTGCAGCTACACTAGGAAAAGGCTCTCTCCGAGATGTATCTTGAAAGTGGACTTCCAAAAGGTGTTTGATTCAGTAAATTGGGAATTTCTTTAGGATGTCCTTGCATCTTTGAATTTTCTCAGCAGGTTCATCAACTGGATTAAAGAAAGTATCACTACCACAACTTATTCGGTGGTAATTAATGGCAACATGCATGGGTTCTTCAGAGGAGGTAGAGGTCTTAGACAAGGGGACCCTCTATCCCCATACCTATTCGGAATATGCATGGAATACCTCTCTAGACTCCTAGCCAGGCGCACCAGCCGATCAGATTTTCACTTTAACCCTAAGTGTGTGCAACTGAGAATAGCTCACCTAGTTTATGCGGATGACCTTCTACTCCTAGGGCATGGAGACGTATCAACGGTCAAGGTGTTGATGGATTGCTTATCACAGTTTGCGGGAATGGCAGGATTAACTGCGAACATGGACAAATCCAACATCTACATGGCAAGAATCGATGAGGCCACCAAAGAAAGACTCTTAACCATCACTGGATTTCAAGAAGGGGAGATGCCATTCAGATATCTAGGGGTCCCCATAGCATCAAGGAAGCTAAAAATTGCTGATTACAGTGTACTCACGGATGCTCTAGGTAGACGGATCAGTTCTTGGCCCAAAAACACACTATCATATGCGGGAAAAAGCCAACTTATAGCCTCTGTTCTGTAGGGAGTTGAATGTTATTGGATGTCGATTTTTCCCCTTCCACTAGGAGTGATTGACAGAATATACAACACATGTCGTGCATTTCTGTGGACAACAAAGCACCCGCCGATAGCATGGACTGAGATGTCCAGACCTAAAGAAGAAGGAGGGATGGGTTTGCGAGATTTGAAGGCATGGAACCTAGCACTGCTAGCAAAAGTTCTATGGAGAATACAGGACAAGAAAGACACATTATGGATTAAATGGGTGCACCACACATACATACGTCAGGGAGGAATCTAGGAGTGGCAAAGCAAGCACACTGATTCACCACTAATCAAGAAGATGATCTTCATCAAAAATAATATCCTATCCTCTGCAGGCACCTCAAAAAGAGCAAAGCAACTGCTTGCTGCATGGTTTAGTCAATGTAAGGGTGGAGTTAGGAGAGCCTATGATCACTTTAGAGAGGTCGGGGTCAAAAGGCCATGGGCAGTGATGGTGTGGCAAAAAGATATACAACCAAGCCATGCATTCACATTATGGATGTTAGCTCAAGGGAAGCTGCCGGTGAGAGCCAGACAAGGGTTTTTGGAGGATAGGAGATGTGCCTTTTGCAAGCAGGAGGAGGAAACTCTGAATCATGTTTTCTTCAGGTGTGAGCCTATTAGATAGATTTGGGGAAGAGTTAGAGGATGGTTGCGGATGAGGGCAGAGATGGGCACATATCGACACATGTTGAGGATCTTCAGAACTGAGTACAGGAGGAACACTGGGCCGAATCGTGCCCGACACCTTGCTATGTCAGCGTTGGTTCACTTCACTTGGAGGATGAGAAATGTGTGTAGGTTTGACGGAGCAAGATTTGAAGGAGACCTGATCTTTCGCAAAATACAAGTTCATGTATTCAGGGCAAAGGAGGATTATAACTGCTAGTTCTCACTAGGAATCATATGAAGCTAGGGCAGTGGCAACCCCCCCTCTCCTTTTATTTACTTGCCTTGTTTTTCTTTGTCTTTTCAAGGCACATCTCTCTTCCAGTATTCACCTCGCTCCCCCAGGTCAGTTATCCATCTCTTCAGAGCAATTCCTTTATTCCAGGGTAGTAGGGCCCCACATTCTCAAAGGTGTTTCCATAGTCCTTGGCCTGTGTCCCCTCTACCTCTTCCAGGCCAGTTTCCACAGTCCTTGGCCCCTCTCCCTCTGTCCCGGCCAGTTCTTCACCCTCCCAGGGCAGTCCCCTGGCCCCAGGATAGTTTCCCTTGAGTTCACGGTAACCCCCCCCCCCCTCCGTCCCCCTTAGTTCTAGGGTAGTTTCTTTGATCCCCCTCCCCCCCAGGCTAGTACCCCACCTTTCCAGAGTAGTCCCATGGAAGAAGGGAAACATTTCCAGGGCAGTTCCCCCAATCCCCGGCCACTTCCCCTTGCTCCAGGGTAGTTTTCCCATAAGCGTCTCTATATTCTTTATCCCTAGCCCTCCCCCGGTCAGTCCTTCACCTTCCCAGGGCAGTTCTCCATCCTCCCAGAGCAGTCACCCTATTTCCAGGGCAGTCCTCCTTGGTCCCAAAGTAAGTGTCTCTATTCTCTTCATCCCTGGTCCTCTCTACTCCTCTACCTTCCCTCTCCCAGCTAGCTTTGGAACTTCCCAGGGCAGCTCTACAACTCCCCAATGCAGCTTTCCTATTCCAGGGCGGTTCCCTCCCGATAGGATCGCACACTGTCCAGGGCAGCTCTTAAAAAAAAATCAGCTTCAGGGTGGTTTTACATCTGGTCAGGGTAGTTTTCTTCAGCTTCAGGGTGGTTTCCGCCCTTGAAAGCAAACCTCAGCCAGAGCGGTTTTACTAGACCAGAGCAGTCAGTTCTGCGCCTTCAGGGTGGATCAGGGGGGGAACACTTGCTCACTTCCAGACTGGTTTACCCTTGGGCAGGGGTGGATCAGGGCGAACCCGCACTCTTCTAGTCACCTTCGCCAGGGCAGTTCAGGGTGGTTCAGTGGCTCCAGGGTGGCTCCAGGGCGGTTCAGTGACTCTAGGGTAGCACAGGGAAGCTGCTAGCTCTAGGGTAGTTTAGTGGCTCTTTTTGCCACCTTCGCCAGGACGGTTCGTGCCGGTTCAGCGGCTCCAGGGCGGTTCAGCGACTCCAGGGTAGCACAGGGAAGTTGCCAGCTCCAGGGAGGATCACCTTGTCCAGGGTAGTTTAAAATTTTTTTTTGGCATTGCTAGGATAAGGGATGGTGAATAGGCTCACCTATAATGGCCTATCTAGTCCGTAGCAAACGACTACGGTAAAGACGTTGCAAATCCATTTATGACTGAGGCTTGGCCAAAAAGCCTAACAGAGGTGAATAGGCCCACCTAAATGGCCTATCTAGTCTGTAGCAAACGGCTACGGTAAAGACACGCCAAATCCGTTATCAGCTGATCACTTACTAAAAGTGACAAACATTGGAGGACACGCAGCTAGGCGGACATTGGAGGATAAACATTGCACTGGATGACACAAGGAAGGACGTACACAGGAGGATTTGAGTACACATGGATGATACGCAAGAGTGTAATGAGACATGGATGGTACACATGTGCTGGTGGCAAGTTTCGGACGTGAGAAGGAGAGGAACGAAGGTACCAAGCGAGAGTGTTAGTTCCCACGAGAGCACATGTACGCTGCACCTTGGATACATCTCAGATCTGACACTTCGTCAGACATGATATGAGTATGAATCCTAGGCTATTGTATGATTATGGTTTTCTTTG
Source organism: Wurfbainia villosa (assembly GCA_025175895.1). Lineage (NCBI taxonomy): Eukaryota > Viridiplantae > Streptophyta > Magnoliopsida > Zingiberales > Zingiberaceae > Wurfbainia > Wurfbainia villosa. The sequence continues at coordinate 41,128,269 of CM045998.1, read as the reverse complement.
ATGATATATATTTACCTTTCATTAAAAAAGAGTACCTTACTCTAAACATGTAATGCTTTGGCCAAAGACTTTAGTAACAATCTGACAAGAGGCCATGGGTATACTTCTCCTCGCAAGGGGTGGTGAATCCTTTATAGGCTATTAAAACACCTTCGGGCATTTCAACTTATACCCAATCATCCCGGGTCCACATCTCCTTGGAGATGCTTGCTTAAGATGTCAAAGCATAAGTTTCTATGACCAAGATGACTTGAATACCGTAAGTCAAATGAACATCACACTTAAACTGCAGTAAGAACTTCATTGACATATCTATATATGCAGAGAACCATATGAAGTCTTATAGCTGGTCACTCCAATGAACTAGTTACCATAACTAGCATCCACGATTAATTTCGGACATCACAATATCTTCAGCTAGTGAGAATCAGCTGTTTGGATACATCAAAGAGTATACCTCATTCTAGTCTCAACAGAATTGATGGTGTCCAAATCCATCAATTCACCGACTAGGGATAATTCCAATACATCACAATTACACATGTAGAGATACTCACTAGTTATGATCCAATCACAAATTCTCTCATGCTGTGAATCATATTGTGGATATTCAGTAAATGAGTTTAAGATCTAATCAAATACATGAAAACATGTATACTCAAATAGTGAATCTTCATTTATCATATAAATGGTTTAAATATAAGGTGATTGCCTTAGGACACCTCTCATATATAACTAACAAAGAGGACATTACCGAAGCCAATGCCCTAAGGGGAGGAAGAAAGGGCAAGAAGGAGCTACACAAGTAGGGGGAGCTTCTAAAGCAAACCCTAAGGTATATCTTAATGCACCTTCTAGCTCTAGGACTAAGAAGCATGCTAGAAATTATTTTAGTTCTATTGCTATTGTTAATGAAAAGCATGCTAGTAGGAATAAATACTATTGTTTAGGTGCCAAGCATGTAAATTTATCTAAGGGCAAACCTATGACTAATAACACTAGACCTATGTTACCTAGATAGTCTATTAGGAAGGTAGAAAATCACCTAGGCATTAATCCCAAAAATCATAGGCAATATGCCTAGGAAGAGTCATTCCCAAAAGATAAATGAAAAATCAAAATTGGAAAAATTAGGATTAGAAAATCGAGCCTTGAGGTGAAGGCTTGAAAATTTGGAAAAAAAAAAACCCTCAAAATTATGACAAACTCAATTATGGGGTCAAAGGATCAAAATCTAAGACCTAGGAGACAAGAACCGGTTAAGGGCAAGAAAGGTTTGGGTCACAAACCTAAGTCCTATCACAATGTTCCATTTGATTATGGAACTAAATCTAGGTCTAGAAAAACCAAGGTTAATAGGGAAGTCATCCCTAAGACTAACCATGGTAAGTGTCTAGTGGCTAAAAATTCAAGAAAAACTAAGGTAGCCACTAAGAAGGTCAAAGGGGGAGTTACCTCTAGAGTTGACCTAGGAAAGACCCAATTGACTAAGGCTTCAAAGCCAAAAATGGTCATTAGGAAGGTATCTAGGGAAGTTATCCCTAGTGAATACCTTGTTAACCCAAGGAGCTCCAATAGGTATTGGATTCCTAGGAGCGTGATCGATTCACGCTAGATGGGTTAGGGTGTGTCAACCCTAAGTGGATGGGTAGTTAATCTAACCATGGTAAGTTGACACTTTAGGATGTGCCTGTTGGGTTTTTCCGAGCCGCAAAAACCGCTTTTTGCGTTGCGGAAACCTCGGAAGCCCCGGCCACGGATCCGTGCGAAGTATAAAAATTATAATTACATGTATGTGCTTACAAAAAATCCTAGATCTACCTTAGATCTAAGAGGTTAGAACGTTACCCTCGTTGCGACGCCCTTCGCTTATCCCGCTCGTCCAAAAGTTCGTCGGAACTCGAGAGTGTCAAGCGCACACTCCTCTATGGTATCCACACAAGCAATAGGTGGAGAAAAAGACACTTGAGTGTGCTAGCACTCCTCTATGGTGTCTCGGCAAGATGAGGTTGGAGAGGGAGAGCTTGAGAGGAAAAATTCCAAGGAAGAAGATGAAGTAATGGAGAGTTACTCACCAAATGAATTTCACCCATGAAACCCCTAAAGTGTTGGCCGGCCACATTATGGAGAGGGGGGTTACATGCATGCATGTAACTCCCATGACCCTTGGTCTCCTCATGATGTGGCACCACTTGACAAGTCAATGATGATGTGGAGCATCATCATTGGCCGGCCATGCCAAGTCATCATCATGACATGGCATTTGGTCAAGTCAAACTTGACCTTTCATCTTCCCTCTCAAGTCAAGTCAAACGTGACCTCTAATCTCCCATGGTTGATCAAATCTAACCACTTGACTCAAGTCAATTTAATTTAATGAATCTCTATTCATTAATTTAAATTGATTTGATGAATCAAATCTAAATTAGACTCATTCAACACTTGACTCAACTTGAGTCTAACTCAATTAGTCTAATTTGGATTACTCTTAATCCAATTTGGTTCATCCCATGAACCTAATCCTCATGGTTCATCATATGAACCTAATCTCCATCTAATTGCTCTTATGTGTGTGACCCTATAGGTTCTTGTAACGTTGGCAATGTCCCTAAACCGATTTAGGACCATAAGCAATGAGCGGTATCTAGCAACACATCATTGCTACCCAAGTTACAAGAATGTTGAGCTCCAACATCACCTTTGTGACTACTAATTGTGACTCTCACAATATGTGACAATGTCCCTCTATCCTTGACATCTAGATTGACCAATCGAGGCATAGACCGTGTCATCCCTCGTGACAATCTAAATCTTGAACTCCAAGTAGACTCACTTAATCAAATGAGCTCAATATCTCATATTGACTCATTTGGGCATGGCCATGCACTTCGTGGTCTCACTCTATCAAGAATATCGATGTCACCCCGTCATATAGGAGGGATAGATCCCATCTACATCACTCACATCCTCCGCATAATTCTGTTACATACCCAAGAATCGCTTTATAGTCCACCCATTTACGTGACGCTTGACGAAGCCAAAGTATGCAACTCGTTATGTAGGGAACCATGATGACTTCAGGTCTAAGGACTAATAGTCATACTAATAGCCACATGAGAAAGTATATGACACTCATATAACGATCCATGATACTTTCTCATGGCGGGTCATTCAGTATACATTCTCCAATGCATACCCATGTGTCAACTTGATATCTCATATCCATGACTTGTGAGATCAAGTCATCTTGTTGACCTACATGTTAGTCTCTACGCATTAACATTGTCCCTGAATGTTAATACTCGACTAGGAATGATTAAGAGTAGTGTTCTCTATATCATCTCATTATCGATTCAACCAATCGATTGATATAGATAAGAACCTACTACTCAAGGACATTATTATATTTAGTTATTTGGCACCAATACAAGTAAATATAATAACCATGCCTTTATAAATAGGAATATGATACAATAAAGTCCATACAACAATCATCACATGATTGGCTCTAGGGCTTTCACTAACAATCTCCCACTAGCACCAGTGTCAATCACCGTAGTATCTAATACCCAATGACCTAGTGTGACCATCATGCTTTTCTCGTGCCAAAGCCTCGTCAAGGGATCCGCGATGTTAGCCTCAGGGTACTCGCAAATCTTCACATCTCCTCTATCGATGATCTCTCGAATGAGATGGAAGCACCGATATATTCGCCTCTGTAGAATCAACAATCGTGTCCTCGCTGAACTATTCCACCACACGCTACACTATTAAAGCAAAACACTAACTCGATCGCGATCTATAATCATCCCGGTCCGGGCTTGAAGTCGGCATCGTAACCCTTTACAAAGCCTAGCTCTCATCGCTTCCAAATATCAAGAAATATTCTTAGTCCTTCTCAAGTACTTAAGAATATTCTGATCGCTATCCAGACGCCACCGATCCGATCGGGTATCTACTCCATGCTCAAAGCATACGAGACATCGTGACGAGTACACAAAGATGGCGCATATGATAGATCCTATAGCGTATGCGTAAGGGATCTTATCCATGCGCCTCTCTCCTCTCTAGAAGAGGGACTTTGAGTCTTCGAAAGACTCACACCATGTGACATCCAGTAAGTCCTTTCTGGAATTCTGCATGGCAAACCAAGTAATACCGTCAATGTATGTACTTTGACTTAGGCCAAGCAATCTCTTAGATCTATCTCTATAGATCTTGATGCCTAGAATACAGTCGCTTCACCTAAGTCCTTCATTGAGAAGCACGCCTCACCAAGTCTTCACAGCTGCATCAGAGCTAAGGGATGTCATTCCCAATGAGTAGTATGTCATCCACATACAATACAAGGAACACAACTGTGTTCCCATTAACCTCTTGTAGACACAGGGTTCATCTTCATTCTTGATGAAACTAAACTGCTTGATCGCATCATCGAATCGAAGATTCCAAACCCGAGAAGCTTGCTTTAGCCCATAAATGGACTTGCACTTGCATACCTTCCCAAGATGTCAGGATCTACAAAACCTCAGTTGTGTCATGTACACATCCTCGAGTAAGTTTCATTCGTAAACGCGGTTTTGACATCCATCCGCCAGATCTCATAATCGTGGTATGTCGCAATAGCAAGCAAGATCCGAATGGACTTAAACATCGCCATCGAGAAAAGGTTTCATCATAGTCAATACCATGAATTTGCTTGAAACCTTTAGCCACCAATCGCCCTTATAGGTATGCGTAAGTCCATCCATGCCGCCTTTTCTCCTAAAGACCCACTTACACCCAATGGGTTTGACCCCTTCGTGGATCAACCAAAGTCCATACTTGGTTAGTGTACATGGATTCCATCTCGATCTCATGGGCCTAGCCATTTCTCGTAACTGGCTCATCACAGCCTTCGATAGGAGGTAGGCTCATTCTCAATGAGCATAACGTCATCATGGTCGACAAGAGAAATGAGTATCTCTCAGCCGACGACGCATTCCCATCGACCGCTAAGAGGTAGGTCTACTGAATGTGTGGTTGTTCCATAACACTTTGTGCAACAACCTCATCACACCCAACACTTTGTGGTTCCTGCTCAACCTCCATCAAGGCCTCAGCATATGGTCCTTATCTGAATTTCTTCAAGATCGAAGGTACTCCCACTAGTTTTTCTAGAAACAAAATCCTTTCTAGAAACACTTTGTCTTGTGGGAATGTAGAAGTAATATCCCTTTGTCTCCTTGGGATATCCAACAAAATAGCACCTATCGGATTTGGGTCCCAGTTTGTCTGAGACTTGACGTCGAACGTAAGCCTCACAACCCCAAATCATCATAAAAGACATCTTGGGATTTTTCCTGTCCATATCATATATGGTGTCTTTACCACAACCTTGGATGGTACACGGTTAAGGGTAAAGGTCGCTGTGTCCAGCATATCCCCAAAAGGATATAGGAAGATCTGTGACTCATCATAGATCGTACCATATCTAATAGGGTACGATTCCTCCTTTCGGATACACCATTCCACTGTGGTGTTCCAGGAGTGAGTTGGGATAGAATCCCACACTCAGCTAGATAGTCACGAAACTCATGGCTAAGGTATTCACCACCTCGATCTAATCGAAGTATCTTAATACTCTTGCCAAGTGGTTTTGTACTTCATTCTTGAATTCTTTGAACTTTTCAAAGGATTGATTTATGTGTCATAAGATACACATAACCATATCTCAAGTCATCAAGAAATGTAATGAAGTACACAGAACCACCTCTAGCGAATATCAAAGGACCACATACATCACTATGTATAAGTCCTAACAAATCTGTTGCTCCTTCGCTATGTCCACTAAAGGGAGTCTTGGTCATCTTGCCTAAAAGGCAAGACTCGCATGTCTCATATGATTCAAAATCAAATGAGTCTAGCAGCCCATCCTTATGGAGCTGAGATAAGCGACTCTCATTTATGTGACCTAAGCGACAATGCCAGAGATAGGTTTGGTTCAACTCATTTGACTTGAACCTCTTGGTACTTATGTTATAGATAGGGCTCTCTAAGTCTAGAAAGTAGAGTCCGTTCATTAGAGGTGCACTACAATAGAACATATCATTTAAATAAACTGAACAACATTTGTTCTTTATTATAAATGAAAATCCTTTCTTGTCCAAACAAGAAACTGAAATGATGTTCTTAGTTAAGGCAGGCACATAACAACATTCATCTAATTCTAGTACAAGCCCAGAGGGCAGAGATAGATCATAAGTTCCTACAGCAACAGCAGCAACCCTTGCTCCATTGCCTACTCGTAGGTCCACCTCGCCCTTTGTCAATGCCTTGCTATTTCTCAGCCCCTGCACATTGGTACAAATGTGAGATGCACATCCGGTATCTAATACCCATGATGAAGAAATAGATAGATTGACTTCTATAACATGAAGTAGAAGTCTCACTTCTCTTCTTCTTAAGATCTTCCAAGTATTTCTTGCAGTTACACTTCCAGTGTCCTGCTTCCTTGCAGAAGAAGCAAGCCCCTTCCTTGGCTACCCCTCCTTTGGGTTTAAGTTCTTTGCCTTTGCCCTTGGCTTGGGACTTTCCCTTACCTTTAGGCTTGCCCTTGCCTTTCTTCTTCTGTACCATCAAAATGGTGTCAGATTTACCCTTCTTAAGGTTAAGCTCGTGATTCTCAACATCTTTGAGCATTTCAGGCAATGGCTTATCAATTTCATTCATGTTATAATTCATGACAAATTGATTGAAGGCTTGTGGCAAAGATTGCAAGATTAGGTCAGTGGCCATCTCTTGGCCAAGTGGGAATCCCAGCCTTTGTAGGTTTTCTACGTACCCAATCATCTTGAGTACATATGTACCTACGGGAGTCCCTTCTTGCATTTTGGACCCAAATAATGCCTTAGAGACTTCATATCTCTCATGCCTAGCTTGTCCTTGATATAGTTGACGAAGATGTCCAACCATATCATAAGCATTCATGAACTCGTGTTGCTTCTGAAGCTCAGAGTTCATGGTCGCGAGCATTAGACATGACACATCTAATGCATCATCTTGATGCTTCTTGTAAGCATCTTTGTCACCGCAAGGCATTGGCGGGAGGTGCCTCGAATGGGCCGCTCCGGACGTCTGACTTCCTTTCTTGGGTGAGAACAATTCTCAAGTTCTGTCGATCCAGAAATTTGCTCCATTGAGCTTGTCCTTCTCAAGGACGGATCGCAGAGAGAGAGTGTCGACATAGTTATCTACCACATACAATGCAGAGAATTAATATCATATTCCTTTTATCATTTAATTAGGCCTTTAATCAAATGATGCTCCCACCGAATTATAGGAATTTTGTAGAATCAAGTTATGGATGTGGTCAAACCACATTATTAGATTCAAACAAACTAGCTATAATTCTTGTGGGACAAGATCCACATCATACTAAGCCTTGAGTTAGCTTTGGCTAAATCGCCCAAGATTTAGTACGATCGGTGGGTAACACATTACCGATTACATCTCTATGCAACTCTTGTTTATAGGATTAAGACCCACATTTACAAAAGACCTTGAGTTAGCTTTGGCTAAATCGCCCAAGATTTAGTGTAAATGCGATCTTAACCTATCTTTCCAACGATTGGAATATGCCTATAGTTCTACTCGATCCAATTGAGTTAACTAGTTTTGCTCAATCTAATTGAGCTTACTCTAACCCGAGTCGTGATAGGCGGGACCAAGATTGTCCCTCCGCACCCTACCAAGATAATATGTGTTGCTCTGCTTTGGCAGATTCAACAACGACAAATGATCGAGGTAGTGATGGGTATCAAGGCTCGGTAGGCATTTTCGAGTTGATTCGATTATGATCTAATCTAATCGTAATGTGTATCTTATACGCATTTAGGCCTTTATTATCCTATATTAGCATGCATCATATACATACATTAATTATTCTAGCATGCATCATATACATACAAGAAAATTAACCTAGCATGCATCATATACATACATTAATTATTCTACTAGCATGCATCACATACATACAAGCAAAAATCAATTAAATATATATATATATATATATCAACATATATATATATAATTAAATGTGATATAGTCATGGCCCTACTACGATCTTCTCAAGCCAATGAGAAGATCGGACGGTCTACCTAAGGCTAGCAGCTTCTCCAAGCGCTTCCTTTGACCGCCATGTGTCATCGTCACCCTTCTCGTAAGCTCGTCTTCAAGTGGACTTTCCACCGCTCCATTTTTGTACATTACAAATACGAAACTCGAGTTACATTCGAGTCTAAAACTATTTACAACTAGAATATTAAAAGAATAGGTGCGACGCGCGCGGTCAAAACACTTTACAACACGCACAACCACAAAACGGCACGCAGGCCGTATTATGAATTACAACACACTTAATCCAATCCAATTGGGTTATTGGGCTATGACAATCACAGAATTATACATAATTCTAAATTATGTATTTTTACAGAAATTTCTATAATTTTTCCTAATTTATTTTGAATTTATGAGTCAACTCTCCGTAACGGTCCCGCTAAGCGGTTTCAAGCGCGATCGCAAGGACATGGCCCCTTTCGGGGATAGGGGCTGCGCCCCTACTCGCAAAATAAACTTCGCGAGTGTCCCTACAATGATCTTACAGCGACTTAAGTCGCTGTCCCAAAAACCTAAAGCGAGAACTCGCCGATTCGGAGAGTTTTTCTCGATGGTTGAAGCCTACGAGTGTCCCAACACTCGTTGCTTCGACTCTACGAGAAAAATATCCAAAAATTTTATAAAATAAGAAAATTTACAGAAACATATAAATCTATAATTTTTATATCTAATATAAAAACTACAAAAACGAAACACATACATGCTTCGCACGTGGCTCTGATACCACTGTTGGGTTTTTCCGAGCCGCAAAAACCGCTTTTTGCGTTGCGGAAACCTCGGAAGCCCCGGCCACGGATCCGTACGAAGTATAAAAATTATAATTACATGTATGTGCTTACAAAAAATCCTAGATCTACCTTAGATCTAAGAGGTTAGAACGTTACCCTCGTTGCGACGCCCTTCGCTTATCCCGCTCGTCCAAAAGTTCGCCGGAACTCGAGAGTGTCAAGCGCACACTCCTCTATGGTATCCACACAAGCAATAGGTGGAGAAAAAGACACTTGAGTGTGCTAGCACTCCTCTATGGTGTCTCGGCAAGATGAGGTTGGAGAGGGAGAGCTTGAGAGGAAAAATTCCAAGGAAGAAGATGAAGTAATGGAGAGTTACTCACCAAATGAATTTCACCCATGAAACCCCTAAAGTGTTGGCCGGCCACATTATGGAGAGGGGGGTTACATGCATGCATGTAACTCCCATGACCCTTGGTCTCCCTCATGATGTGGCACCAATTGACCAAGTCAATGATGATGTGGAGCACCATCATTGGCCGGCCATGCCTAGTCATCATCATGACATGGCATTTGGTCAAGTCAAACTTGACTTTTCATCTTCCCTCTCAAGTCAAGTCAAACTTGACCTCTAATCTCCCATGGTTGATCAAATCTAACCACTTGACTCAAGTCAATTTAATTTAATGAATCTCTATTCATTAATTTAAATTGATTTGATGAATCAAATCTCAATTAGACTCATTCAACACTTGAATCAACTTGAGTCTAACTCAATTAGTCTAATTTGGATTACTCTTAATCCAATTTGGTTCATCCCATGAACCTAATCCTCATGGTTCATCATATGAACCTAATCTCCATCTAATTGCTCTTATGTGTGTGACCCTATAGGTTCTAGTAACGTTGGCAATGTCCCTAAACCGATTTAGGAACATAAGCAATGAGCGGTATCTAGCAACACATCATTGCTACCCAAGTTACAAGAATGTTGAGCTCCAACATCACCTTTGTGACTACTAATTGTGACTCTCATAATATGTGACAATGTCCCTCTATCCTTGACATCTAGATTAACCAATCGAGGCATAGACCGTGTCATCCTCGGTACAATCTAAATCTTGAACTCCAAGTAGACTCACTCTAATCAAATGAGCTCAATATCTCATATTGACTCATTTGGGCATAACCATACGCCGTGGTCTCACTCTATCAAGAATATCGATGTCACCCCCGTCATATAGGAGGGATAGATCCCATCTACATCACTCACATCCCTCCGCATAATTCGTTACATACCCAGTAATCGCCTTTATAGTCCACCCATTTACGGGTGACGTTTGACGAAGCCAAAGTATGCAACTCGTTATGTAGGGAACCATGATGACTTCAGGTCTAAGGACTAATAGTCATACTAATAGCCACATGAGAAAGTATATGACACTCATATAACGATCCATGATACTTTCTCATGGCGGGTCATTCAGTATACATTCTCCAATGCATACCCATGTGTCAACTTGATATCTCATATCCATGACTTGTGAGATCAAGTCATCTTGTTGACCTACATGCTAGTCTCTACGCATTAACATTGTCCCTGAATGTTAATACTCGACTAGGAATGATTAAGAGTAGTGTTCTCTATATCATCTCATTATCAATTCAACCAATCGATTGATATAGATAAGAACCTACTACTCAAGGACATTATTATATTTAGTTATTTGGCACCAATACAAGTAAATATAATAACCATGCCTTTATAAATAGGAATATGATAAAATAAAAGTCCATACAACAATCATCACATGATTGGCTCTAGGGCTTTCACTAACAGTGCCAATGTATTTTAAGAAGTTAAAAATTGATCAAAATTGGCACTTTAGGTCTTAAGAAGTCATTGTGTGTAATTTTGGGTTTTTGGCACACTAGGGGGATAGTTGATCATATGGCAAAATGGATTTAATTATAACAAATGACAATTAATACTAAAATCTAAGTATTTTATACCTTTCTCTTTTCTTGCCATATTTGTTTGTCATATACTATGTATGACATCATGTTTATTTTTATCATATAAAATGTCATGATCATATTTAGGGTTATTTTTTTTTATAAGTCATGTATGCTTAGATTTCATTCACATGCCATGACATCATGATTTTGGCACATGCTTATTCAGGTTATCAATTATGCCATAATCATCATTCATGCATCAATTTAAATTGAGTTAAGGACTAAGGAATGATTTGAAGTCCATGCATAAGGGAATCAAATAGTGTTGCCTAGAAAAATGCATGAGACCCTAAATGAACAAAGCCCACATCTCACTAGAATACTTGACTTGCATGTGTTTCACACATTTAGATACAAGTGAGATGTTTAGGAAAATGGAAATAAAGGTTTTAAAATCATTTCAAAACCATTTTGAAAAACCTTGGTGCAATCTATCTTTTGATAGAAGTCACCATTGATGATGTTGATACAAAGAGGGCTCAAATATTGAAGCTTTTCTCAACTTTTGAATTTTGTATCAATCTCACTATTTTGTGGGTAAAATATTTTTCAAACATTTTTCACCCATAATGATTGTTATAAGTATTATCCATATGAATTTTCATGATTTTTCACCTTATGTAAAATTACTTATGAATTTTAGAATTTCAATTCTGAAAATTGAAAAATTGCATTTTGCAGTTATCAGTCGACTGCCATGGATAGCAATCGACTGGAGTCAAGATCAGTCGACTGGTAGCTGAGATAGTCAACTGATAATGTTGATTTCGAGTAAATAATGTTTGTTAGGCCCATGTTCAACTATGTTTTGGTTCTCTAATCACTCCTAACCCTAGGACATGCCTTGGAGAGTATTAGAAAGGGTGAAAATCCATTAGACATGGATTAGGAGAAGTATTTAGGGTGTGTATCAAATTAAGGGAGGTGAAAGTTCAATGTTGAATCTTTTCTCTTAATTTCGATAATTTAGTGTTCTTATTGGCTTAGGGACTCTCCAAGGACATTGTTGGTGCAATGGTCAAGGGGGAGCAAGCCTTTAGGGGGAGGTATCCATCATGAGAATATGTATGTGTATTTTTTCTCATAGGAGGAAAATTGGGGGAGTGCCTCTCTTAAGTGATTTGAGACTTATCACTAGAAAGATTGAAGGCATGTGTTTTCCTCCAAGGGAGAGATTGTAAGATCTCATTGGGATATGAGACATTCATACCCTTGGGGAGGACCTTTTTGATGTATGTCAAAAAGAGAGAGAAGTTACCAATTGGGGTTAGTTGGAATTCTCATTGAGATGTGAGAATTGCAAATTGGGGATAATTGGTAGACTTGAGTTTGAGATTTTGTCAAACATCAAAAAGGGGGAGATTGTTGGTGCAATCGGCCCAGGTCACGATTGATTGGACTCGAGTTTGACTCGAACTATATTTTGATGTTAGACAAAACGTATGACATGGGATTGTCATGGGAAGTCCAAAATGGGTTGGCCACATAAATCCAAGTGTGTAGCCTTGGTGGTGAAAAGTCCAAGCATGGGGCATGTGAAGGGTTTTGCTTATCGAGTCCGTGAGGGGAAACTTTGCTTCCCACTTCACCTCGGTAGCTTGTCCATGGCAATCCCTTCAATGTCCCCGGATTAAAAAAATTTAATCCTAGACAAAAGGGATTTCCCAAACCACCAAGTCATCGTCGTGCTATTCGTTTAGAGAGGTCACTTGAACAAACTAGTTGTTCAAGCGACCATCCTCTATTCTACGAGTAGCTGCGGAATAGACGATGTCCAGATCGCCGGTTTTTGTGTTTATGCTCAGGATCCAAGTATTATTTAGCCATTTAAAGATTTATAACATGCTTATAATTGAAAAACAAAAACAAAAAACAAACAAAAGAAGAAAGTAGAATAGGTATACCTCTCGATCTTCTAATGTATGACCTTCCTCCTTTTGGACGTCGTGTGGGCGAGTAGAAACAAGCTTTCTCTAGATCGCAAATCTTCCTTCCTTGCTCTTCCAAAGCAAGAGGAAGAGTAGAAACAAGCTTTTCCTCCTCCATAAAACCAACCAACAAGGAGAACACAATCTCCTTGCCGCCGGCCAACTAGAAGGTGAAGAAGATGATGGAAAACAATCAAGACACCAAGGGAAGCCCTATATCTTGTTTCCACCACCTAAGGAGAAGGAGAAGGGAGCTTTTGAGCGCTGGCCAAGGGCTGGAAAGGGGCTAGAAAGAAGCTGGACGTCGTCCAATGGACGAGGAAGAAGAAAGGAAACCTTGCCTTATTTGGTGCAGCCCTAGCCTCCAAACCCTAACCCTAATCCTATCTAAACTAGGATTCACCTTCTTGCCGCCCAAACCCTAGCTCTCTTCAATGTTGTTCACGCCAACTCCCATGCCCTCCTTTTATAGAGTTAGGAATAAGTCATGAATTAATCTCATCCATTGGTTCTAGGGATTTAATCTCAACCGTCGGATCTAGAGATTTAATCTCAACCATCGGATCTTAGAGATTTAATCTCTACCTATGGATCTTAGAGTTTTGTGTCTATCCATTGGATCTAAGCTTCATGAGGTATTAATAGGCTACATTAGGGACCATGAGGAGGAGTTGGATCTTGGCCACCCATGGATCAAGCCCACATAAAGTCCGATCCACTAATGGTGATCCAATCCACTAAAGGATCATCATTGATCTACCTCACCAACCCCCATATGATAATATGGGCTCCATATATTATTTGTACATTTTCTCCCCGTGTTTAAGATCTCGAATGTCCATCGATTAATTAATTTACTGACCATTAATTAATCAACATCTAACTCCTTGAGTAGTACCACTCAACCTTTTCATCATGCCGGACCAAGTCCACCTGCAGGGTTTACATGATGAACCTTATGAGCTCCTCAAGGGGACATCATCATCCTAATATATAGGACACGATTTCCTCCTATAATCAATGGTACACCATATAAATAATATCATCTCCGAACTTACCGAGCCTAACGATTTAATCTATAAATCTCCCCCATTGGTAAATCAAAGAGATGAGTACTAAGTATATGTGCTCGTTATTATATTGGGATTAAGAGCATGTACTAAATAATATCTGAGGTCTGATTCGATTATGTAGTCAGCAATAAATCCAATCAACTCTAAGTCGGTCCTGCTCAATACACACAAAGTGCACTAGTGTGATTCTATGGTCAAGACAAACCAACACCAAATAACACTACAACCATTCCGATGGTTTGTCCAAAGCAATCTCGGTTGTGAGCCTTTACTTATACTTTTCAAGGGGGCGATAACATGATCTCCTGTGTGACACCACACACCATGTTATCTACAATGTAAAGTATTAGACAATATTGCATAACCATAAAAATATGCAAATAATGATCATATGATTCTTATTTCAAAATAAAGATGTTCATACAAAAGATAGACTTTTCAGTATACATCCCTACAATCTCCCACTTATACTAAAAGACTATGTTGTCTTCAAATTGCCATACATCTGATCCCCATCCCCTCCACATGCCTATCAAAAGCTCTCGCCGGAAGGGCCTTAGTGAAAGGATCTGCCAGGTTATCCTCTGATGGAATCTTGGCCATAACAACCTCTCCTCTCTTTACGATTTCTCGTATCAGGTGGTACTTGCGCTCTATGTGTTTACTAGCCTTATAGGCTCGTGGTTCCTTCGAGTTTGCAACTGCACCACTATTATCATAATAAATTGTGATAATTCTGGGCAAACCAGGAATCACATCCAAGTCCATCAGAATGTTCCTGAGCAATACAACTTCTTTGGCCACCTCAGAGGCCGCCACATACTCAGCTTCCATGGTGGAGTCTGCCATGCATTTCTGCTTGACACTCCTCCATACAATAACTCCACCTCCCAAAGTAAACACAAAACCTGAGGTAGACTTACTGTTATCCCTATCAGATTGGAAGTCGGAATCCGTGTAACCCATAGGGAGTAATTGGTCTGCCCGGTAAACCAGCATATAATCCCTAGTCCTTTTCAGGTACTTCAATATATGCTTTATCGCAGTCAAATATCCCTGTCCTGGATTACTCTAATATCTGCTGACCATGCCCTCGACAAAGCAGATATCTGGTCTCATATAGAGCATCGCATACATGAGGCTTCCTACTGCCGAAGCATAAGGAACCGCCTTCATCTCCTCTATCTCCTCAGATGATCTAGGAAACATCTCCTTAAATAAAGGAACTCCATGCCTGAAAGGTAGAAAACCCTTCTTGGAGTTCTGTATGCTAAAACGCTCCATAATCGTGTCTATGTATGAAGCTTGGGATAAGCACAACTTCCTTTTCCTGCGATCCCTTATAACCTTGATCCCAAGGATGTGTCCCACCTCTCCCAAGTCCTTCATATCAAACTGTTTGGACAACCATACAGTTACGTCCGATAACACCTTGATATTGTTGCCAATCAACAAAATGTCATCTACGTATAGTACAAGAAATACCACTACGTTTCCGTCACATCTCTTGTATACACAGGACTCATCTGGACTTTGAATAAATCCATAAGACTGGATCACCTCATCAAAGCGGATGCTCCAAGACCTCGAAGCTTGTTTCAATCCATAAATGGACCGATTAAGCTTACATACAAGATGCTCTTTGCCCTTAGCAATGAATCCCTCTAGTTGCTTTATGTAGATGTTTTCCTCAAGACTTCCATTAAGGAAAGCTGTCTTGACATCCATCTGTCACACCTCATAATCCATATGAGCTGCTATGCATAAGAGAATCCGGATAGACTTAAGCATGGCTATCGGCGAAAAGGTCTCCTCATAATCGATACCCTCTTTCTGAGTATACCCCTTTGCAACAAGCCTCGCTTTGAAGGTCTCAACCTTCCCATCTATTCCTCTCTTTCTCTTGTTGATCCACTTGCATCCAATAGTTTTTACACCATCGGGTGGTTCTACTAGCTCCCAGACCTGATTTGAATCCATAGATTTAATCTCAACATTCATTTCACTTTGCCAAGATACTGCATCTTTATCTTGGATTGCCTCGTCATATGTCCAGGGATCAGGTTCATGTTCGCCAAGGACCAAATCAGAAGATTCTCCCAAGAACATGAATCTATCAGGCTGTCTCACAACCCTCCCACTACGACGAGGTATCACCTGTGTATCCTCTGTGACACGCGGTGCAGTGACATGTGGTATATCCTCTTGTACCGGTGGTACTAAAGAAGTGACTTCCCCTTTTAACTCCTCCAGAACAATTTTACTCTTGGACTTGTGGCTCTTCACATAGTCTTCCTCTAGAAATCTGGCGTTCATGCTAACGATCACCCTCTGATCTCTAGGACTATAAAACAATCCACCCTTTCGTTCCCCTGGGAAAGCCAACGAACATGCGTACTTATGTACGAGGTTCCAACTTACCAGCATCTGCCTTCAACACATGTGATGGACTCCCCCATATCCGAATATGTCTTAGACTAGGCTTTCGCCCAGTCCACAACTCTGTGGGAGTAGAAGGCACTGATTTAGATGGAACCAAGTTCAGAATGTATACCAGATCTAGATCATATCCCCGAACAAATCGGCAAGTCGAATAACTCATCATCGATCTAACCATCTCCATAAGAGTCCTATTCTCCGCTCGCTGCTCACTGGGTGTGCCAGCACTAATTGGGATTGAATCCCAGCCTCTGATAAGTAGTTCCTAAACTCTCCCAAGAGGTACTCACCACCATGATCAGATCGTAGTGTCTTGATACTTTTACCTTGACGTTTCTCCACATCTGTATTGAATTCTTTGAACTTGTCAAAGCATTCAGACTTGCGGCGCATCAGGTAAATGTATCCATATCTTGAGTAATCGTCTATAAAAGAGACGAAATACTCAAAACCACCTCTAGCCTGGATAGACATAGGACCACATAAATCAGAATGAACCAATTCTAACACATCTATGGCTCTATACCCCTTGGCCTTAAAAGGCCTCTTGGTCATCGTACCCTCCAAGCAAGATTCACAGGTTGGGACATCCTCCACCACTAATGAACCCAAAGGTCCATCAACTATCAACCTTTGAATTCTGCTTAGGTTAATGTGACCAAGCCTAAGATGCCAAAGATATGTGTGATTCATCTTCGAAGGTTCTTTTCTCTTATTGGAATTAGAAGATGAGTTATTAACTTCAATTTGCATCATGGGAGGTTTTGGTTCAAGTGTGTACAAATTTCCTATCAATGCACCCGAACAGATAATGTCCCTATTCCTTCTTATAACAACTCTGTCATTAAAAGAAATAGAATATCCATCCATAAAAAATTTAGAAACCAAAATTAAATTATTTCTAAATAAGGGTACATAAAGGCAATTCTTAAGAACCAAAAGTTTATTTTTCTCAAAAGATAAATGAACATCTCCCACTGCAACAGTCGCCACCTTCGTGGCATCGCCCAAGTACACGGTAATCTCCCCCTCAGCCAGTCGTCTGGTTTCCTGGAACCCCTGCAAAGTATTGCAGACATGATCAGTGGCTCCCGTATTTACACACCAGGTGTCGGTAGATAACACCGCTAAACATGTTTCAATGACTAGACCAAAAGATATACCTTTGTTCTTGTGGTTGGGGCAGTCCTTCTTCCAGTGTCCAGTCTGCTTACAAGTGAAGCACTTGCCTTTCGGCTTCTTCACTCCTCCCTGAGTACCTCCCACCGCCTTCGCCCCGGTTTGTTTCTTCTTCTTCTTGCCTTTCGGCTTTGAAGTAGAAACCTTCTGGGTCACCACGGCATGCACATGAGCACTCTAACGAAATAGTCCCTCTGCCACCTGGAGTTCTGTCAGAAGTTCCGCCAATGAATACAACCTCTTTTTCATGTTGTAGTTGAGGCAAAACTGCTCAAAACTCCTAGGCAGAGACTGGAGTATGATATCGACCTGGGTTTCTCCATCGATCTCATCTCCTAGGACCTCCAGCTCATTCAAATGAGCCATCATCTTGAGAACATGATCCCTTACGGGTGTTCCCTCGATCATGGTGGTCGTCATCAAGTTTCTCATGGCCTCTTGCCTCGCAGCCCAATTCTAGTGTCCGAAAAGCTCCTTGAGATTGAGCATCATATCATAAGCAGTGGGCATGGCTTGATACTGATGTTACAGTTCATTTGATATAGATGCCAAAATGTAACACCGCGCCATCTCATCGGCCTTGATCCATTTCTTATAGCTCTCTCTCTCCTTTTCCCCAGAATTATCTGTAGGCTTGGGAGGGTACTCTTCGAGGAGTACATATTTGTATTCCTCGACAGTCAAGACAATGTCTAGATTCCTCTTCTAATCAACATAGTTGGGTCCAGTAAGTTTGTTCTCTTTCAGTATCACAGCAAGTGGGTTGAAAGTCATTTTGAAAGAAAACCTAAGAATCACATAAATCAAAACATTAGATTTCAAAAAATTATTGATTCCTCAAACAATAAAATTTTAAAATCAACCAACACCTCAAAACACCGAGAATATCGTATGCCACGATAGTGTGGACGTATACGAATTCTACATTTGTAAGAGGAGGTTTTACCCATTAATTTTACTATCTTGTCAACCTAACTTTTTGACAAGTAAAATTAATAGTTGGTTCCTCTTTGACCCTACAAATAAAAGCAGTGACTCCGATGGGGAGGATACTTATATTTGTATCTAAGTGTTCACCATTACTCGGTACCAAGGTAATTATCTCGGGTTATGTGCCTTACGATGGGCAAGTACACACGCTCCTTAATAATTTCCTATAACCATATTCGACCTTGTGATCCGCAAACAAACCCATCCGGTATGGAGGAAGGTACTCAGAGCTGACGCGCAAGTTTGTTTGCATCACTTGTCAAATCGTAATGGAGGCCATGGGAATTTTAAAAAATTCCCTCTCCCACTTAGTAATTTGAAATTGAGGAATTTTCCTAGCCTACGACTTGCATATCAAACAAAAAGAAATAAATATGAAAAATAAATTATTTTCCAACTATTATGACTTTTGTCTTCAATATGACTCCCGTCGCATCGCCATCTTGCCCGCTCCTCCTACGCCATGTACGAGCCATCCGGAGATCCGAGCCGAGACTAAAACCTATTTTAATTTACATCCATCGATCCTATACTCCACAAGGGAGTGTACATGAAATCTAGATCGAAAGTAAAATAAAATAAAGAGTAGCTAAACAATGTCGTATCTAATTTACAAAAAATCAAATACTAGCCTCGTCAACTCCGAGGATTCAACAAAATAAATATTTACACACATACAATCACATACACACATATGGCCATAATAGTCGGATCTTATGCCTGCAACAAAAGAGTTAAACTACGCATATGCTACTATTATCCGGCACATATAATATATGAAAAAGTGCATAAAAATTAACCGAATCCTAAACACACAAAACCGGAAACCTTAGCTCTGATACCAATTGAAGGGTTTTTCTTATCGAGTCCATGAGGGGAAACTTCGCTTCCCACTTCACCTCGGTAGCTTGTCCATGGCGATCCCTTCAATGTCCCCAGATTAAAAAAATTTAATCCTAGACAAAAGAGATTTCCCAAACCACCAAGTCATCGTCGTGCTATTCGTTTAGAGAGGTCACTTGAACAAACTAGTTGTTCAAGCGACCATCCTCTATTCTACGAGTAGCCGCGGAATAGACGATGTCCGGATCGCCAGTTTTTGTGTTTATGCTCGGGATACAAGTATTATTTAGCCATTTACAGATTTATAACATGCTTATAATTGAAAAACAAAAACAAGCAACAAACAAAAGAAGAAAGTAGAATAGGTATACCTCTCGATCTTCTAATGTTTGACCTTCCTCCTTTTGGACGTCGTGTGGGCGACGATCTACCAAAAGTCAAAGCTCCTAGATTGCAAATATTCCTTCCTTGCTCTTCCAAAGCAAGAGGAAGAGTAGAAACAAGCTTTTCCTCCTCTCTAAAACCAACCAACAAGGAGCACACAATCTCCTTGCCGCCGGCCAACTAGAAGGTGGAGAAGATGATGGAAAACAATCAAGACACCAAGGGAAGCCCTATATCTTGTTTCCACCACCTAAGGAGAAGGAGAAGGGAGCTTTTGGGCGTCAGCCAAGGGCTGGAAAGGGGCTGGAAAGAAGCTAGACACCGGCCAATGGACAAGGAAGAAGAAAGGAAACTTGCCTTATTTGGTGCCACCCTAGCCTCCAAACCCTAACCCTAATCCTATCTAAACTAGGATTCACCTTCTTGCCGCCCAAACCATAGCTCTGTTCAATGTTGTTCACGCCAACTCCCATGCCTTCCTTTTATAGAGTTAGGGATAAGTCATGAATTAATCTCATCCATTGGTTCTAGGGATTTAATCTCAACCGTCGGATCTAGAGATTTAATCTCAACCGTCGGATCTTAGAGATTTAATCTCTACCTATGGATCTTAGAGTTTTGTTTCTATCCATTGGATCTAAGCTTCATGAGGTGTTAATAGGCTACATTAGGGACCATGAGGAGGAGTTTGATCTTTGCACCCATGGATCAAGCCCACATAAAGTCCGATCCACTAATGATGATCCAATCCACTAAAGGATCATCATTGATCTACCTCACCAACCCCCATATGATAATATGGGCTCCATATATTATTTGTACATTTTCTCCCCGTGTTTAAGATCTTGAATGTCCATCGATTAATTAATTTACTGACCATTAATTAATCAACATTTAACTCCTTGAGTAGTACCACTCAACCTTTTCATCATGCCGGACCAAGTCCACCTGCAGGGTTTATATGATGAACCTTATGAGCTCCTCAAGGGGACATCATCATCTTAATATATAGGACACGATTTCCTCCTATAATCAACGACACAACGTATAAATAATATCATCTCCCAACTTACCGAGCCTATCGATTTAATCTATAAATCTCGCCCATTGGTAAATCAAAGAGATGAGTACTAAGTATATGTGTCCGTTATTATATCGGGATTAAGAGCATGTACTAAATAATATCTGAGGTCCGATTCGATTATGTAGTCGGAAATAAATCGAATCACCTCTAAGTTGGTCCTGCTCAATACACACAAAGTGCACTAGTGTGATTCTATTGTCAAGACAAACCAACACCAAATCACACTACAACCATTCCGATGGTTTGTCCAAAGCCATCTCGGTTGTGATCCTTTACTTATACTTTTCAAGGGGCCGATAACATGATCTCCTGTGTGACACCACACACCATGTTATCTACAATGTAAAGTATTAGACAATATTGCATAACCATAAAAATATGCAAACAATGATCATGTGATTCTTATTTCAAAATAAAGATGTTCATACAAAAGATAGACTTTTCAGTATACATCCCTACAATCTCCTACTTATACTAAAAGACTATGTTGTCTTCAAATTGCCATATATATGATCCCCATCCCCTCCACATGCCTATCAAAAGCTCTCACCGGAAGGGCCTTAGTGAAAGGATCTGCCAGGTTATCCTCTGATGCAATCTTGGCCACAGCAACTTCTCCTCTCTTTGTGATTTCTCGTATCAGGTGGTACTTGCGCTCTATGTGTTTACTAGCCTTATGGGCTCGTGGTTCCTTCGAGTTTGCAACTGCACCACTATTGTCGCAATAAATTGTGATAGTTCTTGGCAAACCAGGAATCACATCCAAGTCCATCAGAAAGTTCCTGAGCCATACAGCTTCTTTGGCCGCCTCAGAGGCCGCCACATACTCAGCTTCTATGGTGGAGTCCGCCACGCATTTCTGCTTGACACTCCTCCATACAATGGCTCCACCTCCCAAAGTAAACACAGAACCTGAGGTAGACTTACTGTTATCCCTATCAGATTGGAAGTCGGAATCCATGTAACCCACAGGGAGTAATTGGTCTGCCCGGTAAACTAGCATATAATCCCTAGTCCTTTTTAGGTACTTCAATATATGCTTTACCACAGTCCAATGTCCCTGTCCTAGATTACTCTGATATATGCTGACCATGCCCACGGCAAAGCAGATATCTGGTCTCGTACAGAGCATCGCATACATGAGGCTTCCTACTGCTGAAGCATAAGGAACCGCCTTCATCTCCTCTATCTCCTCAGATGATCTAGGACACATCTCCTTAGATAAAGGAACTCCATGCCTGAAAGGTAGAAAACTCTTCTTGGAGTTCTGCATGCTAAAATGCTCCATAATCGGGTCTATGTATGAAGCTTGGGATAAGCACAACAACCTTTTCCTGCGATCCCTTATAACCTTGATCCCAAGGATGTGTCCCACCTCTCCCAAGTCCTTCATATCAAACTGTTTGGACAATCATACCCTTACGTCCGATAACACCTTGATATTATTTCCAATCAACAAAATGTCTTCTATGTATAGTACAAGAAATACCACTACATTTCCGTCACATCTCTTGTATACACAAGACTCATCCGGACTTTGAATAAATCCATAAGACTGGATCACCTCATCAAAGAGGATGCTCCAAGACCTCGAAGCTTGTTTCAATCCATAAGTGGACCGATTAAGCTTACATACAAGATGCTCTTTGCCCTTAGCAATGAATCCCTCTAGTTGCTTCATGTAGATGTTTTCCTCAAGACTTCCTTTAAGGAAAGCTGTCTTGACATCCATCCGCCACACTCATAATCCATATGAGCGCTATGCATAAGAGAACTTGGGATAGTTATGGCTACCTACCTAAAAGGTCTCCTCATAATCGATACCCTCTTTCTGAGTATACCCCTTCGCAACAAGCCTCGCTTTGAAGGTCTCAACCTTCCCATCTATTCCTCTCTTTCTCTTGTAGATCCACTTGCATCCAATAGTTTTTACACCATCGGGTGGTTCTACTAGCTCCCAGGACTGATTCAATCCATAGATTCAATCTCAAGATTCATTGCACTTTGCCAAGATACGTATCTTTATCTTGGATTGCCTCAGTCATATGTCCAGGGATCAGTTCATGTTCGCCAGTGACCAAATCAAGATTCTCCCAAGAACATGAATCTATCAGTCGTCTACAACCCTCCCACTACGACGAGGTATCACCTGTATCCTTGCGACACGTGCTGACATGTGGTATATCCTCTCAGACGGTGGTACTAAAGAAGTGACTTCCCTTTAACTCCTCCAGAACAATTTTACTCTTGGGCTTGTGGCTCATCACATAGTCTTCCTCTAGAAATCGCATTCGTGCTAACAATCACCCTCTCGATCTCTAGGACTATAAAACAATCCACCTTCGCTCTCGATAGCCAACGAACATGCATTCAGACGAGGTTCCAACTTACCAAAGATCTCCTTTAGCACATGTGCCGACTCCCATATCCGAATATGTCTTAGACTACCACCCACAACTCGTGGGAGTAGAAGGCACTGATTTAGATGGAACCAAGTTCGTAATGTACACCGTCAGATCTAGAGCATATCCCCGTAACAAACTGCAAGTCGTAATAACTCATCATCGATCTAACCATCTCCATAAGAGTCCTATTCCTTCGCTTCCGCTACACCATTCTCGCCGGGTGTGCCAGTACCAATTGGGATTGAATCCCAACCTCCGATAAGTAGTTCCTAAACTCTCCCAAGAGGTACTCACCACCACGATCAGATCAGAGTGTCTTGATACTTTTACCTGACATTTCTCCGCATCAACCTGAATTCTTTGAACTTGTCAAAGCATTGGACTTCGGCGATCGTAAATGTATCCATATCTTGAGTAATCGTCATAAAAGAGACGAAAATACTCAAACCACCTCTAGCCTGGATAGACATAGGACCACACAAATCAGAATGAACCAATTCTAACACATCTTTGGCTCTATACCCCTTGGCCTTAAAAGGCCTCTTGGTCATCTTACCCTCCAAGCAAGATTCACAGGTTGGGAGATCCTCCACCACTAATGAACCCAATGGTCCATCAGCTATTAACCTTTGAATTTTGCTTAGGTTAATATGACCAAGCCTAAGATGCCAAATATATGTTTGGTTCATCTTCGAAGGTTCTTTTCTCTTATTGGAATAAGAAGATTAGTTATTAACTTCAATTTGCATCATGGGAGATTTTGGTTCAAGTGTATACAAATTTTTTATCAATGCACCCGAACAGATAATGTCCCTCCCACTGCAACAGTCGCCACCTTCGTGGCATCGCCCAAATACACGGTAATCTCCCCCTTAGCCAGTCATCTGGTTTTCTGAAACCCTTGCAAAGTATTGCAGACATGATCTGTGGCTCCCGTATCTACACACCAGGTGCCGGTAGATAACACCGCTAAACATGTTTCAATGACTAGACCAAAAGATATACCTTTGTTCTTGCGGTTAGGGCAGTCCTTCTTCCAGTGTCCAGTCTGCTTACAAGTGAAGCACTTGCCTTTCGGCTTCTTCACTCCTCCCTGAGTACCTCCCACCGCCTTTGCCCCGGTTTGTTTCTTCTTCTTCTTGCCTTTTGGCTTTGAAGTAGAAACCTTCTGGGTCACCACGGCATGCGCCTGAGCACTCTGACGAAATAGTCCCTCTATCACCTGGAGTTCTGTCAGAAGTTCCGCCAACGAATACAACCTCTTGTTCATGTTGTAGTTGAGGTGAAACTGCTCAAAACTCCTAGGCAGAGACTGAAGTATGATATCGACCTGGGTTTCCCCATCGATCTCAGCTCCTATGACCTCTAGCTCATTCAAATGAGCCATCATCTTGAGAACATGATCCCTTATGGGTGTTCCCTCGATCATGGTGGTCATCGTCAAGTTTCTCATGGCCTCTTGCCTCGCAGCCCGATTCTGGTGTCCGAAAAGCTCTTTGAGATTGAGCATCATATCATAAGCAGTGGACATGGCTTGATGCTGATGTTGCAGTACATTTGACATAGATGCCAAAATGTAACACCACGCCATCTCATCGGCCTTGATCCACTTCTTATAGCTCTCTCTCTCCTTTTCCCCAGAATTATCTGCAGGCTTGGGAGGGCACTCTTCGAGGAGTACATATTTGTATTCCTCGGCAGTCAAGACAATGTCTAGATTCCTCTTCCAATCAACATAGTTGGGTCCAGTAAGTTTGTTCTCTTTCAGTATCACAACAAGTGGGTTGAAAGTCATTTTGAAAGAAAACCTAAGAATCACATAAATCAAAATATTATATTTCAAAAAATTATTGATTCCTCAAACAATAAAATTTTAAAATCAACCAACACCTCAAAACACCGAGAATATCGTATGCCATGATAGTGTGGACGTATACGAATTCTACATTTGTAAGAGGAGGTTTTACCCATTAATTTTACTATCTTGTCAACCTAACTTTTTGACAAGTAAAATTAATAGTTGGTTCCTCTTTGACCCTACAAATAAAAGCAGTGACTCCGATGGGGAGGATACTTATATTTGTATCTAAGTGTTCACCATTACTCGGTACCAAGGTAATTATCTCGGGTTATGTGCCTTAAGATGGGAAAGTACACACGCTCCTTAATAATTTTCTATAACCATATTCGACCTTGTGATCCGCAAACAAACCCATCCGATATGACTCAGAGGCGACGCGCAAGTTTGTTTGCATCACTTGTCAAATTGTAATTGAGGCCGTGAGAATTTTAAAAAATTCCCTCTCCCACTTAGTAATTTGAAATTGAGAAATTTTCCAAGCCTACGACATGCATATAAAAAAAAAGCAATAAATATGAAAAATAAATTATTTTCCAACTATTATGGCTTTTGTCTTCAATATGACTCCCGTCGCATCGCCATCTCGTCCGCTCCTCCTACGCCATGTACGAGCCATCCGGAGATCCGAGCCGAGACTAAAACCTATTTTAATTTACATCCATGGATCCTATACTCCACAAGGGAGTGTACATGAAATCTAGATCGAAAGTAAAATAAAATAAAGAGCGGCTAAACAATGCCGTATCTAATTTATAAAAAATCAAATACTAGTCTCGTCAACCCCGAGGATTCAACAAAATAAATATTTACACACATAAAATCACATACACACATATGACCATAATAGTCGGATCTTATGCCTGCAACCAAAGAGTTAAACTATGCATATCCTACTATTATCCGACACATATAATATATGAAAAAGTGCATAAAAATTAATCGAATCCTAAACACACTAAACCAAAAACTTTGGCTCTGATACCAATATAAGGGTTTTGCTTATCGAGTCCGTGAGGGGAAACTTCGCTTCCCACTTCACCTCGGTAGCTTGTCCATGGCGATCCCTTCAATGTCCCCGGATTAAAAAAATTTAATCCTAGACAAAAGGGATTTCCCAAACCACCAAGTCATCGTCGTGCTATTCATTTAGAGATGTTACTTGAACAAACTAGTTGTTCAAGCGACCATCCTCTATTCTACGAGTAGCCGCGGAATAGACGATGTTCGGATCGCCGGTTTTTGTGTTTATGCTCGGGATCTAAGTATTATTTAGCCATTTACAGATTTATAACATGCTTATAATTGAAAAACAAAAGCAAGCAACAAACAAAAGAAGAAAGTAGAATAGGTATACCTCTCAATCTTCTAATGTATGACCTTCCTCCTTTTGGACATCGTGTGGGCGACGATCTACCAAAAGTCGAAGCTCCTAGATCGCAAATCTTCCTTCCTTGCTCTTCCAAAGAAAGAGGAAGAGTAGAAACAAGGTTTTCCTCCTCCCTAAAACCAACCAACAAGGAGCACACAATCTCCTTGTCGCCAGCCAACTAGAAGGTGGAGAAGATGATGGAAAACAATCAAGACACCAAGGGAAGCCCTATATCTTGTTTCCACCACCTAAGGAGAAGGAGAAGGGAGCTTTTTGGGCGTCAGCCAAGGGCTGGAAAGAAGCTGGACGCCATCCAATGGACAAGGAAGAAGAAAGGAAATATTGCCTTATTTGGTGCCGCCCTAGCCTCCAAACCGTAACCCTAATCCTATCTAAACTAGGATTCACCTTCTAGCCGCCCAAACCCTAGCTCTCTTCAATGTTGTTCACGCCAACTCTCATACCCTCCTTTTATAGAGTTAGGGATAAGTCATGAATTAATCTCATCCATTGGTTCTAGGGATTTAATCTCAACCGTCGGATCTAGAGATTTAATCTCAACCGTCGGATCTTAGAGATTTAATCTCTACCTATGGATCTTAGAGTTTTGTTTCTATCCATTGGATCTAAGCTTCATGAGGTGTTAATAGGCTACATTAGGGACCATGAGGAGGAGTTGGATCTTGGCTACCCATGGATCAAGCCCACATAAAGTCCGATCCACTAATGATGATCCAATCCACTAAAGGATCATCATTGATCTACCTCACCAACCCCCATATGATAATATGGGCTCCATATATTATTTGTACATTTTCTCCCCGTGTTTAAGATCTCGAATGTCCGTCGATTAATTAATTTACTGACCATTAATTAATCAACATCTAACTCCTTGAGTAGTACCACTCAACCTTTTCATCTTGTCGTACCAAGTCCACGTGCAGGGTTTACATGATGAACCTTATGAGCTCCTCAAGGGGACATCATCATCCTAATATATAGGACACGGTTTCCTCCTATAATCAACGGCACACCATATAAATAATATCATCTCCCAACTTACCAAGCCTATCGATTTAATCTATAAATCTCGCCCATTGGTAAATCAAAGAGATGAGTACTAAGTATATGTGTCCATTATTATATCGGGATTAAGAGCATGTACTAAATAATATCTGAGGTCCGATTCGATTTTGTAGTCAGCAATAAATCGATTCACCTCTAAGTTGGTCCTGCTCAATACACACAAAGTGCACTAGTGTGATTCTATGGTCAAGACAAACCAACACCAAATCACACTACAACCATTCCGATGGTTTGTCCAAAGCCATCTCGGTTGTGAGCCTTTACTTATACTTTTCAAGGGGCCGATAACATGATCTCCTGTGTAACACCACACACCATGTTATCTACAATGTAAAGTATTAGACAATATTGCATAACCATAAAAATATGCAAACAATGATCATATAATTCTTATTTCAAAATAAAGATGTTCATACAAAAGATAGACTTTTCAGTATACATCCCTACAGCTTGGTGTTGGGAAAATCCAAGCATAAGGCTTGGTGTTGGGAAAGTCCAACATGGGTTGGCCACGTAAGTCCAAGTGTGTAGCCTTGGTGGTGAAAGTCCAAGCATGGGGCTTGGCATGAAAAATCCAAGCATGAGGCTTGGTGTGGGAAGTCTTGAGGACTTGGCAAGTTCACTAGTCTAGTAGGCTCGGGGTCCTTGAGTCAGTGAAGGATGACATTGTGAAGTCGTTCGCTTAGTGCATCCGAGGCACCACCGGATGGGGAGCGAATGGAGTGAGAGCCAAGGGAAGCAGACTTCGAGGCCAAGAGACATGAAGGATGGCATTGCGAAGTTGTGCGCTTGGTGCATCCGAGGGACGTAGGCCAAGGGAAGAGAGCTTCGATGGGGGAACTCAATGAGAGGATGAGGTGGACTTGGCCAAGTGACTAAGACTGAGTGTCGGATGATCAAACAACTTGGTGTTTGAGGTTTTACCCGACAACAGTCGACTGGTATAGGTACCAATCGACTGATCTAAGTCGAATGAGTTCGACTAGTGTTCGACTGATCTATTTACGGCGAGCGATAGCAACGCCAAGGATGGCAATCATTGCGACACCATCGATCCAGCTGGCGGATGGTAGTCGACTGATCATGGTGAATTTGGGCACAGAATGTTTTCTAATCGAGTGACCGCATCAAGCACTCAACTGATGGGTTCATCAGTTGACTGATGGGAATGATCAGTCGACTGATCATGGATCTGTTGGAACTTGTCCAGCATGGATCGAGTCATTGTGAGACAATGACTATAGGACCGGTCAACTGATAGTCACGATCAGTCGATTGATTGGCACGAAATCAGCTCCATGCAGGTTATAAATGGAGCTCGAGATGGAGGATTTTGCAAGAGTTTTTGGGGAGATTTTGGAGGGAAATTGCTGCTGCATTCCAGACCTTCAAGAACCAAACCAAAGCAAGCAACAAGCAAAAGTGATCAAAGCCATTTGTGTAAAGTTTTCTTTCGTATTGTCTTTGTATTTTCTTGTACTTTTGTATTACCTTTTAATTGCTTGTACGAGATTTCTCCACCTCCGACTTATTGTCGAGAAGGAGTTTTGTTAGTGTCGTGCGCATAACACGAGCTCGTTGAGCTCACCCCGTGGAGTAGGAACCCTAAGGTTCCGAACCATGTATATTGATTGTGGCTTGTGTTGTATTGTATTCGCGTTGTATTTTTATTATTTATGCTATACATTCTAACGATCATTGTAGACGAAGCATGCAAGAACGATCGATTTCCATCATACACGTGAATTGGGCTATTCACCCCCTTCTAGTCGGCCACCGATCCTCCAACAAGTCTAACATGGGTTGGCAAGGAAAGTCCAAGTCATAGGTACTTGGAAATTGGGAAGTCCAAGGGTTGATATTGGTGACGTAAAGTCCAAGCGGGAGTCTTGGCAGCATAAGTTCAATGGTTTGGCGGCATAAAGTCCAAGCGTGTATCTTGGCAGCGTAAGCCCAAATGTGCTTTACGGTATAGACCAACTTAGCATGACAATAGCCAATGAAAGCACCTGAAGGCTAGCATATGGATGAACAAGTCATGAATGACTTGGAGGGATCCGTTAGTCGTGAGGCTGACGGAGGTGGCTAGAAGGCTTAGGTCTAGGCTAAGGGTGGTCTAACAAGTATGAGGGCATCATATTTAGGGGCAAACCTCATGTTTGAGGTTTGTCAGTCGACTGGGGTTATGGATCAGTCGACTGATCAAGTGTTTTGACACTTGGCAACTGAGTCAACTTGTAGCAGTTGACTGAAATTATGACCAGTCGAATGATGGGAGTCGACTAGCATTCGACTGTGGCAAATGACCTTGGTAGTTGACTACCAGCATTGAGCAGTCGACTGATGGCCTGAGCAGTCGATTGATATAATTGGTAGTCGACTGATGGTCGATGTCACAGACACAGAATGTTTCCGAGTCGAATGATAGGGTTTGGCGGTCGAGTGGAGGCATCATCAGTCGAATGGTGGGTATGATCAGTTGACTGATGGTCTATCCATTGGAACTTGTCTGACATGGATCAAGTTGTTGTCTCACAACGACTACAGGAGTAGTCGACTGATGGACTCGAACAGTCGACTGCTAGACAAAAATCATCTCGAGTTGTCGATTTAAAAGGAGTACGAATGGAGGATTTTTGGCAGTGATTTCTAAAGCGATTTGGGGTGATTTGCTAGTGCAATTTAGGGTCTCCAAGTGTAAACAAGCAAGCATCTAAAAGAGTTTTTGTAAAGTGTTCTTTACATCTTTTGTTGTATTTCATTCATATTTGCTTGTATATCTCTTGTATTACTTTTGTAATCCTTGTACGAGGTTTCTCTGGCTCCGGTGTGTCACCGAGAAGGAGGGTTTATGATTAGTGGTGGTATTGACGTCGCTTGTCACACCCTGAGAGTATGTCGAGCCTGAAAATCGGACAACATCTCCCCCTATACGTGATACAATTCCCTATTGATACAAAGCCTTCCGGCCACAACCACACCACATATAGAAGTATATAACCAAAGTCACAATGGAATACACCAACAATAATAAAAATACAAAGACTCAAATACATGCGTACCGGTACGACTTTGACACAACAAGAAAACATGATCGAAACCAAATAATAACAACATAATTGATTACCAAAAAACGGAAACAATATAGGATAAAAATCCAAAATATGCAACACCAATATGCATTACAATCCAAATACTCGAGGTGAGATGGGATCAGTTGGCAGAGCTTCGAGCATCCAAGGAATCTTCTACCTGTTACCTGGGCGACAAGAAAACCCAGGGGCTATGGTGGTGAGTATAAAACTCGGTAATATAAAAGATAGTGCATGAACAAATAACATATGTAGAGCAATAGGTATACAAATGAAGATCAACAGGTATACTTAGGGAGATCAACGTACATACAGTCTTAAAGGAAACAATGAAACTATCAGTATAATAATAATCAGTGCATATACCAAACTAACTGATCAACCGTACATAATGTAATGTAAGGTATTGACATACCTGAGGATCTACAACGATACAACTAATACACCCTGAACACATATACCACACTATAACACATATAACATAAATGAACAATACTATATCTGTAATCAACACACTACTATATGAACAACATATAAACAAGTACATAAATGAACCTGGTCCATCCTATACCACAACATGACGCTGATCAAATGCGTACAATAGTCTGATCCAACTCGTACACTGTACTCCACACACAACAGTATAGAATATGTAAATAATATGCAAAGTGATGAACAAACATATGCAGCAAGCATAGCTCAAATAAATGCAACATCACAACAAGAATATATATATAGACTGTATATATATATATATATATATATATATATATATATATATATATATATATATATATATATATATATTTGTGTGTGTGTGTGTGTGTGTCTAATATGTAGACGCCATCATACATGGCAATACAAATGCATGGTCATGCCTGCACACCCCACTTGCTACCAAGACCCCAGTGTGGCCTAGGTGGCACGACATGACAACTGTCCCAACTCAACAATAACCACTGCTCTCGAGTGACCGAGTGGACAGTATGAATAAGTAGCAATAAGCTAAAGAGATATAAGCTACACAACGGGGGTACCTGTTGCTGGCCACTCTGATTGACACTACCCATGAGTGGTCGAGTGCCACACACCCAGGACAACTACATACAACTCTAACTACCACTATCAAGAGTGGTCGAGTGCAACACAACAAATGAACTGCCCTCACACTAGTTACTACTACCACGAGTAACCGTGGAGGCAGAATGACTGACGACCCTCTCAACCACAAGAGAGACTAAGTCATCAGCATGCATGTAAATGACATGAATGCACAACCACACATACACAACACACTCTCCATCCAACAGAGAGTCGTACACATCTAACAATCGACCATGCTAGGACCTCCAGTCCATAGCGACACATTGTCGACAACCCACACTACCATGCACAAACATATGATCCATAATAGTTATACAATGAAGGGTAAGATGATACAACAACCAACTCTATATTAAGGATATCACCCATATCCGAATGATTGTTCCTGATGACACGAGTCAAATCAATAACCAGACTCAGCTACATACCCATGGTTAAGCATCTAAAGATCCACCTACCATAGCATTAGTAATTTATAACAATGATAAACGATATATAACAACAACAACAGTATATCTCAAAGTGCAAAGACTTAAGTATCAAGCACAAAATAACATGAGTGGAGTCAAGGTACAATATCAACCATATAGAAACTCATGCACTAAGAATAATCAACTACCTAACCACGGTAGAATATTACCCACCTATTAAATAGCTCATTCTAGCTATCCACGTGTACAAGCATCTATCACCAATCAAGGTCCTTGCCTAGACTCACTCCACAGCTTCTTGTTCCACCGTAGGAAACACCGATCTATACAATTCAAATGAATGGAGGCAACAACCCATCTCCATCACCTGAAATCACAACAGCCTCTTAATCCAATCACAAAGTATCAACTCCAAATCAATAATCGAATTGGGAGCAAAACCTCCCAACTCTGCTCATCACCTAAAGATTGAAGGATAACCTACGGTACCCAAGTGACCAGCAGCAGCCTTGAACATTATATGAGAAAATCACTACAAAATTACTAGCCATAGTAAAGTCAAGCTTACCTTGATCCTTCGAACTTGCTGTGGAATCACCGGTAGAAACATTGGCTAAGAGATGATTGTGATCTGGCCAGAAACCTCGGATCTGACTGCTGACTGTAGACATACAGATCGCCACTGCAGAAAAATGCTGAAATTGCATGATCTCGGAGCAGGGGAAAACAACTTGCGATGATGAGGAACATAAATTTGTGACAGTGAAGGGAGGAGAAGGCACTGACCGCAGTGGCTGGTGCGATTGGTCGCGGTGGTGGGCGCAATGGCAACAGAGAAGAGGAAAGACGGTCGACGGTGATGGAGCATCTACCAGATCCAACGGTGACGAGTGGCCAGGCGGCGGAGTCTGGTTGCGTGACAATGGCGATAGGGGTTGTGGTGCGATGGCGTGTGCAACGAGCGGCTCGAGGAGGCGGTGACAATGAGCTCGGGGCGGAGATCAAGCTGGATCGGCACCGGTGGAAGTGAAGAGGAGGAAATCGTGTTGCGCGTGAGAAAGAGAGGAACGGGAATTTGGGCGGTGGGGAAACATAAAGAAAACCAAAATAGAAATAAACCTATACTTAGGGTTATTTTAATCAACCCTTGATTTAAACCCATTATTAACCTTATTAATCCAAAGTGGCTTCATAAAGCCTACTTATTCTTTTTCGTATGATCGATCATATCAAGTCGATCTAAATTCCAGAAAAAAATCCTCAAATATTTTATAAGAACATATCTAATTTAACCAGTGCTATTTTATTATTATTATTTTTCAATATCTTACATCACTAGAGGTCATTCGAGCTCAACCCATGGTTTGGAACCCTAAAGTAATATGTAGGAATGCCAGTGAGCGCTAGGGGGGTGTGAATGTTGTGTTCTCATTGTTTGACTAAATTCGTTCGTGCTTGTCTACAATTTTCGTTAGTGCAGCGGAAATAAAAATAATAAAGCAATAACAAAAATACAATCACACAAACACAACGATATAATATGGTTCGGAACCTTAGGGTTCCTACTCCACGGATTGCGCTCAAATGAGCTCTAGCGATGCAAACACCACCACTAATCAAATACACTCATTCTCGACAACAAGTCGGAGGCAAAGAAACCTCGTATAAGGATTACAAAAGTAATACAAAAGAAATACAAGCAATTACAAGTGAATATGAATCAAATATACAAAACAACGTAAAAAAAACTTTACAACTATTGCTTTGGATGCTTGCTTATTTGATTGCTTGAACCACACTTGAAGACTCTGATTTGCACCAGCAAATCGTTCCAAAATGCCCAAGAAATTGCTGCCAAAATCCTCCTCCATGAGCTCCTTTTAAAGATGAAACTCGGGCTGGATTCCGCCTAGCAGTCGACTGCTCATGACCATCAGTCGACTGATCCTGTAGCCATTGTGAGACAACGACTTAATCCATGTTGGATATGTTCCAATGGATAGACCATCAGTTGACTGATTATACCCATCAGTCAACTGTTCATGCCTCCACTTGACTGTCAAACCCTAGCAATCGACTCAAAGATATTCTGTGCCCGTGTCCTCAACCATTAGTCGACTGACCTCCACGTCAGTTGACTGATCAAGCCATCAGTTGACTACCCAATGCTAGCAGTAAATTGCCAAGGCCATGCGGTTACAGTCGAACGTCAGTCGACTCCCGTCCAGTCAACTGGTCATAATCCTAGTCGACTGCTCAAATTCAACTCGACTGCCAAGTGTCAAAACACTTAACTAGTCGACTGGTCCATAACCCCAGTCGACTGCTACACCTCAACCATGAGAGTTTCCCAAGTATGATGCCCTCATACTTGCTAGACCATTCTTAACCTAGACCTAAGCCTTCTAGCCACTTCCATCAGCCTCACGCATATCGGATCCCTCCAATTCATCCATGACTTTGTTTATCCATACGTTAGCCTTCAGGTACTTCCATCGGCTATGTCATGCTAACGTGATCTATACCGCTAAGGAACATTTGGGCTTACACTGCCAAGACTACCGCTTGGACTTTATGCCATCAAACCATTGGACTTATGCTACTAAGACTCCATCCTTGGACTTTACGTCGCCAATATCAACCCTTGGACTTTCCATGCCAACTCCATATTGTACTTTTCAAATGTCAAGACTCAAGCTTGGACTTTTCTTTGCCAAGACTCACATTTGGACTTTCCATGCCAACCCATGTTGGACTTTCCATTTTCCAAGACTCAAGCTTGGACTTTCCTTTGCCAACCCATGTTGGACTTTCCAATTGCCAAGACTCAAGCTTGGACTTTCCATGCCAAGTACACAAGTCTTGGACTTTACATTGCCAAGTGTCCCACTTGGACTTCTCTATTATGGTGAACCCCAAGTCAACCATCTAGTCAACCCATTGTCAAATAACAGTCAACTCCTTTGTCAAACATCAATGTCAAACATCAAAACACTACTCGAGTCCAACTCGAGTCTGGTCAATCGTAACCGGGGACGATTGCACCAACAATCTCCCCCTTTTTGATGTTTAACAAAAACTAACATCTTTGAGTTAGAACACTAACTCAATCCAATCCTCCCAATTTTCCAAATTGGGAATTCCCAAATTCTCCCCCTTCATAAAAGAAAACTCTCCCCAAGGGTGTCAATGTCTCATATCTCAATGAGATCTTACAATCTCCCCCTTGGTCCAAAAACATCTAGGATGCCTTCACTCTTCCTAGTGATAAGTCTCATATCACTAAAGAGAGGCAATCCTCACTTTTCCAAATTCTTTAATTTCTTCTCCTCATGAGGAAGAACACATCCATCATCCCATGATGGATAACCTCCCCCTAAAGGTTTGCTCCCCCTTGACCATTGCACCAACATTGTCCTTGGAGAGTCCCTAAGCCTATAGGAACACTAAACCATCAAAATTAAGGTTAAAAATTCAACCTTGAAATTTCACACACCTTAAACTTGATACACACCCAAACAACTCTCCTAATCCATATTATATGGATTTTCACCCTTTCCAATGCTTTCCAAAGCATATCCTAAGGTTAGGAGCAGTTAGGGTAGCCTAACATAGCCGAAATCAACATTGTCAGTAAACTCTGTCAGCCATCAATCGACTGACCTTGACTCCAGTCAACTGCTAATAGCGTCAGTTGACTGATTTATGCAAATGCAGAAATTCAATTTCAGAAATGAAATTCAGAAATTCATAAGTAATTATACATAATACAAAAAAATCATGAAAATTCATATGTATAATACTTAAGTCAATCATAATGGATGAAAAATATTTGAAAAATAAAATACCCATAAAATAATGAGATTGACACAAAGTTTAAAACTATTAAAAGTTCAAAGTTTTGACCCTACTTTGTATCAACTCTACAATGGTGATTGCTATCAAAAGATAGACTTCACCAAGGTTTTTTAAAATGATTTTAAAATATTTTTAAAACCTTATATTAAACCATGGTCTATGGACTTAATGCACATGACTTGTACATAAGCTTTCCTCATGATTCATCCATGGTATAAGATGAGTTTGAGTTCATCTAGATGCAAGAACTATGCACCTTAACTTAACTCATTTTCTAGCATCTCACATGTGTCTAGAGTGTATCAATACACACACATGTCAATTTGATGTGAGATGTGAGTTTTGTTCATCTTAAACTAAGGTCTCATACATTTTCTAAGGCAACACTATTTGATTCTCTTATACATGAGACTTCAAATCATGTCATTTGTCCTTAAATCAATTTTCATTAATCCTAAATGCATGAATGATGATTATGACATAAATTGTAGCATAATTAAACATGTGTCAAAAATCATGATGTTATGACATTAAATATGAACCTAAATACAACATGACATTAAAAGATAAACCTAAGATATCATGACATTTTATATGATAAAACTAAACATGATGTCATGACATGGTATATGGAAATCAAAATATGACAAATAAAATATAAGGCATAAGAATACCTAAATTTTAATATTAGTTGTCATTTGTTAGGATTAATTCCATTTTGCTATATTATCACCTATCTCCCAAGTGTGCAAAACCCTAAAATGGCACACCATGGCCTAGTGTATCAATATATTACATTGTAGATAACATGGTGTGTGGTGTCACACAGAAGATCATGTTATCAGTTCCTTGTAGAGTATAAGTAGAGGCTCACAATCGAGATGATTTTGGACAAACCATTGGTATGGTTGTAGTGTAATTTGGTATTGGTTTGTCTTGACCATAGAATTACACTAGTACACTTTGTGTGTATTGAGCAGGACCGACTTAGAGGTGATTCAATTTATTGCTGACTACATAATTGAATCGGACCTTGGATATTATGGTGTACATGCTCTTAATCCCGATATAATAATGGGCACATGTACTTAGTATTTATTTCTTTGATTTACCAATGAGCGAGATTTATAGATTAAATCGATAGGCTCGGTAAGTTGGGAAATAATATTATTTACATAGTGTGTCATTGATTATAGGAGGAAACCGGGTCCTATGTATTAGGATGATGATGTCCTCTTGAGGAGCTCATAAGGATCATCATGTAAACCCTGCAGGTGGACTTGGTCCGGCATGATGATGAGGTTGAGTGGTACTACTCATGGAGTTAGATATTGATTAATTATTTGTTAGTAAATTAATTAATTGACAGACATTCAATATCTTAAACACGGGGAGACATTTGTACAATTAATATATGAAGCCCATATTTATTTATGTGGGTTGGTGAGGTAGATCAATGATAATCCTCTAGTGAAATGAATAATCATTAATGGATCAGATTTTATATGGGCCAGATCCATTGGGTGGCCAAGATCCAACTCCTCCTCATGGTCCCTATTGTAGCCTATTAAAACCCTCATGAAATCTAGATCCAACGGACATGATTAAAAGGAGGTTTGGGCAAAATCTATAAATAGGAGGCCTTGGCTTGGGCGAAAAAAAAAGGAATTGGAATTCTAGGGTTTGCTCCTTTACTTGGGCGGCAACTAATCATTGGAGATTAGGGTTTGCTTCAAAGGGTTGGGCGGCTAGGGGTTGGAGAAGTTTTTTGGGCGGCAACAAGTGGAAGTTTTTCCTCTCTTCCTAAGGTTTAGTCGGCGCCCCTCTTCTTCTTTCTCTCTTGGTCGGGGCCCATATCTCTTCTTCTTCTCCTTTGGCCCGTGGAAACAAGTGTTAGGGTTTCTTCCCTTGGAGCTCTTGGCTAGCGCCCACACCATCTCCTTCTTCCTCTCCTTGGCCGGCGGCAACAACCAAGTTGGTGGCTTGGTGATCGGCACTAGATAGAAGAAGAAGTGTTTGATATTCTTCCCTTTGTTTGGAGCTAGCAAGGAAGGGAAGAACGCGATCTAGGAAGTTTCAACTCTTGGAGGATCGTTGCTCACACAACGTTCAAGAGGAGGATAGGTCATACAATAGAAGATCAAGAGGTATACAAGAGGTATAATCTTGTTTGTTTTGATTTAGTTCTTTTGAATAATGCATGTGGCTAATTTACTTGGACCCCGAAGATAAACACAAAAACCGGTGATCCATACATCATCTATTCCGCAGCTAATCGAGAAAAAGAGTTAGGTTGCTTGAACAACAAGTTTGTTCAAGAGACCACTCGAATCGAATAGCATGATGATGGATCGGTTGCTTGGGTAATCTGTCTTCATCAAGGATTAATTTTTTTTAATCCGGGGACATAGATAGGATCGCCATACACGAGGGACCGAAGCGGGAAGCAATTCCCTACAACTCCTTGGGTTAATTAGGTATTCACTAGGGATAACTTCCCTGGATACCCTCCTAATGACCCTTCTAGGCTTTAAAGCCTTGGTCATTTGGGTCTTACCTAGGTTAACTCTAGGGGTAACTCCCCTTGTAACCTTCTTAGTGGCCTCCCTAGGTTCTTTGAAACCTTAGCCACTAGGAACCTACCATGGTTACCCTTAGGGATGACTTCCCTAGTAACCTTAGTTTTCCTAGACCTAGTACTAGTTCCATAATCGAATGGAACATTGTGATGGGTAGGCTTATCTATCTTGGACCTAGGCTTGTGGCTCAAGCCTTTCTTGCCCATAGATGAGCCTTGCCTCCTAGACCCTAGGCTTTGAATATTTAACCCTTGCATTTGATTTTGCATCTTTCTAATGGTCTTTTCCAATTTCTCAAGTTTTGACCTCAAAACTTTATTTTCAAACTCTAATTTTTCTAATTTAGTGGACCCATTATTTCTTTGAGTAGAGTTGTTCTTTCTAGGCATATGTCTATGGTTCTTGGGATTAATGCCTAGATGCTCCTCTACCTTCCTAATAGTTTCCCTAGGTAGGATTTTCCTAGGGTTATTAGTCCCAAATTTCTCCTTAGCTCTAAAATCAACATGTTTAGCCCCTAAGCAATAAAACCTATTTTTAGCATGCCTTTCATGAACAATAGCAAGATTACTCCTAGCATGCTTTTTGACATAAAAATTTGAAGGTGCATTACTAAATTTTATCTTAGGGTTTGCTTTAGAAGCTCCCCCCACATTTGATGCTCCTTCTTTTCTCCTAGGCCATTGACTTCTATAGTGCCCCTTTTGATGACATTTGAAGCAAATGACATGCTCCTTGCTCTTTTGTCTTTGGGCACCGGTTTCCTTGGTCTTTGGCACGACTTATGTCGTCTTCTTGACCTTTTTTGGACACTTGCTCTTATAGTGTCTGGCTTCCCTACACTCAAAATATATTATATGAATTTTATTATTAACACATG
The DNA here is from genome assembly GCA_025175895.1 of Wurfbainia villosa. Lineage (NCBI taxonomy): Eukaryota > Viridiplantae > Streptophyta > Magnoliopsida > Zingiberales > Zingiberaceae > Wurfbainia > Wurfbainia villosa. The sequence continues at coordinate 41,088,780 of CM045998.1, read as the reverse complement.
TGTCTGAGTTACCTAGGGTGGTGGTGGAATTTTGAACTTCCTCTTCTTCTTGACCGGAGGTAGATGGTTCATGTTTTTCTTGCTTGGGCATTGAGGATGATCTAATGTCTTCTCCCTCAATCCTAGAGGTGGAGGCTTCTCCTACTTCTTCCACCTCTTCTACCGATCCAATTGTCGAACACCTCTCGACCTCTGAATCCTCAATTTCTTGTGAGAACGAGCACTCCTCTTCGGGCTCTCTTTCTACTTGAGCCACAGATGGTTCTTCATGGAGCTTGGCCAATTTATCCGATAGCTCCTTGGCATCTTGAAATTCACCTAATCTAGACACAATATCATTAGGTATTGAATTTAATATTAATTGTATTACCTTATCATTTCTTTCGAAATCTTGGACTTACTCTTTAATCCATCTTTTCTTCTAGAGATATCCACCTTTTGGACCTCTTGAAATTTCAAACCCCTTCACTAGGATCATCCAATTGTTGGGATGTATACTGAAAGCCTAGCTCTTTTGTATGAACATCTTTATTTTGAAATAAGAATCACATGATCATTGTTTGCATATTTTTATGATTATGCAAAATTGTCTAATACTTTACATTGTAGATAACATGGTGCTTGGGTGTGGCACAGAAGATCATGTTATCAGTCCCTTGTAGAGTATAAGTAGAGGCTCACAACCAAGATGGTTTTGGACAAACCATTGGCATGGTTGTAGTGTAGCTTGGTATTGTTTTATCTTGAACATCGAGTTACACTAGTACACTTAGGTGTATTGAGCAGGACCGACATAGAGGTGATTCAATTTGTTGCTGACTACATAATTGAATCGGACCTCGGATATTATGTTGTACATGCTATTAATTCCGATATAATAACGGGCACATGTACTTAGTATTTATTTCTTTGATTTACCAGAGGGTGAGATTTCTATGGATTAAATCAATATGCCCGGTAAGTTGGGAAATGATATTATTTACATGGCGAGCCATTGATTATAGGAGGAATCCGTGTCCTATGTATTAGGTTGATGATGTCCCCTTGAAGAGCTCATAAGGTTCATCATGTAAACCCTGCAGGTTGACTTAGTCAACATGATGATAAGGTTGAGTGGTACTACTCGAGGAGTTAGATGTTAATTAATTGATGGTCAGTAAATCAATTAATTGACGGGCATTCGATATCTTAAACACGGGGAGATGGATGTACAAATAATATAAGGAGCCCATATTATTTTATGGGGGTTGGTGAGGTAGTTCGATGATGATCCTCTAGTGGAATGGAACATCATTGATGAATCAAGTTTGTGTGGTTCCGATCCATCGGGTAGCCAAGACCCAACTCCTCCTCATGGTCCCTATCGTAGCCTAATATAAACCTCATGAAGTCTAGATCAAATGATGGAAAATAAATCTCTAAATCCGACGGTTGGGATTTAATCCCTAGATTCGACGGTTGTGATTAAATCTCTAGATCCGACGGTTGGGATTACAACCCTAGAACCGACGGTTGAGATTAAATCTCTAGATCCGACGGTTGAGATTAAAACCCTAGAACCGACGGTGGAGATTAAACCAAGGCCTAAACCTAACTCTATATATAAGGGAGCATGGGTTGGGCGGCAATAAGTTTTTTTTTGGATGATGGAAATTAGGGTTTAGCCTCTCTTTGCTTGGGCGGCAAGAAACCCTAAGGAGGAAACCCTAATTAGGGTTTGGCTCCTTGGGTTGGGCGGCCATGGTGAGGAAAGGAGAGTGGGCGGCAACTTGTGGAAGAGTTCTTCTTCTTCCTAGGGAAGGTGGCCGGTTCTAGATCTCCTCCTTCCACCATGGTTGGGCGGCAAGAAATAGGAAGAGGCTAGGGTTAGGGTTTAGTCCATGATGGTGGGCGGCAACCCTTCTTCCTCCTTCCTCCTTGGTTTGGCCGGCGCCCAAGCTTCACCCTTCTTTCTATGGATTAGGTTGGTTTGGGAAATTAGGGTTTGCCCTTCCATTAGTGGGCGGCAAGAAACCCTAGAGTTTTCCTTTCCTTGGTTGGGCGGCTAGGTTATGGAGGGGAAAGTGGGCGGCAACTATAGGAGAGGATATCTTCTTCTTCTTCCTAGGGTGTTGCCGGCTCCTAGATCTTTTCCCTCTACCTTGGTCGGTGCTCAACCTATTCCTCTCATCCTCTTCTTGTTCTCTTTGGACCGGCGGCAAACATCATGCTTGGAGCTTGATGGTTGGTCCTAGATAAGAGATGAGTTTTGTTTCCATTTTGTTCTCTCTATTCTTGGGGCCGGCGGCATCAATCCTTTGTGGATTGGTGGTTGGCTCAAGCAAGAAGGGAAAGAGAGTTCTTCTTTCTTTGGATTGAAGAAGATCTAGGATTCTTCAACTTGTGGAGGATCTTCGCCCACACGAAGTCTACAAGGAGGTTAGGACATACGATAGAAGATCAAGAGGTATAAAAGTTTTACAACTTTTATTATTGTTCTTTGCATGTTCTTATTGATATGCTAGCTTATGTTCTTTATGTTAGTATATGTTGATTATACTAGTTTACATTTGTATGTATTTGTATAATCATAGACCCCGAATAAGAAACACAAAAACTGGCGATCCGTCCGTCGTCTCTTCCGCGGCTAATCGACTAGAAGAGTTTGGTTGCTTGAACAACTAGTTTGTTGCACGACGACGAATTGGTTGTGCTTAGGAAACTCATCCCATCCGGATTAGTTTTCATTAGTGAAAATTTTAATCCAGGGACATGGGAGCCAATGAGCCTCCGAGGAATAGCACTTGCCAACAAATGGTATCAGAGCCACGGTTTCCGGTTTTGTGTGTTTTGGATTCGGTTACTTTCATGCACATATCATATATTGAGTATGCCGGATAATAGTAGGATGTGTGTAGGCTAACTTTTTGGTTGCAGGAATAAGATCCGACTATTATGGCTATATGTGTGTATGTGGTTTTGTGTGTGTGATTGTATATTATTTGAATCCTCGGGGTTGACGAGGCTAAATTAGTATTTAATTTTTGTAATTGAATACGACATTGTTTAGCCACTCTTTATATTATTTTACTTTCGATCTAGATTTCATGTACACTCCCTCATGGAGTATAGGATCGATGGATGTAAAATAAAATAGGTTTTATTCTCGACTCGGATCTCCGGTTGGCTCGTACATGGCGTAGGAGGATCGGACGAGGTGGCGACACGACGGGACGCATATTGGAGAACAATGCCATAATAGTTGGAAAAATTCTGATTTTTCCATATTTATTGCTGATTTGTTTTATATGCATGTTGTGTGTGCTTGAAAATTCATCATTGTCAATTTACTAAGTGGGAGAGGGATATTTTAATTAATTCCCGCGGCCTCCATTACAATTTGACGTGTGATGCAACAAACTTGCATGTCGGCTCTGAGTGCCTTCCTCCCCATCGGATGAGTTTGTTTGCGGATCACTAGGTCAAATAATGGTTATAGGAAATTATCTAGGAGCGTGTGTACTTCCACAGCGGTAAGACACATAATCCGAAATAATTTCCTTAGTACCGTGTAATGGTGCACACTTAGATGCAAATAAAAAGTAGTTTTTTTTGTAGGGCCGAAGAGAAACCAACTATTAATTTTATTTGTCAAAAAGTAAGGTTGACAAGATAATAAAATTAATGGGTTAAACCTCCTCTTACAAATGTAGAATTCGTATACGTCCACACTATCGTGGCATGCGATATTCTCGGTGTTTGAGGTGTTGGTTGATTTCAAAATTTTATTATTTGAGGAATCAATAATTTTATTGAAATCTACAGTAATAATAAGCATGTTGTGTGTGCTTGAAAATTCCTCATTTTCAATTTACTAAGTGGGAGAGGGACATTTTAATTAATTCCCGCGGCCTCCATTACAATTTGACATGTGATGCAACAAACTTGCGCGTCGGCTCAGAGTGCCTTCCTCCCCATCGGATGAGTTTGTTTGCGGATTACTAGGTCAAATAATGGTTATAGGAAATTATCTAGGAGCGTGTGTACTTCCACAGTGGTAAGGCACATAATCCGAAATAATTCCCTTAGTACCGTGTAATGGTGCACACTTAGATGCAAATAAAAAGTATCCTCCCCATCGGAGTCACTACTTTTATTTGTAGGGCCAAAGAGGAACCAACTATTAATTTTATTTGTCAAAAAGTAAGGTTGACAAGATAATAAAATTAATGGGTAAAACCTCCTCTTACAAATGTAGAATTCGTATACGTCCACACTATCGTGGCATGCGATATTCTAGGTGTTTTGAGGTGTTGGTTGATTTCGAAATTTTATTGTTTGAGGAATCAATAATTTTTTGAAATCTAAAGTAATGATCATTGTGATTCTTAGGATTTTCAAAAATGACTTTCAGTCCACTTACTATGATACTAAAGGAAATAAACTTACTGTATCCAAATAATATTGATTGGAAAAGATTCTAGATATTGTCTTATCTGCTAAGGAGTACAAGTATGCACTCTTCAAAGAGTGTCCTCAAGCCATCATTGCTCAAAAGGGTTTCTACTTCTAAGCTGAAAGGCAAGAAGAAGAAGAAACAAGGTGAAGCAAAGATGGTCGGAGGATCTTAGGGAAGAGTGAAGAAGCCGAAAGGCAAGTACTTCACTTGCAAGCATGATGGACATTGGAAGAAGGACTGTCCCAATCCAAAATAGAACAAAGGTATATCTTTTGGACTAGTCATTGAAACATGATTAGCGGTGATATCTACCGGCACCTGGTGAGTAGATACGGGAGCCACTAATCATGTCTGCAACAATTTGCAGGGGTTCCAGGAAACCCGATGACTAGCTAAAGGGGAGATTACCATTTACTTGGGCAATGTCATGATGGTGGCGGCTATTGCAGTGGGAGAAGTTTTATTTATCTCTTGAAAATAATAAAACTTTGGTTCTGGAAAGTTCCCTTTATGTACCTTTATTTAGAAAGAATTTAGTTTCAGTTTCTTAATTATTTAGGATGGATATTCTATTTCTTTTAATGACAGAGTTGTTATAAAAAGGAATAGGGAGAATATCTATTCAGGTACATTGAAAGGAAATTTGAACCAAAACCTCCCACGATGCAAATTGAAGTTAATAACTCATCTTCTAATTCCAATAAGAGAAAAAAAACCTTCGAAGATGAACCAAACATATCTTTGGCTTCTTAGGCTTGGTCACATTAACCTAAGTAGAATTCAAAGGTTGAAAGCTGATGGACCTTTGGGTTCATTAGTGGTGGAGGATCTCCCAACCTACGAATCTTGCTTGGAGGGTAAGATGACCAAGAGGCCTTTTTAAGGCCAAGGGGTATAGAGCCAAAGATGTGTTAGAAATGGTTCATTCTGATTTGTGTGGTCCTATGGCTATCTAGGCAAGAGGTAATCTTGAATATTTCGTCTCTTTTGTAGATGATTATTCAAGATGTGGATGACACTACGATCTGATCATGGTGGTGACAACCTCTTGAGAGAGTTTAAGAACTACTTGTCAGAGGTTGGGATTCAATCCCAATTGACTGCACCTGGCACACCCCAGCAGAACGGTGTAGCAGAGCGAAGGAATAGGACTCTTATAGAGATGGTTAGATCGATGATGAGTTATTCTGACTTGTTTTATAGTCCTAGAGATCAGAGGGTATCGTTAACACGAACATTAGATTTATGGAGGAAGACTATGTGATGAGCCACAAGCCCAAGAGTAAAATTGTTCTGGAGGAGTTAAAAGGGAAGTCACGTCTTTAGTACCACCAGTACAAGAGGATATACCACATGTCACTGCATCGCGTGTCACAAAGGATACACAGATGATACCACGTCGTAGTGGGAGGGTTGTTAGACAGCCTCTTAGATTCATGTTTTTGGACGAATCTTCTGATTTGGTCCCTAGCATACATGAACCTGATCCCTAGACATACAACGAGGCAATCCAAGATATAAATACAGCATCTTGACAAAGTGCAATGAATACTGAGATTGAATCTATGGATTCAAGTCAAGTCTGGGAGCTCTTATGCATTGCAGCTCATATGGATTATGAGGTGTGATAGATGGATGTCAAGACAGCTTTCCTTAATGGAAGTCTTGAGGAAGACATCTATATGAAGCAACCAAAGGGATTCATTGCTAAGGGCAAAGAGCGTATTGTATGTAAGCTTAATCGGTCCGTTTATGGACTGAAGCAAGTTTGAGGTCTTGGAACATCGGCTTTGAAGAGGTAAATCCATACTTATGGATTTATTCAAAGTCCGAATGAGTCTTGTGTATACAAGAGATGTGACGGAAACATAGTGGTATTTTTTGTACTATACGTAGATAATATTTTGGTAGTTGGCAACAATATCAGAGCGTTATCAGATGTAAGGGTATGGTTGTCCAAACAGTTTTGAAGGACTTGGGAGAAGTGGGTCACAACCTTGGGATCAAGGTTGTTGTGCTTATCCCAAGCTTCATACATAGATATGATTTTGGATCGTTTTAGCATGCAGAACTCCAAGAAGGGTTTTCTATCTTTCAGGTATGGAGTTACTTTATCTAAGGAGATGTGTCCTAGATCATCTGAGGTGATAAAGGAGCTGAAGGCGGTTCCTTATGCTTCGACAGTAGGAAGCCTCATGTATGCTATGTACGAGACAAGATATCTGCTTTGTCGTGGGCATGGTAAGCAGATATCAGAGTAATCCAGGACAGGGACATTGGACTGCGGTAAAAGCATATATTGTAGTGCCTGAGAAGGACTAGGGATTATATGCTAGTTTACCGGGCAGACCAATTACTCCCTGTGGGTTGCATGGATTACGATTTCCAATCATATAGGGATAACAGTAAGTCTACCTCAGGCTTTGTGTTTACTTTAGGAGGTGGAGCCATTGTATGGAGGAGTGCCCAGTAGAAATGCGTGGCGGACTCCACCATGGAAGCTGAGTATGTGGCAGCCTATGAGGCAGCCAAAGAAGCTGTGTGACTCAGGAACTTCCTGATGGACTTGGATGTGATTCCTGGTTTGCCCAGAACTATCACAATTAATTGTGATAATAATGGTGCAGTTGCAAACTCGAAGGAACCACGAGCCCATAAGGCTAGTAAACACATAGAGTGCAAGTACCACCTGATACGAGAAATCGTAAAGGAGGTAGAAGTTGTTGTCGCCTAGATTGCATCAAAGGATGACTTGGTAGACCCTTTCACTAAGGCCCTTCTAGCGAGAGCTTTGATAGGCATGTGGAGGGAAGGGGAATCAGATGTATGGCAGTATGATGACAGCATAGTCTTTTAGTATAAGTGGGAGATTGTTGGGATGTATACTGAAAGCCTAGCTCTTTTGTATGAACATCTTTATTTTGAAATAAGAATCACATGATCATTGTTTACATATTTTTATGATTATGCAAAATTGTCTAATACTTTACATTGTAGATAACATGGTGCTTGGGTGTGGCACAGAAGATCATGTTATCAGTCCCTTGTAGAGTACAAGTAGAGGCTCACAACCAAGATGGTTTTGGACAAACCATTGGCATGGTTGTAGTGTAGCTTGGTATTGTTTTATCTTGAACATAGAGTTACACTAGTACACTTAGGTGTATTGAGCAGGATCGACATAGAGGTGATTCAATTTGTTGCTGACTACATAATTGAATCGAACCTCGGATATTATATTGTACATGCTCTTAATCCCGATATAATAACGGACACATGTACTTAGTATTTATTTCTTTGATTTACCAGAGGGTGAGATTTCTATGGATTAAATCAATATGCCTGGTAAGTTGGGAAATGATATTATTTACATGGCGTGTCGTTGATTATAGGAGGAATCCGTGTCCTATGTATTAGGTTGATGATGTCCCCTTGAGGAGCTCATAAGGTTCATCATGTAAACCCTGCAGGTTGACTTAGTCAACATGATGATAAGGTTGAGTGGTACTACTCAAGGAGTTAGATGTTAATTAATTGATGGTCAGTAAATCAATTAATTGACGGACATTCGATATCTTAAACACGGGGAGATGGATGTACAAATAATATAAGGAGCCCATATTATTTTATGGGGGTTGGTGAGGTAGTTCGATGATGATCCTCTAGTGGAATGGAACATCATTGATGGATCAAGTTTGTGTGGTTCCGATCCATCGGGTGGCCAAGACCTGACTCCTCCTCATGGTCCCTATCGTAGCCTAATATAAACCTCATGAAGTCTAGATCAAATGATGGAAAACAAATCTCTAAATCCGAAGGTTGGGATTTAATCCCTAGATCCGACGGTTGAGATTAAATCTCTAGATCCGACGGTTGGGATTACAACCCTAGAACCGACGGTTGAGATTAAATCTCTAGATCCGACGGTTGAGATTAAAACCCTAGAACCGACGATGGAGATTAAACCAAGGCCTAAACCTAACTCTATATATAAGGGAGCATGGGTTGGGCGGAAATAAGTTTTTTTTTTTGGATGATGGAAATTAGGGTTTAGCCTCTCTTTGCTTGGGAGGCAAGAAACCCTAAGGAGGAAACCCTAATTAGGGTTTGGCTCCTTGGGTTGGGCGGCCATGGTGAGGAAAGGAGAGTGGGCGGCAACTTGTGGAAGAGTTCTTCTTCTTCCTAGGGAAGGTGGCCGGTTCTAGATCTCCTCCTTCCACCATGGTTGGGCGGCAAGAAATAGGAAGAGGCTAGGGTTAGGGTTTAGTCCATGATGGTGGGCGGCAACCCTTCTTCCTCCTTCCTCCTTGGTTTGGCCGGTGCCCAAGCTTCACCCTTCTTTCTATGGATTAGTTTGGTTTGGGAAATTAGGGTTTGCCCTTCCATTAGTGGGCGGCAAGAAACCCTAGAGTTTTCCTTTCCTTGGCTGGGCGGCTAGGTTATGGAGGGGAAAGTGGGCGGCAACTATAGGAGAGGATATCTTCTTCTTCTTCCTAGGGTGTTGCCGGCTCCTAGATCTTTTCCCTCTACCTTGGTCGGCGCTAAACCTATTCCTCTCATCCTCTTCTTGGAGCTTGATGGTTGGTCCTAGATAAGAGATGAGTTTTGTTTCCATTTTGTTCTCTATTCTGGGGTGTGCATCAATCCTTTGTGGATTGGTGGTTGGCTCAAGCAAGAAGGGAAAGAGAGTTCTTCTTTCTTTGGATTGAAGAAGATCTAGGATGCTTCAACTTGTGGAGGATCTTCGCCCACACGAAGTCTACAAGGAGGTTAGGACATACGATAGAAGATCAAGAGGTATAAAAGTTTTACAACTTTTATTATTGTTCTTTGCATGTTCTTATTGATATGCTAGCTTATGTTCTTTATGTTAGTATATGTTGATTATACTAGTTTACATTTGTATGTATTTGTATAATCATAGACCCCGAATAAGAAACACAAAAACCGGTGATCCGTCCGTCGTCTCTTCCGCGGCTAATCGACTAGAAGAGTTTGGTTGCTTGAACAACTAGTTTGTTCAAGCGATTGCTCGAGTCATTGGCACGACGACGAATTGGTTGTGCTTAGGAAACTCATCCCATCCGGATTAGTTTTCATTAGTGAAAATTTTAATCCGGGGACATGGGAGCCAATGAGCCTCCGAGGAATAACACGTTGCCAACACCAATATTCAAAGTCCATCATGAAGATGTTCTCCATTCGTGCCCTCCATTGCTCAAACCCTTCTTGTCCATAGAAGGTGTATGGAATTGGGGTGTTGATGTCCCATCCCAATTTTTCTTTAAATTCCATCTTCTTTCCTCTAGCGCTTTGCTCCCGGTTGTTAATTCATAGAAGAGCTCCTAGCTCTGATACCAATTGTAGGGTATCAGAGTGTCTTCTTCTTCTTAGAGCCACCGATCTCTAATACCAATTGTAGGAATGTCGGTGAGCGCCAGAGGAGGGGAATGGTGTGTTCTCGTCGTTTGACAAAATTCATTCGTGCTTGTCTACAATTTTCGTTAGCACAGTGTAAATAAAAATAATAAAGCAATAACAAAAATACAATAACACAAACACAATGATATAACATGGTTCGGAACCTTAGGGTTCCTACTCTACGGATTGAGCTCAAATGAGCTCTAACGATGCAAACATCACCACTAATCAAATACACTTCTTCTCGACAACAAGTCAGAGGTGGAGAAACCTCGTACAAGGATTACAAAAGTAATACAAGCAATTACAAGTGAATATGAATGAAATACACAAAACAACGTAAAGAAAACTTTACAACTATTTCTTTGGATGCTTTCTTGTTTGATTGCTTGAACCGCACTTGAAGACCCTGATTTATACTAGCAAATCGCTCCAAAATGCCCAAGAAATCGCTGCCGAAATCCTCCTCCACGAGCTCCTTTTAAAGCTACAACTCGGGCTGGATTCCGTCTAGCAATCGACTTCTCGCAACCATCAGTCAACTGATCCTGTAGCCATTGTGAGACAACGACTTAATCCACATTGGATAAGTTCCAATGGATATACTATCAATTGACTACTCGTACCCATCAATTGACTGATCATACCCATCAGTCGACTGATCATGCCTCCACTCGACTGCCAAACCCTAGCAGTCGACTCAGAGACATTATGTGCCCGTGTCCTCGACCATCAGTCGACTGACCTCCACGTCAATCAACTGATCAAGCCATCAATCGACTACCAAGGCCACACGGCTGCTATCAAACGTTAGTTGACTCCTGGCCAGTCGACTGGTCATAATCCCAGTCGACTACTCAAAGTCAACTCGGCTGCCAAGTGTCAAAACACTTGACCAGTCGGCTGGTCCATAACCTTAGTCGACTGCTACACCTAAACCATGAGGTTTTCCCCAAGTATGATGCCCTCATACTTGCTAGACCACCCTTAGCCTAGACCTAAGCCTTCTATCCACCTCCATCAGTCTCACGCCTATCGGATCCCTCCAAGTCATCCATGACTTGTTCATCTATATGTTAGTCTTAAGGTGCTTCCATCGTCTATGTCATGCTAATGTGGTATATACTGCCAAGGCACATTTGGATTTACGCTGCCAAGACTACCGCTTGGACTTTACGGCGCCAAAACATTGGACTTATGCTGCCAAGACTCCACCCTTGGATTTTACGCCGCCAATATCAACCCTTGGCTTTCCGTGCCAACTCCATGTTGGACTTTCCAAATGCCAAGACTCAAGCTTGGACTTTTCCTTGCCAAGACCCATGCTTGGACTTTCCATGCCAACCCATGTTGGACTTTCCATTTGCCAAGAATCAAACTTGGACTTTCCCTTGCCAACCCATGTTGGACTTTCCAATTGTCAAGACTCAAGCTTGGACTTTCCATGCCAAGTACACAAGACTTGGACTTTCCATTGCCAACTGTCCCACTTGGACTTCTCCATTATGGTCAACCCCAAGTCAACCATCTAGTCAACCCATTGTCAAACAATGGTCAACTCCTTTGTTAGACATCAAAATACTACTCGAGTCCAACTCGAGTCTGGTCAATCGTGACCTGGGTCGATTTCACCAACATAATTGACCGCCCCTTTCGAAGTTGGACCACTGATGTATCTACGTAGACCCTATTCCTTCTTTCACAATAGCATAGACGACCTTAATTGCATTGGAAACCTTTCACTAGCACTCCGTAAATCGAAATCTAGACTTATTACTGGTTACTTATAGAAACACATCGAAGTAAACCCATTACGCTCTATGATAGTCTTAAGAGATTTACAAGAGGTCTTAATTATGATAAGATATTAGTACGTAGATGATCTTTGCCGCATCAGGAACCTACAACGAGAACCTCGTGAATCTATCTAGACTTCAGTATTTACTCGTAATTAAATCCTCAAGTTCAACTCTATAAATCTAGGATTGAGACTCACTTCTCAATTAGTCTTCCTTTAAACCCCTAAAAGCATGCGTGTAAGTGGCTGACAAACATGCAAGCAATCAAAATGTCGATAGAATTAAGTCAGGAAACACAATAGATACAAATTTGTAACAATCCAAATAAGTCGACTTAGAGTTACTTCCTCATCCTAAGATCACCAGAAATTGCTTCATAATTTAGAGGTTACTGCAATGATAAAGTTTAGAAGACATCCAACAAAATAGAAAAAGGGAAAAGAGAAAACTTGGTTTGTTGATGCTTGCGACGACATCCTTCGTGTTAGGACCAGAATGCACTAGAAGGGGGAGGTGAATAGCACTCTCAAAAACTCAATTTTCAATTGCATTTGTGTGCTCATCTACAACAAGTTATATGCAGCAGAAACAAGATATAGAAAAATACAAAACAAAACAAAGCACACAACACCTCAATTTTACGTGGTTCAGAATCTCCGATTCCTTTACAAAGTGGAAAAACCTAGCTCCTACGATAGTCCCACTATCACTTCCTCCTTTTAGGAAATCTTTCAAAGGTGGAAAAACCTTTTACAACCTGTTTCGTATACAACACAAGCAACCAAATACAAATACAAGAAGTATAAAGCAAAATACAAATAAAAATACTTTACATGATTGTGATCTTGCTTGAATGCTTATTGGTTGCTATGGAATGGGTTGGAAGGTCTGAAATGCAGTAACAAATCCCCTTCAAAATCTCCAATAACTGGCACCTTAAAATCTCTATGAAACCCTCTTTTATAAAGTCTTTATCGAGCTGATTTCTGCCTACCAGTCGACTGGTTTATCCCAAATCGACTAGTCAATGGATCGTTACGCGATCTGATGCTCCAACGACATGATCCACGTCAGATTCTAGTCCATCAGTCGACTGGTCAGTCAAGTTTGTAGGATTGAGAAAGACGTTGGGGAGGGGTGAATAACATATTTAAAATCTTTTTTCCTTTCGTTCATAAAACACGTAAAAAACAAAGTATATCGCAGTAGAATAAGCAAAGGAAAAAAGAAAACAAAAACACAAGTATTTTTTTTACTTGGTTCACAGCCAATCAACTGCTAGTCCAAGGCCCTGCGATCCTTGATTGTCTTCGAAGGGCAATTCACTAAAACTCTCTTCCTCATTGGAGGTAAGAGATACGAAGCAATATAAAAATGTAAAGGAGGAGGTAACAATCTTACCTCTCCTCTTAGCAAGTAATAAGTAAAGAAATGAAAGTACTGACTTAAAAAGTGAAAGATGAAAGCTTTACCGACATTATGACATTGTTGCGTGGAGACGAGAGCTTTGAATTGATGGAGCACTTTGGGAGCTTTTTAATTGATGAATAGGCGGTGCTTCACCCCTTCTTTTATAGCCTTTCAAACCCTAGCATGTTAAGATCTAGATTTGGATCGAGCCTTATCCTTATCCCTATCATTGTGGCTCTTATCTTGACTTTGCTTCAATGTGTCCAACATCATTAGCAGTCGATTGGTACATTCATCAGTCGACTGCTGTTTCCTCCCAGTCGATTGATTCCTTGAGTAGTTACCTGCATCACATGGTTATCACAAGAAATGCATAATGACATGCAGTGTGAGAGCCCTAGACTATTCGATCTCGACATTGGCCTTCCTCCGAAAGCCTTAGTTAGATCGTCACCTATGGTTGTCCTCATATTAAGGATGTGACCTATCCTCTCCACACAAGGTGTCTCAACATGCTATATATAACAAGACTGGACTCGGATTTAGACAAACAAATAGGTCCTTTATTTCACTAGTAAATCATGATCAAACAAGAATCCAAGCATATGTCCCAAAATCTAGTATAAACACAAATGTAGATTTAAGTAAGCATTGGGTTTCCCAGGATCAAATCCACTATGTGGATCGTCCCTACAGAAGTTATAATCCAGGGAGAGTCAATATTAAGTTAGTTTATGTAATTAGATAATCTTTGCTTGCATGTTTAGATTAATTTACTTGCTTAATTTAGAACGGTTATATAGGACCAAAGGTTAATTAATCTTGACAACAAAGTATAAAGATGTGGTGAGATGATAGTACGTTAGGGAAACGAAGTCACGTGTATCTGGGTTAGATAAGGAGTATCTAGCTTGGTTCACTTAGCTAAGTGGAGCTGACTGAAGTTACCTTACCACATCCTAAACTAGTTAGACCAGGATTTAATCTTGAAGTAAATTAAGTGTATAATTTCTTAAGTTGGCTTTGTCTAAGGAAGTGGTCGTTGTTCCGATCAAAGAAGGTCTCTGTGCCTCGCCACAACCTGGAAGGCCTCTTAAAAAATGTTCACTTAACTAACTAAAGGTTAAATTCGAATCTAACCCAAGGTTAATTAATTTTCAAATCATTAAAATTAACTAAGTAAAATTGAAAGTCATCTCACAAAACATATAAGGTTAACATGATTAATCATGTAGAAAGGGCGAGTTGAATCTTAGGATAAAATTTTTTAAAAACCAATTTAAAATTCCAATATCCGATCCAACTACTTTATGTGTATGATGAATGGATGTTGGACAATGGGTGCTCCAGACATATGATCGGAGACCGACTGAAGTTTACAAAGCTAAGATTCAAAAAACTATGATCAGTAGCTTTCGAAAACAATGGAAACTTAAGATCATTGGATTAGGTGATATTGAGCTAAATTCAAATTTAATTATACGCAAAGTATTATTAGTAGAAAACTTTGACTTTAATCTTCTAAGTATCAGTCAACTTTGTGATAGTGGGTATAAAGTTAAATTTTCATCAAATGACTGCTTAATTAATAATAATTGATGGTGTTCACTTCTTCAGCCTGCCAAGATCTCCCTCGCCCTTCTTACAAATCTCCTCCGATCACCTCAGATCTGAGAAATCCCAGCTAGATTTGTCACAAAGGAATGTTAAGAATGAAAATAGTGAATAGCTTCTCCTTTGATCACCTTGTATCCTTGGAATAAATGCTAGATCTACTACTTCACAAGAGAGTGTTAGAAATGGGTCGGCTTCCTGGCATGACCTCTCTGATGCTTAAGTCAGAAATAGTAGGATGAAGAAAGTAGAAATGTAGAAATAATGAAGAGGAAGTGAGAAGAAGATCTTTGAGGTACGGAATAGTGAAGAAACAATCATCCCCCCTTCCTTCTGCTTCTACCCCTTTTATAGATGATTCGTCTAGCCTTCTCCTTGAAGTGAATTTACTTCAATACCCTTGCCAAGCTGTCGAGTGTAACTGCTTTTCCCGCTCCTTTTCAAAATATCTCCTTTGAACCTCTTTCTATTTTCCTGCCAAGCATTAATAAAATAAATGACAAATACCAAAATATGTTATATTAATCATATTTTCTATCTCAGAACTCTTCCTGCTACTTCCCATGCTCAAGAATACCCCTATCTCCTCTTTTCACCATATTTGGAAAGAATACCATACGTGGCTCAGAAAACAAGCGTACTGCTCGGGAAATACATGCATACCTCAGGAAGCATACTAATCGCTCGGGAACTATACACATTGCTCTGCCAATGCAATACTTAACTCTGAGCCTCACTACCCTTCGTCTCCCTACTGATCCCAGGAAATGCATATACTGCTCGGGAAATACATATACTGCTCAAGAAACACATAGCCTGCTATGCCAATGCAATACTTAACTCTGAACCTCACTGTCCTCTGTCACCCTACTGAGCCCAAGAAATGCATATACTACTCGAGAAATACATAGACTGCTCTGCCAATGCAATACTTAACTCTGAGCCACACTACCCTCTATCACTCTACTGAGCTCGAGAAATGCATATATTGCTCGGGAAATACATAGACTTCTCAGGAAACACATAGACTACTCTGTCAATGCAATACTTAACTCTGAGCCTCACTGCTCTCTGTCACCCTACTGAGCCTGGGAAATGCATATACTGCTCAAGGAATACATATACTGCTCGAGAAATACATAGACTGCTCTGCCAATGTACACTAACTACTCCGTAAACACAATTACTACACCCGCCTCGGACATCACCTACACTGCTCGGGAATTATACAAATAGCTCAGAAAACCCTCTACTTGATCAGAAAACACGAACCCCATCATAAGTTACCCCTCTTTATTGAACCTGAAGAGTAAAGTTGAATAAAGTTTCATAAGTATTTATTGGTACTACCCTTACTAATAAAACAAAACCCTTTCTGCTCTATTTCAACAACGAAAACTTCTCTTCCTTATCTAAAAATAACAAAAAAATTCTCTCCCTTAGCTGAAAACAACCACAACATCTCTGCCTTAGATGAAAACCTCACACCCATCATAAGTTCCCCCTCTTTAGTGAAACTGAAGAGTAAAGTCGAATGAAATTTACTGATATAGATTATGCCATAAACCATAAGCTATCATAATAGGCATTGGGCCTTAGACTGTCATATAAGGTGCAGGGACTTAAACTATCATGCGAGGCGTAGAGAGCCTTAAATTGTCATATGATGCGTAGGGCCTTAAACTGTCATATGATGCGCAAGGCCTTAAACTATTATACGAGGCGCAGGGCCTTAAACTATCATAGAAGGCGTAGGTCCTTGAATGTTAACAAATTACCTATCCATTATAGCTGGCGTTATAGTTTCCCGTGGGGGAATATAGCTATCTAGCCCATAGGTTGTTATAGGAGGCGTAAGAGCCTTGAGAAACTTTTACATATGTCATATAGGTGACGTTATAGTCCTCATGGGGCAATGTAGCTACCTAGCCCATAGACTGTTATAGTAGGCGTAAGAGCCTTGAGAACATTTTACATATGCTATATAGGTTTCATTATAGTCCCCGTGGGGGAATGTAGTTACCTAGCCCATAGGATGTTATATGAGGCATAAGAGCCTTGAGTTAGTTTCGCACTCCACAACACTTAGAAAGAATACTACTGACCCTACAAGAAAATTGTATCAAGCTTGCAAGACCTTAGAAAAAATATCATTGAAGTATGCAAGAGGAAATTCTGATTAAGTATAAAAAAACTCCTAGAATAAATGTCATTGATTACCGCCAAAGAGAATTTGTTTAGGCATCAAAATACCTAGAAACATTAATGACCCCTGCAAAAACACATTAACTAGTCCTTAGGCTTTGTATTAGGCATGAAATGCCTTATAAACATTAATAATCCCTGCAAAAATACATTAGCTAGCCCTTAGGCTCTGTATTAGGCGTGAAATGCCTTAGAAACATTAATAACTCCTGCAAAAACACATTAGTTAGCCCTTAGGATCTGTATTAGACGTGAAATGCCTTAGAAACATTAATAACCCTTGCCATAGAAAATATTGAGAAGAATACAAATCATTCCCCTTAACTTCACTATTCCCTTCACCTTTAAAGAGTACCCCTTCCTTTTTGCACTTAACCATTAACACCGCTTCACCTTTCCTCGGACACCCTAGCTTCCTTCTTCCCCAACCCCTTCAACCCTTTTGCGACAAGTCTCCCGTCATGGCTTCTTCCTCCTCCAACCCTCCTAGTATGAAACAACCCCCATCCGACTAACTCTTGAACACCCTTTCTTCCTTCATGAGCTCAAATACATCCCAGCGGGCTTCACTGCCATCATCCCAACCCCCAATCAACACCCTCATCAACCCCCAACCGGTACCAACACCTTCTTCACAGGTCAACTAGAAGGAGGTCTGTGCCTTCCTATTCCAAAGCCCCTATTTCACATCCTAACCTATTATGGCATCCCCATCAATCAACTAACCCCCAAATCCATTCGCATTCTGATCGATTCCCCTTAACTTCACTATTCCCTTCACCTTTAAAGAGTACCCCTTCATTTTTGCACTTAATCGTTAACACCACTTCACCTTTCCTCAAAAACCCTAGCTTCCTTCTTCCCCGGCCCCTTCAACCCTTCTGCGACAAGTCTCCCGTCAAGGCTTCTTCCTCCTCTAACCCCTCCTGGTACAAAACAACCCCCAACCGACTAACTCTCGAACACCGTTTCTTCCTTCACGAGCCCAAATACATCCCAAAGGGCTTCACCGCCATCATCCCAACCCTTAATCAATGCCCTCATCAACCCCCGATCGGTACCAACACCTTCTTCACAAGTCAACTAGAAGGAGGTCTGTGCCTTCCCATTCCAAAGTCCCTATTTCACATCCTGACCTATTATGGCCTCCCCATCAATCAACTAACCCCCAATTCCATTCGCATTCTAATCGGCATCCTTATTGTATTCCAACACCTGAACATCTCCAAAAACCCGCACATTCACTACAAAAAGCTAATCTTTTGCAACAAAATTTGAGTCAAAATTCGTTGCAAAAATTTTTTGCAACGAATTTTACGACGAAAATTATATCATTGCAAATGGGTCGTCGTAAAAAAACTGTGATGAAAAACTCAAATTCGTCGCAAATTTTGCGACGAATAAAAATTTTGTCCCAAAATTTGTTACAAATTAGCAACAAATTATGCAACATAATGATATTCGTTGCAAATATTTACGACAAATTCATTTTTCGTCACAAATTTTTCGGACGAATAATGGATTTGTCGCAAAGTTTTTGTGATGAAATTTAGTTGTCATCGCAAAAGTTTGCAATGGAAAATGGATTCGTCGCAACTTTTTGCGATGAAAATAAGTTTTCGTCGTAAAATTTGGCGAAGAAAATAAGTTTTCGTCATAAAATTTGGCGACGAAAATAAGTTTTCGTCCCTAAATTAGGTATATATGGGTTTGTCAGGGTTATAAAAGTTTGCGACGAAAAATGGATTCATCGCAAATTTTTGCGACGAAAACTAAATTTCGTCGCAAAAATTTGCTACGAAAAATAGATTCGTTGCAACTTTTTGCGACGAACTTTAGTTTTCATTGCAAAATTTGGCGACGAAAATAAGCTTTCATTGCAAAATTTGGCGACAAAAATAAGTTTGCATCGCCAAATTAGGTAGATATGGGTTCGACAAGTTTATAAAAGTTTGCGAAGAAAAATGTTTTTGTCGCAATTTTTGCGACGAAAACTAAATTTCGTCGCAAAAATTTGCTATGAAAAATTGATTCGTCAAAACTTTTTGTGACGAACTTTAGTTTTCGTTGCAAAATTTGGCGACAAAAATAAGTTTTCATCACCAAATTAGTTAGATATGGGTTTGGCAGGCTTATAAAAGTTTGCGATGAAAAATGGATTCGTTGCAACTTTTTGCAATGAAAACTAAATTTCATCGCCAAAATTTGCGACGAAAAATAGATCCATGGCAACTTTTTAGGACAAACTTTAGTTTTCGTCGCAAAATTTGGCAACAAAAATAAGTTTTCGTCGCTAAATTAGTGAATTCGACAGATTTATTGAATTTAGCGATGAATTAAGTTATCATTGCAAAATGTGGACTAGCAGTCGACTAAAAATAAATTGTTGGACTGCTACAATATTACCGGTCGACTGATGTTTCACATTTGGCAATTAATAAAAATTTCATCGTAGATTTGATGATGAAAAAAAATTCGTTGCAAATTATGGACAAACAGTCGACTAATGTATTTTTGCAGTCGACTAATACTCAGTAGTTACAGTTGTGAATTAGCAGTCGATTGGTGGATGTTTCTAGTCGACTGATGGTGCAGATTTTACAACAAAATTATGTTTTCGTCGCCAAATTATCGACGAAATTTTTTTTTATCGCTAAATTTGCGATGAATCTTGTTTTCGTCACAAATCTAAAAATTATTTTAAAAAACACTATGATATAACATACTTTTTTTTACCTGTTTTTAAAAATTTTACACCAAATACATCTAACAATATATAAAAATTCACATATCAAACTTGATAAACACATCTAATTATTCCAAATGATTCGTCAACACACATAATAAACTATTTATCGTATGAAACTTATAATGCATAAATATCGAATGTAGCAAGTCAAGAAACATTTAAATATAAAAATTGAAACATAACCACTATCATCAACTCCTACGTATCTTCCCCCTCAACAATTGATCCTGCAACTGGAAAAGGAGATCATGTAGCTGGAGAACCAGAAGATCTAGCAACTGGAGGAGGAGATCCTGCAGTTGGAGAATCAGAACATCTTGCAACTGAAGAAGGAGATCCTACAGTTGGAGAAGGGGTCGAAGACACATATCCTGCAAGTGAATCAGACGATATAGGGGCTGAAGCAGAGGAAGAGAGTATCTTCATCGAATGTATAATGAATAATATGAAAAAACTTACCATATTTTATTTGAAGTACTAAATGCCGAAATAATCTACTAATATATTAAAAAATATTTTTTCTTCTTTGTATCTATTTATATTGTATCTTTTCTAGTAGAACTCTTCTTGACTTTCATCTAGCTTAGACTCGGAATAATATCTAGTAACATGGCATGAAGAGGATTTGTTAAAATTGTTCTAACTTCTTGTATCGTCCTGAATTGACATCCGTGGTTCATATGTTCATGAATCTTTCTTCAGGTATTTTTTTCGCACTATCTTGCTCATTTATCGCTTCGATTCGATATTTGTCGAGTAATCCAACCTGATCTTTAGCAACAAGTATACTGTCTAAAGAGTCGCATGCTTTAGTAGTCAACTCTGTGGCTCCTTCCAGGTCAATAAGTATACTGCAGTGACTCAAAAGAAGCCATAGAGTTGTAGACTAAAGTATGCGACTCTTTAGGTAGTATACTCATTGCTAAAGATTAGGTTGGATTTCCTAACAAATATCGACTCAAAGCGATCAATGAGCAAGATAGCGCAGGAAAAAAAATCCGAAGAAAGGTTAATGAACATGCGAACCACGGATATCAATTCAGGACGACACAAGAAGTTAGAACAATTTTAACAGATCCTCTTCATGCCATGTTACTAGATATTATTCCGAGTCTAAGCCAAACGAAAGTTGAAGGCGAGAGTTCGGCCAGAGAAGTTAAGATACCACATATAGATAGCGATGCAAATCGAGCGAAGAAAAAAAAAATAAGTTATAAGAAAACTACTGGTCATCTTCTCAAAGACTGGTGACATCCTGTAAATATATGAATCAACATAGGTGCTTATTGTATAATAAATTTTGAAACTTAAAAAAATGATTGTAAAGGGAAAAAAACAACAATAAATTCCCCGTATAATGTTGCTACTTGGAAAGAAATTTCAAAATGTATATTGTTTTTAGTTCATAAGATGATTTATTTTGTCTTTCTATTTTAATTTGCATTATGTTATTTTGATGTGGGTTACGATAAGAAATGAGAATGTTAGGGATAAATCCTAAATAGATTAACAAATGCGGTAAATATTTCTCCATATATATTAGATATCCTAAAATTCCAACGGTACTCATTCCCGATAACTTACCTTGTCTCCATATATATTAGACATTCTAAACTCATCCTTGTCTATTATTGTTCTCATTTATATATTTCAATTTCTCACTCAGGTTGCTAATGTTTCATTATTGCTAGATATTAGACACCGATAGTATTTTTTGTAACCCCGACCCTAAGGATGGGACAATCTACCTATAAAGATCAAGCAATTTCAATTCATCTACCTTGTAGAGTTAGCAAACAACTTTTTATTAGAATTAGAAGGGTGCATATCCTCTCAATTTTTCTTACATTCATGATTGATAACATAATTCAAAAATTTGTTCATAAAGTAAACATACAAGTTCATGCTTTAGATTGTTCATAAAACTTATGATAACTTCCTTGTTTGTGTTACTTAATTTGTAAGTTTACATGAAGATGATAATTTTCTAACAAGGAATCGAAAGGAGAGGAGAACAAAGAGAGAAAATTATCAATTTCTATCGTTTCCTTTTGAGAAACTATAGGAAACTACAAGGAGGATATCCACAAAAAATAAGAGAATACAACTATCACTTTTTTAAGAGAGCATAACTGACAGTCATGAAGAACTCACATTTAGCTAAAGACAAATTTAGAACTCAAGATCTTAGCAACAACTAATAAGGCTCTTATTAACTGAACTAGTCGGCGCCCTTAAAACACAACTATGCATCAATTTATAAATTCTAATTGTTTTTTTTTATTGAGAAACTATAAATAAGACGGAGATAGCAAAGTGTTGCATCCAATTAAGCAAGACTTTTGTTGTTGTCTTATATAACCGAGGGGAATTGTCAGACAAGGTAATAAGCAAGTTCAAACTTATCTGCCTTCAAATTAACAAATCAATTTTCTCAGAAAGTTAACAAAGTAGAACAATTAACCATTGTGATCTTATAACCTCTACCACGACAAGAAAATCAAACATATGTTCGCAAACTTGATAAAGAGGTTAAATTTTAATTTGCAACATTATTATATATCACGTCAAAATGACAAACCATTACATCCCTAGATATTATTATCCACAAGAATTTGTATCTGTTTTCTATTGAAGTTTAGATCTTAGAATTTTTCAGTAGTACTGAAATTGTTCTATATCAAAACAAACAACTAAAAATATGACAACTTGCACAAGCATCTTACTGCAACCACAAACATGAAACCTTCATATGTGAAATCCTAATCAAAATTGCACCTTGCAGTTCACACATAGATTTCGTCTCCAAAGAAATAACAGATGGTACCGGCAATCCAGCTCTTGAAGACCTAGAAATCAACTTCTTCTTGTCTTTATCCTTGTTCGTGTTGTTGTCTTCGTAGCCAAAAGACCTTTTCCTCCTTTTCCAGCCATCTCCCTCTTCTTTGAGAAAATTGAAAAACCAAAGCAACAAGTGTTAGGAGGTTGGGAGAGGTGATGTTACGGCTTGTTGCGCCGCCTCGGCAACGATGGGTGCGGGAGCGAGCGGAGAGGTGCCATTGCCTCCGCCGGGGAAGAAGGGGTGGAAACGCATTCCTTGCAGACAATAGCACCGTAGAGGCTAGGGATATTGGCGAAGGCGGTGGGGTCGAACGAGGCTAGCACTGTGGTCACCGGGACAGCACCGGAGAGGTTGTTTTTCGAGACGTTGAAGTCCTTTTCCTCTCAGAAGGTGGCTGATCCACCATTATTGGAGAAGAAGGTGGCGTCGCTCCGAAGCCTCCGCTCAGAAGGTGGTTGATCCATTGCCGACGGAGAAGAAGGCGACTGATCCACCATCGTTGGAGATGAATGCAGCGTTGCTCCAAAGATCCATCATCGCCGACGAAGAATGCGGCTAAGGTTGGAGTTGGGGCGGGGTCATCGACAATACCGCACAGATCTTGTGGTCCACAGCCGGATCTACGAAGATCCGGCGATGGATGGTCGGAGTTTGAGAAAGAAAGAGAGAGGAGGGTGTTTCGGAGAAGGGGCGTGAGGTTGCGAGCATGAGAGGAAAAGGATAAGTGTGGGTAATTAAATGGGATTATGTGACGAAAATATTTCGTTGTCAAATTCATTGCAATTTGACGACGAAAATATATATTCGTTGCAAAATCTGCAACGAATTTCATATTCGTTGCAAAATCTGCGACGAATTTATATTTTAGTTACAGATTTTGCGACGAATATGAAATTCGTTACAAAATTTTAGGTAGGATCCCGCGTCTTGTTATACGACATTCATCATATTTTTTCAAAAATAATTAAAAAAGAGCGACGAAAATATTTCGTTGTCAAATTCATTGCAAATTTGCACCGAATTTGATTTTCGTTGCAAAATTTTGCAACGAATTTGATTTTCGTTGAAAAACTTTGCAACGAATTTGATTTTCGTTGAAAAATTTTGCAACGAATTATGAATTCATTGCAAATTTGCAACAAATCTATAATTCATTGCAAATTTTTGCAACAAATTATGATTTCGTTGCAAATTTTGGTAGGATAGCACATTTTGTTTTACGACAATCATCCTATTTTTTCAAAATTAATTAAAAAAGAGCAACGAAAATATTTCATTGTCAAATTCGTTGTAAATTTGCAATAAATTCAAAATTCGTTGCAAAATTTTGCAACGAATTTTCTTTTCGTTGCAAAATTTTGCAACAAATTTTCTTTTCGTTGTAAAACTTTGCAACAAATCTATAATTTCGTTGCAAATTTTGGTAGGATGGCGCATTTTGTTTTACGATAATCATCGTATATTTTTTCAAAAATAATTTAAAAAGAGCGACGAAAATATTTCGTTGCCAAATTCATTGCAAATTTGCGACGAATTCATAATTCGTCGCAAAATTTTTTCAACCAATTTGATATTTCGTTGCAAAATTTTGCAACGAATTATGAATTTGTTGCAAATTTGGAAAGAATTAAAAATTCGTTGCAAAAATTTGCAACGAATTTGATATTCATTGCAGAATTTTGCAACGAATTTGATATTTCGTTGCAAATTTGTGACGAAAAATCTAATTTGTTGCAAAACTGCAATGAAATTTATTTTGTTACAAATGTAAATAAGTTTCCAACAAAAAAATTTTATTGGAAATTTTGTTACTAATTTGCGATAAAATTTGTAATTCATCGCAAAATTTGTTGTAAATTTGCAACAAATTATTTTCGTTGCCAAATTTCGTCGCTATATTAATGTATTTTTGTAGTGATTTTCCATTGTCTCTACCAACTAAAAATGGCTGACACAGGCATGTTCTATTTTATGGCACGTTAAGACCACTAATTCCTAACTGACATGCCCACTTCTCACAAGGGCTAAAAGGAATTGTACTTCTATGTTCCACTAGACCCTATCCTTCAATTCTCCTATTCATGGAAAACTACTCTTCGCCATCTTCCCGACCTCAAGAGTGTTAAAGCTGCCATCAATTTCCCCTCTATCGAAGCCATACTAAAAAACAAGTACTTTAGTATAAAAAAAATACTTCAAGAACCAATTTTATCCTATTACAGACTGCCACCCATCCAATCGCAAGAAGCTCATCCTATAGGTAAGTTTTACTTAATTGCACATTTACTACATTTACCTTTGAATGTATAGTAATATTGTATTCTGCATACTCATTAATTTTCCCATTAAATACATACTAATATCTTACTTTGCATGCTCACTAAATTTACTCTTAAATATCAACTGATACTCTAACCCGCATAAGCCCTGAATTTATCTGCAAATTCATATTGATACTCTATACCACATACTCACTATTTTTATCTATCAGTGCATATTAATACTTTACCCTGTATACTTACTAACTTTACCTTTAAATATACTAATACTTCACTTTGCAGAAGATATGAGTATATTGTCATTGCAAGAACTCTGGCAAAAACTCAACATAAGAAGAGAAAAAGAGCTCAAGCATCCTCCACCTCCACTTCCATCCCCGAGCACTCTTCATCAGTAATTAACCCTTACTCATCCGCTGTTTCTTATTATAATTATCTTGATTCAATCTCACAAAGAGTGACTTATACTTCTATATCACAGTTTCCCTCTGACTCCCCCAAGTCCCAATTATAACCATCGTCGAACCTGACCAACCAACCCTTACTCTCCTTGCCACTGATCTAATTCCTTTTTTTGATACTTCAGAGCCCTCCTCTTCATATCCCCAAGAATCATTGCCCCCTTTTGATACACTTACCCATAGTCCACCTCATGATCCCTCCAATGATCCTATTGAACCTTCCTCATCTCTTTCTCCCTCCTCCTCTACCGATGGCATCCACTAGCCTCCCTATTTCTCCCTTGACACCAAGAACAACCCTTATCTACCTCCAGTCCTATAATTTCGAAATTTCCAACCTCCTCTCCTCTAGACCTTATGGTACAAGCTGTATCAAACTCTTATCCTAGCCACCTCCTTTCTTCCCTTCCTGAACTCCCCATATCTCCCCCTATTCCAATTTCCCCTCCTGCACCTTCCTCATCTATCACTCCTTCTGATACTCTTTCCCCCATATCAGATTTTGCATTACCATGGAATACACCCCTCTTCTCTTCTTCTGCCATTCCCCTGATCTTACAAGAACTGCAACAAAGCCTCCAGACAGTAAGTTTTCTCCTTTTACTAACTGACTTAACTTGTACAAATAATCTATTTTATATTGCTTTTATTCCCTTTTCAGAGTACCTCCAAACTTCACACCTTTGGGCAATGGTTTTCTGAATTCCAGAGCCACCAATTTAAACCTTCAACCTCTTATATAGAGCCACCACAACCTCCCATGATGCCAGCTACACCTTCAATTTTCACCAAGGATACCCAGACAAGCCCTGATAGACTTTCAACCCTTTCTCTGGGAATACAGACCATCCCTCCTGCTTTTATTCTATTTTATATTGCTTTTATTCCCTTTTCAGAGTACCTCCAAACTTCACACCTTTGGGCAATGGTTTTCTGAATTCCAGAGCCACCAATTTAAACTTTCAACCTCTTATACAGAGCCACCACAGTCTCCCATGATGCTAGCTACACCTTCAATTTTCACCAAGGATACCCAAACAAGCCCTGATAAACTTTCAACCCTTTCTCTGGGAATACAGACCATCCCTCCTGCTTCTCTTGATCGGGTAGAAAAAGAAGCTGAGTTCCAATAGAAACTGCAATAATTACAATTTTAGATAGAAACTTTAACTGTCGAGCGAGCTCAACTGATAAGGAAAAAACTTCTACTCAATACAAGCAGGACTTGAAAAAAATCAAAGGGGAAAATTCCCTCAAAGATATTAACATCAGACTACTGCGAGAACACAATGAGCTATTAAAATGGTAAATAGCCTCCCAACACTCAAAAATTTATACAAAAGGAAAGGGACTGGCACTTCAAGTCAGGCCAATGCTTCCAACCATTAGAAGATCTCATAGATGCCTTCCTTGAACTCAAAAATTGGACTTCCAATAGCTTTGATGAATTTCATTTCCACTTTGACATTTTGACACAACACTTCCAAAAAAATATCCAATGTGGCTAAGAAGCAAACCTGCAAGGCTACCCGACTCCACAGAGAGTTAACCGACATGTAAGAAACTGAAGTCGAATGATGGGCAGCCCAAGAAACAAAACTTTGAGCCCAAACTGCAGAGAAGTATAGTAGGTACTTTCAGAGGGGCTTTGAAGGTGCATTACAAGCAGCCAACGAGAAGAATCTCTTCTTACCCGATTTGCCCAACACTGAACTAGATATAAAAGAGGCTTACAATAAATTCCCATCGAAGGCCTTTAACCCCGATTTGGATACCAACTCTGAGTCATATATTTGTATCTAGTATTATCTGTAATGAACAATTTCAACCTTTTGTAATGAACTTATCATATTCTATGAATGAATGCTCAACCTTCCTGTAAATGTTTTTTGTACTTAAACAACTTTGCAATGATCAGTCTACTCCACTATTTCTGTATCTGTGTCATGCATGCCACGTGTATGTTTGCCTTCATAAGATTTCTGAATTTGTATTGTATATACTGCCCATTAATTTTCATGTTCCCTATCATATTACCCTTTCTATTATAAATGTTTTATTCGCAAATCTATGTTGTATTCACCCATTTATCAGACTTCACCGCAACCTATGTACACCATGTAATAGAACCTGCACTGATATACTGTTAGTTATAGCCCTAGAAGCAATCATGTGATGGTTGAATAGGGAACATTTTGTATCATATTCTATAAAGGCAAAGAATTGGTTATTATATTTACGTCTTGCTTGTGCCAGCTAAATTAAATATAATAATGCCCTAGAAAAGTAGGTTCTTATCTACAGCACATCGATTGGCAGAATTGATTATGAGAGGCTGTAGAGAACACTTTCCTAAATGTTCCTAGTCAAGTATTAATATGCAAGGGCAATATTAATACATAAAGACTAGCATGTAGGTCAATTGATGACTTGATCTCACAAGTCATGGATATATGATATCAAGTTGACACATGAGTATATATTAGAGAATATTTATCTGACGACCCATGAGAAAGTTTCATGGATCGTCGTATGAGTGTCATAAACTTTCTCATGTGACTATTGGTATGAATAGTCCTCGAAACACGAAGTCACTACGGTTCCCTACATGGAGTTATGTACTTTGGTATCGTCAGCGTCACAGTAATAGGTGGACCATAAAGCGATTCTTGGGTATATAACAAATTATGCGGAGGGATGTGAGTGATGTAGATGGGATCTATCCCTCCCATATGACGGGAGTGATATCTGTGGGCCCCTTGATTGAGTAGAACTACTAAAATGCATGACCATGCTTGAATGAGTCAATATGAGATATTGAGCTCATTTGTTTGAGTTAGTTTACTCAGGGATCAAGAAACACATAGATTGATCGAGGATGACATGGTCTATGCCTCATTGGTCAATCTAATATCAAGGATAGAAGGACACGGTCATACATTATAGTAGTCACGGAAAGGTTAGTCGGATCTTGACTTATTTCGTAACTTGGGTAGCAATGATGTATTGCTAGATGTCGTTCATTGCTTGTGTATCTAAAAGAGTATAGATCCACTGCCAACGTTATGAGAGCCTATAGGGTCACACACAAAGAGCATGATGATTAGAAGAATTAGTGCATTCTAGTTTGACTAGAATAATTTGGGAATAAGCTTAAGTACAAAATGGTTTTTGGACTTTAAGCTTAAAGAGAATTTTAGCTTATTGATTTAATGAGATTAATTCAATATGCTAAGCTTATTAATTTAATAAGATTAAATAAATATGTTATCATGATATCCTAAGCTAAATTGATTTAATAAGATTAATTCAATATGTTAACATAAGCTTATTGAATTAATAAGATTAATTCAACATGCATGAATGCCACATAAGCATGCCACCTAAGCTTGATGAGGTGGAAAGAGACAAAGGGTTTTGACCTTTGGATTTCCTCCACATGTGGCCGGCCAAACAAGGAGTTGATTGTTTTTCAATACAATTGATTGCATTGAATGTGATAGGAGGTGAAAGGTTTTTCCAATCCTATAAAACACTCCATGGGGTGGCCGGCCAAGTAGTTGGAAGCTTGAGGCTTGGAGAGAGCTTGGTGGTGAGAGGCTTTGGTTGTGTGGCTTTTGTGAGTGTAGCAAGAAGAGTGGTCTTCTTCTTCCTTTCTCTTTTTCCCTACCTTCCTCTCCTTTAGGGACTTCTCTAGCAAGAAGTAAAGGAGAGCTCTTCTAGTCTCTTTTGTTAGACAAGAGCTTGCTCGTGTGGATAGGCACGGACATTTGAACGTGCTAAAAGATCCAACAAACCCAAGGAGAAGCGGGATTTAAAAGGGCACGCAACAAAGGTAATATTCTCCTATAAGATAGGTTTTGAGAAATTTATTTTTGTACGAGGTTTTCTTTCGCAAGGATCACTTGGAAGGGATCCTATTTTTCCGTTGCGCATATGCTATTTTGCATAATAAATCCCTACAGTGGTATCAGAGCCACTTGCGAAAGATCGTATAAAAATAGGTTTTCTCTATTTTATATATGATATAGAAGTAGGATAAATTTTATTATGAGTTGATAATTGCATTAGCAATTTTTCAAACATAATAAAATATCCGATGTCTTTTAAAAGTTAAAATTGACATGGTGCATGGTTATGGCCTAGTCCCCAAAAGTTTGTGAATGTGTGTGTTGTAATTCTTAATACGGCCTGCGTGTCGTGCCTTTCTCCTAAATATCTTGTTGTAAAATTAGTTTTAGACTCGAATGTAACTCGAGTATTTCTCCTTTTGTAATATACAAAATAAAGATGGAGGGTCCATTGGAAGATGACGTTACAAGGAGGAAGTCAACAACACAAGACAACCAAAAGGAAGCACTTGGGAGAAGATGTTATCCCTAGGTTGACCAATCAATCTTTTCATTGGCTTGAGAAGATTGTAGAATAAGGGCCATAACCATGACACGCTTAGTTTAATATGTATGTGATGCATGTTAATTTAGCTTATATGTGATGTGTGCTAATATGTATGTGATGCATGTTTAAGTTTATTTCTTAATAAGTCAAAAACGATATGCCTACCAAAGTTTGGTACTCACTACTTCCTCGATCATTTATTGTTGGGTTTGCCAAAGCAAAGCAATGCATTTTATCTTGGAAGAGTGCGAGTGGACAATCGTGATGTCCCGCTATCAAACTTGGTTAAGACTTAATTAAGTTTTTCTTAATTAATTAAAAAGTAGAGGCATATATTAGCTTTGAACATAAGTTTTAAAAATTAGTTTTGTGTGATTTCCGAATATCAGCTTTGTCTTAGAAAGTGGTCGTTGCTCCGATATCAAAGAAGGCCTCTGTGCCTCGCCACGGCCTGGAAGCTGGTTTAGGAATAAGCACTAAACTAATCTAAACTTAACCAAAGCTATTAAAGAGTTACATCAGATGTAATTGGCAAAAGATTGCCTACCTAATCATACTACGTCTTGGGCGATTAGCCAAAGCTAACTCAAGACGAAGTATGATGTGGATCTTTATCCCATATAAATTTATAGCTAAATAGAAGCTAATGATGTAAGCAAAATGTGTTTGCCTACATCAATGATTAGCTCATATCAAAGCTATGAGAATTTAGTGGGAGCCTCATTTAATTAAAGACCTAATTAAATGACTTAGGTATGATACTTAATTTTGCATTTTAATGTTGTAGATCACCATGTCATCTAACACGACACACCCCCTCAACTTGCGATCTGTCCTTGAGAAAGACAAGCTCAATGGAGCTAACTTTCTAGACTGGTATAGGAACTTGAGGATTATCCTCAAGCAAGAACGTAAACTGTATGTCCTAGAGCAGTCTATCCCTGAAACACCCGCCCCTGCGGCCACTCGTGCTGAAAAGGATGCTTATAAGAAGCATCAAGATGACGCATTAGATGTGTCATGTCTTATGCTTGCCACCATGAACTCTGAGCTTCAGAAGCAACATGAGAACATGGATGCCTATGGTATGGTTGAGCATTTGAAACAACTATATCAAGGACAAGCTAGGCACGAGCGTTTTGAAGTGTCTAAGGCTCTTTTTGCATGCAAGATGCAAGAAGGAACACCTGTAGGAACTCACATACTTAAAATGATAGAGTGCGTTGAGAACCTTGAAAGACTAGGTTTTCCATCGAGCCAAGAATTGCAACCGATGTTATCCTCGCAATCGTCGTTGAAGCATATAATCAATTCGTCATGAATTATAACATGAATGAAATTGATAAGCCTTTGCCTGAGATTCTCAGCATGTTAAGAACTGTTGAACCGAATCTCAAGAAGAAAGTTAGTAACGTACTAATGGTCAAGAAGGGCAAAGGCAAGGGTAAGACCCAAGCCAAAGGCAAGGCCAATTCATCCACTTCAAAGGGTAAAGGTAAAGTACCTAAGGAAGGGGATTGTTTCCATTGCGGTGAGACTGGACACTGGAAGCGGAACTGCAAAGTCTACCTTGAGGAAGTAAAGAAGAAAAGAAGTGGGACTTCTGCCTCAGGTATACACGTTATAGAAGTTAATCTATCTATTTCTTCTACATGGGTATTAGATACCGGATGTGCATCTCACATTTGTACTAATGTGCAGGGACTGAGAAATAGTAGACTAATGGCAAAGGGCGAAGTGGACCTACGAGTAGGCAATGGTGCAAAAGTTGCTGCTGTAGCTGTAGGAATATATTCTTTGTCTTTGCCCACTGGGCTTATCTTAGAACTAGAGGAGTGCTTTTATGTACCTGCATTAACGAAGAACATAATTTCTGTATCTTGTTTAGACAAGAAAAACTTTTCTTTTATAATAAAGGACAAATGTTGTTCCATTTATTTGAATGAAATGTTCTATTGTAATGCACCACTTATGAATGGTCTCTATGTTCTAGATTTAGAAAACCCAATTTATAACGTAAATACCAAACGGTTCAAATCGAATAATTTGAACCAAACATATCTCTGGCACTGTCGCCTAGGTCACATAAATGAAAAACGCATATCCCAACTCCATAAAGATGGATTATTGGACTCATTTGATTTTGAATCATATGAGGTATGCGAATCTTGTCTTTTAGGAAAGATGACTAAAACTCCATTTAGTGGACATGGCGAGAGAGCGACGGACTTGTTAGGACTCATACATACTGATGTATGTGGCCCTTTCAATGTCGAAGCCAGAGGAGGCTATAAGTACTTTATTACTTTCACTGATGATATGAGTAGATTTGGCTACTTATATTTGATGAGACATAAGTCAGAATCCTTTGAAAAGTTCAAAGAATTCAAGAATGAAGTACAAAACCAACTTGGTAAGCGTATTAAGCTACTTCGATCAGATCGAGGTGGTGAATACCTTAGTCAAGAGTTTCGTGATCACCTGGCTGAGTGTGGGATAATATCTCAACTCACTCCACCTGGAACACCACAATGGAATGGTATATCTGAGAGGAGAAATCGTACTCTATTAGATATGGTGCGATCAATGATGAGCCATACTAATCTACCTACTTCCTTTTGGGGTTTAGCTCTAGAGACAACCGCTTTCACACTTAATCGCGTCCCATCAAAAGCCGTAGAAAAGACACCATATACGTTATGGACTGGAAAGAGTCCCAAAATGTCTTTTATAAAGATTTGGGGTTGTGAAGCTTATGTTAGACGTCAAGTCTCAGATAAACTAGGACCCAAATCAGATAAGTGTTATTTTGTAGGATATCCCAAGGAAACTAAGGGATATTACTTTTACAATCCCACACTTGGCAAGGTGTTTGCCAGAAATGTTGTCTTTCTAGAAAGAGAATTTATTTCTAGAAAAATTAGTGGGAGTAAAATTCATCTTGAAGAAATTCAAGATGAAGATAACACTAAGGCTTCGATGGAAAATGAACAGGCACCACAAAGTGTTGTGGATGAGGAAATTGTTGCCCAAAGAGTTGTGGAGCAAACACTGCTCAAGTAGACCAACCTCTTCAGAATTGATAGGATCCGTCGTCAACCCGAGAGATATTCTTTTCTCTTGGTCGACAGCGGTGAGGTATTGCTTGTCGATCTTGGCGAGCCTACATCCTATCAAGAAGCTATGATGAGCCCAGATTAGAAATGGCTAGAGGCCATGAGATCCAAATGGAATCCATGTACACTAACCAAGTATGGACTTTGGTTGATCCACCTGAAGGGGTAAAACCCATTGGGTGTAAGTGGGTCTTTAAAGTAAAGACTGACATGGATGGTAATAAGCATACCTATAAAGGTAGATTGGTGGCTAAAGGATTCAAACAAATTCATGGTATTGACTATGATGAAACCTTTTCACCAGTTGCGATGCTTAAATCCATTCGGATCATACTTGCTATTGCAGCCTACCACGATTATGAGATCTGGCAGATGGATGTCAAAACTTCTTTTCTGAATGGAAAGCTACTCGAGGATGTGTACATGACACAACCTGAGGGTTTTGAAGATCCAAAGCATCCTGGAAAGGTATGCAAACTGCAAAGGTCCATTTATGGATTAAAGCAAGCCTCTCGAAGCTGGAATCTTCGATTCGATGATGCAATCAAGGAGTTTGGTTTCATCAAGAATGAAGATGAACCTTGTGTCTACAAGAGAAATAGTGGGAGCACAGTTGTATTTCTTATCTTGTATGTAGATGACATACTTCTCATCGGAAATGATATTCCCTCACTC
Source organism: Wurfbainia villosa (assembly GCA_025175895.1). Lineage (NCBI taxonomy): Eukaryota > Viridiplantae > Streptophyta > Magnoliopsida > Zingiberales > Zingiberaceae > Wurfbainia > Wurfbainia villosa. The sequence continues at coordinate 41,055,373 of CM045998.1, read as the reverse complement.
TAGTATGTGAAGATGTGGTTAGGGAATTGTTTCTCGATGAAAGACTTAGGTGAAGCTGCCTATATTCTAGGCATCAAGATCTATAGAGATAGATCTAAAAGATTACTTGGCCTAAGTCAGAGTACATACATTGATAAAGTGCTAGATCGTTTTGCTATGCAAAATTCCAAGAAAGGATTTCTCCCTTTATCACATGGTGTGAGTCTTTCGAAGACTCAATGTCCCTCTTCTAAGGAGGAGAGAGATCGCATGGACAAGATCCCTTATGCATCTGCTATAGGGTCTATCATGTACGCCATGCTTTGTACTTGCCCCGACGCCTCGTGATGCTTTGAGCATGACGAGTAGATACGATCGGATCGGTGAAAGTCACTGGATAGCTAAAAATATTCTTAAATACTTACGAAGAACGAAAGAATATTTCACGATATTTGAGGCAAGCGATGAGCTAGCGTAAAGGGTTACGATGATGCAAGCTTCCAAGCAGACAAGGATGACTATAGATCGCAATCGAGCACGTGTTTTGCACGAATGGTGGAGCGTGAGCTAGAAGAGTTCAAGCAGGACACGATTCTTGATTCTACAACGGCCGAGTATATTCTCGTGCGATGCGAAAAAGGCGTTTGGCTCATGAAGTTCATCAGTGAACTTGGGATAGTTCCTAGCATTGCAGATCAAATAGACCTCTTGACAACAATGGGGCTATTAGAGCTAAGGAACCTCGATCACATCAGGACCAAACACATCACTGCGGCGCTCCATCTCATTCGAGAGATCATCGATAGAGGAGATGTGAGGATATGCAGAGTACCGCGTGAAGCTAACATCGCAGATCCATTGACCAAGGCTTCGCACGAGGAAGCATGATGGTCACACTAGGTCACTAGGTATCAGATATTATAGTGATTGGTACTAGTGCTAGTGGGAGATTGTTAGTTATAGCCCTAGAACCAATCATGTGATGGTTGAATAGGGAACATTTTGTATCATATTCTATAAAGGCAAAGGATTGGTTATTATATTTACGTCTTGCTTGTGCCAACTAAATTAAATATAATAATGCCCTAGAAAAGTAGGTTTTTATCTACAACACATCAATTGGCAGAATTGATTATGAGAGGCTGTAGAGAACACTTTCCTAAATGTTCCTAGTCAAGTATTAATATGCAAGGGCAATATTAATACATAAAGACTAGCATGTAGGTCAATTGATGACTTGATCTCACAAGTCATGGATATATGATATCAAGTTGACACATGGGTATATATTAGAGAATATATACTGAACTAACCCGCCATGAGAAAGTTTCATAGATCGTCATATGAGTGTCATAAACTTTCTCATGTGACTATTGGTATGAATAGTCCTCAAACCTGAAGTCACTACGGTTCCCTACATAAGGAGTTATATACTTTGGTATCGTCAAACATCACCCGTAACAGGGTGGACCATAAAGGCGATTACTGGGTATATAACAAATTATGCGGAGAGATGTGAGTGATGTAGATGAGATCTATCCCTCCCATATGACGGGAGTGATATCTGTGGGCCCCTTGATTGAGTAGAACTACTAAAACGCATGGCCATGCTCGAATGAGTCAATATGAGATATTGAGCTCATTTGTTTGAGTTAGTTTACTCAGGGATCAAGAAACACATAGATTGATCGAGGATGACACGGTCTATGCCTCATTGGTCAATCTGATATCAAGGATAAAAGGACACGGTCATACATTATAGTAGTCACGGAAAGGTTAGTCGAATCTTGACTTATTTCGTAACTTGGGTAGCAATGATGTATTGCTAGATGCCGCTCATTGCTTGTGTATCTAAAAGAGTTTAGATCCACTGCCAACGTTATGAGAGCCTATAGGGTCACACACAAAGAGCATGATGATTAGAAGAATTAGTGCATTCTAGTTTGACTAGAATAATTTGGGAATAAGCTTAAGTACAAAATGGTTTTTGGACTTTAAGCTTAAAGAGAATTTTAGCTTATTGATTTAATGAGATTAATTCAATATGCTAAGCTTATTAATTTAATAAGATTAAATAAATATGTTATCATGATATCCTAAGCTAAATTGATTTAATAAGATTAATTCAATATGTTACCTTATTGATTTAATGAGATTAATTCAATATGATAACATAAGCTTATTGAATTAATAAGATTAATTCAACATGCATGAATGCTACATAAGCATGCCACATAAGCTTGATGAGGTGGAAGGAGACAAAGGGTTTTGACCTTTGGATTTCCTCCACATGTGGCCGGCCAAACAAGGAGTGTTGATTGTTTTTCAATGCAATTGATTGCATTGAATGTGATAGGAGGTGAAAGGTTTTTCCAATCCTATAAAACACTCCATGGGGTGGCCGGCCAAGTAGTTGGAAGCTTGAGGCTTGGAGAGAGCTTGGTGGTGAGAGGCTTTGGTTGTGTGGCTTTTGTGAGTGTAGCAAGAAGAGTGGTCTTCTTCTTCCTTTCTCTTTTTCCCTACCTTCCTCTCCTTTAGTGACTTCTCTAGCAAGAAGTAAAGGAGAGCTCTTCTAGTCTCTTTTGTGAGACAAGAGCTTGCTCGTGTGGATACATATAGAGGCACGGACATTTGAATGTGCTAAAAGATCCAACAAACCCAAGGAGAAGCGGGATTTAAAAGGGCACGCAACAAAGGTAATATTCTCCTATAAGATAGGTTTTGAGAAATTTATTTTTGTACGAGATTTTCTTTCGCAAGGATCACTTGGAAGGGATCCTATTTTTCCATTGCGCATATGCTATTTTGCATAATAAATCCCTACATATACCACCCCTTGCAGTCGACTGATACACTGAGTAATCCCTCTCTCTTTTTTGTTCTTTTTCCTTTTACTATTTCTAGCATACCTATCAGAGATTCGAGAGAAAAAGTGTCTTCTAATATAAAAATTTCAGCCCCTCATTTTCAAACCACCTACTTACAATATTCAGTATAACACTTGCAACACAATACATGATTTCACAACACCTAGCCACTGAAATAAGGGTGCAAGTACTCCATGGTCTTGCCAAAATCCTTCCTTGAGCATTCTTTATGTAATAAGCTCCTATTCCTGCTCGACTCTCCACATGGAAGGGGCCTTCCATCGTGATATAAAGTCTCCCACCTGAAAAGCACGAGACACTACTTTTTTGTTTTAGGCTTTTATTACTTGTGACCTATACCTTTCAGCGTGATATAAAGCAGCATCCCTCTTTTCTTGAATTACGTCCAACTCCATATGCCGAGCCACCCTGTTGTTGCTCAGGATTGTTAATGCAGTGACACCAGATAATCAAACCTAAATTTTGATTATGGAAAAGGTTCAAAGTTAAGCTCTTATTCTTATCTCATGAGTTGTGTTAAGTGTGCAGGAAGTTTTTAAGCTAAGTTGAAGGTTAGCGACACCCGGAGAATCTCGAGATGAGAAACCATGGTGGTCAGACGACACCAGGAGAACCTCGTGGAGTCGAGGAACCTGTTGGTGCAGTAGGCACCTAAGTCGAACCTGAGTTTTGATTATAGCAAACGATACAAAGTGAATCTCATGTCGTTATCTCACGAGCTGAATCGAGTGTACAGAAAATTGCTATAGCTGGAGCTGAAGGCTAGCGATACCCGGAGGAAGCCGTGGTGGTTGGGCGACACTCGAGTGACTTCGGAGGGAGCCGAAGGAATCAAGTGGAAGGCCGGAAGCAAAAGCGACATAGTAAGTATCGAGGTAAACTCGAGTGAGTAAAGTGAAGTGAGGTCGTGTCCTTTGTACGAGGACGTCCTTAGGCGACGATCCGACCCAAGACTTCCCATGGAAGGTCTATGTTGAGATCGGACGGCAAGTGGTCGTCGAATTCACTTATATTTTGAGCTAACTCTTTATTGTAGTCAAAAATCCTGGCCATCAGTTCAACCGGCCAGTTCAACCGATGGTCAAAAATCAGCCTCGAGGAGTCAAGCTTTATCACCATTTTTCAAGGTGTTTTGTGCCCAATTCCTATTGGTTGAAGACCCATTCGATGAGGGGCTTAAAGGCTATAAAAGGAGGGCTTCTCCTAGGGTTTTTCATCATCTCTAAGTGCTCACAAACCTCCACAACTCTGCGATTTTCCGACGACTCTACGACGAAGTGCTGTCAAAAACCCTAGTTTACTTTCTACTCTTTTAGTTGTTGATATTCTTATTTTGTCGTCTCTTTAAATATTGCAATTCCTTTTATTAATCGAGGTTTTATATCGTTGCACTTTACATTAATAGAAGAGAGGGTTTGTCTCTCTATCTTTTCTTTTGAAGTTTTTTTGTAATCGTCAAACTCCTACCTCCAACGAGGAGTGTTTTTAGTGAATTGCCCTCCGTGCGTGATCAAGGATCACTAGGGTCTTGGAGTAGTAGCCGAAGGCTATGAACCAAGTAAAAAAACATTTGTCTCATTTATTTATAGTTTATCTTTCCGCTGCAATTAACTGACTACTTGAGTTTTAACGAACGAATTAAAAAAAAGGTTTATCGCTATTCACCCCCCTCTAGCGATCCGCTTCGATCCAACAATTGGTATCAGAGCCGGGGGCGCTTAGATTTGGTGAAACCACCAATCTAGCATTTTTTTACAGATTTATTTTTCGTTCATTTAAATTTTTCTCCCGCACTACTAATCCAAGACGAAGTCTTGGTACTCTTCGTTTGGTTTTGTTTTGCAAGTATTCGCTTTTGAAGTAGCCGACGGTAAAACGGGCATAACTTTTCGTACAAGTTGACCCACAAAACAGTCTACCTACCAAAACGAAGCTCTCGGAAAGATCTACACTTCTTACCAGGGTAAACCCTCGTAACAAGCTGTATTCATCCCTAAAAACCATCATTTAGTAACATTTCCGGGACATCGAAGGTTGTAAGTGCTCATCTTTTATTTTAGTTGGTTATTTCTCGTTTATTCCTTTTGTTTCTTTTCATTTCCTACATTACTAATCCAAGGAGAAGTTTTGGAACCTTTTTTTTTTCGTGTTTTTTTTGGTATTTTTTGTGCAAGGTTTCCCTTCCAAATGACCCATCTCGAGGGTTTTAGCACCGTCCGACCTCCGTTTTACAACGGAGATGATTTCCGTTACTGGAAAGGTCGGATGGAATGCTTTCTCAAAACCCAAATCGAGATATGGATCATAATCTAAACGGGTTTCACACTTCCGACTAATGAAGTGGGTGACTCCTTGGATTATGATCAATGGACCATTACGACAAAACGACAAGTCGAAGCCGACGCCAAGGCAACACAAATCCTCCAATGCGGCTTGTCCAAGGAGGAGTTAAATCGCGTCGGCCCCTTCATCAGCGCAAAGGACCTTTGGACAAAGCTAGTGGAGCTACACGAAGGGACCGATGAAGCCAAGGTATGTAAGCGCGACCTTTTATTTAATAAATTATATAATCTAAAAATGCAGGAACATGAAACGGCGACGCAACTCTACGCCCGCGTCCAGGACATAGTCAACAATCTACACGCAATCGGGCAAAAGGTTGAAAACCGCGACCTTATAAGGTATGTCCTAAACTCCTTTCTGAGGACTACCTTGTGGGCATCCATGGTCGATGCCTACAAGGTCTCTAAGGATCTTTCTAAACTTAGGTTAGATGAACTTTTTTATGATTTCAAACTTCATGAGCAGTCTAACTCGGAACCCGAGAAAGGTATAGCACTATTTGCAGGTTCAAAGAAGAAAACCGCTAGCAAGCCACCCCCGAAGGAAGAAGAGGATGAGTCTGATTCGGAGGTCGACTCGGAAATGGAGGTTGAACTAGTCAACCTAGTTCGGAGGATAATCAAGAGCCGAAAGCGAACCGTCACTCGACCCAACGAAGGTAAGCCTAAAAGTTCTAATATTAGGTGTTATGAATGCAACAGGTTTGGACACATCAAGTCCGAATGCCCAAAGCTCAAAAGCAAAGCACCAAAATACAAAAAGGCACTCAACGCTATATGGGAAGAAGCTTCCGAGAAAGAAGACGGTGATCGAGTCCTCATGGATAAACCGGTGGAATCGGAGACGGAGTCGGAACCGGAACTTGAATTGGAAACCGAAGACGAGTCAACCTGCGAAGCACTATTCAAGACAAGCCACGGATACGCATCCGGTTCAAAAGATACACTCAAGGTAAGTCTATCTCTCATTACTACACTTTATAGTGCAATTAAGTTTTTAAATAGAAAGTTAGCTAAGTCCGAGTCCAAGGTCGAGACCCTGGTTGAGGAAGTTAAACTCCTCAAACACGAGGTCTCCCTAACCTCTTCGACTAGTCGAGTTCAAGAGAAGGACTCAACTCGGGTTGAAAAACTCGAAGTTGAGAACTCACTCTTGAAGAGTCAAGTCAAAGATCTTAGGAATACGTTGGAAAGGTTTACTTTGGGATCCAAAGGACTTGACCTCCTACTTGGATCGCAAAGGGCCGTGTACAACAAGGCCGGGCTAGGGTTTAGCTCAAACACGACCAATAAGTCGTATATGTCGATTGTAAGTCGACATAAAAAACGTGTCCAAGCATGCGTCTCTAAGACCACTTTGATTTCAAACTTAGGATCAAACCAGTACTGGGTTCCCAATGACCAAATCCACTATGTGGAGAGACTGAATCGATTCAACGGTTCAGGGGGAGCTAGTACGAAATTTGTTTGTGTTTTAACTTAGAAATTGCATGCTTAGGTTTTTATTTAGTTTGATTTTTCTTTTTAGAATGGTTAGATAGGTCCATAACTCATCAACACTTGATAACATAGTACCAGGACGCGGCGAGATGATAGTACGCTAGGAAAACGGAGTCTCGTGTATTCGAGCTAGATAAGGCATATCTAGTTCGGTTCACTTGACCGAGTGGAACTAGCTGAAGCTACCTCGCCGTATCCTAGACTAGTTAGACCAGGAAGTGATCTTAGGTGAGTCAAGTTACTATTTTCTTGAAAATGGCTTTGTCTAAAGAAGTGGTCGTTGTTCCGATCAAAGAAGGCCTCTGTGCCTCGCCACGACCTGGAAGCCATGATCTTGAAAAGGTGACTTGATAAGCCTAAGGTCAAATCCGAATCTAACGCAAGGTTGACAAGTGTTTAAGTCATTAAATTTAAATCAAGTAAAATTGGAAGTCATCTCACAAGAACATATAGGGTTAACGTGTTTGATCATGTAGACATGGGCGAGATGATTTAGGTTAATAATTTTCAACCAATCTTTAATAAATCCAATATCTGATCCAACTACCTTGCGTGTAGGATCAATGGATGTTGGACAGTGGTTGCTCCCGACACATGACTGGGGATAAACTCAAGTTTTCGAAGCTTCGATTCAAACGACAAGGATCGGTAGCCTTCGGAAATAATGGCAAGCTCAAAATCATCGGATCAGGTGATATTGAGCTTAACTCAAATTTTGTTATTCAAAATGTTTTATTAGTAGAAAATTTTCAATATAATTTACTTAGTGTAAGCCAATTGTGTGATAATAACTATAAGGTCATATTTCTAGAAAATGAATGCGTAATTAATACAAATGAAACTTCTAAAATAATTCTTAAGGGAACTAGAAATAACAACATTTATACTATTAACTTAACTAACTCCTCAACTAAGTGTCTTATGACACGGCAAGAGGAATCATGGTTATGGCACCGACGACTCGGTCACTCACACCCAAGACTCATCCACAAGATGAGTCAGAGTGACTTAGTCAGAGGTTTGCCTAACCTCAATAACTTGGATAATAAAATATGTAATGCTTGTCAACAAGGTAAACAATCTAGGACACAACATCAACTAACTAATCAAGAATGAACCAAAAGTGTGCTTGAGCTCCTACACATGGATCTATTTGATTCACACGGAGCTAAGTCACTTAATGGAAGTAAATTCTGTTTAGTCATTATTGATGACTACTCTAGATTTACTTGGGTTAGGTTCATCAAACACAAAAGTAATATCCTAGATCAATTAATCAACCTATTTAAGTTAATAGAAAATCAACAAAACATTAAAATCAAAAGACTTAGGACTGATCATGGTGGTGAATTCGAAAACCATAGGTTTACAGAATTCTGTAACCTAAATGGATACCGTCATGAGTTCTCTTGCCCTAGAACTCCACAACAAAATGGCCTAGTAGAACGCAAAAATAGAACCCTAGAAGAAGCCGCTAGGACAATGTTAAATGAGTATAACCTACCCGATAGGTTTTGGGCGGAAGCCGTGAGTACGACATGCTATATCCAAAATAGGATCCTTATGGTAAAGAGGCACCTTAAGACCTCATACGAGATTTATCACGATAAAATACCTAACATCAAGTACTTTAGGGTATTTGGGTGTAAGGTACATATCCTAAACACTAAGGATTACCTAGGGAAATTTACATCCAAAACCACGACCGGAATCTTTCTAGGATACTCGACTACAAGCAGAGCTTATAGAGTATATAACCACGACACCCTTAGAGTCGAAGAGACTATCAATGTAGTATTTGATGAAGGACACGAACCTACAAAACCCCCGGCAACCCCAATTAGCGAGCCGACTCATACTAGACCTAACTCTGATCCGGAGATCAGGTCTAGTGTTAATCCTAACATAAGTCAACCAAGTCACTCCATCGACCAAGTGATAGATGACTCCAACCAAACTAGAACTCAAACAAGTCATCCTATGGATCAAGTTGTAGACTCAAACCCAAATCCAACTAGGACTCAAACGAATCATCCTATCAACCAAGTGATAGGTGATCCAAGTCTAGGAGTTCGAACTAGAGCCTCATACAGAAACCTTAGTCAAATATCTTTGATTTCTAAAATTGAACCCAAAACTATTGACCAAGCTCTTCTTGATCCCGATTGGATTATTGCAATGCAAGAAGAGTTGGCTCAATTCACTAGGAACGAAGTATGGGAATTAGTACCACCACCTAAAGATAAAACAATCATTGGAACAAGGTGGGTGTTTAGAAATAAAATTGATGATAAAGGTGAAGTAGTTAGAAATAAAGCTAGACTAGTTGCTAAAGGGTTTAGTCAAGTCGAAGGTTTAGATTACGACGAGACCTATGCCCCAGTAGCTAGATTAGAGTCCATTCGAATGCTATTAGCATATGGAGCACATCGAGGATTTAAGTTGTTTCAAATGGATGTGAAATCTGCATTCTTAAATGAATACATTAAAGAAGAAGTTTATGTTAGTCAACCCCCCGGCTTCGAAAGTTTAAACAAACCTGATCATGTCCTTAGGTTAAAGAAAGCTCTCTATGGACTTAAACAAGCTCCTCGAGATTGGTACGAGAGACTTTCGATTTATCTTAAGTCCAAAGATTTTAACCAAGGTGTAGTTGACCCAACCCTTTTCGTAAAAACCTTAGGTAAAGACATATTCATAGCCCAAATCTACGTAGATGATATTATTTTCGGAACCACCAACTCAATCCTACTAAATGAGTTTATTTCACTTATGGAAATTGAATTTGAAATGAATTTAGTAGGCGAGTTAAACTTCTTCTTAGGTCTACAAATTAAACAAACTATGGATGGAATATACCTACATCAACGCAAATATACTAGGGAATTAATTAAATGCTTTGGAATGCAAGACGCTAAAATTATTAATACCCCAATGGCAACTAATGTTAATATAGAAGAAGATTTAATCGGAAACTCAATTGATTTAAAAAACTATAGGAGCATAATAGGGAGTCTCCTTTACTTAACTGCAAGCCGACCTGATATCCTATTTGCAATAAGTATGTGCGCAAGGTTCCAAACCTGTGCTAAGGAGTCTCACCTAACTCTAGTCAAGCGTATCCTTAGATATCTAAAGGGTACACTTAATGTCGGTATTTGGTACCCTAGATATACCGAGTTCGAACTAACCGGCTACTCCGATTCGGACTATGTCGGTAGTAAGCTCGATAGAAAGAGTACGAGTGATTGTTGTCAACTTCTCGGCTCGAGTCTAGTGAGTTGGTGTAGTAGGAAGCAACACTGTGTTGCCTTATCTACCACCGAAGCCGAATACATCGCGATGGGTGAGTGTGTCACTCAGCTTCTTTGGATGAAGCACACTCTTCGCGACTTTAAGTTAGGCTTTACGAACACGAAACTCCACGTAGATAACATTAGTTCAATTAATCTTACTAAGAATCCGATATGTCACTCTAGGACCAAACATATAGAGGTCAAACACCATTTCATTCGAGAACATGTGGCCAACGGAGCCATACAACTCGAATACGTTGAATCGAAGTCTAACTTAGCAGACCTATTTACTAAACCCCTACCCGAAGCCGAATTTAGTCAATTAAGACGAAAATTGGGCATGCGCATAGTAGAATAGGAACTTGCAAATTATATTTTCTTACTACTATTTCTTAATTTTCATTTTTATGGAACTAGCATAGGACATACCTTAGATATCATGCACCTATAAGAGCCAGTACATCTCACAACACATAGGACTAATGTGTTTGTGTACTTAGCCATGTAGATGGGCATGAGATGTTAAGACCTTACTCCTGGTTCCAGATGTAGAGCTAGTGCATCGCTATGAACCATGGAGTATAATCATACATACTAACCGACTCTGTCCAGGATTGGTTGATCTTTCATATCAATCAAGCCAAATATGAGTCGAACATTTTATAGATGAACTTATTTTCAGTATATTATTTTCAAAATAATGTGGAACATTTTCAAATTAATACTTATTTTTTATTCCACACACACCCTCACTCTTTTCGATATATGACAAAAGGGGGAGAAAAAGGCCAAAGTTAAGGGATAATTTTTTTATGGCCAAGGCTTAGTTAACTTGTTCGCCTTAGTTAACTTGTTCGGCTTAGTTAACTTGTTCGTGTTAACAAAACGGAAAGGTTTACTTAACTTTAAGTTAACTTGTTAACAAAACAAAAGTAAAGGCCAAGGTTAAGAAATCAGTTTTTTGATTTCTTAACTTAAAACTTATTTTAAACACTATGGCCAATATTAAGTAATTGCGTTTACTTAATTCTTTTGTTTAGTAGCAAACATCAAGGGGGAGAGTTAAAACTCTTTCTCAAGTACTCACCCTCGGTCAAGGGGGAGGATTCCTCAAGGGGGAGCACTTGAAAAAAAAGTTTTTATATACTCCTGCTCATTCATGCTTTTTTATACTCCTGCTCATTCATGCATATCTCTTTCTCATTTTGCTTAATGCACTTAATTTATTTTTCTTAACTTTGTATGTGGGTTTGCCATAAATCAAAAAGGGGGAGATTGTTGGTGCAGTAGGCACCTAAGTCGAACCGAGTTTTGATTATAGCAAATGATACAAAGTTAAGCTCATGTCGTAATCTCACGAGCTGAATCGAGTGTACAGAAAATTGCTATAGCTGGAGCTAAAGGCTAGCGACACCCGGAGGAAGCCGCGGTGGTCGGCGACACTCGAGTGACTTCGGAGGGAGCCGAAGGAATCAAGTGGAAGGCCGGAAGCAAAAGCGACATAGTAAGTATCGAGGTAAGCTCGAGTGAGTAAAGTGAAGTGAGGTCGTGTCTATTGTACGGGGACATCCTTAGGCGACGATCCGACCCAAGACTTCCCATAGAAGGTCTATGTTGAGATCGGACGGCAAGTGGCCGTCGAATTCACTTATATTTTGAGCTAACTCTTTATTGTAGTCAAAAATCTTGGCCATCAGTTCAACTGGCCAGTTCAACCGGGCCAGTTCAACCGGCCAGTTCAACCGATGGTCAAAAATCAGCCTCGAGGAGTCAAGCTTTATCACCATTTTTCAAGGAGTTTTGTGCCCAATTCCTATTGGTTGAAGACCCATTCGATGAGGGGCTTAAAGGCAATAAAAGGAAGGCTTCTCCTAGGGTTTTTCATCATCTCTAAGTGCTCACAAACCTCCACAACTCTGCGATTTTCCGACGACTCTACGATGAAGTGCTGTCAATAACCCTAGTTTACTTTCTACTCTTTTAGTTGTTGATATTCTTATTTTGTCGTCTCTTTAAATATTGCAATTCCTTTTATTAATCGAGGTTTTCTATCGTTGCACTTTACATTAATAGAAGAGAGGGTTTGTCTCTCTATCTTTTCTTTTGAAGTTTTTTTGTAATCGTCAAACTCCTACCTCCAACGAGGAGGAGTGTTTTTAGTGAATTGCCCTCCGTGCGTGATCAAGGATCACTAGGGTCTTGGAGTAGTAGCCGAAGGCTACGAACCAAGTAAAAAAACATTTGTCTCATTTATTTATAGTTTATCTTTTCGCTGCAATTAACTGTCTACTTGAGTTTTAACGAACGAATTAAAAAAAAGGTTTATCGCTATTCACCCCCCCCTCTAGCGATCCGCTTCGATCCAACAGAACCTAGGTGAAAAATTTGAAGCTAAGTGACAGGTTAGAAGGACCAGAGGTAAGCATGAGTGCAGAGTAATGGTGGGGTCATGTCCCTTGTACGGGGACGAACTTAGGCGGCGATCCGACTAAGACTTCTCAGGGAAGTTCTAGGTCGAGATCGGATAGTAAGGAACCGTCAAAGTATCCATTACTTGTATTTTTGTACTAACTCTTTATTGCAGGGGAGTAATCAAGCTGGCAATCGACTGTTGGCTATTGGCAATCAATTGCTGCTAGCATCAGTCAACTGATAAAGGTCATCAGTCGACTACTATTCAAACTATCCAGCTCGATGAAGGTCAAGATAAGATCCCCTTATCTTGGGGTGAGGTGGCTCTTTGACCCAGATCTAGATCTCAACGAGCTAGGGCTTGGAGGACTATAAAAGAAGGGGAAGGGGGGGGGGGGTTCACCCTTTTGGATCATCATTCCTTGCTCCCAAAGTTCTACAACGACGCTACGCTTCGATGACGTCGTAACGTCGATGACACGCCATGATTTCACATCCTCTTCATCGGTAGCATAACTTGTTCATTTTGTTTCTTACTTTGTGTACTCGAGGTCTTTATCATAACAAGGTGAGGTAGGCTTGTTGCATCATCCTCGATCTTTTGTTTTTCCTTGCAATTGTTGTCTCCTACCTCCAACGAGGAGGAGACATTTAGTGGATTGCGCCTTCATACGCGGTAAAGGATTACGGGACCTTGGAGTAGCAACCTTTCAATTGCGAACCAAGTAAAAACAAAGTGTCTCTTTACTTCTTGCTTTTATTTCATTTCCGCTGCATTACTTTGATTTTGTCGTTATGAAAAGAAAAGTTTTCATGATCGCTATTCACCCCCTCTAGCGATTCTCTCGATTCAACAATTGGTATCAGAGCGGGGGTGCTCAGATTCGGTGCAACCACCGGTCTAGCATCTTTTTAATTCTTTTCATATTTTTTAATTCATAAATTATTTTAAGTTGTTCCTTATTATTTCTCCCACACTACTAATCCAAGACGAAGTCTTGGCAATTCATGTTTTGTCGTCCTTTTTGTTGTGCAAGGTTTTAGTCAATGGCCCATCTTGAGGGGTATAGCACCACCCGACCTCCATTCTTTAACAGAGATGACTTCCATTATTGGAAGGGTTAGATGGAGTGTTTCTTGAAAACACAAGTCAAAACTTGGATAATAATCCAAACCGGCTTTGCTCTACCCACCAACGATCAAGGGATGCCATTGGACTTCGACAAATGGACCAATGCAACCAAGAGGAAAATCGAAACCAATGCAAAAGCATCCCAAATTTTGCAGTGCGACTTATCCAAGGAGGAGCTCAACCGAATTGGATCGTTCATTAGTGTCAAAGACCTCTGGAACAAGTTAATCGAGCTACACAAAGGGACATCCGATGCAAAGGTATGCAAAATAGACTTACTAGTGAATAAATTGTATAATCTAAAGATGCAAGATTACGAGATCGTTACGCAACTCCATGTACGGATCCAAGACATCCTGAATGGCTTACATGCCATTGGACAAAAGGTAGAGAATTGAGACATAATAAGGTATGCGTTAACGCATTTCCTAGGACCACTTTGCGGGCATCTATGGTTGATGCCTACAAAGTATCTAGAGATTTATCAAAAATTAGATTAGACAAATTATTTTCAAAATTTGAATTACAGGAACAATCTGACGCGGTCCCAGCCAAGAAAGGTGTAGCGTTGTTTGCAGGTCAAAGACGAAAAGCAAAGAGCAAGCCACCTCCCAAAGAAGATGACTACCAATCGGAGGAAGAAATGAAGAGCAAACTAGTCAACCTAGTTCGAAGGATGATCAAAAAGGAAAGGAATGCGAGACAATCAAATAGAGCATTCCAAGCAACTTGGGAGTAAGAAGATCAAGACGACAACTTAGCATTCATGGTGAGACCGACGGAGTTCGAGTCTGAGTCTGAAGCCGACTATGAATCCAACTTTGACTCTGACTCCGAGGATGAATTCAAGTCAAGACTCAAAGCCGGCTCAAAGGAAAAGATCAAGGTAAGTCGTTAATTAATCAGAAATTTCTATCATGCAATTAAATTATTAAATAAGAAGTTAGTTAATTCTGAGTCTTGGGTCGAGTCTTTACTTGAGGAGGTTAAACACCTCAAGAATGAGGCCACCCTAACCTCTTCAACTAGTCAAGTTCAAAAGGGAAACTCAACTCAAGTCAAAGAACTTAAGGAAGAGAATTCTCTCTTGAAAGGGCAAGTCCAAGAGCTCGAGGCTAGGTTGAAAAAGTTCACTTTGGGATCCAAGGGTCTTAACCGACTCCTTGGAACTCAAAGAGCCATGTACAACAAAGTCGGACTCGGGTTTAGGATAAATACTACGAACAAGTCTTATATGTCAATCGTTAATCGTAGTAATCAAAAAGTCTAGGCATGGATCTCTAAGATTTTGCTAAACTCACATATAAGGACCAATAAGTATTGGATTCCCCAGGATTAAGTCCACTATGTGGATAGACCGCATCGGTTCAATGGTCTAGGGAGAGCTAGTACTAAAATTGTATACCCTATCTCTTAGTGCAAACTTTATGTGCTTAAATTTCTAGAATGGTTAGATAGGATCAATAATTAATCAACCTTGATAACATAGTATCAGAATGCAACGAGATGATAGTACATTAGGGAAACAAGGTCTTGTATATCCGAGCTAGATAAGACGTATCTAGCTTGGTGCACTCGGCTAAGTTAAACTAGCTGAAGCTACCTCGCCACATCCTAAACTAGTTAGACTAGGAAGTGACCCTAAGTTACTTAAGTAAATATTTTCTTGAAATTGGCTTTGTCTAAGGAAGTGGTCATTGTTCCGATCAAAGAATGCCCCTATGCCTCGCCACGACCTGGAAGCTAATGTTAGGGATCATTTGGAAGCTAGAGGGGGGGGGTGAATAGCGTCAATGGAATTCTTTCGCGTTTGTTTCTACAATTCGTTAGCGCAGCGGAAATAGAAAAGTAATAACGATAACGAAATGAACAACACGCTAACACAACGATATAACATGGTTCGAAACCGCATGGTTCCTACTCCACGGATCGGGTTCGTACGAACCCTAGCGATGCCAATCACACACCACTATAATAATAACTCCTTCTCGGAGCAATCCGGAGGCGGAGAAACCTCGTACAATATGATTACAACAATAATCAAGTAGATACAAGCAAAAACAATATGAAATACAAATGCAAGTAAAGGAAAAACACTTTACAAGAGCTTTGGATTGCTTGATCTTTGATTGCCTTGAGCTAGCTTTGAAGGACTGGAAAGCACCAACTTTCCCCTTCAATTTCGCTCAAGAAAATCGCTATCTTTTCCTCCATCATGAGCTCCTTATATAGCTTCAACCTGTGCTGGAAAAGGTTGATCGATCATTGCCGGGACCATCGATCGGTGATCCTGCTATTCTTGTGAGACAACGGTGTAATCCACGCCGGAAAAATCAATGGCTTAGGACATCGACCGGTGATCATGACCATCAGTCGACTGATGAGCCATCACTCGACTGCTCATCTCAGCAGTCGAGTGAGACTCCATTCTGTGGCCAAAAATCCGAGCATCGATCCGACGATAACATAATCGATCATTGCTTCCATCGATCGGCGACGCTAGCTGGCGATCGCTAGGCTACTTCGGATCAAACCCTAGTTGATTTCATCGATCGCCACATGGCACCAGTCGACTGGCACACCTCAAACATGAGGTTTTAACCCAAGTATGGTTCCCCCATACTTGCTAGACCACCCTTAGCCTAGACCTAAGCCTTCTAGCCACCTCCATCAGCCTCACGCCTCTCGGATCCCTCCAAGTCATCCATGACTTGTTCATCCATCGCGCTAGCCTTCAGGTGCTTCCATCGGCTATGTCATGCTAACAGTGTCTACACCGCCAAGGCACTTTGGACTTACGCCGCCAAGACTCCGCTTGGACTTTACGCCGCCAACCATTGGACTTATGCTGCCAAGACTCCCGCTTGGACTTTACGCCGCTAATATCAAACCCTTGGACTTCTCAAATGCCAAGACTCAAGCTTGGACTTTCCCTTGCCAACCCATGTTGGACTTTTCATGCCAAGACCCATGCTTGAACTTTTCATGTGCCCCACTTGGACTTTCCATGCCAAGTACTCAAGACTTGGACTTTACCAAATGACAATTACATTGTCATATGTTTTTGTCGAAACATCAAAACATCACTCGAGTCAAACTTGAGTCCTGGTCAATCGTGACCTGGGTCGATTGCACCAACAATCTCCCCCTTTTTGATGTTTAACAAAAACCAAACAAATTATTGAGTTAGAACACTAACTCAAATCCCTTACCAATTATCCCAAATTGGTAAATACTCTCCAAATGTTCTCCCCCAAACATTCTCCCCCTTTTTGACTAACATCAAAAAGATTTCCTCCCCAAGAGGGTCAATGTCTCATGTCCCAATGAGATCTTACAATCTCCCCCTTTGTCCAAAAATACTTAGGATGCCTACCATCTTCCTAGTGATAAGTCCAATATCACTCAAGAGAGACAATCTCATTTACTCTCCCAATTTTCAAATTGGGTCTCTCAAAAGTCCCATCAATTTCCCAATTGATGTCATATTCTCCCAATAACTTCTCCTCTTCAAGGAGAAAAACACATCCATCATCCCAAGATGGATACCTCCCCCTAAAGGATTGCTCCCCTTGACCATTGCACCAACAATGTCCTTGGCGATCCTAAGCCAATAGGAACTCTAAACCATCAAAATTAAGGTTAGAAATTCAATATAGAACTTTCCAACACCTTAAAATTGATACAAACCCTAAATACTTCTCCTAATCCATATCCAATGGATTTTCACCCTTTATAATGCTACCCAAAGCATATCCTAGGGTTAGGAGTGATTAGGGACCATAATGTATTGAAATCGGGTTAAACAATCTTGTTTTCCCGAAATCGAGCTACTGATCGAGTGATTCGAAATCGATCATTGACACCTCCATCGATCATTGCCACCAATATCGATCGATAATCAAATTCTGAATTTGATTATCGAGTTAATTTTAGAAAATCATAACTAATTATCGTATATCGAAAAATCATGAAATTTGATACGTATAATACTTATAACACATACAATCTGAAAAATTTTGGAAAAATATTTTTATCATGGAAATAGGAGATTGATACAAAATCCAAAAGTGATTAAAAACTTTAAAGTTTAAGCTCACTTTGTATCAATCTTATCAATGGTGATTGCTATCAAAAGATAGGCTTCACCAAGGTTTTTCAAAATGATTTTAAAATGTTTTTGAAAACCTATTTTGAACCATAATTTATTGGCTAAATAACATAGCTTGTATATTAGCTTTCCTTATGATTCTTGGTGATAATTAGAATAAGTTTGAGTTCATCTAGATGCCCTACCCATGCACCTTGAACCTAACTTATTATCCTAGCATCTCACATGTATCTAGGATGTATAAATACACATACATGTCAATGTGATGTGAGATGTGGGTTTGGATTCACTTTATCTAGGGTTTCATGCATTTCCTAGGCAACCCTACTTGATTCCCTTATAAATGGGACTTCAAGTCATGCCATAGTCCTTAAATCAATTTCAACCAATTGCCTTAAATGCATGAATGATTATGACATTAGAAATGATATAAATAAGCATATGCTCATAATCATGATGTCATGGCATAAGATGAAATTTAAGAACACATGACATCTAAAATAACTCCAAACAATGACATGACATGGTATATGATAGGATGCGATTTCATGTCATGATATATCAACTCTCATAAGCAATACAATTATACAAATACTCATCCAGACACACAAGATTTTCAGAAACAAAAATTTCATTTAACTTAAAAATTTAGTCTTTTACATTCAAAATGGAGATTGGCTATGCTCAATCTCACTCTAGCCCAGACAACCACGAAAATCTAATATCCTCGATATCTAATGCGTCTGCGGGAGGTGGCGGTGGAGGAGGCTGACTCGAGTCGACGCATCATCTACAACATATCGCGGTGACCTACGCTTGATGCGGCTCTGGGACTCCTCCATCCGATCCAGACGTGTGCCGAAGGATGCCTGGCCTGCCAATAACTCTGACAGCCTAGCGTCAACCAACTGCTGATAGTCCTGAAATCTAGACTCCAGCCGGCCACGACGATCATCTGATGGACCCGCCGCTGATGCATCTGCCGGCATCTGATCGTCCTCATCAGCGGCGTCTACATCCTCGTAGTCCTCTGCTGTATCTCTGGGTACTGGAGGAGGCTCTCTGCGTGCCCTGGGTGGTGGTCGTGGCGCCAACTCCATCTGTCCAGCCCCCATCCGTAGCTTTGCTAACGAGAAGTTATGAACTGATATACAGTCGTACACCTCCGATAGCGCTCTCAGAGAACCCCTGTGGATGTTAACCCCTATGGACTCTAGCCATGCTATGATGATATGACCATATGACATATGCACTTTCCCTTGGACAGGGGAAGTGAAATGCACAATGCAATGAAACATGTTTAGTGCAAAGTTAATGTCTAACCTATGCCGCATGGCGTATAGAAGAAATAGATGGGGAGGCCGAATCTTGGCCAGACCCCGAGTGACGATAGGAAGAAAACACCCAACAATGACCTTGTAAAGGACATTGTCAGGTGCAGATAACTCAGTGATAGGGAATAAGTTTTGGGCCGGTGGACGAGGATAACCAAAGATATGCTCATGCATGGACTCCATAGAGATATGGTCAAAGGGCTCAGGTAAAGGAAAATCCATGGTAGGGAAAAAGATAAAGGTGTCATCTGAGGGCCTACACTCGAGAAACTTCTGCAGTATCATAGGAGTGAACTCTAACTCGCGTTTTGCAATGCGAGTAGTGTAGGTAGGACCGTCATCCACCTTTTTTAGGTTTTGATAAAATTCCTTAAGAAGGTCATCATTAATTGGATGCGTGCATAAGACGACTTTCATGAGATTGTAGTATGCAATTAATTCTATGACATCACTACAATGGCGGTTGAAAAAGTCCCTATCGATGTACCTAACCAACATAGGCTGGTACAATCGAGATTCACCCTCGGGTGGATCATTCCTACGGGCTCTCCTATTATGAATGCAATGTAATGATATGACATGCAAGGACATAATACATGATTAGATAAAAACTAAATTATAACGGAAAGGAAAATTAGGGCTTGGGTAAAAAGATTGTTACTTAGGCGCCATTTGGAGCTGTGGCCGGAGGGAAAACTCAGATGTTACTGGGGGGTTGTCGGAAAATTCGCCGGAGACGCCGGAACCCTAATCGGAACAAGGAACCAACCCTAGAATGAGTGAGATGAGGCTTGAAATAAGTGAACTAAGGTAAAATAGGGCTCATCTAACAAACCTAACACCTTGGGCGGCTGGCACGACCGGAAGGATCATCGGAGAACAAGAATGGCAATCGGAGAAGGAGAGAAGAACGAAGGCGCGTCGAGTGAAGACGCCGAACCCTAGCGGTTCGGTGTTATAAAATCGCGTCGATCGATCGGTGATGTGCAACATCGATCGGTGATCTGATTTACCGGGTTTATTCTTGGCCGTGATCGCTGCTCGGCTCGGCAATCGATCTTGAATCTTTGTGGCGTGCTACGGTAGCATCGATCGGTGATGTTGCTCATCGATCGGCGATATGCGCATCCTTCGGCTCGTCGAGCACTCGGCGCTATCGAGCACTTTCGATGACCCTCGGCCTCGATGAGCGAGTGCCATCGATCGGTGATGTATCCCATCGATCGTGATGTTCAACCAAGTCATGAAGCCAACACTTGATGGCCGCGTCGTATCGTACTGATGTTATCGATTGGTGATATCAGATATCTGATTTCCAGTTCTAAAATTCTGAAAATCTCGATTTCTTCATCTAATTAATCCATTTTATCATGTTTATTCTTGTATATCGAATATATTGATGTTACACTTACATTCATGTATTCGTTAATGTATTTTAATGTTTTATTTCATTTTTGCAAACATTAACATTCAATGATTTCCAAATCCTAACATCTCACCCTTTCTAAGTGTTGAAATACACAATCAAGGTAAAAGACTTGTTTTGTGAGATGCAATCCATCCTAGACATTCCTTCCATGCAAACATATGGTAAAACATATGAAGCATGGTGAGTACAATACATCAAGTTGTGTGACACTTGAGTATCACTCTTGATGTTACTTTTACATGAACTTTTAAAGTGTGCCAACAATCAAAGTTACACACTATGATCTCTAAATCTAGATTGTGCCAATTTTGATCATTTTATCAAACTTCTCAATTAGTATTGGCACATCCTAAATCCACTTAGCGTGAATCAATCACGCTCTTAGGAACCCAAAACCGATTTGAACTCCTAGGGTTAATTAGGTATTCCTTAGGGATAACCTCCCTAGATACCTTCCTAATGACCTTCCTAGGCTTATTAGCCTTGGTCATTTTGGTCTTGCCTAGGTTGACTCTAGGGGTAACTCCCCTTGCAACCTTCTTAGTGGCCACCCTAGGTTTCTTAGAAACCTTGGCCACTAGGCACAACCCTTGGTCAACTCTAGGGATGACTTCCCTATTGACCTTGGTCTTCCTAGACTTAGTTAGTGTTCCATAGTCAAATGGAACACTATGATAAGTCACCTTGGACTTAGGTTTGTGACCCAAACCATTCTTGCCCTTGGTTGACTTTTGAGTCTTAGGTCCTAGATGTTGACTTTGACTTCTTGACCCAGGAGTTTGACCATTAGACCCTTTAAATTGATTTTGCATAGTGTTGAGGATCTTCTCAAGTTTTTCAAGCCTTGACCTCAAGGCTTGGTTTTCTAATTTCAATTGCCCAATTTTAGAATTTTGATTTAAAACTTGGGCATTTGACTTTCTTGGCATATGCCTAGTCCATTTTGGATTAAAACCTAGATGTTCTTGTATTTTCTTAATAGATTCCCTAGGTATGGTTTTTCTAGGGACATCAGTCCTAAATTTCTCCTTATTACTAAAATGGACACTTTTAGCTCCTAAGCAAAAACATTTATTCCTATTAGCATGTTTTTCATAAATTGCAGGAGAATTTAAATTCCTAGCATGCTTTTTAACATTTAAATTCGAAGATGCACTACTAAAATGTACCTTAGGGTTAGCCTTAGCTCCCCCTACTTGTGATGCTTCTTCTTGGGTCTTTTTCCTCCTCCTAGAGCATTGGCTTCTAAAATGCCCCTTTTGATGGCACTTGAAGCATATAATATGCTCCTTGCTCTTTTGACTTGGGGAACCGGCATCCTTTGACTTTTGTTGACTTTTGGGCACCGGAGAGGCTTTCCTAACCTTCTTTGGACATTTGCTCTTGTAATGCCCATACTCCCTACACTCAAAGCACATTATATGATTTTTATTTAAAGATAAAGTGTTTGAGTTACCTAGGGTGGTGGTAGGTGCCGGAGTTGAATTTTGAGCTTCCTCATCTTGATCGGATGTTGAAGGCTCTTCTTGAGGTTGCTCCGGTGTAGAGGATGGTCTCTCCTCCTCAATCCTAGAAGTAGATGCTTCTTCCACCTCTTCTACTTCTTCTTTCTCCGATTCGGAAGTTGACTCCATCTCAACTTCTGATTCCTCACTTTCACTTGAGGATGAACTCTCCTCATGGAGTCTTACCAATTTTCTCCATAGCTCCTTGGCATACATGTAATCCCCTAGCTTGCACAAAACATCATTAGGGATTAAATCTTCCAAATGTTTCGTTACCTTAACTTCGGTCTTGAGCTTTTGGCGTTGCTCTTGGGTCCACTTTTTCAATTTTAGGATATTCCCCTTCTTATCCCTAGGGGGTTCAAGGCCTTCAACGAGGATGAACCAATCCTCTATGTTCATCATCAAGAATGTTTCCATTCTTGCTCTCCACGCCGGAAAATCTTCTGGATCATATGGAGGTGGAGTATTGATATCCCATCCAAGCTTGTCTTGGAATTCCATCTTCACCCTCTAGCCTTTTGTTTTAGCTTCGGGCGGTTAGTCTGTAGAAGAGCCCCGGGCTCTGATACCACTTGTTAATGATCGTTTGGAAGCTAGAGGGGGGGGGGTGAATAGCGTCAATGGAATTCTTTCGCGTTTGTTTCTACAATTTCGTTAGCGCAGCGGAAATAGAAAAGTAATAACGATAACGAAATGCACAACACGCTAACACAACGATATAACGTGGTTCGGAACCGCACGGTTCCTACTCCACGGATCGGGTTCGTACGAACCCTAGCGATGCCAATCACACACCACTATAATAATAACTCCTTCTCGGAGCAATCCGGAGGCGAAGAAACCTCGTACAATATGATTACAACAATAATCAAGTAGATACAAGCAAAAACAATATGAAATACAAATGCAAGTAAAGGAAAAACACTTTACAAGAGATTTGGATTGCTTGATCTTTGATTGCCTTGAACTAGCTTTGAAGGACTGGAAGCACCAACTTCCCCCTTCAATTTCGCTCAAGAAAATCGCTATCTTTTCCTCCATCATGAGCTCCTTATATAGCTTCAACTCTGTCTTTGGAAAAGATTGATCGATCGGCTCGGGACCATCGATCGGCCCGATCACACTATTCTTGTGAGACAACGGTGTAATCCACCTGGAAAAATCAGCGGCTAGGACATTTAGTCGATCATGACCATCATCGGTGATGAGCTCATCACTCATTGCTCATCTCAGCGGTGAGTGAGACTCCATTCGTGGCCGAAAATCCGAGCATCGATCGTGATAACATAATCGATCGGCCCGCCTACTGATCCGATCATTGCTAGGCCACTTCCGCGATCAAACCCTAGTTGACTCGATCCGATCGGGCCACATGGCACCGATCAAACATGAGGTTTTAACCCAAGTATGGTTCCCCCATACTTGCTAGACTACCCTTAGCCTAGACCTAAGCCTTCTAGCCACCTCCATCAGCCTCACGCCTCTCGGATCCCTCCAAGTCATCCATGACTTGTTCATCCATCGCGCTAGCCTTCAGGTGCTTCCATCGGCTATGTCATGCTAACGGTGTCTACACCGCCAAGGCACTTTGGACTTACGCCGCCAAGACTCCGCTTGGACTTTACGCCGCCAACCATTGGACTTATGCTGCCAAGACTCCCGCTTGGACTTTACGCTGCCAATATCAAACCCTTGGACTTCTCAAATGCCAAGACTCAAGCTTGGACTTTCCCTTGCCAACCCATGTTGGACTTTTCATGCCAAGACCCATGCTTGGACTTTTCATGTGCCAAGTGTCCCACTTGGACTTTCCATGCCAAGTACTCAAGACTTGGACTTTACCAAATGATAATTACATTGTCATATGTTTTTGTCAAAACATCAAAACATCACTCGAGTCAAACTCGAGTCCTGGTCAATCGTGACCTGGGCCGATTGCACCAACAGCTATTTTCTCAAAAAGTTTACTTAACGATCTAAAGGTTAAATCCGAATCTAACCCAAGGTTGATTAATCTTTGAATCACTAAAGTTTAAACAAGTGAAATTGAAATCATCTCACAAGAACATATAAGGTTATCATGCCTTGAGACACATAGAATTGGTGAGATGCTAAGGACAATTTAAATTAGAATAACCTAATACTCGAATTACCTTCAAAACTTATATGAATACTTATCTTCTTGATTGATGCATTTTGGAAAAAATACTTATGGTTATAACATTCAAGTATTTTTGAAATCAAAAACTATGTTTGTAAGTAGTTTCAAAAACTCACTTTACCAAAACTAATTATTATACACTTTCTCTCAAAACACAAAAAAAATAAAAACTAGTTTAACATTGTTGGTGCAGAGGGATAAAAAAAACTCAAATTAATGTTAGTTACATATAGGATACTATATAAATTAATGAAGGGACACATGTTTGGACCTTTGTACTTATTTCTTCTTCTAAGGAAATTTCTTCTAAAATACACCCCTATCTTATAAATAACTCCTCAATTTTTCGATTTATGCCAAAAGGGGGAGAAAAGAGTAAAGTTAAGGGGGAGTAAAGTTTTTAAAACTTTATTTAAAGTTTTTTTTTTCAAAACACACCTAGGGTTAAGGGGGAGGCCTTGAAAAAGAACCTAATTTACTACTCATAAGTTACTTATGTCCACACTTACTTGTTTACTAAAAGCTTCAAACTTATTTCATACTTGCTTAGTACTACATGTTTACTACTTATGTTATTACTACTTCATTTCATGCTTAAATTTCTTTAACTTTGAATCAATTTGCCATAGATCAAAAAGGGAAAGATTGTTGGTGCAGTGGCACTAGATAATTGAACATAGATTTTGATTATGGCATAGGTTCAAAGTTAAGCTCTTATTGTTATCTCATGAGCTATGTTAAGTGTGCAGGAAGTGTTTAAGCTAAGCTGAAGGTCAGCGACACCCGGATAATCTCGGGACGAGAAATCATGGTGGTCGGACGATGCCAGGAGAACCTCTTGGAGTCGAGGAACCTAGGCGGAAGACCGGAAACTAAGTGACAAGTCAGAAGGACCATAGGTAAGCACGAGTGCAGAGTAATGGTGAGGTTGTGTCCCTTGTATGGGGATGAACTTAGGCAGTGATTCGACTAAGACTTTCCGGGGAAGGTCTAGGTTAACATCGGACGATAAGGAACTGTCAAAGTATCCATTACATGTATTTCTGCGCTAACTCTTTATTGCAGGGGAGTAATCAAGTTGACAGTCGACTGCTAGCTATTGGCAGTCCATTTCTGCTAACATCAGTTGACTGATGAAGGTCATCAGTCGACTTCTATTCAAACTGTCCAGCTCAATGAAGGTCAAGATAAGATCCCCTTATCTTGGGGTGATGTGACTCTTTGACCCAGATCTGGATCTCAACGAGCTAGGGCTTGGAGGGCTATAAAAGAAGGGGGTTCACCCTTTTGGATCATCATTCCTTGCTCCCAAAGTCCTCCAACGACGCTACGCTTCGACGATGACTTTACGATGTCGTAATGCCGACGACACATCATGATTCCACATCCTCTTCATCGGTAGCATAACTTGTTGTTCATTTTGTTTCTTACTTTGTGTACTCGAGGTCTTTATCATAACAAGGTGAGGTAGGTTTATTGCCTCATCCTCGATCTTTTGGTTTTCCTTGTAATCGTTTTCTCCTACCTCCAATGAGGAGAAGACGTTTAGTGGATTGCCCCTTCATACGCGGTCAAGGATCGCGGGGCCTTGGAGTAGCAACCTTTCGATTGCGAACCAAGTAAAAACAAAGTGCCTCTTTACTTCTTGCTTTTATTTCATTTCCGTTTCATTACTTTGATTTTGTCATTACAAAAAGAAAAGTTTTCACGATCGCTATTCGCCCTCCCCCCCTCTAGCGATTCTCTCGATCCAATAGGGATATAGGTCATTACTTGGCCATACTCCATCCCTACCTCTACAAGAAACACTGCCTCTGAGCCATATACCATACTAAAAGGAGTTTCTCCTGTAGCTCTCCTAGGAGTGGTTCGGAGTGACCATAGTACACCAGGTAACTCTTCCACCCAACTACCTCCTACATGCTCCAACTTAGTCTTTAGTCCATGTACTAATTCTTTATTAGTAACCTTAGCCTGCCCATTACTTTAAGGATAAGCTACTGATGTAAACACTTGCTCAATTTTAAAATCCTTATGCCATTTTGCCAATTTCTTACCTTGAAACTGTCACCCATTATCCGATATCAACCTTCTAGGAATACCAAAACAACATACAATATTCTGCCATAGAAATTTTAATACCATCTGCTCAGTAATATGAGCTAAAGGCTCAGCCTCTACCCACTTAGAAAAATAATCAATAGCCACTAACAAGAATTCCCTTTGACCTGTCCCAACCGGAAATGGTCCTATTATATTCATACCCCATTGATCAAATGGACAGGCTGATACAACTGATTTCATATACTCAGTCGGCTGATGATGCCAATTATAGTGCTTCTGACAACTTTCACATTGTTGTACCAACTGTATAGAATCCTTCACTAAAGTAGGCCAAAAATACCCAACTAATAATACCTTCCTAGCCAATGACCGACCCCCTATATGACTTCCACAAGCTCCTTCATGCATTTCCTTCAGAACATAACTTGCTTCTATTTTTCCCAAACAATGTAACAAAGGTCTGGCATAAGTTCTTTTATACAAAATTCCCTTCACCATATAGAAATGCACAACCTGTTGCTTAAATTGCCGAGCTCTTATAGGGCCACTTGGTAATTTCTTATCTTGAAAAAATGAGACCAACTCTTTCCTCCAGTCATCCTCTATCAATTCTTCCTATCTTTCTCCTTGAGGTATTAATTCAATTTGTGCAATCACTTCACGAGTACTCCAATTCCCCAAAGAGCTAGCCAATTGAGTCAATTCATCAGCTTTCTGATTCTCCACTCGAGTGATCTTTTTTATCAACACCTCTGAGAAATCTCCCTTTGCTTTCTCCACTAACTCACAATAATTCCTACACTTATCATCCTTAATCTCAAATCCTCCCTCAGTCTATTGTACCACTAATTGAGAATCCATGTTCACTATCACCCGCTTGGCTCCAATATTCTTGGCAGCTTGCAAAGCAAGTAAAACTTCATATTCAACTTCATTATTAGATGCCCTGAAATACAATCTGACTACTAACTTGATTTCATCCCCTTGTGGTGAAATCAGAATTACTCCAACTCCACAACCTTCCTTTTTAGAAGACCCATCTGCATATATCATCCATGGATTAGACTCCTCTTTACGTATAGTTTCCACAAAAAAATCAGCTAATGTCTGAACTTTAATAGAGGTACAAGCCTGATAGGTAATGTCATATTCACTAAGCTCCATAGACCATTTAATAAGTTTTCCCGTAGCCTCTGGGTCAGTAAGTATTCTTCCTAAGGGAGTATTAGTGAGCACCACCAAGGGATGTGATAAAAAATAGGGTCGTAATCTCTGAGCAATTAAAACCAATCCCCAAGTTAACTTCTCCAAATTAGTATATTGAACCTCAGGTCCTTTAACAGATAACTGATATAATAAATTGGATGTTGTTGACCCTTATCTTGCCGAACTAATACTTAACTTACAACAACATCAGAAAGAGCCAAGTATACCCACAACACCTCCCCGGGCTGAGGCTTAGCTAGGAAAGGTGGCTCGGACAAGTATTCCTTTAGAGATTGAAAAACTTTATCACAGTGCTCATCCCAGTGGAATCGAGTAGCTCTTTTTAATATCTTAAAGAAAGAAAGACTCCTATCTGTCGATCGAGATATAAACTGAGACAAAGCGGTAATTCTGCCCAATAATCGTTGCACTTCTCTCAAGTTTTTTGGAGAATGCATTTGTTGAATAGCATCAATCTTACTAGGATTAGCCATTATACTCTGCTCAATAATATATAACCCAAGAAATGCCCCTGAGTGACTCCAAATACACACTTCTCTGGATTCAACTTCAATCTATATTTGCGCAAAGTGTCAAAAGTTTCCTCCATATCAGATATTAACTACTCAGGCTGTAGAGTTTTAACCAAGATATCATCCACATACACCTCTACATTCCTCCCCAACTGCTTCTCAAAAATTTTATCCATCAATCTTTGATAAGTAGCTCTAGCATTTTTTAATCCAAAGAGCATAACAATATAATAGAAAGTCCCCTCAACAGTAATAAATCTAACCTTATTCTAATCTTCCAAAGCTAATGGTATCTGATGATATCCTTGATAAGCATCCATCATAGAAATAAATTGATATCTTGTAGTGGAGTCTACTAGCTGATCAATATGGGGCAAAGGATAACAATCTTTGGGACAAGCCTTGTTGAGATCATGAAAATCCACACACATCCTCCATTTTCTGGAAGGCTTAGGCACTAACAATACATTGGACAACTAGGATGGGAATTGTACCTCTCTAATATTCCCTGCTTTTAACAACTTATGCACCTCCTCTTTAATGATAGCATCTTTTCGGCTCGAAGTGGCGACATACATGCGAAGAACTACGATGAGGCAAAATATACAATTTATGCTCTACGATAGTAGGATCAATTCCTGATAAGTTCTGGGGTGACCATGCGAAAATATTAATATTTTTAATAAGGCATCGTATCAGATCAGCTTTAAGTTGTAGAGGAAGGTCCCAAGCTATAAAGGTAATATGTTCAGCACACTTATCATCTAACACAATTGCCTCCTTATCAGATTCCCCTATTTCTTCAACACCCACCCCCCTTCTGAATAACACATAATGTATCTCTAGACTGCCTAAACTTCTGAAAAGATTCACCCATAGATTTTCCCTTTTGTCCCGCTCGGATAGCATCCACATAACACCTCCGAGAGAGCTGTTGATCACCCCAAACTTCCTCCACTTCATTTACAATAGGAAACTTAATTTTTTGATGATAAGGAGAAGCCACTTCTTGTAAATTGCCCAGAACAGGGCTACCCAAGATAGCATTATAAAAAGAAGGCATATCAATTACTATAAAATTGGAAAGCACTGTTCTTCTCCTTCGCTCCTCTCCTAATGATAAAGGCAATTTTATTTGACCCATTCATTGCATCTCATGCCCGACAAACCCAAATAAAGAGGTTGTTGGAGTATTGGGAATGTAATCAAAGTCCCACATTGGTAAGACATGAAAAAGATCATGTGCTTATAAGATGAAAAGATATCTCCATTGGAATGCGGCCTTTTGGGTAAAGCCCAAAAATAAAACCATGAGGGCTTAGGCCCAAAGTGGACAATATCATTCCATTGTGGAGATATGTGGATTCTTATAGGTACTAACAATTGGTATCAGAGCCATGATCCATGTCAAGCCATGAACCTCGAACAAAGGAAGTTGAGCTCCCATGTCCGGATCAAGAAAACCAGACACCAGGCAAGAAGTCTAGTTGGGTCAAGAGGACCGAACAACTGGCAAAAAGTCCAATTGGGCCAAAAGGATTGAACAACTGGCAGAAAGTCCAGCTAGGTCAGGAGGACCAAACAATTGGCAGGAAGTCCTGGTGGGTTGAGGATCAGACATCAAGTAGAGGATGTCCTTCGAGGACGGATAGCTTGAGGGGGGTCAATGTGGTCCTTCATTTGAGGGGGGGATTGTTAGAGTATTGGGAATACAATCAAAGTCCCACATTGGTAAGACATGGAAAAGATCATGTACTTATAAGATGAAAAGATATCTCCATTGGAATGAGACCTTTTGGGTAAAGCCCAAAAACAAAATCATGAGGGCCTAGACCCAAAGTGAACAATATCATATCATTGTGGAGATATATGAATTCTTATAGGCACTAACAGAGGTGTCGACTGGTTGTAAGCCATTTATACTAACTCTCATTTGCTCCAAAGTAGACCAATATAGAATCTCCACTGAGCTGCCTAGGTTACAAAATCCCTTCCTACATTAAAATTAGCTATAAGAGCCCAGATAACTAAGGCATCAGTGTGAGGGGTCATTACTCCCTCTAAGTCACTAGGGTCGAAACACATAAGAGGTCCTCCTGCCCTAGGTAGAGCTCTGATGGCTGCACACTCCTCTTGACAATGTCTCTTCCAAGCTTTGTTTGAATCTTCGTTAGTGGAACCACCGAAAATCATATTAATAGAACCTCTTACAGGAGCTGACCAGTAGACACTATCCTTTCAGAAGCTATCTCCCTTGGTTGAGGTGGCTGCATAACGTTCATAAAAGGTCTTACCGAATTTCCTCTTCCATAGTTTCTTCCTCCAAATCTCTGTTGATATGGAGCCAGATTCTTAACCATATTCTGGATATGGGGATAAGCCCCCCTCCACAGTTCAGAGTCTAACTGCTGGCAGTCCTGAGTATTGTGCCCATATTCTTGATGATAAGAACAAAAAGTAAGAGATGGTAACCTCCTAGGCCCTCTAGAAGCTCCAAAAAGTCTTCTTAATAGCTACTACTCTTCACATATATTCATAGCTCGCTCCTTAGAAAACCTTAATTGAGGAGCATATAGAGATCTATCTTCTGCAGGCTAGGTGGGTCTTACCCATTCAACCCTCCTCTCTAGAATTTCTACCATTCTATAATCTCAAGAAGTTTGTCGAGACTTTTGAGCATCCTAGAGATTAATAAACTTCTCCTCTCGGGATAATAAATCATCGAAATTTGTAAGAGGTTTTTTAGCTAAAGATTTAAAGAAATCCCCTTCTCTGAGACCTTGAGTGAAGGCTCCTACCATCATGCCAAACTTCACAGCAGGAATTTCTCACGCTGGCTATGTAAATCTCTACACGTATTGCTGCAGACTTTCTTGCTCTCTCTATTTAAGATAAAAAAGACTCAACGATTGAGGCAAATATTTTTTAGAGCTAGAAAAATACCTTAAAAATAATGCCGAGAAATCCTTAAATGAAGCAATACTTGTGACTTCAAATCATTAAACCATTATTGTGATGGTCCTACTAATGTAGTAAGAAACACTCGACATTTAACCCCATTAGTATAACGGTACAATAAAGTAGAATTTTCAAATCTACTCAAATGATCCTTAGGATCAAAGGAACTTGTATACTCAGGCATCTGAGGAATTTGGAAGTGTCAAGGTAACTCTTCGTTCAGAATATCCTCTGTAAAGGGATTTAACTCCTCTACTTTTAAAATAGTACTTACAAAAGGAACATCCCCCTCAAATTGTGCACTCTCAAGAGGAGTTACAAACTTCTTTTTCTTCCCCTTTGCTTGCTTGTAGATGCGGGAGGAATCATTCTTCGAGCGAGAGACTCTGAATACCTCTTCTTCAGAGTCATCATCATAAACATCATCCTCCTTCATCTTCTTCGGGGTGGCCTTCTGTGACATCTAATCCATCACAGCGGCCACTACTTGCATAAGATCCTCCCTGTAAAAGGGCTTGCGGCGCCTTCTGTTGGTGCCCCTCTTAGAAGTACTGGAGATAGATTTCTCCTCCTCCATCGGCTCCTTCAGCATCCTCCTAGTGTTCACCATCATGACTTTTTGTTTATATTCCATAGACGGCGTCAATTTGATGGTGTTCACTTCTTCAGCCTGCCAAGATATCCCTCCCCCTTCTTATGGATCTCCTCCAATCACCTCAGATCCGAGAAATCCCAGCTAGATCTGTCATAAAGGAATATTAAGAATAAAATAGTGAATAGCTTCTCCTTTGATCACCTTGTATCCTTGGAATAAATGTTAGATCTTCCACTTCACAAGAGAGTGTTAGAGATGGGTCGGCTTCCCAGCACGACCCCTCCGACGCTCAAGTCAAAAATAGTAGGATGAAGAAAGAAGAAATGCAGAAAGAATGAAGAAGAAGTGAGAAGAAGATCTTTGAGGTACCAAATAGCGAAGAAACAACCATCCCCCTTCCTTCAGCTTCTTCCCCTTTTATAGATGATTCATCCCACCTTCTCCTTGAAGTGAATTTACTTCAATGCCCTTGCCAAGCTTTCAAGTGTAATTGTTTTTCCTGTTCCTTTTCAAAATATCTCCTTTGAACCTCTTTCTATTTTCTTGCCAAGCATTAATAAAATAAATGATAAATACCAAAATATCTTATATTAATCATATTTTCTATCTCATAACTCTTCCTGCTACTTCCCATGCTCAAGAATACCCCTATCTTCTCTTTTCACTATATTTGGAAAGAATCCCATATGTGGCTCGGAAAACAAGTGTACTGCTCGGGAAACACATGCATTCCTTGAAAAGCATACTAACTACTCGAGAACTATACACATTGCTCTACCAATGCAATACTTAACTCTGAGCCTCACTGTCCTCGGTCTCCCAACTGAGCCCGAGAAATGCATATACTGCTCGGGAAATACATATACTACTCGGGAAACACAAAACCTACTCTGCCAATGCAATACTTAACTCTGAACCTCACTACCCTCTGTCACCCTACTAAGCCTAGGAAATACATATACTACTCGGGAAATACATAGACTGCTCGAGAAACACATAGACTGCTATGCTAAGGCAATACTTAACTCTGAGCCTCACTGCCCTCTTTCACCCTATTAAGCCTGGGAAATTGATGCACGCGAACGCGACCTCAAATCTCGCGACGGAGGCCGTCGAGGACTCAAAATGCGCGCTCGTGTTCAACGCTCGCAAGTGTACGGATGTCATCAAGTAATAAAAGATTATCGATCCCACAGAGACTAAGATTCGAGTATCGATTTGTTCAGTGAGTGAAATTTTTCGGAAGTAAAATCTAAAGGTTTCGATTGCGAGGGTTGTCGATGGACTAAACTCTAGTACGGTGTCACATGGAGGAAGAAAGGAGCATGCCGAGATCTTTAAAAGGGATTCTAGGACTTCAATTTTTCTTGTGTGTCGCAAAACATGCTATCAACTGGGCGTTGTCTAAACGTCTAACTATGGTTTTGTGGAAAGGACATCATACACTCTCCCGATGAGCCACTGCATCTATCGGGAGCTATCTCTACTTTACAAGGACGGGATAGGCGGTACGAGGATGTCAAATCAATCCCTGCGATGAACCGTTTCCAGTTCCATCGCATCCTTCTACCCACAGTTACAGGAGATCAGGTTTACCCTAGGTTCCTTATATAAATCCCCTAAATCTTAGATACGAGGGTTGTCACCCCTTGTATTGCCTAAGCACAGCAGGTAGAAAACCAAATACGCATAGATATTGGTATAAACAATTTCCAATTGCAAATTCAAACTCAAAAATAGAATTCAATTTGAAGCAACATGTCATGCGCACACAAACTACTCCCTAATCCTAGAATCGAAGGAACTACTCTATATATAGAAGAGGAGAATCACAAGGCATGTTCATGTTCGAATATATCAGAAATAAAATGCAAGAACAAGAGGTTACAATGCCGATGTGGCCTTCTCTCCGACGTTGAAGTGCAGAACTTGGATCTCCGGCGGCGTTCTCCCTCCCTGTTGAGAGTTCCAGAAGCTGTTTAGAGCTTCGGTGTGCCATCCTAGCCGTCGTGCCTCCCCCCTAGGGTTTGGGTGGAGCCATCCTTATATAGACATCACCTCGGACCACTACAAAATCCAAAAAAAAAACCCTAGTCGCGTCAATCTGCTGGGCCGCCACACGTCCATGTGTTTCCACATAGCTAGGTCGTGTGCAGCCTTGGGGTGGCTGATCTCGCTCATTGGACACGACCGTGTGTAGCCACATGCTCTGGTTGTGTCCCATTTTGCATCTAGATGCAAAATGTCCTTCTTTTGCTCCGAAAGTGCGCCTTTTCCCCCGAAATGCTTTCCTGCACACAAAAGTACAAAGAGCAGACCTCCGAACCAGAAAACAGGAAATGCGTGCAAAATAGAGTGACATATACATGACACTAACATAAAATGTAATGAGATGTGAGCGAAAACTACTCCTAAAACTCTATATGTTTTGTTCACATCACTTCCCCCAGACTTAAATCCTTGCTTGTCCTCAAGCAAACCTTAGTGCCATGAAATTTTAAAAAGACATTGTTCCATACTTAACATGTTAACTAAATTTATCAAGTGGTATTTGCAATCAAAGCAAAATAAATATGTTCTAGAAATTCACTAGGTTAGCTCTTTGTGTCATGCTAAGCGAATCATTCTTAGGGGATACTCGTTCCATGGTGAGTTAAGTCGTCATCCTATAGCTTTCCTAAGGTCTCCGGCTCTTAGGCACTTACCTGCCCAAAGCGAGGGTTGTTCCCTAGATCTAGCACAAAGTCTCAAAGACATGCTCGGTATTGAGAGAAATTGGTAGGTATTTCCCCAGTAACCTAACTCGGTCTCAAAGGGGCACCTAGCCATTTTTACCCACGACAACTATTTATTATCCCTCATAATCTTTTCTCTCTTTTTTTTCTTTATTTTTTTTTCATTTCTTTCTCTCTCTCTCTTTTATTTCTCTTTTATTTTTCGTCTCACTAGGATTTTGATTTTTCTGAATGGGCTTACACAATCCGAGCATCTCCAGTAACTAAAATGCTAGCCTAGAGTCACCTGTGGATTCCAAAGTACTAGACTACTGAGATAAATCATAACTAGGTATGTCCTAGAATCTCCCTTTCAGAGTATTCAACATGTGTAGGTGTAGAAATAAAAGATAACCAGCGTAAGTCTAGAACATTCATTAGAGCAAATAAAATAAAATACCACGAGATAAATGAAGTTACACTACTCATGGAAACAACTCATGAAGAACTTTTAAAAATACTACTGAGGTAGCTTTACAGATAACAAAAATTAAGTGTTGAAAGAAACTCAACAACCTATGCATGAATAAATGAATGCTAATAATAATACAAATACCATGAAACAAACTACTGCTAGAAACAAAATAAAATTTGGGCCCCCCCCAGACTTAAATGAAAGTATATCTCTAGTATGGTGGACGAGGTGGAAAGTCTGGGAACCTTGGCATCTCGGGATCCTGGGAGAACCTACTGTTGAGCCGCTGATGCCATATGTACATGTGGTCGATCTGAGAGTTGATGGATGCAGTGGATGCTCGGTGCTCCTCCTCCCTAGCCCACTGTGCCTGCTGGGCATGCATGTGTTGCCGCATCTCCTGGCGGTAGGCGGCCTCATCCTGGCGATGGGTAGCCTCCTCCTGGAAGTAGATGTGGGCTTCGTCATAAAAATCCTCAGCCCACTGGAAGTGCTCTCGTAAACCCTAGAACTCCACCTGCGTGTAGGCGCTCTGCTCCTCTCATCGCTGCCTCTGCATCTACCGCTCGGTGTATATGTCATCGAGGCGTGAATGGAACTCCGAGAAATCATAGGCCGATGTACCTGCATCCTGCTCAAAAGTGGAAAAAGGTGGTGGTGCAGGTGCAGACTCATGTCGGCGTGGACTGGAGGGAGAGTAGTGTAAAGGACGAGAGAGGGTCACCGTTTGTTGGCAACGTGCTATTCCTCGGAAGGCTCATCGGCTCCCATGTCCCCGGATTAAAATTTTCACCAATGAAAACTAATCCGGATGGGATGAGTTTCCTAAGCACAACCAATTCGTCATCGTGCCAACGACTCGAGCAATCACTTGAACAAACTTGTTGTTCAAGCAATCAACTCTTCTAGTCGGTTAGCCGCGGAAGAGACGACAAACGGATCGCCGATTTTTGTGTTTCTTATCGGGGTCCATGATTATACAAATACATGCAAATGTAAACTAGTATAATCAACATATACTAACATAAAGAACATAAGCTAGCATATCAATAAGAACATGCAAAGAACAATAATAAAAGTTGTAAAACTTTTATACCTCTTGATCTTCTATCGTATGTCCTAACCTCCTTGTAGACTTCGTGTGGGCGAAGATCCTCCACAAGTTGAAGCTTCCTAGATCTTCTTCAATCCAAAGAAAGAAGAACTCTCTTTCCCTTCTTGCTTGAGCCAACCACCAATCCTCAAAGGATTGATGCCGCCGGCCCCAAGAATAGAGAGAACAAAATGGAAACAAAACTCATCTCTTATCTAGAACCAACCATCAAGCTCCAAGCATGATGTTTGCCGCCGGCCCAAAGAGAGCAAAAGGATTGCCGACCAACCTTGAAGAAGGTTGCCGCCGGCCAAGAGAAGAGGAGAGGATGCTCCGGCCATGAGATGAAGATGAGAAGCTTCTCCCTTCCGTCCTTGTCGCCGGCCACATCCCATAGGCCATGGGCGCCGCCCAACCATTAGGGTTCTAAACCCTAATGGTTGCCGTCCATGCATTAGGGTTCTCAACCCCAATCTTGCCGTCCAAGCATTAGGGTTCTCCACCCTAATTCTTGCCGCCCATGGTCTCTCCAAAACCCTAATCCTTGGCCATTTTCTTGCCGCCTAAGCCAAGAAGCTCTATTTATAGAGTTAGGCTTAAGCCTTGTTTTAATCTCCACCGTCGGTTCTAGGGTTTTAATCTCAACCATCGGATCTAGGGATTTAATCTCAACCATCGGTTCTAGGGATTTAATCCCAACCGTCGGATCTAGAGATTTAATCTCAATCGTCGGTTCTAGAGATTTAATCTCCACCGTCGGTTCTAGGGATTTAATCCCAACCGTTGGATCTAGAGATTTAATCTCAACCGTCGGTTCTAGAGATTTAATCTCCATCATTTGATCTAGACTTCATGAGGTTTATATTAGGCTACGATAGGGACCATGAGGAGGAGTTGGATCTTGGCCACCCGATGGATCGGAACCACACAAACTTGATCCATCAATGATGTTCCATTCCACTAGAGGATCATCATTGAACTACCTCACCAACCCTCATAAATCAATATGGGCTCCATATATTATTTGTACATCCATCTCCCCGTGTTTAAGATATCGAATGTTCGTCAATTAATTGATTTACTGACCATCAATTAATCAACATCTAACTCCTCGAGTAGTACCACTCAACCTTATCATCATGTTGACTAAGTCAACCTGCAGGGTTTACATGATGAACCTTATGAGCTCCTCAAGGGGACATCATCAACCTAATACATAGGACATGGATTCCTCCTATAATCAATGGCACACCATGTAAATAATATCATTTCCCAACTTACCGGGCATATTGATTTAATCCATAGAAATCTCACCCTCTGGTAAATCAAAGAAATAAATACTAAGTACATGTGCCCGTTATTATATCGGGATTAAGAGCATGTACAACATAATATCCGAGGTCCGATTCAATTATGTAGTCAGCAATAAATTGAATCACCTCTATGTCGATCCTGCTCAATACACCTAAGTGTACTAGTGTAACTCTATGTTCAAGATAAAACAATACCAAGCTACACTACCACCATGCCAATGGTTTGTCCAAAACCATCTTGGTTGTGAGCCTCTACTTATATTCTCTAAGGAACTGATAACATGATCTTCTGTGCCACACCAAGCACCATGTTATCTACAATGTAAAATATTAGACAATTTTGCATAATCATAAAAATATGCAAACAATGATCATGTGATTCTTATTTCAAAATAAAGATGTTCATACAAAAGAGCTAGGCTTTCAGTATACATCCCAACACCGATGTGGATGGTCCCTCATGTGGAGGGGACTCCACTATCAGGTCCAAGCGCCAATTGGCACGTGTAGTGATGGTAGTACGATCAAGGTCAGGGAGCCTAAGGGCCATCAAATTTTTCCTTACAAAGCATAAGCAATGTCCTTCTCTCACAATCATCTTCATGGCCATGGACACTCCTAGGTCGATCCTAGGGCTCCCCTCTATACTCTCTAATGTAGTGTAATCGTACCCCATCCTATGGCAAAAGTGGGATCCTACATCGATGCTACTCCTTTCTTGTAGCATGTCCCAGAGGCAAAGTAGCTCGCTAGATCTAACCACACCGTCACTCTCCCCACAACCAAATATAGTATTGGCAATGATTTGGTGGAGGTATCAAAAAATGGGGTTTTGGAGGCGCGATGCTTCGGCCCTAGAAGGGTTATAAGCATGCTCCCCCATCAACTTGGTCCAAAATATCCGAGAGTTAAAGCCAATAGGGGTTCTTCTCTCTCCCCCACTAGGCAAGCCAAAGCATAAATTCCATTGGTGAAGGGTCCATTCATGCTCAATGTTAAAAATCCTAAAAGTTATCCTACCCTCTTCGCTCTCTCTACCCGTTAAAATTTCCGCCTCTAAAGAACTCAAAAATTCTAGAACTATCCTAGGGTAGGTTGGGTGTCGTATTCCCATTATCTCTTCCCACCCCATTTTTGCAAATAGGGCTTGAATGTCACCCAACAACCCTAAAGACTCTAGCAAATCTTCATCTAGGTACCTAGTAGCAGTGAGTTTATGAGTAGAAAGCATATTATATCTATCTCTATGTTTATTATTGCGAAAAAAAGGGTTGGAAGAGTGTTACCCTCCTCCGGCACTTGAGGGGCGTCGGTTCTCCTTGCTCGTCGCTTCGAAGCACCGGATCGAGATGCTACTTGCTTGGTCCTCCTCATCCTTGCTTCTTTTGGCTTCCTTGGAGGTTGGAAAAGCTTCTAGGTGGTGGGGAAGAAGGATCCACATGGCTAGGGCAAGAAAAATCGAAGCACACAGTGCAAATGGGGCGAAAACACATGGCTTGCCCTACTTAACCCTTGCGCGACACGGCCGTGTAAAAATACACGGCCAGGTCATGTGCGCCTCGGGTCGGTCGGGCACGGTCGTGGGAAAACACATTGCCAGACCGTGTGTCCCCTTTTTCTCCTCTTTTTGCACAACGGTCTGAATTTTCTCATACGCTTCGCCGTGTAAGCTAATATGCATTTTATCTTTACCTAGCAAAGTTCTCTTCTGGTCCTAATGCTAAATGAAATGGAAATCAAAGTTTAAATTAACTAAATGCATGCAATACAATCAAAGGGAATCCTAAAAACTAAACTTGGGTTGCCTCCCAAGAAGCGCTTTGTTTAAGGTCTTTTAGCTCAACCTTATTCTTGCGTTTCATTTGAGGTGTTTGAATCTTGCTCGTGGGGGAGCAAGATATTTGCTCACCTTACGCCTCTTGCCTTTTGGTCCTCCATTACTATATCTTTTAAATATTCCTTGTGGAGGAGCAAGATACTTGGGCACTGCTTTCCTTGACTCAAGGTTTAACATGCTTAGTCTCAACGAATCATCAATAGTTTGATCATTATATTCTAAATGTTGTAAATAATTTAATTCACCATAAACATCCTCACCAAAAGGTTGATTAGTAGATTTTACTATGTCGAATGAAATTTTATCATTATCAATCACCAAAAGGGTTTTGTTACTAGTAACTAAAGTTTCAGTGAGGGTTATGGTAGGCTCTTCTAAATCCTTGAGGTTAGGAGGTGCTTTGATTGAAGCAATGCACTCCTCAATTAAAGTATCAATTAAAAAAATCCTCAAGTTCTTCTTCAAGTGGTGATTGAATGGATTGCCCTTCTTTACTTCCTATGTCATCTATGTCTTCCTCATCCATTCGCTCAAAGTGAGTCTCCGCCATATTAGGTGTAATCCAGTCATCGAAGGAACCTTCTAGTCATTTGGTTTCTTCCGCGAATTGTAGACTATGCTCCTTCCATTCCCTAGTAGAATTGTATAGCAAGGCATCTAAGTGGGGACTTGATTCTGGATAAAATTCGCGTGGTGATTCATAGCTCTCGTTCTCACTTGGGAAACAATATTGAGCCTTTGTCTGTGAATGCCGCCATTGGAATTCAGTGTTCGCCGCTTGTTCTTTTCGAATGAAATCTTCCATCATCTGCTCAAGTCGAGATTTAGGCAGACAATATTGAGGGTTTAAGTACCCAGGGTCATAACTATATGAATAGAAATCATCTTGTGGCCACTGGTTGTAATTGTAGGTGACATCTTCTTGTTCAAATTGTGAAGGTTCAAATATATCTGGACAATCATTAATGGTATGCCATGTTTCACCACAATGCTCACAATCAATGTTACCAAAACTTACAGCATTAAATTGACCATAATCATGAGTAAAAGCATGCATCATTATATGCAGAAAATTATAAATAAGGAAAGAGCAACTGAATAAACAAAACTGAAATAAAATAAAATAAAATAAAACAAGAAAAGTTAATCTATCCTAAGTCCGATCCAATTATCCACTTCCCGATTCGATATTGAATCGATTAGTCCCCGATAATGGCGCCAAAAACTTGATGCACGCGAATGCGACCTCAAATCTCGCGATAGAGGCCATCGAGGACTCGAAGCGTGCGCTCGCACTCAACGCCTGCAAGTGCACGGATGTCGTCAAGTAATAAAAGATTATCGATCCCACAGGGACTGAGATTCGAGTATCGATTTGTTCAGTGAGTGAAATTTTTTGAAAGTAAAATCTAAAGGTTTCGATTGCGAGGGTTGTCGGTGGACTAAACTCTAGTACGGTGTCACATGGAGGAAGAAAGGAGTGTGTCGAGATCTTTAAAAGGGATTCTAGGACTTCAGTTTTGCTTGTGTGTCGCAAAACATGCTATCAACTGGGTGTTGTCTAAACGTCTAACTATGGTTTTGTGGAAGAGACATCATACACTCTCCCAATGAGCCACCACATCTATCGGGAGCTATCTCTGCCTTACAAGGACGAGATAGGTGGTACAAGGATGCCAAGTCAATCGCTGCGATGAACCATTTCCAGTTCCATCGCATCCTTCTACCCACAGTTACAAGAGATCATGTTTACCCCTATGTTCCTTGTATAAATCCCCTAAATCTTAGATACGAGGGTTGTCACCCCTCATATCGCCTAAGCACAGTAGGTAGAAAACTAAATACACATAGATATTGGTATAAACAATTTCCAGTTGCAAATTCAAACTCAAAAATAGAATTCAATTTGAAGCAACATGTCATGCGCACACAAGCTACTCCCTAATCCTAGAATCGAAGGAACTACTCCATATATAGAAGAGGAGAATCACAAGGTATGTTCATGTTCGAATATATCAGAAATAAAATGCAAGAACAAGAGGTTACAATGTCGATGTGGCCTTCTCTCCGGCGTTGAAGTGAAGAACTTGGATCTTCGGCGGCATTCTCCCTCCCCGTTACAAGTTCTAGAAGCTTTTTAGGGCTTCGGTGTGCCATCCTAGCCATCGTGCCTCCCCCCTAGGGTTTGGGCGGAGCCATCCTTATATAGACATCACCTCGGACTACTGCAAAATCTGGAAAAAAACCTAGTCGCATCAATCTGCTAGGCCGCCACACGGCCATGTGTTTCCACACTACCAGGCCATGTGCGGCCCTGGGATGGCTGATCTCGCCCATTGGACACAGTCGTGTGTAGCCACATGCCTTGGCCGTGTCCCATTCTGCGTCTAGTTGCAAAAATGTCCCTCTTTTACTCTGAAAGTGTGCCTTTTCTCTCGAAATGCTATCCTGCACACAAAAGTACAAAGAGCTGACCTCCGAACCAGAAAATAGGAAATGCGTGCAAAATAGAGTGACATATGCATGAAACTAACATAAAATGTAATGAGATGTGAGCGAAAACTACTCCTAAAACCCTATATGTTTTGCTCACATTAGAAATGCATATATTGCTCAGGAAATACATAGACTACTCGGGAAACACATAGACTGCTTTGTCAATGCAATACTTAACTCTGAGCCTCATTGCCCTTTGTCACCCTACTGAGCTTGGGAAATGCATATACTGCTCGAGGAATATATATACTGCTCGAGAAACACATAGACTACTCTGCCAATGCACACTAACTACTCCGTAAACATAATTACTACACCCACCTCGGACATCACCTACACTGCTCGGGAATTATACAAACAGCTCAGAAAACCCTCTAGTTGATCAGAAAACCCCAACCCCATCAATAATGATTGATCAGAAATTATACTTAGAGGACTTAGGAAAAATAATATTTATACCATAGACCTACCAACTTCCTCACTCAAGTGTCTAATGACACAGCAAGAGGAATCATGATTATGGCATTGGAGACTGGCCCACATCCATCTAAGAATTATTTCAAAAATAAGTCAAAATGGACAAGTTAGAGGTATACTCAAGTTAAGAAACTTAAAAAACAAAGTGTGTGATGCTTGCCAACAAGGAAAACCAATAGATTTAAAATATTATAGGAGTGTGGTAGGTAGTCTTTTGTACTTAACTACAATATACTTTTTGTCGTAGGTATGTGTGCAAGATTTCAATCTTGTGCTAAAGAATCACACTTAGCTTTAGTTAAAAGAATTCTTAGATATGTTAAGGGAACACTAAGTGTAGGAATATGGTGTTAGAGTATTGGGAATACAATCAAAGTCCCACATTGGTAAAACATGGAAAAGATCATGTGCTTATAAGATGAAAAGATATCTCCATTGGTGTGAGGCCTTTTGGATAAAGCCCAAAAATAAAACCATGAGGGCTTAGGCCCAAAGTGAATAATATCATATCATTGTAGAGATATGTGAATCTTATAGGCACTAACAATTGGTATCAGAGCCATGGTCCATGTCAAGCAATGAACCTCGAACGAAGGAAGTTGAGCTCCCATGTCCAGATCAAGAGAATCAGACATCAGGCAGGAAGTCCAGTTGGGTCAGGAGGACCGAACAACTGGCAGGAAGTCCAGTTGGGCTAGAAGGGCTGGATAACTAGCAGGAAGTCCAGCTAGGTCAGGAGGACCATACAGTTAGCAGAAAGTCCTGGTGGGTTGAGGATCGGACATCAAGCAAAGGATGTCCTTCGAGGACGGATAGGCTTGAGGGGGGGTCAATGTGGTCCTTCGTTTGAGGGGGGGATTGTTAGAGTATTAGGAATACAATCAAAGTCCCACATTGGTAAAACATAGAAAAGATCATGTGCTTATAAGATGAAAAGATATCTCCATTAGTGTAAGGCCTTTTGGGTAAAGTCCAAAAACAAAACCACGAGGGCTTGGGCCCAAAGTGAACAATATCATGTCATTGTGGAGATATGTGGATCTTATAGGCACTAACATATGGTACCCTAGGACTAGTAACTTTGAGCTAATCGAATACTCTGACTTAGATTATGTTGATTGTAAGCTCAATAGGAAAAGTACAAGTGGCAGCTGCCAACTTCTTAGTCAAAGCCTAGTCAATTGGTCTAGTAGAAAATAACATTGTGTTGCATTATCTACTACCGAAGCTAAGTACATAGCAATGGGTGAGTGTGTAGCTTAACTCCTTTAGATGAAACACACTCTAAAAGATCTACAACTAAACTTTAAGGATTCTAGAGTTATAATAGACAACATTAGCTCAATCAACCTAACTAAAAATCTAATATAACATTCAAGAA
Organism: Wurfbainia villosa; assembly: GCA_025175895.1. NCBI lineage: Eukaryota > Viridiplantae > Streptophyta > Magnoliopsida > Zingiberales > Zingiberaceae > Wurfbainia > Wurfbainia villosa. The sequence goes on along the minus strand of CM045998.1, from coordinate 41,012,139 downwards.
TTAAACACATAGAAATTAAACATCATTTTGTAAGGGAACATGTAACAAATGGTAAAATAAAGCTTGATTATATTAAATCTAAATCGAACTTAGCTGACATCTTTACTAGACCATTACCTGAAGCAGAGTTCAGTTCACTTAGACGAAAACTAGGTATGTGCTTAGTAGAGTAGGAATTGTTTTTACTTACTATTTATATATCATTTTCTTTTATGCTACATGGAACTAACATAGGACTTACCTTAGAAAGCATGAACCCATAGCTTTAAGGAGCCAATACATCTCATAACCCATAGGTTTAATGTGATTGTGTACTAAGCCACGTAAATGGGTGTAAGATGTTAGGACCTTACTCCTGATTCCAGATGTAGAACAAGTGCATCAACATGTATCATGGAGTATAATTTTTTTTTCAAGTGACTAACTCTCACCAAGACTTATTGATTATCTAATATCAATTAAGTCAAAAGGGAAGTTGGACATCTCTTAAAGACAATTTATTAGATGATTTATAATGAATTTTTTTTTTTTACAACATATAAGGGGGACACATGCTTGGATTAATAAACTTGATTAACTAAGTGTTTCTTAGATTGAAAATGTTTTTACTGTTGGTGCAACAATGCCCCAAGCATTTATATATTTTGATGTTTGGATAATCATCTAAGTTAGGCAATGGTTTGTGATCTAATTGTGAACGTGTTTAAGTGACAGGAAAATCCAAGTATGAAGACTTGGTAAAAGATAAGTCCAAGTGTGACCTTGGCAAAGAGAAGACCAAAGGCAAGTCTTGGCAGCATAAGTCCAAGCATGTAGTCTTGGCGGCGTAAAGTCCAAGCGTACTTTGGCAAAGAAGAAACCCAAAGCATGACGAAACTGAAGGAAGCTTTTGAAGGCAAGCGCATGGATGGAGTTGCGGACTCAGAGAAATCCTAGAGGCGCAAGGCTGATGGAGAAGCTAGAAGGTTAAGTCTAGGCTTAGGGTGTGTTTCCAAGTATGAATTAGTCATACTTGGTATGTGCCAGTCGACTGGAACATGGTATCAGTCGAACTGGCCCTTAAAAATAACATTAGAAGTTGGAAGATCATATCGATCGATCGGGTTATCCGGTCAGGCGGTGACGATCGACTCTCTCGGCTCGATACAAGCCGGCCGCCATTATTGGCGGTCGGGCCATAAAATGCGCGTGGCCATGTGGCGGATCGGCTACGAGCCATCGATCGAATCGACATTGTTGTCGATCGGTGATAGTTTTTCCGTTGGCGATGACGGCAGCAAATCTCGCGAATCTGGCTGTTCAGAAGCCGTTAGAATTGGCGGCAGTCGACTGATGTAAGTCATCGAATCAGATCGGGCTAACGGAAAAACATCTTCTCTATAAAAAGAGGGTCGTGGAGGTTTTTGGGTTAATGCTTATTCTCCAATCTTTCTCAACACCTCCACGAATTTTCTAGCTTTCTAAGTGATTTAAATCTCCTCCTCTTCTCTCTAAGCTTAGATCTTCATTCTTTGGAAAGAAGAGGAGTTGTCGTGTAAAGAAAGCTTAGTAGTGGACTTGCTTGGATTGATCCACCTCAAGGATCGCCGTGGAGTAGGAGCGCTATCTCCGAACAACGTAAAAGGCCTTGTTTATGCTTGTTATTGTTTTTACATACATTATTGTGTTTGCTTCCGCTAATCTTCTTGTAGAAACCGAAAACGCTATTCACCCCCTCTAGCTTCCAAACGATCCTAACAAGTGGTATCAGAGTCTTGGATCGCATCGGAAGATCTAGCAATCAACCGAGCAAAGATGGCATTTCAAGAGGGTATAGCACGGCGAGGCCTCCGTTCTTCGGCGCAGCGATTTTGGATATTGGAAAGGTAGGATGGAGTACTATTTAATTAAAGATATTGAAAATTGGTTTTGTATTGTAGATGGTTTTGAGTAGCCGGTCGTCGAATTGGGTGCACCACTACCGACAAAGAATTGGACAAGAGAGATGGCCAAAAGGCACAAGCGAATGCAAAAGCAACGACCACACTTCAATGTAGTCTATCCAAGGAGCAACTATCCAAGGTCGGGCCATTCAACTCCGCAAAGAGCTTTGGGAGAAGCTCATCGAACTCAATGAAGGATCCAAAGAGACAAGAAGGGCCAAGAGGGATCTTTTGATTGGCCAACTCCAAAGCTTCACTATGAAGACAAATGAAACGGTGAGTCAAATGCCGCAGGCGCTTCAAGGAGGTAGTCAACGGACTACACGCTATAGGTGAAAAGGTCGATAAGACCTTGTGAGGTATGTACTACAAGCCTTCCCTAGGACCACCTTATGGGCATCAATGGTAGATGCCTATAAGGTCTCTAGGGATCTTTCATTAGTTAAATTAGATGAGTTATTTTGTGAATTTCAATTGCATGAACAAGCTAACACTTCTTCCAAAGAGAAGGGTATAGCTCTTGTTGTAGGAAAGAAGGAGAAGAGGAAAAGGAAAAGAAGGAGGTGTCTTCCTCATCCGAATCCGAGGAGGACTCATCAAGTAGTGAGGATGAGTTGTCGGCAAGTGAGGTAGCACACTACGTCAAGAAATTTGGTGGGAAGTCAAGGAGGCTCACCAAGAAAGATGTGAAGAGGATGTTTCAATCCTCAAGAGGTAAATCTTCTAACAATTCAAATTCTATTTCTAACGTGACGTGTTTTGGTTGCAACAAGAAAGGGCATATAAAGCCCAATTGCCCGGACCTAAAGACAAGGAGGAGAAGGATAAGAAGAAGAAAGAAAAGAAGGAAAAGAAGAAGAAGAGGCGATGATGGCACAAACGTGGGATACTCTAAGTATGGAAGAGTCTTCCGACGATGAAGAAGTTTGCCATTCAACCCGAATTTAGCCCTCATGGCATTGGAAGAAACCGGAAGCTCAAGCGAGAGTCTTCTTCCTCTTCAGTGATGAATCATCATCAAGCGATGATGATGAGGTAAAGGACTCACCCAAAGTAGATCTACTTTATAAGACTATTGCATGTTTACAAAATGCTTTAAATAGATCAAAAACTAGGATTAAGGATCTAAAATTAGAAATCAAATCATTTAAGAATATAGATGCATCATGTGATAAACCATCTAGTAATGATGATTGTACTCTTAGGAATGAGAATGATGAGTTAAGAAAAGAAATAAGTAAATTAAGAACATGCTTAGAAAAGTTCACTAATGGTTCCAAATATCTAGATATGATTATTAAGGACCAAAGGGCAATCTACAATAAGGCCGGTTTAGGATATAGACCTAAGGAGAAAGAGGTAGCATTTGCATCCCTAGTTAGTAGAAAATCCATGATTAAAAGCAAGGGAGAAAAGCATGGGTACCAAAGAAATTTATAATTAATGCTAGTGGTCCTAAAATTTGGGTACCTAAGGATTGTGTTTTTCATGTGACATAGGTAGAAGAACAAAGCTTGTGGATAGTTGATAGTGGGTGCTCAAAGCATATGACCGGGGATGAGAGAAAATTCTCCACTATCAACCACACTAGCCAAGGAAAAGTGTCTTTTGGTAATAGCGGCAAACTTAAAATTTTAGGAAAGGGCACCATTGAGGTATCTCCCAATCTTGCTATTCACAAAGTTCTATTAGTTAAGAATATGAAATTCAACTTACTTAGTGTAAGCCAATTATGTGATGCAAATTTTGATGTTAAGTTTGATTCCTCAAAATGCTTTATAAGACACAAAACTATGAATGATTGCATGTTAGTAGGCTTTAGAAAATCAAATATTTATTATGTTGATTTATCTTATGCTACTAATCCTTCCACTAAGTGTCTTATTGCAAAAGAGGAAGAAAGTTGGCTTTGGCATAGGAGACTAGGTCACATAAACATGAAGAATATAGCCAAAATAGCAAAATTGAAGCTAGTCAAAGGATTGCCTAGAGTCAAATATCTCAAGGACAAGATGTGTGATGCTTGTCAAGAAGGGAAACAATCAAAAACATCACACAAAGGTAAAAATTTACTTAGTACCGCTTTACCATTAGAATTACTACACATGGATTTATTTGATTGCCATAGTACCCCATCTATAATTGGTAGTAAATATTGCTTGGTAATAGTAGATGATTTTTCTAGGTTTACTTGGGTGTTTTTCTTGAAAAATAAGGATGAAACCTTAGAAATAATCATAGGATTTAGCAAAAGAGTAGAAAATGAAAGAAAACTCAAAATCAACCGGATCCGTAGTGATCATGGTGGAGAGTTTGAGAATTCTAACTTTTCAACTTTTTGCTTAGAACAAGCATGAATTTTCTTGTCCTAGAACACCCCAACAAAATGGGGTTGTGGAAAGAAAAAAATCGTGCCCTACAAGAAGCGGCTAGGACAATGCTTAATGCATATTCCTTACCTAGCTACTTGTGGGCGGAAGCGGTTAATACCGCTTGCTATATCCAAAATAGGGTATTAATTCATAGGTTTTTAGGAAAAACTCCATTTGAATTGTGGAATGGTACAATTCCAACAATTCATTATTTTAAGGTCTTTGGATGTAAAGTCTATATCTTAAATACCAAAGACAACCTAAGTAAATTTGAGTCTAAAGCGGATGAGGGAATCCTAGTTGGATACTCATCCACTAGTGTAGGATATAGGGTTTACAATAAAAGGACTCAAAAGATTGAAGAATCTTCAAATGTTCAATTTGATGAAACTTCAAATACATACCCTAGAAAATCCCCTATTGATGATGACATAAATAATGAAAATCAAGAAATGACCAAACAATTTCAAGGTTTAAACTTAGGGGGTAATAATCAAGGGGGAGGATTGGATCAAGGGGAAGTAAGGGTTGATACCGATGATGAACATAGAATTGAAGTTAATCATGACCAAACTCAACTTGATACACCTCCTAGAACCATAAGAGTTCATCAAAGTCACCCATTAGATCAAATTGTGGGTGAATTGTCTCAAGGAGTTAGGACTAGATCATTCCATAGGGACCCCACTAGTCATATAGCTCTAATTTCTCAAATTGAGCCCAAAAGCATTAAAGATGCATTACTTGATCCGGATTGGATCTTAGCAATGCAAGATGAATTGGCTCAATTTGATAGGAGTCAAGTGTGGGAGTTAGTTCCTAGACCAAGTAAAAACACTATTATTACTACAAGATGGGTCTTTAGGAACAAACTAGATGACCAAGGGAATATCACTAGAAATAAAGCACGATTAGTTGCAAGGGGTTTTAATCAAGTTGAAGGACTTGATTATGATGAAACATATGCCCCGGTTGCTAGGTTAGAGTCCATTAGAATACTTTTAGCATATGCCTCCTATATGGGTTTCAAACTCCATCAAATGGATGTCAAATCGGCATTTCTAAATGGGTTTATTAAGGAAGAGGTGTATGTAGAACAACCTCCCGGCTTTGAAAGTATGGACTACCCAAATCATGTATACAAGCTTAGGAAAGCCTTATATGGTTTGAAACAAGCTCCCCGGGCTTGGTATGAAAGATTGTCATCTTTCCTAATCTCTAAGGATTTCAAAAGGCGATAGATCAAACTCTCTTTATAAAGTCAACGTCTAAGGACATCTTTGTAGCTCAAGTGTATGTTGATGACATTATCTTTCAACAAATGATGAGCTTCTTCAAGACTTTATTCAAAATATGGAAAAGAGTTTGAGATGAGTCTAGTTGGAGAATTAAATTTCTTCCTAGGTTTGCAAGTTAAACAAACTAGTGAAGGAATTTACATTTATCAAACAAAATATGCTAAGGAAATGATTAAGAAATTTGGCTTAGAAAATGCTAAGGTAGTGTCAACTCAATGGCAACCAATACCAAAATAGATAGTGATAGTGAAGGAAAACAAATAGATCTTACCCTTTATAGAAGCATGATTGGTAGCCTCTTGTATTTAACCGCTAGTAGACCCGACATATTATTTGCGGTTGGTATGTGTGCTAGGTATCAATCATGTGCTAAGGAATCTCATTTAGTTGCCGTTAAGAGAATTTTAAGATATGTTAAAGGCACACTAAATGTAGGTCTATGGTACCCTAGGACTAGGTCTTTTGATTTATTTGGGTACACCGATTCCGATTATGCCGGTTGCAAATTGGATCGGAAGAGTACTAGTGGTGGATGCCAATTTCTTGGGTCCTCCCTAGTAAGTTGGAGTAGTAGGAAGCAACCTTGTGTTGCTCTATCCACCACCGAGGCCGAATATGTGGCTATGGGTGGTTGTGTAGCTCAACTCTTATGGATGAAACATACCCTAGAAGATTATGAGCTATCTTACTCCAACATGAAAGTATTTTGTGATAATGTGAGCACCATTAACTTGACCAAAAATCCGGTGCATCACTCTAGGACCAAGCACATTGAAGTGAAACATCATTTCATTAGAGACCATGTGGCTAAGGGGGACATTGAGCTTAATTATATTGAATCCAAGTCCAACCTAGCCGATATATTTACCAAGGCTCTACCCAAGTAGAATTCTCATCACTTAGAGAGAACTTGGAATGTGCTTGGTTGAGTAAAGGTGTAGGTTTTCATGATCCTATAGAAATACTAGGATTTATACCTTTAACCATCTCACAAAATACCTAAGAAACCATGATTTTTGTATTGAGTCATCTAGAAAACATGTGAGATGTTAGGAAGATGCACTTGGTTCATCATGCTTGTTATGATGCATTACTATGGGCCAAAGTGTCATCTAGAGACATTAATCCTTAATTGGACCAATCATTGGGAAGGCTTATACACAATTGATGTGCATATAGCTCCAAGAATATGATTGGAAATGTCAAATAAAATAAAATTTAGTCTATGTCTATCAAACCCTGAGAAACAATTTCCTATTGATAAGCCAAAGTGATACAAAGTGTTGCAAAAATATTATAACTTTTGCAAAATCTCAAGATTGTGTCAATATCTAAATCTAGAGGTGATATAATTTTAAAATAATTTTTCCTTGATAGGAAATGATCTAACAATATTACCGACAAAATTTCGTGATTTTTTGATCTTTATTGAATTAATAATGAATTTTTTAATCTGGCCAAAAAGGTTATCGATCCGATATCACGATCGGTACATAACGCTCGATACGACCATATCGAACCGGCTTAATTCGTTATCACCGCCATTTATGGCGAAATGATCGCACGCATGTAAACGCGTCAGATGCGATCGGGTCGATTCGGCCGATCTATATCGATTCGATCGGCCATTTATGGCTGATCACCGCATCTGAAATCGCCGTATCGATCGCCTGCGATTGCTCCCCATCGATTCGACCGGCGACTAATAGCGATCGGCCCGATGTCGGGTTTTTAGGGTTTTCACCGGTTCGACTCGCCATAGTTTCCGATTTTCTCTCCTCTTCCTCTTCCGACGAACCTCCACCGCACCATTTAGCCGCGCTCTCGCCGTCTTCCGGCGACTCCACCGACCGGAGCTCCCATTTGGAGTGCTCTCGGACTCAAGGACCTCCTCTTGTCACCTCATTCACGCTCTAGTTTCCACTCTCTCGGCTAGGGTTGGTGGACACTACTGCTGATTTTTCACCATGCCTTTAGGTAAAATCGCATCTCTGATCTATGTTTGTTTGATTCTATAATCTTATTTCACTAACTCATGTTTATCTTTTGTCCATGCATCATCTACCCACATTGTGCATATTTTGTGTGTGTGTCTTTTTATCCATTTAGAATTAAGCATTTTGCTGGGCACCTCCGACCGATGAGGGCCCGTCAAACCCTAGACCCACTGTTGATCCCCGATTTCCAAATTCTGTCCTTGAAACTGCTTTCAATAAAAACAAATTCCAACTTATTCCCCCTAGATCAATAGATCCTAATTTTCTTAAAGATTACTGCTTTGACATCGTTCAGATCATTCAACATTACCAACTTGAGTCCTTAGTCTTTTGTGAACATCACGTTAATATCACTCTCCTCTCCAATTCTTCAACACAACCTACGACCAACTGGGGATGGGAGATACCGGACTCGCGTTGCTCAGCGCGATCTGGATTTCAGTCCCCAGATCTGGACTGATTTTCTCGGTTGCCTCTCCTCCGAGGATGATCTCGTCTTATATCCATCTTGGAGTGACCCTCTTCCATCTCCCTTTGAGGGGATTTCTTTAGATTCCCTTCACGATACCTTCTATCACTATCCTCGACCCTTGAACACCAACTTATTTCAATCACAAGAACTGTCTGCCTCTGACAACGTCCTTTATAAGGTCGTTGCTCACTGTCTTCTCCCTATAGTTACTCGTGGTTTAGCTTTGTGCGCCCTCCACACTTGCTTCTCATGCATCTCCTTCGTTCATACTCAGACATCAACATTGGCCTCAATACCTTCCATTGCATCACTCATTTCATAAAGCCAAATAATGGAAAGGTGCATATTCCTTATGGAAATGTCCTTACTCAATGGCTAAGCTCCATAGGCATTGATGTAAATATAGGAGTCATTAAGGTCATGAATAGGAAATATGATCAGATGACTCGACGGAGTTTCTCATTAGCGGGCATGAAGGCCGACAAAGGATCCGTCTCGGGACCCGACGGCGAGTAGCGGAGTGCGCTCCGGCACCAGAGGATGCGCCGCGGAAGGAGCTGCGAGGTGGTCGCGGATGTTCTTTGAGGGCCTGATGAGGGGGAGACTGCTGCTGGCGATATCGGTCTACCAGACACATCCCTCCGTGCCCGCTTCGTTTGCGCCAGTGAGCGAGTAGACACGCTGCGTTCGCGAGCACCTCGAGCATCGAGCTTCTCTCTCGTGAGAGAGGTACATCGGCAATGACGGACATCCTGGCGATTCTCGCCTGCTGCGCCTGGACACCCTCCTCACGATGGTTCGTCAGCTGCTCCGATGGATGCTGAGGACGATGATCGTTAGCTTGCTCGTTTTTCTTTGTTATTCTCTTTTTGGCCGTTTGTACGGCATAGACTCTTTTTGTGTAATGACTTTTAATCAATGAAATGAAATATTTTTGTTGATCATTTCTATTAGTGCCTAAAATTTGGTATTTGTCAAGTTTAGGAGTTGATCATATAGTAAGAAGTTATGTATAGTGATATGATACACTTACACCTTTTGGGTCATAATTACATTATTTTGGATATCGTATCAATCCATTAATCTGATGAACATATTTTTTCGCCTAATATTTTCATATGTTATATTAGTCGAATAAAATGTGTATGCCAAGTTTCGTGATTTTTGGACACCCATAGAACTTTCTACGCATTGTCAAACCTTGACTGAAAATTCGATTTCGCTTTAGCGATATCGATCATTAGTATTATGATCGACAAGATCGGTGCAACTGATCACGCTTAAGAAAATGGCTTTTTCATCGGTTACGAGGTTTTATATAATTGCCACAGTATATACATAATAATTTGTATGGCACGAAGAGTCTTCTTGCTGCACTGGTTCAGGGGGAGTTACATCCCTTATTTCTAAAATTGTTGGTGCGAAGCTAGGATATATTTGCCTATTCTTTAATTGTTTATGCTTTGCGTCATGAATCATGTCGTGAATTAAGGGGGAGTTTCATTTCAATTTTATATCTTAGTTCAAGATATAATTCTTTCCTAAGACTTATTGGATAATCTCTTCTCTTTTGATTGTATGTCAAAGGGGAGAAGGGATATTTAAGTTAAATTCATATTGAGATGTATGTTAAAGACCTAACTTAAATGATTGCCAAACATCAAAAAGGGGGAGATTGTTGGTGCAACAATGCCCCAAGCATTTATATATTTTGATGTTTGGATAATCATCTAAGTTAGGCAATGGTTTGTGATCTAATTGTGAGCGTGTTTAAGTGAGAAAATCCAAGTATGAAGACTTGGTAAAGATAAGTCCAAGTGTGACCTTGGCAAAGAGAAGACCAAAGGCAAGTCTTGGCATAAGTCCAAGCATGTAGTCTTGGCGTAAAGTCAAAGCGTACTATGGCAAATAAGAAACCCAAAGCATGACTAAACCGAAGGAAGCTTTTGAACTCAAGCGTATGGATGGAGTTGCGGACTCGAGAGAAATCCTAGAGGCGCAAGGTGATGGAGAAGCTAGAAGGTTAAGTCTAGGCTTAGGGTGTGTTTCCAAGTATGAATTAGTCATACTTGGTATGTATAATGATCGAACATGGTATCGATCGAATCGGCCCTTAAAATATAGCATTAGAAGTTGGAAGATCGCTATCACGATCGGGGGTTATCCTGGTCGACCGGTGACGATCGACTCTTTCGGCTCGTATACAAGCCGCCGATCATTGCCATTATTGGCGATCGCGCCACGAAATGGCGTGGCCGGCCGATCGCTACGCATGGTATATCACGAATCGACATCATTGTCGTCGATCGATAGTTTTCCGTTGGCGATGACGGCAAAGAAATCTCGCGAATCCGGCCGTTGGCCGTTAGAATTGGCGCGATCGGTGATGTAAGTCATCAGAATCGACGGCTCAACGGGAAAAACGACCTCTTCTCTATAAAAAGAGGGTCGTGGAGGTTTTTGGGGTTAATGCTTATTCTCCAATCTTTCTCAACAGCCTCCACGAATTTTCTAGCTTTCTAAGTGATTTAAATCTCCTCCTCTTCTCTCTAAGCTTAGATCTTCATTCTTTGTAAAGAAGAGGAGTTGTCTTGTAAAGAAAGCTTATTAGTGGACTTGCTTGGATTGATCCACCTCAAGGATCGCCGTGGAGTAGGAGCGCTATCTCCGAACCACGTAAAAGGCCTTGTTTGCGTTTGTTATTGTTTTTACATACATTATTGTGTTTGCTTCCGCTAATCTTCTTGTAGAAACCGAAAAAATGCTATTCACCCCCCCTCTAGCTTCCAAACGATCCCTAACATTTACAACTCTAAATTTCCAAGTTAAACATTCAATATAAGTTTTTTTTTAATTATTTCTTTTTGGTATATGTCAAAAGGGGAGAGGTAAGCGATAATTCAAAGATACTATTACTCTATCATCACAAATTAAGGGGGAGGTACCCTTAAGGGGGAGTTGTGGTCATGCACTTATTTTCCTTAACTTTGAATTGTGTTGCCATTGATCAAAAAGGAGAGATTATTGGTGCAGGGGTACCAGATAATCGAACCTAGATTTTGATAATGATAAAGATTCAAAGTTAAGTTATTTTGTTATCTCATGTGCTATGTTGTGTTAGACTTTGCTAAAGTTAAAGATGCCAAAAGAATCTCGAAAAGTCGAGAAACCTCTGTGGTCGAGTGACCCGAAGCTAAGCGACAGGTCAGAAGGAACAAAGGTAAGCATCGAGATCTTTGGATCCCAATGTAAACTTTTCCAAAGTTTTCTTAAGATCTTGAACTTGTCCTTTCAAGGAGGAATTCTCTTCCTCAAGTGTCTTGACTCGAGTTGAGGTTTCTTCTTGAATGTGGCTAGTTGAAGAAATTAAGTTGGTCTTCTTAAGGGTTTCAACTTCCTTAAGAAGAGACTTGACTTTAGACTCAGACTTAGTTAATTTTTTATTTAAATACTTAATTGCAGTATATAAGTTCCTAATTATAGAATGGTGTACCTTTACTGAACCTTCGAAAATGGATATGGATCTATGGCTTGTCTCGGACTCGAACTCAGACTCAGAGTTGGACATGAACTCGAGCTCATACTCTGACTCAGATTCGGATTCGAAGGGTCTTGCCATGAGGACGAGGTTGTTGATTTTACCCCATTCTTCTTCATCTGATGATTCTTCCCCTGTTGCTCTAAGAGCCTTCTTGTTGCATTCGTAACACTTGAAGTCTTTCTTGACCTGTTCATTTGGTTCAGGGTTTTTCTCTTTAGTTGACTTGTTTGTACATCTTCTTTTCTTGATTAATCTTTGAACAAGGTTGATGATCTCCGTTTCCAATTCTTCATCTAGATCCGAATCAAACTCATCATCTTCGGAAGTTGGTTTACTTTTTGTTTTCTTTTTCCCTGCAAACAAATCTATACTTTTCTCGACCGAGGCCGAATTAGTTTGTTCATGCAATTCAAATTCAGAAAAAAGTTCATCTATTCTAATCTTAGAAAGATCCCGGGATGCTTTGTAAGCATCAACCATTGATACCCCACATGTAGTTCTAAGAAAAGCCTTAAGTGCATACATTATAATATCGTGGTTCTCCACCTTCTGTCCGATGGAATGGAGGTCATTTAAAATGTCTTGGATGCGAACATGAAGTTGACTCGCAGTCTCGTTGTCCTGTATTTTTAAATTAAATAATTTATTTAAAAGTAAATCCCTTTGCATACCTTTATATCAGAGGTTCCTTCGTGGAGCGCATTGAGCTTTTCCCATAGATCTTTAGTGCTGATAAAGGGGTCGACGCGGTTGAGCTCCTCTTTGGATATACCACATTGCAAGATTTGGGTTGCTTTAGCATCCGCTTCAATTTGTTTCTTCATTGCATTGGTCCACAAGTCACATTCCAAGAGCTCACCCTTTGCGTCAGTAGATAGATTGAATCCTTTCTGGATGACGATCCACATGTCGACTTGAGTCTTGAGGAAACACTCCATTCGACCCTTCCAGTAATGGAAGTCATCTCAGTAAAAATACGAAGGTCAGACGGTGCTAAACCCTCTTGACTAGCCATGTAAATCTTGCACGAAACAAAAACACCAAAAAATATTCCAAGACTTGGTCTTGGATTAGTAGTGTGGGATAAAACTTAAGAAAAGAATAAAATAATAATAAAAAAATAGAAAAAATTACTCGACTGGTGGTTCCACTAAATACGAGCGCCCACAATCTGATACCAATTATAGGATCGAGAGGGTGAATAGCGTATTTAAAATCTTTTTTTCTTATCGTTCATAAAACACATAAAACACAAAGTATATCACAGCGGAATAAGCAAAGGAAAAAAGAAAACAAAGACACAAGTATTTTTTTTTTTACTTGGTTCACAGTCAACCGACTGCTAGTCCAAGGACCTGCGATACTTGATCGCCTTCAAAGAGAAAATCACTAAAACTCTCTTCCTCATTGGAGGTAAGAGATATGAAGCAATACAAAAATGTAGAGGAGGAGGTAACAATCCTACCTCTCCTCTTAGCAAGTAATAAGTAAAGAAATGAAAGTACCGACATAAGAAGTGAAAGATGAAAGCTTTGTCGGCGTTACGACATTGTTGTATGGAGCTGAGAGCTTTGGATTGATGGAGCACTTTAGGAGCTTTTTAATTGATGAATAGGGGGTGCCTCACCCCTTCTTTTATAGCCTTCCAAACCCTAGCACATTGAGATCTAGATCTGGATCAAACCTTATCCTTATCCCTATCATTGTGGTTCCTATCTTGACTTTGCTTCAATGTGTCCATGTTCATTAGCAGTCGACTGTTGTTCCCTCCTAATCGACTGATTCCTTGAGTAGTTACCTACATCACATGGTTAGCATAAGAAATGCATAATGACATGCAGTAGATTGTTCGATCTCGACTTTGGCCTTCCTCCGGAAGCCTTAGTCTGATCGTCGCCTATGGTTGTCCCCGTATTAAGGGTGCGACCTATCCTCTCCACACAAGGTTCTTACCTTACTTACCTTTGGCCCTTCTGATTTGTTGCTTATCTTTCGGTCACTCGACCATCAAGGTTTCTCGACTTTTCGAGATTCTCCTGGCGTCTTTAACCTTAGCAAAGTCTAACAAAACATAGCACATGAGATAACAAAATAACTTAACTTTGAATCTTTGCCATTATCAAAATCTAGGTTCGATTATCTGGTGCCCCTACACCGATAGAGTTGCTAACCTTTTGTGCCCAGACACAATAGCATCAATTAATTGCTCCTTGAACAACAGTCAACTACTATCCTTTTCTATGCCCTGCTACAGTGTCACCAGTCAACTGCCCTTATCCTGTCAAGTTCTAACCTCCACGGCTGCTCAAATGTTAACACTAGTCGACTACCAAGCCATCAATAGACCGATCAAACCATCAGTCAGCAACCATTAGCAGTCGAGTTGTTAGTCAAATTCCAAACTCAACACTTGCTCAAGCACTGTTACTAGTCGATTTGTAAACTCTATCAATCAATTGGTAGCTCAGTCTTAGCCTAGTTTCAAGCCGACTCTCCCTTTACCTGGTATCCGATTGACCTCAACCCACTAGGATTTTTCTCCCTCATACCATCCAGTCAATCATGACCTACTAGGACTTATCTTGCCAAGCATGGTCTTTCAGACCTGCCAAGACTTCACTTGCCAAGCACGGTCTCTCAAACCTGTTGGGACTTCCCTTGCCATGCACGACCTCCCAGACCTGCTAGGACTTCACTTGCCTAGTCATCCGGTCCCCTTGACCTGCCAAGACTTCCCTTCGCCAAATATCTGATCCTCCTTGACCTGTTTAGATTTTCCTTCCCTTAACTCCGATTTCCAGACCTGCAAGGGCTTTCCTGACACAAAGTCTTCGGTCCTTCTTGACCTGCTTGGACTTTTCTCTCCTCGTGCCAAGTGTCTGATCAATCTTGACCAACTTTGAATTTCCACTTGCCAACTCTCAGTTGGACTTTCCAACACCAAGTATCCGATCACCCTTGATCGACTTGGATTTCCTCCTTGCCAATGCCTTGTTGGACTTCCGACCACCAAGTATCCGATCACCCTTGATCGACTTGAATTTCTCCACTCATCAAGTATCTGGTCAACCTTGACCTACGTGACTTCACGCTCATCTCTATATGATTACGGATGTCTCATGTCATCCCATAGTCATATTGTTTTCCATACTCAACTACAACTCCAATTCAAGTCTCGCTCGAGTTTGGTCAACCTTGAGCTTAGGTTAATTGCACCAAAAATCTCTCTTAAACCATCTTCTACCTTTAATCATATTGTCAAATATTGAAACTCAACTCGAATCTCACTTGAGCTTGGTCAACCTTGACCTGAGGTCAATTGCATCAATAATCTCCCACTTTTTTGATGCTTGACAATATCTTTAAGTTAGGCTAGCCCATAAGCCTAACTTATCTCTTCTTGTGCCAAAGCATAACAAAGAGTTCCTAACCTAAAATTTCAGATTTTAAAATTTATGGAAGTTTTAGTTTAAGGGTTTTGGTTTATCAGTCATCTACTTGCACTAAGCATCTTAAGCCTAACTTAAACCCTTGCATTCCCCCCCTCCCCCCTTGACACACATCAAAAAGTTTTTCATGACTTATCACACTCTTCCCCTTTTTTTCCATCTTCTCCCTTTCATTATACTTAGTGATAAAACTCTTATCACTAATCAACTATCATGCCTAGATGATTAACCTCCTCCTAGAGGCTTGCTCTCCCTTGACCATTGCACAAACAATATCTTTGGAGAGGTCTTAATGTAGGGGAATTTCTTCCCCACTTTGGTCGCTCATGCATGGTGATCCTATCTATGTCCCCGGATTAAAAAAAATTAATCCTTGACGAAGACGAATTACCTAAGCAACCGATCCATCATCATGCTATTCGATTCGAGTGGTCTCTTGAACAAACTTGTTGTTCAAGCAACCTAACTCTTTTCCTCGATTAGCCGCGGAATAGATGATGTACGGATCGCCGGTTTTTGTATTTATCTTCGGGGTCCAAGTAAATTAGCCACATACATAATATACAAAAGAACTAAATCAAAACAAACAAGATTATACCTCTTGTTTGTCTCTTGATCTTCTATTGTATGTCCTATCCTCCTCTTGGACGTTGTGTGGGCAACGATCCTCCAAGAGTCGAAGCTTCCTAGATCACGTTCTTCCCTTCCTTGCTCACTCCGAACAAAGGGAAGAATACTCGAACCCTTCTTCTCCTATCTAATGCCGACCACCAAGCTCCAAGCTAGGTTGTTGCCGCCGACCAAGGAGAGTAAGAAGGAGATGGTGCCGGCCCTTTCCAATGGAGAAGGAACCATCGGCCACTTGGGGAGAAAGAAGAACCACCGGCCTCTCCTTCAAGGAAGGAGCGCCGACCGCCAAGGGAAGGAGAAGTTGGGCCAGCCACACCTTAGGAAGAGAGGTAGAAGAACCCTAAGACATCCTCCACTTCTTGCCACCGCCAAACCAATCTCCAAACCCTAATTCTCCTAGTGCTTCTTGCCGCCCAAGCCAAGGAGAGCAAACCCTAGAATCCAATTGCTTAGCCTTGCCGCCTAAGCCTTGGTTCCTCTTTATAGATTTCTCCCAAGCCTCCTTTTAATCGTGTCCGTCGGATCTAGGCTTCATGAGGGTTTTAATAGGCTACAATAGGAACCATGAGGAGGAGTTGGATCTTGGCCACCCAATGGATCTAGCCCACATAAAGTCCGATCCATTAATGATAATCCATTCCACTAGAGGATTATCATTGATCTACCTCACCAACCCCCATAAATAAATATGGGCTCCATATATTAATTGTACAAATATCTCCCCGTGTTTAAGATATCGAATCTCCATTAATTAATTAATTTATTGACAATTAATTAATCAACATCTAACTCCATGAGAAGTACCACTCAACCTTATCATCATGCTGGAACAAGTCCACCTGCAGAGTTTACATGATGATCCTTATGAGCTCCTCAAGGGGACATCATCATCCTAATATATAGGACACAGTTTCCTCCTATAATCAACGGCACACCATGTAAATAATATAATTTCCCAACTTATCGAGCCTATCGATTTAATCTATAAATCTTGTCCATTGGTAAATCAAAGAAATAAATACTAAGTACATGTGCCCGTTATTATATCAGGATTAAGAGCATGTACACCATAATATCCGAGGTCCGATTCAATTATGTAGTCAGCAATAAATTGAATCACCTCTAAGTCAGTCCTGTTCAATACACACAAAGTGTACTAGTGTAATTCTATGGTCAAGAAAAACCAATACCAAATTACACTACAACCATACCAATGGTTTGCTCAAAACCATCTCGGTTGTGAAGGGTTTTGCTCTGTGAGGGGAAACTTCGCTTCCCACTTTACCTTGGTTGTTTGTTCATGACGATCCCATCAATGTCCCTGGATTAAAAAATTTAATCATAGACAAAAGGGATTGCTCAAACAACCAAGTCATCGTCGTGCTATTTGTTTAGAGAGGTTACTTGAACAAACTCATTGTTCAAGCGACTAACCTCTATTCTACGAGTAGCCGCGAAATAGACGATGTACGGATCGCCGGTTTTTGTATTTATGTTCGGGATCCAAGTATTATTTAGACACAAACAGAATTTATCATGCTCATAATTGGAAAAACAAATACAAGCAAGTAACAAAAGAGAATAGAGAATAGGTGTACCTCTCGATCTTTTAATGTATGACCTTCCTCCTTTCGGACGTCGTGTGGGCGACGATCTACCAAAAGTTGAAGCTTCTAGATCCCAAATCTTTCTTCCTTGCTCTTCCAAAGCAAGAGGAAGAATAGAAACAAGGCTCTTCTCCTTCCTATAGCCAACCAACAAGCAACAAGGAGAATGCTTGCCGTCGGCCAACAAGGAGAAGGAGATTATGGTGGAAATCGGCCAAGACACCAAGGGAAAGCCCTATATCTTGTTTCCACCACCTAAGGAGAAGGAGAGGAGGGTCTTTGGCCACCGGCCAATGGCCGAAAAAGGCTGGAAGGGCGTCGGCAGCTTGGGGAAGAAGAACAACACAAGGAAAATATTTCCTTATTAGGTGTCGCCCAAGCCCAAACCCTAGCTCCTCTTCTTGCCGCCAATTCCAAAACCCTAGCTCCTCTTCAATTATCCTCCACGCTCTCCTTTTATAGAGTTAGGGATAAGCCTCCTTTTAATCTCCACCATTGGTTCTAGGGATTTAATCTCAACCGTCGGATCTAGAGATTTAATTTCAACCGTCGGATCTAGAGATTTAATCTCTACCTTTGGATCTAGAGTTTTGTTTCTATCCATTGGATCTAAGCTTCATGAGGTGTTAATAGGCTACATTAGGGACCATGAGGAGGAGTTGAATCTTGGCCACCCATGGATCAAGCCCACATAAAGTCCGATCCACTAATGATAATCCAATCCACTAAAAGATTATCATTGATCTACCTCACCAACCCCCATAAGATGATATGGGCTCCATATATTATTTGTACATTTTCTCCCCATGTTTAAGATCCCGAATGTCCGTCGATTAATTAATTTACTGACCATTAATTAATCAACATCTAACTCCATGAGTAGTACCACTCAACCTTTTCATCATGACGGACCAAGTCCACCTGCAGGGTTTACATGATGAACCTTATGAGCTCCACAAGGGGACATCATCATCCTAATATATAGGACACGGCTTCCTCCTATAATCAACGACACACCATATAAATAATATCGTCTCCCAATTTACCGAGCCTATTGATTTAATCTATAAATCTTGCCCATTGGTAAATCAAAGAGATGAATACTAAGTATATGTGCCCGTTATTATATCGGGATTAAGAGTATGTACAATATACTATTTGAGGTCCGATTCGATTATGTAGTCAGCAATAAATCGAATCACCTCTAAGTCGGTCCTGCTCAATACACACAAAGTGCACTAGTGTGATTTTATGGTCAAGACAAACCAATACCAAATCACACTACAACCATTCCGATGGTTTGTCCAAAGTCATCTCGGTTATGAGCCTTTACTTATACTTTACAAGGAGTTGATAACATGATCTCCCGTGTGACACCACACACCATGTTATCTACAATGTAGTGTATTAGACAATATTGCATAACCATAAAAATGTAAACAATGATCATGTGATTCTTATTTCAAAATAAAGATGTTCATACAAAAGATAGACTTTTCAGTATACATCCCTACAATCTCCCACTTATACTAAAAGACTATGCTGTCCTCAAATTGTCATACATCTGATCCCCATTCCCTCCACATGCCTATCAAAAGCTCTCGCTGGAAGGGCCTTAGTGAAAGGATCTGCCAGGTGATCCTCCGATGCAATCTTGGCCACAGCAACTTCTCCTCTCTTTACGATTTCTCGTATCAGGTGGTACTTGCGCTCTATGTGTTTTCTTGCCTTATGGGCTCGTGGTTCCTTCGAGTTTGCAACTGCACCACTATTATCACAATAAATTGTGATAGTTCTGGGCAAACCAGGAATCACATCCAAGTCCATTAGGAAGTTCCTGAGCCACACAACTTCTTTGGCCGCCTCAGAGGCTGTCACATACTCAGCTTCCATGGTGGAGTCTGCCACGCATTTCTGCTTGACACTCCTTCATACAATGGCTCCACCTCCCAAAGTAAACACAAAACCTGAGGTAGACTTACTGTTATTCCTATCAGATTGGAAGTCGAAATCCGTGTAACCCACAGGGTGTAATTGGTCTGCCCGGTAAACTAGCATATAATCCCTAGTCCTTCTCAGGTACTTCAATATATGCTTTACCGTAGTCCAATGTCTCTGTCCTGGATTACTCTGATATCTGCTTACCATACCCACGGCAAAGCAGATATCTGGTCTCGTACATAGCATCGCATACATGAGGCTTCCTATTGCCGAAGCATAAGGAACCGCCTTCATCTCCTCTATCTCCTCGGATGATCTAGGACACATCTCCGTAGATAAAGGAACTCCATGCCTAAAAGGTAGAAAACCCTTCTTGGAGTTCTGCATGCTAAAACGATCCATAATCGTGTCTATGTATGAAGCTTGGGATAAGCACAACATCCTTTTCCTGTGATCTCTTATAACCTTGATCCCAAGGATGTGTCCCACCTCTCCCAAGTCCTTCATATCAAACTGTTTGGACAACCATACCCTTACGTCCCATAACACCATGATATTGTTGGCAATCAATAAAATGTCATCTACGTATAGTACAAGAAATACCATTACATTTCCGTCACATCTCTTGTTTACACAAGAGTCATCCAGACTTTGAATAAATCCATAAGACTAGATTACCTCATCAAAACGGATGTTCCAAGACCTCGAAGCTTGCTTTAATCCATAAATGGACCGATTAAGCTTACATACAAGATGCTCTTTTCCCTTCGCAATGAATCCCTCTGGTTGCTTCATATAGATGTTTTCCTCAAGACTTCCATTAAGGAAAGCTGTCTTGACATCCATCTACCACACCTCATAATCCATATGAGCTGCTATGCATAAGAGAATCCGGATAGACTTAAGCATGGCTACCGGCGAAAAGGTCTCCTCATAATCGATACCCTCTTTCTGAGTATACCCCTTCGGAACAAGCCTTGCTTTGAAGGTCTCAACCTTCCCATCTATTCCTCTCTTTCTTTTGTAGATCCACTTGCATCCAATGGTTTTTACACCATCGGGTGGGTCTACTAGCTCCCAGACCTGATTTGAATCCATAGATTCAATCTCAGCATTCATTGCACTTTGCTAAGATACTGCATCTTTATCTTGGATTGCCTCGTCATATGTCCAAGGATCAGATTCATGTTCGCCAAGGACCAAATTAGAAGATTCTTCCAAGAACATGAATCTATCAGGCTGTCTCACAACCCTCCCACTATGACAAGGTATCACCTGTGTATCCTCTGTGACACGTGGTGCAGTGACATGTGGTATATCCTCTTGTACCGGTGGTACTAAAGAAGTGACTTCCCCTTTTAATTCCTCCAGAACAATTTTACTCTTGGGCTTGTGGCTCATCACATAGTCTTCCTCTAGAAATCTCATGTAACGTATCCGATCACCTCGATCTCTAGGACTATAAAACAAACCACCCTTCGCTTTCTCTAGGATAGCCAATCTAACATGCATTTGCATTTACGAGGTTCCAATTACCAAAGATCCGCCTTCAAAGACATGTGTTGGACTCCCCCATATCCGAATATGTCTTAGACTAGGCTTTCGCCCAATCCACAATTCTATGGGAGTAGAAGACACTGATTTAGATGGTACCAAGTTCAGAATATACATTGTTGTATCTAGAGAATATCCCCAGAACGAATCTGGCAACTCAGAATAACTCATCATCGATCTAACCATCTCCATAAGAGTCCTATTCCTTCGCTCTGCTACACCATTCTGTTGGGGTGTGCCAGGGGCAGTCAATTGGGATTGAATCCCAGCCTCTGATAAGTAGTTCCTAAACTCTCCCAAGAGGTACTCACCACCACGATCAGATCGTAGTGTCTTGATACTTTTACCTTGACGTTTCTCCACATCAGCCTTAAATTCTTTGAACTTGTCAAAGCATTCAGACTTGCGGCGCATCAGATAAATGTATCCATATCTTGAGTAATCATCTATAAAAGAGACGAAATACTCAAAACCACCTCTAGCCTGGATAGACATAGGACCACACAAATCAGAATGAACCAATTCTAACACATCTTTGGCTCTATACCCCTTGGCCTTAAAAGGCCTCTTGGTCATCTTACCCTCCAAGCAAGATTCGCAGGTTGGGAGATCCTCCACCACTAATGAACCCAAAGGTCCATCAGCTATCTACCTTTGAATTCTGCTTAGGTTAATGTGACCAAGCCTAAGATGTCAAAGATATGTTTGGTTCATCTTCGAAGGTTCTTTTCTCTTATTGGAATTAGAAGATGAGTTGTTAATTTCAATATGCATCGTGGGAGGTTTTGGTTCAAGTGTGTACAAATTTCCTATCAATGCACCTGAACCGATAATGTCCCTATTCATTCTTATAATAACTCTGTCATTAAAAGAAATAGAATATCCATCCATAAATAATTTAGAAACTGAAATTAAATTCTTTCTAAATAAAGGTACATAAAGGCAATTCTTAAGAACCAAAAGTTTATTTTTCTCAAAAGATAAATGAACGTCTCCCACTGCAATAGCCGCCACCTTCGTGGCATCGCCCAAGTACACGGTAATCTCCCCCTCAGCCAGTCGTCTGGTTTCTTGAAACCCCTGCAAAGTATTGCAGACATGATCAGTGGCTCCCGTATCTACACACCAGGTGCCGGTAGATAACACCGCTAAACATGTTTCAATGACTAGACCAAAAGATATACCTTTGTCCTTGCGGTTGGGGTAGTCCTTCTTCTAGTGTCCAGTCTGCTTACAAGTGAAGCACTTGCCTTTCGGCTTCTTCACTCCTCCCTGAGTACCTCCCGCCGCCTTCACCCCAGTTTGTTTCTTCTTCTTCTTGCCTTTCGGCTTAGAAGTAGAAACCTTTTGGGTCACCATGGCAAGTGCCTGAGCACTCTGACGAAATATCCCCTCTGCCGCCTAGAGTTCTGTCAGAAGCTCCGCCAACGAATACAACCTCTTGTTCATATTGTAGTTCAGGAGAAACTGCTCAAAACTCCTAGGTAGAGACTGGAGTATGATATCGACTTGGGTTTCCCCATCGATCTCAGCTCCAAGGACCTCCAGCTCATTCAAATGAGCCATCATCTTGAGAACATGATCCCTTACGGGTGTTCCCTCGATCATAGTGGTCGTCATCAAGTTTCTCATTGCTTCTTGCCTCGCAGCCCGATTTTGGTGTCCGAAAAGCTCTTTGAGATTGAGCATCATGTCATAAGCTGTGGGCATGGCTTGATGCTGATGTTGCAGTACATTTGACATAGATGTCAAAATGTAACACCACGCTATCTCATCGGCCTTTACCCACATTTTATAACTCTCTCTCTCCTTTTCCCCAGAATCTTCTGTAGGCTTAGGAGGGCACTCTTCGAGGAGTATATATTTGTATTCCTCAGCAGTCAAGACAATGTCTAGATTCCTCTTCCAATCAACATAGTTGGGTCTAGTAAGTTTGTTCTCTTCAGTATCACAGCAAGTGGGTTGAAAGTCATTTTGAAAGAAAACCTAAGAATCACATAAATCAAAACATTAGATTTTAAAAAATTATTGATTCCTCAAACAATAAAATTTTAAAATCAACCAACACCGAGAATATCGTATGCCATGATAGTGTAGACGTATATGAATTCTACATTTGTAAGAGGAGGTTTTACCCATTAATTTTACTATCTTGTCAACCTAACTTTTTGACAAGTAAAATTAATAGTTGGTTCCTCTTTGGCCCTACAAATAAAAGCAGTGACTCCGATGGGGAGGATACTTATATTTGTATCTAAGTGTTCACCATTACTCGGTACCAAGGAAATTATCTCGGGTTATGTGCCTTCCGATGGGGAAGTGCACACACTCCTTAATAATTTCCTATAACCATATTTGACCTTGTGATCCGCAAACAAACTCATCCGATGGGGAGGAAGGCACTCAGAATCGACGCGCAAGTTTGTTTGCATCACTTGTCAAATCGTAATGGAGGCCATGGGAATTTATAAAAATTTCCCTCTCCCACTTAGTAATTTGTAATTGAGGAATTTTCCTAGCCTATGACATGCATATCAAACAAAAAGCAATAAATATGAAAAATAAATTATTTTCCAACTATTATGGCTTTTGTCTTCAATATGTCTCCCGTCGCATCGCCATCTCGTCCGCTCCTCCTACGCCATGTACGAGCCATCCGGAGATCCGAGCCGAGACTAAAACCTATTTTAATTTACATCCATCGATCCTATACTCCACGAGAGAGTGTACATGAAATCTAGATCGAAAGTAAAATAAAATAAAGAGTGGCTAAACAATGTCGTATCTAATTTACAAAAAATCAAATACTAGCCTCGTCAATCCCGAGGATTCAACAAAATAAACATTTACACACATACAATCACATACACACATATGGCCATAATAGTCGGATCTTATGTCTGCAACCAAAGAGTTAACCTACACATATCCTACTATTATCTGGCACATATAATATATGAAAAGTGCAAAAAAATTAACCGAATCCTAAACACACAAAACTGGAAACCTTGGCTCTGATACCAATTGAAGGGTTTTGCTTATCGAGTCAGTGAGGGGAAACTTCACTTCCCACTTCACCTTGGTTGTTTGTTCATGGCGATCCCATCGATGTCCCTGGATTAAAAAATTTAATCCTAGACAAAAGGGATTGCTCAAACAACCAAGTCATCGTCGTGCTATTTGTTTAGAGAGGTTACTTGAACAAACTCGTTGTTCAAGCGACCAACCTCTATTCCACGAGTAGCCACGGAATAGACGATGTATGGATTGCCGGTTTTTGTATTTATGTTCAGGATCCAAGTATTATTTAGCCACAAACAGAATTTATCATGCTCATAATTGGAAAAACAAATACAAGCAAGTAACAAAAGAGAATAGAGAATAGGTATACCTCTCGATCTTCTATTGTATGACCTTCCTCCTTTCGAACGTCGTGTGGGCGACGATCTACCAAAAGTTGAAGCTCCTAGATCACAAATCTTCCTTCCTTGCTCTTCCAAAGAAAGAGGAAGAATAGAAACAAGGCTCTTCTCCTTCCTATAGCCAACCAACAAGCAACAAGGAGAATGCTTGCCGCCGGCCAACAAGGAGAAGGAGATTATGGTGGAAACCGGCCAAGACACCAAGGGAAAGCCCTATATCTTGTTTCCACCACCAAAGGAGTAGGAGAGGAGGGTCTTTGGCTACCGGCCAATGGCTGGAAAAGGCTGGAAGGGCGCCGGCAGCTTGGAGAAGAAGAACAACACGAGGAAAATATTTCCTTATTAGGTGCCGCCCAAGCCCAAACCCTAGCTCCTCTTCTTGCCGCCAACTCCAAAACCCTAGCTCCTCTTCAATTATCCTCCACGCCAACCCCTTGCTCTCCTTTTATAGAGTTAGGGATAAGCCATGATTTAATCTCCTCCATTGGTTCTATGGATTTAATCTCAACCGTCGGATCTAGAGATTTAATCTCAACCGTCGGATCTAGAGATTTAATCTCTACCTTTGGATCTAGAGTTTTGTTTCTATCCATTGGATCTAAGCTTCATGAGGTGTTAATAGGCTACATTAGGGACCATGAGGAGGAGTTGGATCTTGGCCACCCATGGATCAAGCCCACATAAAGTCCGATCCACTAATGATAATCCAATCCACTAAAGGATTATCATTGATCTACCTCACCAACCCCCATAAGATAATATGGGCTCCATATATTATTTGTACATACTCAGCTTCCATGGTGGAGTCTACCACGCATTTCTGCTTGACACTCCTCCATACAATGGCTCCACCTCCCAAAGTAAACACAAAATCTGAGGTAGACTTACTATTATCCCTATCTGATTGGAAATATGAATCTGTGTAACCCACAGGGAGTAATTGATCTGCCTGGTATACCAGCATATAATCCCTAGTCCTTCTCAGGTACTTCAATATATGCTTTACCGTAGTTCAATGTCCCTATCCTGGATTACTCTAATATCTGCTAACCATGCCCATGGTAAAGCAGATATCCGGCCTCATACATAACATAGCATACATGAGGCTTCCTACTGCCGAAGCATAAGGAATCGCCTTTATCTCCTCTATCTCCTTGGATGTTCTAGGACACATCTCTTTAGATAAAGGTACTCCATACCTAAAAGGTAGAAAACCTTTCTTGGAGTTCTGCATGCTAAAACGAGCCAAAATGGTGTCTATGTATGAAGTTTGAGATAAGCACAACATCCTTTTCCTGCGATCCCTTATAACCTTGATCCCAAGGATGTGTCCCACTTCTTCCAAGTCCTTCATATCAAACTGTTTGGACAACCATACCCTTACGTCTGATAACACTTTAACATTGTTGCCAATTAACAAAATGTCATCTATGTATAGTGCAAGAAATACCACTACGTTTCCATCACATCTTTTATATACAAAAGACTCATCCGGACTTTGAATAAATCCATAATACTGGATTACCTCATCAAAGTTGATGTTCCAAGACTTCGAAGCTTGCTTCAATCCATAAATGGACCGATTAAGCTTGCACACAAGATGCTCTTTCCCCTTTGCAATGAATCCCTCTGGTTGCTCCATATAGATGTTTTCCTCAAGACTTCCATTAAGGAAAGTTGTCTTGACATCCATCTACCACACCTCATAATCCATATGAGCAACAATAGATAAGAGAATTCGGATAGACTTAAGCATGGCTACCGGCGAAAAGGACTCCTCATAAGCGATACCCTCTTTCTGAGTATACCCTTTCACAACAAGCCTTGCTTTGAAGGTCTCAACCTTCCCATCTATTCCTCTCTTTCTTTTGTAGATCCACTTGCATCCAATGGTTTTTACACCATTGGATGGTTCTACTAGCTCCCAGACCTGATTTGAATCCATAGATTCTATCTCAGAATTCATTGCACTTTGCCAAGATACCACATCTTTATCTTGGATTGCCTCGTCGTATGTTCAGGGATCATGTTCATGTTCGCCAGGGACCAAATCAAAAGATTCTCCCAAGAACATAAATTTATCAAGTTGTCTAACAACCCTCCCAGTACGATGAGGTATCACCTGTGTATCCTCTGTGACATGCAGTGCAGTCACTTGTGGTATATCCTCTTGTACCGATGGTACTGAAGTAGTGACTTTCCCTCTCAATTCCTCCAGAACAATCTTACTCATAGGCTTGTGGTTCATCACATAGTCTTCCTCTAAAAATCTGGCATTCGTGCTAATGATTAATCTCTGATCTCTAGGACTATAGAACAAACCACCTTTCGTTCCTCTAGGATAGCCTACGAACATGTGCACTTCTATACGAGGTTCCAACTTATCAGCATCTGCCTTTAGCACATGTGCTGGACTCCCCCAAATCTGAATATATCTTGATGCACACGGTCGCGACCTTAAATCCCGCGACGGAGACCGTCTAAGACTCAAAGTACGCACTCGCACTCAATGCCCGCAATTGCATGGATGTCATCAAGTAATAAATAGATTATCAATCCCACAGGGACTGGGATTCGAGTACCAATACACTAAGTGGTTGCGGTTGTTCGGACAAAATCTTAGTGAGAGTCAGTTGGTGAGGACTATCGGAGGACCCTACTGAGTGGGGTGTCACACAGAGGAGGAAAAGAGGGTGTCGAGGTCTTAAAGAAGGCGATTCTAGGACTTCGGTTTCACTTGTGTATCACAGAACAATGTTGTCAATTGGCGTCGTCTAAACATCTACTTACGGTTTTGGGGAAGGGACATCATACACTCTCCCGCAGAGCTGACGCATTCACTGGGAGCTATCCTCACCCAAAAGGATGGGATAGAGGGTACGAGGATGCCAAATCAATCCTTGCGGTGGACCGTTTCCGATTCCACCGCTCCCTTCTCCCCGCAGTTACGGGAGGTCAGGTTTACCCCTAGGTTCCTTGATCAAACCTCCTAAATCTAGATTGCAAGGGTTGTCACCACCTCGTATTGCCTAAGCACAGCAGAATGAAAGCCAAATACACGTAGGTATAATAAGAGCAACATCTAATTGTCAAATCAAACTTTTGGCCAGAATTTAATATGAACCAACATTGTCTATGAACACAAGCTACTCCCTAATCCTAGAATCAAAAGTTCTACTCTATAAACACGAAGGAAGAATCACAACACATGTTTAAGTTCAATTACAATAGAAAGAGAGAACATAAATAGAGATTACAATGCATTGTGATCTTCTCTCCGGCGTTATATTGCAAGTGGTTGACCTCCGATGGCGTTCCTCCTCCCCGCTGCGAGTTACCGAAGCTTTTTAGGGCTTCGGCGTGCCATCCTAGCCGTCGTGCCTCCTCCCTAGGGTTTGGGCAGAGCCATCCTTATATAGACGTCGCCTCAGACCGCTGCAAAATCGGGAAAAAACCCTAGTCACGCAACTCCATCGGGCCACCACACGGTCGTGTGTTTCCACACGACCAGGCTGTATGCGGCCCTGGTGTGCTGATCTTCGCCCATCGGACATGGCCGTGTGAATCCACACACCTTGGTCATGTCCCACTCTGCGTCTAGCATGAAATGTCCTTCTTTCGCTCCGAAAATGCATCTTTTCCGCCCGAAAAGTCAACCTGCATTCAAAAGAACAACGAGCAGACCTCCGAACTAGAAAATAGGAAATTCATGCAAAAATAGAGTAACTTATGCATGAAACTGACGCAAAATGTAACAAGATGTGAGCAAAAATTACTCATAAAATCCTATATGTTTCGCTCACATCACTTCCCCCAGACTTAAATCTTTGCTTGTCCTCAAGTAAACCTCAGTGCCATAAAATTTAAAAAAAAAATAATGTTCCATAATGAGCATGCTAACTAAATTTATCAGGTGGTATTTGCAATCAAAGCAAAACAGATATGTTCTAAAAATTCACTAAGTTAGCTCCTCGTGCTCATGCTAGGCGAATCATTCGTAGGGGATGCCCGTTCCATGGTGAGTTTAGTCGTCACCCCATAGCTTTCCTAAGGTTTCCGGCTCTTAGGCACTTACATGCCCAAACCGAGGGTCATTCCCTAGATCTAGCATAAAGTCTCAAAGGTGTGCTCGGTATTGAGAGAAATTGGGAGGTGTTTCCCCAGTAACCTAACTCGGTCTCAAAGGGGCACCTAGCCATTTCCACTCACGACAACTATTTTTTTATCCCTCATAATCTTTTTTTTAACTCACAGGGATTTTGATTTTTTCGAATGGGCTTACACAATCTGAGCATCTCCAGTAACTAAAATGTTAAACCTAGAGTCACATATGGATTCCAAAGTACTAGACTATTGAAGTGAATCATAACTAGGTATGTACTAGATTCTCCCTGTTAGACTGTTCGACATGTGTAAGTGAAAAAATAGAGCTAATCAGTGTAAGTCTAGAACATTCAATAGAGCACATAGATAAAATACCACAAGATAAATAGAGTTAAGCTACCTATGGTAATAACATCATGCAAGCAATTTTCAAAAATACTACTAAGATAGCTTTTAAGACACCAAAAATTAAGTACTAAAAGGAACTAAACAACTCATGCATGCATGAACAAATGAAAATACCAGAAAGAAACTACTACTAGGAAAATAAAACAAAATAGGATTTTGGGGTCCCCCCCCTGACTTAAACAAAAGTATACCTCTAATATGGTGGACGAGGTGGAAAGTCTGGGAGAATGGACATCTCTGGATCCTAGGAGAACCTGCTGCTGAGCCGATGATGCCACATTTACATGTGGTCAATCTGAGAGCTAGTGGATGCAACGGCTGCTTGGTGCTCCTACTCCCTAGCCCACTGTGTCTGCTGGGCGTGCATATGCTGCTGTACCTCCCTGCGGTAAGCTGCCTCATCTTGGCGATGAGCAGCCTCCTCCTGGAAGTATATGCGGGCCTCATCGTATAACTCCTCTGCCCGCTGGAAATGCTCCCGGAATCCCTGGAACTCCGCCTGCTGGTAGGCGCTCTGCTCCTCCCATCGCTGCCCCTGCATCTTCTACTCAGTGTAGATGTCGTCGAGGCACGATCGGAACTCCAAGAAATCATATGCCGATGTACCTGCATTCTGCTCAAAAGTAGAAAAAGATGGTGGCACAGGTGTAGGCTCATGTCGGCGTGGACTATGTGGGCTCCTATGTATGTGTGGACTGGAGGGAGAGTGATACAAAGGTGGAGAGATGGGCGCTGATGTGGATGGTCCCTCATGTGGAGGGGACTCCACTATCAGGTCTAAGCGCCAATTGGCGTGTATAGCGATGGTAGTACGATCCGGGTCGGGGAGCCTAAGGGTCGTAAGATTTTTCCTTACAAAACATAAGAAGTCTCCTTCTCTTATAATCATCTTCATGGCCATGCATACTCCTAGGTCGATCCTAGGGCTCCCCTCTATACTCTCCAATGCTGTGTAGTCGTACCCCATCCTATAACAAATGTGGGTAAGTAGGCCTCCCACATGGATCTCTCCGCGTGCTTCTTTGCCCATCTTCACTAAGTGTCTGATGAAGTGGGACCCTACATCGATGCTACTCCTTTCTTGTAGCATGTCCCATAAGTAAAACAGCTCACTGGCTTTCACTACACTGTCACTCTCCCCACGACCAAATATAGTACTGGCCATGACACGGTGAAGGTATCGAAAGACGGGGTTTTGGAGGCGTGACGCTTTGGCCCTAGAAGGGTCATAAACATGCTCCCCTGTCAACTCAGTCCAAATCAAACGAGAGTTGTACCCATTAGGGGTTCTTCTCTCTCCCCCACTTGGTAGGCCAAAGCATGAGTTCCATTGGTGAAGGGTCCACTCATGCTCAATATTAAAAAGTCTAAAAGTTATCCTACCCTCCTAGCTCTCTCTACCTGTTAAAACTTCTGCCTCTAAAGAACTCAAAAATTCCAAAACTATCCTAGGGTAGGTTAGGTGCCTTATTCCGATAATCTCATCCCACCCCATTTTTGCAAATAGGGTGAGCATGTCACCCAACAAACCTAAGGATCCTAGCAAATCCTCATCTAAGTACCTAGTAGTAGTAAGTTTACGAGTAGAGACCTATTAAACCTATCTCTATGCTCATTATTGCGAAAAAGTAGAGGGGATAGGGCGTTACCCTCTTCCAGAGCTTGAGGAGCGTCGGATCTTCTTGTTTGTCACTCCGAGGCACCGGATCAAGATGCTACAGTCTTGGTCCTCCTCATTCTTGCTCCTTTTGGCTTCTAAAGAGGTTAAAAATGCTTCTAGAGGAAGGGGAAAACGAACTCACACGGCTAGGGCAAGAACTTTTGAAGCACACGGTGCAAATGAGGTGAAAATACACGGCTCGCCCCTTTTAACCTCGCGCGCCATGCCCATGTGAAAACACACGGCCATGCCATGTGCGCCTCTGGTCAAGCAGGCACGACCGTGGGAAAACACACGGCCAAGCCGTGTGCCCCCATTTTCACCCCTTTCATACACCATGGCCCGAATTTGTTCATACATTTCGCCGTGTAGACTAATATGGGTTTCATTTTCGCCTAGCAAAGTTCTTTCTACTCCTAACTCTAAATGTGATGGAAATCAAAACTAAAATCTAACACATGTATGCAATGCAATAGAAAAAGGGAAATCTACAACTAAAGTTGGGTTTCCTCCCAAGAAGCGCTTTGTTTAAGGTCATTTAGCTCGATCGCACTCTTCTATCAACTCGGCTCTGGTGGTTTAGTGAACCTCCATTCATCCGTCTCGGGATCCATGTCTGGAGGTTCCGACATCAATCTGCTAATCGTGAAGCCATCAAAGTAGGAAGCTCTTTGCTCTGAAAGACTGAAAAGGATGATCTCCCCGTCTACCTCCAGGGAGATCCGGTGTGCCTTCACATCTATACACGCCCCTGCGGTTGCTAGAAAAGGCCTTCCCAGAATGATAGGATTCTGGGGATTTGGTCCTGTGTCCAGTATGATGAAGTCTGTGGGTATCACGAAATCTTCGATCATCACAGGAACACTTGGTAGCAGGCCAACGGGCTCCTTCACTGAGTCATCCCCCATACGAATACCAAGATTCGCTGGTTTGAGCCCGCTCAGTCCCATCTTCAGAAAATATGTGTAGGGCATCACACTGACTGATGACCCCAAGTCACATAGTGCTTCGTCGAAACTCTCCCCATAAATCGAGCAAGGAATAACGAATTCACTAGGGTCCTTAAACTAACTGGGATTTTCTCTTCAAACTCAGCTTGGTCAGGTAGGGTGGAAATCATGGTTGCACACCCCTTGGCGAATTGGCTACTTTGCCCTACTCCTTCCTCTTTTCCTTGGCTTGGCGGAGAGTTCTTCACAGGTTATGACACGGATTGGGCTATTTGGGCCACTTGTGCCTCCAACATCCTGGTATGACTTGCAAGGCCGTCAACGGTGGCCTTCAAGTCTCTCAGTGCTTCTTCAGACTTTTGATGCTGGCGACGGAATTCTTCATTGGCCTTAGTTTGGGTAGCGATGAATTCCTCCATCATCTGTTCCAGTCTAGACTTCTGTGGTCGCTGCCCATTGCCCTGCTGTTGCCCGTATTCTCCGGATGGTTGGGGGTTTCCCGAGTTATTTTTGTAGGAGAAATTTGGGGGACTCCTCAATCCGGGATTGTAGGTATTAGAGTACAGGTTATGGGGACTTTGATCATTGTCCCCAATCGCATCACAATGCTCGATCTACTCGTCTGCAGTCTCCTGCCCTACAAAGTGGTCCTCATGATACGCTGCCGCCCCCTCTCCAAAGTCAATAGTCACGCATGCAGATGAAGGATTCAAAGATTCAAACCGTCTGCTTAGCACGTCCATCCTCACTGAAAGGTGGTCTATGGAGTTGACAGTGTATCGTCCTACCGCAGGCGTGGGTTGACCACGTTCGGAGGCCCATTGATGGTGGTTTTGTGCCACCTCTTCAATAAGATCCTCTGCCTCCTCGATGGTCTTATTCATTAAGGCTCCTCCTGCGGCAGAATCTAAGGATATCTTCGTGGCGTAAGGGATCCCATTATAGAAAATGTGGATCACCAGCCACCTCTCCAGTCCGTGGTGTGGGCACTGATAAAGTAGCCCCTTGTAGCAATCTCATGCTTCGAATAGGGACTCCCCCTCCTTCTGGCGAAAGCTAGTGATAAGATGGCGTATGTGAGTAGTCTTACTTGGTGGGAAGTATTTATTCAAAAACTGCTGCTCACACTACTCCCATGTGGTGATGCTGCCAAAGGGTAAGGAGTGAAGCCAAGCCTTAGCCTTATCCCACAGTGAAAACAGAAACAAGCTCAGGCGGATCGCGTCAGAAGGGACTCCGTTCAGTTTCATGGTTGAGTAGATTTCTAGAAAAGCCTCAAGATGTCGGTTCGGGTCTTCAGTCGTAGCTCCCCCAAATTGGCTCTGCTGGACCATATATATGAGTGTCGGCTTCAGCTCAAAGTTATTTTCCGATATGGATGGTCCAGCTATGGTCAGCCTGAATCCTCTAGCGCTAGGAGCTGCATAGTCCCGCAGAGGTCGGCTGCCTACGTTCACCTCGGATGCAGCTTGATCTTCCATCTTTCACTACGCTGCTCTCCGATGGTGAAAGGTTCACTCTATCTCTAAATCGATCGAAATTAGACCTTCCGACCCTAGACTTCTAAGCATACGAGGAACCAACACACAAAAGTAAGAGTGCTAACCTAATGCTAAAGCAAAAAATAAATCTAATAAATAAAAACCTAAGATGCAATAAGTAAAAAGGAAACTACTACTGCAAATAAAAACTAAATCTAAATATGGAAAATAAAACTAAAGCAAATAAAGTAAAATAAAGCAAGAAAACAATCTAATCCTAAGTCCGATCCAATCTACCACCGTTCGATTTGATATCGAATCGACAGTCCCCGGCAACAGTGCCAAAAACTTAATGCGTACGGTCGCGACCTTAAATCCCGCGATGGAGACCATCGAAGACTCAAAGTACGCACTCGCGCTCAATGCCCGCAAGTGCATGGATGTCGTTAAGTAATAAATAGATTATCGATCCCACAGGGACTTGGATTCGAGTACCAATACACTAAGTGGTTGCGGTTGTTCGGACGAAATGTCAGTGAGAGTCGATTGGTGAGGACTATCGGAGGACCCTACTCAGTGTGGTGTCACACGGAGGAGGAAAAGAGGGTGTCGAGGTCTTAAAAAAGGCGATTCTAGGACTTCGATTTCACTTGTGTATCATAGAACAACGTTGTCAATTGGCGTCGTCTAAACTTCTACTTACGATTTTGGGGAAGAGACATCATACACTCTCCCGCAGAGCCACCACATTCACCGGGAGCTATCCTCGCCCAAAAGGACGGGATAGAGGGTACGAGGATGCCAAATCAATCCTTGCGGTGGACTGTTTCCGATTCCATCGCTCCCTTCTCCCCACAGTTACGGGAGGTCAGGTTTACCCCTAGGTTCCTTGATCAAACCTCCTAAATCTAGATTACGAGGGTTGTCACCACCTCGTATCGCCTAAGCACAGCGGAAAGAAAGTCAAATACAAGTAGGTATAATAAAGAGCAACATCCAATTGTCAAATCAAACTTTTGGGAAGAATTTAATATGAACCAACATTGTCTATGAACACAAGCTACTCCCTAATCTTAGAATCAAAAGTTCTACTCCATAAACATGAAGGAAGAATCACAACACATGTTTAAGTTCAATTACAATAGAAAGAGAGCACAGAAATAGAGATTACAATGCGTTGTAACCTTCTCTCCGGCATTGTATTGCAAGTGGTTGACCTCCGGTGGCATTCCTCCTCTCCGCTGCGAGTTACCGAAGCTTTTTAGGGCTTCGACGTGTCATCCTAGCCATCGTACCTCCTCCCTAGGGTTTGGGCAGAGCCATCCTTATATATGTAGGGATGTATACTGAAAAGTCTATCTTTTGTATGAACATCTTTATTTTGAAATAAGAATCACATGATCATTGTTTGCATTCTTATTGTTATGCAATATTATCTAATACATTACATTGTAGATAACATGGTGTGTGGTGTCACACGGGAGATCATGTTATCAGCTCCTTGTAAAGTATAAGTAAAGGCTCACAACCGAGATGACTTTGGACAAACCATCGGAATGGTTGTAGTGTGTTTTGGTATTGGTTTGTCTTGACCATAGAATCACACTAGTGCACTTTGTGTGTATTGAGCAGGACCGACTTAGAGGTGATTCGATTTATTGCTGACTACATAATCGAATCGGACCTCAGATATTATTTTGTACATGCTCTTAATCTTTATATAATAACGGGCACATATACTTAGTATTCATCTCTTTGATTTACCAATGGGCGAGATTTATAGATTAAATCGATAGGCTCAGTAAGTTGGGAGATGATATTATTTATATGGTGTGTCATTGATTATAGGAGGAAATCGTGTCCTATATATTAGGATGATGATGTCCCCTTAAGGAGCTCATAAGGTTCATCATGTAAACCCTGCAGGTGGACTTGGTCCGGCATGATGAAAAGGTTGAGTGGTACTACTCATGGAGTTAGATGTTGATTAATTAATGGTCAGTAAATTAATTAATCGATGGACATTCGAGATCTTAAACATGGGGAGAAAATTTACAAATAAATGGTGTAAAAACCATTGGATGCAAGTGGATCTATAAGAGGAAGAGAGGAATAAATGGGAAGGTTGAGAGCTTCAAAGCAAGACTTGTTGCGAAGGGGTATACTCAGAAAGAGGGTATCGATTATAAGGAGACCTTTTCGCCGGTAGCCATGCTTAAGTCTATCCGGATTCTCTTATACATAGCAGCTCATATGGATTATGAGGTGTGGCAGATGGATGTCAAGACAGCTCTCCTTAATGGAAGTCTTGAGGAAAACATCTATATGAAGCAACCAGAGGGATTCATTGCTAAGAGCAAAGAGCATCTTGTATGTAAGCTTAATCGGTCCATTTATGGATTGAAGCAAGCTTCGAGGTCTTGGAACATCCACTTTGATGAGGTAATCCAGTCTTATGGATTTATTCAAAGTCCGGATGAGCCTTGTGTATACAAGAGATGTGACGGAAACGTAGTGGTATTTCTTGTACTATACGTAGATGACATTTTGGAGATTGACAACAATATCAAGGTGTTATCGGACGTAAGGGCATGGTTGTCCAAAAAGTTTGATATGAAGGACTTGGGAGAAGTGGGACACATCCTTGGGATCAAGGTTATAAGGGATCACAGGAAAAGGATGTTGTGCTTATCCCAAGCTTCATACATAGACACGATTATGGATCGTTTTAGCATGCAGAACTCCAAGAAGGGTTTCCTACCTTTCAGGCATGGAGTTCCTTTATCTAAGGAGATGTGTCCTAGAACATCTGAGGAGATAGAGGAGATGAAGGCGGTTCCTTATGCTTCGACGGTAGGAAGCCTCATATATGCAATGCTATGCACGAGACCAGATATTTGCTTTGCCGTGGGCATGGTCAGCAGATATCAGAGTAATCCAGGACAGGGACATTGGACTGCGGTAAAGCATATATTGAAGTACCTGAGAAGGACTTGGGATTATATGCTAGTTTACCAGGCAGACCAATTACTCCCTGTGAGTTACACAGATTTCGACTTCCAATCTGATAGGGATAATAGTAAGTCTACCTCAGGTTTTGTGTTTACTATGGGAGGTGGAGTCATTCTATGGAGGAGTGTCAAACAGAAATGCGTGGCAGACTCCACCATGGAAGCTGAGTATGTGGCAGCCTCTGAGGCAGCCAAAGAAGTTGTGTGGCTCAGGAACTTCCTGATGGACTTGAATGTGATTCCTGGTTTGCCCAGAACTATCATAATTTATTGTGATAATAATGGTGCGGTTGCAAACTCGAAGGAACCACGAGCTCATAAGGTAAGTAAATACATAGAGCGCAAGTACCACCTGATACAAGAAATCGTAAAGGAGATAGAAGTTATTGTCGCCTAGATTGCATCAGAGGATGACCTGGTAGACCTTTTCACTAAGGCCCTTCTAGCGAGAGCTTTGATAGGCATGTGGAGGGAAGGGGAATCAGATGTATGGCAGTATGAGGACAGCATAGACTTGTTAGTAATATATGAGAGATGTCCTAAGGCAATCGCCTTATGTATGAACCATTTATATGATAAATGAAGATTCACTATTTGAGTATACATGTTTCATGTATTTGATTGGATCTTAAACTCATTTACTGAATATCCACGATGCGATTCACAGCATGAGAGAATTTGTGATTGGATCACAACTAGTGAGTATCTCTACATGTGTAATTGTGATGTATCGGAATTATCCCTAGTCGATGAATTGATGAATTTGGACACCATCAATTCTGTCGAGACTAGCACAAGGTATACTCCTTGGTGTATCCAAGCAGTTGATTCTCACTGGCTGGAGACATTGTGATGTCCAGAGTTGATCGTGGATGCTAGTTATGGTAACTAGTTCATTGGAGTGACCAGCCGTAAGACTTCATATGGTTCTCTGCATATATAGATATGTCAATGAAGTTCTTACTGTAGCTTAAGTGCGATGTTCCTTTGACTTGCGGTATTCAAGTCATCTTGATCATGGAGACTTATGCTTTGACATCTTAAGCAAACATCTCTAAGGAGATGTGGACCCGGGATGATTGGGTATAAGTCGAAATGATCGAAGGTGTTTGAATAGCCTATAAAGGATTCACCACTCCTTGCGAGGAGATGTATACCCATGGTCTCTCGTCGGATTGTTACTAAAGTCTTTGGCCAAAGCATTACATGTTTAGAGTAAGGTACTCTTCGATACATGTGGAGTAACTAGAATACGTAGGACGAGGAAATGATACTTGGGCTAGGTGTGACGTAGTCAGCCTAGTGGGGACTGACACAATAGACCATGTCCTGAACCAAGTGGGTATAAGATGAGTGAAGGGAATGGGGCACGAATCATTCGAGCTACTGAAGGGTTTCAGAAATAGTTCTGGATCAACCGTTGATCTTTTCGGTTAATTGGGGATCATGATGTACTTCTAGGTGCCACTCATGATCGTTCTATAATTAATGGTTAATTATAGACGGCCAACATAAACCGAGAACCTATTTGGTCACACGCACAACGAGCGTAATCCAAAGGATTTAAAACGAGCTTGAGAATGAGATTCTCAGACCGAGAGAAACTAGGTTTGGTTGGACCAAACATGAAGCGAGCATGAAATCGTTTCAGTCGCAATGGAAGCGTGGATGGGCCGTGTCTTATGAAGACATAATGGATGAACCAAAATGGTTTGGTTCTAATCCAATGGAGGAGAATAAACCAAAGGGTTTGGTTTATTTTAAACGAATGAACCAAAAGTTGGTTCGGTTCGTTTTAACTTAAAATTAACCATCATGGTTTGGTTTATTTTAACTTATCTTAATGGAGCGGGTTAACGGGCCTAATGGTTATGATCCAATAACCATTAAGAGAATTAGTTCTCTATAAAAGAGGGCTTAAGGGATAATTAAGCCCTAATCCAAAAAAACCCTAGCAATAGTTGCCACCCACTTCATCCCCTCTAAGAGTTGCCGCCAACCTCCATTGCCGCCCAGCCCCTTGTGCCGCCGTCCAGCTCCTTGCCAGCATCCAAGCTTCAGCCGGTGATCCTCTGGCGACCCTCCAGTGATCTCTTTTAGGTTTGGCATCAAGGTGAGCTTTATCTTCCCTTGGTTGGCCGGCGCCTATCTCCTCCACCAAAGCTGTCCAGTTTTCTGGACAGCTTGTTCTCCTCTCATCGGAGCGTCGTTTGGACGATG
The DNA here is from genome assembly GCA_025175895.1 of Wurfbainia villosa. NCBI lineage: Eukaryota > Viridiplantae > Streptophyta > Magnoliopsida > Zingiberales > Zingiberaceae > Wurfbainia > Wurfbainia villosa. Next base: position 40,974,100 of record CM045998.1, on the reverse strand, counting down.
GTTAGAGCTCCGACAGCGGCTAACTTACCGGGGATTCGATCTCCGGTAATCCTCTGAGGTGGAGGACAAAGGATTCATCAAATGGTTGACGAATACCTCTCCGGAGAAGCGAGTTTTGAGGACTCGTCTTTGCATCCGAATTTGGATTCGGATCGTGATCATCTCTCGATCACGTCGTCTTCAACACGAGGCTAGTAACCCGTACGAAGACGAAGCTCGTGGCTTAGCGAAGTCATCCTAAGGATACTCGGCGTGGATACGGATAGAGACGATTCTAGCGAGGATCGTTCCGGTTGATGCCGTTCCCACTACACGTAATACGAAAGGTATAACGTAGTTAAATTTCCTTTTATTGCAAATTTAAATTTACAGTTATGTCTACACTTGTTGTAATATGCATGCGTGTGATGTGTGTGTTGTATAAATATAGATTTATTAATTTTATTGCTTCCACTGTGCTCATGTTTATGAAACATGATCGAACACACACACTCCGCGGTGCCGGAAACCCAACAAGACTTTTAGTATAAGTGGGAGATTGTAGGGATGTATACTGAAAAGTCTATCTTTTGTATGAACATCTTTATTTTGAAATAAGAATCACATGATCATTGTTTGCATTTTTATATTTATGCAATATTATCTAATACATTACATTGTAGATAACATGGTGTGTGGTGTCACACGGGAGATCATGTTATCGGCTCCTTGTAAAGTATAAGTAAAGGCTCACAACCGAGATGGCTTTGGACAAACCATTGGAATGGTTGTAGTGTGATTTGGTATTGTTTTGTCTTGACCATAGAATCACACTAGTGCACTTTGTGTGTATTGAGCATGACCGACTTAGAGGTAATTTGATTTATTGCTGACTACATAATCGAATCGGACCTCAGATATTATTTTGTACATGGTCTTAATCCCGATATAATAACGGGCACATATACTTAGTATTCATCTCTTTGATTTACCAATGGGCGAGATTTATAGATTAAATCGATAGGCTCGGTATGTTGGGAGATGATATTATTTATATGGTGTGTCGTTGATTATAGGAGGAAACCGTGTCCTATATATTAGGATGATGATGTCCCCTTAAGGAGCTCATAAGGTTCATCATGTAAACCCTGCAGGTGGACTTGGTCCGACATGATGAAAAGGTTGAGTGGTACTACTCATGGAGTTAGATGTTGATTAATTAATGGTCAGTAAATTAATTAATCGACGGACATTCGAGATCTTAAACATGGGGAGAAAATGTACAAATAATATATGGAGCCCATATTAACTTATGGGGGTTGGTGAGGTAGATCAATGATAATCCTTTAGTGGATTGGATTATCATTAATGGATCGGACTTTATGTGAGCTTGATCCATAGGTGGCCAAGATCCAACTCCTCCTCATGGTCCCTAACGTATCCTATTAACACCTCATGAAGCTTAGATCCAATGGATAGAAACAAAACTCTAGATTCAAAGGTAGAGATTAAATCTCTAGATCCGACGGTTGAGATTAAATCTCTAGATCCAATGGTTGAGATTAAATCCCTAGAACCAATGGTGGAGATTAAAACATGGCTTATCCCTAACTCTATAAAAGGAGGGCAAGGGGTGGGCAGCAACTAATGAATCCTAATTGAAATAGGATTAGGGTTTGGAGGCTTAGGGTTTTGGAGGCTTGGGCGGCAAGAAGAATAGGTTGGCGACACCAAATAAGGAATCTATTTCCTTATCTCCTCCTTCTTCAATCTTGTCGGTGCCCAAACAGCTCCTCCCACACCTTGGCCGGCGGCCAAAGTCCCTCTTCTCCTTCTCATTGGCTGGTGGAAACAAGATTTAGGGCTTCCCCTTGGTGTCTTGGCTGGATTCCACCTTAATCTTTTCTTCCTTCTTGGCCGGCGGCAAGCTCCAACATTGGATGTTGGTGGTCGATTGAAAGAAGGAAAGGAGCTTTGTTTCTATTCTTCCCCTTGCTCGGAACGAGCAAGGAAGGAAGATTGGCAATCTAGGAGCTTCAACTTTTGGTAGATCGTCGCCCACACGACGTCCGAAAGGAGGAAGGTCATACATTAGAAGATCGAGAGGTATACCGAATCTCTATTCTCTTTTGTAACATGTTTGTTTTTATTTTTCAATTATGAGCATGATACAATTCTGTTTGTGGCTAAATAATACTTGGATCTCAAACATAAACATGAAAGCTGGCGATCCGGACATCGTCTATTCCGTGGCTACTCGTAGAATAGAGGTTGGTCGCTTGAACAACAAATTTGTTCAAGAGACCTCTCTAAACGAATAGCATGACGATGACTTGGTTGTTTGGGAAATCCCTTTTGTCTAGGATTAAATTTTTTTTAATCCGGGGACATCGATGGGATCGCCATGAACAAACGACCGAGGTGAAGTGGGAAGCAAAGTTTCCCCTCACGGATCAATGAAACCAACCCTTCAATATAGACATCGCCTCGGACCGCTGCGAAATCGGAAAAAAATCCTAGTCGAACAACTCCATCGGGCCGCCACACGGCTGTGTGTTTCCACATGGCCAAGCCATGTGCGGCCCTGGTGTGCTAATATTCACCCATCGGACACGACCGTGTGAATCCACATGCCCTAGCCGTGTCCCACTCTGCGTCTAGCATGAAATGTCCTTCTTTCGATCCGAAAATGCATCTTTTCTACCTGAAAAGCCAACCTGCATTCAAAAGAACAACGAGAAGACCTCCGAACTAGAAAATAGGAAATGCATGCAAAAACAGAGTAACTTATGGATGAAACTGACGCAAAATGTAACAAGATGTGAGCAAAAACTACTCCTAAAACTCTATATGTTTCACTCACATCATGTCTCAGACTAGGCTTTCGCCCAGTCCACAATTCTGTGGGAGTAGAAGGCACTGATTTAGATGGTACCAAGTTCAGAATATACACTACCGTATCCAGAGCATACCTCCAAAATGAATCTGGCAACTGAGAATAACTCATCATGGATCTAACCATCTCCATAAGAGTTATATTCCTTCGCTCCACTACACCATTCTGTTGGGGTGTGCCAGGTGCAGACAATTGGGATTGAATCCTAGCCTCTGATAAGTAATTCCTAAACTCTCCCAAGAGGTACTCACCACCACGATCAGATCGTAGTGTCTCGATACTTTTACCTTGATGTTTCTCTACATCAACCTTGAATTCTTTGAACCTGTCAAAGCATTCAGACTTACGGCATATCAAGTAAATATATCCATATCTTGAATAATCGTCTATAAAAGAGATGAAATATTCAAAACCACCTCTAGCCTGGATAGACATAGGACCACACAAATCAGAATGAACCAATTCCAACACATATTTGGCTCTATACCTCTTGGCCTTAAAAGGCCTCTTGGTCATTTTACCTTCCAAGCAAGATTCGCAGATTGAGAAATCTTCCACCACTAATGAACCCAAAGGTCCATCAACTATCAATCTTTGAATTCTACTTAGGTTAATATGACCTAACCTTAGATGCCAAAGATATGTTTGGTTCATTTTCGAAGGTTCTTTTCTCTTATTAGATTTAGCAGATGAGTTCTTTACTTCTATTTGCATCGTGGGAGCTTTTGGTTCAAGGGTATATAAATTTCCTATCAATGCACTAGAACAGATAATCTCCCTATTCCTTTTTATAACAACTCTGTCATTAAAAGAAATAGAATATCCATCCAAAAATAATTTAGAAATTGAAATCAAATTCTTTCTAAATAAAGGTACATAAAGGCAATTTTTCAAAACCAAAGTTTTATTCCTATTAAAAGATAAATAAACATCTCCCACTGCAATAGCCGCCACCTTCGTAGCATCGCCCAAGTAAACAGTAATCTCCCCCTCAACTAGTCGTCTAGTTTCCTGGAACCCCTACAAAGTATTGCAAACATGATCAGTGGCTGTCGTATCTACACACTAGGTGCCGGTAGATAACACCGCTAGACATGTTTCAACGACTAGACCAAAAGATATACCTTTGTTCTGCTTCCGGTTGGGGCAGTCCTTCTTCCAATGTCTAGTCTTCTTGTAAGTTAAGAACTTGCCTTTTGGCTTCTTCACTCCTTTCTAAGATCCTCCCGCCACCTTTGCTCCACCTTGTTTCTTCTTCTTCTTGCCTTTCGACTTAGAAGTAGAAACCTTCTGAGCAACCATGGCCTGAGCCTGAGCACTCTGACAAAAAAGTCCCTCTGCCGCCTGGAGTTTTGTCAGAAGCTCCGCCAACGAATACAACCTCTTTTTCATGTTGTAGTTCAGGCAAAACTGCTCAAAACTCCTAGGTAGAGATTGAAGAATGATATCGACCTAGGTTTCCCCATCGATCTCAGCTCCAAGGACTTCCAGCTCATTCAAATGAGTCATCATCTTGAGAATATGATCCCTCATGGGTGTTCCCTCGACCATGGTGGTCATCATCAAGTTCCTCATGGCTTCCTGCCTAGCAGCCCGATTCTGGTGTCCGAAAAGTTCCTTGAGATTGAGCATCATGTCATAAGTAGTAGGCATGGCTTGATACTGATGTTGCAATACATTTGACATAGAAGCCAAAATGTAACATCGCGCCATCTCATCAGCCTTAATCCATTTTTTATAACTCTCTTTCTCCTTTTCCTCAGATTCATCCGCAAGCTTAGGAGGACACTCTTCGAAGAATACATACTTGTACTCCTCAGTAGTCAAGACAATATCAAGATTCTTTTTCCAATCAATATAATTGGGTCCAGTAAGTTTATTTTCCTTTAGTATCACAGTAAGTGAGTTGAAAGTCATTTTTGAAAAACCTAAGAATCACATAGATCAAAACATTAGATTTTAAAAATTTATTGATTCCTCAAACAATAAAATTTTAAAATCAACCAACACCTCAAAACACTGAGAATATCGTATGCCATGATAGTGTGGACATATACGAATTCTACATTTGTAAGAGGAGGTTTTACCCAATAATTTTATTATCCTGTCAACCTTAATTTTTGACAAATAAAATTAATAGTTGGTTCCTCTTCGACCCTACAAATAAAAGTAGTGACTCCGATGGGAAGGATACTCTTATTTGCATCTAAGTGTTCACCATTACCCGATACCAAGGCAATTATCTCGGATTATATACCTTCCGATGGGGAAGTACACACGCTCCTAAATAATTTCCTATAACCATATTTGACCCTGTAATCCGCAAAACAAACTCATCTGATGGGGAGGAAGGCACTCAGAGCCGACGCGCAAGTTTGTTTGCATCATATGTCAAATCTAATGGAGGCCATGGGAATTTTTTTTAAAAAAATATCCCTCTCCCACTTAGTAATTTAAAATGAGGAATTTTCTTAGCACACAATATGCATATCAAACAAGAAGCAATAAATATGAAAAAAAATATTTTCCAACTATTATGACTTTTGTTTTCCAATATGCCTCCCGTCGTGTCACCATCTCGTCCGCTCCTCCCTACGCCATGTACAAGCCATTCGGAGATCCGAGCTTAGAAAAATTATTTTAATTTACATCCATCGATCATATACTCTACAAAGGAGTGTACATCAAATCTAGATCGAAAGTAAACTAAAATAAAAGAGTGGCTAAACAATGTTGTACTTAATTACAAAAATTAAATACTAGCCTCGTCAACCCCGAGAATTCAAATAATATTACAATTACACACATCCAATCACATACACACACATATGACCATAATAGTTGGATCTTATGCCTGCAACCAAAAAGTTAGCCTACGCACATCCTACTATTATCCGGCACATACAATATATGATAAGTGCATAAAAGTAACCGAATCATAAACACACAAAATTGGAAACTGTGGCTCTGATACTACTTGTAGGGGAATTGCTTCCCCACTTCGGTCGCTCATGCATGGCGATCCTATCTATGTCCCCAAATTTAAAAAATTAATCCTTGACGAAGACGGATTACCCAAGCAACCGATCCATCATCGTTCTATTTGATTCGAGTGGTCTCTTAAACAAACTTGTTGCTCAAGCAACCTAACTCTTTTCCTCTATTAGCCACGGAATAGATGATGTACAGATCGCCGATTTTTTTGTTTATCTTCGGGGTCCAAGTAAATTAGCCACATACATAATATACAAAAGAACTAAATCAAAACAAACAAGATTATACCTCTTGTTTACCTCTTGATCTTCTATTGTATGTCCTATCTTGCTCTTGGACGTTGTGTGGGCAACGATCCTCCAAGAGTCGAAGCTTCCTAGATCACGTTCTTCCCTTCCTTGCTCGCTTTGAACAAAGGGAAGAATACTCGAACCCTTCTTCTCCTATCTAGTGCCGACCACCAAGCTCCAAGATAGGTTGTTGCCACCGGCCAAGGAGAGTAAGAAGGAGATAGTGTCGGCCCTTTCTAATGGAGAAGGAACCGTCGGGCACTTGGGGAGAAAGAAGAACCACCGGCCTCTCCTTCAAGGAAGGAGCGCCGGCCACCAAGGGAAGGAGAAGTTGTGTCGGCCACACCTTAGGAAGAGAGGTAGAAGAACCCTAAGGCCTCCTCCACTTCTTGCCACCGCCCAAACCAATCTCCAAACCCTAATTCTCCTAGTGCTTCTTGCCGCCCACGCCAAGGAGAGCAAACCCTAGAATCCAATTGCTTAGCCTTGCCGCCCAAGCCTTGGTTCCTCTTTATAGATTTCTCCCAAGCCTCCTTTTAATCATGTCCATCAGATCTAGGCTTCATGAGGGTTTTAATAGGCTATAATAGGGACCATGAGGAGGAGTTGGATTGTCACGCCCTGAGAGTATGTTGTGCCGAAAAGTAAACGGACGACATCTCTCTTGTACGTGGCAATATATCGGGTTAATACAAGGCCCGTAGGCCCACAACAACAACATAATATAAAGATATCAACATACCAAACACAGCAGAAATATACTGACAGTTAAAAAGATACAAAGACCCCACTGTGCACTCCAGAGTGACTTGACACGACAAGAATCATAATAGAAACCACATCAAGGCCAAATACATACAACACATCCGTATATCACAAATACGAAAACGATATAATATAAAACCCAAAACATCAATCCACAAGAAAACAATAAATCGTAGTAAACATCCATCCGTTCGGGGTGAGAAGGGATCAGCTGGCGGAGCTCCGAACGTCCAAGGAATCTTCTACCTGTTACCTGGGCGACAGGAAACCCAGGGTCTGGGGTGGTGAGTATAAACTCAGGGGTAATATATAGAAAGTGCATGAACAACATATAGGGTATAGAGATCTATAAGTATACATGTGAAGATCTACAGGTATACAGCATGAGTCCAATAGACATACAGTCTTATCCAAATCTAATAACAAGTAACCATAGTATAGTCATACTCAATGTATATACTAAACTGATCAACTGAACATGAAGTAATGTACCAACGTACCTGACGGTCTGCAACACCATAAGCTATATCATCCTAAACAGATATACAATAACATAACCCATATAACGTACAGAGTCAATCCCAAATCTGACCAACACTCAGACATATGAACAGTATATAATCACATGTAATAACATCCCAGTCCATACCACACTATGAAATGATGCTAATCAAATGCATACAACAGTCTAGACCAACACATATATCATGCTCAACACACAGCAGTATATAATATGCAAATGACATGTATCATGATGTACAAACATATGCAGCAATCATAGCTCAATCAAATGCAGCATCTCACAGGCATATGTAAAACATATATCAAATACATGCATACATATATATCAGCAATGCATATGCATGGCCATGTCTGCGACCCGGCCCAACCACGACCCCAGATGGCCTGGTGGCACGACATGACGACTAGCCCGACTCCACCACTACTCTCGAGTGACCGAAGTTGGTAGTATGAATGAGTAGCATATAAGCCGCAAAGAGCTAACTACTCCGGGTCCTCACGCAAGCCGCCCATCACTACCCATGAGTAGACGAGCTCGACACAGACAACCGCACGTCACACAACCACCGCCTATATAGGGGCGAAAAGCACACCACTGCATAGCAAGTGCGATCTCCAGCTACCACCATCTATAGTGGCCGAGCGTGGCACATCCAATTCTTTGCCCTCAACCCTGCTACCACTACCCCGAGTGGCCGGGGAGGCAGGATGACTGACGACCCATCTCAACCACAAGGGAGACCCCAGTCGACAGCATGCATGCAATGTAATGATGCATAGCTCCATACATGTATCCTCGCCACACTCCCTATCCCATAGGGAGTCCTGGTCAACCAAAAGTCAACTATGCAAGGACTACAATCCACAAGACTCTCTCTATCACACAAAGAGTCATACACATCTGACAGTAAACCACGCTAAGACCTCTAGTCAATAGCGAGATACTATTGATCATCCATATAACCATACACAGATATACGATCCATAATGGATATACAATCATGCTAGGACCTCCAGTCCATAACCACATACTGACAACCAGAAACTTATTTATGCATAGACAACTAGATCCACCATAGATGCACAACTAATATGTGTACGATACCACAATCGACTCCATAATCTGATCCATCACTTAACCCTAGTGATGTAACACAGTAACCCAATCTGAGGTCACAAAGATAACCCTAACCACCTGCACTTAGTAAACATCCATCAGATAACACATAATAGGGTTTATAATTCCTATCCGTGCTAGATAATCAATGAAGTAACAATAATATATCTCAAAGGTCAAGGCAGTACAAGCATATGATTAAATAAGAGTGGATCTAAGATCAAAGTAATTACATAAGTCCAAATTCATGCACCAGATTCAGATCAAACTACCTGACCAGGGTAGATATTACCCACCTGATACGGAGCTCGAATAATCCTCACGGTCGTGGACCTACTTCATATCCCAAACCTGCACAATAATAACAAATTATGGTTAAGTACAAGTCTCCGCTAATTATACGAACTAAACACTAATTCATTCTATATTCGTATCCTTCCCTTGTCTACGAGTTAAAACTCAATTATCCCAATCCAATCCATCATAACCCAACTCAAACCCATCGAACAGGATACATCTCATACCACAATTCATACAGCAACCTCCAAAGGAAAATCAGCAATTAACATTGAAACAATAAAGGTAAACCAAACTTACCGACCCAAATCTTCACCGGCACCATTTCTCCCCTGTTCACCGTCGATCATCAAGCTCCACAAACTGCCCAAAACATAGATTGAAGCTCAATAGATGAATCCACAGCTAAATCCAAAGGGAAACGATGACGAAACCCCAAAATACACATAAATCGCGAACCTATGATGGTAGCTCACTACCGCGACAACATCGTCGCCGATCTACTTGCATGAAGGACGCTGTGACCTCGGAAATAAAGGATCAACTGGGGGCGGCAACGTCGCCGATCAGCAATGGTGACGACTGGCACAGCTAAATCAATCGATTTCTCCGACGACGATCGGGCAGAGAAGATCACCATCCGACAAAATAGAGGGGAGCTGGCTCAGTGGCTGTGGTGATCAACCCTTGCGCCAAAGAAGGGGCATCGGCGATCCAAGGTGACTGTGACGACTGAGGAGCTCACGGTGGTCACTAACGAAGAAGACAAACGGTGGCGATGGAGAAATCGACAGAAGAGGTGATGGTGCGGAGAAGGAGAGAAAGAAATCGCGATCCCTCACCTGATTCATGCCGCACGACATCTCTCCTACCGATCGGATCCTCCACCGTCGGCGGCAGCGGCTCGCGGAGGAAGATGAGTGGAGAAATCACGAGTCACGCGAGCGAGAAGAAGAAATCGCGATCGCGATCTGAGGAAGAACTGTGGTTGTGGATTGGGTTTGTATAAGCCATTCTGTCTAGAACTTGAACCGGACCTAGGTCAAAACCTAGCCTAAGTTGAACCCAAGCTAACCTAGGTTTAACCCAAATACCCATTTAGGCTTAAATCCTCGTATGAACTCCTTTTTAATCCAAAAAAAAATCTAAAAATTCCTAAAAATTCCATGAGCTAATTCTCAATTAGCAAGGGCTATTATTTTATTTTATTTTATTTTTTCGTATCTTACATGGATCTTGGCCACCCAATGGATCTAGCCCACATAAAGTCCGATCCATTAATGATAATTCATTCCATTAGAGGATTATCATTGATTTATCTCACCAAATCCCATAAATAAATATTGGCTCCATATATTAATTGTACAAATATCTCCCCGTATTTAAGATATCAAATGTTCATCAATTAATTAATTTACTGACAATTAATTAATCAACATCTAACTCCATGAGTAGTACCACTCAACCTTATCATCATGTCGGACCAAGTCCACCTGCAGGGTTTACATGATGATCCTTATGAGCTCCTCATGGGGATATCATCATCCTAATATATAGGACATGGTTTCCTCCTATAATCAACGGCACATCATGTAAATAATATCATTTCCCAACTTACCGAGCCTATCGATTTAATCTATAAATCTCGCCCATTGGTAAATCAAAGAAATAAATACTAAGTACATGTGTTCGTTATTATATCGGGATTAAGAGCATGTACACCATAATATCCAAGGTCCGATTCAATTATGTAGTCAGTAATAAATTGAATCACCTCTAAGTCGGTCAGGCTCAATACTCACAAAGTGTACTAGTGTAATTCTATGGTCAAGACAAACCAATACCAAATTACACTACAATCATACCAATGGTTTGCCCAAAACCATCTCGGTTGTGAGCCTCTACTTATACTCTACAAGGAACTGATAACATGATCTTCCGTATGACACCTCACACCATGTTATCTACAATGTAATGTATTAGACAATATGCATAACCATAAATATGCAAACAATGATCATGTGATTCTTATTTCAAAAATTAAGATGTTCATATAAAAGATAGACTTTTCAGTATACATCCCAACACTTAAGCCTATAGGAAGTCTAAGCTTCAAATATGAGGTAAAAGTTCAACCATGAACTTTATGTTGGTGCACCATGATATCTATAGGCTATGTCGTACATAGCTTGGATACCATAGTTGATACACGAATCAAATATTCACATGTTGTGTATGTACACCCCTATATATGTGTAGTGGAAATTAAAGTTTATTTCTAATTTAACTTTTAAATCAAAGGAGTGTTTATATGGATTTTCAAAACAAACATAAGCATGATCTTTTAATATAAGCATGCAACACTATCTAACCTTTAAGCAAGATCTTAAATGCATAGCAAAGATAAACTATAATGTGATTGAACATCCAATGTCAATCTAATTATTTTATTTAGACATGTTAAACTATCAAAAAAATATATGTTAGCTCTTTTAAGCACAATCTAAATAAAACTATTATCACATGCATCAATATTATATTTGAAGCATAACACAAGTAAATATTTATACCTTCCAAACTACCTTTGGTTGAGGATATCTAGAACTTGTGCTTCCTTTGTGAACTCGTACTTCTTCTGTCTAATTCGGTCCATGATTAGAAACCCTTTTCCAACACTTGTACTAGAGATCAAGAGTCCTTTTTTGTCAAGATGAACAAGGTGTATTTCTCAATGATGAGGGATGTGATGCCAAACTCCCTTCATAAGGGGTTGCCTAAAGATTCCTTCACAAGGGGCTACACTTACAACAACTTTGTAAGGTGATGGGCGGCAACTACACTTCCCCAAGATGAGAAGTGTTAACAAGAATAACCCTTCTTGATGGAAGCTAAGAAGATCTTATCTTCTTCAAGATCCGGCCACCAAAGAAAAGGAAGAAGAGGCCGAAGAGGAATTGAAATAAGACTCTCTCCTTAAGTCTCTCTTCTTACTCCTTTTTATAGGATCCTTGCAAGAAGTAACTCCTATCTTTTCTTTTATGAAATGGATGGTTACATTAAGGATAATAAAAAAAATGGCTACCCAAACATTTAATGAGAAGAGGAAGAGTTAGAAGAAGAGAAAACCATTTTTCCTTTCTCATTCCATCTCATCATGGGCTTGTAATGGCCTTGTGGGTTATGGACCTATTTTTCTTCTTCCATCTTGGCATATTAGGTTTTAGAACTTTTCTAGAAGCCAATTATTTAGTTCATTCCATTAACGATCCATTATCATTAACATGGTGAGCACAAATCCGATTTGTGAACTATGTGTGGAACTCTTCCACTCTTCTTGTTTCTATTAACTAGAAATCATTCATAAACTCTTTTATGAATCATAACATTTGATCATATCAAACTTTATTTATCAATACACCATTTTATCACATCAAACTTCATTTTCTCCTTGAATTTGACTTTCTCAATGGGAAATGGGGAGACCAATACTTGTGTGACCCTCAATGGTTCAGGGATACAGATAGTCATGAGTTCATAACTCTTTGTGATTTTGGACTATACTTGTCCTTTATTCGGGCATACCCTTAATAGCCCCATCCTATGATCAACTCTTTAATTATAGGACGTCAGAACTAATTTTGATTAGCACCCAATGAATCATGTTAAGAGCATCTAATAACATCACCCCATGACTCCCTATGTCTCACTGAATAGTGCCTACAAGAACCAGTCGATTATGGTTAATGTGTAGTCCAGTCCCTTAACTCATATATCCCGGTCAAATCTACAATCATTGGTATATCGAGAGTTGTATATTTATTTTACAACCATGTGATGTATCTTATAGTGACATCGCATGTGCAACTAGGAAACTCCTTTCCCAAAGCACATCTTATAGTCTTGATTAGAGACTTCATACACCATAGAATAATACATCACATAGGATATCCACACCGATGGGTGTGTGGTGAATCCTTGACTACAATGCACTAACTCCTATATGTTTTGTTTCTGCACTCAATCTCACCACCCAATGTCCTTAATAGAGTCAGTAAATGAGTTAAAGTACAATCCTAACATATACAGTCTCAGTGATATCTCAGGTGATAAGGACTACTAGTGTACAACCATAACCATGGACTTATCCACTCGATAAATGATAACCACTTGGTGTAGAGGATCTCGTGACCGCTAGAGGGGGGGTGAATAGCGGTGTCGCTTGTCGATGGAGTATCGTTCGATCGTGCTTGCTACAAAACATTAATACGCAGTGGAAATACAAAATATATAATGAAGATAAATACAAGAACAATCACAACACAAGATGTAACGTGGTTTAGAACCGAAAGGTTCGTACTCCACGGATTAGGCTTGAATAAGCCCTAGCGATGCCAATCACACACCACTATAACAATAACTCCTTCTCGGACAATCCGACGGTGAAGAAACCTCGTACAATAGTTCTTACAACAATAAGAATGAAAATACAAGCAAAATACACTAAATGCAAGTAAAGAAAACTTTACAAAGAGCTTTTGGAATGCTTGCTTGTTGGTTGCTTGAATTGCACTTGGAGACCCTGATTTGTAGCAACAAATCGCCCCAAAGACGTCCAAAAACCGATGTCAAAAATCATCCCTTCGTGCTCATTTTAAACCTGCAACTTGGGCTGATTTTTGCCTGGCAGTCGACTGATCGAGACCATCAGTCAACTGCCCCTATAGTCGTTGTCTCACAATGGTATGAGCCACATTGGATAAGTTCGAACGGATACACTATCAGTCGACTGATCATACCCATCAGTCGACTAATGGCTCAATCAGTCGAGTGTTCGGGTCGATCACTCGACTGGAGAGCCTTTTGTGCCCGAGATCCCAACCATCAGTCGACTGATTACCATATCAGTCGACTGCTAGGGCACTTCTCGTAGTTAAACCCTAGTTGACTCCCATTAGTCGACTGACCATAGTCCTAGTCGACTGATACACCTCAAACATGAGGTTTTAACCCAAGTATGGTGCCCCCATACTTGCTAGACCACCCTTAGCCTAGACCTAAGCCTTCTAGCCACCTCCATCAGCCTCGCGCCTATCGGATCCCTCCAAGTCATTCATGACTTGTTCATCTATACGCTAGCCTTCAGGTGCTTCCATCGACTATTGTCATACTAACGGTGTCTACACCACTAAGGCACATTGGACTTACGCTGCCAAGACTCCCGCTTGGACTTTATGCCATCAATATTCCCCTTGGACTTTCCAAATGCAAGACTCAAGCTTGGACTTTCCCTTGTCAACCCATGTCGGACTTTCCATGCCAAGACTCATGCTTGGACTTTACATGCCAAGTACTCAAGACTTGGACTTTCCCAATGCCAAGTGTCTCACTTGGACTTTCCATGCCAAGTACCCATGACTTGGACTTTACCATGACAATCACATTGTCATATATTTTTGTCGAACATCAAAACATCGCTCGAGTCAAACTCGAGTCCGGTCATTCGTGACCTGGGTCGATTGCACCAACAATCTCCCCCTTTTTTATATTTGACAAAAACACCCTTGAGTTAGGCCCCTAACTCAAATTCCCTTTACCAATTTTCCTAAATTGGTACTTCTACCTTTCTCCCCCTTTTTGACTAACATCAAAAAGTTTCTCTCAAAGGAGGTCAATGTCTCATGTCTTACAATCTCCCCCTTAGTCCAAAAACATCTAGGATGTCTACAATCTTCCTAATGATAAGTCTCATATCACTAAAGAAAGGCACTCCTATAAACTCTCCAAATTTCCAAATTGGGCATCTCAAATTCCCATTTTTCCCCCTCATGAGGAAAAATAACATCCATCATCCCATGATGGATACCTCTCCCTAAAGGCTTGCTCCCCCTTGACCATTGCACCAACAATGTCCTTGAGAAGTCTCTAAGCCAATAGGAACTCTAAACCATCAAAAATAAGGTCTAAAGTTCAACATTGAACTTTCCCATACCTTAAATTTGATACATCATCCCAACAACTCTCCTAATCCATATCCAATGGATTTTCTGTTGGGTTTCTGGCACCGCGGCGAGTGTGTGTTCGAACATGTTTCGTAAACATGTGCACAACAGAAGAAATAAAAATAATAAATCTAATTTATTACAACACACACACCACACGCATGCATAGTACAACATGTGTAGACATAACCGTAGTTTCAAATTTTGCAATAAAAGGAAATTTATTCTACGTATACCTGACATATCACGTGTAGCGAGAAAGGCATCAACCGGAGCGACCCTCGCTAGAATCGCCTCTATCTGTATCCACACCGAGTATCTTCGGGATGACTTCACAAAGTCACAAGCCTTGTCTTCGTATGAGTCACTAGCCTCGTGTCGAAGACGATGTGATCAAGAGAAGATCACAATCCGAATCAAAATTCGGATTCAAAATGAGTCCTCAAAAACTCGCTTCTCCGGAGAGGTATTCGTCAACCATTTGATGAATCCTTCGTCCTCCACCTATGAGGATTATCGGAGATCGAATCTTCAGTAAATTAGCCACTGTCAGAGCTCCATACGTCCTCTAAATGATGCTTCAACACGAAGGAAACAAGCTGTCCAGAAAACTGGACAGCTTGGTGGAGGAGTTAGCGCCGGCCAAAGGGAAGAGGACCGGCTAGTCCTTGGTCACCGGAGCCAAGAAGGGTCGCCGGAGGATCACCGGTAATAGCAAGTGGCTGGCGGCAGTAGGTGGTTGTCCGGTGGCAAGGAGGTGGCAGCAGCTCAATGAAGTTGGAGGCAACACAATGTTGGGCGGCAACAACAAAAGAGGAGCTAGGGTTTTGGGCGGCAACTCAATGGCTTATTCCCTTAGGGTTTTGGAAAAACCCTTAAGCCGTGTTTTTATAGAGAACACATTCTCCTAACGGTTATTGGTTCATAACCAAAACCCATTAACCCACTCCAATAACTTAAGTTAAAATAAACCAAACCATGGTGGTCTATTTTAAGTTAAAATGAACCGAACCAACTTTGGTTCATTCGTTTAAAACAAACCAAACCCCTTTGGTTTATTCTCCACCATTGGATTAGAACCAAACCAATTTGGTTCATCCATCATGTCTTCATAAGACACGGTCCATCCATGCTTCCATTGCGACTGAAATAATTTCATGCTCACTCCTTGTTTGGTCCAACCAAACCTAGTTTCTCTCGGTTTGAGAATCTCATTCTCAAGCTTGTTTTAAATCCTTCGGATTACACTCATTGTGTGTGTGACCAAATAGGTTCTCGATTTATGTTGGTCGTCTATAATTAACCATTAATTATAGAACGATCATGAGTGGCACCTAGTAGTACATCATGATCCCCAATTAACCGAAAAGATAAACGGTTGATCCAAAACTATTTCTGAAACCCTTCAGCAGCTACAATGAATCGTGCCTCATTCCCTTCACTCATCTTATACCCACTTGGTTCAGGACATGGTCTATCGTGTCAGTCCCCACTAGGTTGACTATGTCACACCTAGCCCAAGTATCATTTCCTCATCCTACAGATTCTAGTTACCATACATGTATCCAAGAGTACCTTACTCTAAACATGTAATGCTTTGGCCAAAGACTTTTGTAACAATCCGACGAGAGGCCATGGGTATAAATCTCCTCGCAAGGAGTGGTGAATCCTTTGTAGGCTATTCAAACACCTTCGATCACTTCGACTTATACCCAATCATCCCGGGTCCACATCTCCTCAGAGATGCTTACTTAAGATATCAAAGCATAAGTATTCATGATCAAGATGACTTGAATACCGCAAGTCAAAGGAACATCGCACTTAAGCTGCAGTAAGAACTTCATTGACATATCTATATATGCAGAGAACCATATGAAGTCTTACGGCTGGTCACTCCAATAAACTAGTTACAATAACTAGCATCCACGATTAACTTCGGACATCACAATGTCTCCAGCTAATGAGAATCACCTGCTTGGATACACCAAGGAGTATACCTCGTGCTAGTCTCGACAGAATTGATGGTGTCCAAATCCATCAATTCATCGACTAGGGATAATTTCGATACATCGCAATCACACATGTAGAGATACTCACTAGTTGTGATCCAATCACAAATTCTCTCATGTTGTGAATCGTATCGTGGACATTCAGTAAATGAGTTTAAGATCTAATCAAATACATGAAAACATGTATACTTAAATAGTGAATCTTTATTTATCATATTAATGGTTCAAACATAAGGCGATTGTCTTAGGACATCTCTCATATATTACTAACAAACTCCCACTTGGCCTAATGTCAATCACTACGGTATCCAATACCATAAGATCTAACATGACCCTCAAACTTACTTTGAGGTAATGCCTTAGTCAAAGGATCCGCTAAGTTCCTTTCAGTGGGGTTTTTCTCGATTTGTATTTCCTTCCTACTAATGATCTCTCTGATCAAATGATAGCGGCGAAGCACATGTTTGGATCATTAATGAGACCACATCAAGTTCAGAGATGAACTTCTTGATCCAAACCGCTTCCTTTGCTGCTTCCAAAGCTGCAATGTATTCTGTCTTAGTGGTAGAATCCGCTATTGTGTCAAGCCTGGAACCTTTCCAACTTATTGCACCTCCATTCTAGGTGAATACAT
The DNA here is from genome assembly GCA_025175895.1 of Wurfbainia villosa. Lineage (NCBI taxonomy): Eukaryota > Viridiplantae > Streptophyta > Magnoliopsida > Zingiberales > Zingiberaceae > Wurfbainia > Wurfbainia villosa. The sequence continues at coordinate 40,956,598 of CM045998.1, read as the reverse complement.
ACCCAGACTGAGACTTGGATTCATCCTTGTCTGTCTGGAAGCTGGCATCCGTATACCCGCGTATCACCATGTCCCCTTCTCCATATATTAGGAACACATCCTTAGTTCTTCTCAAGTACTTAAGGATTGTCTTAACAGCCGCCCAATGATCCATTCCTGGATCAGATTGGTATCTACTTGTGACACTCAGAGCATACGATATATCGGGCCTCGTACATAACATAGCATACATGATAGATCCTATTACGGATGCATAGGGAATCTTACTCATGCAAATTCTGTGCGCAGACACATAGACTTCGAAAGGTGTATCCCATGCCTGATGGGTAGGAAACCTTTCTTGGATTCCGACATGCTAAACCTCTTTAGCACTTGGTCTATATATGTAGACTGCAAAAGACCAAGCAACCGTTTCGATCTATCTCTATAGATCTTAATCCCGAGGATGTAGGTTGCTTCTCCCAGGTCTTTCATGGAGAATGTCTTGGACAATCAAATCTTAACTGATTGTAAGAGTAAAACATTGTTTCCTATAAGTAATATGTCATCAACATACAATACTAGGAACACGACTGCACTCCCACTAACCTTCTTGTACACACAAGGTTCGTCTAGATTTTGTGAGAAATCAAACCTTTTGATTGTCTCATCAAAACGGATATTCTATCTCCTGGATGTTTGCTTCAATCCATATATGGACCGTCGCAATTTGCATACCTTCATTTTATCAACCGATGTGAAACCCTCAGGTTGTATCATATACACATCCTCGAGCAGGTTTCCATTAAGGAAAGTTGTTTTAACATCCATCTGTCATATCTCATAATCATAATGAGCCGCTATGGCCAGGAGCATCCGAATGGTTTTAAGCATAGCTACAGGCGAATAGGTTTCGTCATAATCAACACCTTGCTTTTGACGATATCTTTTCGCCACTAATCTAGCCTTATAGGTAATCACATTACCATCCATGTCGATTTTCTTCTTGAAAACCCACTTGCACCCTATAGGCTTTATGCCTTCAGGTGGGTCAACCAAGTTCCAAACTTGGTTTTCAAACATGGAATCCATTTCCGACTTCATAGCTTCAAGCCACTTATCCCTTTCTGAACTTGTCAGAACTTTTTCATAACTGGTAGGCTCCTCATCATCAATGAGTAACACGTCGTTCGATTCACTTACGAGAAATCCATATCTCTCGGGAATATTGCATGTTCTACCAGATCTACGAAGATGTGGTATCACAATAGGTCCAGCCAATGACTCATCACTATGAGTTATTGGCTGTTGTGCTTCACCAGGTATCTCATCAATGTCTATTTGAGTCTCTCAAACCTCCTCAAGCTCGATGACACTCCCATTATTTTCTTGCAAGAGAAACTCTTTCTCTAGAAACACAGCATGCCTTGAAATAAACACCTTTTGTTCCACAGGATGATAGAATTAGTAACCCCTTGTTTCCTTAAGGTATCCAATAAATAGACATTTATCAAACTTAGCATCCAATTTGTCTGATACAGTCCGCTTCACATAAGTAGGACAACCCAATATCTTCAAGTAAGATACATGAGGTTTCTTACTATTCCATATCTCATATGGAGTAGTAGAGACTACCTTGGTTGGCATTCTGTTAAACAAGTAAATAGTTGTCTGAAGTGCATAGCCCCAAAAGGACTTGGGAAGATTCGCATGATTCATCATTGACCTGACCATGTCCAACAAGGTCTGGTTACGCCTTTCAGATACACCATTATGTTGTGGTGTATATGGCGGAGTCCATTGAGACAATATACCATTGTCTCTTAGATAATCAAGAAACTCTTGACTTAAGTATTCACCACCTCGATCCGATCGAAGTATTTTAATACTCTTGTCATGTTGTTTCTCTACTTCATTTCTGAATTCTTTGAACCTTTCAAAGGCTTCAGACTTGTGTTTCATCAAGAACACATACCCAAACCGTGAGTGATCATCGGTGAAGGCAATGAAGTAGCTATAGCCTCCTAAAGCTTTAGTTGACATAGGTCCACCTACATTAGTATGTATTAGATCTAGCAACTCTCCCACTCATTCACCTTTTCCTGTAAAAGGTAACTTAGTCATCTTGCCTTTTAAGCATGATTCACATGTATCATATGAATCCAATTCAAACGATTTCAGAATTCCACATCGGTGTAATTCGGGCATGCATTTCTTGCTTGCATGGCCAAGACAACAATGCCACATTTCGGGCATGCCGCTTGTTTCTCACTTTGATATTGAAAATGTCACTAGATACGTTCAACGTATAAATATCATTGCTTAAAGTTCCAGTCCCATAAAGAACTCCATTCAAAGTTATGTAACAACAATTGTTACTAAAAGTCAAATGGTACCTATTTCTATTTAAACAAGAAAGAGAAATGATGTTCTTTATCAACGAAGGAACATAAAAGTAATTGTCCAGTTCCAGTTCTAAGACAAGTCCTGCAGGGAGTTTCAACAAATACGTTCCGATGGCGAGTGCAGCAACCTTTGCTCCATTCCCAACACGTAAATTTAACTCTCCCTTGACGAGTCTTCTTCTATTCCTTAGCCCATGTATGTCATCACATATATATGAGTCACACCCAATATCCAATACCCAAGTATTTGAGAAAATAGAATGACAATCAATAACGAAGATATCTGAAGAAGATGGGGCATCCGATACCTTATTCTTCTTCACGAACTCAAAATAAATCTTGCAATTTCTTCGTCAATGGCCCTCCTTGCCATAATGATGGCAAGTGTCCTTTTGAGCTGGTTCTGCCTTTTTAGCCTTTTTTTCTTCCCCTTCTGCTATTCTTTTGACTTCCTCTTAGAACCTTTCTTCGAGGAATCAACTTACAACACCGTCACCATGCTCATGCTTCACAGAAGACTCCACAGTCTTCAGCATGTTGAGCAGTACCACAGATGAACCTTCTTGCATCTCAGAGGTGAAGAGGAGCTTGGAGACTTCGAACCTTTCGAATCTCACTTGCTTATCAACCAACTGATAAAGATGAAAGACTATGGTATGAGCATCCATATGCTCATGCTGCTTCCGCAGCTCAGGTACCATCGTGGCTAGCATGATGTAACTCGCCATTTCAGAATCAGTCACATGTTTCTAATAGGCCAACAATTAGTCCAGAGTTGCATTATCACTAGGACGGGCGGGAAGAGGCGCTTCGAGGACATTTGCAAGCTTTTCAATCTTGAGAACAATTCTCAAGTTTCTAAGCCAGTCCAAGAAGTTTGGCCCAGTCAATTTATTCGAATCCAAAATGGAACGCAAATTCAAAGACATCATGATCAATAGATTAACTTAGAAATACAAAACGAGCATATATGAGAAAGATGATTTAAAATGCATCAATATACATTCATAAATCTCATTCATTTTTCGAATTTCGAAAACCCCAAAATCACTTCGGGAGATCGTAGGTCCATCTCCGAATGGGTTGATATCCATCATAGATATGAACAACCTTGGAGAGAGTCCAACAAGCCATTCATAGATATTATGGTAGGTATCAAATATACCGATTGCATATCACATATATGCAACTATCACAATGTGCTATCAACTAATTGAATGTTCACACATACATCGGGTTGTTAACTCATTAACAAGTATGCATCATATGCATAGCACCCAACCTCACCTCCCTCCACATCGACCTTGGAGAGAGTCCAACAAGCCGATGCTCCAGGTTAAAACCCATTAATCAAGACATAGTTTTAATATGGTTAGAGCGCACTCAACCAATTAGCCTGGCTTGGAGAGAGTCCAACAGCCAAAGCTAACGATTGACCTCTGACTCTTACCATATTAGTATTAAACTATTCCATGGTTTGAACATGTTCGGGTTCGAGCCGGGCTTGGAGAGAGTCCAACAACCCAAACAAGAAACGGAACTTTGGTTCTAACCATATTAATGGAAGGTGTAGGCTTTAATATTGAGTAAGGGTTTTTATGTCTCATCCTCTTTGCATGCAAATAACTAGTATCTACATGGCATGACATACATGACATACATCTACATGTCACGACACACATGGCATAATGATATGCATCTAATGCAATTACATGGCATACAATTATGATATGTATGGAATCAAATCGCATAAATTTCCTTATATGTCATAACTATTTATGGAAATAAAATATGTTTGAGATTTGATTCTCCAAATCAAATCATGATTAAATTAGGAAACAAATTTCGAAATCTAATTACATATTTTATTTGTGGAAAGTGTTGATTAAGGAAAGTCAATTTAGGAAACAAATTTCCTAAATCATCAAAACTACTTATGAAAATTAAAATATTTTTAAGATTTGATTTCCCAAATCAAATCATAATTAAATTAGGAAACAAATTTCCAAATCTAATCAAATATTTTATTTATGGAAAATATAAATTTCCATAAATACTTCCAACTTTTCAAAAGTAGAAGATTTTCATAAATACTTCTAGACTTTCCAAAATTAAAATTTTCCATAAATACTTCTAACTTTCCAAAAGTAAAATTTTTTCATAAATACCATTATGACAATCGCAAAATAATTTTATGATTATGTCGAAACACAACCTGGGCTCTGATACCACTGTTGGGTTTCCGGCACCGTGGCGAGTGTGTGTTCGAACATGTTTTATAAACATGTACACAGCGGAAGACATAAAAATAATAAATCTAATTTATTACAATACACACACCACACGCATGCATAGTACAACATGTGTAGACATAACCGTAGTTTCAAATTTTGCAATAAAAGGAAATTTATTCTACGTATACCTGACGTATCACGTGTAGCGGGAAAGGCATCAACCGGAGCGACCCTCGCTAGAATCGCCTCTATCCGTATCCACGCCGAGTATCTTCGGGATGACTTCACAAAGTCACAAGCCTCGTCTTCGTACGAGTCACTAGCCTTGTGTCGAAGACGATGTGATCGAGAGAAGATCACAATCCGAATCAAAATTCGGATTCAAAATGAGTCCTCAAAAACTCGCTTCTCCGGAGAGGTATTCGTCAACCGTTTGACGAATCCTTCGTCCTCCACCTATGAGGATTACCGGAGATCGAATCCCCAGCAAAGTAGCCGCTGTCAGAGCTCTAGACGTCGTCCAAATGACGCTACGACACGAAGGAAACAAGCTGTCCAAAAAACTGGACAGCTTGGTGGAGGAGTTAGCGCCGACCAAAGGGAAGAGGACCGGCTAGTCCTTGGTCACCGAAGCCAAGGAGGGTCGCCGGAGGATCACCGACAGCAGCAGGTGGTTGTCCAGTGGCAAGGAGGTGGCAGCAGCTCCATGAAGTTGGCGGCAACACAATGTTGGGCGGCAACAACAAAAGAGGAGCTAGGGTTTTGGGCGGCAACTCAATGGCTTATTCCCTTATGGTTTTGGAAAAACCCTTAAGCCATGTTTTTATAGAGAACACATTCTCCTAATGGTTATTGGTTCATAATCAAAACCCGTTAATCCGCTCCAATAACTTAAGTTAAAATAAACCAAACCATGGTGGTCTATTTTAAGTTAAAACGAACCGAACCAACTTTAGTTCATTCGTTTAAAACAAACCAAACCCCTTTGGTTTATTCTCCACTATTGGATTAGAACCAAACCAATTTGGTTTATCCATCATGTCTTCATAAGACACGGTCCATCCATGCTTCCATTGCGACTGAAACGATTTCATGCTCACTCCTTGTTTGGTCCAACCAAACCTAGTTTCTCTCGGTCTGAGAATCTCATTCTCAAGCTCATTTTAAATCCTTCGGATTACGCTCGTTGTGCATGTGACCAAATAGGTTCTCGGTTTATATTGGTCGTCTATAATTAACCATTAATTATAGAATGATCATGAGTGGCACCTAGTAGTACATCATGATCCCCAATTAACCGAAAAGATCAACGATTAATCCAGAACTATTTCTGAAACCCTTCAGCAGCTACAATGAATCGTGCCTCATTCCCTTCACTCATCTCATACCCACTTGGTTCAGGACATGGTCTATCGTGTTACTCCCCACTAGGTTGACTACGTCACACCTAGCCCAAGTATCATTTCCTCGTCCTATAGATTCTAGTTACCATACATGTATCCAAGAGTACCTTACTCTAAACATATAATGTTTTGGCCAAAGACTTTAGTAACAATCCGACGAGAGGTCATGGGTATACATCTCCTCGCAAGGAGTGGTTAATCCTTTATAGGCTATTCAAACACCTTCGATCACTTTGACTTATACCCAATCATCCCAGGTCCACATCTCCTCAAAGATGCTTGCTTAAGATGTCAAAGCATAAGTCTTCATGATCAAGATGACTTGAATATTGCAAGTCAAAGGAACATCGCACTTAAGCTACAGTAAGAACTTCATTGACATATCTATATATGCAGAGAACCATATGAAGTCTTACGGCTGGTCACTCCAATGAACTAGTTACCATAACTAGCATTCACGATTAACTCCGGACATCACAATGTCTCTAGCCAATGAGAATCAGCTGCTTGGATACACCAAGGAGTATAACTTGTGCTAGTCTCGACAAAATTGATGGTGTCCAAATCCATCAATTCATCGACTAGGGATAATTCCGATACATCACAATTACACATGTAGAGATACTCACTAGTTGTGATCCAATCACAAATTCTCTCATGTTGTGAATCGTATCGTGGACATTCAGTAAATGAGTTTAAGATCTAATCAAATACATGAAAACATGTATACTCAAATAGTGAATCTTCATTTATCATATAAATGGTTCAAACATAAGGCGATTGCCTTAGGATATCTCTCATATATTACTAACATTTTCACCCTTTATAATGTTTCCCAAAGCATATCCTAGGGTTAGGAGTAATTAGAAAACCTTAACATAGCTGAAATTGGGCTAAACATATATTGTTTTCCCAAAATCAACCTATCAGTCGACTCTTCTAGAGAACAGTCGACTCATATCATCATCAGTCGACTGATCCCTGATTTTTAGAAATCAGGTTTTCAAAAATGAAGTTTGAAAATGCGTAAGTAAATATACGTATTTTGAAAAATTTTGAAATTTCATACGCACATTACTTACATGGTATATAATGGGTGAAAAATAGTTTGAAAATAAAATATCCATTAAAATAGGAGATTGATACAAAGTTCAAAAACCATTAAAACCTTAATGTTTTTGATCTACTTTGTATCAACTTCTTCAATGGTGATTTCTATCAAAAGATAGACTTCACCAAGGTTTTATAAAAGGATTTTAAAATGATTTTGAAAACCTATTTTGAACCATGGACTATTAGCTAGATGTACATGACTTGTACATTAGCTTTCCTCATGATTCATATTGATGATTGAGATAAGTTTAAGTTCATCTAGATGCACTATCTATGCACCGTGAACTTTACTTATTTTCCTAACATCTCACATGTATCTAAGATGTATTAAGCACACACAAGTTAATGTAATTGTGAGATGGGGAATTAGGGTTATTATGGCATCATGCATTTTCTAGGCAACTCTATTTGACTCCCTTATAAATGGGACTTCAAATCATGTCATAGTCCTTAACTTAATTTTAATTAATGCATGAATGATCATGGCATAAATGATAATCATAAATAAACATGACCAATGATCATGATGTCATGACATATGAATAGGCTCTAAAAATGAACATGACATAGAAAATAATCCTAAACAATATCATGACATGTCATAAGATAAAATAAAATATGATATCATGACATGGCAAATTTGAATATATAAACACATTAACACCCACACAATCCGACAAAGTCACATGATTTTTTTATAAATAAAATATTTCATTCAAATATAAATTCAGTTTTTACAAGCAAAATAGATGTCAAAAAAAAAACTCTCAACCTCACTATGAAAATAAAATAAGATCCCTAATCATCGCCTAGCTATCATCTCCCACAGATGGTGGAGGCGGTGGAGGCTGCTGGTAGTCCTCAAATATGACCTCCAGATGTGCAACACTCTCTGAGAGACCTACTGCCGGTGCATCTACTGTCACAGGGTTATCCTCCTTAGCAGCGAGCCCCTCATGCTCGGCCACAAGCTCTCCAACCTCTATAGCTGGCTCCTCATACTCCATGGGATGAGGCCGAGCCACCCACTCCATCTATCCAGCACCAGTCCACATCCCAGCCAGTGTAAACTTCCGCACCGTGATGTGGTCGTATGCATCTGAGAGTGGCCTCAGTGATCCCCTGGATATGTTAATGTCAATGGACTCTAACCATGCTGTAATGACATGTCCAAATGGCATATGAACTTTCCCTTGTACAGGGGTCACAAAGTTGACAATGCAATGAAATATGTTCAATGCAATGTTCATGTCCAACTGATGACGCATGGCATACATAAGAAAAAGATGGGGAGGCCGGATCTTGGCCTAACCCTGAGTCACTATAGGTAGAATGCACCCAACAATGACTTTATAAAGAACATTGTCAGGTGCAGATAAGTCATTGATTGGAAAAAGGTTTTGAGCTAGTGGATGAGGTCGACGAAAGAAATGTTGATGCATGGACTCTAATGATATATGATCAAATGGAGCAGGAAGAGGTGCATCAAAGGAAGGGTAAAATACGAAAGTGTCATCCGATGCCCGACACTCTAGAAACTCCTACAAAATCATAGGAGTGAACTCCAAGTCGCGTTTTGCAATGTGAGTGGTGTAGGTTGGGCTATCATCGACCTTCCTCAAATTTTGGTAAAACTCTTTGAGAAGATCATCATTTACGGGAAGCGTACAAAAGACGACCTTCATCAACTGATAATAGTATACAATATGAAGGACATCGCCACAGTAGGTTCGAAAGAATTGCTCGTCTAAATACCTAATCGACATTGGTTGGTATGCAAGCGACCCAACCTCACTAGACTCAGCCCTAGACTCACCCCTACATTGTTTTCTATATGAATGCAATGAATGTAATGCAATGCAGTATGATGACACAAATGACATGGTTAGATCAAAATGTGGTATCGGTAAAAAAAATGGGGTTTAAGGTTTAGAGGTATACTTTGGCACCATTGTTGGGTTGAGGGTTGTGAGGGACAAACTGAACCGCCTACTTGCTGGAGAGGACGCCAGAGGAACGCCGAAAATAGCTCTCACCGGAACCCTAATTCACGGACAGAAAATGGAAGTTGTGAGATGACTCTTAGCATGAAAGGACTCAAAAGGCGAAAGACAGGGTTAGGTTCCAAACCTAAGGGTTGTGAGTCGCCGATGTTGACGTGAGATGGACAGTCGTAGGAGTTTGGGATGATCGGAGAAGAAATCGCATGAGAAACGACGTGAAGAAGTCGAGCCCTAACTGTTCGGCCTTATAAAAATGTGATGCGATTGGTGATGTGTCATGCTCGATCAAGCAATCAAGAATCGAATGAACGGTTCACAAAATGGCGCGATCGTAGGCTCGGCACTTGCTGAATCTTACGTAGTCGAGCTACTGAGAATCGATCGGGATGTGAAAAGCACTTTCGATTCTTTGGGTGACCACTTGACTGTTAGCTCTTTTGTCTCAAACAATAATAGCATCAGTCGACTATTGTGGATCTTCAATCGACTGATGGACAATCGATCCGATTCTTGACACTCGATTCGATCTCGCTGTCGGTTCTAAAATTAAGTGAACTTCGATTTCTTTACTGAATTTGTTTCATTTTAATGTGTTTATGCATGTATATCGAATATATTAGTGTTATGCCTGTGTTTACGTATTTGTTAATTTATTTTGGTATTTTATTTCATTTTCACAAGCATTAACATCCAATAGTTTCAAATCCTAGCATTTCACCCTTTCTAAGTATTGAAGTACACAATCAAGGTGAATGGTATATTTTGTGAGATGCAATACACAATAAACATACCTTCTATGCAAACATATGGTAAAACACATGAAGCATGGTGAGTATGTGACATCAAGATGTATAGTACTTTACATGTAATTTCTAAGCCTTAAGACAATTTTCTTGATACACTAATTCCCAAAGTGTACCAAAACTCCAAATTGCACATCAATACCTCTAAGTCTAAATGTGCCAAGTTTAATCAATTTTTCACAATTCTCAAGGCTTATTGGCACATCCTAAAATCTTTTAGGATTAACATTTAATCTTATTTCCAAGGTATCACATAACCTTGAAAATGTTATAAAGTGTTAACTTTACTATGGTTAGGTTAACTACCCACCAATTCAAGTTAACACCCCCAACCCACTTAGTGCAATGAAATCATGCTCTTAGGAACACAATACTTGTTTGAGCTCCTTGGGTTAACTAGGTATTCCTTAGGGATAACTTCCCTAGATACCTTCCAATGACCCTCCTAGGCTTAGGAGCCTTGGTCATTTGGGTCTTATCATGGTTAACCTTAGAGATTGCCTCCCTAGTAACCTTCTTATTGGTCTTCCTAGGTTTCATAGAAACCTTGGCCACTAGACACTTGCCTTGGTTAACCTTAGGGATTGCCTCCCTAGTAACCATGGCCTTCCTAGACCTAGGTTGCGTTCCATAATCGAATGGAACACTATGGTAGATCTCCTTGGGCTTAGGTTTGTGACCCAAACCTTTCTTGCCCTTAGGTGGACCTTGCTTCCTAGACCCGAGGTTTTGACCCCTAGACCCTAGATTTTGACAATTTGACCATTTAATTTGACTTTGCATCTTTCTAAGGGTCTTCTCCATTTTCTCAAGTTTTGACCTCAAAACTTGATTTTCTAGCTCTAATTGCCCAATTTTTAAATTTTGATCTAATCTTTTGGCATTGTTCCATTTCTTAGACATATGTCTACCCTTCTTAGGGTTAATGCCTAAATGGTCCTCTACCTTCTTAATGATTTCACTAGATAGGATTTTTCTAGGGACATTAGTCCCAAATTTCTCCTTATTTTTAACATTGTAACTCTTAGCCCCTAAACAATAAAATTTATTATTTTTAGCATGCTCTTTATGATAAATAGCAAGATTACTCCTAACATGCTTTTGCCTATTAATTAAGGAAAGAGCAAATTTAGAAGTTACCTTAGGGTTTGCCTTAGCTCCCCCTACATGTGTAGCTCTTCCTTCATGAGTCTTCTTCCCTCCCTTTGGGCATTGACTCCTATAGTGCCCCTTTTGATGACACTTGAAGCATACCACATGCTCCTTGCTCTTAATGGTGATGACTCTGGCATCCTTGGTCTTTTCTTGAGATTTCGATGCCGGTTGACTTTTCTTGACTTTCTTAGGGCACTTGCTCTTATAGTGCTCATATTCCCTACACTCAAAACACATAATATGATTTTTATTTTGAATTGATGTGCTTGAGTTACCTAGGTTAATGGTGGTGGAATTTTGGACTTCTTCATCTCTTCTGAATGTTGATGGTTCTTCTTGATTTTGCTCTTATTCCGGAGTGGATGTACTCTCCTCCCCCTCAATCCTAGAGGTGGGGGCTTCTTGTGCTTCTTCCTTCTCTACCGACCCGGATGTTGATTCTCTATCATCCTCCGGATCCTCAAGCTATTGTGATGAAGAGGTGCTTACTTCTTCTTGAGCTTGAGAGGATGAGCACTCCTCCTTAGACTCCTCCTCTCCTTCATGGAACTTTGCCAATTTTCTCTAAAGCTCTTTAGCATCTTGATATTCACCTAGTCTAGATAAAATGTCATTAGGTATCAAATCATCTAAAAGCTTTATTACCTTGACTTCGATCTTGAACTTGAGACGTTGCTCTTGTGTCCACTTCTTCAACTTTAGAACATTTCCCTTCTTATCCCTAGGGCGTTCAAAGCCTTCCATGATGATGAACCAATCTTCTATGTCCATCATCAAGAAAGTCTCCATTCTCGCCCTCCATGCCGAAAAATCCTCTTGGTCGTATGGTGGCGGTGTATTGATGTCCCATCCTAGTTTTTCTTGAAAATCTATCTTCTTGCCCTCTAGCGTCTTTTGCTCCTGGGTGTTAGTCTGTAGAAGAGCTCCAAGCTCTGATACCAATTGTCGAGGATCTCATGACTGCTAGAGGGGATGAATAGCGGCATCGCTTGTCGATGGAGTATCATTCGATCGTGCTTGCTACAAAACATTAATACGCAGTGGAAATACAAAATATACAATGAAGATAAATACAAGCACAATCACAACACAAGATGTAACGTGGTTCGAAATCGAAAGGTTCCTACTCCACGGATTGGGCTCGAATGAGCCCTAGCGATGCCAATCACACACCACTATAACAATAACTCCTTCTTGTAACAATCTGGAGGTAGAGAAACCTCATACAATAGTTCTTACAACAATAAGAATGAAAATACAAGCAAAATACACTAAATGCAAGTAAAGAAAACTTTACAAAGAGATTTTAGAATATTTGCTTGTTGGTTGCTTGAATTGCACTTGGAGACCCTGATTTGCAGCAACAAATCACCCCAAAGACGTCCAAGAACTGATGCCAAAAATCCTCCCTTCGTGCTCCTTTTAAACCTGCAACTTGGGTTGATTTTTGCCTAGCAGTCGACTAATTAGAACCATCAATCGACTGCCCCTATAGTCGTTGTCTCACAACGGCATGAGCCACATTGGATAAGTTCGAACGGATAGACCATCAGTCGACTGATCATACCCTTCAGTCGACTGATGGCTCAATCAGTCGAGTGTTTAGGCCGATCACTCGACTAGAGAGCCTTCTGTGCCTGAGATCTCGGGCATCAGTCAACTGATTACCATATCAGTCGACTGATCAAGCCAGTAGTCGACTGCCCAACTCTGGCAGTCGACTGCTAGGGCACTTCCTGCAGTTAAACCCTATTTGACTCCCATCAGTCGACTGATCATAGTCTCAGTCGACTGATATACCTCAAACATGAGGTTTTAACCCAAGTATGGTGCCCCCATACTTGCTAGACCACCCTTAGCCTAGATCTAAGCCATCTAGCCACCTCCATTAGCCTCGCGTCTATCGGATCCCTCCAAGTCATCCATGACTTGTTCATCCATGCGCTAGCCTTCAGGTGCTTCCATCGACTATTGTCATGCTAACGGTGTCTACACCACCAAGGCACATTGGACTTACACTACCAAGACTCCCGGTTGGACTTTACACCATCAACCATTAGACTTATGTTGCCAAGACTCCTGCTTGGACTTTACGTAGCCAATATTCCCCTTGGACTTTCCAAATGCCAAGACTCAAGCTTGGACTTTCCCTTGCCAACCCATGTTGGACTTTCCATGCCAAGACCCATGCTTGGACTTTACATGCCATGTACTCAAGACTTGGACTTTCCCAATGCCAAGTGTCCCACTTTGACTTTCCATGCCAAGTACCCATGACTTGGACTTTACCATGACAATCACATTGTCATATATTTTTTTCGAACATCAAAATATCACTCGAGTCAAACTCAATTCTGGTCATTCGTGACCTGGACCGATTGCACCAGCACTTGGAAAGTCCATGTGAGGGTAGTTCAATGAATTCATTATATGAACATCCATCTATATGCTTGAACATCTTTATGTTCTTACTAATGAAATGTGGTACACTACATAACAGATGCTAGTCTCTAGCATGAGCGACCTTTTATTCTTGATTATTAGGTGACCCAATTGACTAGGAACACGTTTAGAATATACAGTGAATATTGATATATTTCATGATGATCATTATATGTACTACCACATCTCACTATAGTATATTCAACGACTTTATCTTATGCATCTAGCATGGGTATTAAGATAAAGTAAATGTCAAACTGAATTGAATTATATTAAAATAGAGAATGTTTATTCATAAGAGTCATCAAAGTCCTAGTCTATAGTTGGCTTGTAGAGCACCTACTTTAACAAACTCCCATTTACCCTAATGCCAATTACTCACTAGTTTTAAACCCATCATTTCGCGATGCTTTTTAAATGATGGTCCTGGCAAGGGCTTTGTAAGTGGATCAACAATGTTATATGCAGAGGAAACTTTCTCAACTGTTATATCTCCTCTTCCCACAATATCTTGGATGATGTGCAATTTTCTCAGTATATGCTTGGATCGATGATGAGACCTTGTAGGATCGAGTTCTATCGAGAGAAGGGGGTGAATCTCAGAGAATAAAAATTTTATTTATCTTTTATAAAACTATTCTTTTTCTTTTGAAAACTTAGAGAAATTTGCAGCGGAAATAAAGTAAATAGCACAAGATAGTTTACTTGGTTCACACCCCGAGACAGGTTGCTACTCCAAGGCCCATGACTTTTTGAGAGTCGCCTCGATAGGCAATCCACAAAAAGATCCTCCGACTCGAGAATTCTCGACTTCAGAGGGGGTCGCTTTTTACAAGAAAAAAGGTTAGGTAACAATCTACCTTCCCTTTAGAAATGAAGTACAAAAGATAAATGAAAGCTATAAATATACCGACACTTATGCAAATGTAAATGAAGCTCGTAGTGTCGGTGAATGGTTGAAGCTTTGGCATCATAAAGCTCTTACGGATGAGAAATGAGAACTACAACACTTCGGAGTAGTAGAATTGTTATTTTCAGAGTTGTTATTTTTTTTATAAGCCTTTTCCTGTTGACTCCAAATTAGCCCGTCGATTTGGTATTTCGACTTTTCCAGTCGACTAGACCTGGTCTACTCGACTCCAGGTCACCTGGATCCGCTCCTCCATAGTTTAGAAAATTTTCTATCCCAGTCGATTGGATCTCCCCAGTTGACTGGAATACTTGCCATCTCGGTTGCATGATATTCGATCAATCACTAGACTGTGTTGCCAACTTGGCATTTCAATTAACTGGACCATACCCAGTCGACTGGGTATGAGTTGACTAAAAACCATCCAGTCGCCTGGATACCCGCAAAACCATATTTGCATAATATACAGTATAATATTTTATGGCGGTAGTAATATTGTCCGATCTCAACTTCTAAGTCCAACACAGATCCTCCGTCGGGTCGACACCTAACTTTGTCCCCACCTAAGGACTCGGCCTCACCTCTTCAATCGAGGCTTACCTACCAGCTATCCTACCGGACATACCTTGCTTGACATCCGATCTGACCCACCAGGGCTTCATTCTAGCTGTCCAGTCTCCCTAACCCAGCTAGGCTTCCTATCGGCTATCCGATCTCCCTGACCTAGCCAGTCTTCTACCAGATGTCCAATCCACACGACCCATCTGGACTTTCTATCTGATGTTCGGTCCTCCTGATCTATCAAATCTTCTACCTAATATCCGGTCAACACGACCTACTAGGACTTTCTGTTAAGGTGCACACTTAACTCCATGTTAGATTACAAGATGATCCTAACTTTAACTATGGTTCATACATCAAAACTAAGGAGTAATACTTTATGCACCAACAGTCTCTCCATTTTTGATGTATGACAACACAACAGTTAAAGTTAGGGAGCATATTGCAAAATATAACAATAAGCTCAAAATGCACTATTAAGTCCACATGCAATTCATCAAAATGAAAATGAACTAATAAGTTTATATGCAATGCATCAAGTTTACAAATGCAATATCAAGTTCACTTAAACCTTACTCTCTAACTTTAAACCTTACTCGCCCCCCCCCCCCCCTCTAGCATACGTCAAAACACATATATATTATTTGCTCAAAAATAATAACTATATTCAAGTGCTTATCTTTCAAAGTAAGTTTCACAAAAAAAAAATGGTTCAAAAGCTAAGGTTAGTTTAACATTTCAATTATGCATAAGTTTTTCAAAAAAACACATATGCATTGCAAGTTTTTCAAACTAAGATTTTTAAAGAATATAAGTTTTCCAAACTTTTCATAATTTTCAAAGTATTTCTTGAAAAACACCTTGCAAACTTTAAAAATTTTCTCCCCCGAAAATCTAAAGTTTTAAAAAAACTTTAAAACTCCCACTTAATCAAAGCTTTTCAAGGTGTTATAATTAAGTACATAAGCTAAACTTCTAAAGTTCTTGAAAAATTCAAGGTTTATACTTTTTCTAAAGTTCAAGCTAGATTTCAAGTTTTAAACTTTGAAACTCCCAATATACTTAGAAAAGTATTTTCTTCTTCTCAATAAGAGTTTGAAACTCCAGATAAACTTAGAAAAATGTTTTCTCCCCCTCTAAATGTTTTCTCCTCGTTAATTTAAAAATCATATTTTATATTCTTTAAAAAATATAAATGTAATAAAAGTTGTTCAAGCATGAATCCCTTTTCATAATAATTGACTATATTATATATTTAAATTAAACATCTAAAAATTGTCCTTAAAGAAATTGTCTAGCTCTTGGGAAACTGAAATGATATGAGATTATCACTAAGTTTTGGGAAAGAGTTAGTCATCGAAATGATCGATTTGCTTTAAACCCCTTTTAGTTCATGTCGATGTACTAAGTCTACATTTGGAACCTGAGGTACAGTCTTTGCATCTCACGCCCATCTTCGTAGCTTAATACACAAACATGTGGTCCTAGGTATTTGTGAGATGTGATGGCTTGCCTAGATCTATAGGACTATGAATTCTAGGTTCAACCTAGGCTAGCTCAATTTTAATTTTCTTAGTGAAAAATAATATTTACTTAGTAAAAAATAGGTTTGAAATGATAAAACATTAAAGAAATTGATTCTACCAAGCATAAACTCAATTAACTATTAATTCAACAATCAAGACTTTAAGATAAAATAAATATTAAAATGTTAACTACATATATCCATAGTAAGTCAACTACTACTTATAACAAAGTCCTAATCTAAGGAAGAGGGAGGTCGATGAGGATGACTCATGCCCCAAATCAAAGCATCTCCATCATCTCTTTGTGCTCGTGCCTCTGCTGTTAGAGCATCTGTATGATCTCTAGGTGCTGCTTCTTCTGATGCTGCATTGCATCCTCCTATTTAGATAATCTCTCGGCTATTGTGGAAGGAGCAGGAAGTCCAAGAAATGGAGATAGGTCATGGATCTCATAGTCTAGTGCCTCCTCAGTCCTATCTGGCTGATGCTCAGGGCTAGCCTCAGGCTGAGGTTGTGGTCCATCTCTCCTCCAAGTTAGGACATTATTTTCATCTAAGCCTATCTTCGCTAATGCAAACTTTCTAGAACCTATCATGGCATACTCAGTAAGTTGTTTAACGTTATCTGTGGTAACGTCAAACTGTAGTGTAGCTAATAAAGACATGATGATGTGACAGTAAGGCAAATGTGCCCTACCACTAGTAATGACCCTAGAGTGATGAATGATAGACTGGAACATCTACAGAATGATGTCTATGTCTAATTGGTGAATGAATGCATAAAGTAAAAAATGAATGATAAGAATGCATCATAGCGATGTCCCTAGTAGTGAGTGGCAAAATACAATTCACTATAACTCTGTACAGGGCATAATCCTGTACTCTGAGTCTAGTGGAACTGAATAGACTCACAGATGGAGTCCTCTCCTTGCCAAAAAATGTAAATACATCCTATCTAATGTAATGTGAGAGTCGGGATCACCATACGGTAATTCCCTGGGAGGGAAACAAACAATTGGACATGATGAATGCAAGAAACCCAGATGCTCTCAGCATGTAAGGGGTAAAGATAATATCTCTACTCTGTGCTCTGGTAGATTATGTGAAGTTATCGATCTTAAAAAAGTTATTACAAAACTCATCACATAAGTCTATGTTGATTGAGTTTTTGCAATAAACTAAGTTACCTAAGCAATAATGATTTATAACTTCTACACTTGGTATGCATGATCTACTGAAAAATGACCTACTTAGATACCTAGTAGGCATAGGGGTATAAGTGGTCGTATTAAATCTAACCTTATGTCCCTCAGTGGAAAACCTAATACCTAAACTTGGTTCAAAGGATGTCTCATCCTCAATTACTCTTTTCTTTCCCCTACTTAAATTGCAAGTTTTAATATCAATTCAAAAAAAAATTGGAAAATAAGTTTAGGAAATTTACCTAGGCATTGTAGACAATTTTATGAGTAAGAATTGATGACCTAAACGCTTCAAAAGGCTGAAAATAGGATTTTATGGAAGCTTGAAGACTGTTTTGAGTCGACTCGATGCTGGCTTTATAATGGGAATCCAGTTGACTAAAAATAGTTTGGTTGACATCACTTAACTGCGCGAGGAGATTCCAGTCAACTGTAAAATTCCTAGTCGATTGGGTTCGTGTTTTTCACTGTCATAGTCAGTTTGTCATTCTCAGGCAACTGGACATGGTCCAGTCGCCTGAATATAGTCCAGTCGACTGGATAAGTAATTTTTGAAATTTTATTTAAGTGTATGAACTTTTGGATTTCCAAAGGTTTTGTTCAATTTATATTATTGATTTTGATGAGGCTTTTTTTATCTTGAAATTAATTTTGGATTTTCTAAAGCTTTAAACTTTTTGAACAAAAATTTAGACTTTTAGAATAGGATATATTGATTTTGGACTTTAAGTTTCTTCAAAAAATAGTTTTTTTAAAAAGTTAATTAATTGTTCTTAGGTTCCCTCTTGAAAATAAATTAACCTTAAGCATTTCACCCAAACTAGGTTTTCAAAGCATGTTAGCCTTATATGTTTTGTGAGATGAGGATTTATTTTATCATGATTAAATTTTAATGAGACTTGAAAGTATTTTAAACTTGTGTTAGATTCAAGTTTATCTTGAGCTACTCAAGTAAGTTTTGCCAAAATTGACTTTCAGGTAGTGGCGAGGCATATGGCCTTCTTGGATATTAGGTAGACCACTTCCTAAGACAAAATCGATCAAGGAATCAAATACTTGACTCGCTTTGGACTAAACTTTGGTCTAACTAGTTAAAGACTTAGTGAATTAGCTTTGGTTAGTTTCACTCAACCTAGTGCACCAGATAGTGGCGAGGCATACGACCTTCTTGGATATCAGGTGAACCACTTCCTAGACATGCACTTCGAAGAGTTTCCCTAACTTACTATCAATTCACTTCATCTTAGTACTCGGTTGTTCAAGTTTAACTACTCATTTCCTATCTAGTACATTCTAAATTAAGCAAGAAAACTAAATTAAGCAAGTAAACTAAGCGTGCAAGAGTTTAACTAAGTGTAGAAACAAGTAAAGATTTAGCTCCCCTTGAGTAATAGCTCATATGAGTTTTATTCACTAAGTGAATTTGACTCTTGGGGACCTAAAATTGGTTTGGTCCAACTTGGTTGACTAAGCTAAACTTAGGGACCCATGCTTGGACTCAGCTCTTAGCGTTTCGGCTAAGTAATGACATGTATGATTTGTAGGATGACTTAGCCTTGTATCTGTTGGTGAAATCAGCCCAGGTCACGATTGACCAGACTTGAGTTTGACTCGAGTAGTATTTTGATGTTTGACATTGATGTCTAACATTGATGTCTGACAACTGTTGGGGAGATTGTTGATGCAATCGACCCAGGTTATAATGGACGTTTGACGATGGTTTGACCATTGTCATGGGAGAAGTCCAAGTCTTGTGTATTTGGCAAGGAAAGTCCAAGCATGGGTCTTGGCAAGGAAAAGTCCAAGCATGGGTCTTGGCATGGAAAGTTCAACATGGATGGGCAAGGGAAAGCCCAAGCTCGAGTCTTGGCAATTGAGAAATCCAAGGGGAATATTGGAGGCGTAAAGTCCAAGCGAGAGTCTTGGCGACATAAGTCCAATGGTTGGTGGCGTAAAGTCCAAGCGGGAGTCTTGGTAGCGTAAGCCCAATGTGCCTTGGTGGTGTAGACCACATTAGCATGACAATAGCTGATGGAAGCACCTGAAGGCTAAGGTATGGATGAACAAGTCATGGATGACTTGGAGGGATCCGATAGGCGTGAGGCTGATGGAAGTGGCTAGAAGGCTTAGGTCTAGGCTAAGAGTGGTCTAGCAAGTATGGCGGCACCATACTTGGGTTAAAACCTCATATTTGAGATGTATCAGTCGACTGGGACTATGGTCAGTCGACTGATGGGAGTCAACTAGGGTTTGACTACGGGAAATGGCTTGGCAGTTGACTGCCAAAATTGGGCAATCGACTACTGGCTTGAGCAGTCGACTGATCTGGAGATCAGTCGATTGATGGTCAGGTTTTCAAGCACAGAAAGCTCTCCAGTCGAGTGATCAACTTGAGCACTCGACTGATTGAGCGATAGTCGACTGATGGGCATGATCAGTCCACTGATGGCCTATTCGTTGGAACTTATCCAAAGTGGCACATGTCGTTGTCTTACAACGGCTACAGGAGCAGTCGACTAATTGAGACCATTAGTCGACTGCTAGACGAAAATCAACCCGAATGTAGGTTATAAAAGCAGCTCGTGGAGGAGGTTTTTGCCATGGTTTCTTGAGGCGATTTGGAGGAGATTTGTTGCTGCAATCCAGACCTTCAAGGCTATTCTTCAAGCAACCAAAAGCAAGCGCTCAAGTTCTCTTGTAAAGTGGTTTTCTTTACTTGTATTGTATTTTATACTTTTATTTGTTTGCATTTATTGTATTGCTTAGTGTAATCATTTGTATGAGGTTTCTCCACCTCGAAATTGTTTCGAGAAGGAGTTATTGTTATAGTGGTGTGTGATTTGTATCGCTAGGGCTCTTATGAGCTCATTCTGTGGAGTAGGAACCATTCGGTTCCGAACCATGTTATATCTTGTTGTCTATTGTGCTTGTGTGTATTTGTTATTGCTTTATTTCTGCTGTGCACTAATCAATTTGTAGCAAGCACAAAACGACTTCCATCGATGATGAATCGCTATTCACCCCCCCCCCCCCTCTAGCAGTCACGAAGGTCCCTACAATTGGTATCAGAGCAAGGCCGCTCTTTAAGGATTAACAACCAAAAGAGCACCACTAGAGGAAGAAGATGGAGTTTGAAGAACAACTAGGATGGGACATCAACACACCGGTCTCGTACACGCTTTATGGACAAGAAGGTTTCAATTCATGGAAGAGAAGAATTGAAGACTTCATCATGATGAGGGATTTTGAAGAATGATCCATTTTGATGGAGGGATTTAACTATCTAAGATGACCAAAGGGAGGCTTCCTCAAGATGAAAAGATGGACCAAGGAACAACTCCAAGGGTTTGATAAAAATAAGAAGGTAATAAAATTTTTGATTGATTTAATACATAACAATATTGTGTCTAGTTTAGGGGACTACATGGATGCCAAGGAGCTATGGACTTAAGTGGCAAGATTCCATGAAGACCCATCACCGGCTCAAGAAGAGGAGGCCGAAGAAGGAAGCACTTCCTCACAAGAAAGTGAGGATTCAGAAGCTGAAGAGGAATCAACATCCAGGTCAAAGGAAGAGGAAGAAAAGGTGGAAGAAGCCTCCACCCCTAGGATTGAGGGGGAGGAGGTTAGGGCATCCTCAATACTGGAGCAACAAGAAGAACCATTTACCTCCGTTTGAGAGGAAAAGGAAGCTCGGGACTCCCCTACCATGGAAGGTAACTCAAGCATTTCAATAAATAATAAAATTCATATTATATGTTTTGAGTGTAGGGAGCAAGGGCACTATAAGAGCAAGTGCCCAAAAAGAGTTAAGAAGACTCCACCGGTGCTTAAAAGTCAAGAGAAGTCAAATGAAGCCGGAACCCCAATTAGGAAGAGCAAGGAGCACGTGGTGTGCTTCAAGTACCAACAACGGGGTCACTATAGGAGTCAATGCCCTAGGAGAAAAGAAGAAGCATCACAAGTAGGGAGAGCTAAGGCAAACCCTAAGGTAACCTCTAAGTATGCATCTTCTTTAATTAAAAGTCAAAAGCATGCTTTTAATTCACTTGCTATTACTCATGAAAGGCATGTTAGTAAAAATAAATTTTATTGTCTAGGAGCTAAAAATGTCCACATTAGGAAGAAGGAGAAATTTAGGACTAATGTCCCTAAAATAATTTTACCCAAGGACAAACCTAGATCGAACAATTCTAGACCTATCCTTCCTAAGGAGACCATTAGGAAGATAGAGGATCACCTAGGCATCAACCCTAAATGGATTAGACATATGCTTAGAAATAAGAATATCTCAAGAGTTAATGAAAAATTAAAAATTGAGATATTGGAAAAGGAAAATCAAGTCTTGAGGTCAAGGCTTGAGAAAATGGAAAAGACCCTTAGGAATATACAAAATCAAATTAAGGGGTCAAAAAGTCAAAGTCAAGGGCCTCGGAAACAAGAGCCATCAAAGGGCAAGAAAGGTTTGGGTCACAAACCTAAGCCCAAGGAGACCTACCACAATGTTCCATTCGATTATGGAACTCAAGTTAAGTCTAGGAAAGCCAAGGTCAATAGGAAAGTCATCCCTAAGGTTGACCAAGGTAAATGCCTAGTGGCTAGGGTTTCAAGGAAACCTAGGCAAGCCACTACGAAGGTTACAAGGGAAGTCACTGTTGGGTTTCCGGCACCGCGGCGTGTGTGTGTTCGATCATGTTTCGCAAACATGAGCACAGCGGAAGCAATTAAAAATAATAAATCTATATTTATTACAACACACACAACACACGCATGCTATTACAACAAGTGTAGACATAACCGTAAATTAAAATTTGCAATAAAAGAAAATTATCTACGTTATACCTTCCGTATGACGTGTAGCGGGAACGGCATCAACCGGAACGATCCTCGTAAGAATCGTCTCTATCCGTATCCACGCCGAGCTCCTCGGGATGACTTCGCTAAGTCACGAGCTTCGTCTTCGTACGGGTTACTAGCCTCGTGTTGAAGACGACGTGATCGAGAGATGATCACGATCCGAATCCAAATTCGGATCCTAAAACGAGTTCTCAAAACTCGCTTCTCCGGAGAGGTATTCGTCAACCAATTGACGAATCCTTCGTCCTCCACCTCAGAGGATTACCGGAGATCAAATTCCCGGTAAGTTAGCTGCTGTCGGAGCACTAACCGTCGTCTAAACGACGCTCCGACGAGAGGAGGAGAAGCTGTCCAGAAAACTGGACAGCTTGGTGGAGGATATAGACGCCGGCCAACCAAGGAAAGAAAAGCCTCACCTTGATGCCAAACCTATAGGGGATCACCGGAGGGTCGCTGGAGTGTTCACCGGCTGAAGCTTGGTCACCGGCAAGGACTTGGACGGCGGCACAAAAGCTGGGCGGCAACAATGAAGGTGTTGGCGCTGAATACTCCTTCAAGGGGTGGGCGGCAACTAGGTTGGGCGGCCAAAACTGGATTAGGGTTTTGGATTAGGGTTTAAGCCCTATTTTATAGAGAACTAATTCTCTTAATGGTTAATGGATCATATCCATAAAGCCCGTTAACCCGCTCCATTAAGATAAGTTAAAATAAACCAAACCATGATGGTTTATTTTAAGTTAAAACGAACCGAACCAACCTTTGGTTCATTCGTTTAATATAAACCAAACCCTTTGGTTTATTCTCATCCATTGGATTAGAACCAAACCATTTTGGTCCATCCATTATGTCTTCATAAGACACGGCCCATCCACGCTTCCATTGCATTGAAACAATTTCATGCTCGCTTTATGTTTGGTCCAACCAAACATAGTTTCTCTCGGTCTGAGAATCTCATTCTCAAGCTCGTTTTAAATCCTTTGGATTACACTCGTTGTGCGTGTGACCAAATAGGTTCTCGGTTTATGTTGGTCGTCTATAATTAACCATTAATTATAGAACGATCATGAGTGGCACCTAGTAGTACATCATGATCCCCAATTAACCGAAAAGATCAACGGTTGATCCAGAACTATTTCTGAAACCCTTCAGTAGCTCGAATGAATCGTGCCCCATTCACTTCACTCATCTTATACCCACTTGGTTCAGGACATTGTATATTGTGTCAGTCCCCACTAGGCTGACTACGTCACACCTAGCCCAAGTATCATTTCCTCGTCCTACTGATTCTAGTTACTCCACATGTATCGAAGAGTACCTTACTCTAAACATGTAATGCTTTGGCCAAAGACTTTAGTAACAATCCGACGAGAGGCCATGGGTATACATCTCCTCGCAAGGAGTGGTGAATCCTTTATAGGCTATTCAAACACCTTCGATCACTTCGACTTATACCCAATCATCCCGGGTCCACATCTCCTCGGAGATGTTTGCTTAAGATGTCAAAGCATAAGTCTCCATGATCAAGATGACTTGAATACCGCAAGTCAAAGGAACATCGCACTTAAGCCACGGTAAGAACTTCATTGACATATCTATATATGCAGAGAATCATATGAAGTCTTACGGCTGATCACTCCAATGAACTAGTTACCATAACTAGCATCCACGATCAACTCCGGACATCACTATGTCTCCAGCCAGTGAGAATCAGCTGCTTGGATACACCAAGGAGTATACCTCGTGCTAGTCTCGACAGAATTGATGGTGTCCAAATCCATCAATTCATCGACTAGGGATAATTTCGATACATCACAATTACACATGTAGAGATACTCACTAGTTGTGATCCAATCACAAATTCTCTCATGCTGTGAATCGTATCGTGGACATTCAGTAAATGAGTTTAAGATCCAATCAAATACATTAAACATGTATACTCAAATAGTGAATCTTTATTTATCATATAAATGGTTCATACATAAGGCGATTGCCTTAGGACATCTCTCATATATATTACTAACAGTCACCCTTAGAGTTAACCTAGGCAAGACCCAAATGACCAAGGCTTCTAAGCCTAGGAGGGTCATTAGGAGGGTATCTAGGGAAATTATCCCTAGTGAATACCTAGTTAACCCAAGGAGCTCCAATAGGTATTGGGTTCCTAAGAGCGTGATCGATTCACGCTAGATGAGTTTAGGTGTGCCAACTTTAAATGGATGGATAGTTAACCTAACCATGGTAAAGGTGGCACTTTAGGTTATTTTCAAGGTTATGGATACCTTGAAAATAGGCTTGAGTGTTTAATCCTAAAAGATGTTAAGATGTGCCAATATATTTTTGGGATTATGAAAAATCAATCAAATTAGCACAATTTAGGTTTAGAGGTTGTGGTGTGCCATTTTGGATTTTTGGCACATTTAGGAGATAATTGACAATATGGAAAAATGAACTTAATAATAACAAATGGCCACAAATATTAAAAATTTAGGTATCATATACCTTTACATTTTATTTGTCATATAACATGTCATGACATCATATCTACTTTTAATTATATAATATGTCATGATCTTGCTTAGGATTAAGGTTAAATGTCATGTATGCTTAGATTCCATTTTATATCATGACATCATGATTATGAGCACATGCTTATTTATATCATCATTAATGCCATAATCATTCATGCATTAATAAAAATTGAGTTAGGGACAATTGGTATGACTTGAAGTCCCATGTATAAGGGAATCAAGTAGGGTTGTCTTAGAAAATGCATGAAACCCTAGTATTAGGATGAACAAAACTCACATCTCACATTGCATTGACATGTATGTGTATTGATACACCCTAGATACATGTGAGATGCTAGGATATGAGTTAAGTTCAAGGTGCATAGTTTTTGCATATAGATGAACTAAAACTCATCTTATATTATTGATGGATCATTGAGAAAGCTTATGTTCAAGTCATGTACATTGAGCCCAAGGAACATGATCCAATATAAGGTTTTAAAAACATTTTTAAATTATTTTAAAAAACCTTTGTGAAGTCTATCTTTAATAGCAATCACCATTGATGAAGTTGATACAAAGTGAGCTAAAATATTGAAGTTTTTTTCACTTTTGAACTTTGTGTCAATTTCGCTATTTTATGGGTAAAATATTTTTTCAAACATTTTTCACCCATTGCATGTGCTATAAGTATTATATGTATGAATTTTCATAATTTTTCGAATTTCATATAATTACTTATGCTTTTTGCAATTTTGAATCTAATAACTGAAATCTGCATTTTGCAGATATCAATCGATAGCCCTTGATGGCAGTCGACTGATGCATGGGGCAGTCGACTGGTGACTGTAAGAGTCGACTGCCATAGCTGATTTCGGATAAACAAGGATGTTTATCCCATAATTCAGCTATGTTAGGGTTCCCTAACTGCTCCTAATCCTAGGATATGCTTTGGAAAGTATTAGAAAGGGTGAAAATCCATTGGATATGGATTAGAATAGTTGTTAGGGTGTGTATCAATTTTAAGGTGTTGGAAAGTTCAATGTTGAACTTTGAACCTTAATTTTTGATGGTTTAGTGTTCCTATTGACTTAGGGACTTCCCAAGGACATTATTGGTGTTGTTGGTGCAATTGGCTCAGGTCACGATTGACCAGACTCGAGTTTGACTCGAGTGGTGTTTTGATGTTTGACATAGTATGTTTGACATTGATGTCGGTTAATGTTTTGGGGAGATTGTTTATACAATTGACCCAGGTTATAATTGACCAGACTTGAGTTTGACTCAAGGGAGACTTTGATGGTTGACTAGGGGTGACCATGTGATTTTGGGAAAGTCCAAGCATGGGTCTTGGCAAGATAAAGTCCAAGTCATAGGTACTTGGCATGGAAAGTCCAAGTGAGACACTTGGCATTTGGAAAAGTCCAAGTCTTGAGTACTTGGCACAAGGGAAGTCCAAGCATGGGTCTTGGCATAGAAAGTCCAACATGGGTTGGCAAGGGAAAGCCCAAACTTGAGTCTTGGCATTTGAGAAGTCCAAGGGGTTTGATATTGGCAGCGTAAAGTCCAAGGGTGGAGTCTTGGCAGCATAAGTCCAATGGTTGGCGGCGTAAAGTCCAAGCGGAGTCTTGGCGGCGTAAGTCCAATGTGCCTTGGCGGTGTAGACACCGTTAGCATGACATAACCGATGGAAGCATCTGAAGGCTAGCGCGATAGATGAACAAGTCATGGATGACTTGGAGGGATCCGAGAGGCGTGAGGCTGATGGAGGTGGCTAGAAGGCTTAGGTCTAAGCTAAGGGTGATCTAGCAAGTATGGGGGCACCATACTTGGGTTAAAACCTCATGTTTGAGGTTGGTAGTCGACTGACATTATGGCCGGTTCGACTGCCGTGAGTCGACTTGAGTTCGACTGCCATTTAGGGCTGAAATTGCCTTGGCAGTCGACTGCTCATTGGAAGCGATTATAGCTTGTGGCGATCATTGCCCGATTAGTCGCGAGCCGCGAGAATGCTCCGTGGCCGTAGCGATCGACTACACAGCGATCAGCGCCAATATTTATAGTCGACTGGCGAGAGTCCCGTTGGAACTTGTCCAACGTGGATTTAGCCGTTGTCTCACAGCTACAGTGTTGGCAGTCGACTGCCAGGCAGAAATCCAGCCCGATGGAGGATAAAAGTAGCTATTCGTGGAGGGCTCCAAACAAGCGTTTTCTTGGCCGATTTGAAGGGGAATAGTTGGTGCTCTTCCAGTCCTTCAAGGCTAGTCCAAGGCAACCAAAAGCAAGCAATCCAAATAGCATTTGTAAAGTTTTCTTTGCATAGATTGTTGTATTTGCTTGTCTTACTTTGTATTACTTAGTGTAATCCTTGTACGAGGTTTCTCCACCTCCGACGTGTTGTCGAGAAGGAGCTTATTGTGCTTAGTGATGTTTGTGGTATCGCTAGGGTTCGTACGAACCCAATCCGTGGAGTATGAACCGTTCGGTTCCGAACCACATTATATCCTTGCATTTTTGTGTTTGTATTTTTGTTATTGCTTTATTATCTTTGTTTCTGCTGCGCTAACGAAAATTATAGACAAGCACGCGAACAATTTCCATCAATGTACTAGCACGCGCTATTCACCCCCCCCCCCTCTAGCGT
Organism: Wurfbainia villosa; assembly: GCA_025175895.1. NCBI lineage: Eukaryota > Viridiplantae > Streptophyta > Magnoliopsida > Zingiberales > Zingiberaceae > Wurfbainia > Wurfbainia villosa. Next base: position 40,928,855 of record CM045998.1, on the reverse strand, counting down.
CCAATCGATCCCCAACAAGTGGTATCAGAGCGAGGCCGCTCTTGAAGTTTAACAACTAAGGGAGCACGCTAGAGGGTAAAGATGGAAGTCCAAGAACAACTAGGATGGGATATCAACACGTCGATCCCATATGCTTTCTATGGACGAGAAGGCTTCAATTCTTGGAAGAGAAGAATTGAAGATTTTTTTATGATGAAGGATTTTGAGGAATGGTCCATATTAATGGAAGGATTCGAATATCTAAAAGGACCAAAGGGTGGCTTCTTCAAGAAGAAGAAATGGAGTGAAGATCAACTCCAAATATTTGAGAAAAAAAAGAAGGTAATCAATTTCATTTTTGATTTAATTCCTAATGACTTCTTGTGTATCCTAGGTGAGTGCATGGATGCCAAGGAGCTATGGAGAGATTTGGCCAAGCTTCATGAAAATTCATCATCAATCCAAGAAGAAGAAGAAGAAGAAGAAGAGGAGTGCTCACCTTCTCAAGCTCAAGCAAGTACATCATCATCTAAAGAGCTTGAGGATTCGGAGGTTGATAGGGAGTCAACATCCGAATCGAAAAAGGTGGAAGAAGTGGAAGAAGCATCCACTTCTAGGATTGAGGAGGAGAGACCATCCTCAACACCGGAGCAATATCAAAAAGAAGCTTTGACATCCGGTCAAGATGAAGAAGCCCAAAATCCAATTCCAGTCTCCATTAACCTAGGTAACTCAAACACTCTAATTTCAAATAAAATCCATATAATGTGTTTTGAGTGTAGGGAGTATGGGCACTACAAGAGCAAGTGCCCAAAGAAGGTTAAGAAGACTCCTCCGACACCTAAAAGTCAAGAAAAAACAAAGGAAGCAGGTCCCCCAATCATCCAAAACAAGAAACACGTAGTATGCTTCAAGTGCCATCAAAAGAGGCACTATAGAAGTCAATGCCCTAGGGGGAGCAAAAAGACCCAAGAAGAAGCATCACAAGTAGGGGGAGCTAAGGCTAACCCTAAGGTATATTTTAGTAATGCATCTTCTAGTTTAAATGTCAAAAATCATGCTAGAAATTTTAATTCTCTTGCAATTTATCATAAAGAGCATGCTAGGAATAGGGACTTTTATTTAGGAGCTAAGAAAGTCAACCTTAGGAAGAAGGAGAAATTTGGGACTAATGTCCCTAGAAATATTTTACCTAAGGACAACCCTAGGTCAAACAATTCTAGACAAATCCTACCTAGGGAAACCATTAGAAAGGTACAAGAGCATCTAGGTCTCAACCCTAAATGGACTAGGTATATGCCTAGGAAAAACAATGCCCAAAGATTAGATCAAAATTCAAAAATTGGGCAATTAAAAAAGGAAAATCAAGTCTTGAGGTCAAGGCTTGAAAAGATGAAGAAGACCCTTGCAAAAATACAAAATCAATTTCAAGGGTCAAGAGGTCAACATTTAGGATCCAGAAGTCAAAGCCTAGGGTCAAATGGTCAAAAATCAAGACCTAGGAAACTAAATTCATCCAAGGGAAAACCTAAGCCCAAGGAAACCTATCATAATGTTCCATTTGACTATGGAACTAAATCTAGGTCTAGGAAGACCAAGGTCAATAGGGAAGTCATCCCTAAGGCTGACCAAGGTGTGTGCCTAGTGGCTAGGGTTTCAAGGAAACCTAGGATGGCCACTAAGAAGGTTGCAAGGGGAGTTACCCCTAGAGTCAACCTAGGTAAGACCCAAATGACCAAGGCTACCAAGCCTAGGAGGGTCATTAGGAAGGTATCTAGGGAGGTTATCCCTAAGGAATACCTAATTAACCCTAGGAGCTCAAATAGGTTTTGGGTTCCTAAGAGCGTGATAGATTCATGCTAAATGGGTTAGGGTGTGCCAACTTTAAATGGAAGGGTAGTTAACTTAACCATGGTAAAGGTGGCACTTTAGGTCATTTTCAAGGTTATGGTTACCTTGGGAATGTGATTTGATTTGAATCCTAAAGGTTTTTAGGATGTGCCAATATTAATTATGAAGTTTGATAAATCAATCAAATTGGCACAACTTAGGGTTTAGAGTCTTAGTGTGCCATTTTGGGTTTTTGGCACACTAAGAAGATTAATAGGAATATGGCAAAAATATACTTAATTATCTCAAAAGGCAATTAATATTAAAATTTAGGTATTATTATACCTATACTTTTTATTTGTCATGCCTTGATTTGCCATATAACATGCCATGACATCATATTTATTTCTAGCATTTATATGTCATGATCATGTTTTTAGGATTAAGGATTAATGTCATGTATTTTTAGATTTCATATTATGTCATGACATCATGATTATGAGCATATGCTTATTTATATCATCATTAATGTCATAATGATTCATGCATTTGATTAAAATTGAGTTAAGGACAATTGGCATGACTTGAAGTCTCATGTATAAGGGAATAAAGTAGAGTTGCCTTAGAAAATGCATAAAACCCTAGATTAGGGAGAACAAAACCCACATCTCACATCACATTAACATGTATGTGTATTTATACAACCTAGATACATGTGAGATGTTAGGATATGAGTTAAGTTCAAGGTGCATAGTTTTTGCATCTAGATGAACTCAAACTCATCTTATATGAGTGGTGGATCATTGGAAGAGCATGTGTACAAGTCATGTACATAGAGCCCAAGGAATATGATCCAAAATAAAGTTTTGAAAACATTTTAAAATCATTTTGAAAAATCTTGGTGAAGTCTATCTTTTGATAGCAATCACCATTGATAGAGTTGATACAAAATAGGGCCAAAACATTGAAAATTTCAATGGTTTTGAGTTTTGTATCAAACTCACTATTTTATGGGTAAAATAATTTTCAAATATTTTTCACCCATTGTATTGCTTATAAGTAATGTACGTATGAATTTTCATGAATTTTCAAAATACGTAGAATTATTTATGACTTTTCAAAATTTAATTCTGATAGCTGAAATTCGGGAATTTCAATTATCGATCGCCACTTGTTGTGATCGACGGTAATCTGGCATCATGACCGTCAGTCATTGCTAGATCAGCCGATTAATTAACAAGGGTTGTTTAGCTCGTGTTCAGCTATGGTAAAGGTCCCTAACCACTCCTAACCCTAGGATCTGCTTTGGGAAGCATTATAAAGGGTGAAAATCCATTGGATATAGATTAGAAGAGTTTTTAGGGTTTGTATCAATCTTAAGGTGAGTGAAAGTTCTATGTTGAACTTTGAACCCTAATTTTGATGGTTTAGAGTTCCTATAAGCTTAGGGACTTCCCATGGACATTGTTGGTGCAATGGTCAATGGGGAGCAAGCCTTTAGGGGGAGTTATCCATCTTGGGATGATGGATGTGTTTTTCTTCTTGAAGGGGAGAAGTTATGGGAAGAATGTTATCAATTGGGAAAATTGATGGGATTTTGAGATACCCAATTTGGAAATTGGGAGAGTGAATAGGATTGCCTCTCTTGAGTGATATGAGACTTATCACTAGGAAGATGGTTGACATCCTAGGTATTTTTGGACCAAGGGGGAGATTGTAAGATCTCATTGGGACATGAGACATTGACCTCCTTGGAGAGAAGACCTTTTTGATGTATGTCAAAAAAGGGGGAGAAGGTTAAATTACCAATTTGGAAAATTGGTAAGGGAATTTGAGTTAGGGGCCTAACTCAAGGTTTGTTTTGTCAAACATCAAAAAGGGGGAGATTGTTGGTGCAATCGGCTCAGGTCATGATTGACCAGACTCGAGTTTGACTCGAGTGGTGTTTTGATGTTTGACATTGATGTAGGTTAATATTTTGGGGAGATTGTTTATACAATCGACCCAGGTTATAATTGACCAGACTCGAGTTTGACTCGAGGGAGACTTTGATGATTGACTAGGGGTGACCATGTGATTATGGGAAAGTCCAAGCATTGGTCTTGGCAAGATAAAGTCCAAGTCATGGGTACTTGGCATGGAAAGTCCAAGTGGGACACTTGGCATTTGGGAAAGTCCAAGTCTTTAGTACTTGGCACAAGGGAAGTCCAAGCATGGGTCTTGGCATGGAAAGTCCAACATGGGTTGGCAAGGGAAAGCCCAAGCTTGAGTCTTGGCATTTGAGAAGTCCAAGGGGTTTGATATTGGCGGCGTAAAGTCCAAGGGTGTAGTCTTTGCAGCATAAGTCTAATGGTTGACAGTGTAAAGTCCAAGCAGAGTCTTGGCGGCATAAGTCCAATGTGCCTTGGCGGTATAGACACCGTTAGCATGACATAGCCAATGGAAGCACCTGAAGGCTAGCGCGATGGATGAACAAGTCATGGATGACTTGGAGGGATCCGAGAGACGTGAGGCTGATGAAGGTGGCTAGAAGACTTAGGTCTAGGCTAAGGGTGGTCTAGCAAGTATGGGGGCACCATACTTGGGTTAAAACCTCATGTTTGAGGTTGGCAGTCGACTGGTATTATGGCCGATTCGACTGCCGTGAGTCGACTTGAGTTCGACTGACATTTAGGGCTGAAATTGCCGCCAACTACTCATCTGGGCGATTGGATCGCTTGGCCGATCGGCTACCATGGATGGCGATGGAATCGCTAATTGAGTCGCGAGCACAGAATGCTCCGTAGCCAACTGGGCAATCAACTACGGGGCTGGCAGTTGACTGCCAATATTGGCAGTCGACTGGCGAGAGTCCCGTTGGAACTTGTCCAACGTGGATTGAGCAGTTGTCTCACAGCTACAGTGTTGGCAGTCAACTGGGGCCTTATGGCACTCGACAGCCAGGTGGAAATCTAGCCCGATGGAGGATAAAAGCAGCTGTTCATGGAGGGCTCCAAACAAGCATTTTCTTGGGCGATTTAAAGGGAAATAGTTGGTGCTCTTCCAGTCCTTCAAGGCTAGTCCAAGGCAACCAAAAGCAAGCAATGCAAAAAGCATTTGTAAAGTTTTCTTTGCATAGATTATTGTATTATTGTTGTATTTGCTTGACTTACTTTGTATTACTTAGTGTAATCCTTGTACGAGGTTTCTCCACCTCTGACGTGTTGTCGAGAAGGAGCTTATTGTGCTTAGTGGTGTTTGTGACATCGCTAGGGTTCGTACGAACCCAATCCGTGGAGTATGAACCGTTCGGTTCAGAACCATGTTATATCCTTACGTTTGTGTGTTTGTATTTTCGTTATTGCTTTATTATCTTTGTTTTCGCTGCGCTAACGAAAATTATAGACAAGCATGCGAACGATTTCCATCAACGTACTAGCACGCGCTATTCACCCCCCCCCCCCCTCTAGCGTCCAATCGATCCCCAACAGGTGCAATGGTCAAGAGGGAGCAAGCCTTTAGGGGGAGGTATCCATCATGAGATGATGGATGTTATTTTTCCTCATGACGGGGTAAAATGGGAATTTGAGATGCCCAATTTGGAAATTGGGAGAGTTCATAGGAGTGCCTCTCTTGAGTGATATGAGACTTATCACTAGGAAGATTGTAGGTATCCTAGGTATTTTTGGACCAAGGGGGAGATTGTAAAATCTCATTGGGATATGAGACATTGACCTCCTTGGGAAGAACCTTTTTGATGTATGTCAAAAAGGGGGAGAATTAATGGAAGAATGTTAGAATTACCAATTTGGGAAAATTGATACGTGAATTTGAGTTAGGGGCCTAACTCAAGGGTGTTTTTGTCAAACATCAAAAAGGGGGAGATTATTTGTGCAATCGGCCCAAGTCATGATTGACCAGACTCGAGTTTGACTCGAGTAGTATTTTGATGTTTGACATTGATGTCTGACAAGTGTTGCGGAGATTGTTGGTGCAATCAACCCAGGTTATAATTAATGTTTGATGATGGTTTGACCATTGTCATGGGAGAAGTCCAAGTCTTGTGTACTTGGCAAGGAAAGTCCAAGCATGGGTCTTGGCAAGGAAAGTCCAAGCATGGGTCCTGGCAAGGAAAAGTCCAAGCATGGGTATTGGCATGAAAAGTCCAACATGGGTTGACAAGGGAAAGTCCAAGCTTGAGTCTTGACAATTGAGAAGTCCAAGGGGAATATTGGCGGCGTAAAGTCCAAGCGAGAATTTTGGCGGCATAAGTCCAATGGTTGGCGATGTAAAGTCTAAGCGAGAGTCTTGGCAACGTAAGCCCAATGTGCCTTGGCGGTGTAGACCACATTAGCATGACAATAGATGATGGAAGTACCTGAAGGCTAGCGTATAGATGAACAAGTCATGAATGACTTGGAGGGATCCGATAGGCGTGAGGCTAATAGAGGTGGCTAGAAGGCTTAGGTCTAGGTTAAGGGTGGTCTAGCAAGTATGGAGGCACCATACTTGGGTTAAAACCTCATGTTTAAGGCGTAACAATCGACTGGGACTATAATCAGTTGACTAATGGGAATCAACTAGGGTTTGACTGCAGGAAATGGCCTGGCAGTCGACTGTCAGAATTGGGCAATCGACTGCTGGCCTGAGCGGTCAACTGATTTAGAGATCAATCGACTGAATAAAATGCAGGAATAAAAGATTACAATGCTTTCGTGGTCTTCTCTTCGGCGTTGAAGTGCAAGGCATGGACCTCCGGCGGCGTTCCTCCTCCCCGTTGTGAGTTCCCGAAGCTTTTTAGGGCTTCGGCGTGTCGTCCTAGCTATCGTGCCTCACCCCTAGGGTTTGGGCGGAGCCATCCTTATATAGACATCACCTCGGACTGCTACAAAATCCAAAAAAAGCCCTAGTCGCGCAAATCTGGCGGGCCGCCACACGGTCGTGTGTTTCCACATGGTCAGGCCGTGTGTGGCCCTAAGTTGGCTTATCTCGCCCATTGGACATGGTCGTGTGTAGCCACACGCCTTGGTCGTGTCCCACTCTGCGTCTAGCTGCAAAATGTTCGTCTTTTGCTCTGAAAGTGCACCTTTTTCTCCCGAAATGCTAACCTACACCCAAAAGTACAAAGAGCAGACTTCCGAACCAAAAAAATAGGAAATCCATACAAAATAGAATAACATATGCATGAAACTAACATAAAATATAACAAGATGTGAGCGAAAACTACTCCTAAAATCCTATATGTTTCGCTCAAATCAGATACATGTGCAGTAACTAGAATCCGTAGGACGAGGAAGTAAATGCTTGGGCTAGGTGTGACGTAGTCAGCTTAGTGGGGACTGACACAATAGACTATGTCCTGAACCAAGTAGGTATAATATGAGTGAAAGGAATGGGGCACGATTCATTATAGTTGCTGAAGGATTTCAAAAAAGGTTCTAGGATCAACCATTGATTTTTCGGTTAATTGGGGATTATGATGTACTACTAGGTGCCACTCATGATCGTTCTATAATTAATGGTTAATTATAGACGACCAACATAAACCGGAAACCTATTTGGTCACACGCACAATGAGCGTAATCTGAAGGATTTAAAATGAGTTTGAGAATAAGATTCTCAGATCGAGAGAGACAAGGTTTGGTTGGACCAAATGAAGAGCGAGTATGAAATGATTTTAGTCGCATCAGAAACATGGACAGGCCGTGTCTTATGAAGACATAATGGATGAACCAAATTGATTTGGTTCTAATCCAATGGTGGAAAATAAACCAAAGTGGTTTGGTTTGTTTTAAATGAATGAATTAAAGTTGGTTCAGTTCGTTTTAACTTAAAATAGATCAACGCGGTTTGGTTTATTTTAACTTTAGTTATTGGAGCGGGTTAATGAGTTTTGGTTATGAACTAATAACTCCTAAGAGAAGGTTTCTTGATGGTAAAGAAACACGCACTCTATAAAAATGCGGCTTAATGGTTTTGAAAAAACCCTAAGAGTTATTTTTGGAAATAGCTAGCCTCCTCTTCTCCTCTTTGCTCTTGCCGCCCAACCATGAGGGGGACTCCTTGCCGCCCAAAAGGTTGCTGCCGTCAAACCTTCTACAGCAACTTCTCCTCCACACCGTCGGCCACCCACCAGTCATCGACGACTCCTCCAGCGATCCTCCCTTGGCCTCCGGCGACCAAGGAGTAACCGACCATTGATTGGCCGATTATCTTCTCCACCAACACAAGCTGTCCAATTTTGGACAGCTTGTTTCTCCCTTCGTAGAGCGGTTGTTTGGTCGGCATTTTATGCTCCGACAGCGACCTACTTGCCAGGGATTGGATCTCCAGCAATCCTCATAGGTGGAGAACCAAGGTTTCGTCAATTGGTTGATGAAAACCACTTCCGAGAAGCGAGTTCGTGGAGCTCATTTTTAGATCCAAATTTGATTCGGATTGTGATCGTCTCTCGGATCACATCATCTTCGAATTGAGGCTAGTGACTTTTACGAAGATGAGGCTCATGGCTTTGTGAAGTCATTCCGATGATACTCGGCGTGGATACAGATAGAGGCAATTCTAGCGAGGGTCGCTACAGTTGATGACATTCCCGCTACACGTGATACGTCAGATATAACTAGAATAAATTTCCTTTTATTGCAAAATTTTAAATAGTAATTTTGTCTACACATGTTGTATCTTGCATGCAGGTGATGTGTGTGTTGTAATACAATTAGTTTATTACTTGTTTTTTTCTTCCGTTGTGTGCATGTTTACGAAACATGTTCGAACACACACTCACCGCAGTGCCGGGGAAACCCAATAGTAGTATCAGAGCCAGGTTGTGTTTCGACATAATCGTAAAATTATTTTGCGATAGTCATAATTGTATTTATGAAAATATTCTACTTTTGGAAAGTTTAGATGTATTTATGGAAATTTTAATTTGTAAAGAAATACAAATTGGAAGTTTCCTAATATGATTAGGAAATTACAATTTAGGAAATTTGTTTCCTAAATTAGATTTGACTTTCCTTAATTAACACTTTCCATAAATAAAATTTGTGATTAGATTTGGAAATTTATTTCCTAATTTAATCATGATTTGATTTGAGAAATCAAATCGAAAATATATTTTATTTCCAAAATAATTATGACAAATAAGGAAACTATTTGTATACGCCATAATTGTATGTCATGTAATTGCATTAGATGCATATCATTATATCATGCGTGTCGTGACATGTAGATGTATGTCATGTGTATCATGTCATATAGATAATAGTTATTTGCATGCAAAGAGGATGAGATATTAAAACTCTTACACCTTCCATTAATATGGTTAAAATCGGAGTTTTGTTTCTTGTTTGGGTTGTTGGACTCACTCCAAGCCCGGCTCGAACCTGGACATGTTCAAATCATTGGAATAGTTTAACACTAATATGGTAAGAGTCAGAGGTCAATCGTTAGTTTGGATTGTTGGACTCACTCCAAGCCTGGCTAATTGGTTGAGTGTGCTTTAACCATATTAAAACTATTTCGCGATTAATGGGTCGGCTCTAATTTGGAGCATCGATTTGTTGGACTCACTCCAAGGTCAATGTGAGGAGAGGTGAAGTTGGGTGCTATGCATATGATGCATACTTGTTAATGTGTTAACAACCCAATGTATGTGTGAACATTCAATTAGTTGATAGCACATTGTGATAGTTACATATATGTGATATGTAATCGGTATACTTGATACCTACCATCATAGCTAAGAATGGCTTGTTGGACTCACTCCAAGGTTGTTCTTATCTATGTTGGATATCAACCCATTCGGAGATGGACCTACGATCTCCCGAATTAATTTTGAGGGTTTTTGATTTAGAAAAATGAATGGGATTTTATAAATGTATGTGGATGCATTTTAAATCATCTTTCTCATATATGCTTGATTTGTATTTCTAGGTTAATCACTTGGTCGTGATGTCTTTGAATTTGCGTTCTATTTTGGATTCGAATAAATTGACTGGGTCAAACTTCTTGGACTGGCTTAGAAACTTGAGAATTGTTCTCAAGGCTAAAAAGCTTTCGTATGTCCTCGAAGCGCCTCTTCCCGGCCGTCCTAGTGATGACACAACTCCAGACCAACTGTTGGCCCATCAGAAACATGTGAGTGATTCTGAACGAGTGAGTTGCATCATGCTAGCCGTGATGGTACCCGAGCTGCGAAAGCAGCATGAGCATATGGATGCTCATACCATAGTCTTTCATCTTTATGAGTTGTTTGATGAGCAAGTGAGATCCGAAAGGTTCGAAGTCTCCAAGCTCCTCTTCACCTCTGAGATGCAAGAAGGTTCATTTGAAGTACTGCTCAACATGCTGAAGACTATGGAGCCTTCTATGAAGCATGAGCAGGAGACGGTGTTGTTAGTTGATTCCTCAAAGAAAGGTTCTAAGAGGAAGTCAAAGGAACAGCAGAAGGGGAAGAAGAAAAGGGCTAAAAAGGCAGAACTAACTCAAAAGAGCATTGGCAATCATTATGGCAAGGAAGGTCATTGGCGAAGAAACTGCAAGATTTATCTTGAGTCCGTGAAGAAGAAGAAGGCATCTGATGCCCCATCCTCTTCAGATATCTTCATTGTTGGTTGTCATTCTATTTCTTTAGACACTTGGGTATTGGATATCAGGTATGGCTCACATATATGTAATGACAAACATGGGCTAAGGAATAAAAGAAGACTCGTCAAGGGAGAGTTAAAATTTATGTGTTGGGAATGGAGCAAAGGTTGCTGCACTCGCCATCGGAACGTATTTGTTGAAACTCCCTACAGGACTTGTCTTGGAACTGGACAATTGCTTTTATGTTCCTTCATTAATAAAGAACATCATTTCTATTTATTGTTTAAATAGAAATGGGTACCATTTAACTTTTAGTAACAATTGTTGGTACATAACTTTGAATGACATTCTTTATGGGACTAGAACTTTAAGCAATGGTATTTATATATTGGACGTATCCAGTGACATTTTCAATATCGAAGCGAGCAACAAGCATGCTCGAAAATATAATCAAGTAGACTCCTACATGTGGCATTGTCGTCTTGACCATGTGAGCAAGAAACACATGTCCGAATTACACCAATGTGGAATTCTGGAATCGTTTGAATTAAATTCATATGATACATGCGAATCATGCTTAAAGGGCAAGATGATCAAGTTACCTTTTACTGGATAAGGTGAACCGATGGGAGAGTTGCTTGGTCTAATACATACTGATGTACATGGACCTATGTCAACCCAAGCTCTAGGAGGCTATATCTACTTCATTACCTCCACCGATGTTCACTCATGGTTTGGGTATGTGTTCTTGATGAAACACAAGTTTGAAGCCTTTGAAAGGTTCAAAGAATTCAGAAATGAAGTAGAGAAACAACTTTGCAAAAGTATTAAAATACTTCGATCAGATCGAGGTAGTGAATACTTAAGTCAAGTGTTTCTAGATTATCTAAGGGATAATGGTATATTATCTCAATGGACTCCGCTGTATACACCATAGCGTAATGGTGTGTCTGAGAGGTGAAACCGAATCTTGTTGGACATGGTTAGGTCAATGATGAATCATGCGAATCTTCCCAAGTCCTTTTAGGGCTATGCACTTCAGACTGATGTTTACTTGCTAAACAGAGTTCCGACCAAGGTAGTCTCTACTACTCCATATGAGATATGGATTAGTAAGAAACCTCATTTATCTTACTTGAAGATATGAGGTTGTCCTGCTTATGTGAAGTGGACTATATTAGACAAACTAGATGCTAAGTCTGATAAATGTCTATTTATTGGATACCCTAAGGAAATGAGGGGTTATCAATTCTATCATCCTGTGGAATAAAAGGTGTTTATTTCAAGGCATGTTGTGTTTCTAGTGAAAGAGTTTCTCTTGCAAGAAAACATTGGGAGTGTCATTGAACTTGAGGAGGTTCAAGAGACTCCAGTAGACATTGAGGAGATACCTGGTCAAGCAACTCAACTGATAACTCATAGTGATGAGACATCGGCTGAACCTATTATGACACCAAATCTTCATAGATCTGGTATGACATGCAATATTCCTGAGAGATATGAATTTCTCGTAAGTGAATCGAATGACGTGTTACTCATTGATGATGAGGAGCTTACTAGTTATGAAGAAGTTTTGAAATGTTCAGAAAGGGATAAATGACTTGAAGCCATAAAGTCGAAAATAGATTCCATGTATGAAAAAATCAAGTTTGAAACTTAGTGGATCCACCTGAAGGCATAAAGCCTATAGGGTGCAAGTGGGTTTTCAAGAAGAAAAACCAACATGGATGGTAATGTGATTACCTATAAGGCTAGATTAGTGGCGAAAGACTATCATCAAAAGTAAGGTGTTGATTATGATGAGACCTATTCACCAGTAGCTATGCTTAAATCCATTCGGATGCTCCTGTCCATAGCGGCTCATTATGATTATGAGATATGATAGATGAATATGAAAATGACTTTCCTTAATGGAAACCTCCTCGAGGACGTGTATATGATACAACCTAAGGGTTTCACATCGGTTGATAAAAACAAGGTATGCAAACTTTGGCGGTCCATTTATGGACTAAAGCAAGCATCCAGGAGATGGAATATCCATTTTGATGAGATAATCAAAAATTTTGATTTCTCACAAAATCTAGACAAACCCTGTGTGAACAAGAAGGTTAGTGGGAGTGCAGTCGTGTTCCTAGTATTGTATGTCGATGACATATTACTTATAGGAAATGATATATCTGTCTTATAGTCAGTTAAAATGTGTTATTCAAAACATTCTCTATAAAAGACCTAGGAGAAGCGACCTACATCCTCGGGTTTAAGATCTATAGAGATAGATTGAAATGATTGCTTAGTCTTTCGCAGTCTACATATATAGACCGAGTGCTAAAGAGGTTTAGCATGTCAGAATCCAAGAAAGGTTTTATTCCCATTACGCATAGGATGCACCTTTCGAAGTCTATGTGTCTGCGCACAGAAGATGAAAGGATTTGCATGAGTAAGATTCCCTATGCATCCGTAATAGAATCTATCATGTATGCTATGTTATGTACGAGATCCGATGTATCGTATGCTCTGAGTGTCACGAGAAGATATCAGTTTGATCAAGGAATGGATCATTGGATGGTTGTTAAGACAATCCTTAAGTACTTAAGAAGAACTAAGGATGTGTCCCTAATATATAGAGAAGGTGATATGGTAATACGCGAGTATACGGATGTCATCTTCCAGACAAATAAGGATGATTCCAGGTCTCAGTCTGGGCACGTATTTACCTTAAATGGAGGTGCAATAAGTTGGAAAAGTTCCAAGCAAGATATTGTAGCGAATTCTACCACTGAGGTAGAATACATTGTAGCTTTGAAAGTAGCAAAAGAAGCGGTTTGGATCAAGAAGTTCGTCTCTAAACTTGGTGTGGTTCCAACCATTGTTGAAGCAATACTAGTCTACTGCAACAATAATGGAGCGATTGCACAGGTGAAAGAGCCAAGGTCTCATCAACGATCCAAACATGTGCTTCATCACTATCATCTGATCAGGAAGATCACCAGTAGATAGGAAATACAAATCGAGAAGATTCCCACTAAAAGGAACTTAACGGACCCTGATGGGAGATCAGAACGGCTGGCTAGAGGGGGTGAATAGCCCTCGTTCGTTGGATGTCATAATTCGTTCGTTCTCATGTGATTGTCTACAATTATCGTTAATATACGCAGCGGAATAACAATAGAAATAACAACAATACAAGCACAATCAATACACAAGCATATACGTGGTTCGGAACCGAATGATTCCTACTCCATGGGGTGAGCTCAACGAGCTCGTGTTATGCGCACGGCACTAACAACACTCCTTATCGACTACACGTCGGAGGTGGAGAAACCTCTCACAAGCAATTACAATGTAATATAGAAATACAAGCAAATACACAAATACAATACACAAGAAAACTTTCACCGATTGCTTTGATCACTTTGCTTGTTGCTTGCTTTAGATGGCTTTTGAAGGACTGGCGATTCCCCTCCAATAGCTCCACAAAAGACTTGGCGAAATCCTCTAACTCGAGCTCCATTTATAACCTGCATCAAGCTGATTTCGCGCCCATCAATCGACTGATCGTGACCATCAGTCGACTGGTCCCGTAGCCATTGTCTCACAACGGCCAGATCCACGTTGGTTAAGTTCCAACGGACCACACATCAGTCGACTGATGGCACCCATCGATCGATGGCACCCATCGATCGATCATCCATCACCGAGTCGCGGCTTCGACTCCATTACGTACGTGCGGTCTGCGGTGGTCATCGATCGTCATCCCTCGGCCGGTCGATTCTCTAACGATCATTGCCCTCCCTCGGCGATCGATCAGCCAGACTTGGTTCAGTCGAACACTGGTCGAACCCATATGACCTAGAGCAGTCGACTGGCACCTATGTCAGTCGACTGATGTCGGCTAAAACCTCAAACACAAAGTTGTTTGAGCGTCTGACACTCAGTCTTAGCCACTTGGCCAAGTCCACCTTATCCCTCATGGAGTTCCCCACCGAAGCTCTCTTCCCTCGGCCTACGTCCCTCGGATGTGCCAAGCGCACGGCTTCGCAACACCATCCTTCGCGTCTCATACCCTAGAAGTATGCTTCCCTTTGGGCTCACTCCATTCGCTCCCCGTCCGGCGGTCCCTCGGATGCACCAAGCGCACGGCTTCGCAATGTCATCCTTCACCGACTCAAGGACCCGAGCCTAGTGAACTTGCCAACTTCTCAAGACTTCCCAAATGCACCAAGCGCATGGCTTCGCAATGCATTTCTCACCAAGCACCAAGCGCACGGCTTCGCAATGCTTTGGATTTTCCCATGCCAAGCACCAAGCACACGGCTTCGCAATGCTTTGGATTTTCCCATGCCAAGGCTTCCCCCTTGGACTTCCACACCAAGCTCCATGCTTGGATTTTCCATGTCAACCCCATGTTGGACTTTCCCATGACAATCCCATGTCATGAGTTTTGTCTATCATCAAAATACTATCAAGGTACTGCTCGAGTCAAACTCGAGTTAACCTGGGCCGATTGCACCAACAGACCCTTTAACTAAGACCTTACCTCAGAGTAAGTTTGAGAGTCATGTTAGAGCTTATGGTATTGGATACCATGGAGATTGGCATTAGGTCAAGTGGGAGTTTGTTAGTAATATATGAGAGGTGTCCTAAGGCAATCGCCTTAAGGTTGTACCATTTATTTGATAAATGAAGATTCACTATTTGAGTATATATGTTTTCATGTATTTGATTGGATCTTAAACTCATTTACTAAATGCCCGCAATATGATTCACAGCATGAGAGAATTTGTGATTGGATCATAACTAGTGAGTATCTCTACATGTGTAATTGTGATGTATTGGAATTATCCCTAGCCGATGAATTGATGGATTCGGACGCCATCGATTCTGTTAAAATTAGCATGAGGTATACTCTTTGGTTTATCCAAGTAGCTATTCCTCACTAGCTGGAGACATTGGGATGTCCGGAGTTAATCATAGATGCTAGTTATGGTAACTAGTTCATTGGAGTGACCAGCTGTAAGACTTCATATGGTTCTCTACATATATGGATATGTCGATGAAGTTCTTACAGCACCTTAAGAGTGATGTTCCTTCGACTTTCGGTATTCAAGTCATCTTGGTCATGAAGACTTATGCTTTGACATCTTAAGCAAGCATCTCCGAGGAGATGTGGACCCGAGATGATTGGGTATAAGTCGAAGTGGCCGAAGGTGTTTGAATATCCTATAGAAGATTCACCGCTCCTTGCTAGGAGATGTATACCCTATGACCTCTCGTCGGATTGTTACTAAAGTCTTTCGCCAATGCATTACATGTTTAGAGTATGGTACTCTTGGATACAAGTGCAGTAACTAGAATCCGCAGGATGAGGAAGTAAATACTTGGGCTAGGTGTGACGTAGTAAGCCTAGTGGGGATTGACACAATAGACCATGTCCTGAACCCGTTAGGACCTCGGTGGCCGCTAGAGGGGGTGTAAATAGCATCGTCGTCGTCATGCGATGGATTTCATTTGCGATTGTGTGCTTGCTACAAAAAGTGTTATATGCAACGGAATATATATATATAACAAAGACAAATACACACAAGCATAATCACAACACCGAATATAATGTGGTTCAGAACCGAATGGTTTATACTCCATGGATTGGGTTCTAAAAGCCCTAGCGATGCCAACACACACCACTATAACAATAATAAACTCTCCTTCTCGAAACAATCTGGAGGTGGAGGAAACCTCATACAACAATAAGAAATGAATACAAGCTTATTACAATAAAATACAACAAAAGAATGCAAAGAGAACTTTACAATCGATCTTTTGGAAGCATGCTTGTTTGGTTGCTTGAGTTGCACTTGAAGACCTCGATTTGCAGCAACAAATTGCCCCAAAGATGTCCAAGAACCAATGGCGGAAACCTCCTCCTCGAGCTCCCTTTAAAGCTTTTCCTTGGGCTGGATTCTGCCTAGCAGTCGCCTCATTGGGATCATCAGTCGACTGCTCCTGTAGCCGTTGTCTCACAACGGCATGAGCCACATCAGATAAGTTCCAATGGATAAACCATCAGTCGACTGATCATGTCCATCAGTCGACTGATCATGTCCATCAGTCAACTAATGTCTCAATCAATCGAGTATTCGGGCCGATCACTCGACTGGAGAGCTTACTGTGCTCATGGCTGAAGCATCAGTTGACTGTCATACCCTAGCAGTCGACTGATGGCACCATCAGTCGACTGCTCAATGCTTGTAGTCGACTGCTAGGCCATCTTCCCGTAGTCGAACCCTAGTCGACTCCCATCAGTTGACTGACTATAGTCTCAGTCGACTGATACACCTCAAACATGAGGTTTTAACCCAAGTATGGTGCCCCCATACTTGCTAGACCACTCTTAGCCTAGACCTAAGCCTTCTATCCACCTCCATCAGCCTCACGCCTATCGGATCTCTCCAAGTCATCCATGACTTGTTCATCCATATGCTAGCCTTCAGGTGCTTCCATCAGCTATTGTCATGCTAATGTGGTCTACACTGCCAAGGCACATTGGACTTACACTGCCAAGACTCCGCTTGGACTTTACGCCGCCAACCATTGGACTTATGCCGCCAAGACTCCGGCTTGGACTTTACGCCGCCAATATTCCCTTTGGACTTCTCAATTGCCAAGACTCAAGCATGGACTTTCCCTTGCCAACCCATGTTGGACTTTCCATGCCAAGACCCATGCTTGGACTTTCCCTTGCCAAGACCCATGCTTGGACTTTCCTTGTCAAGACCCATGCTTGGACCTTCCCTTGTCAAGACTCATGCTTGGACTTTCCTTGCCAAGACCCATGCTTGGACTTTCCTTGCCAAGACTCAAGCTTGGACTTTTTATGCCAAGTACACAAGACTTGGACTTCTCCCATGATAATGGTCAAACCATCGTCAAATATCAAATGTGACCTAAGTCGATTGCACCAATAATCTTTCCAACACATATCAAACATCAATGTCAAACATCAAAATACTACTCGAGTCTAACTCAAGTCTGGTCAATCGTGACCTAGGCCGATTGCAGCAACATAACCAAGTGGGTATAAGATGAGTGAAAGGAATGGGGCACGATTCATTGTAGCTGCTGAAGGGTTTCAGAAAAGGTTTTGGGATCAACCGTTGATTTTCCGGTTAATTGGGGATCATGATGTACTACTAGGTGTCACTCATGATTGTTCTATAATTAATGATTAATTATAGACGACTAACATAAATCGAGAACCTATTTGGTCACACGCATAACGAGCATAATCTGAAGGATTTAAAACCATTTTGAGAATAGGATTCTCAGATCGAGAGGGACTAGGTTTGGTTGGATCAAACAAAGAGCGAGTATAAAATGGTTTCAGTTGCATCAAAAGCATGGATGGGTCGAGTTATATGAAGATATAATGGATGAACCAAATTGATTTGGTTCTAATCCAATGGTGGAAAATAAACCAAAGTGGTTTGGTTTATTTTAAACGAATGAACCAAAGTTGGTTTGGTCATTTTAACTTAAAATAGACCAATGCGGTTTGATTTATTTTAACATAAGTTATTGGAACGAGTTAACGGGTTTTGGTTATGAACCAATGAGAAGGTTTCTTGATGGTCAAGAAATATGCACTCTATAAAAACGCAGCTTAAGGGTTTTGAAAAAACCCTAAGAGTTATTTTTGGAAATAGCTAGCCTCCT
The DNA here is from genome assembly GCA_025175895.1 of Wurfbainia villosa. Taxonomy (NCBI): domain Eukaryota; kingdom Viridiplantae; phylum Streptophyta; class Magnoliopsida; order Zingiberales; family Zingiberaceae; genus Wurfbainia; species Wurfbainia villosa. The sequence continues at coordinate 40,910,768 of CM045998.1, read as the reverse complement.
CTTCTCCTCTTTGCTCTTGCTGCCCAACCATAAGGGTGACTCCTTGCCGCCCAAAAGGTTGCTGTCATCCAACCTTCTGCAGTAGCTCCTCCTCCACATCGCTGGCCACCCACCAGTCGCCAGCGACTCCTCCGGCCATCCCTCCCTTGGCCGCCGGTGACCAAGGAGCAACCAACCATTGATTGGCCGGTTATCTTCTCCACCAACACAAGCTGTCCAGTTTGTTTCTCTCTTCGAAGAGAGGTCGTTTGGTCAATGTTTTGCGCTTCGACAGTGACCTACTTGCCAGGGATTGGATCTCCGAAAATCCTCATAGGTGGAGGACTAAGGTTTCATCAATTGGTTGACGAAAATCGCTTCCGAGAAGCGAGTTCGTGGAGCTCATTTTTAGATCCGAATTTGATTCGGATTGTGATAATCTCTTGGATCACATCATCTTCGACTTGAGGCTAGTGACTTTTACGAAGATGAGGCTCGTGGCTTTATGAAGCTATCCCGACGATACTCGGTGTGGATACAGATAGAGGCGATTCTAGCGAGGGTCGCTACGGTTGATGTCATTCCCGCTACACGTGATACGTCAGGTATAACTAGAATAAATTTCCTTTTATTGCAAAATTTTAAATAGCTATTATGTCTACACATGTTGCATGTTTGGGATGGGTGTGTTGTAATAAAATTAGTTTATTACATATTTTTGTTGGTGCAATCAACCCAGGTCATAATTAACCGGACTCGAGTTTGACTTGAGCGATGTTTTGATGTTCGACAAAAACATATGACAATGTGATTGTCATGGTAAAGTCCAAGTCATGGGTACTTGGCATGGAAAGTCCAAGTGGTACACTTGGCATTGGGAAAGTCCAAGTCTTGAGTACTTAGCATGTAAAGTCCAAGCATGGGTCTTGGCAAGGAAAAGTCCAAGCATGGGTCTTGACATGGAAAGTCCAACATGGGTTGGCAAGGGAAAGTCCAAGCTTGAGTCTTGGCATTTGGAAAGTCTAAGGGAATATTGGCGGCGTAAAGTCCAAGCAGGAGTCTTGGCGGCATAAGTCCAATGGTTGGCGGCGTAAAGTCCAAGCGGGAGTCTTGGCAACATAAGTCCAATGTGCCTTGGCGGTGTAGACACCATTAGCATGACAATAGCCGATGGAAGCACCTGAAGGCTAGCGTATGGATGAACAAGTCATGGATGACTTGGACGGATCCGATAGGTGCGAGCCTGACGGAGGTGGCTAGAAGGCTTAGGTTTAGGCTAAGGGTGGTCTAGCAATTATGGGGGTACCATACTTGGGTTAAAACCTCATGTTTGAGGTGTATCAGTCGACTGGGACTATTGTCACGCCCCGAGAGCATGCCGAGACGAAAATCAAACGGACGACATCTCCCCTGTACGTGGCAACATTTCAAGTTAATACAAAGCACGTATGCCCACAATGACAACAACATATAAATATATAAATAACCACAACAACATAACAAACTAACTACAACAACTACACAGCGGAAACATAAAACACAACAACATCACAACTACATAGTGCATACCGGTATGACTAACACATCACAACATAACGGAATAGCAACAAAATCCGAATCCACAAGTCCACAACACAGTACATCAGGAAAAACTCCAAATACATAACACAATGTACGAAAAGCCCAAAACAAACATGGGAGTCTCGGAGGTGAGATGAGATGTCAGTCAGTGGTGCTCCAAGCTGTCACGAAGACTTCTACCTGTTACCTGGGCGACAAAAAAACTTAAGGTCCGTGGTGGTGGTGAGTAAAACTCAGCAGGTAATAGAAAAACATGTATATATGTAATATCACATGTAATTCAACGACATAATCTAGAGGTACAACACGTATATCAGCATAGTATATAAATACAAGCATATACCATCTAACCAAATGAACAACATAAAATGCAAACATACCTGAAGTCTGCTACGCTACTCTAATCCAACCTGAACATATATCCAACATATATATAACAGGAAGAGTAAGATCAACTCACAATATACTCAAGCTACTGGTCAAGGTATCTAATGGTCTGTCCAACACATATACCAGTATCCGACACAACCGTATAATGCAAGAAGCATGCATGAATATGATGTACAATCAAATACAGCAAGCATAATACAATCAAATGCAACATCACAATAAACATATATATATAGACTGCATCTATATATATATTAATCTCAACCATCTATATATATATATATATATATATATATATATATCTATATATATATATATATATATATATATATATATATATATATATATATATATATATATATATATATATATATATATATATATATATATATCAGATACGGCAATGCAGCATGCATGGTCATGCCTGCGCACCCCTACTCGCTACCATGACCCCAGTGTGGCCTAGGTGGCACGACATGACAACTGTCCCAACTCAACACCAACCATCGCTATAGAGTGGTCGAGTGAGCAGTATGATCAAGTAGCATATGAGCGTAAAGAGCTCGATACACAATGGGGGTCCCTGCTGCTGGCCACTCCGACTAATACTACCAATGAGTGGTCGAGTACCACGCACCCAGGATAATTGCACGTAACTCCAACTACCACCGTCTATAGTGGTAAAGTGCGGCACAACAGATGCTCTGCCCTCACACCGGTTACTCCTCCTATGAGTAACCGTGGAGGCAGGATGAATGGCGACCCTCTCTAATCAATAAGGGAGACCACGTCGCAAGCATGCATGCAAATGACATGAATGCAATGTCTCACATACAGACATCCACCATAGACTCACTATTCTACAGAAAGTCATACTAATCAGATCAACGCACTCTCTATCCTGCAGAGAGTCATACTCAACTGATCAACGGACTCTCTATCTTTTAGAGAGTCATACTCAACTGATCATAACTCTTTATCTAATAGAGAGTCGTACTCAACTGATCGACGCACTCTCTATCCTGTAGAGAGTCATACTCGACTGATCATAACTCTCTATCCAATAGAGAGTCGTACTCAACTAATCGACAGACTCTCTATCCTATAGAGAGTCGTACTCGACTAATTATATCAAGCTGGGACCACCAATCCGTAGCGACACACTAATCACCCTTCACTTAACTATTACACAACACTTAGTTGGTAACAAGTATACAACATACAAGTATTGGAAATAAATCCTACATTTAGGGCATTACCTACCTACAGATGACCTTTTTGCCAATTTATAAATTGGGTCATCACCCGTACTAACATTTACACCCTACTAAACATCTAGGCAAATTTACATCACATCTATAACTCCTAAATCATGATAGGGTATATGTGATATCAACAATTGAGCATAAATACATCCAACAATAAGTTCAAGCATAAGATAATAAGAGCAGGATCAAGGTAACATGATCATATAAGATGATCATGCATCTAAATCTGTATGCATTAAAACTACCTGACCAGGGTAGGAATTACCCACCTGTTGTGTAGCTCGTGCTGATTGTATTCGCGTCCGCAAATCTGCCTCATATCAAAATCCTGAAACCGTAGAATACCAATATAATCAAAATATCTCTAGTCGCCACTTTCCACCCATATAATCCAATAATAACACATCTAGATTAGTTTACTAACAAAACTGATATACAACTATGAACAATTAAATCCTACTTACCCAGCCGAGCTTCCTCTGCTCTACAAATCTACAAATCAACAATAAAACCAACACATCAGTTCACCAGTTAATCAGTGATATACCTTCATCAACATCCAAATCGGACTTACCTTGCACAACCCATCCAGATTCAGCTTTCACCGATCACAGCTCCACACACATATAGCATAACTGAACAACACAAATCGCATCCCACAACCAAATCACTACAAGCAAACTATGTTGCAACTTAGTAATATGATAGAATCGTAGATCAAAACAAATCTACCTCCAACTTAAACCACCTTTCCGAAATCCACACTGCCATCAACTCAGCAATTACTGCAGAAACCAGTTCGGCCCCCTTCCTCTTGGACTCCAGATTGCATCATGAAATTACAGCAATCTGATCACCGGTGATGTGGAGAAGCACGAATGGAAGATGGAGGAAGAACGGCTGCTGAGGAAACAAAGAAAATGTGGTGCACGACCCCGATAGAGCACATCATCCGGCTTGATCCACTTCTCGATTCACTATGATTGGAATCTCCCCAATTGTTTAGTTCATCGGAGAAAATCGGCGCTCAACCACCGCTTCTCTAAATAAATGGATCGATCTCAACGAAGAAAAACACATCAAGAACTCAGATCTATTCTGAAGCAAGAATGAAAACCGATCCTTACCTAGCTCCGACGACCACCGGCCGTAGAATACCTCAAACCGGCACTCTGCTCCCTATTGCTGCCCAATCGCTGCCAGGCCATCGTCTGCTCCGATAGGCATCTGAGCCCCAAATTAGCACACGGTGTTGGCTCCACTGACCCCACTCTCGGTCCCAAGCATGCTTGCTGCCGACGTAGGCCTCCAACCGCGCACAGCCTCCGCCCCAATCCAAGCTTCCATCCACTCCTACCCTCCCGATTCCAGCCCATCTACGAAGACTGTCGAGGACGTCGGCCGTCGTTTGCAGAGGAGAGGGAGAAGAAGAGGCGGTCGTGGGTTTCGAGAGAGCAGGGAAGATGAGCGGAAGATGTCATCGTGCGTGGGAAAGAAAAGAAACCAGCAAAATAAAGAATTTCAGTCGTTCAGCGGAGGGAGAGAAAACAATAAGAAATAAGAAAATGGATCGGGTTAATAACGGGTTGGGTTTACAATCCTATAAGACTAAACCCTGGGTTCAATTAAATCTAGGTTCAAATAATTAGACCCAATAGACTTAAACCTAAGTTAGGTTTAAGTTAACTTCTAACCATGAAATCTCAAATTTAATTTATCCCAAATGGGCTTTCCCAAAGCCTATTAAATCTTTCCCACAACTGTCATAGAAATTTCCATTTAAGTCTAGGAAATTTTCTAAAATTCTTGGAAAAATTCCTAGGGTATTTTTCCTAATTACCAAGCATTTTTTTCCGGTATTTTACAACTAGGGTCAGTCGACTAATGGGAGTCAACTAGGGTTTGACTACGAGAAGATGGCCTAGCAGTCGACTGACAGCATTGGGCAGTCGACTGATGGCCTGAGCTATCGATTGATCTAGAGATCAATCGACTAATGGTCGGGCTTTCGGGCATAGAAAGTCTTTCAGTCAAGTGATCAGCCCGAGCACTCGACTGATTGAGCCATCAGTCGACTAATGGTGTATCCGTTAGACTTATCCGACGTGTTTTATGTCATTGTGAGACAACGGCTACAGGGGAAGTCGACTGATGATCCCGATCAGTCGACTGCTAAGCAAAAATTAGCCCGAATTACAGGTTTAAAAGGAGCACAAAGGTAGGATTTTTGGCAATGGTTCTTTGGGAGTTTTTTGGGGCGAATTGCTGGTGTAATTCAGGGTCTCCAAGGCTACTCTTCAAATAACCAAAAGCAAGCGCTCAAGTTCACATTGTGTAAAGTTTTCTTTACTTGTATTTGTGTAGTTTACTTGTATTAGCTTACATTTATTTCTTATTGTTGTAAGAATAATTGTAATAGGTTTCTCCATTTTTAGATTGTTCCGAGAAGGAGTTTTTATTGTGTAGTGGTGTGTGGTTGTATTGCTAGGGCTCTTACGAGCCCAATTCGTGGAGTAGGAACCATACAGTTCTGAACCATGTTACATCGATTGTCTTGCGTATTGTGATTGTATATTTGTATTGTATTTTCCATATTCCGCTGCGTACTAACAATCATAGGAAAGCATGATCGAATTCCTCCATCGCACGACGAACGAGCTATTCAATTCAACTCCTTGAATGAGTTGCTGCCCTTGGTCCATCAATATGAACCGTAGACCCTTGTTTCCGGAGCATCCCGTGTCCAACACGGTTGAGTCGTGCCTTTTGGAATGACCATTTTGGAGTGATCAGAGGCCCACATGGGCAAGCCATGTCTTTCCACATGGCCATGGGTTGCTCTTGCAGAGGCGCCCATGCCCAGGCCGTGTTTTTCAACACGGTCGTGTGGCGTTCTTTTCAACTCTATTTTTGCCCCTTTATCAACATTCCAAGCCTAAAATTCGTGTATCCATAATTCATATGTTTTATATCTCATAGAAAACATGAAAATCTAAATTTATATCACATATAAATCATCATAATGAAATATATGTTTTGCAAGTGGCTCTGATACCACTGTTGGGAAAAATTCTAGATCTGATGTTCACAACATCGCGGGAGAATACTTCGTACAACCGCAGCGGAAACAATAATTACAAACCGGATCCTACCAGAGATCCATGCAAAACTATATAAGTCGTTTCGTACCCTACTTTTCTAGATCTTATCTAGAAGGAGAAGTATACCTTCGGTGTGTGCCCTTCGCAATCCTGCTTTTCCAAATGTTATCGGATCTCAATACGGTAAGGATAACCGTGTCTCTAAGGTATCCACACTGACACCCACCCGTTTTGGAGTCACGTTGTGCTAGCAACCCCTAGAAAAATGCCAAGAACCCTTTGGAAGAAGAAGGAGAGGAAGGAGAGGGATGAGAGAACACTTCTCTTGGCTTGCTTTGGCTTACACGCCCAATGACCTAGCCTCACTTTGCTTTTCACGTTCAAAGCCTCTTAATCCATAGCAACCCTTGCCATTAATTCCCCTTAAATCCTCATTAAGAAGACTCTCAATCTCCTAATGAATACCATGACCCTTGGTATTCTTCTTCATCATGAATACCAAGGCCCTTGGTATTCCCATGCATGATTAATCACATTAATCATGCATGATGATGATGAATCATCTTCCATGGTTCAACTTGAGTCTAACTCAAGTTTAACCAATTTGAGTCTAACTCAAGTCTTGGCCATATGCTTAATTGTTCTTTTAGTCCAATTAAAAGAAATCATCTCCAAAACAGAATGTCATTTGTGTGTAACCTTATAGGCTCTTGTAACGTTGGCAATGTATCTAAAATCATTTTAGATACATAAGCAATGAGCGGCATCTAACAATACATCATTGCTACCTAAGTTACAAGATCGTTGAGATCTGACAACCTTTCCATGCCTATTATCATGTATGACGGTGTCCTTCTATCTCTGATATCTTAGATCGATCAATGAGGCATAGACCGTGTCATCCCCTTATCGATCTTTATATTTCTTGATCCCCAAGTAGACTCACTCAAACAAATGAGCTCAATATCTCATATTGACTCATTTGAGCATGACCATGCATTTCATGGTCCTACTCTATCAAGAGGACAAAGATATCACTCCCGTCATATGGGAGGGATAGATCTCATCTACATCACTCATATCCCTCCGCATAATTCATTACATACCCAGTGATTGCCGTTATAGTGCACCTTGTTACGGTGTGACGTTAGACGATACCAAAGTACATAACTCCTTATGTAGGGAATCATAGTGACTTCAGGTCTAAGGACTATTCATACCAATAGTCACATGAGAAAGTATATGACACTTATATAACGATCCATGACACTTTCTCATGGCGGGTCAATTCAATATATATATTCTCCAATATATATACTCATGTGTCAATGTGATATCACATATCCATGACTTATGAGATCAAGTCATCCATTGACCTACATGTTAGTCTCAATGTATTAATATTGCCCTTGTCTATTAATACTTGACTGGGAATATTAAGAATAGTATTCTCTACAGCTTCTCATAATCAATTCTACCAATTGATATACTATAGATTAGAACCTACTATTCAAGGGAATTATTATATTTATTTTAGCTGGCACATGCATAAAGTAAATATAATAAACAATCTTTGCCTTTTATTAATGAAATATGATACACATGATCCCTAATCAATCATCTCATGATTGGCACTAAGGGCTGACACTAATAGAAGGTCCCTATAATTGGTATCAGAGCGAGGCCGCTCTTCATTTGGACTAACCGCCAAGAGAGCACCGCTAGAGGGTGAAGAAGATGGAGTTTGAAGAACAACAAGGATGGGACATCAACATGTTAGAGATCGTTTGAATGGCTAGAGGGGGGTGAATAGCGTCAATAGAATTCTTTCGCGTTCGTGCCTACAATTTCGTTAGCGCAGCGGAATATAGATATAATACAATAACGAAATGGACAAGCACACACAAAGACACGAAGATTTAACGTGGTTCGGAACCGCATGGTTCCTACTCCACGGATCGGGTTCGTACGAACCCTAGCGATGCCAATCACACACCACTATAATAATAACTCCTTCTCGGAACAATCCGGAGGCGGAGAAATCTTGTACAATTAATCTTACAACAATAAGATACTAATACAAGCAATTACAATAATGAAATACAATGCAAGTAAAGAAAACTACTTTACAATTGCCTTTGGATTGCTTGATTGCTTTGTTGCCTGAAATCACCTTGGAGACCCTGATTTGCAACAGCAAATCGCTCCAAAACCCTCAAGAAACCGATTGGTTTTTCCTCCATCACGAGCTCCATATAATCGGGACCATCACCGATCGATCGATGCCACTGTTGTCGTGAGACAACGGCTAGATCCACGCTGGATAAGTCCAACGGAACCTTCATCACCGACCGACAGACCATCACCGATCGATGGAGTCCTCACCGACCGAGTCTCGACTCCATTCTCGCGGGGCCAATTTTCGAGCACCACGATCGATTACGATCGACCGATCGCTGAGCCATCACCGACGCCTAACTCGCGCAATGATCGCTAGGCCATAACCCGCAAATAAACCCTAGTTGACCGGTCGGTCCGATCGCCACATGGCACCGGGCCGACTGGCACACCTCAAACATGAGGTTTTAACCCAAGTATGGTTCCCCCATACTTGTTAGACCACCCTTAGCCTAGACCTAAGCCTTCTAGCCACCTCCATCAGCCTCATGCCTCTCGGATCCCTCCAAGTCATCCATGACTTGTTCATCCATCGCGCTAGCCTTCAGGTGCTTCCATCGGCTATGTCATGCTAACGGTGTCTATACCGCCAAGGCACTTTGGACTTACGCCGCCAAGACTCCGCTTGGACTTTACGCCGCCAACCATTGGAATTATGCTGCCAAGACTCCCACTTGGACTTTACGCCGCCAATATCAAACCCTTGGACTTCTCAAATGCCAAGACTCAAGCTTGGACTTTCCATGCCAAGACCATGCTTGGACTTTTCATGCCAAGACTCATGCTTGGACTTTTCCCAATGCCAAGTGTCCCACTTGGACTTTCCATGCCAAGTACTCAAGACTTGGACTTTACCAAATGACAATTACATTGTCATATGTTTTTGTCGAAACATCAAAACATCACTCGAGTCCTGGTCAATCGTGACCTGGGCCGATTGCACCAACAATCTCTCCCTTTTTGATGTTTGACAAAAACCAAACAAATTATTGAGTTAGAACACTAACTCAAATCCCTTACCAATTATCTCAAATTGGTAAATACTCTCCAAATGTTCTCCCCCAAACATTCTCCCCCTTTTTGACCAACATCAAAAAGGTTTTCTCTCCAAGGAGGTCAATGTCTCATGTCCCAATGAGATCTTACAATCTCCCCCTTGGTCCAACAATACTTAGGATGCCTACCATCTTCCTAGTGATAAGTCCAATATCACTCAAGAGAGACAATCCCATTTACTCTCCCAATTTCCAAATTGGGTTTCTCAAAAGTCCCATTAATTTCCCAATTGATGTCATATTCTCCCAATAACTTCTCCTCTTCAAGGAGAAAAACACATCCATCATCCCAAGATGGATACCTCCCCCTAAAGGCTTGCTCCCCCTTGACCATTGCACCAACAATGTCCTTGGGAAGTCCCTAAGCCAATAGGAACTCTAAACCATCAAAATTAAGGTTAGAAATTCAACATTGAACTTTCCAACACCTTAACATTGATACAAACCCTAAACAACTCTCCTAATCCATATCCAATGGATTTTCATCCTTTATAATGCTTCCCAAAGCATATCCTAGGGTTAGGAGTGATTAGGGACCTTTACCATGGCTGAACACGGGCTAACCAAATCTAGTTTTCCCGAAATCAGCCTTGGCAGTCGACTCTATCAGCTACCAGTCGACTACCACACTCATCAGTCGACTGACACTCAGGGCAGTCGACTGATAACTGAAATTTCCAAATTTCAGTTATCAGAATCGAGTTTTGGAAATTCATAAATAATTATACGTTTATCGAAAAATTCTGAAAGTTCATACGTATAATACTTATGACACATACAATGGGTGAAAAATGTTTGAAAAATATTTTACCCATAAAATAGAGAAATTGATACAAAATCCAAAAGTGACTAAAAACTTTAAAGTTTAAGCTCACTTTGTATCAATCTCATCAATGGTGATTGCTATCAAAAGATAGACTTCACCAAGGTTTTTCAAAATGATTTTAAAATGTTTTCAAAACCTTATTTTGGATCATATTCCTTGGGCTCTATGCACATGACTTGTACACAAGCTTTTCCAATGATCCACAAATAAAATTAGATGAGTTTTAGTTCATCTAGATGCAAAAACTATGCACCTTGAACTTAACTCATATCCTAGCATCTCACATGTATCTATAGTGTATAATACACATACATGTCAATTAGATGTGAGATGTGAGTTTTGGTTCATTTAATCTAGGGTTTCATGCATTTTTCTAAGGCAACCCTACTTGATTCCCTTATAAATGGGACTCCAAGTCATGCCATTGTCCTTAAATCAATTTCAATCAAATTATCTTAAATGCATGAGTGATTATGGCATTAGAGATGATATAGATAAACACATGCTCATAATCATGATGTCATGGCATAATATGAAATCTAAAAACACATGACATTTAATCCTTAATGCTAAACATGTACATAACATATAAAAATGATAAAAAAAATATGATGTCATGGCATATGGCAATCAAGGCATGGCAAATAAAATATATAGGTATGGTAATACCTAAATTTTAATATTAATTGTCATTTGATATAATTAAGTATATTTTGCCATATTAACCTAAATTTTCCCAAGTGTGCCAAAAACCCAAAATGGCACACTACGACCTCTAAACCTAAATTGTGCCAATTTGACCATTTTATCAAGCTTCTCAAATATTATTGGCACACCCTAAAATCTTTTAGGATGATAATTCAAATCTATTTCCAAGGTATCCATAACTTTGAAAATAACCTAAAGTGCCACCTTTGCCATGGTTGAGTTAACTACCCATCCATTTAAGGTTGGCACATCCTAAGCCCACCTAGCATGAATCAATCACGCTCTTAGGAACCCAAAACCGATTTGAGCTCCTAGGGTTAATTAGGTATTCCTTAGGAATAACCTCCCTAGATACCTTCCTAATGACCCTCCTAGGCTTATTAGCCTTGGTCATTTGGGTCTTACCTAGGTTGACTCTAGGGGTAACTCCCCTTGCAACCTTCTTAGTGGCCACCCTAGGTTTCCTAGAAACCTTAGCCACTAGGGATGACTTCCCTATTGACCTTAGTCTTCCTAGACCTAGTTTGTGTTCCATAATCAAATGGAACACTATGGTAAGCCACCTTAGACTTAGGTTTGTGACCCAAACCTTGCTTGCCCTTGGTTGACTTTTGACTCTTAGGTCCTAGGTGTTGACTTTGACTTTTGGACCTAGAAGTTTGACTAATTGACCCTTGCATTTGATTTTGCATAACCTTAAGGGTCTTTTCAAGTTTTTCAAGCCTTGATCTCAAGGCTTGATTTTCTTTTTCTAATATCTCAATTTTTGATTTTTCATTTTCTCTTGAGATATTTTTATTTCTAGGCATATGTCTAGATTTCTTAGCATTAAGGCCTAGATGTTCTCCTATTTTCTTAATGCTTTCCTTAGGTAATATATTTTTAGGGACATTAGTCCCAAATTTCTCCTTATTCTTAAGGTGAACATTCTTAGCTTCTAAACAAATATGTTTGTTATTTCTAGCATGCTCTTTATGATACATAGCAAAATTGCTAAAATTAGTTCTAGCATGCTTTTTAACGTTTAAATTAGACGGAGCATTATTTAAATGTACCTTAGAGTTTACCTTAGTGGCTCCCCCTACTTGTGATGCTCCTTCTTTGGTCTTTTTGCTTCCCCTAGGACATTGATTCCTATAATGTCCTTTTGCATTGCATTTGAAGCATATGATGTGCTCCTTGCTCTTGATACTTGGGGAACCGGCGTCCGTTGACTTTTATTGACTTTTAGGCGCCGGAGGAGCTTTCTTGACTTTCTTTGGGCACTTACTCTTATAATGCCCAAATTTCCTACACTCAAAACACATAATGTTATTTTTATTTTGAATTGAAGTGTTTGAGTTACCGATGGTGGTGGAGACCGGAATTGGACTTTGGGCTTCTTCATCTTGACCGGATGTCGAAGCTTCATCTTCTCGATGTTCCGGTATGAAGGTTCTCTCCTCCCCCTCAATCCTTGAGGTGGATGCTTCTTCCACTTCCTCCACCTCTTCCGACCCGGAAGTTGACTCCTCACTTTCTTGTGAGGATGATGATGATTCTTCTTCGGTCTCCTCCTCTTCCAAGTCTTCTTGGACCGATTCGGGATTATCGTGGAACTTGATCAACTTGTTCCACAACTCCTTGGCATCCCTATAGCTTCCTAATCTGGACAAAATATCGTTATGTATCAAATCAATCAACATTTTTGTTACCTTAACGGTTGTCTTGAATTTTTCCCGTTGCTCCTCGGTCCATCTCTTCATCTTGAGGATTTCGCCATTTTCTCCTCTCGGAGCATCAAAACCTATAGTCATGGTAAACCAATTTTCTATATTCGTCATTAGAAAATATTCCATCCTACCTTTCCAATACGCAAAATGTTCGCGGTTGAAGGAAGGTGGGATGTTGACGTCGTCACCCAATTTTTCCTCAAATTCCATATTCTTCCCTCTAGCTTCTTGACTCCAGGTTGTTAATCCGTAGAAGAGCCTCGGGCTCTGATACCACTTGTTAGAGATCGTTTGAATGGCTAGAGGGGGGTGAATAGCGTCAATGGAATTCTTTCGCGTTCGTGTCTACAATTTCGTTAGCGCAGCGGAATATAGATATAATACAATAACGAAATGGACAAGCACACACAAAGACACGAAGATTTAACGTGGTTCGGAATCGCACAGTTCCTACTCCACGGATCGGGTTCGTACGAACCCTAGCTATGTCAATCACACACCACTATAATAATAACTCCTTCTCGGAACAATCCGGAGGCGGAGAAACCTCGTACAATTAATCTTACAACAATAAGATACTAATACAAGCAATTACAATAATGAAATACAATGCAAGTAAAGAAAACTACTTTACAATTGCCTTTGGATTGCTTGATTGCTTGGTTGCTTGAAATCACCTTGGAGACCCTGATTTACAATAGCAAATCGCTCCAAAACCCTCAAGAAACTGATTGGTTTTTCCTCCATCACGAGCTTCATATATAGCTTCAACCTGTGCTGGAAAAAGTCGATCAGTCGACTGATCGGGACCATCAGTCGACTGAAGCCACTGTTGTCGTGAGACAACGGCTAGATCCACACTGGATAAGTCCAACGGAACCTTCATCAGTCGACTGATTGTGACCATCAGTCGACTGATGGAGTCCTCACTCGACCAGTCGAGTCTCGACTCCATTCTGTGGTCGATTTCTCGAGCACCGCCGTCGATTACACAAATCGCTAATCGCTGAGCCATCGACCGCCTAAACTCGGGCAATGATCGCTAGGCCATAACCCGTAGTCAAACCCTAGTTGACTCGGTCCAGTCGACTGCCACATGGCACCAGTCGACTGGCACACCTCAAACATGAGATTTTAACCCAAGTATGGTTCCCCCATACTTGCTAGACCACCCTTAGCCTAGACCTAAGCCTTCTAGCCACCTCCATTAGCCTCACGCCTCTCGGATCCCTCCAAGTCATCCATGACTTGTTCATCCATCGCGCTAGCCTTCAGGTGCTTCCATTGGCTATGTCATGCTAACGGTGTCTATACCACCAAGGCACTTTGGACTTACGCCGCTAAGACTCTGCTTGGACTTTACGCCGCCAACCATTGGACTTATGCTGCCAAGACTCCCGCTTGGACTTTACGCCGCCAATATCAAACCCTTGGACTTCTCAAATGCCAAGACTCAAGCTTGGACTTTCCATGCCAAGACCATGCTTGGACTTTTCATGCCAAGACCCATGCTTGGACTTTTCCCAATGCCAAGTGTCCCACTTGGACTTTCCATGCCAAGTACTCAAGACTTGGACTTTACCAAATGACAATTACATTGTCATATGTTTTTGTCGAAATATCAAAACATCACTCGAGTCAAACTCGAGTCCTGGTCAATCGTGACCTGGGCCGATTGCACCAACACAACACACCAGTCCGTACACCTTCTATGGACAAGAAGGGTTCAACCAATGGAGGGAACGGATCGAAGAATTCATTATGATGAAGGACTTCGAAAATTAGTCCGCCTTGATGGAAGGGTTTGAATTTCCAAGAGGGCCAAAAGGAGGATTCCTCAAGATGAAGAAATGGACCGAGGAACAACTCCAAGAGTACAAGAAAAATTAAAAGGTAATAAATTTTTTAGTTGAATTGATACCTAACAATATTGTGTCCAAGTTAGGTGAATACAAAGATGTAAAAGAATTTTGGAGTGAATTGGCCAAGCTCCATGAAGAACCATCCATGGCTCAAGTAGAAAGAGAGCCTGAAGAAGAAGGTTCATCATTATCACAAGAAAGTGAGGATTCGGAAGTTGATAGGGAATCAACATCTGGATCCGAGTCAAAGGAAGAGGAAGAATTGGAGGAGACCTCTACCTCTAGGATTGAGGGGGAGGAGATTAAGGTATGCTTAATACCAGAACAACAAGAAGAACCATCTACATCCGGTCAAGAGGAAGAGGAAGCTCGGGACTCCCCTACCATGGTGTAGGGATGTATACTGAAAAGTCTATCTTTTGTATGAACATCTTTATTTTGAAATAAGAATCACATGATCATTGTTTGCATATTTTTATGGTTATGCAATATTGTCCAATACTTTACATTGTAGATAACATAGTGTGTGGTGTCACACAGGAGATCATGTTATCGGCCCCTTGAAAAGTATAAGTAAAGGCTCACAACCGAGATGACTATGGACAAACCATCGGAATGGTTGTAGTGTGATTTGGTATTGGTTTGTCTTGACCATAGAATCACACTAGTGCACTTTGTGTGTATTGAGCATGACCGACTTAGAGGTGATTCGATTTATTGCTAACTACATAATCGAATCGGACCTCAGATATTATTTAGTACATGCTCTTAATCCCGATATAATAACGGACACATATACTTAGTACTCATCTCTTTGATTTACCAATGGGCGAGATTTATAGATTAAATCAATAGGCTCGGTAAGTTGGGAGATGATATTATTTATATGGTGTGTCGTTGATTATAGGAGGAAACCGTGTCCTATATATTAGGATGATGATGTCCCTTGAGGAGCTCATAAGGTTCATCATGTAAACCTCAGTGGACTTAGTCCAAGATGATGAAAAGGTTGAGTGGTACTACTCAAGGAGTTAGATGTTGATTAATTAATGGTCAATAAATTAACCTTAATCGTAATCGGCATGGACGTCGGTATCTTAACCCACGAGGACGAAATGTACAAATAATATATATGAAGAACATATTTGTTGGGTTTCGATCACAAGGCGTGTGTGTGTTCGATCATGTTTCGTAAACATGAACACACGGAAGCAATAAAAATAATAAATACTCCTATTTATTACAACACACACAACACACGCATGCATATTACAACAAGTGTAGACATAACCGTAAATTTAAATTTGCAATAAAAGGAAATTTATCTACGTTATACCTTTCGTATGATGTGTAGCGGGAACGGCATCAACCGGAACGATCCTCGCTAGAATCGTCTCTATCCGTATCCACGCCGAGTTCCTCGGGATGACTTCGCTAAGCCACGAGCTTCGTCTTCGTACGGGTTACTAGCCTCATGTTGAAGACGACGTGATCGAGAGATAATCACGATCCGAATCCAAATTCGGATCCAAAATGAGTCCTCAAAACTCGCTTCTCCGGAGAGGTATTCGTCAACCGATTGACAAATCCTTCGTCCTCCACCTCAGAGGATTACCGGAGATCGAATCCCTGGTAAGTTATCCGCTGTTGGAGCTCTAACAGTCGTCCAAACGACGCTCCGACGAGAGGAGAAGAAGCTGTCCAGAAAACTGGACAGCTTGGTGGAGGAGTAGGTGCCGGCCAAAACAAGGAAGCCAAGTGCTCACCTTTTCACCGAGGCCTAGGAAGATCACCGGAGAGTCGCCGGAGGATCACCGGCTGAAGCTTGGTCGCCGGCAAGGAGCTGGACGCCGGCACAAGGGGCTGGGCGGCCAAGGAGCTTGGGCGGCAACTCCTTCAATGGGGTTGGGCGGCAACTAGGTTTAGGGCTCTTCCAATTAGGGCTTAATTATCCATTAAGCCCTCTTTTATAGAGAACTAATTCTCTTAATGGTTATTGGATCATAACCATTAGGCCCGTTAACCCGCTCCATTAAGATAAGTTAAAATAAACCAAACCATGATGGTTTATTTTAAGTTAAAACGAACCGAACCAACTTTTGGTTCATTCGCTTAAAATAAACCAAACCCTTTGGTTTATTCTCATCCATTGGATTAGAACCAAACCATTTTGGTTCATCCATTACGCCTTCATAAGACTCGCCCATCCACGCTTCCATTGCGATGAAAAACGATTTCATGCTCGCTTTATGTTTGGTCCAACCAAACCTAGTTTCTCTCGGTCTGAGAATCTCATTCTCAAGCTCGTTTTAAATCCTTTGGATTACGCTCGTTGTGCGTGTGACAAAATAGGTTCTCGGTTTATGTTGGCCGTCTATAATTAACCATTAATTATAGAACGATCATGAGTGGCACCTAGTAGTACATCATGATCCCCAATTAACCGAAAAGATCAACGGTTGATCCAGAACTATTTCTGAAACCCTTCAGCAGCTCGAATGATTCATGCCCCATTCCCTTCACTCATCTTATACCCACTTGGTTCAGGACATGGTCTATTGTGTCAGTCCCCACTAGGCTGACTACGTCACACCTAGCCCAAGTATTATTTCCTCGTCCTACGGATTCTAGTTACTCCACATGTATCGAAGAGTACCTTACTCTAAACATGTAATGCTTTGGCCAAAGACTTTAGTAACAATCCGACGAGAGGCCATGGGTATACATCTCCTCGCAAGGAGTGGTGAATCCTTTATAGGCTATTCAAACACCTTCGATCACTTCGACTTATACCCAATCATCCCGGGTCCACATCTCCTTAGAGATGTTTGCTTAAGATGTCAAAGCATAAGTCTCTATGATCAAGATGACTTGAATACCGCAAGTCAAAGGAACATCGCACTTAAGCCACAGTAAGAACTTCATTGACATATCTATATATGCAGAGAACCATATGAAGTCTTACGGCTGGTCACTCCAATGAACTAGTTACCATAACTAGCATCCACGATTAACTCCTGACATCACTATGTCTCCAGCCAGTGAGAATCAGCTGCTTGGATACACCAAGGAGTATACCTCGTGCTAGTCTCGACAGAATTGATGGTGTCCAAATCCATCAATTCATCGACTAGGGATAATTCTGATACATCACAATTACACATGTAGAGATACTCACTAGTTGTGATCCAATCACAAATTCTCTCATGCTGTGAATCGTATCGTGGACATTCAGTAAATGAGTTTAAGATCCAATCAAATACATAAAACATGTATACTCAAATAGTGAATCTTCATTTATCATATAAATGGTTCATACATAAGGCGATTGCCTTAGGACATCTCTCATATATTACTAACAATATTATCATATGGGGGTTGGTGAGGTAGATCAATGATGATCCTTTAGTGGATTGGATCATCATTAGTGGATCGGACTTTATGTGGGCTTGATCCATGGGTGGCCAAGATCCAACTCCTCCTCATGGTCCCTAATGTAGCCTATTAACACCTCATGAAGCTTAGATCCAATGGATAGAAACAAAACTCTAAGATCCATAGGTAGAGATTAAATCTCTAAGATCCGACGGTTGAGATTAAATCTCTAGATCCGACGGTTGAGATTAAATCCCTAGAACCAATGGAGGAGATTAATTCATGACTTATCCCTAACTCTATAAAAGGAGGTCAAAGGGGTTGGCGTGAACTACATCTAAGAGAGCTAGGCTTGGGCGGCAAGAGAAGGGAATCCTAGTTGAGATAGGATTAGGGTTAGGGTTTGGAGACTAGGGCGGCACCAAATAAGGAAGGTGTTGTTTTCTTCTTCCTCCTTCATTGGCCGGCGTCCAGCAGCCTTTCCAGATTTTTCCCAGCCCTTGGCCGGCGGCAAAAGCCTCTCCTCTCTTCTCCTTAGGTGGTGGAAACAAGATATAGGGCTTCCCTTGGTGTCTTGGTTGTTTTCCATCATCTTCCCCTCCTTCTAGTTGGCCGGCGGCAAGGAGTTTGTATGCTCCTTGTTGGTTGGTTTTAGGGAAGAGAAAAGCTTTGTTTCTATTCTTCCTCTTGCTTTGGAAGAGCAAGGAAGGAAGATTTGTGATCTAGGAGCTTCAACTTTTGGTAGATCGTCGCCCACACGACGTCCAAAAGGAGGAAGGACATACATTAGAAGATCAAGAGGTATATCTATTCTCTTTTCTCTTTTGTTTGTTGCTTGTTTTTGTTTTTCAATTATAAGCATGTTATAAATCTATAAATAGCTAAATAATACTTGGATCCCGAGCATAAACACAAAAACCGGCGATCCGGACATCGTCTATTCCGCGGCTACTCGTAGAATAGAGGATGGTCGCTTGAACAACTAGTTTGTTCAAGTGACCTCTCTAAATGAATAGCATGATGATGACTTGGTGGTTTGGGCAATCGCTTTTGTCTAGGATTAAATTTTTTTTTAATCCGGGGACATCGAAGGGATCACCATGGACAAGCTACTGAGGTGAAGTGGGAAGCGAAGTTTCCCCTCACAAACTCGATAAGCAAAACCCTTCACATGGAAGTTAACTTAAGCATGTCAATAAAGAATAAAATTCATATTATATATTTTTAGTGTAGGGAGCAAGGATACTACAAGAGTAAGTGTCCAAAAAGAGTTAAGAAGACTCCACCGGCACCTAGAAGTCAAGGGAAAGCTAAGGATGTCGGTGCCCCCACTAGGAAGAGCAAGGAGCACGTGGTGTGCTTCAAGTGCCAACAACGGGGCCACTATAGGAGTCAATGCCCTAGGAGAAAAGAAGAAGCATCACAAGTAGGGGGAGCTATGGAAAACCCTAAGGTAACCTTTAAGTATGCATCTTCTTTAATTAAAAGTCAAAAGCATGCTTTTAATTCACTTGCAATTACTAATGAAAAGCATGTTAGTAGAAATAGATTTTATTGTCTAGGTGCAAAATCATATAGTATTTCAAATAAGAAGAAATTTGGGACTAATGTCCCTAAAAATATTCTACCTAAGGACAAACCTAGATCGACCAATTCTAGACCTATCCTTACTAGGGAGATAATTAGGAAGATAGAGGATCGCCTAGGCATCAACCCTAAATGGATTAGATATATACCTAGAAATAAAAATATCTCAAGAGCTAATGAAAAATCAAAAATTGAGATATTAGAAAAGGAAAATCAAGTCTTGAGGTCAAGGCTTGAGAAAATGGAAAAGACCCTTAGGAATATACAAAATCAATTTAAGGGGTCAAATGGTCAAAGTCAAGGGCCTAGGAGACAAGGGTCAACCAAGGGCAAGAAAGGTTTGGGTCACAAACCTAAGCCCAAGGAGACATACCATAGTGTTCCATTCGATTATGGAACACAACCTAGGTCTAGGAAGACCAAGGTTACTAGGGAAGTCATCCCTAAGGGTAACCAAAGTATGTGCCTAGTGGCTAGGGTTTCGAAGAAACCTAGGGAAGACATTAAGAAGGTCAAAGGGGGATTTACCTCTAGATTTGACCTAGGCAAAACCCAAATGACCAAGGCTTCAAAGCCTAGGAGGGTCGTTAGGAGGGTATCTAGGGAGGTTATCCCTAAGGAATGCATAATTAACCCAAGGAGCTCAAATAGGTTTTGGGTTCCTAAGAGCGTGATCGACTCACGCTAGATGGGTTTAGGTGTGCCAACTTTAAATGGATAGGTAGTTAACCTAACCATTGTAAAGGTGGCACTAACCTTGGAAATAGATTTGAATTATGATCCTAAAAGAGCTTAGGATGTGACAATATATTTGGGATTATGAAAAATGATTAAATTGGCACAATTAGGTCTTAGAGGTCATGGTGTGCCATTTTGGGTTTTTGACATACTAGGGGGATAAATGACATTAAGGAAAAAATGAATTTAATCTTAGAAATGACAATTTGGGCTTAACACTTAAGTATTTTATACCTTAGCACTTTATAATTGTCATGCTTTGTTTTCCTTGCCATGACATGACATCATATTTATTTTTATCATATAAAATGTCATGATCATATTTAGGGTTATTTATATATGTCATGTATGCTTAGATTTCAATCACATGCCATGACATCATGATTTTGGCACATGTTTTATTCTTGTATCATTATGCCATAATCATCATTCATGCATAAATAAAATGGATTTAAGAACTAAGGCATGATTTGAAGTCTCATGCATAAGGGAATCAAATAATGTTGCCTAGAAAAATGCATGAGACCCTAAATGACCAAAGCCCACATCTCACTAGAACTTGACTTGTATGTGTTTCACACATTTAGATACAAGTGAGATGTTTAGGAAAATGGAATTAAAGGTTTTAAAAATATTTTAAAATCATTTTAGAAAACCTTGGTGAAGTCTATCTTTTGATAGTAATCACCGTTGAATGAGGTGATACAAAGATGGCTCAATATTGAAGTTTTTCTCAACTTTTGAACTTTGTATCAATCTCATTATTTTATGGGTAAAATATTTTTCACCCATTGTATTGGTAATAAGTATTATACGTATGAAGTTTCGTGATTTTTAAAATTACGTATAATTACTTATGCATTTTGAAAAATCATTTTTGAAGTCTGAAATCTGCATTTCGCAGATATCAGTCGACTGCCCTTGGTGGGAGTCGATTGATGATGAAGGGCAGTCGACTATTTACTGAGAGAGTCAACTGCCAGAGTTGATTTCGGAAAAACAAGATTTGTTTAGCCCAATTTCAGCTATGTTAGGATTTCCTAACTACTCCTAACCCTAGGATATGCTTTGGGAAGCATTATAAAGGGTAAAAATCCATTGGATATGGATTAGGAGAGTTGTTAGGGTGATGTATCAAATTTAAGGTATGGGAAAGTTCAATGTTGAATTTTGAACCTTATTTTTGATGGTTTAGAGTTCCTATTGGCTTAGGGACTTCCCAAGGACATTGTTGGTGAAATGGTCAAGGGAGAGCAAGCCTTTAAGAGGTGGTATCCATCACGGGATGATGGATATGTATTTTTCCTCATGAGGAGAAAAAATGAGATTTTGAGATGCCCAATTTGAAAATTGAGAGAGTTTATAGGAGTGTCTCTCTTTAGTGGTATGGGACTTAGCACTAGGAAGATTGTAGGCATCCTAGATATTTTTGGACCAAGGGGGAGATTGTAAGATCTCATTGGGATATGAGACATTGATCTCCTTGGAGAGAACCTTTTTGATATTAGTCAAAAAGGGGGAGAAAGGTGAAATTACCAATTTGGGATAATTGATAAGGGAATTTGAGTTAGGGGCCTAACTTAAGGGTGTTTTTGTCAAACATCAAAAAGAGAGAGATTGTTGGTGCAATCGGCCCAGGTTATGATTGATCTGACTCAAATTTGACTCGAGCGATGTTTTGATGTTCGACAAAAACATATGACAATGTGATTGTCATGGTAAAGTCCAAGTCATGGGTACTTGGCATGGAAAGTCTAAGGGAAAGTCCAAGTCTTGAGTACTTGGCATGTAAAGTCCAAGCATGGGTCTTGGCAAGGAAAAGTCCAAGCATGGGTCTCGGCATGGAAAGTCCAACATGGGTTGGCAAGGGAAAGTCCAAGCTTGAGTCTTGGTATTTGGAAAGTCCAAGGGGAATATTGGCGGTGTAAAGTCCAAGCGGGAGTATTGGCGGCATAAGTCCAATGGTTGGCGGCGTAAAGTCCAAGCGGGAGTCTTGGCAGCGTAAGTCCAATGTGCCTTGGTGGTGTAGACATTGTTAGCATGACAATAGCCGATGGAAGCACCTGAAGGCTAGCGTATGGATGAACAAGTCATGGATGACTTGGAGGGATCCGATAGGTGCGAGGTGAAGGTTTTTCTCGGAATCGAAGCTCTGATACCACTAGAAGGTAGGAAACTTCGCTTCCCACTTCAACTCAGTTGCTTGTTCATGGCGATCCCATCATCATCCTCGGAGTAAAAATTTAATCCATGATAATTAGGGATTACCCAAGCTACCGTTTCATCGTCGTGCTATTCGATTAGAGTAGTCACTTGAACAAACTTGTTGTTCAAGCAACCAACCTCTATTCTACGATTAGCCACGGAATAGACGATGTACGGATCGTCGATTTTTGTGTTTGTATTCGGGGTCCAAGTAAATTAGCCACATATAAAAACATACAACATGCATATAATTGAAAAACAATTATTGACATAATACAAAAGAATATAAACAAACATTATACCTCTTGATCTTCTATTGTATGTCCTTCCTCCTTTTGGACGTCGTGTGGGCGACGATCTTCCAAAAGTCGAAGCCTCCTAGATCACCAATCTTTTATTTCCTTGTTCACTCCGAACAAAATAAGATGATAAAAAAACTCTTCTCCTTTCTTTAACCGACCACCAAGCTGCAAGCTTGGTGCTTGCCGCCGGGCAAGGAGAAGAACAAGGAGATGTTGCCGGCCAAGGGAAAAGGATCACCCCAACCCTTGATGCCGCCGGCCCTTGGAAAATAAGAGAGTATGCCAGCCAAGAGAAAAGGATGAGAAGATGAAGCTTGGACGCCGACCAAGGAGAGGAGAAGAGAGGATGGGCGCCGACCACCTTAGGAAGAAGAAGGAAAAAATTTCCAAATTTGTGGCCGCCCAAGCCTCCAAGCCCCTTGCCACCCAAACCCTAATCCCCTAGGCTCTCTTCCTTGCCGCCCACCTTAAGCCCTTATTTATAGAGTTAGGCTTAAGCCTCCTTTTAATCTCCACCATCGGTTCTAGGGATTTAATCTCAACCATCGGATCTAGAGATTTAATCTCAACCGTCGGATCTAGAGATTTAATCTCCACCGTCGAATCTAGAGTTTTATTTTCCATCATTGGATCTAGGCTCCATGAGGTTTTAATAGGCTACAATAGGGACCATGAGGAGGAGTTGGATCTTGGCCACCCAATGGATCAAGCCCACATAAAGTCCGATCCATTAATGATAATCCATTCCACTAGAGGATTATCATTGATCTACCTCACCAGCCCCCATAAGCTAATATGGGCTCCATATATTATTTGTACATTTATCTCCCCGTGTTTAAGATCTCGAATGTCCATCGATTAATTAATTTACTAACAATTAATTAATCAACATCTAACTCTATGAGTAGTACCACTCAACCTTATCATCATGCCAGACCAAGTCCACCTCAAGGGGACATCATCATCCTAATATATAGAAAACGGTTTCCTCCTATAATCAATGGCACATCATATAAATAATATAATTTTTCAACTTACGGAGTCTATCGATTTACTCTATAAATCTCGCCCATTGGTAAATCAAAGAAATGAATACTAAGTATATGTGTTTGTTATTATATCATGATTAAGAGCATGTAAAACATAATATCTTAGGTCCGATTCGATTATGTAGTCAGCAATAAATCGAATCACCTCTAAGTCGGTCCTGCTCAATACACACAAAGTGTACTAGTGTAATTTTATGGTCAAGACAAACCAATACCAAATCACACTACAACCATACCAATGGTTTGTCCAAAACCATCTCGGTTGTGAGCCTTTACTTATACTTTACAAGGAACTGATAACATGATCTCCCGTGTGATACTACACACCATGTTATCTACAATGTAATGCATTAGACAATATGCATAACCATAAATATGCAAACAATGATCATGTGATTCTTATTTCAAAACTAAAGATGTTCATACAAAAGATAGACTTTTCAGTATACATCCCAACAATCTCCCACTTATACTAAAAGACTATGTTGTCCTTAAACTGCCATACATCTGATTCTCATTCCCTCCACATGCCTATCAAAAGCTCTCGCCGAAAGGGCCTTAGTGAAAGGATCTATCAGGTTATCCTTCGATGCAATCTTGGCCACAGCAACTTCTCCTCGCTTTACGATTTCTCGTATCATGTGGTACTTGCGCTCTATGTGTTTACTTGCCTTATGGGCTCGTGGTTCCTTCGAGTTTGTAACTGCACCACTATTATCACAATAAATTGTAATATTTCTGGGCAAACCAGGAATCACATCCAAGTCTATCAAGAAGTTCCTGAGCCACACAGCTTCTTTGGCCGCCTCAGAGGCTGCCACATACTCAGTCTCCATGGTGGAGTCCGCCACGCATTTTTGCTTGACACTCCTCCATATAATGGCTCCACCTCCCAAAGTAAACACAAAACCTGAGGTAGACTTACTGTTATCCCTATCTGATTGGAAGTCGGAATCTGTGTAACCCATGGGGAGTAATTTGTCTGCTTGGTAAACTAGCATATAATCCCTAGTCCTTCTCAGGTACTTCAATATATGCTTTACCGCAGTCCAATGTCCCTGTTCTGGATTACTCTGATATCTGCTAACCATGCCCATGGCAAAGCAGATATCTGGTCTCGTACATAGCATTGCATACATAAGGCTTCCTACTGCCGAAGCATAAGGAACTGCCTTCATCTCCTCTATCTCCTCAGATAAAGGAACTCCATGCCTGAAATGTAGAAAACCTTTCTTGGAGTTCTGCATGCTAAAACGATCCATAATTGTGTCTATGTATGAAGCTTGAGATAAGCACAACATCCTTTTCTTGCGATCCCTTATAACCTTGATCCCAAGGATGTGTCCCACTTCTCCCAAGTCCTTCATATCAAACTGTTTGGACAACCATATCCTTACGTCCGATAACACCTTGACATTGTTGCCAATAAACAAAATGTCATCTACGTATAGTACAAGAAATATCACTACGTTTCCGTCACATCTCTTGTATACACAAGACTCATCCGGACTTTGAATAAATTCATAAGACTGGATTACCTCATCAAAGCGTATGTTCCAAGACCTTGAAGCTTGCTTCGATTCATAAATGGACTGATTAAGCTTACACACAAGATGCTCTTTGCCCTTTGCAATGAATCCCTCTGGTTGCTTCATATAGATGTTTTCCTCAAGACTTCCATTAAGGAAAGTTGTCTTGACATTCATCTGTCATACCTCATAATCCATATGAGCATCAATACATAAGAGAATCCGAATAGACTTAAGCATGGCTACCGGCGAAAAGGTCTCCTCATAATCGATACCCTCTTTCTAAGTATACCCCTTCGCAACAAGCCTTGCTTTGAAGGTCTCAACCTTCCCATCTATTCCTCTCTTTCTTTTATAGATCCACTTGCATCCAATGGTTTTTACACCATTGGGTGGTTCTACTAGCTCGCAGACCTGATTTGAATCCGTATATTCAATCTCAGCATTCATTGCACTTTGCCAAGATACTGCATCTTTATCTTGGATTGCCTCGTCATATGTCCAGGGATCAAGTTCATGTTCGCCAGGGACCAAATAAGAAGATTCTCCCAAGAACATGAATCTATCAGGCTGTCTAATAACCCTCTCACTATGACTAGGTATCACTTGTGTATCCTCTATGACACACGGTGCAGTGACTTGTGGTATATCCTCTTGTACCGGTGGTACTGAAGTAGTGACTTCCCATTTCAATTCCTCCAGAACAATCTTACTCATAGGCTTGTGGTTCATCACATAGTCTTCCTCTAGAAATCTGGCGTTCGTGCTAACAATCACCCTCTGATCTCTAGGACTATAAAACAAATCACCTTTCGTTCCTCTAGGATAGCCAACAAACATTCTCACTTCTGTACGAGGTTCCAACTTACCAGCATCTGCCTTCAACACATGTGCTGGACTTCCCCAAATCCGAATATGTCTTAGACTAGGCTTTCGCCCAATCCACAATTCTGTGGGAGTAGAAGACACTGATTTAGATGGTATCAAGTTTAGAATATACATTGTTGTATCTAGAGCATATCCCCAGAACGAATCTGGCAACTCAGAATAACTCATCATCGATCTAACCATCTCCATAAGAGTCATATTCCTTCGCTCTGCTACACCATTCTGCTGGGGTGTGCCAGGTGCAGACAATTGGGATTGAATCCCAGCCTCTGATAAGTAATTCCTAAACTCTCTCAAGAGGTACTCACAACCACGATCAGATCGTAGTGTTTTGATACTTTTACCTTGACGTTTCTCCACATCAACCTTGAATTCTTTGAACTTGTCAAAGCATTCAGACTTACGGCGCATCAAGTAAATGTATCCATATCTTGAATAATCGTCTATGAAAGAGACAAAATACTCAAAACCACCTCTAGCCTGGATAGACATAGGACCACACAAATCAGAATGAACCAATTCTAACACATCTTTGGCTCTATACCCCTTGGCCTTAAAAGGCCTCTTGGTCATTTTACCTTCCAAGCAGGACTCGCAGGTTGCGAAGTCTTCCACTACTAATGAACTCAGAGGTCCATTAGCTATCAATCTTTGAATTCTGCTTAGGTTAATATGGCCAAGCCTTAGATGCCAAAGATATGTTTGGTTCATCTTCGAAGGTTCTTTTCTCTTATTGGAATTAGAAGATGAGTTATTCACTTCTATTTGCATCGTGGGAGATTTTGGTTCAAGTGTATACAAATTTCCTATCAATACATCAGAAGAGATAATCTCCCTATTCCTTTTTATAACAACTCTGTCATTAAAAGAAATAGAATATCCATCCATAAATAATTTAGAAACCGAAATCAAATTCTTTCTAAATAAAGGTACATAAAGGCAATTTTTAAGAACCAAAACTCTATTCCTCTCAAAAGACAAATAAACATCTCCCACTACAACAGCCGCCACCTTTGTGGCATCACCCAAGTATACGGTAATCTCCCCCTCAGTCAATCGTCTGATTTCCTGGAACCCCTGTAAAGTATTGTAGACATGATCAGTGGCTCCCGTATCTACACACCAGGTGTCGGTAGATAACACCGCTAAACATGTTTCTACAACTAGACCAAAGGATATACCTTTGTTCTGATTATGGTTGGGACAGTCCTTCTTCCAATGTCCAATCTGCTTGCAAGTGAAGCACTTGCCTTTCATCTTCTTCACTCGTCCCTAAGATCCTCCCACCACCTTTGCTCCACCTTGTTTCTTCTTCTTCTTGCCTTTCGGCTTAGAAGTAGAAACCTTCTGAGCAACCATGGCCTGAGCCTGAGAAAGCCCTTCTGCTGCCTGGAGTTCTGTCAGAAGCTCCGCCAACGAATACAACCTCTTGTTCATGTTGTAATTCAGGCGAAACTGCTCAAAACTCCTAGGTAGAGACTGGAGAATGATATCGACCTGGGTTTTCCCATCGATCTCAGCTCCAAGGACTTCCAGCTCATTTGCCGGCTTAGGAGGATACTCTTCGAAGAGTACATACTTGTACTCCTCAGCAGTTAAGACAATATCTAGATTCCTTTTCCAATCAATATAATTGGGTACAGTAAATTTATTTTCCTTTAGTATCACAACAAGTGGGTTGAAAGTCATTTTTGAAAAATCTAAGAATCACATAGATCAAAACTTTAGATTTCAAAAATTTATTGATTGCTTAAACAATAAAATTTTAAAATTAACCAACACCTCAAAACACCGAGAATATCGTATGTCATGATCGTGTGGACGTATACGAATTCTACATTTGTAAGAGGAGGTTTTACCCATTAATTTTATTATCTTGTCAACCTAACTTTTTGACAAATAAAATTAATAGTTGGTTCCTCTTCGGCCCTACAAATAAAAGCAATGACTCTGATGGGGATGATACTCCTATTTGCATCTAAGTGTTCACCATTACTTGGTACCAAGATAATTATCTCGGGTTATGTGCCTTCCGATGGGGAAGTACACATGCTCCTTAATAATTTTCTATAACCATATTTGACCTTGTGATTTGCAAACAAACTCATCCGATGTGGAGAAAGACACTCAGAGCCGACGCGCAAGTTTGTTTGCATCACATGTCAAATCGTAATGGAGGCCGTGGGAATTTATAAAAATATCCCTCTCCCACTTAGTAATTTAAAATTGAGGAATTTTCTAGCCTACGACATGCATATCAAACAATAAGCAATAAATATGAAAAAGAAATATTTTCCAACTATTATGGCTTTTGTCTCCAATATGCCTCCCGTCGTATCGCCATCTCGTCCGCTCCTCCCTACGCCATGTACAAGCCATCCGAAGATCTGAGCTGAGAAAAATTATTTTAATTTACATCCATCGATCCTATACTCCACGAAGGAGTGTACAAGAAATCTAGATCGAAAGTAAACTAAAATAAAAAGAGTGGCTAAACAATGTCATATCTAATTACAAAAATTAAATACTAGCCTCGTCAACCCCAAGGATTCAAATAATATACAATTACACACATACAATCACATACACACATATGGCCATAATAGTTGGATCCTATGCCTGCAACCAAAAAGTTAACCTACGCACATCCTACTATTATCTGGCACATATAATATATGAAAAGTGCATAAAAGTAACCGAATCCTAAACACACAAAATCGGAAACTGTGGCTCTGATACCAATTGAAGGTTTTGTTGGGTTTCCGGCACCGCGGCGTGTGTGTGTTCGATCATGTTTCGTAAACATGAGCACAGCGGAAGCAATTAAAAATAATAAATCTATATTTATTACAACACACACAACACACGCATGCTATTACAACAAGTGTAGACATAACCGTAAATTAAAATTTGCAATAAAAGGAAATTTAACTACGTTTTACCTTCCGTATGACGTGTAGCGGGAACGGCATCAACCAGAACGATCCTCGTAAGAATCGTCTCTATCCGTATCCACGCCGAGCTCCTCGAGATGACTTCGCTAAGTCACGAGCTTCGTCTTCGTATGGGTTACTAGCCTCGTGTTGAAGACGACGTGATCGAGAGATGATCACGATCCGAATCCAAATTCGGATCCAAAACGAGTTCTCAAAACTCGCTTCTCCGGAGAGGTATTCGTCAACCGTTTGACGAATCCTTCGTCCTCCACCTCAGAGGATTACCGGAGATCAAATCCCCGGTAAGTTAGCCGCTGTCGGAGCACTAACTGTCGTCCAAACGATGCTCCGACGAGAGGAGGAGAAGCTGTCCAGAAAACTGGACAGCTTGGTTGAGGAGTAGGCGCCGGCCAAAACAAGGAGAGAAAAGCCTCACCTTGATGCCAAACCTATAGGAGATCACCGGAGGGTCGCCGGAGGTTCACCAGCTGAAGCTTGGTCGCCGGCAACAAGTTGGACGGCGGCACAAGTGGTTGGGCGGCGGCACAAGGCTGTTGGCGCCGAATTCACCAAGGAGGTGGGCGGCAACTATGTGTTGGGCGGCCAAAAATAGATTAGGTTTTAGGGTTAGGGTTTAATCCCTATTTTATAGAGAACTAATTCTCTTAATGGTTAATGGATCATATCCATAAAGCCCATTAACCCGCTCCATTAAGATAAGTTAAAATAAACCAAACCATGATGGTTTATTTTAAGTTAAAACGAACCGAACCAACCTTTGGTTCATTCGTTTAATATAAACCAAACCCTTTGGTTTATTCTCATCCATTGGATTAGAACCAAACCATTTTGGTCCATCCATTATGTCTTCATAAGACACGGCCCATCCACGCTTCCATTGCGACTGAAACAATTTCATGCTCGCTTTATGTTTGGTCCAACCAAACATAGTTTCTCTCGGTCTGAGAATCCCATTCTTAAGCTCGTTTTAAATCCTTTGGATTACACTCGTTGTGCGTGTGACCAAATAGGTTCTCGGTTTATGTTGGCCGTCTATAATTAACCATTAATTATAGAATGATCATGAGTGGCACCTAGTAGTACATCATGATCCCCAATTAACCGAAAAGATCAACGGTTGATCCAGAACTATTTCTGAAACCCTTCAGTAGCTCGAATAAATCGTGCCTCATTCCCTTCACTCATCTTATACCCACTTGGTTCAGGACATGGTCTATTGTGTCAGTCCCCACTAGGCTGACTACGTCACACCTAGCCCAAGTATCATTTCCTCGTCCTACGGATTCTAGTTACTCCACATGTATCAAGAGTACTTTACTCTAAACATGTAATGCTTTGGCCAGACTTTAGTAACAATAATCCGACGAGAGGCCATGGGTATACATCTCCTCGCAAGGAGTGGTGAATCCTTTATAGGCTATTCAAACACCTTCGATCACTGACTTATACCCAATCATCCGGGTCCACATCTCCTTAGAGATGTTTGCTTAAGATGTCAAAGCATAAGTCTCCATGATCAAGATGACTTGAATACCGCAAGTCAAAGGAACATCGACTTAAGCCACAAGAAGAACTTCATTGACATATCTATATATGCAGAGAACCATATGAAGTCTTACGGCTGGTCACTCCAATGAACTAGTTACCATAACTAGCATCCACGATTAACTCCGGACATCACTATGTCTCCAGCCAGTGAGAATCAGCTGTTTGGATACACCAAGGAGTATACCTCATGCTAGTCTCAACAGAATTGATGGTGTCCAGATCCATCAATTCATCGACTAGGGATAATTCCGATACATCACAATTACACATGTAGAGATACTCACTAGTTGTGATCCAATAACAAATTCTCTCATGCTGTGAATCGTATCGTGGACATTCAGTAAATGAGTTTAAGATCCAATCAAATACATAAAACATGTATACTCAAATAGTGAATCTTCATTTATCATATAAATGGTTCATACATAAGGCGATTGCCTTAGGACATCTCTCATATATTACTAACAGACTCCCACTTGGCCTAATGCCAATCGCTACGGTATCCTATACCATAAGCACTAACATGACCCTCAAACTTACTTTGAGGTAATGTTTTAGTCAAAGGATCCGCTAAGTTCCTTTCAGTGGGAATTTTCTCGATTTGTATTTCGTTCCTACTGATGATCTCTCTGATAAGATGATAGCGGCGAAGCACATGTTTGGATCGTTGATGAGACCTTGGCTCTTTCGCCGTGCAATTGCTCCATTGTTGTTGCGATGGAGACCGATTGCTTCAACAATGGCCGGAATCACACCAAGTTCATGAGCGAACTTCTTGATCCAAACCGCTTCTCTTTGCTTCGGCCGCAATATATTCTGCCTCAGTGGTAGAATCCGCTACAGTCTCTTGTTTGGAACTTTTCCAACTCACTGCGCCCCCATTCAAGGTGAACACGTATCCAGACTGAGACCTGGAATCATCCTTGTCTGTCTGGAAGCTGACATCTGTATACCCGCGTATCACTATGTCCCCTTCTCCATATATTAGGAACACATCCTTAGTTCTTCTCAAGTACTTAAGGATCGTCTTGACAGTCGCCCAATGATCCATTCCTAGATCAGACTGGTATCTGCTCGTGACACTCAGAGCATACGATACATCGGGCCTCGTACATAACATAGCATACATGATAGATCCTATTGCGGATGCATAGGGAATCTTACTCATGCAAATCCTCTCGTCTTCTGTGCGCGGACACATAGACTTCGAAAGGTGTACCCCATGCCTGATGGGCAGATAACCTTTCTTGGATTCTGACATGCTAAACCTCTTTAGCACTTGGTCTATATATGTAGACTGCGAAAGACCAAGCAACCGTTTCGATCTATCTCTATAGATCTTAATCCCAAGGATGTAGGTTGCTTCTCCCAGGTCTTTCATGGAGAATGTCTTGGATAACCAAACCTTAACTGACTGTAAGATTGACACATCGTTTCCTATAAGTAATATGTCATCGACATACAATACTAGGAACACGACTGCACTCCCACTAACCTTCTTGTACACACAAGGTTCGTCTGGATTTTGTGA
The DNA here is from genome assembly GCA_025175895.1 of Wurfbainia villosa. NCBI lineage: Eukaryota > Viridiplantae > Streptophyta > Magnoliopsida > Zingiberales > Zingiberaceae > Wurfbainia > Wurfbainia villosa. The sequence goes on along the minus strand of CM045998.1, from coordinate 40,878,399 downwards.
GAAATCAAACTTTTTGATCGTCTCATCAAAACGGATATTCCAGCTCCTGGATGCTTGCTTCAATCCATAAATGGATCGTCGCAACTTGCATACCTTGGTTTTATCAACCGATGTGAAACCCTCAGGCTGTATCATATACACGTCCTCGAGCAGGTTTCCATTAAGGAAAGCTGTTTTCACATCCATCTGCCATATCTCATAATCATAATGAGTCGCTATGGCCAGGAGCATCCGAATGGATTTAAGCATAGCTACAGACGAATAGGTTTCGTCATAATCAACACCTTGCTTTTGACGATATCCTTTCGCCACCAATCTAGCCTTATAGGTAATCACATTACCATCCATGTCGGTTTTCTTCTTGAAAACCCACTTGCACCCTATAGGCTTTATGCCTTCAGGTGGGTCAACCAAGTTCCAAACTTGGTTTTCGTACATGGAATCCATTTCCGACTTCATGGCACCAAGCCATTTATCCCTTTCTGAACTTGTCAGCACTTCTTCATAACTGGTAGGCTCCTCATCATCAATGAGTAACACGTCGTTCGATTCACTTACGAGAAATCCATATCTCTCAGGAATATTGCGTGTTCTACCAGATCTACGAAGATGTGGTGTTACAATAGGTCTAGCCGATTGCTCATCACTATGAGTTGTCGGTTGTTGTGTTTCACCACGTATCTCATCAATGTCTATTTGAGTCTCTCGAGCCTCCTCAAGCTCGACGACACTCCCACTGTTTTCTTGCAAGAGAAACTCTTTCTCTAGAAACACAGCATGCCTTGAAACAAACACCTTTTGTTCCACAGGATGATAGAATTGGTAACCCATTGTTTCCTTAGGGTATCCAATAAATAGACATTTATCAGACTTAGCATCCAGTTTGTCTGATACAGTCCGCTTCACATAAGCAGGACAACCCCATATCTTCAAGTAAGATACATGAGGTTTCTTACTAGCCCATATCTCATATGGAGTAGTAGAGACTACCTTGGTAGGCATTCTGTTCAACAAGTAAACAGCTGTCTGAAGTGCATAACCCCAAAAGGACTTGGGAAGAGTCGCATGATTCATCATTGACCTGACCATGTCCAACAAGGTCCGGTTACGCCTCTCAGATACACCATTATGCTGTGGTGTATAGGGCGGAGTCCATTGAGACAATATGCCATTGTCTCTTAGATAATCAAGAAACTCTTGACTTAAGTATTCACCACCTCGATCCGATCGAAGTATTTTAATACTTTTGTCATGTTGTTTCTCTACTTCATTTCTGAATTCTTTGAACCTTTCAAAGGCTTCAGACTTGTGTTTCATCAAGAACACATACCCAAACCGTGAGTGATCATCGGTGAAGGTGATGAAGTAGCTATAGCCTCCTAAAGCTTGAGTTGACATGGGTCCACATGTTAGTTAAAGCCCTAGAACCAATCATGTGATGGTTGAATAGGGAACATTTTGTATCATATTCTATAAAGGCAAAGGATTGGTTATTATATTTACATCTTGCTTGTGCCAGCTAATTTAAATATAATAATGCCCTAGAAAAGTAGGTTCTTATCTACAGCACATCAATTGGCAGAATTGATTATGAGAGGCTGTAGAGAACACTTTCCTAAATGTTCCTAGTCGAGTATTAATATGCAAGGGCAATATTAATACATAAAGACTAGCATGTAGGTCAATTGATGACTTGATCTCACAAGTCATGGATATATGATATCAAGTTGACACATGGGTATATATTGGAGAATATATACTGAACTGACCCGCCATGAGAAAGTTTCATGGATCGTTATATGAGTGTCATAAACTTTCTCATGTGACTATTGGTATGAATAGTCCTTAGACCTGAAGTCACTACGGTTCCCTACATAAGGAGTTATGTACTTTGGTATCACAAACGCCACCCGTAATAGGGTGGACCATAAAGGCGACATCGGGTATGTAACAAATTATGCGGAGGGATGTGAGTGATGTAGATGGGATCTATCCCTCTCATATGACGAGAGTGATATCGATGGGCCCCTTGATTGAGTAGAACTACTAAAATGCATGGCCATGCTCGAATGAGTCAATATGAGATATTGAGCTCATTTGTTTGAGTTAGTTTACTCAGGGATCAAGAAACACATAGATTGATCGAGGATGACACGGTCTATGCCTCATTGATCAATCTGATATCAAGGATAGAAGGACACGGTCATATATTATAGTAGTCACGAAAAGGTTAGTCGGATCTTGACTTATCTCGTAACTTGGGTAGCAATGATGTATTGCTAGATGCCGCTCATTGCTTGTGTATCTAAAAGAGTTTAGGTCCACTGCCAACGTTATGAGAGCCTATAGGGTCACACACAAAGAGCATGATAATTAGAGGAATTAGAGTATTCTAGTTTGACTAGAATAATATGGGAATAAGCTTAAGTACAAAATGGTTTTTGGACTTTAAGCTTAATGAGAATTTTAGCTAATTGATTTAATGAGATTAATTCAATATGTTACCTTATTGATTTAATAAGATTAATTCAATATGATAACATAAGCTTAATTGAATTAATAAGATTAATTCAATATGATAACATAAGCTTAATTGAATTAATAAGATTAATTCAACATGCATGAATGCCACATAAGAATGCCACATAAGCATGCCACATAAGCATGCCACCTAAGCATCCACCTAAGCTAGATAAGGTGGAAGGAAACAAAATGGTTTTGTCTCCTTAAGTGGCCGGCCAAACAAATGTCCCAATGCAATGGATTGCATTGAATGGTAGGAGGTGAAAGGGTTTTTCCAACCCTATAAAAGACCATGAAGTGGCCGGCCATTCCATAGCAATTGTTGTTGTGGTTGTGGAGTGTGGTTGTTGGGAGCTTGAGGCTTGGAGAGAGCTTGAGAGCTTATTGTTGTGTGGCCTTTTGTGAGTAGCAAGAAGAGTAGTCTTCTTCTTCCCTTCTCTTTTCCCTAGCTTCCTCTCCTTTAGGGACTTCTCTAGCAAGAAGTAAAGGAGAGCTCCTCTAGTTTTCTTTTGTGAGACAAGAGCGTGCTCGTGTGGATACGTATAGAGGCACGGACACTTGAACGTGCTAAAGATCCAACAAACCGAAAGGAAAAGCGGGATTAACAAGGGCACGCAACAAAGGTAATCCTCTCCTATAAGATAGATTTGGTTTAGAGAAATTTATTTTATACGAGTTTGCTTTCGCATGGATCACTTGGAAGGGATCCTATTTTCCGTTGCGCATATGCCATTTGGCATACGAGATTTCCCTACAAAGGGTATCGTGAGCCACTTGCGAAAGATCGTATAAAAATAGGTTTTCTCTATTTTATATGTGATATAGAAGTAGGATAAATTTTATTATGAGTTGATAATTGCATTAGCAAATTTTCAAACATAATAAAATATCAAATGTCTTTTAAAAGTTAAAATGACATGGTGCATGGTTATGGCCTAGTCCCAAAAAGTTTGTGATTGTGTGTTGTAATTCTTAATACGGCCTGCGTGTCGTGCCTTTCTCCTAATATTCTTGTTGTAAAATTAGTTTTAGACTCGAATGTAACTCGAGTATTTCTCCTTTTGTAATGTACAAAACAAGGATGGAGGGTCCATTGGAAGATGAGGTTACAAGGAGGAAGTCAACACACAAGACAACCAAAAGGAAGCACTTAGGAGAAGATGCTATCCCTAGGTTGACCAATCAATCTTTTCATTGGCTTGAGAAGATTGTAGAATAAGGGTCATAACCATGACACGTTAGTTTAATATGTAGTTGATGCATGATTAGTTTAGCTTATATGTGATGTATGCTAATATGTATATGATACATGTTTATTTCTTAATAAGTCTGAACGATATGCCTACCAAAGTTGGTACTCACTACTTCCTCGATCATTTGTTATTGGGTTTGCCAAAGCAAAGCAATGCATTTTATCTTGGAGGGGTGCGAGTGGACAATCGTGATGTCCCGCTATCAGTCTTGGTTAAGACTTAATTAAGTGTTTTCTTAATTGGTTAAGAAAGTAGAGGCATATATTAGCTTTGAACATAAGTGTTAACATTAGTTTTGTGTGATTTCTAACATCGCTTTGTCTTAGAAGTGGTCGCTGTTCGATATCCAAGAAGGCCTCTGCCTCGCCACACCGAAGTCGGTTTAGGAATAAACACTAAACTAATCTAAAACTTAACCAAAGCTATTAAAGAGTTACATCAGATGTAATTGGCAAAAGATTGCCTACCTAATTATACTACGTCTTGGGCGATTAGCCAAAGCTAACTCAAGACGAATTATGATGTGGATCTTTATCCCATATAAATTTATAGCTAAATAGTAGCTATGAGAATTTAGTGGGAGCCTCATTTAATTAAAGGCCTAATTAAATGATTTAGGTATGATACTTAACTTTGCATTTTAATGTTGTAGATCACCATGTCATCTAACACGACACACCCCCTCAACTTGCGATCTGTCCTTGAGAAGGACAAGCTCAATGGAGCAAACTTTCTTGACTGGTATAGGAACTTGAGGATTATCCTCAAGCAAGAACGCAAACTATATGTCCTAGAGCAGTCTTCCCCTGAAATACCTGCCCCTGCGGCCACTCGTGCTAAAAAGGATGCTTATAAGAAGCATCAAGATGACGCATTAGATGTGTCATGCCTTATGCTTGCCACCATGAACTCTGAGCTTCAGAAGCAACATGAGAACATGGATGCCTATGATATGGTTGAGCATTTGAAACAACTATATCAAGGACAAGCTAGGCACGAGCGTTTTGAAGTGTCTAAGGCTCTTTTTGCATGCAAGATGCAAGAAGGAACACTGTAGGAACTCACGACTCAAAATGATTGGGTACGCTGAGAACCTTGAAAGACTAGGTTTTCCATCGAGCCAAGAATTGGCAACCGATGTTATCCTCGAATCGCTGTTAAAGCATACAATCAATTCGTCATGAATTATAACATGAATGAAATTGATAAACCTTTGCCTGAGATTCTCAGCATGTTGAGAACTGCTGAACCAAATCTCAAGAAGAAAGTTAGTAATGTACTAATGATCAAGAAGGACAAAGGTAAGCGCAAAGGCAAGGGTAAGACCCAAGCCAAAGGCAAGGCCAATTCATCCACTTCAAAGGGTAAAGGTAAAGTACCTAAGGAAGGGATCGCTTCCATTGCGTGAGATCGACACTGGAAGCGGAACTGCAAAGTCTACCTTGAGGAAGTAAAGAACAAGAGAAGTGGGACTTCTGCCTCAGGTATACATGTTATAGAGGTTAATCTATCTATTTCTTCTACATGGATATTAGATACCGGATGTGCATCTCACATTTGTACTAATGTGCAGGGACTGAGAAATAGTAGAATAATGGCAAAGGGCGAAGTGGACCTACGAGTAGGCAATGGCGCAAAAAAGTTGTCCAGAGTCAGGGAACATATTCTTTGTCTTTGCCCACTGGGCTTATCTTAGAACTAGAGGAGTGCTTCTATGTACCCGCATTAACAAAGAACATAATTTCTGTATCTTGTTTAGACAAGAAAAACTTTTCTTTTATAATAAAGGACAAATGTTGTTCCATTTATTTAAATGAAATGTTCTATTGTAATGCACCACTTATGAATGGTCTCTATGTTCTAGATTTAGATAACCCAATTTATAACGTAAATACAACGGTTCAAATCGAATGATTTGAACTGCATATATCTTCGCATCGCCGCTTAGGTCACATAAATGAAAAACGATATCCCAACTCCATAAAGATGGATTATTGGACTCATTTGATTTTGAATCATATGAGGTACGCGAGTCTTGTCTTTTAGGAAAGATGACTAAAACTCCATTTAGTGGACATGGCGAGAGAGCGACGGACTTGTTAGGACTCATACATACCGATGTATGTGGCCCTTTCAATGTCGGGCCGAGGAGGCTATAAGTACTTTATTACTTTCACTGATGATATGAGTAGATTTGGCTACTTATATTTGATGAGACATAAGTCAGAATCCTTTGAAAAGTTCAAAGAATTCAAGAATGAAGTACAAAACCAACTTGGTAAGCGTATTAAGCTACTTCGATCAGATCGAGGTGGTGAATACCTTAGTCAAGAGTTTCAAGATCACCTGGCTGAGTGTGGGATAATATCCCAACTCACTCCACCTGGAACACCACAATGGAATGGTGTATCTGAGAGGAGAAATCGTACTCTATTAGATATGGTACGATCAATGATGAGCCGATCGATCTACCTACTTCCTTTTGGGGTTTAGCTCTAGAGATGCCGCTACACTTAATCGTTCCCATCAAAAGTCAGAAAAGACACCATATACGATATGGACCGGGAAGAGTCCCAAAATGTCTTTTATAAAGATTTGGGGTTGTGAAGCTTACGTTAGACGTCAAGTCTCAGACAAACTAGGACCCAAATCAAATAAGTGTTATTTTGTAGGATATCCCAAGGAAACTAAGGGATATTACTTTTACAATCCCACACTTGGCAAGGTGTTTGTTGCCAGAAATGCTGTCTTTCTAGAAAGAGAATTTATTTCTAGAAATACTAGTGGGAGTAAAATTCATCTTGAAGAAGTTCAAGATGATGATAACACTAAGGCTTCGATGGAAAATGAACAGACACCACAAAGTGTTGTGGATGAGGAATTTGTTGCCCAAAGAGTTGTGGAGCAAACACCTGTTCAAGTAGACCAACCTCTTCGTAGATCTAATAGGATCCGTCGTCAACCCGAGAGATATTCTTTTCTCTTGACTGACAACGGTGAAGTATTGCTTGTCGATCTTGACGAGCCTACATCCTATCAAGAAGCTATGATGAGCCCAGATTCCGAGAAATGGCTAGAGGCCATGAGATCCGAAATAGAATCCATGTACACTAACCAAGTATGGACTTTGGTTGATCCACCTGAAGGGGTAAAACCCATTGGGTGTAAGTGGGTCTTTAAAGTAAAGACTGACATGGATAGTAATAAGCATACCTATAAAGGTAGATTGGTGGCTAAAGGATTCAAACAAATTCATGGTATTGACTATGATGAAACCTTTTCACCAGTTGCGATGCTTAAATCCATTCGGATCATACTTGCTATTGCAGCCTACCATGATTATGAGATCTGGCAGATGGATGTCAAAACCGCTTTTCTAAATGGAAAGCTACTCAAGGATGTGTACATGACACAACCTGAGGGTTTTGAAGATCCAAAGCATCCTGGAAAGGTATGCAAACTGCAAAGGTCCATTTATGGACTAAAGCAAGCCTCTCGAAGCTGGAATCTTCGATTCGATGATGCAATCAAAGAGTTTGGTTTCATCAAGAATGAAGATGGGCCTTGTGTCTACAAGAGAAATAGTGGGAGCACAGTTGTATTTCTTGTCTTGTATGTAGATGACATACTTCTCATTGGAAATGATATTCCCTCACTCCAGTCTGTGAAGATGTGGTTAGGGAATTGTTTCTCGATGAAGGACTTAGGTGAAGCTGCCTATATTCTAGGCATCAAGATCTATAGAGATAGATCTAGAAGATTACTTGGCCTAAGTCGAGTACATACATCGATAAAGTGCTAGATCGCTTTGCTATGCAAAATTCTAAGAAAGGGTTTCTCGCTTTATCACATGGTGTGAGTCTTTCAAGACTCAATGTCCTCTTCTAAGGAGGAGAGAGATCGCATGGATAAGATCCCCATGCATCGCCTATAGGGTCTATCATGCACGCTTTGTACTGCCCGACGCCTCAGATGCTTTGAGCATGACGAGTAGATACTACCGATCCAGTGAAAGTCATCGATAGCCAAAAATATTTTAAGTACTTACTTACGAAGAGCGAAAGAATATTTCACGATATTTGGAGGCAATGAGGAGCTAATCGTAAAGGGTTACAGTGATGCAAGCTTCCAAAGCATAAGGATGACTATAGATCGCAATCGGTAATGCGTGTTTTTCTGAATGGTGGAGCTGTGAGTCGAAGAGTTCGGCAGACACGATTCTTGATTCTACAACAGCCGGTATATTGCGACATCGATGCGAAAGGAGGTCGTTTGGCCCGCAAGTTCATCATTGAACTTTTGGTATTTCCTAGCATTTCAGATCCAATAGACCTCTATTGTGACAACAATGGGGCTATTGCACAGGCTAAGGAACCTCGATAACATCAGCGGACCAAACACATACTGCGGCGCTTCCATCTCATTCGAGAGATCATCGATAGAGGAGATGTGAGGATATGCAGAGTACCGACAGAAGCTAACATCGCAGATCCATTGACCAAGGCTTTGGCACAGAGGAAGCATGATGGTCACACTAGGTCACTAGGTATTAGATATCATAGTGATTGGTACTAGTGCTAGTGGGAGATTGTTAGTTAAAGCCCTAGAACCAATCATGTGATGGTTGAATAGGGAACATTTTGTATCATATTCTATAAAGGCAAAGGACTGGTTATTATATTTACATCTTGCTTGTGCCAGCTAAATTAAATATAATAATGCCCTAGAAAAGTAGGTTCTTATCTCGACATCATTGGCGAGAATTGATTATGAGAGGTCAGAGAGAACACTTTCCTAAATGTTCTAGTCAGTATTAATATGCAAGGGCAATATTAATACATAAAGACTAGCATGTAGGTCAATTGATGACTTGATCTCACAAGTCATGGATATATGATATCAAGTTGACACATGGGTATATATTGGAGAATATATACTGAACTAACCCGCCATGAGAAAGTTTCATGGATCGTTATATGAGTGTCATAAACTTTCTCATGTGACTATTGGTATGAATAGTCGTTAGACCTGAAGTCACTACGGTTCCCTACATAAGGAGTTATGTACTTTGGTATCGTCAAACGTCACCCGTAACAGGGTGGACCATAAAGGCGATTACTGGGTATGTAACAAATTATGCGGAGGGATGTGAGTGATGTAGATGGGATCTATCCCTTCCATATGACGGGAGTGATATCGGTGGGCCCCTTGATTGAGTAGAACTACTAAAACGCATGGCCATGCTCGAATGAGTCAATATGAGATATTGAGCTCATTTGTTTGAGTTAGTTTACTCTGGGATCAAGAAACACATAGATTGATCGAGGATGACACGGTCTATGCCTCATTGATCAATCTGATATCAAGGATAGAAGGACACGGTCATATATTATAGTAGTCACGGAAAGGTTAGTCGGATCTTGACTTATCTCGTAACTTGGGTAGCAATGATGTATTGCTAGATGCCGCTCATTGCTTGTGTATCTAAAAGAGTTTAGGTCCACTGCCAACGTTATGAGAGCCTATAGGGTCACACACAAAGAGCATGATAATTAGAGGAATTAGAGTATTCTAGTTTGACTAGAATAATATGGGAATAAGCTTAAGTACAAAATGGTTTTGGACTTTAAGCTTAATGAGAATTTTAGCTAATTGATTTAATGAGATTAATTCAATATGTTACCTTATTGATTTAATAAGATTAATTCAATATGATAACATAAGCTTAATTGAATTAATAAGATTAATTCAATATGATAACATAAGCTTAATTGAATTAATAAGATTAATTCAACATGCATGAATGCCACATAAGCATGCCACATAAGCATGCCACCTAAGCATCCACCTAAGCTAGATAAGGTGGAAGGAAACAAAATGGTTTTGTCTCCTTAAGTGGCCGGCCAAACAAATGTCCCAATGCAATGGATTGCATTGAATGGTAGGAGGTGAAAGGGTTTTTCCAACCCTATAAAAGACCATGAAGTGGCCGGCCATTCCATAGCAATTGTTGTTGTGGTTGTGGAGTGTGGTTGTTGGGAGCTTGAGGCTTGGAGAGAGCTTGAGAGTTTATTGTTGTGTGGCCTTTTGTGAGTAGCAAGAAGAGTAGTCTTCTTCTTCCCTTCTCTTTTCCCTAGCTTCCTCTCCTTTAGGGACTTCTCTAGCAAGAAGTAAAGGAGAGCTCCTCTAGTTTTCTTTTGTGAGACAAGAGCGTGCTCATGTGGATACGTATAGAGGCACGGACACTTGAACGTGCTAAAGATCCAACAAACCGAAAGGAAAAGCGGGATTAACAAGGGCACGCAACAAAGGTAATCCTCTCCTATAAGATAGGTTTAGTTTAGAGAAATTTATTTTATACGAGTTTGCTTTCGCATGGATCACTTGGAAGGGATCCTATTTTCCGTTGCGCATATGCCATTTGGCATACGAGATTTCCCTACACCACATACATCAGTATGTACTAGACCTAGTAACTCTCCCACTCGTTCACCTTTTCCAGTAAAAGGTAACTTAGTCATCTTGCCTTTTAAGCATGATTCACATGTATCGTATGAATCCAATTCAAACGATTCCAGAATTCCACATCGGTGTAATTCGGACATGCGTTTCTTGCTTATATGGCCAAGACGATAATGCCACATATAGGAGTCCATTTGATTATCCTTTCGAGCACGCGTGTTGCTCGCTTCGATATTGAAGATGTCACTGGATACGTCCAACGTATAAATGTCATTACTCAAAGTTCCAGTTCCATAAAGTACGCCATTCAAAGTTATATAACAATAATTGTTACTAAACGTTAAATGGAAACCATTTCTATTTAAGCAGGAAATAGAAACAATGTTCTTTATTAGAGAAGGAACATAATAGCAATTGTCCAGTTCCAAGACTAGTCCACTAGGGAGCTTCAGCAAATAAGTTCCGATGGCTAGCGGCAACCTTTGCTCCATTGCCAACTCGCAAATTTGACTCCCCTCTGACAAGTCTTCTTCTATTCCTTAGCCCCTGTATGTCATTACATATATGTGAGCTACACCCAGTATCCAATACCCAAGTGTCTAAGGAAATAGAATGACAATCAATAACGAAGATACCTGAAGAGGATGGGGCATCGGATGCCTTCTTCTTCTTCATGGACTCAAGATAAATCTTGCAGTTTCTTCGCCAGTGGCCTTCCTTGCCACAGTGATGGCAAGTGCCCTTTTGCGCTGGTTCCGCCTTCTTTGCCTTTTTCTTTCCTTTCTTCTGTTCTTTTGCCTTCCTCTTAGAACCTTTCTTTGAGGAATCAACTAACAGAACTGCCTTCTCCTCATGCTTCACAGAAGGCTCCACAGTCTTCAGCATATTGAGGAGCTCGGGAATGGTGGATTCCAATTTGTTCATCCGATAGTTCATCACAAATTGCGAGAAACTCTTGGGCAAACAATGCAGAATTAAGTCAATACTTAACTCATGATCCATCACAAAACCGAGGGTAGCTAGCAGCCGATGTACCCGCTCATCTTTAGCACAAATCGCATGTACGCATTTAACCTTCTTGCATCTTCGTAGTGAAGAGGAGCCTAGAGACCTCGAACCTTTCGGATCTCGCTTGCTCATCGAACAACTCATGAAGATGGAAGACCATAGTATTAGCATCCATATGCTCATGCTGCTTTTGTAGCTCAGGTACCATCGCCGCTAGCATGATGCAACTCGCCAGCTCAGAATCTGCCACATGTTTCTGATAGACCAACATTTGGTCTGGAGTTGCATCGTCCTTAGGACGGTCAGGAAGAGGCTCTTCAAGGACATATGCAAGCTTTTCCGCCTTGAGAACAATTCTCGTGTTTCTAAGCGATCCGAAGTTAGGCCCAGTCAGTTTGTTTGAATCCAAAATAGTGCGCAAATTCAAAGACGTCATGATCAATTTATTGACCTAGAAATACAAAGCGAGCATATATGAGAAAATGATTTTAAAATGCATCCACATACATTTACAAAATCCCATTCATTTTTCGAATTCAAAAAACCCTTAAAATCACTTCGGGAGATCGTAGGTCCATCTCCGAATGGGCTGATATCCATCATAGATAAGAACAACCTTGGAGTGAGTCCAACAAGCCATTCTTAGCTATGATGGTGGGTATCAAGTATACCGATTACATATCATGTATATGTAACTATCACAATGTGCTATCAACTAATTGAATGTTTACACATACATTGGGTTGTTAACACATTAACAAGTATGCATCATATGCATAGCACCCAACTTCACCTCTCTTCACATCGACCTTGGAGTGAGTCCAACAAATCGATGCTCCAAGTTAAAGCCGACCCATTAATCGCGAAATAGTTTTAATATGGTTAGAGCGCATTCAACCAATTAGCCAGGCTTGGAGTGAGTCCAACAACCCAAACTAACGATTGACCTCTGACTCTTACCATATTAGAGTTAAACTATTCCAATGATTTGAACATGTTCAGGTTCGAGCCGGGCTTGGAGTGAGTCCAACAACCCAAACAAGAAACAGAACTCTGGTTCTAACCATATTAATGGAAGGTGTAGGCTTTAATATTGAGTTAGGGTTTTTATGTCTCATCCTCTTTGCATGCAAATAACTATTATCTACATGGCATGGCATACATGGCATACATCTACATGTCACGACACGCATGACATAATGTTATGCATCTAATGCAATTACATGGCATACAATTATGTCATGTATATATTTCCTTATATGTCATAACTATTTATGGAAATAAAATATGTTTAAGATTTGATTCTCCAAATCAAATCATAATTAAATTAGGAAACAAATTTCCAAATCTAATCACATATTTTATTCATGGAATTATTTGATTAAGGAAAATCTATTTAGGAAACCAATTTCCTAAATCATTAAAACTACTTATGGAAATAAAATATTTTAAGATTTGATTTCCTAAATCAAATCATGATTAAATTAGGAAACAAATTTCCAGAATCTAATCAAATATTTTATTTATGGAAAATATCAATTTCCATAAATACTTCCAACTTTCCAAAAGTGGAAGATTTCCATAAATACTTCTAGACTTTCCAAAATTGAAAAATTTCCATAAATACTTCTAAATTTCCAAAATTAGAAAATTTCCAGAAATACATTATGACTATCGCAAAACCATTTTACGATTATGTCGAAACACAACCTGGGCTCTGATACCACTGTTGGGTTTCCGGCACCGCGGCGTGTGTGTGTTCGATCATGTTTCGTAAACATGAGCACAGCGGAAGCAATTAAAATAATAAATCTATATTTATTACAACACACACAACACACGCATGCTATTACAACAAGTGTAGACATAACCGTAAATTAAAATTTGCAATAAAAGGAAATTAAACTACGTTATACCTTCCGTATGACGTGTAGCGGGAACGGCATCAACCGGAACGATCCTCGTAAGAATCGTCTCTATCCGTATCCACGCCGAGCTCCTCGGGATGAATTCGCTAAGTCACGAGCTTCGTCTTCGTACGGGTTACTAGCCTCGTGTTGAAGACGACGTGATCGAGAGATGATCACGATCCGAATCCAAATTCGGATCCAAAACGAGTTCTCAAAACTCGCTTCTCCGGAGAGGTATTCGTCAACCGTTTGACGAATCCTTCGTCCTCCACCTCAGAGGATTACCGGAGATCAAATCCCCGGTAAGTTAGCCGCTGTCGGAGCACTAACCGTCGTCCAAACGACGCTCCGACGAGAGGAGGAGAAGCTGTCCAGAAAACTGGACAGCTTGGTGGAGGAGTAGGCGCCGGCCAAAACAAGGAGAGAAAAGCCTCACCTTGATGCCAAACCTATAGGAGATCACCGGAGGGTCGCCGGAGGTTCACCGGCTGAAGCTTGGTCGCCGGCAACAAGTTGGACGGCGGCACAAGTGGTTGGGCGGCGGCACAAGGCTGTTGGAGCCGAATTCACCAAGGAGGTGGGCGGCAACTATGTGTTGGGCGGCCAAAAATAGATTAGGTTTTAGGGTTAGGGTTTAATCCCTATTTTATAGAGAACTAATTCTCTTAATGGTTAATGGATCATATCCATAAAGCCCGTTAACCCGCTCCATTAAGATAAGTTAAAATAAACCAAACCATGATGGTTTATTTTAAGTTAAAACGAACCGAACCAACCTTTGGTTCATTCGTTTAATATAAACCAAACCCTTTGGTTTATTCTCATCCATTGGATTAGAACCAAACCATTTTGGTCCATCCATTATGTCTTCATAAGACACGGCCCATCCACGCTTCCATTGCATTGAAACAATTTCATGCTCGCTTTATGTTTGGTCCAACCAAACATAGTTTCTCTCCTCGAGAATCCCATTCTCAAGCTCGTTTTAAATCCTTTGGATTACACTCGTTGTCGTGTGACCAAATAGGTTCTCGGTTTATGTTGGCCGCCTATAATTAACCATTAATTATAGAACGATCATGAGTGGCACCTAGTAGTACATCATGATCCCCAATTAACCGAAAAGATCAACGTTGATCCGAACTATTTACGAAACCCTTGAGCTCGAATGAATCGTGCCCCATTCCCTTCACTCATCTTATACCCACTTGGTTCAGGACATGGTCTATTGTGTCACCCCACTAGGTCGACTACGTCACACCTAGCCCAAGTATCATTTCCTCGTCCTACGGATTCTAGTTACTCCACATGTATCGAAGAGTACTTTACTCTAAACATGTAATGCTTTGGCCAAAGACTTTAGTAACAATCCGACGAGAGGCCATGGGTATACATCTCCTCGCAAGGAGTGGTGAATCCTTTATAGGCTATTCAAACACCTTCGATCACTCGACTTATACCCAATCATCCGGGTCCACATCTCCTTAGAGATGTTTGCTTAAGATGTCAAAGCATAAGTCTCCATGATCAAGATGACTTGAATACCGCAAGTCAAAGGAACATCGCACTTAAGCCACAGTAAGAACTTCATTGACATATCTATATATGCAGAGAACCATATGAAGTCTTACGGCTGGTCACTCCAATGAACTAGTTCCATAACTAGCATCCACGATTAACTCCGGACATCACTATGTCTCCAGCCAGTGAGAATCAGCTGTTTGGATACACCAAGGAGTATACCTCGTGCTAGTCTCAACAGAATTGATGGTGTCCAGATCCATCAATTCATCGACTAGGGATAATTCCGATACATCACAATTACACATGTAGAGATACTCACTAGTTGTGATCCAATCACAAATTCTCTCATGCTGTGAATCGTATCGTGGACATTCAAGAAATGAGTTTAAGATCCAATCAAATACATAAAACATGTATACTCAAATAGTGAATCTTCATTTATCATATAAATGGTTCATACATAAGGCGATTGCCTTAGGACATCTCTCATATATTACTAACAGGTTTTTCTCGGAACCGAAGCTCTGATACCACTAGAAGGTAGGAAACTTCGCTTCCCACTTCAACTCGATTGTTTGTTCATGGCGATCCTGTCGTCATCCTTGGATTAAAAATTTAATCCATGATAATTAGGGATTACCCAAGCTACCATTTCATCATTGTGCTATTCGATTAGAGTAGTCACTTGAACAAACTTGTTATTCAAGCAACCAACCTCTATTCTACGATTAGCCACGGAATAGACGATGTACGGATCACCAGTTTTTGTGTTTGTATTCGGGGTCCAAGTAAATTAGCCACATATAAAAACATGCAACATGCATATAATTGAAAAACAATTATTGACATAATACAAAAGAATATAAACAAACATTATACCTCTTGATCTTCTATTGTATGTCCTTCCTCCTTTTGGACGTCATATGAGCGACGATCTTCCAAAAGTCGAAGCCTCCTAGATCACCAATCTTCCTTTCCTTGTTCTCTCCAAACAAAGGAAGATGATAAAACAAAACTCTTCTCCTTCCTTTAACCGACCACCAAGCTCCAAGCTTGGTGCTTGCCGTCGGCCAAGGAGAAGAACAAGGAGATGTTGCCGGCCAAGGAAAAAGGATCACCCCAACCCTTGATGCCGCCGGCCCTTGGAAAAGGAGAGAGTGTTTCGGCCAAGAGAAAAGGATGAGAAGATGAAGCTTGGAGGCCGACCAAGGAGAGGAGAAGAGAGGATGGGCGCCGACCACCTTAGGAAGAAGAAGGAAAAAATTTCCAAATTTGTGCCTGCCCAAGCCTCCAAGCCCCTTGCCGCCCAAACCCTAATCCCCTAGGCTCTCTTCCTTGCCGCCCATCTTAAGCCCTTATTTATAGAGTTAGGCTTAAGCCTCCTTTTAATCTCCACCGTCGGTTCTAGGGATTTAATCTCAACCGTCGGATCTAGAGATTTAATCTCAACTATCGGATCTAGAGATTTAATCTCCACCGTCGGATCTAGAGTATTATTTTCCATCATTGGATCTAGGCTCTATGAGGTTTTAATAGGCTACAATAGGGACCATGAGGAGGAGTTGGATCTTGGCCACCCAATGGATCAAGCCCACATAAAGTCCGATCCATTAATGATAATCCATTCCACTAGAGGATTATCATTGATCTATCTCACCAACCCCCATAAGCTAATATGGGCTCCATATATTATTTGTACATTTATCTCCCCGTGTTTAAGATCTCGAATGTCCATCGATTAATTAATTTACTGACAATTAATTAATCAACATCTAACTCCATGAGTAGTATCACTCAACCTTATCATCATACCGGACCAAGTCCACCTGCAGGGTTTACATGATGAACCTTATGAGCTCCTCAAGGGGACATCATCATCCTAATATATAGGACACGGTTTCCTCCTATAATCAACGGCACACCATATAAATAATATCATTTTCCAACTTACCGAACCTATCGATTTACTCTATAAATCTCGCTCATTGGTAAATCAAAGAAATGAACACTAAGTATATGTGCCCGTTATTATATCGGGATTAAGAGCATGTACAACATAATATCTGAGGTCCGATTCGATTATGTAGTCAACAATAAATCGAATCACCTCTAAGTCGGTCCTGCTCAATACACACAAAGTATACTAGTGTAATTCTATGGTCAAGATAAACCAATACCAAATCACACTACAACTATACCAATGGTTTGTCCAAAACCATCTCGGTTGTGAGCCTTTACTTATACTTTACAAGGAACTGATAACATGATCTCCCATGTGACACTACACACCATGTTATCTACAATGTAATGTATTAGACAATATGCATAACCATAAATATGCAAACAATGATTATGTGATTCTTATTTCAAAACTAAAGATGTTCATACAAAAGATAGACTTTTCAGTATACATCCCAACACGAGGCTGACGGAGGTGGCTAAAAGGCTTAGGTCTAGGCTAAGGGTGGTCTAGTAAGTATGGGGGCACCATACTTGGGTTAAAACCTCAAGTTTGAGGTGTATCAGTCGACTGGAACTATGGTCAGTCGACTGATGGAAGTCAACTAGGGTTTGACTATGGGAAGATGGCCTAGCGATCATTTGCGGCATTGGCGATCGACTAATGGCTGGCGATCTCGATCGGATATCGATCGTGATGGTCGGGCTTTCAGGCACAGAAAGCCCTTCAGTCGAGTGGTCAGCCCGAGCACTCGATTGATTGAGCCATCAGTCGACTGATGGGTATAATCAGTTGACTGATGGTGTATCCATTGGACTTATCCGACATGTTTCATGTCATTGTGAGACAACGACTACAGGGGTAGTCGAATCATGGTCCCGATCAGTCGATTGTCAGGCAAAAATCAGCTCGAATTGTAGGTTTAAAAGGAGCACAAAGGGAGGATTTTTGGCAATGGTTCTTTGGGAGTTTTTAGGGCGAATTGCTGGTGTAATTTAGGGTCTCCAAGGCTACTCTTCAAACAACCAAAAGCAAGCGCTCAAGTTCACATTGAGTAAAGTTTTTTTTACTTGTATTTGTGTAGTTTACATGTATTATCTTGCATTTATTTCTTATTATTGTAAGAATTATTGTAAGAGGTTTCTCCACCTCCAGATTGTTCTGAGAAAGAGTTTTTATTGTGTAGTGGTGTGTGGTTGCATCGCTAGGGCTCTTACGAGCTCAATCCGTATTGTATGAACCATACGGTTCCAAACCACGTTACATCGATTGTCTTGCATATTGTGATTGTATATTTGTATTGTATTTTTCATATTCCGCTGCGTACTAACAATCAAAGGCAAGCACGATCGAATTCCTTCATCACACGACGAATGAGCTATTCACCCGCCCCCCCTCTAGCGGTCACGAAGGTCCCTACAGTTTTTGCTTCTGTTGTGTGCATGCTTACGAAATATGTTTGAACACACACTAGTCGCGGTGCCGAAGAAACCCAACACAAGGAGCCCAGAGACAAGTACAAAGGGATGAATAAGAAAAAGAATCGTCACAAAATTCTTCGATATTTTCCTGTAAAATCGAAACTTAAGCGACTATTTATTTTGAAGCATACGGCTAAAGAGATGAGATGACATAAATAAAAGCGAGTTGAAACAGAAGGTGTATTAAGACACCCAGCTGATAGTGAATCATGGAAAGAATTTTCCAATGCACATGAAATATTTGCAGGTGATCCACAAAATATTCGCTTAGGGTTGGCTACTGACGGGTTTAATCCATTTGGAAACATATCAAATGCTTATAGTATGTGGCATGTTATACTTGTGAATTATAATTTGTCACCATGGAAAATGATGAAACCGCCATATATGATTATGTCTCTTTTAATTCCTGAGCCTAGATCACCTGGAAAAGAGATAGATGTATACCTACAACCTCTGATAAATGAACTAAAGGAGCTATGGAATGACGGGGGTGGAAGCATATGATGCATCGACTAAACAAGTATTTCAATTACATGCTGCTGTGATGTGGACCATTCACGACTTTCCAGCATATGGAATAGTTTCTTGATGGAGCACAAAGGGCTATAAGGCATGTCTAGTATGTCTGAATGAAATTAAATCTCAAGGATTAAGGAGTAAAATATGCTACATATGTCACCGTCGATTCTTGAATGTGCAACACCCATGGAGTAGAAATAAAGATTTCAATGGAAAGGTTGAAAAAGAAGGGCCACCACGAGTAATGAATGGATATGAGATTGTAGCGCAGATAGATGCATTACCCCAAGTGACATTCAGTAAACATCCTTCATTCAGTAAAAAACGATAGTAATATTCGAATGATATAAATTAGGTAAAGAAGTCTATATTTTTTGAGTTACCATATTGGTCAGATTTAAAGTGGAGACACAATTTAAATATGATGCATATTGAAAAGAATATTTGTGACGATTTAATTGACACATTATTAAATATAGATGGAAAGTCAAAGAACACTCTCAAAGCAAGATTAGACTTGCAGGATATGGGGATAAAGAGTGAGTTGCATTTACAGTCGGTTGGAGACAAATTCAGAAAACCCATTGCAAGTTACATGTTGACATTGGAAGAAAGGCGTGAATTTTGTCAATTTTTGAAATATGTGAAGTTTCCAGATGGTTATGCTGCTAATATATCTAGACATGTGAATACAAATGAAGGAAAGATATATGGACTAAAATCACATGATTATCATGTCTTGTTGCAAAGAATCCTTCCAATTGTTGTATGTAAATTTTTCCTAAAAGATATATGTAGCACACTAATTGAGTTATGTGATTTCTTTAAAAAGATCACTGCAAGATCTTTACACACAGCGACCATATGTAGAATGGAGGAGCAAATAGTCCTGATATTTTGTAAGATGGAACGGATATTTCCTCCGACATTTTTTGACATTATGGTTCATTTGATAGTTCATTTATCTCGTGAAGCCATGTTGGCTGAGCACGATGGATGTATCCCTTTGAGCAATATTTGGGCAAAAAAATATGTTCGTAATAAAGCACGACCTGAAGAATCTATTGTAGACGGGTATATTGTAAATGATACATTGACTTTCAGTTCGTTATATATTAGTCAGATTGAGACAAGATTTTCTAGGCCGGAATAGAATAAAGATGTTCAATCATTAATATACAAATTAAGTGTTTTTTCACAACAAACAAGAGTCTTTGGCAACCAACAAAGTCTAAAATTGTCATTGTCGTTGTTTAAGAAGGTACATTGGTATATTCTGAATAATTGTAAAGAAGTCGACTGATATCGAAAGTAAGTGTTTACATTAAGCTATTACTTTAGTTCTATTTCATTCACAGAGTTTAAATTGATTAAGTTTTTATCTAGTGAGCATCTACAACTTATGTCCCAAAGGGTTTATGCTGATCAAGTTATGCAATATCACGAGCGAGATTTTCCACTGTGGTTTAGGGATAAAATTGTAGCGCTAATTTTTTTTACAAATTTAGAGATCACAGATGAGTTGTATTATTTAGCAATGAGACATGATGCTGAAGTTCAACTGTATGATGCATGCATTGCAAATGGGATTTGATATCATACGAGGTCTCGTGATTCACGCAGAACTACTCAGAATAGTGGGGTCAGTGGTAACTGATGATGGGGACAATTTGGATTTTTTTGGTGAGTTGAAGGAAGTGGTTCAAATATTTTACTCTTTTAGGTATAAAGTCCAATTATTTTGGTGTGAATGGTTCCAATGCAATCCAAAAAAAAATTGTTGGTGGAAGAGTATAATCTCTTGTATATTGACACTTCTAAAACATGGTACGATAATGACCCATTCATTTTGACAAACCAAGCAAATCAATGTTGGTGCAATCGGCCCAGGTCACGATTGACCAGGACTCGAGTTTGACTCGAGTGATGTTTTGATGTTTCAACAAAAACATATGACAATGTAATTGTCATTTGGTAAAGTCCAAGTCTTGAGTACTTGGCATGGAAAGTCCAAGTGGGACACTTGGCATTAGGAAAAGTCCAAGCATGGGTCTTGGCAATGTAAAGTCCAACATGGGTTGGCAAGGAAAGTCCAAGCATGGTCTTGGCATGAAAAGTCCAACATGGGTTGGCAAGGAAAGTCCAAGCATGGTCTTGGCATGAAAAGACCAACATGGGTTGGCAAGGAAAGTCCAAGCATGGTCTTGGCATGGAAAGTCCAACATGGGTTGGTAAGGGAAAGTCCAAGCTTGAGTCTTGGCATTTGAGAAGTCCAAGGGTTTGATATTGGCGGCGTAAAGTCCAAGCGGGAGTCTTGGCAGCATAAGTCCAATGGTTGGCGGCGTAAAGTCCAAGCGGAGTCTTGGCGGCGTAAGTCCAATGTGCCTTGGTGGTGTAGACACCGTTACCATGACATAGCCGACGGAAGCACCTGAAGGCTAGCGCGATGGATGAACAAGTCATGGATTACTTGGAGGGATCCGAGAGGCATGAAGCTGATGGAGGTTACTAGAAGGCTTAGGTCTAGGCAAAGGGTGGTCTAGCAAGTATGGGGGAACCATACTTGGGTTAAAACCTCATGTTTTATTGATTGCCAGGTGGCAATCGGTGATGGCCGAGCGATCGGCCGATCGTATCACCGGTCCGTGGTGCTCGAGAAATCGGCCTCAGAATGGAGTCGAGACTCGACTGGTCGAGTGAGGACTCCATCAGTCGACTGATGGTCACAATCAGTCGACTGATGAAGGTTCCGTTGGACTTATCCAGCGTGGATCTAGCCGTTGTCTCACGACAACACTGGCATCAGTCGACTGATGGTCCCGATCAGTCGACTGATAGACTTTTTTCAGCACAGGTTGAAGCTATATATGGAGCTCGTGATGGAGGAAAAACCAAGGGTTCCTTGAGGCGATTTGGGGCGAGTTGCTGCTGCAATTCAGGGTCTCCAAGTGCTACTCGATCAACCTAGCGATCAAGCATTCAAGAGCATTTGTAAAGTGTTTTCTTTACTAGTTTTGCTTTGTATTTCATTGTATTTGCTCGTAGCTATTTGTTTATTGTTGTAAATAATTGTAAGAGGTTTCTCCGCCTCCGACTCGTGTCGAGAAGGAGTTATTTCATAGTGATGTGTGATTGGCATCGCTAGGGTTCGTACGAACCCGATCCGTGGAGTAGGAATCGTGCGGTTCCGAACCACGTTAAATCTTTGTATCTTTGTGTGTGCTTGTCCATTTCATTATTGTATTATATCTATATTCCACTGCGCTAACGAAATTGTAGACACGAATGCGAAAGAATTCCATTGACGCTATTCACCCCCCCCCCTCTAGCATTCCAAACGATCTCTAACAAGTGGTATCAGAGCCCGGGGCTCTTCTACGGATTAACAACCCGGAGTCAAGAAGCTAGAGGGAAGAATATGGAATTTGAGGAAAGATTGGGTGACGACATCAACATCCCACCTTCCTTCAACCGCGAACATTTTGCGTATTGGAAAGGTAGGATGGAATATTTTCTAATGACGAATATAGAAAATTGGTTTGCCGTGACTATAGGTTTTGATGCTCCGAGAGGAGAAAACGGCAAAATCCTCAAGATGAAGAGATGGACCGAGGAGCAACGGGAAAAATTCAAGACAATCGTTAAGGTAACAAAAATGTTGATTGATTTGATACCTAACAATATTTTGTCCAGATTAGGAAGCTATAGGGATGCCAAGGAGTTGTGGAACAAGTTGATCAAGTTCCACGACAATCCCGAATCGGTCCAAGAAGACTTGGAAGAGGAGGAGACCGAAGAAGAATCATCATCATCCTCACAAGAAAGTGAGGAGTCAACTTCCGGGTCGGAAGAGGTGGAGGAAGTGGAAGAAGCATCCACCTCAAGGATTGAGGGGGAGGAGAGAACCTTCATACCGGAACATCGAGAAGAAGAAGCTTCGACATCCGGTCAAGATGAAGAAGCCCAAAGTCCAATTCCGGTCTCCACCACCATCGGTAACTCAAACACCTCAATTCAAAATAAAAATAACATTATGTGTTTTGAGTGTAGGAAATTTGGGCATTATAAGAGTAAGTGCCCAAAGAAAGTCAAGAAAGCTCCTCCGGTGCCTAAAAGTCAACAAAAGTCAACGGACGCCGGTTCCCCAAGTATCAAGAGCAAGGAGCACATCATATGCTTCAAATGCAATGCAAAAGGACATTATAGGAATCAATGTCCTAGGGGGAAGAAGAAGACCCAAGAGGGAGCTACACATGTAGGGGGAGCTTCCAAAGCTAACTCTAAGGTACATTTTAATAATGCATCCTCTTTAGTTAATAGGCAAAAGCATGTTAAGGGTTTTAATTCTCTTGCTATGTATCATAAAGAGCATGCTAGAAATAACAAACATATTTGTTTAGGAGCTAAGAAGGTTCACCTTAGGAATAAGGAGAAATTTGGGACTAATGTCCTTAAAAATATCTTACCTAGGGAATCAATTAGGAAAATAGGAGAACATCTAGGCCTTAACCCTAAATGGACTAGGCATATGCCTAGGAAGAACCATGCCCATGGTCTAAATCAAAATTCTAAAATTGGGCAATTAGAATTAGAGAATCAAGCCTTGAGGTCAAAGCTTGAGAAACTTGAAAAGACCCTAAATAAGATACAAAATCAATCTAAAGGATCTAATGGTCAAATTCCGTGGTCAAGAAGTCAAAGTCAACATCTAGGATCTAAAAGTCAAAAGTCAACCAAGGGCAAGAAAGGTTTGGGTCACAAACCTAAGCTTAAGGTGGCTTATCATTGTGTTCCATTTGACTATGGAACACTAACTAGGTCTAGGAAGACCAAGGTCAATAGGGAAGTCATCCCTAGAGTTGACCATGGTGTGTGCCTAGTGGCTAGGGTTTCTAGGAAACCTAGGGAAGCCACTAAGAAGGTTACAAGGGGAGTCACCCCTAGAGTTAACCATGGCAAAACCAAAATGACCAAGGCTTCTAAGCCTAGAAGGGTCATTAGGAAGGTATCTAGGGAGATTATCCCTAAGGAATACCTAATTAACCCTAGGAGCTCAAATCGGTTTTGGGTTCCTAAGAGCGTGATTGATTCACGCTAGATGGGTTAGGGTGTGTCAACCTTAAATGGATGGGTAGTTAACTCAACCATGGCAAAGGTGACACTTTAGGTTATTTTCAAGGTTATGGATACCTTGGAAATAGATTTGAATTATCATCCTAAAAGATTTTAGGGTGTGCCAATATTATTTGAGAAGCTTGATAAAATGGTCAAATTGGCACAATTTAGGTTTAGAGGTCGTAGTGTGCCATTTTGGGTGTTTGGCACACTTGGGAAAATTTAGGTTAATATGGTAAAATATACTTAATTATATCAAATGGCAATTAATATTAAAATTTAGGTATTACCATACCTATATATTTTATTTGTCATGCCTTGATTGCCATATGCCATGACATCACATCTTTTTTATCATTTTTATATGTCATGATTATGCTTAGGTTTAAGATTTTAAATGTCATGTATTTTTAAATTTTATCATATGTCATGACATCATGATCATTGGCCATGTTTTAATAATGCTATTATTTCTGCCATGATCATACATTCATGCATTAACTTGATTAAAATTGATTTAAGGACTATGGCATGACTTGAAGTCTCATTTATAAGGGAATCAAGTAGAGTTGCTTTAGAAGATGCATGAAACCCTAGTTTAGGGAGAACAAAACCCACATCTCACATCTAATTGATATGTATGTGTATTTATACACCATAGATACATGTGAGATGCTAGGATATGAGTTAAGCTCAAGGTGCATAGTTTTTGCATCTAGATGAACTAAAACTCATCTAATTCTATTTGTGGATCATTGGGAAAGCTTGTGTACAAGTCATGTGCATAGAGCCTAAGGAATATGATCCAAAATAAGGTTTTGAAAACATTTTAAAATCATTTTGAAAAACCTTGGTGAAGTCTATCTTTTGATAGCAATCACCATTGATGAAGTTGATACAAAATAGGGCCAAAACATTGAAAATTTCAATGGTTTTGAGTTTTGTATCAAATTCACTATTTTATGGGTAAAATAATTTTAAAATATTTTTCACCCATTGTATGTGTCATAAGTATTATACGTATGAACTTTGAGATTTGTCGATAAGCGTATAATTATTTATGAATTTCAAAACTGATTCGATAATCGAATTGAAATTTGATTATCGATCACGACGCTCTAAGTGACGATCGATGAGTGTGTGATCGTAGTATGAGTCGATCGCCAAGGCTGATTTCGGGAAAACTAGGTTTGGTTAGCCCGTGTTCAGCCATGGTAAAGGTCCCTAATCACTCCTAACCCTAGGATATGCTTTGGGAAGCATTATAAAGGGTGAAAATCCATTGGATATGGATTAGGAGAAGTATTTAGGGTTTGTATCAATTTTAAGGTGTTGGAAAGTTCAATGTTGAATTTCTAACCTTAATTTTGATGGTTTAGAGTTCCTATTGGCTTAGGGACTTCCCAAGGACATTGTTGGTGCAATGGTCAAGGGGGAGCAAGCCTTTAGGGGGAGGTATCCATCTTGGGATGATGGATGTATTTTTCTCCTTGAAGAGGAGAAGTTATTGGGAGAATATGACATCAATTGGGAAATTGATGGGACTTTTGAGAGACCCAATTTGGAAATTGGGAGAGTAAATGGGATTGTCTCTCTTGAGTGATATTGGACTTATCACTAGGAAGATGGTAGGCATCCTAAGTATTTTTGGACCAAGGGGGAGATTGTAAGATCTCATTGGGACATGAGACATTGACCCTCTTGGGGAGAAAACCTTTTTGATGTTAGTCAAAAAGGGGGAGAATGTTTGGGGGAGAACATTTGGAGAGTATTTACCAATTTGGGATAATTGGTAAAGGATTTGAGTTAGTGTTCTAACTAAATTATTTGTTTGGTATTTGTCAAACATCAAAAAGGGGGAGATTGTTGGTGCAATCGGCCCAGGTCACGATTGACCAAGACTCGAGTTTGACTCGAGTGATGTTTTGATGTTTCGACAAAAACATATGACAATGTAATTGTCATTTGGTAAAGTCCAAGTCTTGAGTACTTGGCATGGAAAGTCCAAGTGGGACACTTGGCATTAGGAAAAGTCCAAGCATGGGTCTTGGCAATGTAAAGTCCAACATGGGTTGGCAAGGAAAGTCCAAGCATAGTCTTGGCATGAAAAGTCCAACATGGGTTGGCAAGGAAAGTCCAAGCATGGTCTTGGCATGAAAAGACCAACATGGGTTGGCAAGGAAAGTCCAAGCATGATCTTGGCATGAAAAGACCAACATGGGTTGGCAAGGAAAGTCCAAGCATGGTCTTGGCATGGAAAGTCCAACATGGGTTGGCAAGGGAAAGTCCAAGCTTGAGTCTTGGCATTTGAGAAGTCCAAGGGTTTGATATTGGTGGCGTAAAGTCTAAGCGGGAGTCTTGGCAGCATAAGTCCAATGATTGGCGGCATAAAGTCCAAGCGGAGTCTTGGCGGCGTAAGTCCAATGTGCCTTGGCGGTGTAAACACCGTTAGCATGACATAGCCGACGGAAGCACCTGAAGGCTAGCGCGATGGATGAACAAGTCATGGATGACTTGGAGGGATCCGAGAGGCGTGAGGCTAATGGAGGTGGCTAGAAGGCTTAGGTCTAGGCTAAGGGTGGTCTAGCAAGTATGGGGGAACCATACTTGGGTTAAAACCTCATGTTTGAGTCAACTAGGGTGCGGGTTATAGCCTAGCGATCATGCCGATGGTGGGCAATCGGTGATGGCTCGAGCAGCGTGCCCGGCCAGTGTGATCGATCGTGGTGCTCGAAAATCGACCCTCGAGAATGGAGTCGAGTGAGGACTCCATCAGTCGACTGATGGTCACAATCAGTCGACTGATGAAGGTTCCGTTGGACTTATCTAGCGTGGATCTAGCCGTTGTCTCACGACAACAGTGGCATCAGTCGACTGATGGTCCCGATCAGTCGACTGATAGACTTTTTCCAGCATAGGTTGAAGCTATATATGGAGCTCGTGATGGAGGAAAAACCAAGGGTTCCTTGAGGCAATTTGGGGTGAGTTGCTGCTGCAATTCAGGGTCTCCAAGTGCTACTCGATCAACCTAGCGATCAAGCATTCAAGAGCATTTGTAAAGTGTTTTCTTTACTAGTTTTGCTTTGTATTTCATTGTATTTGCTCATAGCTATTTGTTTATTGTTGTAAACAATTGTAAGAGGTTTCTCCGCCTCCGACTCCTGTCGAGAAGGAGTTATTTCATAGTGGTGTGTGATTGGCATCGCTAGGGTTCGTACGAACCCGATCCGTGGAGTAGGAACCGTGCGGTTCCGAACCACGTTAAATCTTCGTGTCTTTGTGTGTGCTTGTTCATTTCGTTATTGTATTATATCTATATTCCGCTGCGCTAACGAAATTGTAGACACGAACGCGAAAGAATTCTATTGACGCTATTCACCCCCCCCCCCTCTAGCATTCCAAACGATCTCTAACAATCAAGTGTATTATTTAAATAATATCAAACATGGAGGCCATTGGACGGTAGTGCAAAGGGTTCACTACCGAGAAATATACGAAGTAAATGAAGTTGATGAAGGATCTGACGATTTTAAGGGTGATAATATCTTGAATACGGAGTCGAACCAAGAGATTTCATTCAATGATTCAACTTCAGTAGTCGATGAAGATTTAGTGATAACTCAACTATGTCGAATAGATGGCAGATGATTGACCATCAACAAATAAATATGGCAAATGCACAAGTGGATCTGGATATGGACGCTCAAAGTAATCGTATTGCTAAGGTTGAAGATAGTGAAATTGACAGTGAGGCAGATGATTATTTATCCTTTTCAGATGATGATAGCGATTAGATGTATTTACATGGTATTTATATTGTTCTTCATTTATAATTCATATATTTAATATAATATTTTATTTTACGTTGATCTGTATATAATGCTTATGTCACAGCTATGCCGCCTAAGAGAATTGAGCACCCCCCCCAGTTGTGCTTATGCCTGACGATGACAGTGCTCCTGCTCATATTGGTTAGTTATGTGGTTTTATATATGTATATTTTGTTTGCTATTTATTTAACTTGTTAATTGTTAACATTCTTTGATTTACAATTCATCCGACACGTAGAGAGACACGAGGCACACACTCCAATCGGCTCAGACGGTAAATCGAGGAATGGGGTAGATTATCCATTACCTTTCATAAGAGCGATGGTCACCCTATCATGACAAATGCAGTTGCTTTTATGATAGAGTTAGGGCTGTCAATTAAGAAGTTTACTCCCCTATAAGCTAAGATACAAGCTAAGAGCTAGAAGCATATCCCTGCAGACAATAAACAGATGATATATGACTGATTAGCAGTAAGTACAAGTAATTTCATATTTATATAATCAACCATCATTCATTAATAAATTTCAATATTGATATTTTTTCAGGTTGCTTTCTATATCAGTTTTGCCGAGGAGGCAACGTCGATAAGAAAGGAGACTGCCAGGTGAGTGCAAGGTATAGAGACCATAGAAATAAGATGCACACTCATTATAAGAGCCTACTGTATCTTCCCCCTACCGAGCGCCGACATCATATATCAATTGAGTATTGTGAGACACAGGAAGATTGAAACTATATGTGTGATTTTTATATTGTAGACACGATCGGCAACAAATGCCCAAAATCAAGCATAATTACCATTTACCTATCGAGGTGGCTCTAAATCATTCATCCAATATAGTTACGACGGTATAAGTACAAACTTTATAGTTACAGTTTATTGTTTGGTATTTTTAATATTAACACATTATAATATTTCTTAGACCGATCAGTCTCAGAGAAAAGATCAAATTACTGTTTTTAATACAACCCACTGTAACTCGTCCAAAGGGTGGAGTGGGGAGAGAGCCGAGGTTGCATACGTAAGATATAATCGATAAAATTTAGTAAAGTTATTTTTAAATTTGCATAATTATTTGTAAATATATTAATAATATGTTTGTTATTCTTAGGGTGATATGGTGAGACTGCGAGATGAACACATCCAAGTACAAGAAATCGGAGATGCCATTGATGTTGTTCAGATTCTAGATCAGATTTGCGATCAAGTCCTCGGTGTTCGCTCTGGATATATTAGAGGACTTGAAAGTGTCCACTTCTTCAGATGCTAGCTCCTCCTCCAGAAGAACTAACGCAGTACTGCGTGAATAACTTCAGTCCACCAAGCAAGAATTAGAGGGGACGAAAGAGGAGCTAGCAACCACTCAAGTTCGATTAGCTAGCACCGAAGATGAGTTGGCATCAATGAGATCAAGACAAGATTATAGGGGATCGATCGACCGGCTAGAGGGGGGTGAATAGCCCTTTGTCGTTGGATGAAGTAATTTGCTCGTCTATAAAGAGATTAGCGCAAGCGGAATACTAATAAAGACAAGCAAATAAACAAAGAAGAATACAAACAATGCTAACACCGAAATATAACGTGGTTCACGGCTACGCCGCTAATCCACAGTCTCCGATTCGTCCTTGGTGAATCACTCTGCAACCAAATCACTATCGGTCTCTCCTTTGCACTAAGCTAGGTGGAGGTAACCCTTACAACTCAAAGACACTCCTTCTTTTACAATAGATGTGAAAGAAAACTAAGAGAAGGAGTTTGAATCTTGTAGAGCACTTGGATGGTCACTTAGAGCATAAGCATTAGCCATCCAAAAGCCCACACCCTCTCTTTTTATAGAGAGGGTTGATTTCTTCCCGTTGGCCGCCACCAGTCGACTGCTGCCCTTGGCAGTCGACTGCTACTACTACAACGGCCTCCGAACACGTCGGATCTCGACCGTTGTAGTCCAACGGAACACTTGACAGTCGACTGATGAATCCATCAGTCGACTGCTGCCTCCGTAGTCGACTGCCCAGTCGGCTACGAGCGGTTCTGTGCCCGCGACATCCTCTGGCAGTCGACTGTCATTCCATAGCAGTCGACTGCTGGACATAAACCCATCAGTCGGATACCAGTCGAACCGCGTTCGACTCAGAGCAGTCGACTGTCATTTCATGGCAGTTGACTGATGTCGGGAAAACTCATCTGACACTTAGCCATTCGGCCAAGTTCACCTAATGAGCTACTTACATTTCACTCATTCTCTCATCTCACTCGAAGTCCCTCGCCGAAGCTCTCTTCGTTCAAGGCCACGTCCCTCGGCAGCATCAGGCGCACGGTTATGCAATGCTCCTTCGCGTCTCTTGCCTCCGAAGTCTGCTTCCTTGGCTTCGCTTCAAGTCATCTCGTCCGACGGTCCCTCGGCAGCATCAAGCGCACGGCTCTGCAATGCTCCTTCTCCGACTCAAGCACGAGGTTGTGAGTGGTGAACCCGCCAAGACTCCATGTGCGAATTACTAAGTCCTACAAGACTCCAACGCACATATCAAAACATAATAACAACCTAATTTAAACCATTTGCCACACACATCAAAACCTTATCATGGCAAGAGATTTCCCTAACAATCTCCCCCTTTTTGATGTGTAGCAATCCGTTTAAGTCAGGTAAAAATATTTGATAAAACATTAAAGAAAGGAAAGTATGTAAATAAACATGATTAGCAACTCTCCCCCTTAATACATGAAACTCCCCCTACATATATTCCCCCTTACTTAAACATACATTTCTCCCCCTTTGACACCATCAAAAATACTTAACAATGTTTATACATCATGACATCAAGGCTAGAGAGAAACAAAAACCAAAACATGCCTTAAAACCGTGTATCAAAATCATTGGCTATTTTTAGTGAGCAATGATCGCTATCAATATGGCAATGATCGCACAAAGAAAACAAAGAATTTCGATTTTCCTGATGAAATTTAGAAATGCATTATTAATTCCAAAAAATTCGAAAAATAGTGAAATTTGGGGAACACATTTCTTGTAAGTATATTTATCAGTGAAAAATAGTTTTCCATGAAAAATCATTATATTTTCAAGTATTTGCCAAAAATCCAAAAACTTTAAAAACCACTAGGTTTTTGATCATGTTAGTATTCATTTTAACACCTAGTCTTGCTTTGGATTGTTTCAAAACATGAATACATGGATTTTAAAGTAAGAAATTATTTTGAAAACATGTGAAATATCCAACCATGATCTTTGGGCAATATGTCTATGAATTAAACATAAGTCTTCCCCATGATTGGTCTATTATTATTATTTGATATTTTAAATGACCATCTAAATGTCATAGGCATTAGTGGACATTTGTATCATCCTAACATCTCACTCATGCTAAGTTTTCAATCATGGTAGCCTATGGTGAGTGTGAGATGTATCCTAGAGATATTTGTATATACTTAACCATTATATTCATGCAATTTTATCAAGGTCAAGTATCATCCTAACAATCCACATGATCATAAAGATATATATGAATGAATTTTACATTATAACCAAGAAATACATGTATTCATCAAATTGTTGTCATGCATTAGGTATTACATAATGATAATAAGCAAATATCACCTAAAGCATGATTTATACCCTAAAACCCATGACTATGTGCCAAATATCAAGATCATAAATCATGATTGCAAATATACATAGCAATTTCATTAACTATCATGATTTAAGCATTAATATCTATTTATAGGCACATTATCATCACCTAACACTATTTCAAAAATATTGTCCCGCCATCCTAAGTCAACCAACATATGATATAGGTAAATTGCATATGGTTGACTATCCTAGGGTTTTCCTAACCCTTTAAGATGGATTTTGGAATCCAAAATAAGTTCTTTCTTATTGGGTTCACTAAAAATTCTTTAGGGATCCATTTTCTAGCAATTACCTTCTTCTTGTCTTGACCCCTAGCTATTAGGCATTTATAGGCCTTTTCATTTTTCTTTTTCTTATATCCTAGGCCTTTCTTGTTGAAGCTTGCCCTTTGGCTCCCTATGATCATGTTCAAGGTGTTGGAGCCTATAGTAAACTTTTCTAGCGCTTTGGTCAAATAGTCTACCTTTTCCCTCAAAGCCCTATTTTCTTCTATGCATGCATCATTAAAATCCAAAGACATATAGTTATTATGTGAGCATGTATCATCATCATTATCATTAAAACATGCTTTTTCTAATTTTTGCTCTAAATCTTTAATTTTATCAAGCATGGTTTTATTTTTCTTCTTTGCTCTAAATAAATCCTTAGTGAGGCTAGAAATCATAGAAACTATTTTACTAGGTGAAAGGTTAGTTACCATAGTTTTCATGTCCTCTTCTTCGGATGAGGAGGTAGAGGAGGCTCCCCCTTCACTTGAGCTCTCTCCACTTGAACTTGATCCTTCATTTTCGGAGGAGGAGCAATCCAAGTCGTCAAAAGTCATTAGGGCTAAGTTGGTGACAAAGGCATTCTCCTCTTCCAATGATGATGAAGATGATGAGGAGGGGTCATCCCAAGTCCTTGCCTTTAGAGCTTTGGTCTTCCCCTTTTCTTTGGCCTTCTTCTCTTCTTCCTTCTTTTTGCTCCCCTTTTTCTTCTTCTTTTCTTCTTTCTTCTTCCTCTCTTCTTTGCTCTTGTTTAGGAGAGGACAATTATCCCTTATGTGTCCCTCTCCTTGGCAATTGTAACAAATTACCTTTCCTCTTGGTCTTCTCCTCCTATCATTAGATTTATTAAAATGAAAACCTTTTAAAACACGCCTTATCCTCCTTACCATATAAGCTTCTTCCGTGCTATCCATGGAGGTGGAGGAGGATGCTTCATCATTAGAGGAAGAGGGGATCTCCATCTTCTTCTTCCCCTTGTGTGCCATCAAGGCTACTCCTCTTGAAGGTTGAAACTTTGGCTCTTCTTGTATTCCTTCAAGCCTCGTTTCGTGGAGCTCCATTGTTGAGAAGAACTCCTCCAAGGTACTCACTTCTAGGTTCTTGGACATGTAGAAAGAGTCCACCATTGAGCTCCATTTTGATGACCAGGGAAAAGCATCATTTGCTTTCATGAGCATGTCCCGGTTCGAGAGCCTTTCTCCTACACTTGTTAGTCCAATCAAAATTTCCTTAAACCTAGAATGCAATGATGTTACCTTTTCTCCCTTTTCTAATTTTATGTTGGATAGTTGGGAGCGGAGGAGGTCTCTTCTTACAAGTTTGGCCTCCGAGGTACCTTCATAAAGCTCTACTAGCTTCTCCCACATCTCCTTTGCACTAGAGCATTCCCCTATCCTATTCACCTCTTGTTGGGGAAGTACATTGTAGAGGTGGTGCTTGACCTTTGAATTTGCCAAGTATTTTTCTCTTTGCCTCTTGCTCCACCTTGCTTTCTCCAATGACCCCCCATCTTCATTTCTAGGCAACTCGAAACCGTTTTCTATAATTAATAAAATTTCAAAGTCAGTTCTAAAGAATACCTCCATTCTCTTTTTCCACCAAGAGAATTAGCCTTCGAATTTTGGTGGGTGAATGTTTGAGCCGGCCATCCTTGAATGTGCTTGTTGTGGCGGTTAGTCCTCGACAAGCTTTCCTTGTCTCTGATACCACTTGTAGGGGATCGATCGGCCGGCTAGAGGGGGGTGAATAGCCCTTTGTCGTTGGATGAAGTAATTTGCTCGTCTACAAAGAGATTAGCGCAAGCGGAATACTAATAAAGACAAGCAAATAAACAAAGAAGAATACAAACAATGCTAACACCGAAATATAACGTGGTTCACGGCTACACCGCTAATTCACGGTCCCCGATTCATCCTCGGTGAATCACTCCGCAACCAAATCACTATCGGTCTCTCCTTTGCACTAAGCTAGGTGGAGGTAACCCTTACAACTCAAAAACACTCCTTCTTTTACAATAGATGTGGAAGAAAACTAAGAGAAGGAGTTTGAATCTTGTAGAGCACTTGGATGGTCACTTAGAGCATAAGCATTAGCCATCCAAAAGCCTACACCCTCTCTTTTTATAGAGAGGGCTGATTTCTTCGTTGCTCTGATAGGCCTCCGAACGCGTCGGATCTCCGTTGTAGTCAGCGGAACACTTAGCGATCGGTGAATCCATCGATCATGCTTGCCTCCGTAGTCAGCGCCCGATTGACTACGGCGATTTGTGCGCGACATCCTCGGCGATCATTGTCATTCCATAGCGATCATTGCTGGACATAAACCCATCGATCGGATACGGTCGAGCCGCGTTACTCGGAAGCGATCGACTATCATTTCATGGCAGTCGACTGATGTCGGAAAAACTCATCCGACACTTAGCCATTCAGCCAAGTTCACCTAATGAGCTACTTACATTTCACTCATTCTCTCATCTCACTCGAAGTCCCTCACCGAAGCTCTCTTCGTTCACGGCCACGTCCCTCAGCAGCATCAGGAGCACAGCTCTGCAATGCTCCTTCACGTCTCTTGCCTCCGAAGTCTGCTTCCTTGGCTTCGCTTCAAGTCATCTCATCCGGCGGGCCCTCGGCAGCATCAAGCGCACGACTCTGCAATGCTTCTTCTCCGACTCAAGCACGAGGTTGTGAGTGGTGAACCCGCCAAGACTCCATGTGCGAATTACTAAGTCCTGCAAGACTCCAACGCACATATCAAAACATAATAACAACCTAACTTAAACCCTTTGCCACATACATCAAAATCTTATCATGGCAAGAGATTGCCCTAACAAAGATATGTTCAAAGAAATTCTGAATCGGCTTGCACATGGAGCATTATAATCATTGATGCATGAGTCATTTTCAGCTCCACCTCCTCCTCCATCTTAGAGTTTGTGAACATTTATATTTTAAGCTAGTGAACTTGTGAATTTGAATATTTTTGCATTTTAATACTATGAATTTGTGAAATTGAATGTTTTGGACTTTAAATTGAATGTATTTGTGAATTGGATGTTATGGTAGTTGTTTTTAAATGTATATATTGGTTTTATTTTTTGAGTTGTATGTTGTTAAGTTAAATTTTGTGGTTGATATTGTATTACAGAATTTTGAATACAAATTCAATGAATTCTAGAAATTTATATTTTCATGGTTAGCGATGAATTTTTTTTCATTTTGTCGCTAACCGTCGATATACGACATCAGCATTTTGAGGTTTAGCAACGAAATTAGGAATTTTGTCACTAGAGTTTGGCGTATCAGTCGAGGCGCCAATTGACGCAGTCACCTATTGTAGGACATTAGCGATGAAATATATACATTTCATCGCAAATAAGTCTCCAGTCGAGTCGCCAGTTGAGGGTCTCCCGTTCTGCGGCTGGCCAAAAAATAGACAGTCGAGTCTTTTCTTGCGTCAGTCGACTGATATTTAGCGATGAAATGAGATTGTTTCATCGTTAACGTGTCAATCGAGTCGCTAGTCGAATCTCTCCCTATTCTGTGGCGGGCCAAAAAAAAAGACAGTCGACTGCTATATTGCGTCACTCGACTGATGGTTGGCGACGAATTTTGATATTTCGTCGCCAATATTGGTGATTTTCTTCTTTCTGGCATTCTAAATTTTGCAACGAAAGTTTTATTTTTGGCAACGTTTTTTATTTCGTCGGTAATTTTAACGACGAAAAGGTCTTAATTTGTCGCTAATTTGTCTTTGCGACAAACTTATTACGACGACTCTAGCGACGAAATTATTTCGTCGTAAAATATATTTAGCAGCGAAATTGTGGTATTAATGACAAAAAAAAGTTCATCTCTATTTTCCATTTTTATTGTAGTGAAACCTTGGGAATATAAATTGTAAAACACCAAGTTATTCTAATAATTATTTTAATTTTTAAAAACAATTATCATAAAAGATCTTTATTTTAAATTATGTATTTTATAAATTACTCACGAAGGACTCGATTAAGTAATAATAATAAAAAAAGAGAATGATACACCTTAGCATCCTTAATAGTTTTAGGGGGGCTAAAAATTATAAAATGTATTTGTTCCAGGTCAAGCCAGAGAGATGGGATGACCTGACAAAGTGTCCACGACCGAGTTGAGAATAGCCGCCTGAGCACAAGTTGACGTCAATCTTCTTGAGTGGAGAATGGTCAAATAGTTGAGTGAGCCTCCTTATGAGATCCGTCAGGTTGGATCCGTCGTCGGAGCGGCATCGGAGCTGCAAGGGCTTGGACCTGAGTAAATTTGCAAACAGGCAAGAAAAGGATGTCGAGGGTGACCTCGGCAAAACCCTTCGAGCCTCAAGTCAGAATGTGTAAACTATCGAAAAATAAAGCGAACAAAAGCAAAGGGAACAGAGGAGCTCCAGAGGATATGGAGAGAGAGGATCCTCCTTCCGCTCCCCTTTTACCTTTATATAAGCAGGGTTGATGGCGTGGATCCCTATGGAAAATCATGGGAGGCATGGTTTGACGAATAAGTAATGGTACAGGAGGGAGAGAATCTTGAGAGACATGACTTTATTAATAAGGAGATGTGTTCGTATGAACCTTAGAATCGGAGGAGATATAACCTCATTAATAAGGAGATGTGTCTGTACGAACCTTAGAATTTGGGGAGGTATAACCTCATTAATAAGAATAGAAGGTTGCACGAACCTTGAAATTTTGGGAGACATAAACTCATTAATAAAGAGAGGTAGTTATATGAACCTTGGGATCTTGAGAGATACAACCTCATTAATAAGGAAAGGTGTGACACAAAATTAGAGATTACAAGTCAATGGTAGGAATCATGGGATGCGTCTCCTGCGAAGGGACCATCATTTTCTTCTTTCGGGCTCCAACATTTGCGAGACCGAGCCGAGACATCTGATCTGAGGTATCTGTAATCCTCTGACAAACTTAAGTCGAATCATGTGGCCTCTGATCGGGTTGGACCTCCAACTTTATTTCAGTTTGACAGTTGATTTGATTTGGCCACCTAACTAGGGACATATCATTCCACATCAGTATTTACAGTAGATTATGTTTTAATCAAAATCTATTTTTATAGGAAATTAATGGCTAATTTAAAGGAGTGATAAGTGGAATTGCAAATTACACCTAGATGCATAAGAAGAGCAAAGATGTCTTGGAAGGATTTGATGTATTGGTAATGATGGGATGAAGATACTCATGAACGAA
Source organism: Wurfbainia villosa (assembly GCA_025175895.1). NCBI lineage: Eukaryota > Viridiplantae > Streptophyta > Magnoliopsida > Zingiberales > Zingiberaceae > Wurfbainia > Wurfbainia villosa. Next base: position 40,841,659 of record CM045998.1, on the reverse strand, counting down.
AATTTAATTCTTTATGTAAATATTGAATCGTCGGTCAAAAATCCATTATATTTTTTAATTTTATTTAGATGATTGATGATTTTTTTTATATAATCGAATTCGTTAAATTTAAATATTTAAATTATAAAAAGAAAAAACACTAAAGGTAAGAGAAAAGGGTATACTTTTAACGCATTCGTTAGAGATAGGCACACATTGGTCAGAGATAGGAAGGCGATTGCACACAAACACTCGATGACGCCTAGTTGTACGCAAATTAAAGTGCAATGGATATGCAGTGAGTGTGCGATGGACGTGCGACAAGCACATAGTGGACACACAGCAGAATGCATACAGATGCGTGGCGAACTATCTATGTAGGCTGATCGATGGCGCTGAATTGGGCAATGACATTGGCTTGCAAGTGGACGACTGATGCTCGTGGAGCGACGAGTCATGATAAAAACTGTAATGTGTAAGAATAGAAAAAGCAGAAAAAAGAGAGATTGAGAGAGTTTAATAAAACCAGATTTTTTGTGAAAGCTTTTTTTTTTTCTATCAGAAATAAAAAGATGCACATGGATTCTTAATTCTTCTTCGTATCGGATTTGACGTGGCTAGGATGAACATTTGGACTCCTTTTGAACTAAAGTAATTTGGTAATAAGACATGGGCCTCAGTGTAATTTACAAAAGGGTAATTTTTTTTTTTTTTTTGAAAAATATTGAAATTTAGGATTAAGTTCAAAAGACATGACGCGATGATTGATGAAGCAGCAGCTGCAGCAGCCAGCAGTCCCGCATGAATGGAGTATGGGCTTATCCAATTTGATTACACACTGACTCGAGCACTGTAGTTATGCATACGTATACGTATACACTACGACTGCAGCGGTCTCACTCTCTCTCTCTCTCTCTCTATTTCTTTCGTCTCGCCAGTAACAAAGGCAAGCAACAGCTGCCAGCGACAACGTATCAAATCCCATCGGTCTTCGATCCCCTTGACCCTTCCCTATTCTCCCCTTTTTCATTCTATAAAAACCGCCCCTAGTCCTCCGTTCCCCCCGGCGACCGCATTGCTGGCCATGACCCCGACGACGAGAAATCTTCCGGAGGACGACTCGGGGGAGGAGAAATTCTACGAGTCCTTGGACCGGATCCTCTCCTCCTGCTCCAATTCCGGCTCCGTCTCCGCCTCGGACGACGAATCCTACACCGGAGGTCACCGTCGCCGGGTCGGACGCCTGCGTCTCCCCCCTCTGCGCTCTCTCGATGTCTGGTTCTCGGAACCGGCCTCCGTCGAGGAGCGACGCCGACGCCTACTCCGCCATCTCGGCCTCTCCGGCGATCCCGCTCTCTCTCGACCCCGACGATCTGACGGCTCCTCCTGTAAAATCCCTTCCCCGTCCTCCTCCACTGGAGTGGCCTGGCCCGGATGCGACGGCTCCGCGAGCAAATCGCTGTGCCAACAGCGGCAGGTCCCCTCCAAACCTCCTCTCGGCGTTAGATTCCGTATCCCTGATGCTTCCAAAGGCATTCTTCCGATTGATGGGGGAATCGTTCCCGGCGACTCGCGTTTCGTCATCAAGAATCTAGACGACGGGAGGGAGTTCGTGGTGAAGGAGTTCCAAGAGGATCGGATGTCGAACGCCGTCAGAGAAGTCGGAACAGGACGGCAGCTTACTATGGGGGAGTTCGATATGTGCATCGGGAAGTCCCCCATAGTTCAAGAGCTGATGAAGCGACAGAGCGTGGAAGATGCCACGGACAGCAGTGGCGGCGATTCCCGTAGTTCTGGTAGTGGGGGTTCTATTGTTGGCAGAAGGTCCGCCGGAGTATGGAGATGGAAGAAGAGGGGAAGTTGGCTTAGAAGCATCAAGAATGTTGCGGAGAACATGGTGGCTAGAGGGCACAACTGCGACCGTAAGAGTAGCGATGACAAAGATAGTTCATCAGATAAGGGAGGGAGATCGAGCTCGGCTACCAATGATAATCTTGATGGTGGTTTAAATGGCCTAAATCATTGCCCTAAGAGAATAAGAGTCCGGCAATATGGGAAGTCTCAGAAGGAGCTCAGTGCTTTGTGCATGACTCAGGAAATCCAGGCGCATAATGGGTCCATCTGGAGCATTAGATTCAGCTTGGATGGGAAGTATTTGGCCAGTGGAGGCGAGGACTGTGCCATTCGTGTGTGGGAGGTCTTAGAGGTTGACAGATTTGGCAATTTGGCTAATGATATAGCCTCACAGGAGAAAGATAGTTGGCGCATATTGCTGATGGCTATCAATGATTCATCAGAGATGACATCCATTTTGGCTAGTGCTGATGGAAATCAATGGGATAAGAAGAGAAGGGCAAAGGTTAGGTGCAGTAAGAAATCTGTGTGTTCTCACCCTTTGAAGGTACCAGCGCATGTCTTTGCTCTGTCTGAAAAGCCTGCGTATTGTTTCAGAGGTCACTTAGGTGATGTACTTGATCTATCTTGGTCCAAAGCTCAGGTATGCTTTCAATTTATTGGGTTAGATTTCTACATACAGATGAAATTTGGTGCCCCTTTGACCTATGGATTGTGTGAATACTAGGCTTTACTTTTCATAGATAATAAATAATCTGAGGATAATTGCCTGGTCATCTTCTAATTCTTTCTCAGGAGATCTTAAGTTGAATGGGGTTACAGTCATTACTGTCAAATCTGGTACGGTAGATCTGACTTGGTAGCTTCTGTGATGGAATTGAGATTCAAAATTAGTTCAAGAATAGAACTGTAGAAGTATAGGATTTTGAAGGTTTTTAGTTTCAGTTTACTCCTATCATAATATGGTTTAATTATTTCATAGGAGATCTAAAGTCGAATGCAGTTACATACTGACGAACTTGGTCAAAAAAATGTCGTGATTTTGTAACTTTTACAATGGAATTGAAATTCAAGATTATATAAAAGTGTAGGGTTCTGAGTTTGTTTGTTTCAGTTTGAACCTTCCAAAGTATCTTCTAGTTCTTTCATGGAGAATCTAAAGGTGAATGAAGTTGCAGGTCAACTGAAAACTAAGTGAAAAGCGGCAATGTGATTATGTAGCTGTTAGGGCTGAGGAGGGAGCCTTGACACAATGGTAAGGTTGTTGTCTTGTGACCAAGAGGTCACGGGTTCAAATCTTGGAAACAACCTCTTGTAAAAAAAGCAAGGTAAGGCTGCGTACAATAGATTCCTTCTCCGGTACCCCTCGTGGCGGGAGCTTCGTGCACCGGGTTGTAGTAGGGCTGAGGAGGGCGATTCACTGGATGGGTAGAAGGGGAGATGAATAATACATGGCCTAGGAATATGTTTCTTTTATTCTTGCTAATAATTAGCAAGCTCAATTAGACATTAATTGTAGCGGAAATAAAAAACATAAGATCATTGCTAACAGATCGAGTTCGTGGTTTGGAACTGTTAGTTCCTACTCCACAACCTATGTCTCTTTGGTGAATCACTCCTGAATCTCCATTATCTTTTTTCCTTCTTGGATGCTTCTGAAAGTGTAGAAACCTCTACCAAGAGTAGAAATACAAGTTGAGGCAAGTAAGATAACTACAAGAATTAGGTTATAAAATAGAACAAGAAGAGTTCAGCTTAATTTTTCCAACCTTTCAAGGATCTCCTTGATCCTCTATTGATACCCTATAAGTTATATTCATTCAACCTCCACTTTTCTAATCTTCAACAAACTAGTCAATTGAACCACTTCTTATTTGCTTGATCACTTCAGCTTTATGTTTGGCAATGGACTCTTAATTGACTCACATTTACTTCATGCAACAATTCCTTCATTAACTCATGCTAACTTCAATTGATTGAGCCACTTTATCATTGCAAGTGATCTAATGGCTATAACTTTCCTTGGCCTGACTAATGGTCTTCTTTTTGACTCTTGTCAGGGATTTAGTCGACTTGACTAAAATATGGTTTGTTGACTAGTGTGTCAAGTCAACTAAGGAGTTGATTGGCCTAGTTGACTCATGTGCTTAGTCAACTGATGGCTTGTGAATAAAATGTTCTATTCAAAGCTCAAAGTCGACTAAGAAGTTGACTGGATAGGCCTTTGGGTTGATTGAATCGTCGACTATGATCAATCTAATGGTCGAGTCACTACCGAAGTTGAAAATTACTCGAAACTAAAATACACATCTCTCGACTTTCACAAAACACTAAGAGTTTACCTTGACAACTATACTTTTCCTACAAGGTCATCTCTCGCCAGTGCACTATTCTCTTGAACGCATCAAACTCTTACCTCATTCCATGTGCCATCCTTCACTCATCCACCTATGTAGTTTGCCTCCAGCTACTTTAGAGTTGATGTTGTTTTGCTTTGCCCAAGTGATTACCTCCCTTTAGGTCCTTGGTCCATCAAATTTACCCTGCCTTGACTCAATCCTCGTAACATCCTTTGCTTATTTACCTATGTAGGCCACCTATTGCAACTCTTATCAAAGTTGTCATCCTGATGTTTCTCATCTTGAGGTTCTTCGGATGTTCAATACCATCTTTATTCAATTTCCAACACTAATTTGGGTATGCGAAGTCAAGCTACACGAGCTCAGTGTATGACTCTACCAAATTATGCACCACTTCATGGATATGTTAAAAACATAGACAAACCTAACTTAAATACTTTTCCCCATAAATCAAAATATTATGGTTGAACAAGACCATTTAGGGAACAATTCCACTAACAATAGCATGAAATTGATACCATAAGTGAGGATCCTAAGTTTTACATTTTCAATTTTTCTCTTTGTGCTATGTTGCTCAAACTTGAGTACAAATATTTAAGCAAGTTACAAATCTAGGTGTCAAACAACAAATTTTCGAGTGGGAACAGTGGGATCTAGAACTCCTGCACAGCATACTCTTACCAAGGTCAGTTTATGTGTGTTCTTACTGAGGTTGACAGTGTATGTTCACATCATATCAGGCCTAGGGAATCAGTAGATGTAAGTGTTCTCCATTTATTGCTTAGACAAATTAGCAATATTACATTTGTAGAAGGAAAACATAACCTCTTTGTTTAGTATAATCACGTTGTGACTTTTGAACCAGATTTCGGCCAATAACATAATGGTGGCATGAAGTATCAACTATGTTAATTTGGTTTAGTAGAGCATGACCCAAAATGGAATTTGTAGATACACTATGTTGCTGTACCAATTCTATTTTCCTTTTTTTAGGTAATATCATCAAGTTTTAGTCTGAACTATTTGGATATTGCCTCTCCATTACTCTATGCAAGCATATATTATTCTTGAACTCGTTCATACCATTTTAATTTCATTTTATCTTTATTGGAGTACCTAATTGTTCCCCTGTGTTGTTTTTCTATTTTATTTAGGTAATTTTAGAAAATTATACGTATATACATATATGCATATATATGTATGTATGTATATGTGTATGTATTTTGTTGAAAGTTAGGCTGGGAGTCATGAGTGAATGTTAATACTTTAATAATTGTAGATTTTCATTCTTAAATGCCTTATCCAACCTTTACAACTTGTATCAAACTTTTTGTATAGATCAGATCTAGTGGATAGTTAACAAATCCTGCCTAGAAGGTTGATATGGAGATTATCTGGTGGATAGTTATTGGATTAGAACATTTTGGTGGACCTGTGGGTTGACTGGATAAAGTAAGATCATTATCATTTGGGAACTGGCAGCAGCTATGTGTAGCCCAATGTTGAGAGTGCCATTGGTGTTAAGTGTAGCGTAATAAAGGATAAAATTAATGAAAATAAGATTAATATGTCACTGAAATTTAACAGTAGCAATGAGTTCAATGAATGAACGACTCTCCATTAAACTCAATGCAAATCTATATCATCCTTGAACATGTCCACACAAACAGTTCTTTTCTTAGTTAATTTTAGAAAATAATATATGTTTCTGTGTGTGCATGTATGTTTTTGTTGAAATTTAGGCTTGGACTTTGATATGTAATTGTAGATTTTTTATTCTTAAATACCTTAGCCAACCTAATGAATTTATAGTAGCAAAATTTTTGTACAGATCAGATCGAATGGATATTTAACAATGGTGCCTAGAATGGTTGTTGTGGAGATTATCTAGTGGATAGTTAACTGTCGTGCCCAGACGGTTAGATTAGAACATTGTGGTGGCTCCATGGGTTGACTAGATTGATCAAGAATGTTATGATTTGTGAACAACTATGTGCAGCCCAATGTTGAGAGTGCTGTTGGCAATAAATATAGCCTAAAAAGGGATAAAATCAATGCAAATGTGTTTTAGTATGTCACAGGAATATAAGTATACCGATTTAATGACTTGAATGAATCAATAGTCTGCAGTGTTCCCAATTGAGAGGGGAGGCTATAAAAGTCTATTATTAACTAAAAGAAAATATATTTATATCCAATAAAATAAACTTGATTGACCATATTATTAAATACAGACGATATATATAATAGTATATAACTATATATGTAGAAAGATTTAAGTGAATTTAGTTTGGATAGTATTTTTGTTTTAACATGGTAACTGACTTGTAAAGTGGTTACTGAAATTGTATTGTCTAAAAATTGTGATACTGTTAATCAGTTTGGCAAAGTTTTAAATAGCATATGTAAATAATTAAAGAGAAGTCACTGTATAGCATATATATGGTATGCAGGTTATATAATGATATATATTTTGACGATCAGATTTTATTTATTTATTTATTTATTTTTTTCAAAAACTGAGTAATAAATAAATCATATAGTCTTCCCAAAGAGTTTCGAACATTGATATATAGAAACATGTATTCTTTAAGATGAAAATATTTATTAAAATGACATCGCCATTGAATTACTCATTCCTTTGTTATTGGTAGGTTAGAGAATTCTTCTTTTGTTGATTGCTGCAGAAGGTCAGCTACATCTTTCATTTGATGTTCTACGAATGATGGATTTAAATCTAATGCCATATCAAGCATTATAGGAGATACATTACGATATTATGTTAAAGTCAATTCGTGGTTAATAGAAGAATATTTGACATTCTTGTCGGTGTAGCTAGATATACGATGATATGAGCAATACAATACATGGCTCAGTTCCTGCAATACTAAACTTGATAGGGCAAATACAATACAAATTTGAACTTTCAATTTTATCCTAACATTGAATCTAACATACAGGCATGGTAAAAGCCAAACACACAAGGAATTAAGATCTTCAGTTATCTCAAAATTTATTACTTAAATTACTATCAGTCTACCATGCTATTATTTTAGAGAAATTTTGACTAAAATGTAATGGCCAATTCCAAGTTTCAAACTTCCAACATAATTGTAACATCGTAATGAGAAAATTCTCATATATTTGTTTAGATTAGTAACAACAACAACAACAATAATAATCAAAATTTATCCCACTAGATGGGGTCGACTTTGTTTAGATTATTATTCAAGGAAAATGAAGAGGCCGCGTTACATAAAACAAAAATAAATGTGTATTAACCGCAAATATAAACTGAACTAAAATATCATTTCTTTGCTTATTGCTAATTCTTTTTTTTTTTCGGTTTTTTTTTTTTTTAACTTGACTCAAGCTCTCACATTTTTCAAATATTCCCTTTAGACTTTAAATTTTTTCCCCTTAGGCCTTTGGTTTCACTTCATGTTTGAGGACTTATCGCCTTTTCTTCCTAAGCTCTTATTTTGACTTTAGCTTCACTTTGGGTTAAAGGTCTTATGCTTTTTAGTTTTTCTTTCGGGATGCATCTTAGGGCTCTTGGTCTTAATAGATCTGAAGACTATGTTCTTTTTCTAGAGGATATCTCTTTGGATCTTTGGCTTCCCTTCATTTTTGAAGACTTATGTCCTTTACTCCAATATGCCTCTGAAGACTTGTGGTTTTGTTAGATTCAAGCACTTATGTCTTTTTTCTCCAAGATGCTATTTTGGTTCTCTCGGCTTCAATTTGGGTTTAACTGTTGTGATGCCTCTTGTGACTCTCTTTTTAAGTGCAAGGACTTATGCCCTTTCTTTCAAGACTTTGTATCAATGGCTTTACTTTATTGTTGTGAACTTGTGCCCTTCATTTTAGGAAGCCTCTTGGGACAGTTCTTCTTATATCCAAGGACTTATCTTGTTTTCTTAATTCTTATATCTAAGAAGAGTCTTGACGCAATGGTAAAGTTGTTGCCGTTTGACCTTGAGGTCATGGGTTTGAGTTGCCGAAACAACCTCTTGTAATATAGGGTAAGACTTTATATAATAGACTCAATGTGGTTCATCCTTATCCGGAACCCCATATCAGTGGGACCTTTCTGCACCAGATTGCCTTTTTTTTTCTTTAGAATGCTTCCTTGCACCTTTGATTTCACTCTTAGTCTCAAGACTTATATCCTTCCCTTCCAAGATACCTCTTGGGACCTTTGGTCTTAGATCCGAGGGCTTTCTCTTTTTTGTCTCTTTGAATCTTTCACTTCACTTTGTGTCTGACAATTTATGTCCTTTTCTTTTAGAGTGCTTCTTGGGTTGCTTTGCCTTCTTATATATGAGAATTTATTCCTTTTCATTTGAGATGCCTCATTGGTTCTTTGATTTTTCATTGAGACACCTCTTGGGACACTTGGTTTTAGATTCAAGGACTTGCTCTTTTTGCTCATGCTGCCTTGTTGAATCTTTTATTCCTGGTCTGGCCAGTTATGCCCTTTTTCTTTTTTGAATGCCTCTTGGGATCTTTGGTCTTCTTATTCCCTTTTCTTTCAAGATTCTCATTGGCTTTTTGGGTTTATGTTGGGACAACACTTGGGACCATTGTTCTTAGATCCAAGACTCTTTTCTTTCAGGATACCTATTTGAATTTTCACTTCACTTCATGTCCGAAGTTCTTTTCTTTTATGATGCCGCTTGGGATCGTTGGTCTTCTTATATCCATGGATTTATTCCCTTTTCTTTCAAGATGACTCACTGTCCCTTTGGTTTTATGTTAGATATGATGACTTATGCTCTTTCCATTCACTCTTCATCGAATCACACACTTGATCTTATTACATAATGGCAGTATATATTCTTTATATGATTTAATCACTATGAAACTGCATATACAGCCCCATGGATTGCTTCATGAAATATGCAATTTGGTAATAAAGAGTGATTCTATTGAGGGAAAGATGGTGAGATGTTCTTTGTATGAAAGTAATGCTAACATTTCACTGTTTCTTTGGCTGTTAACTATTACTTCTGTAATAAAGATTGAATCTACACAGGGAAGATACAGTAAAATGTTCTCTATAAGTTAGTATGGTTCAGTTTCGCATCTTAATTCAAATGTCTTGGTTATTAATTGACCTTTGGTAATAAAGAATGAATATAAGGAGTTCAGGATGATAAGATGTTCTCTATATACTGGTAATACTCACATCTCACTGTGGATGCATGATTATTAACTCGTGGTTTCATGACCAAGGATTTCTTGCGATCAAACTTGAAAATCAATATCAATCAAGATCAAGTTTCATTGAGCTATAAGTAATATATATAGGTGGTAGGTGTAACTTAAATATTTGACTTAACCATCAATAAAGATTTGCAATGCCTGTAGCCATAGGAATCTGGTTAATTGAACTTAAATATATTGTGATATCTGAATATATGAACAATGAAGGGATGCGGTGCCTGCACATGCCTTTGCACTTATCTAGAAGGATAATGATACTTTAACTTGATAAAGTAATGTCATTAATACCTATGTCAACTTGGTCACAGATCAAATAATAAAAAAAGGACCCTATGAAGTTAACTAGAAGAGACTAAGATCATATATTGAGAGGCTAAATTTGTTCGGTCTTCAATTTGATTTAGTGAAGTTTATTTTCGCTAGAGCAACAATGAATATTAGATTATTTGTAGCAATATGTTACTAATTGGGTATATTAATGCCATTATAATGGTTCTGTTATTTATATTTGAGGTAATCATATGGTTGAAGTATAAGATTATTTTGGTTTCTCCTTTCTTCATTTGCGTCTATCTCTCCCCTTTCGACACCATTCGACAGACTTTTTGAACTGTTCTTATTTGCTCTTTTTCTATTTAGTTTCTTTGGAGTACTTGCTCTAGAAGGTACTAATCTGTACATCCATTACTATTTACTATTTCTGATCTCACTATCTACATTTCAGTATTTGCTTTCCTCTTCAATGGATAAAACAGTCCGACTTTGGCACCTGTCCAGTACTTCCTGCTTAAAAGTATTCTCACATAGTACATATGGTAAAATCCAAATTATGTTTATCAATCTATCATTTTACCTCTTTTCTTCAAATTGCATCTTCTTGTGTCGACTTGCTTATTTGGCCATCATGTGTTTGGATTTCATTGTTATGCAGTGACTTGTATCCAGTTCAATCCTGTTGATGATCGATACTTCATCAGTGGATCCCTTGACAACAAGGTGAGGATATGGAGTATTCTAAATCAGCAAGTTATTGATTGGAAAGATTTGCATGAGATGGTCACTGCTGCTTGTTATACACCTGATGGACAGGTATCTGTACCATGTTACGCTAAATATTTGATTTTAAATGCACTTTATTTATGTTCCTATTATTTTATTTTTTCACCTTTTTCCCGTTTGAAGGGTGCTCTAGTTGGTACACATAGGGGAAGTTGCCACTTGTATGATGCATCGGGTATGAAGCCATGGGCACTCATACAATTATGTTTGAACGTATCCTTAGCAAGCTGGTTACTGTTTTCAATTTTTCCAGCGGTTTTATAATTTGAATTTCTTCATTCTTAGATGGTAAGCTTATTCAGAAGAGTCAAGTAGACCTGAAAATCAGAAAGAAGAAAATCACTGGTTTCCAGGTTTTTTTTTCTTTTCCTTTTTGTGTGATAATAGATTGCTTAAGGAATTTACACGGTTTCATTTACTTTTGAAATTCGAAATAAGTTATAGCCAATCTTTCATATTAGTTTCGTTCAACAGTTTGCGCCTGGAAATCCATCAAAGGTACTAGTAACATCTGCAGATTCGCAAATTCGAATCATTGATGGTGATGAATTGGTTCACAAGCTTAAAGGTATAAACGTTGTTCCTCTCACTTGCTCTTTGCTAAATTCTAAGTAATGGCTATTCTAAATTTGCACAGATTCCTTTACTCTTTTAATCACATATTAAGACAATCTCACTATACCATCACTGTTGTAGGATTCCAAAGTTCTCTGATATAGTCTATATGACTTGTTGAGGTGCTGCTATGTTTACATTCTTCATGGTAATCTCTTAAATAGTCAAAAAGGACCTAAATGAGGATCCTATTCTCGAGATACATACATTACTTTCCTATCCTGGTCCATCTAGCAAAACAATTCTTTTGGAATATATTTATTACCTTTTGTTAGATGGAGTTGTCCCATATTTCTTTCAAGTCTGAAATCATTCTTCTACTCATCTTACTTTGTGCATCTATTTCATATTAATTACATTTTGTGCCAATCAAGCAACTCATTTTTTCTTCTTAGTCTAAATATTGTGTCAATCATCTACAATAATTGAGATATAATATCTATAGGTGCAACGAAACATCTTTTCTCTTCTATTAAATTGATAATTTTATCTTTAACTGTAAAGTTCAGACATGGCCTATATTTAATATTAAATTGAGTTCTTCAATGGATAATATTATGATGCCAGCAGTAGCACTAATCATACCATAAACATTGAGGTTTGGGGTTTTTATTTGATAGTCAACTGGTCATGTTTATGGTGATTGACTGATTGAATATTTAAGGGATACAAGTGCATGCTAGTTTTATGGCCACTTTTTTGTTACATATTAGTTATTTTAGTGATTATTAAAGTAGTCAAGTATCAAACCAGTAAATTGGCTAACAGCTATAACTGTTTTAAATTAGAAAGTTCATGTATACATCTATGAATATTTTAGACAGAAAATTATAGTTAAAAGCATGAAAGTTGTGTTATACTAAGCATTTGACCTAATGGATTATGTATGTTTACTATAAATATGACAATTTCAGCCAAAATTGCAACTACATAATCTTCCATAGGCTAATTATGTTATGAAACTCTTAATTCGTCATATGATCATTTACATTTGTATGACCATCAATTTTCATTGTTATTAGATTCTCTTCGGCCATTGAAATGTCCAAACTGTAACTTGGATTTGAAGTAGCGGGTTCAATCACTGATCAGAATGATTCTACGTTCATGTAAAATTTTGTTGACACAGTAGAGATAGGAACAGCCTAGTCATGTTAACCCAATGGAGAGGAGGTAGAGGATGAACAAACGAAGACTGATTGCCCTTTGATACTTTTAATGCAGTTGTTGGTCATGTGAATGGCGTGTTCGACATGATGCCTTCCAACACTATTCCATGTTTCATTGTGTCCTGGGAACTATACATCTGTCCTATTTTATGAGATAGCAGAAGATTTAAAACTGTTAGTTCACCATCTTAAATGTCAAGTTTTGTTGGTTCTTAATTAAATAATAATCTGTTTGCATTGCAAAGCTATTAAATGCGCAATATTTGGAAAGAAATTCCATTGTATGTGTGTTATCTTTTAAGAGTGGTGTGTTGGTCTTCTTTCCCAGGTTTTCGCAACACAAACAGCCAAATATCAGCCTGCCCTACGGCCGACGGGAAACATGTGATATCTGCTAGTGAAGATTCTCACATCTATGTATGGAGATTTGGCGATTCTCAAACTAAAAGCGATGCAACCACTACTCAATCCTACGAATACTTCCACTGTCGAGGCGTGACTGCAGCTGTCCCTTGGCCAAACACCAGTTTGCAAAAGATGGCAAGAACTTGCCCCAACAATCAAGTAAATGTCGCATCAGTAGGAGAAACTGACAGGCTTCGGCTCTCAGATCCTCAGCTTTGCCAGCGCATCAATTCTCAGCAGCATGGTGCCACTAGCAATTCAAACTGGTTTAACGATAAGGTCACGGCAACTTGGCCTGAAGAGCTTATGACGCCCAGTAAGCAGAGCCCAAAATGTAATGGTGATTTGAGCGACGGACGAACAGCAGCACAAAGATGGGCAGCCTTTGGATTGGTGATCGTAACTGCAGGTGTGGGTGGCGAAATAAAAACATATCAGAATTTTGACTTTCCCATCCATTTGTGAAGCTACTGTATCCATGTGGAGATGGAGTTACACTCGCACAGATGTTGAAGCTAGCTGCGGTGCTTATAGGTATCGTCGTTCACTTCTCAGTAGCTTCCTGGATTTGATACCAATGAATTCCGAATACTGAATCCGTTAGTCATTTTACAAAAACTGGTCAGCGACAATAGATCTTTCTTATTCCACGTTCATATTTTCTAGGGTGTGTAGAATGTAGTAAGTTGGCAGAGCGCCCACGCACGCATTTCTCTCTAAATTATTATCCACCATATCGTTAATTATTGTAAACTGAAACAATTACAGGGCATGTGACGAGACAATGTTGTAGATGTGGCGAACTGTTTGTTTTTTTTTCCGGCTAATTAGCTGTCCATTCTTAGGAATTGTTTGATCTCTGACCTAAATTAGCTGCCTCATTTAGGGCATCCACAGTACAAGCTTTTTCATTTTTTTGTTATCGAGAACCGTATCAAAAATATGTGACCATTATAAGGATAGTTTTTTTTAATGAAACTTTAGGATTCTAAATACTAAACACAGATTTTTCCTGAGACAGTGGCCCCTGCTCGCTACAGTATAATTTTTCTAAAGATACGTGAATTGGAGATTTTTTAAAGATATATGAATTGTTGAGTGTGGGCCTCATGAAAAAATTATTGAGAAGTGTTTTTTTTATAATAAAGAGAAAAGTGAATGGCAATAATATAACATTTGAAAAATATTAAAAAAATTATTTTTGAGGTTCTTAAATACTATTGGATCATTTCTATTGCATGGAAAAAAATAATTAATTTTTTTAATATATTATTTCTTTAATTTTTTATCAAAATAAACTATTGTGAAATTTATTCTTTTCTTCGTCCTTTTCGTTTTTATTTATTTATTTTGTAAACAGGCATAAATTGGATCTGTTTAGATTTTTAAGGGCTCAAACTGATTGAATTGGTGCTGAACCCGAGTTAGGCCCAGGCCATCAAACCCTAATAAGCTGTTTTTCCCGTCTCTCTCTAACTTTTCTCATCCTCGTGAGCCCAGACATGAGACATCATCCCAGCGCCGCCTACCCTTCGTCCACGCACCGGCGACACTCCCGCTAGACCATCCGGAGATCCCTCTTCCGTTGAGCAACCAATCTTTATCCGGCAAGCATCTGGGATATTGTATCGGTGACAAGCTAAATATCTAGGTATGGAATACATTGTTTTTTTTTTCTTTCTTCTTTTTCTAATCTTATCGTTACGTGTATGAAATACGTCTGATTAAATAAAATGATCCTTTTTTCTGATCAAACTTTAGCCAGATGGCTCTGCGAGGTGTTTGGCAACTTCAGAAGCTGATAGTGAGCTATTGTGACTGGGGAGGAAGTAGCAGGGGGATTAGGTATAATTCTCATGTTTGGCAATTTTAGAAGTTGATAGAAACCGATACTATGTGGCTCATTTAGACGGTGAAACTTCGGTGCATTTCTACTGGTTCCCAAATTGTATCTATGTTTTTTTTTCCACCAAAGTTATCTACTGCATGAGTCCATGTAAGTCAAGTTCACCTTTCCTTGCACCTTGTCAATATCATATCTATTTCATGTTGCTTAGATTTTTTTTCTTTCACGGTAATATATTCATATCCGTGTTTGCAACGCTGCAAGTTTTGGTTGAGCTTGTGAGTTTTTCCATTGTGTGATACCTGAATTCATGACGATGTGGTTTTTTATTAATGACATATTTACATTCCTTCCTATCTATTTATTCATTTTCATCCCTTTCAAATGTTAATGTGGTTTGGATTCATGTTAGTTCATTATATTTTCAGTTGATTCATGGGTATTTGTTATGCATTGTTAGATCTGTCCATTGGCAATTTGATAAGTTTGAAAATTGTCCATCTCCATAACAATGCTATTGTATCGTAGTTTATAATGGTTCCTGTATTCATCTTAAGATAATTGAATCTGTCTTAGAAAGAAACTCTAGTTCATTGGATGCTGCTTTTTTCATGGCTATGTTTACAGACCAAGACTATTTAATGGCTTTTTTGATGTCATTTGACCAATTTCTGGTTTCTAAACTCTAACTTTTGAATTACTTCCCTGTCGATGATCATTTCAAATGGTGCAAGTACATAGTATTGTCATGCGAAATATTTCTTTCTGACACAATCTTTATACAACAAAGTTTTTTCTGAGGCTACTGTGAATTAGGACCTTGATCAGATTTGAACATCTCCATGTCGCACTCAGGATGCTTTCTTGTTATTGTTGTTTTGAGACATTTTCTAGGAACACACTCTGTTATTCATTTAAGTTCCAATTTGTTTCATCAACTCAATGGACATTGTGGCATTCAATCTGATACTCACGTTCACAGTTGGCAATATTAGTCCTATAATTGCATAATATGGTACAAGGTCTGTGTCACTTGATTGTGTTTTCGATATTCACCAGATTCAGACAATTGACAGGGCCTTTATGGAAACACATCTGCCAACATTCAAGGAAAAGAATCCTCAGCTAGAGGTAGTTGCAGAGGTCATTCGTAATCAACATCCTCACCTGAAGGGCATCTACAGTAAGAAAATTATATGCTTTTAGCACTCTGTACATGCACAAACATGAGCTGAAAGTTTTTCTTCTGGTTCTTCCACACAATTTGGTTCAAGCAATTAGCTTGAAAGAGCATCAAGTTAATTTTTCGGATTCAACTAACTGAACATCCTGTATTTTTATGTTTGCCAAAGAAATAATACAACATTGGCTTGCAGAGAACCATAGAGAACGAGTCGTCTGCGTGAGAAATTTAACGCCGGATGATGTTCTGCTGCATGCCACCAGACTAAGGAATTCACTGGGAAGGAAGGTCGTGAAGCTGAGAACAAGGCATGTCACAAAGCATCCCAGTGTTCAAGGAACATGGACGACTGCACTCAAACTCTAGGTGTCTTTTTGTTGTGTTCTTTTTGCGATAAAATGATGTCGAACTTAACGACCTCATCATCCATGTTTATATCGTCATGGAGTGGGATTCCTGCATAAACTTATGAGAGAATGCGAATGACTTTTTAATCATAACCCATTCAGATAGCTTCTCTGTCAAATTCTAGAAGTATCATGTTTAGTTAATTTTAGATATAGAGGATAATTATCACATTGAAATTGATAAAATTTAAAAGGGTGTTGTTTTGCCAAATAATTAAAAGGATGTTCGATTTTAGATTCCCATTGGAATGATATTTTGATTTGTATTTTCTATTGAATATACGCGCCTTCACTCACCTAAAAAATTGAATAATTCCAAAAAATTTTAATTGCCATTTTAACCCATGATACTTGACTTGTAGATCCTTGGCCTACAAAATTTTAATTGCCATTTTAACTTGAATGTGCATGTATATTATTCGTCAAGTGTCCCACCGCATCAGGATATTGGAGCATTTGTTATATATTTTAATTTCTTCATTCATCGGATAATGAATGCAGTAAAGAGATTTTGTATATATCAACTCGAGTGTTTTTTTTTCCGGGCATTCTACCGAAGGAGGTTCGGTAATTCTAGAAGATGCATCATATATATATTTTTAATTATCAAATGATGTATTTAATTTCAATATACTCCTATTTTAATATTCTATTTCATTTTCCTAATCATTCTAGTAACATAATATTTAAGTCACTCAAATATGGACTTCGTGCTTACTTTATCAAAACTTACCTAAAGTCATGTTGAGCTTGTTGTTTATCTTATCAAGATTTTTTTTACATATAATTCTTCTCTTGCAAAATAAAAAAGAAATTTTTTTAAAGAAATACTCTCGAAGATTGGTTGTTCTTTAAAGAATCCTAATTAGGATTTTGTGTCTTTTTCTTATTTATTCTCTTCAAAATTTTCTTATGTATATAGTTATCTGCTAGAGTTTTATGTAAAAATACAGTATATAAATGTTGTGTTAATATTTGTTTGAAAAATTATTGTTCAAAGGGGATTTTTAGCGTTTATAATTTACTTTGCTGTACAATATATTGTTTTAAGTTTTACAGGGTAATTCAAGATTTTAAATAGAGAAGTGAGTCTGATTACATTTTTCAAAGGATTCTCCATTGCATTATTAGTGGTTTTGTTTTTTTTTTCTAGATTTACTACTTGCGCCCAAGTAGGAAGTCATGGTAGAGGTACAGTAGTTTTGATTTGTTTACACCCATAGCTGAGCAGGATATACACCCATAGCTGAGCCAAGAGCAATTTCAGTAACAAATAATGATGATATAGAAGATTGCTCAGAAAGGGAGATTTTATCAGTATTAATTACTGAGGAACCAGTTCTAGAAGTTATGCGACTACATGCTGAAGCCATAGCCCCGGTCAGACGAACTTCGGGTTCTGCAGGGTATGATCTGCATGTCTGTAATAATTATAAAATTCAACCTTGGGGAAGATCTTTGCTCCATACAGGTATAGCATTCGCAATACCAGAAGGATACTATGGATATATTATGGCAAGATCCGGCAGTGCATGGAAGAAAGGCATTATAATCGGAGTAGGAGCTATTGACTCTGATTATAGAGGCGAGGTGAAAATTCTTGTTTTTAATATGCAAAATACTGATCTTTTCATAAAGGAAGGAGAGGCTGTCGCACAAATTATTCTGGAGAAAATATGCACACCAGCTGTAACCATGGTTTCTTGTCTTGAGAGTACTGCACGTGGACAATAGGGTTTCGGATCTACTTCATCAAAACCAGCACAGATGGGTACTCCTGAATGGACTAATCTGATGAAAATATTGGTACCACGACCAAAACCAGCAGACCTACCAGCTACAGCACCAGAACCACAGGAAGATGACGGATCAAGCAGGTATATGTGGCAAAAATGGCTTAATGAAGAACACCTTATAACTTTGCAGGATGATGAATGGATCAATCCATTCGCGGAAGGTGGTGGAGATACTTCCGATTCTGATAGTTATTTATCTGCAAATGATCAAATTGAGCAAATAGCTCATATTGTTGAAGGAGATTTTGAATTGGACTACCCAGTACAGAAGAAGAAGCAGATTTTGGCATCATTCGTAACATCTAATTTCAATCCACCAGAGGATACAATGATGGGACCACCCCAGTATGGTCCGGCAGAAGAAAGGCCATCAACCTCCAACCCATACAAAAGTCTGGACTTCATGGGTGCAAAGATAGGGAAGTTCCGAAGAAGCTACAATAGTGATAATAAGTGGACATTACCATCAGCACAACAGGCAACAGGTGCCATGTTAATTCTTCCCAATAATATTGGATTATATAATGATGTTATTTCCAGATGAGAATCCATAACGACAAATGTGGTGGATTCAAAAATATGGCCTGACAAAAGAACAAAAGTCCAGTATATTGAAAATTTACTGGGAGAAATTGAAAAGAAAACATTTATTCAATGGAGAATGATGTTTCCAGATCAGTATGATAAACTGATCAATCTTTGTCGATGAAACACGTAATGTTCTCGTCAATCGGATTATTACTCTTGAAGATCCCGCCTCAGAGCAATCACGAACAAAACCAGTGTATTTGGACCTCGAAGGTTAGTATGTCATGGTAGAATTATCAAGCAAATTCTATGAAAGATGCCATCATTAATTGGGCAACATCTAGGCAAACGCAAATTCGGAGGCAATTGTTCTTTCCAAGAATTCATCATGCCTATCAAGAGCTGACGGAGATGTGCAAACAAGCCACACTCTCGAGAAGTTTGAAAGATTTCTGATTGTCTCAGATTCGCTATTATCAAGGGAGAGAGAAAGAAATATGGACTTCGAAAGGCAAGCACTTAAAAAGTGAAGCCGAACAAATCCCATGTTAGAGTTATTAAAATATCTCGATAGTCAAGAGTCAAGAAAAGTGCACCGCGAGAAGAAGGGCATTTCGCTAGAGAATGCCGCAACAAAATTGTTAATAAAGAGAGAGGAGCCATGATCAACGATCTAGATCTACCAGAGGACTTTGATGTAGTATCGCAGATCCAGAGTAGCATGGAGCGAAGATGTCGGAAGGGAGAATGCTCAACACGCAACATTGCTACAGTGTTTTACCAACAAATGAGTTTATGTTTATTAGTAGGCGAATCGCAGGCGTCGCAGTTCGCGATATGCCGAAAGAAGTTTTATTTGGCACAATGACAGGCAAACCAAGAAGTTAGTACATTGTTCATAAAATGTAACTTTTGTGGTGCAGTGACAACTCAACGAGCAAGTAGGCATTGTTCAGAGTGCAAATTGACATCCTGCACTCTATGCTCAGATTATTATTTGAAAATTGAAACACCAACAATACCACCAGTACCAAGTAAGTATGAGGAGAATAACCTAATATTTGAATTATTTGGTTATATTGAATACATAAAAGAAGATCAAGAAGCGTAACTAGAGAGTTATTAAAAGAAACCAAGAAGCAGAAGCTACTTTCGAGATTTTAATGCTGAAAGCTAAATCTGCAGATTTACAGAGGAAAGAATGCATTTTCAAGTAGTTGTATTCTGCAAGTGGCAATATCACCCAAAAGGACTCTAACAGACATTATGATCGCGAAATAGAGATTCTTCGTCCCACCTTCCAATAAATGCTATTCTGATACAGAGTTACCATCGCCGTGTGGACTGTAAATCAGAACAAGCTTTGGAGAAAAATCCTTTTACGGTAATTATTAATGTTGTTAATTCAAAGCAGGTTGCCAACCAGAAATTCAAAGGAGGACAGATGAAAATAGGAGAAAATAAATTCAGAATACCTTTCACCTATTCATTTGACATGACGCTGGGAGATGGTATACAAATGGTTCTAGGGGGGAATTTTATAAGAAGCATGCAAGGAGGAGTACGTATAGAAGGAAATACTGTCACCTTCTATAAGAACATAACTACAATTTCAACAAGTCCTACAACTGTGCTAGCACTGGAAGAATTGCAGCTAGAAGAAATGGAATATCTGGAGATCAAAGAAAAGGTATTCTTTACTGCTACCCCCTCAAATATATATGTTTTGCAAAAACATGGACCATTGTTAAGCAGATTGAAGGAGCAAGGATTTATTGGGGACAACCCATTGAAGCACTGGGAGAAGAATGTTATCCTATGCATGATTGAAGTAATAAATCCAGACATAACCATACAGGATAAACCATTATCTCACGTAACTCCCTCAATGAAAGCTGCCTTCCAAAACCATGTGGATATATCGTCGAACTAAAGTCATCAGCAAAGCGGAACACAATGGTACGATCGTCGCCGCATCAAAGATCTCACCATCGAAAGAAGAAAGGAAAGAACGCATGGTGTTCAACTACGTAACACTAAATGACAACACATACAAGGATCTGATTGCGGGAATAAACACAATTCTTAAGAAGGTTGAAAACTCAAAGATTTATTCAAAATTCGACTTGAAATCAGGTTTTCATCAAGTCGCAATGGACCCGGCATCTGTGGAATGGACGGCTTTTATTTGTCCATCCGGTCTCTATGAATGGCTTGCTATGCCATTTGGTTTGAAAAATGCTCCAGCCATATTCCAAAGGAAGATGGATCAATGCTTCAAAGGTACTGAAGAATTTATTGCCATATATATTGGTGACATTTTGGTATTTTCTAATACAGAAAAGGAGCATATAAAGCATTTGGAAATAATGCTGAATATTTGTGAAAAACATGGATTAATCTTATCCCCAACAAAATGCAAATTGGCTGTATCAAAAATAGAATTTCTGGGAGCAGAAATTGGAGAAGGGAAACTTAAGCTGCAGCCGCATATAATCAAGAAAATTGCTGAATTTAAAGATGAAGATCTCAAGGAGAAGAAAGGACTAAGGTCTTGGCTGGGAATTCTAAATTATGTCAGGACTTATATTCCAAATCTTAGTTCAAAGTTGGGACCTTTGTATGAGAAAACTTCAATCCATGGTGATAAGCGAATGAAGTCTTCAGATTGGGCTTTAGTGAAGGAAATAAAAGTCCAAATCCAACAACTTCCTGATTTAGAGCTTCCTCCAGAGAATGCTTACATAATACTGGAGACAGACGGTTGCATGACCGGCTGGGGAGGGGTTTGTAAATGGAAAAATTCCAAATATGACCCACGAAGCACAGAGAAGGTTTGTGCCTATGCTCATGGAAAATTTGCCGTAGTAAAATCTGTTATTGATGCAGAGATATTTGCTGCGATGGAAACCATGAGTTCACTGAAGATCCATTATCTGGACAAGGAGGAGATTACTCTCAGAATTGATTGCCAAGCAATTATAAGTTTTTATAACAAAATGACAAGAAATAAACCCTCCAGAGTCCGATGGATGCCTTCACGGACTTTATTACTGGTTCAGGTATCAAAATTCAATTTGAACATATTGATGCCAAAATGAATGTTTTTGCAGATTCTTTATCTCGACTAGTCTCGGGAAAAGAAATAGTTTCTAATCAATCAAAAGGGTAAGGAGAAAATGGAAGACATTACCCGCGGGAAGACAATAAGAGACGGGTATGAATACAAAGATGAAGAAGAAGAGTGAGCTGGTCGCTTCACGAAGAAGACGCCGCTAACGAATATGAAGTAAAGATGGCAAAGTATCTCAAGACACGAGAAAGAAAGATGCTTGATGAGATTGAAGAGCAAGCATCCCGCAATTACGCCGCCGCAGCAGTCTCGAAAGGATTGAACAACTCAGAATCCGACTTTACCAGACGTTATCAAGAAGGCGGATACACAACGCTACTTTCTAAGCGACTAAAAATAAAGCAACACACGATAAACTCCATCTGGGAGGAATCACCAACATGCCACTAGCGAAAGCAAATGGTGAGATTGAGCCCGGGAGTCGCCCTCATCAAAGATAATGGAATCCTTTTATCTTAGTATAGTCGCAAAGATAAAGTGTGAGATGAGTCGAAGATCGATGGAAGAAAGGATATCATGACTAAAGCGATGATGGAGCTAATAAATGAGCACCGCTTAATCGTGATATAACTCTCTCTTATCTATAGAAGGCCAACGAGTGTAGTGATCGGATTTGAGCATTAAGACCGTTCATTCCTTAGAGAGAGCAAGTTTGCAAGTGCTAGTTTCTGAAATCTTTCTAAAGAAATCGAAAGCTCAGAGTTTCATTTCGTATTAGAGAGTCGATCCTCTTGCATCGCAGCCCCGCCAGAAAATGCTCTGATACCAAAAGAGGATCGACTCTCTAATACGAAATGAAACCCTGAGAAAACTCTCGGAGATTTGATTTCTTTAGAAAGATTTCAGGAAACTAGCACACTTGCAAACTTGCTCTCTCTACTAAGGAATGACAGTCTTGGTAATGCTCAAGTCTGATCAAACCCTTACACTCGTTGGCCTTTTTATAGATAGGAGAGGGTTATATCACTGATTAAAGCGGGTGCTCATTTATTAGCCCCATCGTCCTTTAGTCATGATATCCTTTGTCCTTCTATCAGCGTTACAGCTCACACATCTCACACTTTATCTTTACAGCTATACTGATAAGATAAAAGGGGATTCCATTATCTTTTGATGAGACGGCTCCCCGGGGCTCAATCTCATTTATTGGGCTCACCATTTGCTTTCGCTTAGTGGGGTGTGTCCTTGATTCCTCCCAAGATGGAGTTTATCATGTTGTCTGCTCGCCAAAGTTCCTTTCTCGTGTCCTTTATTTTAGAAAGTAGTTGTGGTATCCGCCTTCTTGATAACGTCTAGTGGTAAAGTCGGATTCCTTGAGTTGTTCAATCCTTTCAAGTTCCTGCAGCGCGTAATAAAGGTTCTGGGATGCTTGCTCTTCAATCTCATCAAGCATCTTTCTTTTCTCGTGGTCTTGTGGGGTAAAGATACTTTTGCCACAGTCTTGCAGAGTTTCTTCATATTGCGTTAGCAGCAATCTTCTTCGTGAAGCAGCTAGCTCTGTTGCTGCCTCTTCTTCTTCATCTTTGTATTCATACCCGTCTCTTATTGTCTTTCCGCGGGTAATGTCTTCCATTTTCTCCTTACCCTTTTCGGTTGTGATTACCGAAACTATTTCTTTTCCCGAGACTAGTCGAGATAAAGAATCTGCAAAAACATTCATTTTGGCATCAATATGTTCAAATTGAATTTTGATACCTGAACCAGTAATAAAGTCCGTGAAGGCAATCCATCGGACTCTAGAGGGTTTATTTCTTGCCATTTTGTTATAAAAACTTATAATTGCTTGGCAATCAGTTCTGAGAGTAATCTCCTCCTTGTCCAGATAATGGATCTTCAGTGAACTCATGGTTTCCATCGCAGCAAATATCTCTGCATCAATAACAGATTTTACTACGGCAAATTTTCCATGAGCATAGGCACAAACCTTCTCTGTGCTTCGTGGGTCATATTTGGAATTTTTCCATTTACAAACCCCTCCCCAGCCGGTCATGCAACCGTCTGTCTCCAATATTATGTAAGCATTCTCTGGAGGAAGCTCTAAATCAGGAAGTTGTTGGATTTGGACTTTTATTTCCTTCACTAAAGCCCAATCTGAAGACTTCATTCGCTTATCACCATGGATTGAAGTTTTCTCATACAAAGGTCCCAACTTTGAACTAAGATTTGGAATATAAGTCCTGACATAATTTAGAATTCCCAGCCAAGACCTTAGTCCTTTCTTCTCCTTGAGATCTTCATCTTTAAATTCAGCAATTTTCTTGATTATATGTGGCTGCAGCTTAAGTTTCCCTTCTCCAATTTCTGCTCCCAGAAATTCTATTTTTGATACAGCCAATTTGCATTTTGTTGGGGATAAGATTAATCCATGCTTTTCACAAATATTCAGCATTATTTCCAAATGCTTTATATGCTCCTTTTCTGTATTAGAAAATACCAAAATGTCATCAATATATATGGCAATAAATTCTTCAGTACCTTTGAAGCATTGGTCCATCTTCCTTTGGAATATGGCTGGAGCATTTTTCAAACCAAATGGCATAGCAAGCCATTCATAGAGACATGATGGACAAATGAAAGTCGTCCATTCTACAGATGCCGGGTCCATTGCGACTTGATGAAAGCCTGATTTCAAGTCAAATTTTGAATAAATCTTCGAGTTTCCAACCTTCTTAAGAATTGTGTTTATTCCTGGCAAACTGTACTGGTCCTTGTATGTGTTGTCATTTAGTGTTCTGTAGTTGAACACCATACGTTCTTTTCCCTTTTCTTCTTTTCCAGTAGTGGGATTGATGCTGGTGCCAGACTGGACGATCATTGCCATTGTCCTGTGTCTGCTTTTGCTTGGTCTGATGACTTTTAGTTCCAGCAATATATCCACATGTTTTTGGAAGGCTGCTTTCATTGAGGGAGTTACGTGAGATAATGGTTTATCCTGTATGGTTATGTCTGGATTTATTACTTCAATCTTGCATAGGATAACATTCTTCTCCCAGTGCTTCAATGGGTTGTCCCCAATAAATCCTTGCTCCTTCAATCTGCTTAACAATGGTCCATGTTTTTGCAAAACATATGTATTTGAGGGGGTAGCAGTAAAGAATACCTTTTCTTTGATCTCCAGATATTCCATTTCTTCTAGCTGCAATTCTTCCAGTGCTAGCACAGTTGTAGGACTTGTTGAAATTGTAGTTATGTTCTTATAGAAGGTGACAGTATTTCCTTCTATACGTACTCCTCCTTGCATGCTTCTTATAAAATTCCCCCCTAGAACCATTTGTATACCATCTCCCAGCGTCATGTCAAATGAATAGGTGAAAGGTATTCTGAATTTATTTTCTCCTATTTTCATCTGTCCTCCTTTGAATTTCCGGTTGGCAACCTGCTTTGAATTAACACCATTAATAATTACCGTAAAAGGATTTTTCTCCAAAGCTTGTTCCGGGACTGATTTCTGGTCCACACAGCAGGTGGTAGCTCCTGTATCAAGAATAGCATTTATTCGGAAAGGTGGGACAGAAGGAATCTCTATTTCCACGATCATGTGGTATAGTCTGTTTAGAGTCCTTTTTGGGTGATATTGCCCACTTGATGCCTGGAATACAGCTACTTCGAGAAAATGCAGTTGTTCTTTTCCTCTCTGTAAATCTCTGAGATTTAACTGCTGCAGTTCATTAGCTAAATCCTCGCTTAAAGTAGCTTCTGCTTCTTGGTTTCTTTTAATAACTCTCTCTAGTTCTGCTTGCAATCTTCTAATTTCTGCCTGTAAGTATTCGATATAACCAAATAATTCAAATATTAGGTTATTCTCCTCATACTTACTTGGTACTGGTGGTATTGTTGGTGTTTCAATTTTCAAATAATAATCTGAGCATAGAGTGCAGGATGTCCATTTGCACTCTGAACAATGCCTTCTTGCTCGTTGAGTTGTCACTGCACCACAAAAGTTGCATTTTATGAACAATGTACTAACTTCTTGGTTTACCTGTCATTGGTGCTCACAATAAAACTTCTCTTCTGGCATATCCACTTGAACTTGCCAGCCTTGCGATTCGCCTACTAAGACAAACATAAACTCATTTGTTGGTAAAACACTCGTAGCAATGTTGCAGTGTTGTTCAGTAGCATTCTCCCCTTCTGACATGCTGCAGATTGCGTCACTTCTACTTTCATCCGGATCTACTGATACTACATCAAAGTCCTCTGGTAGATCTAGATCGTTGATCATGGCTACTCTCTCTTTATTACCAATTTTGTTGCGGCATTCTCTAGCGAAATGCCCTTCTTCTCCGCAGATGAAGCACTTGCATTTCTTGACTCTTGACCTATCATTCTGATATTTTCTCTTAATAACTCTAACATGGGATTTGTGCGGCTTCCCTTTGTAAGTGCTTGCCTTTCGAAGTCCATATTTCTTTCTCTCCCCTTGATAATAACTGGGAATTGGAATCTGCGAGCAAAACTGTAAATCTTTCAAACTTCTCTAGAGTGTGGCTTGTTTGCACATCTCCGTCAGCTCTTGATAGGCATGATGAATTCTTGGAAGAACTCCAATAGTATTGCCTCTGAATTTCTCCTGAAATTTGCCTTCTAGATGCTGCCCAATTAATGGTGGCATCTTTCTATAGAATTTGCTTGATAATTCCTCATTAATAAACATCCTTCCTGTTCTTGCTGCTAGATCTTTGTAAGTGTTCATATAATTAACAAGATCTTTTGTACCATGACATACTAACCTTTCGAGGTCCAAATACGCCTGGTTTTGTTCAGCAGTTGCTCCTGAAGCAGGATCTTCAAGAGTAATAATCCTTCTGATCTGGGATAGAACATTCTGTGTTTCATCAGCAGCGTTGATCAGTTTATCATACTGATCTGGAAACATCATTCTCCATTGAATAAATGTTTTCTTTTCAATTTCTCCCAGTAAATTTTCAATATACTGGACTTTTGTTCTTTTGTCAGGCCATATTTTTGAATCCACCACATTTGTCGTTATGGATTCCCATCTGGAAATAACATCATTATATAATCCAATATTATTGGGAAGAATTAACATGACACCTGTTGCCTGTTGTGCTGATGGTAATGTCCGCTGATTATCACTATTGTAGCTTCTTCGGAACTTCCCTATCTTTGCACCCATGAAGTCCAGACTTTTGTATGGGTTGGAGGTTGATGGCCTATCTTCTGCCGGACCATACTGGGGTGGTCCCATCATTGTATCCTCTGGTGGATTGAAATTAGATGTTACGGATGATGCCAAAATCTGCTTCTTCTTCTGTACTGGGTAGTCCAATTCAAAATCTCCTTCAACAATATGAGCTATTTGCTCAATTTGATCATTTGCAGATAAATAACTATCAGAATCGGAAGTATCTCCACCACCTTCCGCGAATGGATTGATCCATTCATCATCTTGCAAAGTTATAAGGTGTTCTTCATTAAGCCATTTTTGCCACATATACCTGCTTGATCCGTCATCTTCCTGTGGTTCTGGTGCTGTAGCTGGTAGGTCTGCTGGTTTTGGTTGTGGTACCAATATTTTCATCAGATTAGTCCATTCAGGAGTACCCATCTTTGCTGGTTTTGATGAAGTAGATCCGAAACCCTGTTGTCCACGTGCAGTACTCTCAAGACAAGAAACCATGGTTACCGCATATTTTCTCCGTAATGCGATGCCTTCTCCTTCCTTTATGAAAAGATCAGTATTTTGCATATTAAAAACAAGAATTTTCACCTCGCCTCTATAATCAGAGTCAATAGCTCCTGCTCCGATTATAATGCCTTTCTTCCATGCACTGCCTAATCTTGCCATAAGATGTCCATAGTATCCTTCTGGTATTGCGAATGTTATACCTGTATGGAGCAAAGATCTTCCCCAAGGTTGAATTTTATAATTATTACAGACATGCAGATCATACCCTGCAGAACCCGAAGTTCGTCTGACCGGGGCTATGGCTTCAGCATGTAGTCACATAACTTCTAGAATTGGTTCCTCAGTAATTAATACTGATAAAATCTCCCTTTCTGAGCAATCTTCTATATCATCATTATTTGTTGCTGAAATTGCTCTTGGCTCAGCTATGGGTGTATATCCTTGAAATTGTAGGGATACACTTCCATCTAGTAGCATTCTTGTATCAACTCTGGTTGGGGCCATGGGGTTTCTTCTCTGTGTTGGCCTTAATATCCATCTTTGTCTTTGCAACTCATCAGTTGTGAATCTTGTTCCTGGGAGTGCTACTACTCCTCTGCTTGCCAGATAATCTGCGACATTTTGAACATTATATGAAAAATTTGTAAAACGGGTATTTGTCAGTCGCCCTATCATCATTCTAGTAACCAACAGATTACTAGATCCTCCTTGCCACTCTTGGTAACCCCTTGTTTGAATGGATATTTCAATATGGTTAGCGAAATCTTCTAGATTCATCATGATATCTGGAATTACGTATACCATCTGGGTTCCCCTGGTTAGATCCATTTCCATTGTTGCAATTATGGACCTATCACCTCGCCATCTTGTGTCACGTAGTATTACAAGCACCATGACACCTGTGTTCCTTCTGTGAAGAGTATAAATTCTTATCATTACTAAACCCATATGAATATGATAAAAACCTGATTCTCTCAAGGTCTGATGGCTCTGGTCAGTCACAAGTGGCAGATCCACTTGTCCTTCCTCCACACATAATATGTCTTCTTCCGAGTAATGTTGATATACTCGGTGTTGTGTTGGTTGAAAGCCTGTCGAATATAGTACCTCAGCTGGTACCATATTTGCCCTTTGAGATCTTGAAATCTCAAGCTGCTCTTCTGGATTAACCTGACTTTCTATCGTTCTTCTAAATCTTCTTTGACTTGGAATAAGCCTTCTCTGCATGTTATACAACCTTCTTTGTCCTCTTCGATAGTCCCTGATCTGATCTTCAGAACTCGGCACCTGCAACTCAGTAGGTAATGTTACTGCTGGTGGCCTTGTGCTGGTGGACGTCCTGGATGCCATCATTTTTCTTTCTCTTTTCTCAAAATTTCTGATGGATTCCTGAAGACAAGTATAGATCCCTTCTTCTTTGGGATTATAGTTTCAGCCCCTAAGTTTAGGCCAGAAATTCTTTTTGTCAAGTCGTCAATTGCTCCTTCAAGCTCCTTTGGTGCTGCAGTTGACGCACTAGAAGCTTTTGACTACTTCGTTCTCAAGTAAACTCACAGCTGTCCTTAGCTTTATAATCTCACTTCGTAATTCCTTATTTTCTTCTTCTAAGGAATAAAAATGTTTTAATGAAACTTTTGACAATAGAGAGATCTTGTTGTGAACAACTTCCAAATTGTTTGCTAAATCACTGGTTGTTGGTGGTGATTCTATAAATTTAAGATATTCTAGGCTCGGGTTTCCGGTTTTCTCATACCATTCTCTAATGCTTTTCTCAAATTTATCACTCATTTAGGAGGTTATCAATTTTTCCCTTTACTTACAGCTTAGGACCTATAAAATTTTCATGCTCACCTGACGGTCTTGGCTCCTTCTTGGAGACTTATAAGAACTGCAGTCTTTTGCAATCAATTAATAGATCGGTCGCCTTATCATAAAGTTGAAATTTAATAGACCTACCGTCTCCTAATTCCTCAATAAGTTCTGAGAATATCATTAGCTTGGGACTTCGGGCTTACCGTCTTACGCACTTACTAGCCTTGTGGATCAACCGAACCAAGGATGCATGTCGAGTCTCCACCTTTCATCCCGTTAATTACTTCTCAGGCACAAACTTTAGAATTTTTAAGCTTATGAGAAAAAGCACAAGAGATAGTATGAACCAGTTACCTTCGCCTAGAATTTGAGATTCTTAGCCTCACATGTTGAATTTAAACAATCAAGCTCTGATACCAAAAGAGGATCGACTCTCTAATACGAAATGAAACCCTGAGAAAACTCTCGGAGATTTGATTTCTTTAGAAAGATTTCAGGAAACTAGCACACTTGCAAACTTGCTCTCTCTACTAAGGAATGACAGTCTTGGTAATGCTCAAGTCTGATCAAACCCTTACACTCGTTGGCCTTTTATAGATAGGAGAGGGTTATATCACTGATTAAAGCGGGTGCTCATTTATTAGCCCCATCGTCCTTTAGTCATGATATCCTTTGTCCTTCTATCAGCCTTACAGCTCACACATCTCACACTTTATCTTTATAGCTATACTGATAAGATAAAAGGGGATTCCATTATCTTTTGATGAGACGGCTCCCCGGGGCTCAATCTCATTTATTGGGCTCACCATTTGCTTTCGCTTAGTGTGTGTCCTGATTCTCCCAAGATGGAGTTTATCATGTGTCGCCGCCAAAAGTTCCTTTCTGTCCTTTATTTGGGTAGTGCGATTAGTAGTTGTCAGTATCCGCCTTCTTGATAACGCGTGGTAAAGTCGATTCCTTGAGTTGTTCAATCCTTTCAAGCCGCAGTCACGCAATAAAGGTTCTAGGATGCTTGCTCTTCATCTCATCAAGCATCTTTCTTCTTGTGAGGGGTAAAGATACTTTTGCCACGCCTTGCAGAGTTTCTTCATATTGCGTTAGCAATAATCTTCTTCGTGAGCGCTAGCTCGCTGTCGCCTTCTTCTTCTTCATCTTGTATTCACACCGCCTCTCTTATTGTCTTCACGTAATGTCTTCCATTTTCTCCTTACCCTTTCCGGTTGTGATAACCGAAACTATTTCTTTTCCAGAGACTAGTCGAGATAGAGAATCTGCAAAAACGTTCATTTTGGCATCAATATGTTCAAATTGAATTTTGATACCTGAACCAGTAATAAAGTCCGTGAAGGCAATCCATCGGACTCTGGAGGGTTTATTCCTTGCCATTTTGTTATAGAAACTTATAATTGCTTGGCAATCAGTTCTGAGAGTAATCTCCTCCTTGTCCAAATAATGGATCTTTAGTGAACTCATGGTTTCCATCGCAGCAAATATCTCTGCATCAATAACAGATTTTACTACGGCAAATTTTCCATGAGCATAGGCACAAACCTTCTCTGTGCTTCGTGGGTCATATTTGGAATTTTTCCATTTACAAACCCCTCCCCAGCCGGTCATGCAACCGTCTGTCTCCAGTATTATGTAAGCATTCTCTGGAGGAAGCTCTAAATCAGGAAGTTGTTGGATTTGAGCTTTTATTTCCTTCACTAAAGCCCAATCTGAAGACATCATTCGCAAGCTGCTCATGGAAAATTTGCCGTAGTAAAATCTGTTATTGATGCAGAGATATTTGCTACGATGGAAACCATGAGTTCACTGAAGATCCATTATCTGGACAAGGAGGAGATTACTCTCAGAACTGATTGCCAAGCAATTATAAGTTTTTATAACAAAATGACAAGAAATAAACCCTCCAGAGTCCGATGGATTGCCTTCACGGACTTTATTACTGGTTCAGGTATCAAAATTCAATTTGAACATATTGATGCCAAAATGAATGTTTTTGCAGATTCTTTATCTCGACTAGTCTCGGGAAAAGAAATAGTTTCGGTAATCACAACCGAAAAGGGTAAGGAGAAAATGGAAGACATTACCCGCGGAAAGACAATAAGAGACGGGTATGAATACAAAGATGAAGAAGAAGAGGCAGCAACAGAGCTAGCTGCTTCACGAAGAAGATTGCTGCTAACGCAATATGAAGAAACTCTACAAGACTGTGGCAAAAGTATCTTTACCCCACAAGACCACGAGAAAAGAAAGATGCTTGATGAGATTGAAGAGCAAGCATCCCAGAACCTTTATTACGCGCTGCAGGAACTTGAAAGGATTGAACAACTCAAGGAATCCGACTTTACCACTAGACGTTATCAAGAAGGCGGATACCACAACTACTTTCTAAGCGCACTACCCAAAATAAAGGACACGAGAAAGGAACTTTGGCGAGCAGCCAACATGATAAACTCCATCTTGGGAGGAATCAAGGACACACCCCACTAAGCGAAAGCAAATGGTGAGCCCAATAAATGAGATTGAGCCCCGGGGAGCCGTCTCATCAAAAGATAATGGAATCCCCTTTTATCTTATCAGTATAGCTGTAAAGATAAAGTGTGAGCTGTAAGGCTGATAGAAGGACAAAGGATATCATGACTAAAGGACGATGGGGCTAATAAATGAGCACCCGCTTTAATCAGTGATATAACCCTCTCCTATCTATAAAAGGCCAACGAGTGTAAGGGTTTGATCAGACTTGAGCATTACCAAGACTGTCATTCCTTAGTAAAGAGAGCAAGTTTGCAAGTGTGCTAGTTTCCTGAAATCTTTCTAAAGAAATCAAATCTCCGAGAGTTTTCTCAGGGTTTCATTTCGTATTAGAGAGTCGATCCTCTTCTTGATTGTTTAGTGGGGTGTGTCCTTGATTCCTCCCAAGATCAGAATCGGAAGTATCTCCACCACCTGAGAAATTTTCAAGTGGGGTGTGTCCTTGATTGTTTAAATTCAACATGCGAGGCTAAGAATCTCAAATTCTAGGCGAAGGTAACTGGTTCATACTATCTCTTGTGCTTTTTCTCATAAGCTTAAAAATTCTAAAGTTTGTGCCTGAGAAGTAATTAACGGGATGAAAGGTGGAGAATCGACATGCATCCTTGGTTCGGTTGATCCACAAGGCTAGTAAGTGCGTAAGACGGTAAGCCCGAAGTCCCAAGCTAATGATATTCTCAGAACTTATTGAGGAATTAGGAGACGGTAGGTCTATTAAATTTCAACTTTATGATAAGGTGACCGATCTATTAATTGATTGCAAAAGACTGCAGTTCTTATAAGTCTCCAAGAAGGAGCTAAGACCGTCAAGTGAGCATGAAAATTTTATAGGTCCTAAGCTGTAAGTAAAGGGAAAAATTGATAACCTCCTAAATGAGTGATAAATTTGAGAAAAGCATTAGAGAATGGTATGAGAAAATCGGAAACCCGAGCCTAGAATATCTTAAATTTATAGAATCACCACCAACAACCAGTGATTTAGCAAACAATTTGGAAGTTGTTCACAACAAGATCTCTCTATTGTCAAAAGTTTCATTAAAACATTTTTATTCCTTAGAAGAAGAAAATAAGGAATTACGAAGTGAGATTATAAAGCTAAGGACAGCTGTGAGTTTACTTGAGAACGAAGTAGTCAAAAGCAAATCTGCAACAAGAAGTGAGATTAAAGAAATTGTAGCAGAGGCTTTTAACCAGCCACGGGTAATTGAGAAGGAGATAGTCAAAATTGCTGAAAATCTAAAAAGGGAGGTAAAAGAAGTAGAGGCACTACTGCATAATCTAAAATCCTTAATTGGCGGATGAGTTGGGATAAACAAATAGAAAACTCAGCTTACCTAGGAGCCCTTAGAGCAACAGAAAATATTGAAGCACCAGCTCAAGGATTTGCTGTACCTTCCCAATTAAAAACAGCGTTTGAATTTCAAAGGGTGTTGATTAAACAAAACAATACCTTGCTATCTCTTATAATTGAGTTACATAATCAAGTGCAGGAGATTAAGACTCAGGTTCAGAATCTTAAGCAAGCTTCTAGTGCGTCAACTGCAGCACCAAAGGAGCTTGAAGGAGCAATTGACGACTTGACAAAAAGAATTTCTGGCCTAAACTTAGGGGCTGAAACTATAATCCCAAAGAAGAAGGGATCTATACTTGTCTTCAGGAATCCATCAGAAATTTTGAGAAAAGAGAAAGAAAAATGATGGCATCCAGGACGTCCACCAGCACAAGGCCACCAGCAGTAACATTACCTACTGAGTTGCAGGTGCCGAGTTCTGAAGATCAGATCAGGGACTATCGAAGAGGACAAAGAAGGCTGTATAACATGCAGAGAAGGCTTATTCCAAGTCAAAGAAGATTTAGAAGAACGATAGAAAGTCAGGTTAATCCAGAAGAGCAGCTTGAGATTTCAAGATCTCAAAGGGCAAATATGGTACCAGCTGAGGTACTATATTCGACAGGCTTTCAACCAACACAACACCGAGTATATCAACATTACTCGGAAGAAGACATATTATGTGTGGAGGAAGGACAAGTGGATCTGCCACTTGTGACTGACCAGAGCCATCAGACCTTGAGAGAATCAGGTTTTTATCATATTCATATGGGTTTAGTAATGATAAGAATTTATACTCTTCACAGAAGGAACACAGGTGTCATGGTGCTTGTAATACTACGTGACACAAGATGGCGAGGTGATAGGTCCATAATTGCAACAATGGAAATGGATCTTACCAGGGAAACCCAGATGGTATACGTAATTCCAGATATCATGATGAATCTAGAAGATTTCGCTAACCATATTGAAATATCCATTCAAACAAGGGGTTACCAAGAGTGGCAAGGAGGATCTAGTAATCTGTTGGTTACTAGAATGATGATAGGGCGACTGACAAATACCAGTTTTATAAATTTTTCATATAATGTTCAAAATGTCGCAGATTATCTGGCAAGCAGAGGAGTAGTAGCACTCCCAGGAACAAGATTCACAACTGATGAGTTGCAAAGACAAAGATGGATATTAAGGCCAACACAGAGAAGAAACCCCATGGCCCCAACCAGAGTTGATACAAGAATGCTACTGGATGGAAGTGTATCCCTACAATTTCAACGATATACACCCATAGCTGAGACAAGAGCAATTTCAGCAACAAATAATGATGATATAGAAGATTGCTCAGAAAGGGAGATTTTATCAGTATTAATTACTGAGGAACCAATTCTAGAAGTTATGCGACTACATGCTGAAGCCATAGCCCCGGTCAGACGAACTTCGGGTTCTGCAGGGTATGATCTGCATGTCTGTAATAATTATAAAATTCAACCTTGGGGAAGATCTTTGCTCCATACAGGTATAGCATTCGCAATACCAGAAGGATACTATGGACATCTTATGGCAAGATCTGGCAGTGCATGGAAGAAAGGCATTATAATCGGAGCAGGAGCTATTGACTCTGATTATAGAGGCGAGGTGAAAATTCTTGTTTTTAATATGCAAAATACTGATCTTTTCATAAAGGAAGGAGAGGCTGTCGCACAAATTATTCTGGAGAAAATATGCACACCAGCTGTAACCATGGACAAATTAAGGATTTGCAGGTGCCGAGTTCTGAAGATTGTTTAAATTCAACATGCGAGGCTAAGAATCTCAAATTCTAGGCGAAGGTAACTGGTTCATACTATCTCATAATACAGTGGTGTTGATCATTGTAAAGTTGAACTTTCCAATCCAATGACATTGTGGTGCTAATAAACACATACTAGCATAAATGTGATGTTGAAATTTAGTTTCCACGGGGATGACGTGGTGACTAAATTATAACGCTGCTTGTAGAATGAGCGTGGATCAATTCCGGAAGAGATCTAAATTC
Source organism: Wurfbainia villosa (assembly GCA_025175895.1). Taxonomy (NCBI): domain Eukaryota; kingdom Viridiplantae; phylum Streptophyta; class Magnoliopsida; order Zingiberales; family Zingiberaceae; genus Wurfbainia; species Wurfbainia villosa. The sequence goes on along the minus strand of CM045998.1, from coordinate 40,806,731 downwards.
TGTTGGTGCAATCGGCCCAGGTCACGATTGACCAGAACTCGAGTTTGACTCGAGTGATGTTTTGATGTTTTGATGTTTCGACAAAAACATATGACAATGTAATTGTCATGGTAAAGTCCAAGCATGGGTCTTGGCATGGAAAGTCCAAGTCTTGAGTACTTGGCAAATGGAAAGTCCAAGCATTGTCTTGGCAATTGAGAAGTCCAACATGTGTTGGCAAATGGAAAGTCCAAGCTTGAGTCTTGGCGTTTGAAGTCCAAGGGGATTGATATTGGCTGCGTAAAGTCCAAGCGGGAGTCTTGGCAGCATAAGTCCAATGGTTGGCGGCGTAAAGTCCAAGCGGAGTCTTGGCGGCGTAAGTCCAATGTGCCTTGGCGGTGTAGACACCGTTAGCATGACATAGCCGATGGAAGCATCCAAGGCTAGCGCGATGGATGAACAAGTCATGGATGACTTGGAGGATCCGAGAGGCGTGAGGTCGATGGAGATGGCTAGAAGGCTTAGGTCTAGGCTAAGGGTGGTCTAGCAAGTATGGGGAACCATACTGGGCTAAAACCTCATGTTTGAGGTGTGCCACCGATCGATGCCATGAGGCGATCGGACCGAGTCAACTAGGGTTTGACCGTGGGTTATGGCTAGCAGCCGATCGATGATGACGGCATGATGATCGATGGCTTGAGCAATGGCCGATCGATCTTGTGATCACCGACCGTGCTCGGGAATTCGCAGAATGGAGTCGAGACTGATCGGTCGAGTGAGTACTCCATCACCGATCGATGGTCACAATCACGACCGATAGTAGTTCCGTTGGACTTATCCAAGCGTGGAACTAGCCGTTGTCTCACGACAACGATGCATCATCGATCGATGATGGTCTCGATCGATCCGATCGATCGACTTTTTCCAAAGACAGTTGAAGCTATATATGGAGCTCGAGGTGGAGGAAAAGTAATGGTTCCTTGAGGAGATTTGGGCGAGTTGTCATTTGCCAATTCAGTGGTCTCCAAGTGCTACTCGATCAACCAAGCGATCAAGCATTCAAAGAGCATTTGTAAAGTGTTTCCTTTACTTGTATTGCTTTGTATTTCACTATATTGCTTGTATTCATTTGATTATTGTTGTAATCATATTGTACGAGGTTTCTCCACCTCCTGATTGTTCCGAGAAGGAGTTATTTGATAGTGGTGTGTGATTGGCATCGCTAGGCTCATTCGAGCCCGATCTGGAGTAGGAACCGCAAGCGGTTCCAACCACGCTTATATACTCGTGTTAGCGTGTTGTGTTTTCATTATTGTTATTGTATTATCTATATTCCGCTGCGCTAACGAATTTGTAGACACAACCGCGATTGAATTCCATTAACGCTAATCACCCCCCCTCTAGCGTTACAAAGGTCCTAACAAGTGGTATCGGGGCTCTTCTACGGACTAACCGAGAGTTGAAGAAGCTAGAGGGAAGAATATGGAATTTCAAGAAAATTGGGTGACGACGCCAACATCCCACCTTCCTTCAACCGCAACATTTCGTATTGGAAAGGTAGAATGCAATATTTTCTAATGACAAATATATAATATTTGTTTGCCGTGTCTATATTTTTTGATGCTCCGAGAGGAGAAAACGTATAAATCCTCAAGATGAAGAGATGGACCGAGGAGCAACGGAAAAATTCAAGACAACCGCTAAGGTAACAAAATGCTAATTGATTTGATACCTAACGATATTTTGTCTAGATTAGGAAGCTATAGGATGCCAAAGAATTGTGGAACAAGTTGATCAAGTTCCATTTAAAATCCCGAATCGGTCCCAAGAAGATTCGGAAGAGGAGGAGATTGAAGAAGAGAGCTCATCCTCAAGTGAAAGTGAGGAATCGGGAGGAAGTGAGGAGTCAACTTCCGGATCGGAAGAGGAAATAGCAGAAGAGGAGAGACCATCTTCTACACCGGAGCAACCTCAAGAAGAAGCTTCGACATCTGGCCAAGATGAAGAAGCCCAAAGTCCAATTCCGGTCTCCACCATCGAACTAGGTAACTCAAGCAATTTAGTTTTAAATAAAAAACATACTATGTGCTTTGAGTGTAGGGAGTATGGGCATTACAAGAGCAAATGCCCAAAGAGGATCAAGAAAGCTCCACCGGCTCCAAAGGTCAAGGATGCCGGTCCCCCAACGCCTAGAAGCAAGGAGCAAGTCGCTTGCTTCAAATGACACAACCGGGACATTACCGGAGTCAATGCCCAAGGGGGAAGAAGAAGGGGCAAGAAGGAGCTACACAAGTAGGGGGAGCCTCCAAGGCAAACCCTAAGGTAAAATTTGTTAATGCACCTTCAATTTCTAGGCAAAAGAATGCTTTTAATTCTCTTGCTATTGTACATGAAAAGCATGCTAGAACTAATAGACATATTTGCTTAGGTGCTAAGAATGCTCACCTTAAGAATAAGGAGAAATTTGGGACTAATGTCCCTAAAAATATTTTACCTAAGGAAAGCATTAAGAAAATAGGAGAACATCTAGGTTTTAATGCTAAGAAATCTAGACATATGCCTAGAAATAAAAATATCTCAAGAGAAAATGAAAAATTAAAATTGAGATATTAGAAAGGAAAATCAAGTCTTGAGGTCAAGACTTGAAAACTAGAAAAGACCCTTAAAATTATGCAAAATCAAATGCAAGGGTCAATTGGTCAAACTTTTAGGTCATATAGTCAAAGCCAACAAGTAGGACCTAAGAGTCAAAAGTCAACCAAGGGCAAGAAAGGTTTGGGTCACAAACCTAAGCCTAAGGTAGCTTACCATAGTGTTCCATTTGACTATGAAACACTAACTAAGTCTAGGAAGACCAAGGTCAATAGGGAAGTCATCCCTAGAGTTGACCATGGTGTGTGCCTAGTGGCTAAGGTTTCTAGGAAACCTAGGGTGGCCAAAGAAGGTTGCAAGGAGTTACCCCTAGTGTCAACCTAGGTAAGACCCAAATGACCAAGGCTACCAAGCCTAGGAGGGTCATTAGGAAGGTATCTAGGGAGGTTATCCCTAAGGAATACCTAATTAACCCTAGGAGCTCAAATAGGTTTTGGGTTCCTAAGAGCGTGATTGATTCACGCTAAGATGGGTTGAGGGTGTGCCAACCTTGATTGGATGGGTAGTCAACTCAACCATAATAAAGGTGGCACTTTAAGGTTACTCTCAAGGTTATGGTTACTTTGGAAATATCCTTGAGTTTTAATTTCAAAGAATTTTAGGTTGTGTCAATATAGATCTTGAAAACATGAAAATCAATAAAATTGACACTATCTAGATTTAGAGGTCATAGTGTGTACTTTTGATTATTGGCACACTTGGGAAGGTCATGTATCAAGAAATGTGTGGTTAAGATGTAAAGGTAATATCTAGAGTGATACTCAAGTGCCACACAACTTGATGTCTTGTATTCACCATGCTTCATATGTTTTACCATATGGTTGCATGAAATGAATGTCTAGGATAGATTACATCTCACAAAACAAGTCTTTTACCTTGATTGTGTATTTCAACACTTAGAAAGGGTGAGATGTTAGGTTTTGGAAATCATTGAATGTTAATGTTTGCAAAATGAAGTAAAACATTAAAATACATGAACAAATACATAAATAAAAGTATAACATCAATACATTCAAGATACAAGATCTAACGTGATAAAATGGAACAATTAAGATGATAAAATCGAGATTTTCTGATTTTCAGAACTGGAAATCAGACATCAGTCGACTGATAACACTGTAGCACGATACGATACGGCCATCAGTCGAGTGCTAGCTCCATGACTCGACTGATCGACCATCACCGATCGATGTGGTCTATCACGATCCGATGGTATCGTTTCACCGAGGCCGAAGGCCATCACCGAATGCTCAACGAGCAATGATCGATGAGCAACATCACGACCGATGCTATCAGAGCACGCATGTAAGGTTCAATAGCCGATCGCCGAGCCGGATCACGATCCGCAGTTCTGTGAAACCCAAAGAGTGTTAAATCGCGTATCACGACCGATGCTCCACATCACCGATCAATCGTGTTTTTAAAACGCCGAACCGCTAGGGTTCTGCATTTCACGCGACGACGCTTTCTTCCTCCTTCGATCTCCGATCACGGCTCCCTCTCCGACCAGCTCTTCCGGTGTCAACCTTCCAAAGTCCTAGGTTGATAAGCATGCCTCTCCCTTCCTTTGTTTTCGACCTATCTTGGAGCACTAGTTTACGTGATTTAGGTTATTGTCTTTGTTCCGCTTAGGGTTCCGTGCAAGCTTTCCTACGACTTTTCCTGATCCTCAAGAACTTTTAAGCCTTCCTTCCGACACACACATGGCGCCTAAGTAACGACTCTTCTTTCCGAGCCCTAATTTTTATTTCCATTACAATGTAGGTTTATCTAATCGCGTATTGTTGCCATTGCATTGCATATATCATCTCATTACATTCATAATAGGAGAGCCCGTAGGAATGATCCATCCGAGAGTGAATCTCATTGTACTACACCTATGTTGGTTAGGTACATAGATAAGAACTTTTTCGATAGGCATTGTAGTGACGCTATGGAACTCATTGCATACTACAATTTGATGAAGATCGCCTTGTGCACGCACGATCCAATCAATGATGATCTCATTAAAGAATTCTATCAAAACCTTAAAAGGTAGATGACGGCCCTACATACACTACTCAAGCAAAGCGCGATTAGAGTTCACTCGCAATATCGCAGAGTTTCGAGTGTAGGCCCCAAATGATACCTTTATCTTCTACCCTACCATGGACTTTCCCCTACCTGAGCCTTTTGCCCATATCACTATGGAGTCCATGCATGAGCGCATTTTTGGTTATCCACGTCCACCGGCCCAAAACCTATTTTCTATCATCGAAGTCGACCGACAATGTCCTTTATAAGGTCATTGTTGGGTGTTTTCTCGCCCATTGTCACCGAGGTCCGCCAAGATTCGCCTCCTCATCTTTTTCTTCTATATGCCATGCGCTTCGCTAGACATAAACTTTGCATTGAACATCTTCCATTGACATTGTGCACTTCACTTCGCATAGGGAAAGTGCATATGCCATTTGGACATATCATCACAAAGATGGCTCGACTCAAGAGGGCATTAACATCCATAGGGGCTCTCATGATAGCCATCTAAGTGTACGATCAGATATCGGGCCAGAATCTCTCCTTAGCAAAGCTACGATGGGCGCCGATGATGGAGTTGGCGCCACGACCACCCAGGGCGCACAGACAGCCTCCTCCGCCGCCCAGAGATGCAGTAGAGGACGACGAGGATGCGGACACCTCTGATGAGGATGACCAGATGCCGGCAGACACATCGTGGCCGTCCATCGCGTCGTGGCCTACCGAGTCCAAATTGAGGATTATCAGAATGGCCGACTCTGATCGACAGAGTTATTGGCGCCGTTTTTGGCACACATCTCGATAGGATGTCCGCATAGAGCAAAGATCGGGAGCATGCTAGAGATGATGCGGCTCGACTCGAGTCAAGAAGAACCTCCATTGCCACCTCCTGCAGACGATTAGAGGATATTTTTTTTTTTTTTTTTTTTGGTTGTCAATGTTTGTAGTAAGATTGAGCTTAGCCAATCTTCTCTTTGATTGTAAAAGACAAATTTAATTTTAAATTAAATACTTATTTATGAAAAATATTTCGTGTATTAATGAATATTTGTATAATTGTATTGCTACCATATGCCATATCATGACATCATGTTTATTCTTAATCATTTTATATGTCATGATTATGCTTTAGAATTAAGGATAAATGTCATGTGTCTTTTAGATCTCATCTTATGCCATGACATCATGATCATTGGCCACGTTTTAATAACACTATTATTTATGCCATGATCATACATTCATGCATTAACTTGATTAAAATTGATTTAAGGACTACGGCATGACTCAAGTCCCATATAAGGGAATCAAGTAGGGTTGCCTAGTAAAATGCATGAAACCCTAGTTTAGGGTGAACAAAACCCACATCTCACATTCAATTGACATATATGTTATTTATATACCTTAGATACATGTGAGATGCTAGGATATGAGTTAAGTTCAAGATGCATAGTTTTTGCATCTAGATGAACTAAAACTCATCTAATTTTAATAGTGGATCATTGGGAAAGTTTGTGTACAAGTCATGCATAGAGCCCAAGGAATATGATCCAAAATAAGGTTTTGAAAACATTTTAAAATCATTTTGAAAACCTTGGTGAAGTCTATCTTTTGATAGCAATCACCATTGATGAAGTTGATATAGTAGGGCCAAAACATCAAAATTTCAATGGTTTTGAACTTTGTGCCAATTTCACTATTTTATGGGTAAAATAATTTTCAAACATTTTTCACCCATTGTATTGTTCATAAGTATTATACGTATAAAATTTATTGATTTTTAGATAAACTTATAATTATTTATGATTTTTTGAAATTATTTCGATAATCAAAATCGGATTAAGCATCACCGACGCCTGGGTGGCAATGATCGATGGGTATGGCAATGATCGTTATCCGACAGAGTCGATCGCCAAGGCTGATTTTGGGTTGACAAGGTTTGTTTAACCCGATTTCATTATGGTTAAAGTCCCTAATCACTCCTAACCCTAGGATATGCTTGGGAAGCATTATAAAGGCTGAAAATCCATTGGATATGGATTAGGAAAATAGTTTAGGGTTTGTATCAATGTTAAGGTTGTGGAAAGTTCAATGTTGAATTTCTAACCTTAATTTTGATTGTTTAGAGTTCCTATTGGCTTAGTGACTCCCCAAGGACATTGTTGGTGCAATGGTCAAGGGGGAGCAAGCCTTTAGGGGGAGGTATCCATCTTGGGATGATGGATGTGTTTTTCTCCTTGAAAAGGAGAGGTTATGAGAATGTATCATCAATTGGGAAATTGATGAGTTTTTGATACCCAATTTGGAAATTGGGAGAGTGAATAGGATTGCCTCTCTTGAGTGATATGGGACTTATCACTAGGAAGATTGTAGGCATCCTAGGTATTTTTGGATCAAGGGGGAGATTGTAAGATCTCATTGGGACATGAGACATTGACCACATAGGAGTGATAACTTTTTTTTGCTATTTGTCAAAAAGTGTTAGAAAGTTTGGAGAATGTTTCGGGGAGAACATTCTGGGAGAAAACATTTTGGAGAATGTTTTTAAGATTACCAATTTGGGATAATTGGTAAGGGAATTGAGTTAATGTTCTAACTCAAATGTTTTGTGTGGTTTTTGTCAAACATCAAAAAGGGGGAGATTGTTGGTGCAATCGGCCCAGGTCACGATTGACCAGAACTCGAGTTTGACTCGAGTGATGTTTTGATGTTTTGATGTTTCGACAAAAACATATGACAATGTAATTGTCATGGTAAAGTCCAAGCCAATGGAAAGTCCAAGTGGACACTTGGCATCGGGAAAAGTCCAAGCATGGGTCTTGGCAATGGAAAGTCCAACATGGGTTGGCAAGGGAAAGTCCAAGCATGGTCTTGGCATGGAGAAGTCCAAGCATGGTCTTGCATGGAAAGTCCAATACGGGTCAGTATTCAAGTCCAAGGGATTGATATCAGAAAGTCCAAGCGGAGTCTTGGCAAGATAAGTCCAATGGTTGGCAGAAAGTCCAAGCGAGTCTTGGCGCGTAAGTCCAATGTGCCTTGGCGTGTAGACACCGCTAGTACGACATAGCCGATGGAAGCATCCAAGGCTAGCGCTGATGGATGAACAAGTCATGGATGACTTGGAGGGATCCGAGAGGCGTGAGGTCGATGGAGATGGCTAGAAGGCTTAGGTCTAGGCTAAGGGTGGTCTAGCAAGTATGGGGAACCATACTTGAGCTAAAACCTCATGTTTGAGGTGTGCCACGACCGATGCCATGAGGCAATGACCGGACCGAGTCAAAGCAATGATCGATGATGATGGCAACCGATCGATGAGTTGAGCAATGACCGATCTTGTGATCACCGACCGGGTGCTCGTGAATTCGCACGTATCGGAGTCGAGACTCGATCGTCGAGTGAGTACTCCATCCGGCCGATCGATGGTCACAATCACCGACCGATAGTAGTTCCGCTTGGACTTATCCAGTGGAACTAGCCGTTGTCTCACGACAACAAAGGGCATCACGATCGATGGTCTCGATCCCGATCGATCTTTTTCCAAAGACAAAGTTGAAGCTATATATGGAGCTCGAGGTGGAGGAAAAAGTAATGGTTCCTTGAGGAGATTTGGGGCGAGTTGCTGTTGCAATTCAGGGTCTCCAAGTGCTACTCGATCAACCAAGCGATCAAGCATTCAAAGAGCATTTGTAAAGTGTTTCCTTTACTTGTATTGCTTTGTATTTCACTATATTGCTTGTATTCATTTGATTATTGTTGTAATCATATTGTACGAGGTTTCTCCACCTCCGGATTGTTCCGAGAAGGAGTTATTTGATAGTGGTGTGTGATTGGCATCGCTAGGGCTCATTCGAGCCCGATCCGTGGAGTAGGAACCGTGCGGTTCCGAACCACGTTATATACTCGTGTTAGCGTGTTGTGTTTTCATTATTGTTATTGTATTATCTATATTCCGCTGCGCTAACGAATTTGTAGACACAACCGCGATTGAATTCCATTAACGCTAATCACCCCCCCTCTAGCGTTACAAAGGTCCTAACAAATTCTTTTTCTGAATTCAGAAGGTCTCCACGTGTTTTGGTCACCACGTCAAGGTCCATAGGATCTTTCGTGATTTATCTTTCTCACAATGATCGGTGGACAAATTGAAGGGGGCTACTAGATTAGCGGTTCCAATTTTTTGTCAATGTTGAAATTTATAATCCAACACTACATTTTTAATTTTTAAAATCCAATATCATAATTTTGATTTCCATAACTTAACACCTCAATTTGACACCATATCTAGACCAACATCATTATCATCAAACAATGATGCTGATCATTCCAACCCATAACTAGAGTGACTCAACACCATTAGTATTGATCTTTCCAACTCACCACCATAAATGTTTTAATCCAACATCACATTCTTCATTCATGCACTACATAGTGTTGATCATTTGAACCCAGTACTATATTTCTCATTACTGTACCATAGTGATACTGATCATTCCACCATAGAATTAAAGTAGTGTTGATCATTTCATCTCATAGTTGTAATGAACTTATTTTGAAATGTCTATCAATAATTAGTATGTGTGTCACATAGACTCATAAGAAGATTCTAAGTAGATTTCCACATCATCTCTACCTTCTCTATATTCCTCTTTTCCACTCCATATCTAGGTTTCATTATTTCAAACCCTTTAAATATTAATGAGTTTCGATTAAAATACATTAATGGTCGTAGTTAACTCTGATTGGACTAAATCCAAGTCTGATATATTTCTACAATGCCCCTCAGTCCTATTGTGGCCAAAAGTCTCAACTTCAAGACCTTCCTAGTCGTGCACAACTTGTTGTAAAAAATTTAGTATGTGTATCAATTGACAAAGAGTCATAATTTTATGTAGGAGACTTAGAATCAGAGTTGTACACCATCACTATCTTCTCTGCACTCTCTTCTTCCACTCCGTGTTTAGGTTTCAAAATCCCAACTTCTCTAGATTTATCAATGAGTTCGAGTAAAATCCATTGATTACAAAATTGTACTAATCTTGTAAGGCCAATACCACATTGTATTGAACATTCGAAACCAACAACACACCGGTGTTAATTTTTGAACGCTAGTATCACTTTGTTATGATTTCTCTAACACAGTTTAACTGATATTTTAAAACCAACAACATACTGGAGCCGATTTTTGAACACTAACACTACATTGTTATAATTTCTCTAACACAGTCTAATTGATCTTTCAAAACTAACACACTGATGCTGATATTTGAACACCAACATCATTTTGTTATGATTTCTCCAATACAGTCTAATTGATCTTTAAATACCAATACTATTTTTTTTATGATTTTTCTAACATAATCATATTGATATTTGAAAAGCAATACTACATTGATTCTGAACTTTCAAAACTAACAACACATTGGTGTTGAACTTTGAACATTAGCATCATAGTGATATTGCAACTTCAGCCTACTGTGTGCTAATTGTAGGATCGAAAATACCGAGAAAGGAGGGTAATCTTAGTTAAATAAAATTTCTTTATTTTATTTTAAAACCATTTATTTTTATCTTTTCAAATCAAAGTTATGCGTCATAAATTAAAGTGTTCAAGATTATTTACTTGGTTCACAATCCTTGCCAGATGCTACTCTAAGATCTGTAACCCTTTTGGGGTTACCTCGACAAATAATCAACTAAAATCTCTTTGCTTTGAAACTTTTGAATTCATAGGATGTTCGTTTATAAAGAATGAGGGCAAAGTAACACCCTATCTTCCCTCACAATTATAAGCACAAATGCAAATACAAATTAAACTTATACCAAGAGGAGGAGGATGATGTTCGATTGTTAGTGAGGTGTTGGAATGTCACGACAGAGCTTTTTGGATTGTAAAAGAGAGTGTAACACTTGAGAGGTGATCGAGTTAGTTATATTTTCGAGGTTGATCAACCTTACTTTTATAGCCCTTTATTAGCGCCTAGATAGCCTTCCAAGCGCCTCTATCTCGCACCGTCAATTAGGCAATTCAATCTTTTCAGACGTCTGAATCCAGTCTAAGCAACTTCTGATCAACCTTATCTACTTCAATATTTTTCTGGTATTTTTCTGTCCTAGGCGTTTGGACCCAGTCCAATCACCTACCTGTACCTACCATCCTTGCTTGCTTCCAAGTCACCTTGAAATATCTCAGGTTCCTCGAGTTCGACCTGACCATATTTACATTCTTGATAGAATTAACAAAGTCCGTCGCAAGTCTCGAACCTACTAGGTTACTAGGCCCGATCTTAGTCCGTCGACCTAGGACAATCGTCGTAGCGTAGAAGCCCATCCTAGGCCCGAGTCTTACTCCATCGACCTAGGGAATCTTGGAGCCCATCCCGTACTAGGCCCGATCTTAGTCCGTCGACCTAGGGGCAATCATACATAGGAGCCCATCCTAGGTCCGATCTTAGTCCGTCGACCTAGGGCATCTTAGGAGCCCATCCCTTTGGACCTTATTAGGGTCCTGGTATAAGTCATGCAGAAAGTAAAATACTTATATGCTTTTATTATAACATATCTTATTTTATTTTGCAAACATAGCATACTTCATTTCATAACATATCATACTTCACTTCATGAACATATCATTTTTCATCTCATAAACATATCATACTTCATTTCATAATCATATCATATTCATTTCATGAACATATCGTTTTTCATTTCATGATTATATCGTATTTCATTTCATAACATATATTAAATATCACATACATATAGGGCATGACATAAGCATAAACATCAAGAATAAGTAAACACTAACCCAAAGCATGTTATCTTCATCTAGCATCATTTAATATCACAAGTCCACATGAATTCACTTAAACATAAAACACATATTAACTTAACCTAGAGCATGCTATGAAACAATGGTTGGCCGAATGGTTCATGGGGCTTTTAGGGTTAAACCCTTAACCTAATCCAACAAACATACTAACATCATCATATGCATACAAAACATAGTATAAAACTTCATTGAAACTTCAAACCAAGGGGTGGCCGAATGGTCCATGTAGGCTTTTAGGGTTAGTCTTTTAACCTAATTCATTCTACATCCTAGCATCATCATGTGCATGTAGAACAAGATATAGGACTTCAATAAAACACCAAAAACCCATGATGGCCGAATGGTTTATAGAAGTTTCTAGGGTTAACTTTTAACCTAATTCATTCTACATCCTAACATCATCATATGCATATAAAACAAGGTATAGAACTTCAATAAAACACTCAAAAACATATGTTGGCCGAATAGTCCATAGGGGTTTCTAGGGTTAACTTTTAACCTAATTCATTCTACATCCTAACATCATCATATGCATGTAAAACAGGGTATAGAACTTCAATAAAACACCCAAAAACATGTGTTGGCCGAATAGTCCATAGGGGTTTCTAGGGTTATCTTTTAACCTAATTCATTTTACATCCTAACATCATCTTATGCATGTAAAACAAGGTATAGAACTTCAATAAAACACCCAAAAACATATGTTGGCCGAATAGTCCATAGAGGTTTCTAGGGTTAACTTTTAACCTAATTCATTCTACATCCTAACATCATCATATGCATGTAAAACAAGGTATAGAACTTCAATAAAACACCCAAAAACATGTGTTGGCCGAATAGTCCATAGGGGTTTATAGGGTTATCTTTTAACCTAATTCATTTTACATCCTAACATCATCTTATGCATGTAAAACAAGGTATATAACTTCAATAAAACACCCAAAAACATGTGTTGGCCGAATAGTCCATAGGGGTTTCTAGGGTTATCTTTTAACCTAATTCATTTTACATCCTAACATCATCTTCTTCTTACAAAACATGATATAGAACTTCCTTGGTGTTGGGACGGATCGGATGGCCGGCTAGAGGGGGGTGAATAGCCCTCGTTCATTGGACATCGTAATTCACTCGTTCTCGTGTGTTGCTCGTCTACAATTGTCATTAATATATGCAGCGGAATAGTAATAGAAATAACAACAACACAAGCACAATCAATACACACGATATACGTGGTTCGGAACCGAATGGTTCCTACTCCACGGGCGAGCTCCTCGAGCTCTAGAGATGCACACGGCAATACTCAAACTCCTTCTCGACTACACGTCGGAGGTGGAGAAACCTCTCACAAGCAATTACAACAATAATATGAAATACAAACAAGAATACAAATACAATACAAAAGAAACTCTTTTCACCGATTGCTTTTGATCACTTGTTTGTTGCTTGCTTTGATTGGCTCTTGAAGGACTGAAATACAACAGCAATTCCCCTCCAATAGCTCCACAAAAACCTTGGCGAAATCCTCCAACTCGTGCTCCTTTTATAACCTCGTGACTCAAGCTATTTTGCCCATCACGACCGATCGACCATCACGATCGTATCGTAGTCGTTGTCTCACAACGGCCGGATCCATGTTGGTTAAGTTCCAACGGATCATACATCGGGCCGATCGATGGCACCCATCACCGATCGATCATCTATCACCGAGTCGGGCGAAGCTCGACTCCATTCTCGCGCTGCATAGATGTCATCACGACCGCTGCTCCCGGCAATGACCGATGATGGTCCCAATGATCGCCATCCCCGATCGATATGCCACCGTTCAATAACACCGGTCGAACCCATATTTAAGAGCGACCGCATCTATGCTACCGACCGATGTCGGCAAAAACCCCAAACATAACAATGTTTGAGCCTCCGACACTAAGTCGTAGACACTTGGCCAAGTCTAACTTACCCCGCATGGAGTTCCCCACCGGCTCTCTTCCTTCGCCTCGCCCTGATGCGCCAAGCGCCGCGGCCGCAACGCCATCCTTCGCGTCTCATGCCCTAGAAGTATGCTTCCCCTTTGGGCTCACTCCATTCGCTCCCCGTCCGGCGGTCCCTCGGATGCACCAAGCGCACGGCTTTGCAATGCCACCCTTCACCGACTCAAGGACCCCGAGCCTAGTGAACTTACCAAGTCCTCAAGACTTCCCAAATGCACCAAGCGCACGGCTTCGCAATGCATTTCTCACCAAGCACCAAGCGCACGGCTTCGCAATGCTTTGGACTTTCCACACCAAGCTCCATGCTTGGATTTTCCATGCCAACCCCATGTTGGACTTTCCCATGACAATCCCATGTCATGAGTTTTGTCTATCATCAAAATCCTATCAGGGTACTGCTCGAGTTAAACTCGAGTCAACCTGGGACGATTGCACCAACAATCTCCCAACAATCTCCTCCTTTTTGATGATTGACAAAACTACCATCTCAAGTCTACCAATTCTCCCATATTGGCAATTCTCATATCCCAAATGAGAATTCCAAACCTAATTGGTAACTTGGTAACATCTCCCCCTTTTTGACATAACATCAAAAAGGTCCTCCCCAAGGGTATGAATGTCCCATATCCCAATGAGATCTTATATCTCTCCCTTGAAGGAACACATGCCTACCATCTTTCAAGTGATCCCATATCACTTAAAGAGAGGCAACCCAATTTCCTCCCATGAGGAAATACACATCCATCTTCCCATGATGGATACCTCCCCCTAGAGGCTTGCTCCCCCTTGACCATTGCACCAACAATGTCCTTGGAGAGTCCCTAAGCCAATAGGAACATTCAACCAATCAAAATTAAGGCAAAGTTCAACAATGAACTCTCTTCAACCTTAAAATTGATACTCACCCTCAACCCAACTCCTAATCCATATCCAATGGATTTCCACCCTTTCTAATGCTATCCCAAGCATATCCTAGGGTTAGGAGTGGTTAGGGGACCAAAACACAGCTGAACATGGGCCTAATCATCAAGATTTACCCAAAATCAGCATTGTCACCAATCAACGTCAACTATCGATCGACACCCTCATCACGATCGCCTCCTGGCAATGATCGATAATCATTTTAGATTTTGAATTTCAGAAATGACTTTCCGAAATTCATAAGTAAATATACATACGTAGATAAATCATGAAAATTGGTATGCATATTACTTAACCTAAACACTATGGGTGAAAAATATTGGAAAATTATTTTACCCATTAAATTAGGAGATTGATACAAAGTTCAAAAGTTTAGAAAAGCTTCAATAATGAGCCCTCTTTGTATCATCCCATTCAATGGTGATAGCTATCAAAAGATAGGCTTCACCAAGGTTTTTCAAAATGTTTTCAAAATGTTTTTCAAACCTTTATTTTCTTTTTCCTAAACATCTCACCAATATCTAGATGTGTAAAACACATATAAGTCAAATTTCTAGTGAGATGTGGGTTTTGTTTTTCTTTATGTTCTCATGCATATTTCTAAGGCAATATTATTTGATTCCTTTCAAATTATGCCATATACCTTAATTTCATTTTATTTTATGCACGATATGATTATGGCATAAATATGATATAGATAAAAACATATGCCAAAATCATGATGTCATGGCATGTGAATGATACTTAAGCATACATGACATCTAAAAATAATTCTAAGTATGATCATGACATTTTTATAAATAAAAATGAGAATGATGTCATGACATGGCAAGACAAACCAATCATGGCAACAAAAGTATACTAAGGTATAGAATACCTAAGTGTTAAAATCAATTTGCCATTTCTAAGGATTAAACCAATTTTGCCTCAATGCCATTCATTTCCCTAGTGTGCCAAAAACCCAAAATGGCACACCAATACCTCTATGACCTAATTGCGCCAATTTAAATCATTTTAAACTTCTCAACCACATTGGCACATCCTATAGTGTCAACTCTACTATGGTTAGGTTAACTACCCATCCACTTAGGGTTGACACACCCTAACCCATTTAGCGTGAATCGATCACGCTTTTAGGAACCCAATACCTATTGGAGCTCCTTGGGTTTACAAGGTATTCTCTAGGGATAACTTCCCTAGATACCTTCCTTATGACCCTTTTTGGCTTTGAAGCCATAATCTTTTGGGTCTTTCCTAGGTCAACTCTAGAGGTGACTCCTCCATTGACCTTCTTAGTGACTACATTTGATTTCTTTGAGGTGTTAGCCACTAAACACACACCATGGCTAAACTTAGGGATGGCTTCCCTATTAGCCTTGGTTTTTCTAGACCTAGATGTTGTCCCATAATTAAATGGAACATTATGATAAGTCTTCTTGGGCTTAGGTTTGTGACCCAAACCATCCTTGCCCTTAGACCGTTTTTGAACCTTAGGTCTTGACTTTTGGGCATTTGACCCTAGAATTGAATTTTCTATGATTCTAAGGGTTTTCTCCATTTTCTTAAGTCTTGATCTCAAGACTTGGTTTTCCAACTCCAATTTCCTCAACTTTGAATTGTCATTAGATTTTTGGGAGTTGGTTTTCTTCTTAGGCATATGCCTAGATTTCTTGGGATTAATACCCAAATTCTCTTCTACTCTCCTAATGGACTCTTTAGGTAAAATAGGTCTAGAATTATGAGTCCTAGGTTTATCCTTAGTTATATGAACATGCTTGGCACCTAAACAATAAACCTTATTGTTTCTCCTAGCATGCTTTTCATTTATAATAGCAAGAGAACTAAAATAATTTTTAGCATGCTTTTTGACTTTAGGAATTAAAGGTGCATTAAATAAATTTACCTTAGGGTTAGCTTTAGGAGCTCCCCCTACATGAGTTGCACCTTCTTGCCCTTTCTTCCTCCCCCTAGGGCATTGACTTCGGTAATGTCCCTTTTGATTGCATTTAAAGCACATAATGTGCTCTTTGCTCTTGATTTTGGGAACACCGACATCATTTGACTTTGGGTTGACTTTTGGTGTGGATGCCTTTTCCTTAGCCAATTTAGGGCACTTGCTTTTGTAATGCCCTTTCTCCCTACACTCAAAACAAATTATATAATCTTTACGATTAATTATAATACATGAGTTACCTAGGGAGGTGGTGGAGGCCTCTTCTTGATCTTCACTTCTCCCAGATGTGGATGCTTCTTGTTCTTGCTCCGGGATAGAAGATTGCCTTTCCTCCCCCTCAATACTAGAGGTGGAGGTCTCCACCAAATCATCAACATCTTCGAATGTTGATGGTGCTTCTTCTACGGCATTCTCCTCTATTTGTGTCGGTTGGGGGTTTTCTTGGAATTTCATGATCTTATTCCATAATTCCCTTGCATCCCTATAATCACCCAATCTAGACCAAATATGATTAGGTAACAAATCACTAAGTAATTTAATTACCTCGAGATTTGTCTTGAAGCCCTTTATTTGGTCTTGGGTCCATTTTGATTTTTCCATGGGCTTGTTTTCTTTGTCCCTAGGCATCTTAAAACCATTTTCTACAATTAACATAAAATCAAAATCGGTTTCAAGATATACCTCCATCCGTTTTCTCCACCACGCAAAATCTCCATTGAACTTCGGTGGATGGATGAAGCCGGCCATTTACTTGTTGAAGTGCTCTCGCGGCGGTTAGTCCTTGAAGAGCGACCTCGCTCTGATACCACTTGTTGGGACGGATCGGATAGCCAGCTAGAGGGGGGTGAATAGCCCTCTTCGTTGGACATCGTAATTCACTCGTTCTCGTGTGTTGCTCGTCTACAATTGTCGTTAATATATGCAGCGGAATAGTAATAGAAATAACAACAACACAAGCACAATCAATACACACGATATACGTGGTTCGGAACCGAATGGTTCCTACTCCACGGGCGAGCTCCTCGAGCTCTAGAGATGCACACGGCAATACTCAAACTCCTTCTCGACTACACGTCGGAGGTGGAGAAACCTCTCACAAGCAATTACAACAATAATATGAAATACAAACAAGAATACAAATACAATACAAAAGAAACTCTTTTCACCGATTGCTTTTGATCACTTGTTTGTTGCTTGCTTTGATTGGCTCTTGAAGGACTGAAATGCAGTAGCAATTCCCCTCCAATAGCTCCACAAAAACCTTGGCGAAATCCTCCAACTCGTGCTCCTTTTATAACCTGCATCAAGCTATTTTCGCGCCCATCAGTCGACTGATCGGACCATCAGTCGACTGGTATCGTAGTCGTTGTCTCACAACGGCCGGATCCACGTTGGTTAAGTTCCAACGGATCATACATCAGTCGACTGATGACACCCATCACCGATCGATCATCCATCACCGAGGCCGTGAGCTCGACTCCATTCTCGCGTCTGCAGACAGTTGTCATCACGATCGCTGCCATCCCTTAGCAGCCGATCGATGATCCCAACAATGATCCGATCGCATCCCTACCGATATGCTAGCCCCGGTTCAATAACACCGGTCGAACCCATACAACATAACAATGTTTGAGCCTCTGACACTCAGTCTTAGTCACTTGGCCAAGTCCACCTTATCCCTCATAGAGTTCCCCACCGAAGCTCTCTTCCTTCGGCCTACGTCCCTCGGATGCGCCAAGCGCACGGCTTCGCAACGCTATCCTTCACGTCTCATGCCCTAGAAGTATGCTTCCCCTTTGGGCTCACTCCATTCGCTCCCCGTCCGGCGGTCCCTCGGATGCACCAAGCGCACGGCTTCGCAATGCCACCCTTCACCGACTCAAGGACCCCGAGCCTAGTGAACTTACCAAGTCCTCAAGACTTCCCAAATGCACCAAGCGCACGGCTTCGCAATGCATTTCTCACCAAGCACCAAGCGCACGACTTCGCAATGCTTTGGACTTTCCACACCAAGCTCCATGCTTGGATTTTCCATGCCAACCCCATGTTGGACTTTCCCATGACAATCCCATGTCATGAGTTTTGTCTATCATCAAAATCCTATCAGGGTACTGCTCGAGTTAAACTCGAGTCAACCTGGGACGATTGCACCAACAATCTCCCAACACTTGGAACATCAAAACTAAGCTTGGCCGAATATATCATAGGGATTTTTTTTTTCAAAAACATCAACCGAAAGCTACTCGTATGCAGGTGAGGGATACTTACATCCTTCGCTTCGCTTTTGGTGGAAAGATGACCTAAGGAAAGCAAAACCTAGCCTTCTCCTTGCTTGGATGGGGTTCGGCCAAAGGATGAAAATGGAGAAGGAGAGGAATAGATTTCGGTGAGGAAGAAGAAGAGAAGAGGGAGAAGTGGAGAAGTGGCTTTTCTCTTGTCCCTTCATTCCCTATTTATTCTCTTGAAGTGTCCCTTAGCCTCCCTTACCCTTAACTATCATTTCCCCTATTCCTCTACTAATAACATCTCATTGGGCTTCTGGTTAGTGGATGCATCTATAGGGTTTGGCTATCTCTAGAGGTTTGGGATTCAATTCCTAGGCCTTGCATCCTTTTTGGCTTATTTTCTTTCATTTTTTGAAAATCCCACATAAAGCCCATCATAATCAAGCTAGAAATTCTTGTAAAATTGCTAGAAATTTTACGGGCGTTACAGTCACGCTCTGAGAGTATGTCGAGCCTGAAAAATGGACAACATCTCCCCTGTACATGATACAATTCTCTGTTGATACAAAGCCTTTCGGCCACAACCACACAACATAATGAAATGATACTACCAAATAAGATAGCCACAAAGATACAAAGATGTGCACCGATGCGACTCTAACACACTAAACAAAATATGATCAAATCCGACATCCCAACCAACAATATAATAAAAGCCAAATATAACACTTCACATATATATACATAATCTAAAAATAGTAGCGGAACAAAATATGAAACAAACTCTGAATACCCGGTGTGAGATGGAATCAGCTGGCGGAGCTCAAGGCATCCTAGGAATCTTCTACCTGTTACCTGGGCGACAGAAAAATCCAGGGTTTATGATGGTGAGTATAAAACTCAATGGTAAAGAATAGATAGTGCATGAATGCAAAGAGATCAATAGATATACAGTCTAAAGGTACAACAGATAATCACCAGTATAATATAACCCATGCGTATACTAAAAGATCAACTGAATAACATAAGGTACTGACATACCTGAAATATGCAATGCTACAACTCATACCATCTGAGCACATATACCACAATATAGCACATACAATAGATAAGAGTAAAAACTACCTCCGTAATCGACAAACTGTCTTACTACATTCTACAATAAATACAACAACAAATCTGACCCAAACTACTCAACATCATGGTACTGGTCAAAGGCGTACGACAGTCTGCCCAACTCGTACACTGATATCTCACACAAAACCAACATAGAAGATGCAAATAACATGCAAGATGATGTACAACCAAATACAACACAAACAAATCCAACAACATAACAAGCACATATATAGACTGTATCTATATATACTACTCACACTCACACACACACACATATATGCAAATGCCCTCACACATGGCAATGCAAATGCATGGTCATGCTTGCGCATCCCACTCGCTACCACAACCCCAGTGTGTCCTAGGTGGCACGACATGATAACTGCCCCAACTCAACAACAACCACTGCTCTTGAGTGGCCAAGTGGGCAGTATGAATAAGTAGCGATAAGCTAAAGAGCTTCAGGCTACACAATGGGGTTCCCTGTTGCTGACCACTCTGACTAACACTGCCCATGAGTGGTCGAGTGTCACACACAGGACAACTGCACGCAACTCTAACTACTACTATCAATAGTGGCCGAGTGCGGCATAACAAATGAACTACCCTCACACCAGTTACTACTACCACTAATAACCGTGGAGGCAAGATGACTGACGATCCTCTCAACCACAAGGGAGACCAAGTCGTCAGTATGCATGCAAATGTGATGAATGCACAACTCTACACACACACCCCCACAACAACTCTCTGTCCCACAGATGGTCATACACAACTGACAATCAACCATGTTAAGCACCACCGACGATCCACACAACCCTACACCAATACACAATCAATAATAGTTATCCAATGTTAAAGAACATAATAGGACAATCACCTCCACCCTCAGAACATCTCCTGCCAGGGACATATCCTGATGATACAACCTGATTCACTTCCGTACTCAGCTACAAACATATAATTATGCAACTATCAGTCTATATACCCTAGCGATTGTAAACCATAACAATGATGAACGAACAATAAAAACAACAACAGGGCTTCTCAAAGTGCAAAGATTAAGTATCAAGCAATATAATAACACGAATGGAGTCAAGGTAAAGGTATCGTCAACATAAATATCATGCACAAGATATATCAACTACCCGACCAAGATAGAAAATTATCCACCTATTACGTAGCTCATGTTGATGGTCTTTGCATCCAAGAACTCTACCTCGAATCAAATATATGAAATGGTAGAATCCAATATAACCAAATGCTAGCATAATCAAACTGTAGGAATAAAAATCTAAACCAATCTTAATCCCCCATTAATCAACCAAATCCTACAGTAGCATAACCTCATTCCATTCCATCATGCTAATCAAACATTCACATTAAACCATATACCAGTTCTCTATAAAATGCATAAATTCTTCAACAATTATTTAGCTATAAATCATTCATCTAGTCCAGCTCAATCACAAAACCTCCTGATCCAATAGTAGGGTATCAGCTCTAAATCAATAGATGAAAGTACTGGAAGTAGAATCTCCCAAATCCCATAACACTTATCACCGCAAACACACCATAGATAAATTTCCCCCTCACCCATCTCAGAATCCTCCAACCCAAGAGCCAAGGAGATAACCGAAATTACCAACAGACTTATCATCAACTGAAGATGGTTGATTCACAAATCTGCCCTCGATCCAATGATCTGCATTGCTAGTGTTCTTCCCAGCCACAACGACAATAGAGAGAGGAAGAGTCCACAAGCGAAAACCAACTGCGATCAAGCTCACCGTGGTTGGCACAACGATGACAAGGAAATGGTGGTTGGGGTCATTTACTGCTCGCGGTGGGGGGGGGGTCAGTCCGGGAGAAGAAGGTATGACCGACGGAGACTAGTCACCCCATCTAGTTGCAGCGGAGATCAGCAGAGACAAACGACTGGTGCGACTAGGAAGAAGAGACGCCGACGAGCTGAGCTCTAGTGGCGATGGCAGCCAGTGGAAGAGGGAGGCTGATAGTGCTCATTGCCGTCCGAATCGACGGAGCACGACAAGGAGGCGGTGGCAGTGATTGATTGGGAGTTCACGAGAAAAGGCTGCGGCGGTGAATGAGGAAAGGAAAATTGCGAGAAGGAGAAAAGAGAGAAATCAGGGATTTGCGGCTGCAACATGAAGGAGAATCGTGATCGGGCAAAGGAAGAGGAGTTACGATGTGAAAAATAGAAATAGGGAGAAATAGGTTTAGGTATTTAAACTTTATGTTAATTAATCTAATTAACTCTTCAATAATAGATAACTTAACAGGCTTCTTTAAAGCCTATTAATTTTTTTCTTATAAAATATCGTAAGAACTCCTTTAAATTCTAGAAAAATTTTTAAAAATCCTATAAGTCAATTCCTTAATTAACCAACCTATATTGTTTTTTTTTTCCGATATCTCACACTTATAGTCAATCTTGACCATTTGATCTTTCATTACTTGACGTCCGTGTAGGGATCTTTTGCAAAAACAATCACAAATGCAGCAGGGAAAAAAGCTTGATCCCTCCAGAGATCTATGTGTATACATAAAAGGAAATCGTTTCTTTTAACTATACCTTAGTCGAGAAGTTACCCTTGTAGAGTAGCCCTTCGCAATCCCAATAACAACTCCTTGATGACGGATCTTAGCGCGATCAGAATGACCACGACTCTACGGTATCCACATGAACACTTTCTTGGAGAAGGAGACGAAACCTTTGGTTGTGCTAGCAACCACACAAAGACTCTCCACTAAAGACAAGTTTCGACCAAGAAGAAAGGAGAAGGGAAAAAGGGATACAAGGCCAAGAGGAGATCATCCTAACTCCACTCATGTTGAGGAGCCATTTTAAATCTCATTTGCATGCATGATTAATCATCATTAATCATGTTAACCTCATGTGCTCCCTTTCATTAATGCATGATTAATCTTCATTCATCATGCATGAATGTTCAACCCCTTTTTATTCCCATTAGCACGCATGATTAATCAACATTAATCATGAACATTTAATGCTCTACTAATCTCCATGCATGAGCATTTAATGCTCCACTAATCTCCATGCATGGAGGTCTTAAATGGTTGAATCAAATCCAAATGAGTCTAATCTGGATTAGACTCAATCCTTGGATTTATTTGGGTCTAACTCAATTAATAAATTCAATCCTTGGATTCATTTGAGTCTGACTCAATTAATTCAACTTAACTCACATAATCTTAAGGTCCATTATTTTAGTCAAACTAGAATAAGCTTATCTCCAAACCAACATATTCTTTGTGTGTGACCCAATAGGTTCTTGCAATGTTGACAATGTTTCTAAAATCCTTTTAGAAACATAAGCAATAAGTGATATTTAGCAATGCATCATTGCTACCCAAGTGGTAAGAATGTCGAGATCCGACCTAACTTTACTGTGGCTACTATAATATATAATTTTGTCCTTCTATCCTTGATATCTAGATCGATCAATGAGACATAGATCGTGTCATACTCTTATCAAGTTTTGTGCTCTTGATCCCTAAGTAGACTCATTCAATCAAATGAGCTCAATATCTAATATTGGCTCATCTGAGCATGACCATGCATTTCGTGGTTCTACTCTATCAAGAGGCCTAAAGATATCACTTCCGTCATATGGGAGGGATAGATCTCATCTACATCACTCACATCCCTCCATATAATTTGTTATATATCTAGTGATCGCCTTTATAGTCCACCCTGTTACTGGTGACGTTTGACGATACCAAAGTACATAATTCCTTATGTAGAGTACCGTAGTGATTTCAGGTCTAAGGATTAATCATACCAATAGTCACTATGAGAAAGTTTATGACACTCATATGACGATCCATGAAACTTTCTCATGGCGGGTCAATTCAGTATATATTCTCTAATATATATACATGTGTCAATATTATATCACATATCCATGACTTATGAGATTAAGTCATCAATTGACCTACATGCTAGTCTCAATGTATTAATATTTTCCTTGTATATTAATGCTTGACTAGGAATATTTAAGAATAGTGTTCTCTATAGTCTCTCACAATCAATTTTACCAATTGATGTATTATAGATAAGAACCTATTTTCTAGGGCATTGTTATATTTATTCGACTGACACAAGCATGAAGTAAATATAATAACCAAACTTTGCCTTTATTATTAATAGAATATGATACATAAGTCCCTAGTCAATCATCACATAATTGACTCTAGGGCTTACTACTAACAATATCCCACTAGTATTAGTGTCAATCATTGTAGTATCTAATACCCAGTGCCCTAGTATTACCATCATATTTTCTCTGTGCCAAAGCCTTGGTCAAAGGATCTGCGATGTTAGCATCTATCGGTACTCTGCATATCCTTACATCTCCTCTATCGATGATCTCTCGAATGAGATGGAAGCGCCGTAGTATGTGTTTGGTTCGCTGATGAGAGCGAGGTTCCTTAGCTTGTGCAATAACCCATTGCTGTCACAATAGAGATTTATATGGTCCGTTATGCTAGTAACTGTTGGGTTTTCGGGGCACCGACGTGGGCGTGTGTTCGAACATGTTTCGTAAACATGCACAGCGGAAGCAAATAAAATCGATAATAAACTATTTTATTACAGTATACACACCACACACATGCAGGATACAATAGTGTAGACATAATCGTATATTTAAATTTTTGCAATAAAGGAAATTACACTAGGTATACCTGACGAATAACACGTAGTGGAAAGGGCATCAACCTTTGCGACCATTGTAAGTTTCGTCTCTATCCGTGTCCACGCCGAGTATCATCGGGATAGCTTCTCAAGCTACGAGCCCTGTCTTCACTAGAGATACTAGTCTCGTGTTGAAGACGTCGTGATTTGAGTCACAAAACAAGTTCCATGAACTCGTTTTTTCGAAAGTGGTTTTGTCAACAATTGACAAAACCCTTTGTCCTCCACCGAAGAGGATTGTCGGAGGTCCAATCCCTGGCAAAAATATCGCTGCTTGAGTTCCAAACGTCGACCAAATGAACTATCCTCACAATGGACAAAGGGCTGTCCAAAAGGAGGTGGGGCGGTGGAGGAGTTGCTGGCCAAACAAGTTGGCGAGCGACAACTTTGTGTCCGACGACTATAAGGACCGACGACTGGGTTGCTGGCCGGAAGATGGTTGGTGGCTAGTGGCTAGCTGACGGTTAGAGGAGGAGGAGGAGGGGCGGCCAAGCTTGGGCGGCGACAACTAGGTTGGGTGGCGCACAAGCAAGGAGAGGAGAAGAGAAAACGACTTGGGTTTCACAAAACCTAATTCGTCTATGAAATATCTCTCAACCCTGTTATTTATAGAGAATGCATTTCTTAACCATTAAGAGACTTTTTCTCAAGAGTTATTGGTTCACAATCAAAACCCGTTAACCAGCTCCATTAATTTAAGTTAAAATAAACCAAACCGCGTTGGTTTATTTTAAGTTAAAATAAATCAAACCAAT
The DNA here is from genome assembly GCA_025175895.1 of Wurfbainia villosa. Lineage (NCBI taxonomy): Eukaryota > Viridiplantae > Streptophyta > Magnoliopsida > Zingiberales > Zingiberaceae > Wurfbainia > Wurfbainia villosa. The sequence continues at coordinate 40,781,558 of CM045998.1, read as the reverse complement.
TTTGGTTCATTCGTTTAAAACAAACCAAACCGCTTTGGTTTATTTTCCACCATTGGATTAGAACCAAACCAATTTGGTTCATCCATCATGTCTTCAAAAGACTCGGCTCATCCATGCTTCCGATGCGACTAAAACAACTTCATGCTCGCTCATTGTTTGGTCCAACCAAACCATGTCTCTCTCGATTTGAGAATCTCATTCTCAAACTCGTTTTAAATCTTTTGGATAACACTCGTAGTGCGTGTGACCAAATACGTTTCCAATTTATGTTGACCATCTATAATTAACCATTAATTATAGAACGATCATGAGTGACACCTAGTAGTACATCATAATCCTCAATTAACCAAAAAATCAACGGTTGACCTCAGAATAACTTTTGAAACCTTTCAGTAGCTACATTGAGTCGTGTCGCATTCCCTTCACTCATCTTATATCCACTTGGTTAAAGACATGATCTATTGTGTCAGTCCCCACTAGGCTGACTATGCCACACCTAGCCCAAGTATCTTTTTCTCGTCTTGTGGATTCTAGTTACTGCACATGTATCCAAGAATACCATACTCTAAACATGTTATGCTCTGGCCAAAGACTTTAGTAACAATCCGATGAGGGGTCATAGGGTATACATCTCCTCGCAAGGAGTGGTGAATCATTTGTAGGCTATTCAAACACCTTCGACCACTTCGGCTTATACCCAATCATCCCAGGTCCACATATCCTCGGAGAAGTTTGCTCAAGATGTCAAAGCATAAGTCTCTATGACCAAGATGACTTGAACACCGCAAGTCGAAGGAACATCGCACTTAAGCTGCAGTAAGAACTTTATTGACATATCTATATATGCAGAGAACTATATGAAGTCTTACAACTGGTCACTCCGATGTACTAGTTATCATAACTAGCATCCACGGTTAACTCCGGATATCCCAATGTCTCCAGCCAATGAGAAACAACTGATTGAATAAACCAAAGAGTATAACTCGTGCTAGTCTCAATAGAATTGATGGCATCCGAATGCATCAATTCATCGACTAGGGATCCTTCCAATACATCACAATTACACATATAGAGATACTCACTAGTTGTGATCCAATCACAAATTCTCTCATACTATGAATCGTATTGTGGACATTCAGTAAATGAGTTTAAGATTCAATCAAATACATGAAAATATGTATACTCAAATAGTGAATTTTCATTTATCAAATAAATGGTACAACCATAAGATAATTGCCTTAGGACACCTCTCTTATATAACTAACAAACTCCCACTTGGCTTAATGTCAATCGCCATGGTATCCAATATCATAAACTCTAACACGACCCTCAAACTTACTTTGAGGTAAGGCCTTAGTTAAAGGGTCCATTAAGTTCCTTTCAGTGGAAATCTTCTCAATTTGTATTTCTTTCCTACTGATGATCTCTCTGATCAGATGATACCAGCGAAGCACAAGTTTGGATCATTGATGAGACCATACCAAGTTCATAGACGAACTTCTTGATCCAAACCGCTTCCTTTGCTACTTCCGAAGATGCAATGTATTCTGCCTCAGTGGCAGAATCCACTATAGTGTCTTGCTTTGCTACTTATGGGCTATCGAAGTTTGCATACCTTAGTTTTATCAACTGATGTGAAACCCTCAGACTTTATCATATACACATCCTCGAGTAGGTTTCCATTAAAGAAAGTCATTTTCACATCCATCTGTCATATCTCATAGTCATAATGAGCCGCTATGGCCAGGAGCATCCGAATGAATTTAAGCATAGCTATTGGTGAATAGGTCTCGTCATAATCAACACTTTACTTTTGACGATAGCTTTTTGCCACTAATCTAGCCTTATAGGTAATCACATTACCATCCATATCGGTTTTCTTCTTGAAAACCCACTTGCAACCTATAGGCTTAATGCCTTCAGGTGGGTCCATCAAGTTCCAAACTTGATTTTCATACATGGAATCCATTTCCGACTTCATGGCTTCAAGTCACTCGTCCCTATCTAAACTTTTCAGAACTTCTTCATAACTGATAGGTCCTCATCATCAATGAGTAACACATCGTTCGATTCACTTACGAGAAATCTATATCTCTCAAGAATGTTGCGTGTTCTACCAGATGTACGAAGATGTGGTGTTACAATAGGTTCAACTGATGGCTTATCACTATGAGTTATCGGTTGAGGTGCTTGACCAGGTATCTCATCAATGTCTATTGGAGTCTTTTGAACCTTTTCAAGTTCAACATCACTCCCACTATTTTCTTGCAAGAGAAACTCTTTCTCTAGAAAAACAACAAGCCTTGAAACAAACACCTTTTGTTCTATAGGGTGATAGAATTGGTAACCCCTCATTTCCTTAGGGTATCCAAAGAATAGACATTTATTAGACTTAGCATCTAATTTGTCTGATATAGTCCGCTTCACATAAGCAGGACAACCCCATATCTTCAAGTAAGATAAATAAGATTTCTTACTATTCCATATTTCATATGTAGTAGAGACTACCTTGGTCGGGACTCTGTTTAGCAAGTAAATAGCTGTCTGAAGTGCATAACCCCAAAAGGACTTGGGAAGATTTGCATGATTCATCATCGACCTAACCATGTCCAACAAGGTTCGATTTCACCTCTCAGATACACTATTAAGTTATGGTGTATACGACGGAGTCCATTGAGATAATATACCATTGTCCCTTAGATAATCTAAAAACTCTTGACTCAAGTATTCACCACCTCGATCAGATCGAAGTATTTTAATACTTTTTCCAAGTTGTTTCTCTACTTCATTTCTGAATTCTTTGAACTTTTCAAAGACTTCAGACTTGTATTTCATCAAGAACATATACCCAAATCGTGAGTGATCATCGATAAAGATAATGAAGTAGTTATAGCCTCCTAGAGCATGAGTTGACATAGGTCCACATACATCAGTATGTATTAGACCAAGCAACTCTCCCACCGGTTCACCTTTTCCAGTAAAGGTAACTTAGTCATCTTGCCTTTTAAGCATGATTCGCATGTATCGAATGAATTAAATTCAAACGATTCCAGAATTCTATATCGGTGTAATTCGGATATGCGCTTCTTGCTTACATGGCCAAGACGACAATGTCATATATAGGAGGCTAATTGATTATCTTTTCGAGCACGCTTGTTGCTCGATTCGATATTGAAAATGTCACTAGATACGTCTAACCCATATATACCATTGCATAAAGTTCCAGTCTCATAAAGAACGTCATTCAAAGTTATGTAACAACAATTATTGCTAAAAGTCAAATGATACCTATTTCTATTTAAGCAGAAAATAGAAACAATGTTCTTTATTAACGAAGGAATATAATAGCAATTATCCAGTTCTAAGACAAGTCTTGTAGGGGGCTTCAACAAATATGTTCCGATGGTGACTACATCAACCTTTGCTCCATTGCCAACTCGCAAATTTGATTCTCCCTTGACGAGTCTTCTTCTATTCCTTAGCTCTTGTATGTTATTACATATATGTGAGTCACACCCAGTATCCAATACCTAAGTGTCTAAGGAAATAGAATGACAATCAATAATGAAGATACCTGAAGAGGATGAGACATCAGATGTCTTCTTCTTCTTCACGGACTCAAAATAAATCTTGCAATTTCTTTGCCAATGACCCTCCTTGCCACAATGGTGGCAAGTGCTCTTTTGAGCTAGTTCTTCCTTCTTAGAATTCTTCTTCTTTCCCTTATGTTATTTCTTTGATTTCCTCTTAGAATTTTTCTTTGAGAAATCAACTAACAACACTGCCTTCTCTTCATGCTTCAAAGAAGGCTCCATAGTCTTCAACATGTTGAGGAGTTCAGGAATGGTGCTTTCAATTTTGTTCATCCGGTAGTTCATCATAAACTGTGAGTAACTCTTGGGCAAAAAATATAGAATTAAGTCAATACTTAATTCATGATCCATCACAAACCCGAGTGTAGCTAATCGTTCGATGTACCCATTCATCTTTAGCATAAATTGCACTACAGATGAACCTTCTTGCATCTTGGAGGTGAAGAGGAGCTTAGAGACTTCGAACTTTTTAGATCTCGCTTGCTGCTCAAACAACTCTTGAAGATGAAAGACTATGGTATTAGCATCCATATGCTCATGCTACTTCTGAAGCTCGGGTACCATCGCAGCTAGCATGATGCAACTCGCCAGTTCAGAAGCATTCACATGTTTCTGATAGGCCAACAATTGGTCCGGAGTTACATCATCTTTAGGACAGTAGGAAGAGGCTCTTCGAGGACATATGCAAGCTTTTCCACCTTGAGAACAATTCTCAGATTTCTAAGCCAGTCCAAGCAATTCGACTCAGTCAACTTATTTGAATCCAAAATAGAGCGCAAGTTTAAAAACGTCATAGTCAAGTGATTAACCTAGAAATATGAATCGAGCATATATGAGAAAGATGATTTAAAATGCATCAACATACATTTATAAATCTCATTCATTTTTTGAATTAAAAAACCCTTAAAATCAATTCGGGAGATCATAGGTCCATCACCGAATGGGTTGATATCCAATATAGATAAGAACAACCTTGAAAAGAGTCCAACAAATCGTTCATAGCTACGATGGTAGATATCAAATATACCAATTACATATCACGTATATGTATCCATCACATTGTGCTATCAACTAATTGAATGCTCGCACAAACATTGGGTTGTTAACACATTAACAAGTATGCATCATATGCTTATCACCCAACTTTACCTCCCTTCACATCGACCTTGGAGAGAGTCCAACAAGTCGATGCTCCAAGTTAAAGCCGACCCATTAATCAAGAAATAATTTTAATATGGTTAGAGTGCATTCTATCGTTTAGTCAGGTTTGGAGAGAGTCCAATAACCTAAACTAAAGATTGACCTTTGACTCTTACCATATTAGTATTACACTATTTCAATGGTTTGAACATGTTCAGGTTCGAGCCGGGCTTAGAGAGAGTCTAACAATCCAAACAAGAAACGGAACTTCGGTTCTAACCATATTAATGGAAGGTGTAGACTTTAATATTATGTAAGAGTTTTTGAGATCTCATCCTCCTTTCCATACAAATAACTATTATCTACACGGCATGACACGCATGATATACATATGTGTAACTAATGTATCTACATGTCATGACATGCATGACATAATGATATGCATCTAATGCAATTATTTGTTCAAGTAATTTTCAAATTGTCAAAATTAATTGTGAAAATAAAATATGTTTGTGATTTGATTTCTCAAATCAAATCTCATTGATTAAATTAGAAAATAAATTTCCAAATCTAATCACATATTTTATTTATGGAAAATATTAATTAAGAAAATTCAAATTTAATTTAGGAAACAAATTTCCTAAATTCTAGTTTTCTAATCACATTAGGAAATTCCTAATTTGATTTTTTTTAACTAATTCAAATTTCCATAATTTTTCTTAAAATTTCTAAAAGTAGAAAATTTCCAAAATTATAATTATGACAAAACATTTATCGCAAAATAATTTTACAATTATGTCGGAACACAACTGGGCTCTGATACCACTGTTGGGTTTCCGGGGCATCGACATGGGCGTGTGTTCGAACATGTTTTGTAAACATGCACAACGGAAGCAAATAAAATCGATAATAAATTATTTTATTACAATACACACACAACGCGTATACATGATACAACAGTGTAGACATAATCGTACATTTAAATTTTTGCAATAAAGGAAATTACACTAGGTATACCTGACGAATAACACGTAGTGGAATGAGCATCAACCTTAGTGACCCTCGTAAGTTTAGCCTCTATCCGAGTCCACGTCGAGTATCGTCAGGATAGCTTCTCAAGCTACAAGCCCCATCTTCACGAGAGATACTAGTCTTGCATCGAAGACGTCGTGATCCGAGAGACGATCACAAAACAAATTCCATGAACTCGTTTCTTCGGAAGTGGTTTTGTTAACAATTGAAAAAACCCTTTGTCCTCCACCGAAGAGGATTGCCGGAGGTCCAATCCTCGGCAAAGAGATCGCTACCCGAGTTCCAAACGATGACCAAACGAGCACTCCTCACAATGGACAAAGGGTTGTCCAAAAGGAGGTGGGGCGATGGAGGAGTTGTTGGCCAAACAAGTTGGCCGACGAAAACTTTGTGGTCGACGACTACAAGGACCGATGGTTGGGCTGTTGGCCGGAAGATGGTTGGTGGTTGGCCAGCAGTTGGAGGAGGAGGAGGAGGGGCAGCCAAGCTTGGGCGGCGTCAACTAGGTTGGGCGACGCACAAGTAAGGAGAGGAGAAGAGAAAATGACTAGGGTTTCACAAAACCTAATTCTTCTATGAAATATCTCTCAACCCTGTTATTTATAGAGAACGTATTTCTTAACCATTAAGAGACCTTTTCTCAAGGGTTATTGATTCACAACCAAAATTCGTTAACCCGCTCTATTAATTTAAGTTAAAATAAACCAAACCGCGTTGATCTATTTTAAGTTAAAATAAACCAAACCAATTTTGGTTCATTCTTTTAAAACAAACCAAACCCCTTTGGTTTATTTTCCACCATTGGATTAGAACCAAACCAATTTGGTTCATCCATCATGTCTTCAAAAGACTCGGCCCATCCATGTTTCCGATGCGACTGAAACAATTTCATGTTCGCTCATGGTTTGGTCCAACCAAACCAAGTCTCTCTCAATATGAGAATCTCATTCTCAAACTCGTTTTAAATCCTTCGGATAACACTCATAGTATGTGTGACTAAATAGGTTCCCCATTTATGTTGACTGTTTATAATTAACCATTAATTATAGAATGATCATGAGTGACACCTAGTAGTACATCATGATCCCCAATTAACCAGAAAATCAACGGTTGACCCCATAATAACTTCTGAAACCTTTCAGCAGCTACAGTGAGTCATGCCCCGTTCCCTTCACTCATCTTATACCCACTTGGTTCAGGACATGGTCTATTGTGTCAATCCCCACTAGGCTGACTATGTCACACCTAGCCCAAGTATCTTTTCCTCGTCCTGTGGATTTTAGTTGCTGCGCATGTATCCAAGAGTATCATACTCTAAACATGTTATTCTTTGGCCAAAAACTTTAGTAACAATCCGATGAGAGGTCATAGGGTATACATCTCCTCGCAAGGAGTGGTGAATCCTTTGTAGGCTATTCAAACACCTTTGATCACTTCGACTTATACCCAATCATCCTGGGTCCACATCTCCTTGGAGATTCTTGCTCAAGATGTCAAAGCATAAGTCTCCATGACCAAGATGACTTGAACACCGCAAGTCGAAGGAACATCGCACTTAAGCTGCAGTAAGAACTTCATTGACATATCTGTATATGCAGAAAACAATATGAAGTTTTATAGCTGGTCACTCCGATGTACTAGTTACCATAACTAGCATCCACGGTTAACTCCAGACACCCCAATGTCTCCAGCCAGTGAGAAACAATTGCTTGGATAAACCAAAGAGTAACTCGTGCTAGTCTCAACAGAATTGATGGCGTCCGAATGCATCAATTCATCGACTAGAGATCCTTCCAATACATCATAATTACACATGTAGAGATACTCACTAGTTGTGATCAAATCACAAATTTTCTCATGCTGTGAATCGTATTGCGAACATTCAATAAATGAGTTTAAGATCCAATCAAATACACGAAAACTGTTAGTGTCATCCCTTAGTGTCAATCATGAGATGATTGATTAGGGATCATATGTATCATATTTCATTAATAACAGGCAAAGATTGATTATTATATTTACTTTATGTGTGTGCTAGTAAATAAATATAATAATGCCCTTGAATAGTAGATTCTAATCTATAGTATATCAATTGGTAGAATTGATTATGAGAAGTTATAGAGAACAATATTCTTAAACATTCCTAGTCAAGTATTGTATTAATAGACAAAGAGATATATTGATACATTCAAACTAGCACATAGGTCAATGGATGACTTGATCTCACAAGTCATGTATATGTGATATCACATTGACACATGGGTATATATATTGGAGAATATATGTACTGAATTGATCCACCATGAGAAAGTGTCATAGATCGTTATATGAGTGTCATATACTTTCTCATGTGACTATTGATATGAAGTCTTTAGACCTAAAGTCACTATGGTTCCCTACATAAGGAGTTATGTACTTTGGTATCGTCTAACGTCACACTGTAATAGGGTACACTATAATGGCGATCACTAGGTATGTAACGAATTATGCGGAGGGATGTGAGTGATGTAGATGAGATATATCCCTCCCATATGACGGGAGTGATATCTTTAGCCTTTTGATAGAGTATTATAGGGGATCGTTGGAATGCTAGAGGGGGGTGAATAGCGTTGTGCTATACGTCGATGGAAATCGTTCACGTTCATCTCTACAAAACTCGTTATGCGCAGTGGAATATAGATAATAGCAATAACAAGAAACAAGACAAACACGAACACAAGAATATAATGTGGTTCGGAACCGAACGGTTCCTACTCCATGGATCGAGCTCTAGCGACGCCAATGCAATCACTAATCACAAACACTCCTTCTTGACACAAGTCGGAGGCGAAGAAACCTCTTACAAACTATTCTTACAAAAATAAGAAATGGATATAAGCAATTACAATAATGAAATACAATGCAAGTAAAGAAAACTACTTTACAATTGCTCTTTGAATGCTTGATCGCTTGGTTGCTTGAAATCAACTTGGAGACCCTGATTTGCAGCAGCAAATCGCCCCAAATGCCCTCAAGAACCGATTGCTTTTTTCTCCTTCACGAGCTCCATTTAAAGCTTCTACTTGTGCTGGAAAATGCCGATCAGTCGACTGCTCGGGACCATTAGTCGACTGATGCCACTGTTGTCGTGAGACAATGGCTAGATCCACGCTGGAAAGATCCAACGGATCCATCATCAATCGACTGATTATGACCATCACTCGACTGCCGACCGCAACGGTCGAGTGAGACTCCATTCTGTGCTCCAAAACTCGAGCACCAGTCGACTAATCACACGATCAGTCGACTACTCGGCCAATCAGTCGACTACCCTCTTCTGGCAATCGAATGCTAGACCAATTCTCGCAATCAAACCCTAGTTGACTCTCACCAGTCGACTGTCATATGACACCAGTCGACTGACACACCTCAAACATGAGGTTTTAGCCCAAGTATGGTTCCCCCATACTTGCTAGACCACCCTTAGCCTAGACCTAAGCCTTCTAGCCACCTCCATCAGCCTCACGCCTCTCGGATCCCTCCAAGTTATCCATGACTTGTTCATCCATCGCGCTAGCCTTCAGGTGCTTCCATCGGCTATGTCATGCTAACGGTGTCTACACTGCCAAGGCACATTGGACTTACGCTGCCAAGACTCCGCTTGGACTTTACGCCGCCAACCATTGGACTTATGCTGCCAAGACTCAAGCTTGGACTTTACACCGTCAATATCAAACCCCTTGGACTTCTCAAATGCCAAGACTCATGCTTGGACTTTTCCTTGCCAACCCATGTTGGACTTTCCATACCAAGACCCATGCTTGGACTTTTCCTTGCCAAGACTTATGCTTGGACTTTACATGTCAAGTACTCAAGACTTGGACTTTCCAAATGCCAAGTGTCCCACTTGGACTTTCCATGCCAAGTACTCAAGACTTGGACTTTCCCATGACAATCACATTGTCATATGTTTTTGTCGAACATCAAAACATCTCTCGAGTCAAACTCGAGTCCTGGTCAATCGTGACCTGAGCCGATTACACCAACAATCTCCCTCTTTTTGATGTTTGACAAAAACCAAACAAACCATTGAGTTAGACCATCTAACTCAACCAAATCATCTCCATCAATTTTTCCAATTGATGTCATTCTCTCAATAAGTTCTCTCCCAAAACATTCTCTCCCTTTTTGACTAACATCAAAAAGGTTATCTCTCCAAGGAGGTCAATGTCTCATGTCCCAATGAGATCTTACAATCTCCCCCTTGGTCCAAAAAAACCTAGGATGCCTACCATCTTTTTAGTGATAAGTCTCATATCACTCAAGAGAGGCAATCCTATATACTCTCTCAATTTCCAAATTGGGTATCTCAAAATCCTATTTTCCCTCATGAGGAAAAATACCATCCATCATCCCATTGATGGATACCTCCCCCTTGACCATTGCACCAACAATGTTCTTGGGAAGTCCCTAAGCCAATAGAAACTCTAAACCATCAAAAATAAGGTTAAAAGTCCAAACATGAACTTTCCTACCCTTAAATTTGATACATCGACCTAACACCTCTCCTAATCCATATTCAATGGGTTTTCACCCTTTAAAATGCTTCCCAAAGCATATCCTAGGGTTAGGAGTGGTTAGGAGCCTTTACCGTAGCTGAAATTGGGTTAAACAATCTTGTTTATCCCAAAATCAGCATTGGCAGTCGACTCTCTCAGATACCAGTCGACTGCCACCCCCATCAGTCGACTGCCACCAAGGGCAGTCGACTGATAACTGAAAAATCTGATTTTCAGTTATCAGAGTTGATTTTCAGAAATGCATAAATAAATATACGTATATCGAAAAATCATGAAAATTCATACGTATAATACTTATGACACATACAATGGGTGAAAAATGATAGAAAAATATTTTATCCATAAAATAATGAAATTGATAGAAAATCCAAAAGTGAATAAAAACTTCAAAGTTTTAGCTCACTTTGTATTAATCTCATCAATGGTGATTGCTATCAAAAGATAGACTTCACCAAAGTTTTTCAAAAGGATTTTAAAATATTTTCAAAACCTTATTTTGGATCATATTCCTTGGGCTCAATGTACATGACTTGTACACAAGCTTTTCCAATGATCCACAAATGAAATTAGATGAGTTTTAGTTCATCTAGATGTAAAAACTATGCACCTTGAACTTAACTCATATCCTAACATCTCACATGTATCTAGGGTATATAAATACACATACATGTCAATGTAATGTGAGATGTGAGTTTTGATTTATCTAAAGCTAAGGCCTCATGCATTTTTCTAAGGCAACTCTACTTGATCCTTTATAAATGAGACTTCAAGTCATGTCATTGTCTTTGAATCAATTTCAATCAAATTAAATGCATGAATGATCATGACATAAATGATAGCAATAATTAAGCATGACCAATGATCATGATGTCATGACATATGATATAATTTAAAAACACATGACATTAGTCCTTAATCCTAAACATGATCATGACATATTAAATGATAAAAGTAAACATGATGTCATGACATGTTATATGACAAACAAAGCTTGGCACATAAAATGTATAGGTATAATAATACCTATATTTTAATATTAATTGTCATTTGATATAATTAAGTATATTTTGTCATAATATCACTTTTCTCCCTAGTATGCCAAAAACCCAAAATGACACACTATAACCTCTAATCCTAAATTGTGCCAATTCAATTGATTTTTCATAATCCCAAAAATACATTGCCACATCCGAAAATCTTTTAGGATCACAATATCAATTCTATTTCCAAGGTATTCATAACCTTGAAAATATCCTAAAGTGTCACCTTTACCATAGTTAGGTTAACTACCCTTCCATTTAAAGTTGGCATACCCTAAACCCATCTAGCGTGAATCAATCACGCTCTTAGGAACCTAAAACCTATTTGAGCTCCTAGGGTTTACTAGATATTCCTTAGGGATAACCTCCCTAGATACCTTCCTAATGACCCTTCTAGGCTTATTAGCCTTGGTCATTGTGGTCTTACCTAGGTTAACTCTAGGGGTAACTCCCATTGCAACCTTTTTAGTGACTTCCCTAGGTTTCCTTGAAACCCTAGCCACTAGGCACATACCTTGGTCAACTCTAGGGATGACTTCCCTTGTGACCTTGGTCTTCCTAGACCTAGTTTGTGTTACATAATCAAATGGAACACTATGATAAGTCACCTTAGCCTTAGGTTTGTGATTCAAACCTTGCTTGCCCTTGATTGAATTTTGTCTTTTAGGTCCTAGGTGTTTACTTTGACTTTTGGACCTAGACTTTTGATCATTTGACCCTTTAAATTGATTTTGTATATTCCTAAGGGTCTTCTCAAGTTTCTCAAGTCTTGACCTCAATGCTTGATTTTCAACCTCTAATTGTCCAATTTTAGAATTTTGATTTAATCCTTGGGCATGGTTCTTCCTAGGCATATGCCTAGTCCATTTAGGGTTAAAGCCTAGGTGCTCTTGTATTTTCCTAATAGATTCCCTAAGTAATATTTTTCTAGGGACATTAGTTCCAAATTTCTCCTTATTTCCTAAGTGGCCACTTTTAGCTCATAAACAAAAATATTTGTTATTTTTAACATGCTTTTCACGAGAGATAACAAGAGAATTAAAATTTCTAGCATGCTTTTTGACATTTAAATTAGAAGGAGCATTATTGAAATGATATACCTTAGAGTTTGCCTTAGTGGCTCCCCCTACTTGTGATGCTTCCCTTTGCCCCTTCTTCTCCCCCTTTGGATATTGACTCCGGTAGTGTCCCGGTTGTCGGCATTTGAAGCAAATGACTTGCTCCTTGCTTTTGATATTTGGGGAACCGACATCCTTGATATTTGGCACCGGTGGAGCTTTCTTGATCCTTTTAGGACACTTACTCTTGTAGTGTCCTTGCTCCCTACACTCAAAGTATATAATATGAATTTTATTATTATTTTAAATGCTCGAGTTACCTAAGGTGGTGGTGGCCGGATTTTGAGCTTCTTCATCTTGACCGGATATTGAAGGCTCTTCCTCTTGCTCCGGCATGGAAGGTGGTCTAACTTCCTCCCCCTCAATCCTAGAGATGGAGGTCTCTTCCAATTCTACTTCCTATTCTTCCTTGGATGTTGATGGTCTCTCAACCTCCAAGTCCTCACTTCCTTATGAGGATGATGTACTTGCCTCTTCGGTCCCTTCCTCTTGGACCGGTGATGGACTTTCATGGAGCTTGGCCACTTGGCTCCATAGCTCCTTAGCATCTATATAATTACCTAAAATACACAAGATATTGTTAGGTATTAAATCAACCAAAAACTTTATTACCTTGGTGTTTTTCTCGAAGGCTTGGACTTGCTCTTCGGTCAATCTCTTCTTTTTGAGGAAGCCACCTTTTAGTCCTCTTGGATATTCAAATTCATCCATTAAAATGGACCATTCTTCGAAGTCCCTCATCATTAGGAAGTCTTCGATCCTTGCCTTCCATTGTCTAAACCCTTCTTGTCCATAGAAGGTATAATGGATAGGTGTGTTGATATTCCAACCTAGTTGCTCTTGAACTTCCATCTTCACCCTCTAGCGTGCTCCCTTAGTTGTTAAACTTGAAGAGCGGTCTCGCTCTGATACCACTTGTAGGGGATCATTGGAACGCTAGAGGGAGTTGAATAGCGTCGTGTTATACCTCGATGGAAATCGTTCGCATTCATCTCTACAAAACTCGTTATGCGCATCGGAATATAGATAATAGTAATAACAAGAAACAAGACAAACACGAACACAAGAATATAATGTGGTTTGGAACCGAACGGTTCCTACTCCACGAATCGAGCTCTAAAGAGCTCTAGTGATGCCAATGCAATCACTAATCACAAACACTCATTCTCGACACAAGTCGAAGGCAGAGAAACCTCTTACAAACTATTCTTACAAAAATAAGAAATGGATACAAGCAATTACAATAATGAAATACAATGTAAGTAAAGAAAACTACTTTACAATTGCTCTTTGAATGCTTGATTACTTGGTTGCTTGAAATCAACTTGGAGACCCTGATTTGCAGCAGTAAATCACCTCAAATGCCCTCAAGAACCGGTTGCTTTTTCCTCCTTCACGAGCTCCATTTAAAGCTTCTACCTGTGCTGGAAAATGCCGATCAGTCGAATGCTCGGGACCATCAGTCGACTGATACCACTGTTGTCGTGAGACAACGGCTAGATCCACGCTGGAAAGATCCAATGGATCCATCATCAGTCGACTGATTATGACCATCAGTCGACTGATCAAGCCATCACTCGACTGCTGACCGCAGTGGTCGAGTGAGACTCCATTCTGTGCTCCAAAACCCGAGCACCAGTCGACTGATCACACGATCAGTCGACTGCTCGGCCAATCAGTCGACTGCCCTCCTCTGGCAGTCGACTGCTAGGCCAATTCCCACAGTCAAACCCTAGTTGACTCTCACCAGTCGACTGCCATATGACACCAGTCGACTGACACACCTCAAACATGAGGTTTTAGCCCAAGTATGGTTCCCCCATACTTTCTTGACCACCCTTAGCCTAGACCTAAGCCTTCTAGCCATCTCCATCAGTCTCACACCTCTCGGATCCCTCCAAGTCATCCATGACTTGTTCATTCATCGCGCTAGCCTTCAGGTGCTTCCATCGGCTATGTCATGCTAACAGTGTCTACACCGCCAAGGCACATTGGACTTACGCCGCCAAGACTCTGCTTGGACTTTACGCCGCCAACCATTGGACTTATGCTGCCAAGACTCAAGCTTGGACTTTACGTCGCCAATATCAAACCCCTTGGACTTCTCAAATGCCAAGATTCAAGCTTGGATTTTCCCTTGCCAACCCATGTTGGACTTTCCATGCCAAGACCCATGCTTGGACTTTTCCTTGCCAAGACCCATGCTTGGACTTTACATGCTAAGTACTCAAGACTTGGACTTTCCAAATGCCAAGTGTCCCACTTGGACTTTCCCAAATGCCAAGTGTCCCACTTGGACTTTCCATGCCAAGTACTCAAGACTTGGACTTTTCCATGACAATCACATTGGCATATATTTTTGTCGAATACCAAAACATCTTTCGAGTCAAACTCGAGTATTGGTTAATCATGACCTGGGTCGATTGCACCAAAAAGTATGACCACGAAATGCATGGTCATGCTCAAATGAGTCAATATGAGATATTGAGCTCATTTGTTTGAGTAAGTCTACTTGGGGATCATGAAACATAAAGATCGATAAGGGGATGACACGATCTATGCCTCATTAATTGATCTAAGATATCAAGTATAGAAGGACACTATCATACAAGATAATAGTCACAGAAAGGTTTTGTCGGATCTTGACATTTTCGTAACTTGGGTAGCAATGATGCATTACTAGATGCCGCTCATTGCTTATATGTCTAAAGTGGTTTAGATACATTGCCAACATTATGAAAACCTATAGGGTCACACACAAAGAACATGTTATTTTGGAGATGATATTTATTTTAGTTTGACTAAATGATCCATTAGGCATTGAATTGGATTCATTGAAAGGATTGGATTTGAGTTAGACTCAAATTAAATGACCGAATTTGAGTTGGACTCAAATTGATTTGACTTGTGTTGGACTCAAATCAATTTGGATGGAATAAATTCATCATGCATGATTAATGTGGATTAATCATGTATTGAAGAGGAAAAATCAAAAGTTGTATGAATGGACTCAAATTGATTTGACTTGAGTTGGACTCAAATCAATTTGGATGGTATAAATTCATCATGCATGATTAATGTGGATTAATCATGCATTGAAGAGGGAAAACCAAGAGTTAGATGAAACCTCTTTTCATGCATGATTAATATGGATTAATCATGCATTGGAGAGGGAAAACCAAGGGTTGGATGAAACCTTTCATTTTCATATTCATGGGATGAATATAAAAACGGGCCTTGGATCATGATGTTTTTAGTTGAAAATAACCTTTGTTTTTTTCCCTCTTCTTCCCTTGGCCGAAATTCTCTCTTGGCCTAGCATCTTTTGTGGTGTTGCTAGCACAACCTTTCTCCAAAGAGTGTTTGTGTGGATACCATAGAGGTACGTACACTTGAACGTGCAAGAGATTCAATGGATCGTGGACAAGCGGGATAAACAAAGGGCACGCATCAAAGGTATACCCTATAGGAGAGGGTTTAATAGATCTATTCTTTAGTATGAGTTTTCTTTCGCATGGATCGCTCGAGGGATCCTTTTTCCGTTGCAATTTTCTTATTTATCGTAATAGGATTTCCAACAGTGGTATCAGAGCCACTTGCGAAAGATCATACATAAAGATCGTCATAGGTCATTTTATATGTGATATAAAATTTTGTATAAGAAGTTTATTATGGTGCATGCATGATTGTTTGGGTGTTTTTGTGCAACAAGATATGCATGTCATATTTGTTAATGATCGAACAACATGTTTGCCATTCAGATCTATCACCCAAAATTGCTACGAACAGTGGTAAGAAAGGGTCCCGGGTTCACTAGCGGGACCGCCGTGTCGTAGCAACTTATAAGTTGTGTTTAGCATTATAATAAAATCTTTATGTCATAGATCGTTGTGAATGATGTATGTCATGCTGCATGGTTATGACCCATTAACCCCGATGTGATTGTGGTTGTGTTGTGAGTGCATGTTGTAATTCATAATACGACCTGTGAGTTGTGCCTCCCTCTCTATTTTTCTAGTTGTAAAATAGATCTAGACTCGAATGTAACTCGAGTATTCTTTTTTTGTAATATACAAAATAATGAGTGGAAAGTCCATTGGAGGATGAAATTACAAGAAGGATGCCGACGACACAAAACAACCAAAGGATGCAATTGGAAGAGATGCAATCCCTAGGTTGACCCATCGTTCTTCTCATTGGCTTGAGGAGATCGTAGATTCATACCATAACCATGTCACGTTTAAGCTTATATGTTGATATATGCTATGGTTATATGTGATGCATGTGATGTTTGTATGTGATACTTGTATGTGATGCATGCGTAGTTAGTTGTCACAAAATTAGGTCACTTATCATATGCCTACCAAAGTTTAATACTTACTATTACCTTGTTCAATTATAGCGCGTTTGCCAAAGCAAAGTGACTTGATTAACCTCGGTAAAGTATGACAGGACAATCGTGATGTCCGCCTATTAAACTTTGGGTTTGACTTAACTAAACTCTCTCAATTGGATTGATGAACTTAGAGGCATAGCTCATACGAGACATCTACCTACATTATACAAATCTTGGGCTATTAGCCAAAGCTAACTCAAGATGAGTAGTAATTTAGAAGGATATCTCATTCGATGAGCACTATAAATAAATAATGTTGTTCATATAGATATACAAGAGGTACATTAGATATAATTGATACGAGTTACCTACCTAACTTATATGCGCCTTGGGCGATTAGCCAAAGCTAACTCAAGATTCGGTATAATATAGATCTTGTCCCACTTTGTGACCAGTGGGAGAATTATTTAGTTAAAGGCCTAATTAAATGATTGAAATATGATACATGTCTGCATTTCTGTATTGTAGATCACCATGTCGTCAAATACGTCAAACACACTCTCTCTGTGATCTGTCCTTGATAAGGACAAGCTCACTGGAGCTAACTTCCTGGATTGGTATAGGAACTTGAGGATAGTCCTTAAGCAAGAACGCAAACTATACATCCTAGAGCAGTCTATTCCTGAACCACCCGCACCTACGACTACTCGTGCTGACAAAGATGCTTATAAGAAGCATCAAGATGAGGCATTGGATGTGTCATGCCTTATGTTTGCCACCATGAACTCTGAGCTTCAGAAGTAACATGAGAACATGGATGTCTATGGTATGGTTGAGCATTTAAAACAACTATATTAGATACAAGCAAGGCACGAGCAATATGAAGTATCAAAGGCCTTGTTTCAATGCAAGATGTAAGAGGAAACTCCCGTAGGGACTCATGTACTTAAGATGATTGGATACATTGAGTATCTACAAATTGGGATTTCCATTGGGCCAAGAGCTAGCCACTTACCTTGTTCTGCAATCACTGCCAAAAGGCTACAATCAATTTGTCATGAACTATAACATGAATGAAATTGATAAGCCTTTACCTGAGTTGTTGAGCATGTTACGAACTGCCGAACTCAACCTTAAGAAGGCAAATCCTGACACCATTTTGATGGTGAACAAGAACAAAGGCAAAGGAAAGCAGAAGCCTAAAGGTAAGGGTAAGACCCAAGCCAAAGGCAAAGGCAAGGCAAGGCAAATGCATTGAAACTCAAAGGAGGGGTGTCTAAGGAAGGGGAATGCTTTCACTGCGGTGAGACCGGGCATTGGAAGAGAAATTGCAAGCTATACCTGGAAGAGGTGAAAAAGAAGAGAAGTGAGACTTCTGCCTCAGGTATACATGTCATAGAAGTCAATTTATCTATCTCGTCTTCTTGGGTATTAGATATCGGTTGTGCTTCTCACATTTATACCAATGTGCAAGGCCTTCGAAAGACTAGATCATTAATGAAGGACAAAGTGGACCTACGGATAGGCAATGGAGCAAAGGTTGCCACCATTGCTGTAGGGACATATTCTTTATCTTTGCCCACTGTGCTTATCTTAGAACTAGAGGACTGTTATTATGTGTCTGCCTTGACGAAAAACATTATCTCTGTTTCTTGTTTAGACAAGAAAGGTTTCTCTTTTGTAATAAAGGACAAGTGTTGTTCCAAAATACATGATATATTTTATTATAGTGCACATCTTGTGAATGGTCTCTATCCTCTAGATCTTGAAACCCCAGTCTATAACATAAATACCAAACGGTTCAAATCTAATGATATAAACCAAACATATCTCTGGCATTATCGCCTGGGTCACATAAATGAGAATCGCATATCCCAGCTCCATAAGGATGGATTACTGAACTCATTTGATTTTGAATCATATAAGACATGCGAATCTTGTCTTCTAGGCAAGATGACCAAGACTCCATTTAGTGGACATGGGGAACGAGCTACTGATTTGTTAGAACTCATACATACTGATGTATGTGGGTCTTTCAATGTAGCAGCTAAAGGAGGCTATCAGTACTTCATTACTTTTACTGATGATTTCAGTAGATATGGATATGTGTATCTTATGAGACATAAATCTGAATCCTTTGAAAAGTTCAAAGAATTCAAGAATGAAGTACAAAACCAATTTGGTAAGAGTATTAAAGTGTTTCGATCAGATTGAGGCGGAGAATACCTTAGCCAAGCTTTTCGTGACTATCTCATTGAGTTTGGGATTAGATCTCAACTCACTCCACCTGGAACACCACAGTGGAATAGTGTATCAGAAAGGAGAAATCATACATTATTAGATATGGTACGATCAATGATGAGTCACACAAATCTTCCTTCTTTTTTTTGGGGATACACTTTAGAGACGACTGCTTTCACACTTAACCGCATCCCATCTAAGGCAGCCATAAATATACCATATATGATATAGACTGGGAAGAGTCCCAAGATGTCTTTTATGAAGATTTGGGGGTGTGAGGCTTATGTTCGATGTCAAGTCTCAGACAAACTAGGCCCCAAATCAGACAAGTGCTACGAATATTCTAAGGAAACGAAAGGATATTACTTCTACAATCCCACACAAGGCAAAGTATTTGTCGCTAGAAATGGAGTATTTCTAGAAAGAGAGTTCATCTCTAGAAGAACTAGTGGGAGTCAAGTACATCTTGAAGAAATTCAAGATAAAGATAGCACTGAGATGGAAATTGAATAGGCACCACAAAGTATTGTGGATAATGAGATTGTTGCATAAGAAATTGTAGAGCAACAACCTGTTTAAGTAGACCAACCTCTTTGCAGGTCTGATAGAATACGTTGTCAGCCTGAGAGATATTCATTTCTCTTGTCTGACAATGATGACGTTATGCTTTTGAGTTGAACGAGCCTACATCCTATCAGGAAGTTGTGATGAGCTCAGATTCTGAGAAATGGCTAGAGGTCATGAGATCTAAAATGGAATCCATGTACACTAACCAAGTATGGACTTTGGTTGATCCACCTGAAGGGGTCAAACCCATTGGGTGTAAGTGGGTCTTTAAGAGAATGACTGACATGGATGGTCTTATGCATACCTATAAAGGGCGATTGGTAGCTAAAGGTTTCAAACAGATTCATGGTATTGAATATAATGAAACTTTTTCACCAGTTGCGATGCTTAAGTCTATTCGGAACATGCTTGCTATTGCAACTTATGACGATTATGAGATCTGGCAAATGGATGTCAAAACTGCATTTCTGAATGGAAACCTCCTCGAGGATGTGTACATGACACAACCTGAGGGCTTTGTAGATCCAAATCATGCTGGTAAGGTATGCAAGCTACAAAGGTCCATTTATGGTTTAAAGTAAGCATCTAGAAGCTAGAATCTTCGATTCGATGATGCGATCAAACAGTTTAGTTTCATCAAGAATGAAGATGAACCGTGTGTCTACAAGAGGGTTAGTGGGAGCATAGTTATCTTTCTTATCTTGTATGTTAATGACATACTTCTCATTGGAAACGACATCCCTACGTTGCAATCTGTGAAGACTTTGGCTTGGGAATTGTTACTCAATGAAGGACTTAGGTGAAGCAGCCTATATTTTAGACATTAAGATCTATAGAGATAGTTCTAAGAGATTGCTTGACCTAAGTCAGAGTGCATACATTGACAAGGTGCTTAAACATTTTACCATGCAGAATTCCAAGAAGGGATTTATGCCAATATCACATGGTGTGAGCCTTTCGAAGGCTCAATGCCCTTCTTCTAAGGAAGAAAGAGAACGTATGGATCAGATCCCTTACACATCTACTATAGGATCTATTATGTACGTCATACTATGCACTCGTCCTGATGTCTCGTATGCTTTAAGCATGACGAATAGGTACCAGTCAGATCCAGGTGACAGTCACTGGATAACCGTCAAGAATATTCTTAAGTACTTGAGAAGAACTAAAGAATATTTCTTGATATTTGGAGGCAATGAGGAGCTCGTTGTAAAGGGTTACAACGATGCTAGCTTCCAAACAGACAAGAATTATTATAGATCACAGTTAGGGTATGTCTTTTGTTTAAATGGTGGTGTTGTGAGCTGGAAGAGTTCAAAGCAAGACACAATCACGGATTCTACTACAGAGGTTGAGTATATTACTGCTTATGATGCGACAAAGAAGGATGTTTGGATAAGGAAGTTTGTTTTTGAGCTTGGTGTAGTTCTTAGCATCATGAGCCCTATAGAGCTTTATTGTGATAACAACGGGGCTATAGCACAGGCTAAGGAACCTCGTTCTCACCAGCGTTCCAAACATATACTACGGCGGTATCACCTCATTCGAGAGATCATCGATAGAGGAGATGTGTGGATATGCAGAGTAGATACTGATGCTAACATTGCAGATCCCTTGACTAAGGCTTTAGCAGAAGGAAGCATGATGGTCATACTAGGTCATTAGGTCTTAGAGATTGTTAGTGTCAGCC
This sequence comes from Wurfbainia villosa, assembly GCA_025175895.1. NCBI lineage: Eukaryota > Viridiplantae > Streptophyta > Magnoliopsida > Zingiberales > Zingiberaceae > Wurfbainia > Wurfbainia villosa. The sequence goes on along the minus strand of CM045998.1, from coordinate 40,760,242 downwards.
CTTAGTGTCAATCATGAGATGATTGATTAGGGATCACATGTATCATATTCCATTAATAATAGACAAAGATTGATTATTATATTTACTTTATGTGTGTGATAGTAAATAAATATAATAATGCCCTTGAATAGTAGGTTCTAATCTATAGTATATCAATTGGTAGAATTAATTATGAGAAGCTGTAGAAAATACTATTCTTAAACATTCCTAGTCAAGTATTATATTAATAGACAAAGGGATATATTGATACATTGAGACTAGCATGTAGGTCAATGGATGACTTAATCTCACAAGTCATGGATATGTGATATCACATTGACACATGGGTATATATTGGAGAATATATGTATTGAATTGACCAACCATGAGAAAGTGTCATGGATCATTATATGAGTGTCATATACTTTCTCATGTGACTATTGGTATGAATATTTCTTAGACCTGGAGTCATTACGGTTCCCTACATAAGGAGTTATGTACTTTGGTATCGTCTAACGTCACACCGTAACAGGGTGCACTATAACGACGATCACTAGGTATGTAACGAATTATGCGGAGAGATGTGAGTAATGTAGATGAGATCTATCCCTCCCATATGACAGGAGTGATATCTTTGGCCTCTTGATAGAGTATGACCACGAAATGCATGGTCATGCTCAAATGAGTTAATATGAGATATTGAGCTCATTTGTTTGAGTGAATCTACTTGGGAATCAAGAAACATAAAGATCGATAAGGGGATGACATGATCTATGCCTCATTGATCGATCTAAGATATCAAGGATAGAAGGACACCGTCATACAAGATAATAGTCACAGAAAGATTTTGTTGGATCTTGATATTTTCATAACTTGGGTAGCAATGATGCATTGTTAGATGTCGCTCATTGCTTATGTGTCTAAAGTGGTTTAGAGACATTGCCAACTTTACGAAAACCTATAGGGTCACACATAAAGAATATATTGTTTTGGAGATGATATTCATTTTAGTTTGACTAAATGAACCATTAGGCATTGAATTAGATTCATTGAAAGGATTGGATTTGAGTTAGACTCAAATTAAATGGCCGAATTTGAGTTGGACTCAAATTGATTTGACTTGAGTTGGACTCAAATCAATTTGGATGGAATAAATTCATCATACATGATTAATGTGGATTAATCATGCATTGAAGAGGGAAAATCAAAAGTTGGATGAATGGACTCAAATTGATTTGACTTGAGTTGGACTCAAATCAATTTGGATGGTATAAATTCATCATGCATGATTAATATGGATTAATCATGCATTGAAGAGGGAAAACCAAGAGTTGGATGAAACATCTTTTCATGCATTATTAATGTGGATTAATCATGCATTGAAGAGGGAAACCCAAGGGTTGGATGAAACCTTTCATATTCATGGGATGAATATAAAAAGGGGCCTTGGATCATGATGTTTTTGGTTGAAAATAGCCTTTGTTTTTCCCTTCTTCTTTCCTTAGCTGAAATTCTCTCTTGGCCTAGCATCTTTTGTGGTGTTGCTAGCACAACCTTTCTCCAAAGAGTATTCGTGTGGATACCATAGAGGCATGTACACTTGAAGGTGCAAGAGATTCAACAGACCGTGGATAAGCGGGATAAACAAAGAGCACACATCAAAGGTATACCCTATAGTGTTGGTGCAATCGGCCCAGGTCACGATTGACCGGACTCGAGTTTAACTCGAGTGATGTTTTGATGTCTGACATGAAGGTTTGACATTGATGTCTGATAATGTTTTGGGGAGATTGTTGGTGCAATCGACCCGGGTCATGATTGAAAAAACTCGAGTTTGACTCGAGGGGGATTTTGATGGTTGACTAGGGTTGACCATGTCATGGAAAGGCCAAGTCTTGAGTACTTGGCATGTAAAATCCAAGCATGGGTCTTGGCATGGAAAGTCTAACATGGGTTGGCAAGGGAAAGTCCAAGCTTGAGTCTTGGCATTTGAGAAGTCCAAGGGGTTTGATATTGGCGGCGTAAAGTCCAAGTGGGAGTCTTGGCGGCATAAGTTCAATGGTTGGCGGCGTAAAGTCCAAGCGGAGTCTTGGCAGTGTAAGTCCAATGTGCCTTGGCGATGTAGACACCATTAGCATGATATAGCCGATGGAAGCACCTGAAGGCTAGCATATGGATGAACAAGTCATGGATGACTTGGAGGGATCCGATAGGCGTGAGGCTGACGGAGGTGGCTAGAAGGTTAGGTCTAGGCTACGGGTAGTCTAGCAAGTAGGGGGACACCATACTCAGGTTAAACCTCATGTTTGAGGTTAAAATCTCATGTTTGAAGTGTATTAGTCGACTGGTACTATGTGGCAGTCGACTGGTGTGAGTCAACTAGGGTTTGACTGCGGGGAGTGCCCTAGCAGTCAACTGCTAGACCGAGCAATCGATTGATCTTGTGATCAGTCGACTGGTGCTCGATATTTCGAGCACAGAATGGAGTCGGACTCGACTGCTGGGGTTAGTAGTCGAGTGAAGGCTCGATCAGTCGACTGATGGACATGATCAGTCGACTGATGTCCTATCCGTTAGAGTTTTCCAGCATGGATCACACTGTTGTCTCACAGCAACAGTGTCATCAGTCGATTGATTGTCTCGACTAGTCGACTGATAGGAGAAATTCAGCCCAGGCAGCATCATTAAAGGGAGCTCGTGGAGGAGATTTCAGCAACCGATTCTTGAGGAGTTTTGAGGCGATTTGCTACTGCAAATCAGGGTCTCCAAGTGCATTTAAAGCAACCATCAAGCAAGCAATCAAAAGAGAAATTGTAAAGTATTGTATTCTTTACTTGTTGTGTATTTCATTTGTATCTTACTTGTATTTTTTTATTATTATTGTAAGAGCTATTGTACGAGGTTTCTCCACTTTCGGATTGTTCCGAGAAGGAGTTTATTATTTAGTGGTGTTTGTGGCATCGCTAGAGCTCTTTAGAAATCGATCCGTGGAGTATGAACCGTTCGGTTCCGAACCACGATATATCTCGTGTAGTGTTTGTGAGAGTGGTCTTGTGTATTATTTTTATTATTATTATTCCGCTGCGCACTAACACGATTTGTAGACGCAATCGCGAACGAATTCCATCGATGCATCGAAACGCGCTATTCATCCCCCCTCTAGCGGTCACCGAATCCTCAACAATTGGTATCAGAGCCCGGGGCTCTTCTACGGACTAATCGCCGGGAGCAAAGACGCTAGAGGGAAAGATGGAAGTTGAAGAACAACTTGGATGAGACATTAATACACCGGTCTCGTATGCTTTCTATGGATGAGAATGCTTCAACCAATGGAAGGCAAGGATTGAAGATTTTTTTATGATGAGGGATTTTGAGGAATGGTTCATCTTAATGGAAGGATTTGAATATCCAAGAGGACCAAAGGGAGGCTTCCTCAAGAAGAAGAGATGGACCGATGAGAAACTCCAAAAATTTAATAAAAATAAGAAGATAGTAAAATTTATTTTTGATCTAATTCTTAATGATATCGTGTGTAGCCTAGGGGATTTCATGGATGCCAAGGAGCTTTGGAGTGAATTGGCCAAGCTCCATGAAGACCCATCACCGGCTCAAAAAGAGGAGGTCGAAGATGAATCCTCATCGTCACAAGCAAGTGAGGATTCGAAAGTTGAAGAGGAGTCAACTTCCAGATCGGTGGAAGAAGCCTCCACCTCTAGGATTAAGGGGGAGGAGATTAGGGCATCCTCAACACCGGAGCAACAAAAAGAACCATCTACATCCGGTCGAGAGGAAGAGCAAACTCAAGAGACCCTCACCATCACCCTAGGTGACTCAAACACCTCAATTTCAAATAAAATTCATATAATGTGTTTTGAGTGTAGGGAGTTTGGGCACTTTAAGAGAAAATGCCCATAGAAGGTCAAGAAAAGTTCACCGATGCCTAAAAGTCAAGAAAAGTCAAAGGATGCTGGTGTCCCCACCAAGAAGACCAAGGAGCTCGTAGTATGCTTCAAGTGTCATAAAAAGGGGCACTATAGAAGTCAATGCCCTAGGAAGAAGGAAATCAAAGATAAAGAAGGAGCATCATATATAAGGGGAGCTAAGGCTAACCCTAAGGTATATTTTTGTAATGCACCTTCTAGTTTAAATGTCAAAAAGTATGCTAGGAATTTTAAATGTCAAAGAGTATGCTAGAAATAGAGAATATTATTTAGGAGATAAGAAGGTCAACCTTAGGAATAAGGAGAAATTTGGGACTAATATTCCTAAAAATATTTTACCTAAGGCATCTATTAGAAAAATTGAGGATCATCTAGGTTTTAACCCCAAATGGACCAGGCATATGCCTAGGAAGAACAATGCCCAATGATTAAATCAAAATTCAAAAATTAGGCAATTAGAAAATGAAAACCAAATCTTGAGGTCAAGACTTGAAAAATTAGAGAAGACCCTTAAGATTATGCAAAACCAAATAAAAGGGTCAAATGGTCAAAGTCAAGGGTCTAGATCTAAGAGTCAACACATAGGATCTAGGAAACAAGAACAATCCAAGCGCAAGTTTAATCCCAAAAAGACCTACCATAATGTTCCATTTGATTATGGAACTCAAGTTAGGTCTAGGAAAGCCAAGATTACTAGGGAAGTCATCCCTAAGGGCAACCAAGGTGTGTGTCTAGTGGCTAGGGTTTCAAGGAAACCTAGGAAGGCCACTAAGAAAGTTACAAGGGGAGTTACCCCTAGAGTTAACCTAGTTAAGACCACAATGACCAAGGCTATCAAGCCTAGGAGGGTCATTAGAAGGGTATCTAGGGAAGTTATCCCTAAGGAATACCTAGTAAACCCTAGGAGCTCAAATAGGTTTTGGGTTCCTAAGAGCATGATCGATTCACACTAAATGGGTTTAGGTGTGCCAACTTTAAATGGATGGGTAGTTAACATAACTATGGTAAAGATGACATTATAGGTAATTTTCAAAGTTATAGATACCTTGGAAATAGATTTGAATTATGATCCTAAAAGATTTTAGGATGTGCCAATACATTGTTGGGATTATGAAAAATCAATAAAATTTGCACAATTTAAGTTTAGAGGTATTGGTGTGCCATTTTGGATTTTTGGCACACTTGAGAAATTTTGGGTAATATGGAAAAATATATTTAACTATAACAAATGGAAATTAATATTAAATTTTAGGTATTGTTATACCTATACATCTTATTTGTCATGCCTTGTTTTCCATATAACATGTCATAACATCATATCTACTTTATCATTTAAAATACCATGAGTATGTTTGGGGTAAGTGTTTAATGTCATGTATATCTAGATTATATCATATGCCATGACATCATGATCATTGGTCATGTTTTAGTTATGTTATCATTTATGTCATGATCATTCATGCATTTAATTTGATTAAAATTGAGTTAAGGACTATGACATGACTTGAAGTCCCATTTATAAGGGAATTAAGTAGTGTTGTCTTAGAAAATGCATGAGACTTTAGTTTAAGATAAACCAAATCCCACATCTCACAATTACATTGACTTATGTGTGCTTAATACATGTTAGATACATGTGAGATGTTAGAAAAATAAGTTAAGTTCAAGGTACATAGATAGTGCATCTAGATGAACTTAAACTTATCTCAATCATCAATGTGGATCATTGGGAAAGCTAGTGTACAAGTCATGTACATTAAACCCAAGGAATATGATCCAATATAGGTTTTCAAAATCATTTTAAAAACCTTTTAGAAAACCTTGGTGAAGTCTATCTTTTGATAGCAATCACCATTGATGAAGTTGATACAAAGTAAGCTAAAACATTGAAGTTTTTCTTCACTTTTGAACTTTGTATCAATTTTGATATTTTATAGGTAAAATATTTTTCTAATATTTTTCACCCATTGTATTGGTCATAAGTAATATACGTATGAATTTTCACGATTTTTCAATATACGTAGAATTACTTACACTTTTTCGAATTTTATTTCTGATAATCAAATTTGATTTTGATTATCGATCGTCTTGTTGCGTGGATCGATTAACCGATAAATGACGGATCTCACGATATAGTCATTGCCGGCTGATTTCGAGAAAAACAAGATTGTTCAGCTCATTTTCAGCTATGGTAAAGTTCCCTAACCACTCCTAACCTAGGATATGCTTTGGGAAATATTATAAAGGGTGAAAATCCATTGGATATGGATTAGGAGAGTTGTTAGGGTAATGTATCAAATTTAAGGGGTTGGAAAGTTCAATGTTGAACTTTGAACCTTATTTTTGATGGTTTTGAGTTCCTATTGGCTTAGGGACTTTCCAAGGACATCATTGGTGCAATGGTCAAGGGAGAGCAAACCTTTAGGGGGAGGTATCCATCATGGGATGATGGATGATATATTTCCTCATAAGGGGGAAATGGGAATTTTGAGATTCCCAATTTGGAAATTGGGAGAGTTTATAGGATTGTCTCTCTTGAGTGATATGAGACTTATCAGTAGGAAGATTGTGTAGGGTCGATGAAGTGTAGATATTGGCCGGCTAGAGGGGGGGTGAATAGCCCTCTTCGTACGATGATGGAATTTGCTCGTCTACAAAACTATTAGCGCAAGCGGAATATACAAATACAAACAAAGAAAGACAAAGCAAAGGAAACAAACAATGCTAACAAGAGAATATAACGTGGTTCACGGCTGCGCCGCTAGTCCACAATCCGATTCGTCTACGGTGAATCACTCCGCAAGCTTTCACTATTCTCTCCTTTGCACAAAGCTAGGTGGAGGTAACCTTTTCTTACAAAATCACTCCTCTTGCAATAAGATGAATATAAGCACAAGGAAGAGGAGGAAATTCATTTGGGCACTTTGGGAGATGTTTAGAATAGAAGCATTAGCCTCCCAAAGCCCAACACCCTCTCTTTTTATAGAGAGGGCTGATTTCTTCCTGTTGGCCGTCACCAGTTGACTGCTGCCCTTGGCAGTTGACTGTTGCCACTACAACGGCCTCCGAACACGTCAGATCCCGACCGTTGTAGTCCAACGGAACCCTTGGCAGTCGACTGATGTATCCATCAGTCGATTGATGCCTCGTAGTCGACTGCCCAATCGTCTACGAGAGGTTCTGTATCCAAAACCCTCTCGACCAGTCGACTGTTGCCATCAGCAGTCGATTGATAGTCTTGGAAGTTGATTGCCAACATATGGCAGTTGACTTCTGGGCCAAAAACCCATCAGTTGGATACCAGTCGAACTCCATTCGACTCAGAGCAGTCGACTGTCATTTCATGGCAGTCGACTGGTGTCGGGAAATCTCATCCGACACTTAGCCAAATGGCCAAGTTTCACCTAAGAGCACTACCCCTTCCCGGGTTACATTCGCTCACTCTCATCCCTTGGAGTCCCTCGCCTTCGAAGTTGTCTTCGTCCAGCCACGTCCCTCAGATGCGCCAAGCGCACGGCTCTGCAGCACCATCCTTTGCATCTCGCCCTGAAGTCTACTTTCTCCGGCTTCACTCCAAGCTCCTCGTCCGGCGGTCCCTCGGATGCTCCAAGCGCATGACTTCCGCAAAGTCATCCTTCACCGACTCAAGGACCGAGTCATGAGATGTGAAACTCGCCAAAGCTCCATGTGTGAATTACTAAGTCCTGCAAGACTCCAATGCATATATCAAATCCACACATCCTAACTTAAACCCTTTGCCACACACATCAAAACCATATCAAGGATTGATTGCACTAACAATCTCCCCCTTTTTGATGTGTGACAATCCGTTTAAGTTAGGTAAAATATTTGATAAAACTATTAAGGAAAGAAAGCATGTAAATAACATGATTAGCAACTCTCCCCCTTAATACATGAAACTTCCCCTTACTTAAACATATATCTTTCTCCCCCTTTGACACCATCAAAAAGATTAAACAGGGTTTATATGACATGACATCAAGTCTAGAGAGAAGTAAAAATTAAAAATACTTAAAATCCTGATAAAATCAGTTTACTGTGCTCGTGCATAGTACATCAGTCGACTGCTATCAGCATGGTAGTCGACTGACACAAGGAAATCAGAATTTCTGATTTTCTGGATGAATTTTAGAAATGCACTATAAATTCTAAAAAATTCAAAAAATAGTGAAATTTGGGGAGCACATTTCTTTTAGGGTTCTTTATCAATGAAAAATGGTTTTCCATAAAAAACATTATATTTTCAAAGATTTACCAAAGATCCAAAAGCTTTAAAAATAACTAGTATTTTGATCAAGTTTGTATCCATTTTAACACCTAGTTTTGCTTTGAATTGTTTCAAAACATGAATATGCAGATTTTAAAGTAAGAAATTGTTTTGAAAACATATGAGATATCCAACCATGATCTTTGGGCAATATGTCTATGAATTAAACATTAGTCTTCCCCATGATTGGTCTATTATTGCTATTTTGATACTTTAAATGACCATCTAAATGTCATAGGCATTAGTGGACATTTGTATCATCCTAACATCTCACTCATGCTAAGTTTTCAATCAAGGTAGCCTATGGTGAGTGTGAGATGCATCCTAAAGGTATTTGTATATACTTAACCATTAATTCCATGCATTTCTACCCATGGTTAAGTATCATCCTAACATCCAACATGATCATAAAGACATATATGTATGAATTCCATATTATGATCATGAAACAAATGTATTCATCAAATTGTGATCATGCATTAGGTATTACATCATGATAATAAGACAAATATCACCTAAAGCATGATTTATCTATTTATAGGTGTATTATCATCACCTAACACTATTTCAAAAATGTTGTCCCGCCATCCTAAGTCAACCAACATATGATATAGATAAATTCCATATGGTTGACTATCCTAGGGTTTTCCTAACCCTTAAGGATGGATTTAGGAATCCAAAATAAATTCTTTCCTATGGGGTTCACTAAAAATTCCTTAGGGATCCATTTTTTAGCTATTGTCTTCTTTTTATCTTGACCCCTAGCAATTAAGCATTTATAGGCCTTTTCATTTTTCTTTTCCTTATATCCTAGGCCTTTCTTATTGAAGCTTGCTCTTTGGCTCCCAATTATCATGTTAAGGGTATTGGAGCCTATTGTAAACTTTTCTAGGGCCTTGGTCAAATGATCTACCTTTTCTCTTATAACCCTATTTTCCTCTATGCATGCATCATTAACATCAAATGACATATAAAAATCATGTGAGCATGCATCATCATGACTAGAAGAAATATTTTCATTAATATTTAAGCATTCTTTTTCTAGTTTATTTTCTAAGTCCTTAATTTGATCTAGCATGCTCTTATTTTTCTTCTTTGCCCTAAACAAGTCCTTAGTGAGGCTAGAAATAATTGACATAACTTTCTTGGGGGAGAGATTTGTTACCTCACTTACCAAATCTTCTTCCGATGATGAGGATGTAGAAGAAGCTCCCCCTTCACTCGAGCTCTCCTCACTTGTGCTTGATCCTTCATTGTCGGAGGAGGAGGAGTCTAAGTCGTCAAAAGCCATTAATGCCAAATTTGTGACAAAGATATTTTCTTCCTCGGATGATGATGATGAGGAAGAAGGGTCATCCCAAGTCCTTGCTTTTAGTGCCTTTACCTTTCCCTTTTCTTTGACTTTCTTCTCTTCTTCCTTCTTCTTGCTCCCCTTTTTCTTCTTCTTTTCTTCCTTCTTTCTCTTCTCTTCTTTGCTCTTGTTCAAGAGGGGACAATTATCCCTTATATGTCCCTCTCCTTGGCAATTATAGCAAATCACCTTCCCCCTTGGTCTTCTACTCCTATCATTATATTTATTAAATTTAAACCCTTTTAATGCACGCCTTATCCTCCTTACCATATAAGCTTCTTCCGTGCTATCCATGGAGGAGGAGGAGGAAGCTTCATCGGAGGAGGAGGGAATCTCCATCTTTTTCTTCCCTTTGTTAGCCATCAAGGCTACTCCTCTTGAAGGTTAAAACTTTGGCTCTTCTACTATTCCTTTGAGCCTTGTTTCGTGGAGCTCCATAGTTAAGAAGAACTCCTCCAAGGTGCTCACTTCCAAGTTCTTGGAGATGTAGAAGGAGTCCACCATAGAGCTCCATCTTGAGGACCGGGGAAAAGCATCTATGACCTTCATTACCATATCCCGGTTAGAGAGTTTTTCACTTACACTTGTCAAACCGGTTAGAATTTCCTTAAATCTAGAGTGTAGGGATTTTACCTTCTCTCCCTTTTTGAGTTTGATATTGGATAGTTGGGAGCGAAGGACATCTCTCCTTGCTAGCTTGGCCTGGGATGTGCCTTCATGAATTTCTATGAGCTTCTCCCACATCTCCTTACTTTTCGACATTCCCCAATCCAGTTAACTTCTTGTTGGGGGAGTATATTGTAGAGGTGATGTTTGGCTTTTGAGTTTGCCAAGTACTCTTCCCTTTGCCTCTTGCTCCACCTTGATTTTTCCAATGGCTCCCCTTCTTCATCCCTAGGCATTTCGAAATCGTTTTCCATGATTAAAAGAATTTTGAAATCGGTTTCGAAAAATACCTCCATTCGCTTCTTCCACCAAGCGAATTCCCCCTCGAACTTTGGCGGATGAATATTGGAGCCGACCATCTCTTGATGAAGTGTTTGTTGCGGTGGTTAGTCCTCGACAAACGACTTGGCTCTGATACCACTTGTAGGGTTGATGAAGTGTAGATGTTGGCCGGCTAGAGGGGGGTGAATAGCCCTCTTCGTATGATGATGGAATTTGCTCATCTACAAAACTATTAGCGCAAGCGGAATATGCAAATACAAACAAAGAAAGACAAGGCAAAGGAAACAAATAATGCTAAAAAATATAACGTGGTTCACGGCTACGCCGCTAGTCCACGGTCCGATTCATCCACGGTGAATCACTCCGCAAGCTTTCACTATTCTCTCCTTCGCACAAAGCTAGGTGGAGGTAACCTTTTCTTACAAAATCACTCCTCTTGCAATAAGATGAATATAAGCACAAGGAAGAGGAGGAAATTCGTTTGGGCACTTTGGGAGATGTTTAGAATAGAAGCATTCATCTACCAAAGCCCAACACCCTCTCTTTTTATAGAGAGGGCTGATTTCTTCCCGTTGGTCGCCACCAGTCGACTGCTGCCCTTGGCTGTAACGCCCGCCCTTCCCGTCCTCCTAACACACATCCTATAGACGGGTGGCGGCACTACACGATCATACATTCATGCATATAACAGCGGAAGCATTTAAAAACTTTACAACTTTTAACTCTAATTACATTAACCCAATCAACCTAATAATTTAATCATGGCAAAATGTCTTAGCAATTTATTTAACTAAACATGTATCAACCATTTCAAGGTTCATAAAAATAAACATGAGTAACCACCATAGAAAGCATTAACATCTCCTAATAGTTTACACATAAACCGAAAATCATGCATAAGTCCGTATATGAAAAATGATCTCATCCACCATGCCACTGCCACACACATCTTTGCCCCTCCTGCTGCTCCCTTTAATTTATCCATTCCTTGCCCTTTTCTGCAGTACAAGGAAAGTAAACTGTAAGCACATAGGCTTAGTAAGGTCCTTTCCTACTCACAAAAAATATACATCATGAATTAAACATAAAGTAATGATATATTCGTTTAAACAACATATGAGCACATCATTTATTTAAAGTAGAGACATGATCAATTTAGGAAAAGAACATAAACTTAGCATTTTTATCGCAATAGTACATTGTCTCTAAACATTATAATTCAATGAACATAAAATGGTATATGCAGGATGCTCTTTGAAAATGTATAGTTTATATACTTAAACATAATCTCAACATATTGGGCCCGACATCGTACCACATACATCATTCGCGCGCATCCTAAATAGATCCGAGGTAGCTAATCCCGAACCTACTAGGTTACTAGGTCCGTACTATGTCCGTCGACCTAGGGGCAACCTTGGAGCCCATCCCGTGGACCTTGTTAGGATCCGGTACAAGCCATGCATAAAGTAAAATAACATACATGTTCTTTGTCCTAAAGAGTGTTCTTGTCCCCACTCTTTGGGAAACATTTCTTAAACATTTCATATACGTGAGTCATGCCTAACATGGGTGAAAACATAAGCATGTAGCATAGCATAAATCGGCATGAGTACAATTTAACATGGCATAAGGTAGTGACATAAGGAAAATTAAGCTAACATAAATAGAAATCATTATCTAACATGCATAACGTGGAAGAATTTCAATAAGAATAATTTCTCTAATCCTATTAGCGGAACCTTCTACACATAGTTCTAGATTCTTTCCTTCAAAATCAAGCATACAACATTACATCGTAAGCACTTATACTGCAGGTGAGGGGATACTTACATCCTACTCTTTTTCACCAATTTATACCGTTAGACTTCGCAAAGAGAAAACCTTCTGCTTGAACGTCTTGGTGCCCTTGAAGATCTCCTCCATGGTCATGGAGGGAGTGAGCACGCGGGTCGCTCCCTCGATCACGCCCTGGACGAGATTCTTCACGTGGTGGGAGTTCTTGTCGTGGGAAGCGATGAGGTGGGCATAGCGGATGAGGCTCTCGACGTCGTCGGTGCGGGGACCGATGGTGAAGACGGCGACTGGAGGAAAAACGAGCGAGAGAGAGAGAGAGAGAGGTCGGCGTGAGGTTTTAGAGAGAGGAAAGAAAAGAAATATATATATAAATTAGGATTTTTCTTAACCTAATTATCCCTTTAAATGATCAGCTAGATTAATCAACTTCTTTTTTTTTTCTACCAATAGATATATTCTGTTATATCCTACTCATTGGTAATCTTATGACTTAGTGGTGGGAAGCCTATTCCCCCAAATCAATGGTTCATGGTTCAAACCTCGACTACGAACTATTTATTCATTTTTTTTCTTATTTCTATATATATATATATAAATATTTCCTTTAAATAAAAATATAATAACTAAAATTTGGGATGTTACAATCCCTTATACCTTATAAATGTTTCGTCCTCGAAACTTAGAACAACTTAGGGTACTTTTGCTTCATGTCATCCTCACATTCCCAGGTGGCTTCTTCGTATCGTTGACTTGGCCATAGGACCTTCACTAAGGGTACTTCTTTATTCCTTAGTCTTTTGACTTCTCAGTCTAGTATCCGGATAGGTCGACTTTCATAGCTCAGGTCCTCTTGAATTTGCACTGTCTGTGGCTCGACCACTTGGTCGATACTGGAAATGCACTTCTTAAGCATCGAGACATGGAACATGTTGTGAATAACAGACATCTCCTGAGGTAGTCCTAGCTCGTAAGCTACCTTGCCAACTCTTTTCAGGATCTTGTACGGTCCTACGTATCGCGGACTTAACTTTCCTTTCTTCCCGAATCTCATTATTCCTTTCATAGGAGCTACCCGGAGAAATACCAAATCTCCAACATTGAATTCCAAAGGTCTACGTCGCTGATCCGCATAGTTCTTCTATCGGCTCTGAGCAGTCTCTATTCTTTGGCAGATATTTTGTAACGCTCGGGTGGTGTCGTCGATGAAATCCGTCTGAAGTCCCATCTCTTTCTTCTCACCACCTTCGTACCAACAGATCGGAGACCTATATCTCCTCCCATATAATGCTTCATAAGGTGCCATTCCGATGGTAGCTTGGTAGCTATTATTGTAAGCGAATTCCGCTAAACATAAGTAGCAACACTAACTCCCTTTAAAATCCAAGGCACAAGCTCGTAACATGTCTTCTAGTACTTGGTTCACCCTTTCTGTTTGCCCATTCATGCGAGGATGAAAACGCACGACCGTACCAAGTGCCTTATGAACGCATCCCCAAAACTGTGAAGTGAAGCGACCATCCCTATCTGAAATGATGGTCTTGGGAATACCATGCAGTCTGATGATTTCCTTAGCATATAATTGAGCCAGTTGCTCAATTGAATATGTTATCTTGATCGCTAGGAAATGAGCTAACTTTGTCAATCTGTCAACGATAACCCATATAGCGTCATATCCATTTGTAGTCCTGGGAATACCTGAAATGAAATCCATAGAGATGTCTTCCCATTTCCACTCCAGAATTTGGATCGGTTGTAGAACTCCTCCAGGCCTCTGGTGTTCTGCTTTAACTTGCTGGCAGGTCAGGCAGGTACTGACGTGCTGAGCTACGTCCCTCTTCATACCGGACCACCAGAACTTCTCTTTCAGGTCTTGATACATTTTGGTGGATCCCGGATGCATAGAATAGGGGGTTCCGTGAGCCTCCTCTAATATCTTTTTGCATAGTTCCGGATCGTTTGGGATACATAACCGATCCCTAAGGTATAATACTCCGCTATTGGCGATACAGAAATCCTCGCCTTTTCTTTCTACGATCTCCTGCTTGATCCTCCGGAGATTTGGATCATCACTTTGTTTTGCTAATATGTCATCGAATAGTGCTGGTATTATTGCCATGGTTGAAAGCTGCCCAGAAATAACCTCGATTCCATAGAGCATAATTTCCTTCTCCAGCGGTCGAGACAATACCGATAAGGACATCAGGGTGGCATTGGACTTCCTGCTGAGTGCATCGACCACTTTGTTTGCCTTGCCAGGATGGTAAAAGATCTCGCAGTCATAGTCCTTCACGAGCTCCAGCCATCTGCATTGTCTCATATTGAGGTCCTTCTGAGTGAAGAAATACCGCAGACTCCGGTGATCCATATAAATCTTGCACTGTGCTCCATACAGATAGTGCCTCCATACCTTGAGAGCGAAGACCACAACTGCTAGCTCTAAATCATGAGTGGGATAGTTCTTTTCATGTTCCTTGAGTTGCCTAGAGGCATAGGTAATAATTTTACCCCTCTGCATAAGTACAACTCTGAGTCCCAATCCGGAGGCATCGCTGTACATGTCAAAGAACTTGTCGTTCTCTGGGAGAGTAAGGATTGGAGCACTTGTAAGTCTCCTTTTTAGCTCCAAGAAACTCTTCCCACATTCCTCCGTCCATACATACTTCTTGTTCTTCCGGGTGAGAACTATCATAGGTGCTGCTATTCTGGCGAAGTCTTCTACGAATTTCCGATAATAGCCTGCTAATCCGAGAAAACTCCTCACTTCGCTAGCATTCTTTGGCCTTCTCCAGTTACTCATAGCTTCAATCTTTCTTGGGTCTACCATAACTCCGTCTTTGGATATAATATGACCCAGAAAAGATACTTGATCGAGCCAGAATTCACATTTGGAGAACTTGGCATATAGTTGCTTTTCTCGAAGAATCTGTAATACCATCTTCAGGTGTTCGACATGCTCTTCTTGATTTCTCGAATAGACGAGGATATCGTCAATGAAGACGATCACGAACTTGTCAAGAAACGCCGAGAATACCCGATTAATCAGGTCCATGAACATAGCAGGAGCATTCGTTACTCTGAAAGGCATGACTACGAACTCAATGTCCGTATCTTGTTCGGAAAGTTGTCTTCAGTATATCATCTGGTTTCACTTTCACTTGATGATAGCCAGATCTGAGGTCAATCTTTGAAAAGACTATGACACCTTTTAACTGGTCAAACAGATCGTCAATCCATGGTAAAGGGTACATATTCTTGATCGTCACATTATTTAGCGCTCGGTAGTCTATGCACAGGCGCATAGTCCCATCCTTCTTCTTTACGGACAGTATCGGAGCTCCCCATGGAGAGTGACTAGGGAGAATAAAACCCTTGTCGAGTAACTCCTGTAGCTGTCCCTGAAGTTCCTTCAATTCTGTCGGTGTCATCCGGTAAGGTGCTTTAGAGATCGGGTGAGTACCAAGAATTAATTCGATCTCAAATTCAATTTCCCTATCAGGGGATAACCCTGGTAGTTCATCAGGAAATACCTCTAGGTAGTGGCATACCACTCTGACATCTTCTAGCTTCTGGTCCTCGGCTTGACTTGTATCAACCACATGTGCTAGAAACTTCTACAACATCTTGCATGCCTTTAGAGCTGATAAGAATTTATAGGTTCTGTTCCTTGGTTCTCCAATGAATTCAAACATAGGTTCTGCCTCAGGCTGAAAGACCACTTTTCTCTTACGACACTCGATCGAAGCACCGTACTTGCTTAAGAAATTCATGCCCAATATGACATCATAATCCTGCATGCCGAGCACTATCAGATCACAGTAGAGTTCTCTGTTTGCAATTCTGATGGGTGCGGCTCACAGCATATGAGTAGAAGGCATCACTTCTCCCGAGGGTAGGGTCATTAAGAACTCGCAATCCAAAACTTGCGGGGGTATGTCAATCTTCTTTGTGAAAGGCGTAGAGACAAACGAGTGTGTTGCACCAGTATCAAATAATACAGTAGCATGCTGACAGAAAATAATTATCTGACCTGTGACAATAGTAGAATTGTTCGCCATGTCTTCCTTAGTGAGAGAGAAAACCCTGGCATTCGTCGCAACTGGCGGGGCTTCCAATCTCCCTTGGCTTATCCGGGTACCTTCTATTGCAGCTTGCATCTGGTGTAACTATGAAGGAGCACCCTTGTACTGGGCATACTGCTGAGGAGGTGCCTGAACCTAGGTAGGGCAGTCCTTGACTCTGTGTCCTTCCAGTCCACAGCGGTAGCATCTATTCGTTCCCTTGTAGCACACCCCGGTATGTGGTTTCCCACATGTAGTACATTGGGGAATCTTGGCTTGTTTGTTCGCTGGACCACCTTTAGAGTCGTTCCATTGTTTCCTCTTGCCATTGTGGTTTCCTTTCCAGTTACCCTGAGCTTTCTGACCTCCTGGCTGGCCTTGACTTTTGCCTTCACTCAGCGCCTTCTTTTCCTGGTTAATATTGTTCAGGTAGTGCTCTGTGATTAGGGCACTACAGAACAACTCCTCTGCGATCTGCGGTCTATTCACTCCGTCGGCCACGTTCAGAGCTATCTCAGGTCGGAGCATCTTCAGCATAAGTCTGACCCTTTCTTTTTTTGTGCTAACCAACTCTGGGCATAGGCGTGCGAGTCGGTTGAATCTTTTCACAGCTTCGTTAACTGATGGGTCACCTTGCCTGAACCCAGTGAAATCATCGTAGTGCTTGTTGGTCACTCGCATATGGAAGAATTCTTCGAAAAATTCATCTTCGAAGTCCGTCCATCTCATTTGGTTTACTTGCCTCTTTGCTTTAATTTTTTCCCAACACATTCGAGCATCTCCAGAAAGGCAAAAGGATGCACACTTAATCTTTTCATGTTCAGGCCAATCCAACAGCTCTACTATGCTTTCCACCGTTTTGAACTAGGACTGGACATCCCATGGTTCACAATTACCCGAGAAATTCTCCGGTTTCAGCCTTTGCCACTGGATTAGGTAAGCTTCTGGTCGAACTATCGGGCTAGAGCCTCCTGGTGGTACTGGTGTAGCTGCAGGCCTATCTGGATGTGCCTGCTGGTCCCCTGGTGGTCCACTAGGGTTTCCCTGCTGAGTCATTAAGGTATTTATCACTTTCTGTTGTTCAGCGACTTGACGCTGGAGTTCAGTAACCACCTGCATAAGATCTGGTGGAGATTCTGTCTCACTAACTCCATTACCACATCTTCTGGCCATGCTTATCTTCATAAATGATAAAAAATGCCAACATAAGTTTATCATCCTTACTTATATTCATGCATACCCAACTAAAAATATTTCTTAGCGTATATATATCATACATGAAATAAATAGAGTAGGCATAAAATGTCTTACTTGGAGCGGCAGGATGGAAGCTTGATGTGTGTGTAGTGGAAAGGCAGAACTGGGCTCTGATACCACCTGTAACACCCGCCCTTCCCATCCTCCTAACACACATCCTATAGACGGGCGGCGGCGCTATGCGATCATACATTCATGCATATAACAGCGGAAGCATTTAAAAATTTTACAACTTTTAACTCTAATTACATTAACCCAATCAACCTAACAATTTAATCATGGCAAAAGGTCTTACCATTTCAAGGTTCATAAAAATAAACATGAGTAACCACCATAGAAAGCATTAACGTCTCCTAACAGTTTACACATAAACTGAAAATCATGCATAAGTTCGTATATGAAAAATGATCTCGTCCACCATGCCACTGCCACACACATCTTTGCCCCTCCTGCTGCTCCCTTTAATTTATCCATTCCTTGCCCTTTTTTGCAGTACAAGGAAAGTAAACTGTAAGCACATAGGCTTAGTAAGGTCCTTTCCTACTCACAAAAAACATACATCATGAATTAAACGTAAAGTAATGACATGTTCGTTTAAACAACATATGAGCACAACATTTATTTAAAGTAGAGACATGATCAATTTAGGAAAAGAACATAAACTTAGCATTTTCATCGCAATAGTACATTGTCTCTAAATATGATAATTCGATGAACATAAAATGGTATATGCAGGATGCTCTTTGAAAATGTATAGTTTATATACTTAAACATAATCTCAACATATTGGGCCCGACATTGTACCACATACATCATTCGCGCGCATCCTAAATAGATCCGAGGTAGCTAATCCCGAACCTACTAGGTTACTAGGTCCGTACTATGTCCGTCGACCTAGGGGCAACCTTGGAGCCCATCTCGTGGATCTTGTTAGGGTCCGATACAAGCCATGCATAAAGTAAAATAACATACATGTTCTTTGTCCTAAAGAGTGTTCTTGTCTCCACTCTTAGGGAAATATTTCTTAGACATTTTATATACGTGAGTCATGCCTAACATGGGTGAAAACATAAGCATGTAGCATAGTATAAATCGGCATGAGTACAATTTAACATAGCATAAGGTAGTGACATAAGGAAAATTAAGCTAATATAAATAGAAATCATCATCTAACATGCATAACGTGGAAGAATTTCAACAAGAATAATTTCTCTAATCCTATTAGCCGAACCTTCTACACATAGTTCTAGATTCTTTCGTTCAAAATCAAGCATACAACATTACATCGTAAGCACTTATACTGCAGGTGAGGGGATACTTACATCCTACGCTTTTTTACCAATTTATACCGTTAGACTTCGCAAAGAGAAAACCTCCTGCTTGAACGTCTTGGTGCCCTTGAAGATCTCCTCCATGGTCATAGAGGCGGTGAGCACGCGGGTCGCTCCCTCGATCACGCCCTGGATGAGATTCTTCACGTGGTGGGAGTTCTTGTCGTGGGAAGTGATGAGGCGAGCATAGCGGACGAGGCTCTCGACGTCGTCGGTGCGGGGACCGATGGTGAAGATGGCGGCTGGAGGAAAAACGAGAGAGAGGGGTCGGCGTGAGGTTTTAGAGAGAGGAAAGAAAAGAATTATATATATAAATTAGGATTTTTCTTAACCTAATTATCCCTTTAAATGATCAGCTAGATTAATCAACTTCTTTCTTTTTTTCTACCAATAGATATATTCTGTTATATCCTACTCATTGGTAATCTTATGACTTAGTGGTGGGAAGCCTATTCCCCCAAATCAATGGTTCATGGTTCAAGCCTCGACTACGAACTATTTATTCATTTTTTTTTATTATTCTTATATATATATATATATATATATATATATATATATTTCCTTTAATTAAAATATAGTAATTAAAATTTGGGATGTTATATTGGCAGTCGACTACAACCACTACAACGGCCTCCGAACACGTCAGATCCCGACCGTTGTAGTCCAACGGAACCCTTGGCAGTCGACTGATGTATCCATCAGTCGACTGATATCTTGTAGTCGACTGCCCAGTCGGCTATGAGAGGTTATGTGCCCAAAACCCTCTCCCCGATCATATCGCCATCGCGATCGTGATGGTCTTAGCGATTATGCTAGGCCAAAAACCCATCGATTGGATACGGTCGAACCCGTTTGACTCAGAGCGATCGATCATTTCATTCGATCGGCGTGTTGGGAAACCTCATCCGACACTTAGCCAAATGGCCAAGTTTCACCTAAGAGCACTACCCCTTCCCGGGTTACATTCGCTCACTCTTATCCCTTGGAGTCTCTCGCCTTCGAAGTTGTCTTCGTCCGGCCACGTCCCTCGGATGCGCCAAGCACATGGCTCTGTAGCGCCATCCTTCGCGTCTCACCTTGAAGTCTACTTCCTCCGGCTTCACTCCAAGTTCCTCGTTCGACGGTCTCTCAGATGCTCCAAGCGCACGACTTCCGCAAAGCCATCCTTCACCGACTCAAGGACCGAGTCATGAGATGTGAAACTCGCCAAGGCTCCATGTGCGAATTACTAAGTCCTGCAAGACTCCAACGCACATATCAAATCCACACATCCTAACTTAAACCCTTTGCCACACACATCAAAACCATATCAAGGATTGATTGCACTAACAGATTGTAGGTATCCTAGGTATTTTTGGACCAAAGGGGAGATTATAAGATCTCATTGGGACATGAGACATTGCCCTCCTTGGAGAAAACCTTTTTGATGTTAGTCAAAAAGGGAGAGAATGTTTGGGAGAATTTATGGGATTACCAATTTAGGATAATTGGTAAGAAGATTTGAGTTAGTGTTTTAACTCAAAGGTATGTATTTTTTCAAACATAAAAAAGGGAGAGATTGTTGGTGCAATCGGCCCAGGTCACGATTGACCTGACTCAAGTTTGACTCGTGCAATATTTTGATGTTTGACATTGATGTTTGACATTGATGTCTGATAATGTTTTGGGGAGATTGTTGGTGCAATCAACTCGGGTCATGATTGACCGGATTCGAGTTTGACTCAAGGGGGATTTTGATGGTTGACTAGGGTTGACCATGTCATGGAAAGTCCAAATCTTGAGTACTTGGCATGTAAAGTCCAAGCATGGTCTTGGCATGGAAAGTCTAACATGGGTTGGCAAGGGAAAGTCCAAGCTTGAGTCTTGGCATTTGAGAAGTCCAAGGGGTTTGATATTGGCGGCGTAAAGTCCAAGCGGGAGTCTTGACAGCATAAGTTTAATACCGGACTCGAGTTTGACTCGAGGGAGATTTTGATGGTTGACTAGGGTTGACCATGTCATGGAAAGTCCAAGTCATGAGTACTTGGCATGTAAAGTCCAAGCATAGTCTTGGCATGAAAAGTCCAACATGGGTTGGCAAGGGAAAGTCCAAGCTTGAGTCTTGGCATTTGAGAAGTCCAAGGGGTTTGATATTGACGGCGTAAAGTCCAAGCAGGAGTCTTGGCAGCATAAGTTTAATGGTTGGCGGCGTAAAGTCCAAGTGGAGTCTTGGCAGCGTAAGTCCAATGTGCCTTGGCGGTGTAGACACCGTTAGCATGACATAGCCGATGGAAGCACCTGAAGGATAGCGCAATGGATGAACAAGTCATGAATGACTTGGAGGGATCCGATAGGTGCGAGGCTGACGAAGGTGGATAGAAGGCTTAGGTCTAGGCTACGGGTGGTCTAGCAAGTATGGGGGCACCATACTTGGGTTAAACTTCATATTTGAGGTTAAAATCTCATGTTTGAGGTGTATCAGCCGACTGGTACTATGTGGTAGTTGACTGATGTGAGTCAACTAGGGTTTGACTGCGAGGAGTGCCCTAGCAGTCAACTGCTAGAGGTGGGTTGTCGACTGCTGGACCAAGCAGTCGACTGATCTTGTGATCAGTTGACTGGTGCTCAATATTTCGAGCACAGAATGTAGTCAGACTCGACTGCTGGGGTTAGTAGTCGAGTGAAGGCTCGATTAGTCGACTGATGGACATGATCAGTCGACTGATGTCCTATCTGTTGGATTTTTCCAGCGTGGATTGCACCGTTGTCTCACAGCAACAGTGTCATCAGTCGACTGATGGTCCCGATCAGTCGACTGATAGTCGAAATCCAGCTCAGGCAGTAGCTTTAAAGGGAGCTCGTGGAGGAGATTTCGAGCATGGTTCTTTGGGAGCTTTTAGGGTGAATTGCTGGTGTGATTCAGGGTCTCCAAATCTACTCTTCAAGCAACCAAAAGCAAGCGCTCAAGTTCACATTGTGTAAAGTTTTCTTTACTTGTATTTGTGTAGTTTACATGTATTAGCTTGCATTTACTTCTTATTATTGTAAGAATTATTGTAAGAGGTTTCTCCACCTCCGACTTGTGTCGAGAAGGAGATATTGTTATTAGTAGTGTGTGTACACATCGCTAGAGCTCGTTTGAGCTCGATCCGTAGAGTAGGAACCATTCGGTTCTGAACCATGTTATATCTCGCGTTGTGGTTGTGTATCTTGTTGTTTATATTTGTTATTATCATTCTGCTGTGCTAACAAGATTGTAGACGATCAAACGCGAATGAATTCCATCAAGCATCGTAACGCGCTATTCACCCCCCTCTAGCGGCCACTAAATCCTCAACATCGAGGTGTTGTGGAGGCATTTTGGAGAGCTTTTGATGATGGAAATAGGGTGGAGAACACCTTCTTTTATAGCCTTGTGAAACCCTAATCATTAAGATGAGATTTCATGAGGTGATACCACCTAGCCTTTGAGAAATTGAGATAAGCTTTGACTCTCCTCGAGGCTGATCCTTGACCAGCAGTCGACTGATCAACCCTATCAGTCGACTGCAGGAGGCATCAGTCGACTGATACAAGCCATCAGTCAACTGATGGCAGGGTTTCCAGCTACAATGAAGAGTTAGCTCGAAAATGCAATTAGTATAAGTAAGCTCGATGGTCATTTACCATCCGATCTCGACTTAGACCTTCCATGGGAAGTCTTGGTCGGATCGACGCCTAAGGATGTCCCCGTACGGAGGACACGACCTTACTTACACTCACTCACACGAGCTTACCTCAATCTTTACCTTTGAATCATTGCTTCCGGTCTTCACCTGAGTTCTTCAGCTTCCTCCGAAGTCTTCCCGGTGTCGCCCGACCACCACGGTTCCCTCCGGGTGTCGCTGACCTTTAGCTCTAGCTTTAGCACTTTCTGTACACTTGGTTTAGCTCATGAGATAACAAAATGAGCTTAACTTTGTATCGTTTGCTATAATCAAAACTCAGGTTCGACTTAGGTGCCTACTACACCAACAGTATATTTGTCGTGTGCTTGAATTTAATTGTAGTTGATGATATTTACAGGACGTGGATACGAGATAGGTTCGCAGTCGTGAAGGATTCATTATTTCGAGCTTTATAATAGGTGGGTAATATTTCCTACCCTAGTTAGGTAGTAGCTAAACCCTGAAGTATATAACTTCATATTGTTGTCACTTTAACCTTGACTCCACTCTAGTTTTTCTGATGCTTGATACTTGCCTTTGCACTTAAATACTCTGGCATTGTTGTTGTTTATTTATTCATCTTTGTTATGAATTGTAGATGTTATGATAAGTGGACATGTAGTGGTTTACCTATATGTACGTAGCTAAATTCGATTATAAAACTAAATTGTGTAAATTAGATAAATCATTTGGGGGTGGATGATGTTCTAGGAGTAAGATAAGTTTTCATATCATATCCTAATGTTGTGTATATATCTACTATGGATTAAGGAGTCGTGTATGGACGTATGATTTGTCGATACAACATCGCTATGGATTGAAGGTCCTAGCTTGGTTGTTGTCAGCTGTATATGCCTTTCTATAGACTAGAGAGTGTGTTGTGGACATATGTATGTACTGTCGTGCACTACAAGAAAAAACCATTTTAGAGACCGATTTAGAGACCGAAAATCGGTCACTAAAATGTATTAGAAACTGATTTAGTAACCGAAATTTTCGGTCTCAAAATTTGTGGTCTCTAATTTAGAGACCGATCAAAAAATCGGTCTCTAATTTAGAGACTAAATTTTCGATCGGTCTCTAAATATAGAGATCGATTTTGAGACCGAATTTAAAATCGGTCTCTATATTTAGAGACTGATTTTCCGATCGGTCTTTAATTTAGAGATTGAATTTGTGGTCGGTCTCTAATTTTAGAGATCGATTTTTCGGTCGGTCTCTAATTTAGAGACCGTTTTCCCTGGTCGGTCTTTAAAATTAGAGACCGATTCTCCGGTTGGTCTCTAATTTAGAGACCGATTTTCGAAATCGGTCTCTGATTTAGAGACCACTTTGGAAAATCGTTCTCAAAATTTAGAGACCGATTTTCAGGTCGGTCTCAAACTTAGAGACCGATTTCGAAAATCGGTCTCTAAATTAGAGACCAACCGGAGAATCGATCTCTAAGTTGCATGACTATGAATTTAGAGACCAATTTCAATTCAGTCTCTAGATTTATACAACAAAATTTATACAAAATAATTCCATATGTAATGAACCTATTTTTTACAATGATTCAAATATAATAAACTTATCACAAAATTAAGCTACTCAACAATATACAACCAAATCCAACACTTATAATTATCAGGTCTTTTATCAAAAGGAGTGATTGAACAATACATTTTTACATAAAAATGAAAAAAAGGATAAAATAAGCTAAGTCGTAATTCCACTTTGTGCATTCGCGATGGCCACAAATAAAGCAATCTTGTCTATCTTTCCGTGTGGTCTACACATAATATCTTTTCTTTCCATGCCTTACATACTGCATATACTGCATATGGGAATCCAGAAATCAATAAAGCAAATAAAATATAAGTTTTAGAAGTTAACTAATAGAGCACAAAATTTATAGAAGCATGCACAAATATATGAATGAATAAATAACAAACATGACCATGGTCCAGGTCCGATCCGGGTCCGGGTTGGAACCACCGGATCCAGGTTGGAAAAATATCGACTCTTAATCGGCCCCCTCATGGTCGATTAAGGTCCGAGATGTGGAACCGTTGGTTCCGATCCGGGTCCAGGTCCGGTCCGGGATTTGACCCGAACTCGGACCCGGACCGAAACGAAATCGTGGTCGTTTGATGTGTGTAATTTATGTTGCATTTTGGGTATTCAATATGCATGTATTTCATCCCATTTTATGTTTTAGTCATGTATTTTATTATGTTTTAGTCAAGTTTAACATATTTTGGAGATTTATCGAGGCGTATCAAAACAACATAGGCGTGCCACAGAGGACACGTCCGTGTCAGAGCTTCCAGAACTCAACACACCCGGGGTGTGTTAGCCAACACGCCGACATTTGCTCACGTCTCATGGGTGACACGCCCATGTTCCTTAATACACCCGGGATGTGTTAGCTGACACACCCGGGGTGTGTTAGCCGACACACCCACCATAGCCGACACACCCACGCAAAATTCCCGACACACCCATGTTCCTTAACACACTCGGGGTGTGTTAGCCGACACACCCGGGGTGTGTTAGCCGACACGCCCACGCTAATTTCCCGACACGCCCATGCCCTCCATTGGCATGGGCGTGTCGCCCTATTTTCATTGGCATGGGCGGGTCTAATTGCAAGTCAATCTCACATTCATACCATCATACCACAAAAGAAAGAACATAGGAGAGCATTAATATGAAAACAAATATGGCACTCACCTTATTTCAGGTTTTCCCATCAATAAATGAAATTGTATTGCTATACGATATGGGTTGGGTATGTATTGAAAGTGACAATAATTTCTTAACAAGTGAATTCGATCCATGTTGAGAAATGTCAGTCATAATATGTTTAAGCAACATGTGAAAGGCAATTGATAACCTTCTCCTTCAATAACTTGTCATGTCAAATAGATACTTCACCGTAGCTCTAAGCTGACCAACATGATGAGATGTGCTAATACTGTTTCAAAAGATATGCAATGAAATATAGAAATTTAAAATAAAATCCAACAAAGCAAGTGCCAACAATATAAAAATAAAATAAAATACCTTTCATCCAATAATATCCAGAACGTCTTCAAACTTTATTATTAACTTCCTTTGATCAATATAGCAATCATTGATATTATTTTCACTTATCACTGCAACTTCAGTATCATTATCATAAAATTGACCAAAAGCGAGATAAAGTGACATCTTCAACTGTATATACTACAATAATATGATATTGTTTGTAATTACAAAATATTACACCTTGCAAAAGAGATTCTACATACAATATAGTATAGCATATCAAAAAATAGGAATGGTTAATACAATATTGTATAGCATATAAAAAAAAACTGCTACAAATGTACCATTACAATCTCCTTGAAACACCTTAAACATCTTTACTTGGTAAGCTGCAATTATTGACAAAGAATATATGTTTAAATTGCATAAAGAGTAGTATTAATTCAACCAATGCATAAGGGTATGAGAACATTAAGAAAGGAAAAGAAATAATGTATTACCTCAATCGTTGCAAATTCCATGATAAACTAAACCTAAGAAGAGTTTCCTCCGTCATTATTGTTTGGATCTTGAGTCTCTTATGAAGCAATATTGCGAGGGGTTGGGAATAAGAAAGGGCTCGTTAATGGTTGTGAATACATAAAACGAGCTATGAAAGCTTGCATTGATTGTTCGACTGCTTGGTTGACCCGATCTTCAATAGTTTCCTCTAATGTCGTAAATTTTTGTTTCAAGTATTCATTCTCCTTTCGTAATTCCTCCATTTGGTGAGTTGTAGAACTTGATGCATCCTTGAGTCTAGGAGTAGACATATCAAATATAACTTTTGCATGGGAGCCTAGGCCATAGAGGGAGTTTTTTTTGCTTCCACCTACAACCTCATAGTATATGGTATTTATATCATTGTGCGATGGAGTTTGTAAATCACCTCCCTCTATACGATGTGCAACCTGTGAAACTTTTTCTGCTATTTGGTCCTACATAAAAGTTGATATGAATAGTATAGTATAGTAAAATAACAATGGAAAATCTTACATCTATGGCCTGTGATTTTTCATCTAATCTTTTCACGATGGGTACTACGAAAAAGCTCCCAACAATTAGTCGGTCGTTGTAGTGTGTCTTCCTGCATAACATAAAAATGTTAGGTTTAAAATATAACTCTTGGTATTT
This sequence comes from Wurfbainia villosa, assembly GCA_025175895.1. Taxonomy (NCBI): domain Eukaryota; kingdom Viridiplantae; phylum Streptophyta; class Magnoliopsida; order Zingiberales; family Zingiberaceae; genus Wurfbainia; species Wurfbainia villosa. The sequence continues at coordinate 40,733,421 of CM045998.1, read as the reverse complement.
ATATTTCAGTAAATAAATATCAAAGAAAACACAACCATAATTTGAGCATGCTCTATACTAGAGCGGGAGCTACCAGTATGCTTTCCGACAGAATTCGAGTTTCTATTATTTTGAGCAACCGTTGAATTTTTTTTTTCCATTGTGGTCGGTCCCAAATTTTTTTCCATTCATCCCACAATTCATCTGGTATATGGGATGGTTTTGTCTTTAATTTTCTCCATTTATATAGCAATGACTTGTATCGTTTGCGACAATATAAATTCCATATGTCTTTAAATTTTGTTTCTTGACCTGGCTCCCATGTATATCTTTTTTGAATTTTTTTTTTAAAATTAGCATAAAGGGATATTATACAATTACAATAATAATCAAATACTGACTACAAATTCTTTAAAATAGAAATCCTTCGTTTGTGGGTCTACATTCTTCCATGAGTAGCCTATAGTGGATTGACGTTCTTGGAATATTTTTGTTATATATGTTGAAACACCATGACCATTGGGAGTAAAGCTGCAATGATAAAATTAGAGATATTATGACACACTTAATACCTTTATGACTTTAAATTATGATACAATCTTACCTATCGCCTATAATTTTCAGCGTCACCTGATCATTTTGTATTTGATTTGCCATTAATATATGTTTGTAGAAAATGTTGCGCCATAGACAATTCGAAATTATAATATATTTCATACTCATGTTTTCAAACCAACAGGTTAAATAAATTGTATCAAACATTTTACAATTAATTGAACAACAATAAATAAATAAATTAGCGGATATTTAACTAATTAGTCGAATCATATAAACATTCCAAGTTTGATCAGTAGAGAAAATGACATTAGCATAGTTTTCAAGCATAATTTCTATTTCCCATTAGAATCACCAGATATCATCGCTAGATGCTATTGAAATAATATCTAATTCATCACTACTAGACATCTCTTCATCATCTAATTCCTCATAGGTAGCATTTATATCTACAAGTTGTTGGGTTATGGAATGAGACGGTGAAACAACTGAATGTCTCTCCACTTCTTCATTTTGAAATGCGTCATGGTTTTCGACGGTGACGACATTCAGCATTTCTATTGTGGAGCGCGGTTTCATTTGACAAACTGCTAACCATTCACTATATCTGCTTCTCTTCGTTGGATATGTAAGATAAATAACTTGTCCAGCTTGTACCACAAAAATGAAAGGCTCAAATTTATTGAACCGTTTGTTTCCATTCACTTCAACTAGATTGTAGTTTGGATCTGTTCTTGTACCTGTTCTTGGATTAGGATCATACCATGAAAATTTGAATAATACACATCTTTTTATAGGCAGCGCAGGATATTCAACTTCGATTATTTCATCAAGTATACCATAATAATCAATATGACTATTAGAGTTGTTGCTACAACCTTTTACGTAAACACCTGAATTATTAGTGACTGTCTCTAAATTGCGTTGTGTAACATAAAATTTGTAGCCATTAACATAATATCCATAGTATATTTTTATATTACGAAGAGGTCCTGCTGCAAGATCCTTGATCCTTTGATCATATCCATTTATTAATCTTGGGTCGTTCACCTACATTTTTAGGTATGAAAATATTATTCTAATTTTTAAAATAAAGCCCAATATGAAAAACTTGTAACTAAAACTTACTAGGTTTTCAAACCATTTTGCAAATTCCATCTCTATCTTTTTATCAACTTCACTTGCTTTAATTGATGGATTTTGTAGGTGAAGGTGTTGCTCGTACAAGCTATCATGGAAGAATTAAAATAATATAGAATAGCACAACAAACCCATATAAAGGGATTGCAAGTTTTAATATAAAAGTAACTTACTTGATGTATGGTTTGACCTCATCACAATTAAGGAGTATATAGTTTTGAGCAGCACAATATTCTTAGTGATTTAACCATCTGTGCACAAATTTACCGATTAGTTTGCCCGAAAACTTGAAAATAGAAAGCATCTCTGAGTCTATTGGTTGAGTATCATCTGAATTTCGAGGATACTTGCGATGTCTGGTTTTCACATTATCAACAAAATAATAAGAGCAGAAAGACGATGCTTCTTCAACTAAATAAGCATTACAAATTGACCCCTCAACTCTTGCTTTATTACGAACATTGTTCTTTAATCTCCTCAAAAATCTTTCAAAATGATACATCCATCTGTACTATACGGGACCTGCTACTCGTGCCTCATAAGGTAAATGAACTGGTAAATGTTCCATTGAATCAAAAAAACTTGGTGGGAATATACGCTCAAGTTTACATATTATAAGAGGAATGTCTTTTTCTAGCCGAAGCATATCGGTCATCATAATAACCCTTGATGACAAATCTGTGAAAAAAAGACTCAATTCTGTAAGTGCTTCCCATACATTATTTGGAAGTAGATCACGAAAAGCTATTGGAATAAGTCTTTGCATGAAGACATGACAATCATGACTCTTCATTCCAAACATTTTTAATTTGTTGCTATCCACACATCGAGCCATATTTGAGACATAACCATCAGAAAATTTGATTTCTTTCAGCCAACTACATAAAGACAACTTACTTTCTTTGTCCAATGTATAGCAAGCCTTTGGAAATTTATTGGTTGTTTCATTCTTCTGCATCTCAGGTCTATTGACAAATTGATTCAATTCTTCCCTTGATTTGGTTGTGTCCTTTGTTTTTCCAGGAACATTCATCACAGTATTAAAAATATTATTGAAGAAGTTCTTTTCGACATGCATAACATCTATATTATGTCGAATGAGCAGATACTTCCAATAGGGTAATTCCCAAAATATACTTCGTTTCCTCCATCCACACTTACTCCCTCTAACAATAGATTTATTTAAATGAGCATAACTTGTCTGAGTAACTGGTACAAGTCCATAGGTGTCAATTTCTTCAAGGATTTGCTCTCCGGACTTGATTATTGGTGGGGGTTTTCGAACTACTTCATTCTTTAAGAAATCTTTCTTATTTCTCCGGAAAGGATGTTCCAATGGTAAAAACTTACGATGATTATCAAACCAAGATATTTTCCCACTACATGGTAATGCAAATGTATCAGATTCAGTCATGCAATATAAACATGCTAACTTACCACACATGCTCCATCCTGACAACATTGAGTATGTCGGAAAATCACTTATTGTCCATAATAAAGCTGCATGCATGGTAAAATTACTTTTACTTGAAATATCATAAGTTTCTGACCCTACAATCCATAACTCTTTCAATTCGGCAATTAGAGGTTGCATAAAAACATCTAGTTTATCTTTTGGATTCTTTGGACCCGGAATAATGACAGTAAGAAACATGTACTCATTTTTCATGAACATCCAAGGGGGTAAATTATATGGTGTTAATATCACTGGCCAAGATGAATATTGTTGTCCTGATTGTCCAAATGGCTGAAATCCATCTATCGAAAGCCCCAATCTGACATTACGAGATTCTATTGCAAAGGAGGAAAATGTTGTATCCAAATGTTTCCATGCAGGGGAATCGCAAGGATGACACATTATATCTCCTTCATGTACATGATCATGATGCCACCACATGTGTCTTGCTGTCGCAGCAGATGCATACAAGCCTTGGAGTCTAGGAGTTATGGGGAAGTAATACATAACTTTGCATGCTAATTTTTTTTCTTCCCTAATATAGGATTGCGGTCCTTGTAACGAGGGTTGTTACAAATTCTGTATTCATTCAATTTAGCATCTGTTTTCCAAAAAATCATACAGTTATTATACAACAGTCAATCTTTTCTACCGGTAAACCTAAGCCCCTAACTACTTTTTTTGTATTGTAAAAGCTATCAGTCATTATATTATCAGCAGGGAGCAACTCTGAGATCAATTGTCATATATCATCACAACATCGTTCTAAGATATGATGTTCTGCCTTAATATTCAATAATCTTGTAATAGCTGACAGTTGTGAATGACCAGAAGGAATCCCTTGCCAAATTTCTCATTGGCTAGCCTTTAACATATTATACAATTTCTCGATCATTGGTGTTGGTGTATTTTCTGTGTCTGAATGAACGAGCGCACTCATCGCATCGTAAACCATTAGTTGCAATGTATGTTCATTGCTAGATGAATTCTCGACTCTAATTTCGGTAGATGATGAAGCAACGAAATTTTCAATAGGCTCATCCAAATAAGCCTCTCCATGACAATACCAATTGTAATAATTTAGGACAAAACCATTTTTGCAAATATGTACTTTGACAGTATTTTCATCACGAAATGTTGTATTTCTGCATTTGCAATGATTGCACGGACAACGTATCTTGTCACCATCCATACAACTTGGATGACTCTTAGCAAAGTTAACAAATGCCGCAGCGCCATCAAAATATTCGTCAGCTATAAATCCATTAACTAACCTATTGTACATCCAAGTTTTGTTTATATTCATTGTAACCTACAAGATATTACAATAATACTATTGGTAATTATATTATATGCTAAGAAAAGGTTTAACGAGTAACAAATATATATCATATGTAAATAAATATGCAATAGTTTAAGATTATTCATTGTATTCTATACGACACAATTGTAAGCTACTAAATGAGATAAAGAATAAAATATCTCACATTGATATGTAGTACCATGCACTAAATTTTAAGCTATTAACACCAACCTGGTGGAAACGATCGTTGAAGAAAGGCTCGAGCTCTTGCTAGCACTAAGACCTCGCACAATCGGCCAGCAGATAGGACCTTCATCAGGAAAAAAAATAGAAAGATAATTTTTATTATAACATCTCATTTGTATAGCAGTAAACCATCTACCCTGCCGACCTAGGTCAATGGCAAGACATCGCACAATCACAACATCACAACGATGTTGTAGACGTGTCAATCGTGCTACCTAGCACACTAGCACAATAGGGAAGAGGAGATAGGCAGGACCAGGTTGGAATCCTTGCCCACCCTTTCCCTAACTCGCCAGCTGAAATCGGCCAATAGCTGAGGTCATTACCACTGCACGACCTACATAGGATGGGGGAGAGGCCATACAAAAGATAGGGCAGAAGGCGGAGAAGAGCTTACCGTGATGGAGAAATCGAAAGTTGATGCCGCTGAGAGCGAACTATCCAACGCGATGGAAGTTTAGGGCAGTTAATTTTGTCGAGCCAAAGGTATACGTGTATAAGTTATTAGACGACAATCAATTGGTTTGGTTTTCCAATCGATTGGAAAATCTTAGTCGATCGCTTGATTTACACGTGTGTAATTCATGTTCATTTCTATTAAGTCCAAGCTATTTTAAATTTTTTAATTTTTACTTTATTTTCTTCGTTTTTATTTTAAGCTATTTTTAGGTTTACAGGATACAAGGACGTGCCAGATTGACATTAAGGGCACGCCTGTGTCGGCGCTTGCCCTTAAAATCCCATCGAACACACCCTAACACCCTAACTTTCCACAAGCTTGAGCAGTCGCCGTCTCTCCCTCTCAACCAGCAACTGACTTTCTCCCTCCCAACGCCATGAGTAAGCGAGTGAAGAGTAAGGGAGAAGTTTCTTCTCGACTGACGGCTCGTGACAAGGGAAAGAGGAAAGCTCAAGACGTGGGTAACGATTCTCTACCCTCTTGTCATCCGTGTGAAATTGTATTTAGAGATGATATTATGAAATCTAGGTTCAGTAAGCTTGAGAAAAGGAAAATAGTTTCTACACGAACCATAGATTTCTACACGTTGACAACCCTAGGAATTAGAGATGATGTAATTTGGTTGACTAATAGGATAGGTTGGACTGACTTTATCACATATCATCATCTTACTTATCCTAGTATTACTCTTGAATTCCTTAGCTCTTTATCCGCTGAAATACTTCAAGGAAAGAATTGCGAAGAAGGAAAAATCCAATTTAGATTAATGAATCATGAGTTTACTCTTTCCTTAAGTAATTTTAATGCGATATTTGATTTCCCTTGCGGAGGGGAGAGGCAAATTCATAGACATTTTATTGATCATCAATTTTGGAAATTAATTTCTGATGACCCTCGCCCTTATGATGCATCTAGGTCTAAATCATTTAATATTCCAAATCCTATTTTTCGTTATCTCCTTAGGTTTATGGCAAATACAATTTCTGGAAGATATGATAGTGTAGGGGTAGCTAGGCAGAGCGAGCTACAATTTTTATGGGCTATGCTAAATGAAGTTAACATTGATTCTGGAGCCCATATGGTGAGACACCTAGTTAAAGTTAGTAATAGCCCATCTGGGGTTATAATCGTAGGTGGTCTTATCACTAGAATTGCCGTAGCTTTGGGATGTGACTTAGATAACCTTGAATATTGTTCAGCCAACCCTAGATTAGATTTGGATGCTTGTATCAATATGAAGATAATTGAGGCATTTAAAGAGGGATATCATTTGGTGTTGAAAAATGGAATTAAAATCCCTCTTCCAAACCCTGAGTGGATCACCGTACATAATGAAGCCAATTGGCTTTTCAGAGATGTCCAGGGCCCCTTGCCAACCCCTACTACCCATGCTCCATCACCCTCACCTAGGGAGCCCTCTCACATAGCCCCTGAGCCATCCCATTTGACTCCTGAGCCCCCTCAATTTTCTACTGACCATTTTTCTGTAGGACACTCTTCATTTGATTTTTCAGGATTTCAATTGTCATTCGAGGCTTTCAGAGTCGAGCACACCTTGCACATGGGTGTGTGAGATTGGTTTGCCCAGGCAACAGAGGAGCACCATCGTATGGTGACTTAGTATTTAGATAGGGCAGCAGATTTTCACAGGAGAGTTGATGAGTTCTTTACCGCTGAGGCCGCCAGGAGGGAGGATGATGCTAGATTTCGGCAAGAGTCCCAGGAGTTTTACCAGGAGCAACAACGTAGGTGGGAAGAGGAGGATGCTAGTAGCGAGGACGATGACCATTGATTCCCCTGAGCTATTTTGTGAGTTTCGATGCCTTTCATATCCACTTGTCTCTTCTTAGATTTCTAATTTGGTTGTTGCATAATTTAGGTCTAGGGGAGTTTGTTTCATTATGTAAGCCGATTCCCTTTTTATCTTTTCATATATCATAACATTGCATATCATCTAGCGTAGTATAACTGAACCTTGGTCGAATCATGATATTCCTTTTTGCTTATTTGATAAGAACCCTATTTCACTTTTCACACGACCTATAGGTTTGAGGTATCCGAAAAGGGTTTAAATCCCCCATATCGGACTAGTACTCGAAAGTGCACGGTTGTCGTCAAGTAATAAAAATATCGATCCCACAGGGATTGGGACAATTACCGAATGATCATGATACCAAGTTATCTAGTCAATCAATTTGTGTATTAAGCAAAGAAACTGAGCAGTCAAGAACAACGAATGAGAAGAACGAGCTAAAAGTCAATAGTTGAGGAGAATCTCAGGATATGGGTTTCACCACGTCGATGATTTATAAGGTGATTTAATTCTTTCCTACCCCTATTAGAGTTGTTTTGTTGGAACCTATCCTAAGGTAAATCAACGACCCCTTTCGAGGTCTACACTAACTGTACCTATCAAACTCAATTTACCTGTCACGGTATTCGAGCGTAGGGGATCATAATCAGCTAAGGGGACCTGTCACGAGACCCCCGCAAACCTCCCTAGTCTTACCTCCGTTACTTGGTAAAAACTGGATTTGATAGATCCATTAAGTCCATAAGAGTTCCTTTAGAGTCTAAATTTCCTTTTCACGATAGGTTTGCACACGGGACCATAATCAGCTAAGGGGACCTGTCACGAGACCCCCGCAAGCCCTCATAGATACACTACCGCTACTTGACAGGAGTTTATCCCTAGTTGGTTCTGGGTTTCGGGAACTTGGGTTCACTGTTAGGTACTTCCCCTTAGCTCCTTAGGTTTATCAATAAGAATCCAAAAACAGATCAAAACAAACAATAATTCAAGTAGTATAGATTACATCATCCATCATAAATCGTCAAGGGCTACTCCCCCATCCTAAGATTACAAGACACTACTCCATGGTCGAACAAGAATTGCTAGAGAAAGAAATTACGATACTTAGTGCCATCTGTGTTCCTCTGTCGTTGACTCCTTCCTTCTTCTGTCGTCCTTTTGACCCTCCTCCGTCCTCTTTTAGGGTTAGAATATCTCCTCTTTTATAGCCTTGGCCTCCTCTTTAATTAAGGCAAAAGATTTTCCTTTAATTGAGACGAAGATCACGGCTTCGTCGAGTTGCTCGCAGAAAAGGAAATCTGGAATCAGGACAACAAGCCCATGCCAAATGAGGGCACGGGCGTGTCACGCATTTCCCACCAACCGTGTTGTGCTTGAACGGGGCGTGTCGAAGGCTGAACTGGGGCGTGTTGAGCGATGGAACTCCTGACACGGACGTGTCACTGATAACACGCCTGTGTTGTTTTGATATGCCGGTCGTGTCAGCGCTTTGAACGGGGCATGTCGGTTGCTGAACCAGGGCATGTTGAGCACTGACACGGACGTGTCACTGATAACACGCCTGTGTTGTTTTGATATGCCTGCTTCTTCGCCCTGTTAACATGAAAAACACCCAAAAGCAGTCTCTTCATCCAAAATATGCTAAACTTAACTAAATCATGATAAAATACATGCCTAGGACATGAAATGAGATAAAATGCATGCATATGGAGTAGTGAAAATATAGCATGATTTACACACATCAAAATCCCCTAGTCCTAAACTTTTGCTTGTCTTCGAGCAAAGAAAACTCAAAAGACAACTTAATTGTGGAAATGCTAGACACCATCCAGAGGTATACAATCTGATCTTAATCTTTTCAAATTATTCCTAGTTGCCAAGCTTGAAAGATCCCTATATAGTGCATGTGAAAAGTTGGACTAAAGTCATTGGACACCAATCCAGATTTGACATCTCTTCTATCGTAGAACATTCTTATTTCCGGCATAGAGGCACTTACCTGCCTTAATGCATGGATCATCCTTACCTATCAACAAAAGGTCTCAAAGGAGCACTTTCTAAGAAGAAAGAAGGGAAGGAATTTATAGAGAGCATTTCCCCAGTAACTAGTTAGTCTCAAAGGGGCACCTTTTAAGTGTTTCCCCAGTAACTACTTGGTCTCAAAGGGGTGCTTGAAAACAATTCCAGTTTTTTTTTTCAATAATACTTCTAGTGAAAGTGTTTCTCCGAACCAAGTCGTGAGCAAGTCTCCAATGGAAAATCGAGTTCTCGTCCGATATGGGGGATTTAAATCTTTTTTTGGATACCTCAGACCTATAGACCGTGTTAGAAGTGAAATAGGGTTCTTATCAAATAGGCACAAAGGAATATCATGATCCAACCAATGTTCAGTTGTATTATGCTAGATGATATAAAAATGCAATGTTATGATATATGAAAAGATGCAAACAAAATAGCACTAACCAAACTAAAAATCTAAGTAGCGACAGCATAAGTAGTAAAGGATGTGCATCGAAACTCACAAAATAGTTCAAGGTGGTCAATGGTCATCGTCTTCGCTACTAGCATCCTCCTCTGCCCACCTACGTCGCTGCTCCTGGTAAAACTCCCAGGACTCCTGTCGAAATCTATCATCATCTTCCCTCCGAGCGGACTCAGCAGTGAAAAACTCATCAGCTCTCCTGTAAAAATCAGCTGCCCTATCCAAATGCTGTGTCACCATACGATGGTGCTCCTTTGTAGCTTGGGCATACCGATCCACACACCTATGTGCGAGGTATGCTCAACCCTGAAAGCTTCGAATGATGATCGGAATCCTGAAAAATCAAAAGAAGAGTACCCTACAGAAACATTGTCAGTAGGAAACCGTGGGGGTTCAGGAGTCGAATATGATGGCTCAGGGGCTATGTGAGATGACTCCCTAGGAGAGGGTGATGGAGCATGGGCAGTGGGGGTAGGAAAGGGTCCCTGGACATCTCTAAAAAGCCAATTGGATGAATTACGTACAGTCATCCGCTCAGGATTTGGAAGAGGGATTTTAATTCCATTTCTTAACACCAAACGATACCCCTCGTCACATGCCTCAATCATCTTCATATTTATACAAGCATCCAAATCCAATCTAGGGCTAGCAGGACAATATTCAAGGTCATCCAATTCACATCCTAAGGCCACAGCAATCCTAGTGATAATACCACCTATGACTATGACCCCATATGGGCTATTACTAACCTTAACTAAATGTCTAACCATATGGGCTCCAGAATCAATATTAACTTCATTTAGCATGGCCCATAAAAATTGTAACTCACTCTGCCTAGCCACCCCTGCACTATCATATCTTTTAGAGATTGTATTAGCTATAAACCTAAGGAGATAATGAAAAGTAGGATTAGGGATGTTAAATGATTTAGACCTAGATGCATCATAAGGGCGAGGGTCATCAGAAATTAATCTCCAAAATTGATGATCAATAAAATGTCTATGAATTTGCCTCTCCCCTCCGCAAGGAAAATCAAATATCGTATTAAAATCACTTAAAGAAAGGGTAAACTCATGGTTCATTAATCTAAATTTGATTTTTCCTTCCTCACAATCCTTTCCTTGCAGTATTTCAGCAGACAGGGAGCTAAGGAATTCAAGAATGATACTAGGGTAAGTAAGATGATGATGCGTGATAAATTCGGTCCAGCCTATCCTATTGGTCAACCAAGTTATGTCATCTCTTAACCCTAGGGTGGTCAACGTGTAGAAGTCTATAGTTCTTGTAGATACTAACTTCCTTTTTTCAAGCTTACTGAATTTAGACTTCATAACCTCATCCCTAAAAATAATTCCATATGGATGGCAGGAGGTCGAAGGAGGATCGTTACCCAAATCCTGAGCTTTTCTCTTTCCCTTGTCCCTTGCCGAGGTGGAAGAAGCTCCTCCTCTAGTCTTCACTCACTTACTCATGGCGATTGGGGAGGGAGAGACAGCAGGTTAGCCCCTCGGCTGCTCGAGAGAGACCGGCGACAGCTGCTTCAAGCTTGTATCGCGAGTGGAAAATTAGGGCGTGCTTGGGCCGGCTTTAGAGGACTATCCGCAACATAGGCGTGTCGGGCATCCTCTTACGCAAATACCTGACCCGTTTAAGCGCGACATAGGCGCAAGCCTCCACCCAGCGCAAGCCGCAGGTGAGAAAGGTGTGACACGGGCATGCTCAGCAGCACACTCGACCTGTGTTGTCTTCGGGTAACCTCAACACGCCTGTGTCGTTCGGTATAGGCGGGTCATGTCAATCTGGCACGCAGTGGCACGTTTAACATGTCGTGTCCTGTAAACCTGAAAAAAATATAAAACTCAAAATAAAATAAAATGACTAAAAAAAATAAAAATAGCTTGGGTTGCCTCCCAAGAAGCGCTTGTTTAAGGTCGTTAGCTTGACCCCTCAGTTACTCCCTAGTTTTGGGGATATGGCTCGAGGAGTGTGCTCTGCCCCTCTTCCTCCTCAACCAGCTCAGATTAGCATTAATGATCACAGGATAAGTAGAGTTTTTGCCAAGAAATTCATACCTGAGTGTTGATGGAAGAGGCTTAAGTTCTACCTGTGGTGTTAGGTTGGGGTCGGAAATCTCCAGCCCTTTATCCTCAAAATCCCCTTCGAGCTTATTAAGATAAGTTTATTCTGGTGCTCCTTCTAGTGCTATTGACTGGAAACTGTCAATCCTACAACAAACATAAAAAACAGAAGGTTGTTTAACAGCTTTTGAAAGGTCGAATTCAATTTTGTCGTTTCCAAATGCAAGTGAGAGTTTGTGGTTCTTGACATCTATCATTGCCCCTGCAGTAGCCAAGAAAGGTCTCCCCAAAATGAGTGGAATGCATGGGTCTTCATCCATGTCAAGCACTACAAAATCGGCAGGAATAATAAAATTTCCCACTTGCACTGGTACATCTTCTAAGATTCCCAAAGTATATCTAATGGAGCGATCGGCTAACTGCAAGACCATAGTAGTTAGTTTCATTTCTCCCAAATCCAATTTCTTGCATATGGAAAGAGGTATCAGATTGACACTAGCGCCCAAATCGCAAAAAGCCTTATCAAAATTTGAGTCATTAATTATGCAAGGGATAGAAAAGCTACCTGGATCATTTAGTTTGGGAGGTACCATGTTCTTAATTAAAGCACTGCACTCCTCAGTAAGAGCCACTGTTACATGCTCCTCGACTTTTCTTTTATTGGTTAAGATATCCTTCAAGAACTTGGAGTATGTAGGCATTTGTTGAAGAGCTTCTATAAAAGGTATATTGATATATAGCTTCCTAATTACCTCAAGGAACTTACCAAATTGTTCATCCAATTTTTCCTTAATCAGCCTCTGAGGGAACGGGATAGGGGGCTTATACGTTCTTGGTTCCTTATTCGGCACGCCTGTGTCGTTCGGCACAGGCCGGTCGTGTTGGCTGCTGGAGTGACCCGACACGGGTGTGTCGGCTGACACGCGCTCGTGGGCATTCTCTTCCCCAGGCGTGCTGCTGTCTTCTTCCAAGTCTGACACGCTCGTGTCCTTTAGCACAGGGGCCGCTTGTTGAGCTCTGTCTCCTTCTAAAATCCTTCCACTTCTCAAACTTATGGAATTACAATGCTCAGCTGGGTTTACTTCTGAATTTCCAGGAAATCTGTCGGGCGTCCTTGATGCTGAGCTGGCAATTTGGGAAATTTGATTTTCCAGCATTCTTGTGTGATTAGTCAAATTATCAACCTTGCCTCCCAATTGCTTGATTGCCTCGGTATTAATTTGATGTTGCCGATTTGATTCTACAATATGCTGTCGAAATTCATCATTTATCTTCCCCTGACACGTAATACAATTCTCCATCATCATTTCTAAGCTCGACTTGGGTCCTGACTGAAATCCCAAAGGTGCTCCAAAACTATTCTGTCCAGAAGAATTTTGGTTGGCTCTATACGAAAAGTTGGGATGATTCCTCCAACCGGGATTGTACGTGTTCGAATAAGGGTTGCCACCATTAGGCTTCTGATTAAAATTATTTAGCGCATCTACTTGCTCAATCCCAGCTCCCGATGATGGTGCGTGTAGGATTTGGCAATTCATCGCTACATGTCCTGTTACACCACAGATCTCGCAAGTGACATTAGATGAGTTTACAGTTGATACATTAAAATGTTCGAGCTTTTGAGTTAACGCATCAACTTTTGCACTGAGTAGATCAAGGGTACTTACCTCAAACTTACTTGGCATTTTAGTTTGATATCCTCGTTCTGTAGCCCATTGGTGAGAATTCATTGTCACATTCTCGATGATCTCAAATGCTTCATCCAATGTTTTGTTCATAAGAGCTCCTCCTGCAGCAGAATCAAGAGAAACTTTAGTAGCATACGAGATTCCATTGTAGAAAGTATGAACAATGAGCCACTTATCCATCCCATGATGAGGGCATTGCTGTAGTAATCCCTTAAATCTGTCCCAGGCTTCAAATAATGTTTCTCCATCCTTTTGTGCAAAATTAGTGATTTGATGACGAAGACTTGCAGTTTTGCTGGGTGGAAAATACTTGTCTAAAAATCTTTGCTCCAGCTGATCCCAGGTAGTTATGCAATCTGCTGGAAGAGAGTGTAGCCAAGCTCTAGCTTTGTCCTGCAATGAGAAAGGAAACAAGCGTAATCTAATAGCATCAGCTGAGGCTCCATTCAGTTTTAAAGTTTCGCAAAATTCCAAAAATACTTCCAAGTGCAGATTTGGATCTTCAGTGGGTGCTCCTCCGAATTGATGTTGTTGGAACATGGATAGTAGAGCCGGTTTCAATTCAAAATTGTTCGCTTCAATAGGGGGTCTTCTAATACTCGATCTCAATCCCCTTGTACTAGGTGCTGCATAATCCCTTAAAGGTTTATTCTCGCTCGTCAGCCATGCTCGAGGTCGATTGTCTTCTGACGCTTTGAAATCGTCTTCTAGCAAGGAACGCTCTCTATCTCGATATCAATATCGATAATTTCCTATTAAGTGCGTGCATGCAACAACAAGAGAGGCTCCCAAAACAAGAGTTGAGAATAGACACAAAGAATAGGAACAAAAGCAAATCTAGATTAACTAAATCACGCTCAATTCAATATTGAGTGCCAATCCACAACGCGGCGCCAAAAACTTGATGTGTTATTTTCCGCAAGTGCGGTTGTCGTCAAGTAATAAAAATATCGATCCGCGGTATTGGGACAATTCGAATGATCATGATACCAAGTTATCTAGTCAATCAATTTGTGGATTAAGCAAAGAAACTGAGCAGTCAAGAACAACGAATGAGAAGAACGAGCTAAAAGTCAATAGTTGAGGAGAATCTCAGGATATGGTTTTCACCACGTCGATGATTTATAAGGTGATTTAATTCTTTCCTACCCCTATTAGAGTTGTTTTGATGGAACCTATCCTAAGATAAATCAATGACCCCTTTCGAGGTCTACGCTAACTGTACCTATCAAACTCAATTTACCTGTCACGGTATTCTAGCGTAGGGGATCATAATCAGCTAAGGGGACTTGTCACGAGACCCCCGCAAACCTCCCTAGTCTTACCTCCATTACTTGGTAAAAACTGGATTTGATAGATCCATTAAGTCCATAAGAGTTCCTTTAGAGTCTAAATTTCCTTTTCACGATAGGTTTGCACACGGGATCATAATCAGCTAAGGAGACCTGTCACGAGACCCCCACAAGCCCTCATAGATACACTACCGCTACTTGACAGGAGTTTATCCCTAGTTGGTTCTGGGTTTCGGGAACTTGGGTTCACTGTTAGGTACTTCCCCTTAGCTCCTTAGGTTTATCAATAAGAATCCAAAAACAGATCAAAACAAACAATAATTCAAGTAGTATAGATTACATCATCCATCATAAATCGTCAAGGGCTACTCCCCCATCCTAAGATTACAAGACACCACTCCATGGTCGAACAAGAATTGCTAGAGAAAGAAATTACAATACTTAGTGTCATCTGTGTTCCTCTGTCGTCGACTCCTTCCTTCTTCTGTCGTCCTTTTGACCCTTCGCCGTCCTCTTTTAGGGTTAGAATATCTCCTCTTTTATAGCCTTGGCCTCCTCTTTAATTAAGGCAAAAGATTTTCCTTTAATTGAGACGAAGATCGCGGCTTCATCGAGTTGCTCACAAAAAAGGAAATCTGGAATCAGGACAACACGCCCATGCCAAATGAGGGCACGGGCGTGTCGCGCATTTCCCACCGACCGTGTTGTGCTTGAACGGGGCGTGTCGAAGGCTGAACTGGGGCGTGTTGAGCGTTGGAACTCCTGACACGGACGTGTCACTGATAACACGCCTGTGTTGTTTTGATATGCCGGTCGTGTCATTGCTTTGAATGGGGCATGTCGGTTGCTGAACCAAGGCATGTTGAAGGCTGAACTGGGGCGTGTTGAGCGCTGGAACTCCTAACACGGACGTGTCACTGATAACATGCCTGTGTTATTTTGATACGCCTGCTTCTTCGCCCTGTTAACATGAAAAACACCCAAAAGCAGTCTCTTCGTCCAAAATATGCTAAACTTAACTAAATCATGATAAAATACATGCCTAGGACATGAAATGAGATAAAATGCATGCATATGGAGTAGTGAAAATATAGCATGATTTACACACATCAACTTTCCTGGCCAATTTAGTCACTGGAGAAACACTTTTCCTAGAAGACTAGATAAAAAAAAAGGGAAAAAAAAGAGAAAAAAAAAGGGGGCTGGAATTTTTTTGAAGCACCCCTTTGAGACCAAGTAGCTACTGGGGAAATACCTTAAAGGTGTCCCTTTGAGGCTAGTTAGTTACTTGGGAAATACTTACTATAAATTTCTTCCCTTCTTTCTTCTTGGTAAGTGCTTCTTTGAGACCTTTTGTAATAGGAGAGGATGATCCATGCATTAAGACAGGTAAGTGTCTCTATGCCATAAATGAGAGGAACACGATAGAGGGGATGTCAAATCTGGATTGGTGTCCAATGCCTTTGGATCGACTTTTCACGAGCACTATATCGGGATCTATCAAGTTTTGCCACTAGGAATGATTTGATAAGATTAAGATCAGATTTTATACCTCTGGATGGTTTCTTGCAACTCCATACATAAGTTGTCTTTTGTTGCTTGAGGACAAGCAAAAGTTAAGGTCTAGGGGATTTTGATGTGTGTAATTCATGTTAAGTTTTAGGTATACAACATGCATTTCATCCCATTTTATATTTTAGTCATGTATTTTATTATGCTTTAGTCAAGTCTAACATATTTTGGACAAAGAAACTATTTTGAGGTATTTTTCATTATAACAGGGTGAAGAATCAACAATTATCAAGGCGTATCAAAATAACACAGCCGTGCCATCAGAGACACGTCCGTGTCAAATCGAAACCAAGACGGTCCCAACTTCCAGAGTGCAACACACTCGGGGTGTGTTAGCCGACACACCCACTTTCAAGCCCGACACGCCCATGCCCTCCCTTGACATGGGTGTGTCGCCCTATTTAGTGCAGAGCGATGATCCAACTCCATGTCTATTGGTTTTATTTTGTCAAGGATTTTTGTTGGGGATATTGATGTAGTTTATAATAGTATACTTTTGATTGATGTAGACAATTAACTCATGGATTTATCAATTGGTATGGAGCTTGTTTTGATTTAACTCCACTGTCGTAAACTATCTGCATTTCACATTGTAAAGACTTTTTTTTATGCCTGCTATTACCAATCTACAAGTTGCTAGACTTTTTCTTTCTGATGTGTTCCATAAGATGAAGTGTGAAATTGTGTTATTGTTATTAAAATTAATTTAATAACAAGATTTTAAATGTTGATCACATATATTGGGTTTCACAATGATAGTTTAGACCAAGGTTTTAAATCACTGTTTTAGTCTTGATGTTATTAACTTTTCTCTACACAGTAACTTTTATCTATCTTTTTGTTGACTTTGAGATAATTTAGTTTGAATGCTACTATATAGATTGTATTTTAAGAAATGATTATTGCTCGTCTTTTCTAGATTTGTAATATCTAAATGTTGATCTCGTTATTTTTCAATCTTGAAAGAATTCTATTATGCTAACTTGTATTTTGAGTAAATTTTGTGTGCTCGTTTGGTTTTAATTGTTCCTTTGCTCTAAATTTGAGACCGTTTTAATTTTCGGTCTCTAAATTAGAGACCGACTTAAATTTTGGTCTCTAATTTAGAGACTGCTCATTAGTCGGTCTCTAATTTAGAGACAGATTTGATTTTCGGTCTCTAAATTAGAGACTGCTCATTAGTCGGTCTCTAATTTAGAGACTGATTTGATTTTCGGTCTCTAAATTAGAGACCGACTTAAATTTTGATCTCTAATTTAGAGACCGCACATTAGTCAGTCTCTAATTTAGAGACCGATTTGATTTTCGGTCACTAATTTAGAGACTGACTTGATTTTCGGTCTCTAAATTAGAGACCGCTAATTAGTTAGTCTCTAATTTAGAGACCAACCATGAGTCGGTCTCTAATTTAGAGACTGATTCATTTTTCAGTCTCTAAGTAGAGACCGACCTGAATTTCGGTGTCTAATTAGAGACCGAATTTAAAGTCGGTCTCTAATTAGAGACCGATTTTAAAGTCGGTCTCTAATTAGAGACTGACTTCTTGATTTAGAGACCGAATGTAAATTGGTCTCTAATTCGGTTTCTATTTGAAGGTTTTCTTGTAGTGGTGCATTCATTTCATTTACATGCATGCTGACGACTTGGTCTCCCTTGTGGTTGAAAGGGTCATAGTCATCTTGCCTCCCGGGTTACTCATGGAGGAGTAACTGGTGTAAGGGCAGTGCATTTGTTGTGTCGCACTCACCCCACTATTGACAATGGTGAGTGCGTTTATGGCAGCAATGTGGTCGAAAACCGGTCGAGATCCGACCGGCCTCCGGTGCCGGCCGGATGGCGGCCAGTTTCTGGTCGGATTGTAATCGAAAATGGGTGCGATTGCGGCCGCTAGTGGTGCGCCCATTGCCGGCCGTAATCGCGCCAATTTTCGGCCTCAATCGCGGTCGTTTCTGGCCTCCATCTAGCCGAAAACTGGTCGGGATCTGGAACTCGATCTCGGATCGGTCGGTTGATCCCGAACGGCCGAAATAGCCCGAAATGGCCACGATTTTACGCCGATGGCGCGCACCGGGCGGCCGCAATTGCATTCGGCCGTAATCCGGTTGACTCGACGGCCGAATCACGCCCTATATTCGGCTGCATCGCCGCCGGATTCCGATCAAATCGGGTCGAACCGACGACGATTGAGGCGTCGGCACGCTGTTATCGCGGCATCGTGCATCGTACGCAGCAAATAAATGGTGCTCAGCAGATCAACTATATATATATATATATATATATATATATATATATATATATATATATATATATATATATATACACTTTTATTCTTATTACCGCTAAGTTTTGTACTCACCATCACATACTCTGGATTTTCTTGTCACTCAGGTAACAGGTAGCCGACTTCGTGATGGGTTTGGAGCATCGCTGGCTGGCAACATTCTCATCTCACTTTTGAGGGTCCCGACTTGGATTTATGTTTCCTTTTATTTTCAGATGTTTCGTATATCGATTCAGATTTATATGGTGGATGTTGTGTTTAACATTATTGATGTACGCACTTGTTGATTCGGATTTTGACGATGCTTTTTTTATGTTGTGTCAGTCATATCGGTATGCACTGTGTGTAGTTGTTATTTCGTTGTGATAGTTTCCGCTGTGTTTTTTTTATATATACATTTATATAGATGTTGTTGTGATTGTGGCTAAAAGACCTTGTATCAACAGGATATGTCGCCACGTACAGGAGAGATATTGTCCGTTTATTTTTCGCATACTCTCGAAACGTGACACTTGTATCTCTATTTTATTTTTACTTGGTTGTTATAATTTTGTATTATTGTTGTTTGTTTTGTTATTAATGTAAAATTGCACAGTGATATATATGATTCCATATTTGAGACGGTGGTGTTGAAATCATTTTTGAGTCCGTGATTATTTGTATATATGAATTTATTTTTTGAACAATGCTTGTTTGTATATATGAATTCATTTTTTTTTTACTTTGAAAACTAGAATCAATATGTCGTGAAACCTTCAAAACATAGTGGTGTGGATCATGAACCTTTAAACCAACACCAATGATCTAAATTTTCAAAAATAGAAACTTAGAGAGCGTTTGGTTAAGGCGTTTTCGTTTTCATTTTCTGCGGAAAATGAGAAAATACGAAAAATACATTTGGTTACAATGTTTTCTATTTCTGTTTTCTAAAAAATCTGGAAAACGAAGCTTGAATATGATTAGAAAACGGAAAACGATTTTAAATGCGGGAGGAAAACGAGAGAAGAAAAAAAAAACGCATTACCAAACACACCCTTAGTATTTTGATTTCTCGATCCCAGCAATATGGTGGCACTAATATTGGAAAAACAACACCACTTTGATTTTGAACTTTAACAAATAGCAACATAACTTTCTGATTTCTCCAATCAAATATTGGTGCAATTAACCTCCTAGAGTTTTGATGTTTGGATAATATAAAAATTACTGACATAAATAATTCCTAGGATTTTGTGGGAGACAATCCAAGTAGGTCAATAAAGTTGACTGAATATTTGTAAGTGTATTGGTAAATGAAGAAAGTTCTAAAGAGGAAGTCCTAAGGGAGTGAACCTTAGACAAGAGAAGTCTTAAGAGGAGTGAACCTTGGGTAAGTGAGAGTCCTAGTGGAGTGAACCTTAAACAAGTGAAAGTTCCAAAGAGTGAATTTGAGGCAGTAGAAGTCCTGGGGGAGTGAACTTTTGGCAAGTGGAAGTCCTGAGGAAGTGAACCTTAGGCAAGTGAAAGTCCCGGGGAAGTAAAACTTAGGTAAGAAAAAGTCCTAGGGGAGTGAACCTTAAGCAAGTGGAAGTCCCAGGAGAGTAAACCTTAGGCAAAAGGAAATCTTGGAGGAGTAGACTCTAAGCAAAGGAAAGTTCAAGCTAGTCAAGGATCAAAGGTTGGCAAGTGAGAAGTCTTGGAGTAGTAAATTCCAAACAAGTGAAACCATAGTAGGTCAGGTAGACCAAATACTAGATTTGTTTGTCTATGCTTAATCTTGTTATGCAAGATCACGTTAACTAAATCAAATGAATCCCGACTATCAAATTGGTTTTCGGAGATCAAATTGGTTCCAGGCTACTGAAGTCCAAGTGTAGATCGAATTCATGTCAAGTTCAAGTACACAATGGCATGACACTTGGAGATTGGTTGTCCATAGTGTCTATCACATTCACTTCCAGACAACTGAAAAGAGTCCAAGTGACCAGAGAAGGATGAAGACCAACAAAGTTGGATGGATTAAGCATCACTAAAGTTATATTACATCGACATTCAGACGCCTGGAAGGGATCTGAGCAACTGAAAGTAGATGAAAATTAAATGACTCAGACTGGATCGAGATCGAGATGGGGGCATCCGAAAAATACATGACTCTATCACGTATCTTCTCAATTACAACACTTATTATTTCCAATCCATCTTTCACAATTAAATTCAAGATATGAGCACAACAACACAAATGAAGTACCTTTACATTCAATAACAAAACTCTCATTGGGAGTTTCTCTAAGAGAACACCAAACATGACATCATTGGTCGTGCAATTATTAACTGTGATTGTTGATACTTTGTGATCAATATTCTAATCCATAAAGCACTCAACAAACTTATCAACTAGAATCTCAATTGTATGTGTCACTAGAACATATATAAATATGCATAAAAATTAAATATAATAATTTTTTTTTTGCTTTGAATATATATATTCTTAAATACAAAAAAATAATTATTTGGAAATAAAATTGAACATACCTCAAGATAACACTTGGTAGTCTCCATGAATCATCAATAAATGGCCTGTAATTGCCATGAAACCTTTTTCAATATTATTTGATGTCCACATGTCAGTTGTGATTGCAATTCAACACTTAAGTTTGCCTAACAATTTGTAGCACTTGATTTTCTCATCATTATAAATATTTAAAATATCATTTTGCAAGGTATTTCTGAAGATCATCCTAAAACAAAGTTGGAGGTTAGCAACAAAATATTGAAACCCCTAATGTTCAACTACACCAAGTGGATAATCATGCAATATGACCATCATAGCAAGCTTATGCCTTGAATCCTCTTTGCTTAAAATATGGGTAGTCAAGTTTCTGACTTCCACTAGTTTTCTTGCTTGCCATCGTAAGACTTTGGCGAAAATCTTTTTTTTTTTGGACGTTTTTAATAAGTCCTTTCGTAATATTTTTTCAAATGTGTGTTCCATGGCTTGGTGGAGCTTTGAGATGGGTTTTACAATAGTTACATTCTGTAAATTGAATATTTTCAATCTTTATTCTCTTGAAGTGGTTCTAAGTCTACGAAGTGTGCTTTCGCTTACCACTACTTTTAGAACTACCATTAACTCTTAAATCATCACCATCATCACTACGATCAAAAGATTGTACCTGATACCTGATGTAAATCAAAAAAAAAAAAAAGAAGTAATTTCCAATGCATTATTACTTTCTCATAGATTAATAGATGCTTCTTCAGATTCCATCTACTAACAAATAAATAAAGAATAATAAGAAAAAATTAACAACTACTAGATACTCTTTTTTCTCAAAAGAAAAATCAGATTTGTAGGGTAATTCATAACAACAATAAAAAAAATGATACCAAATTTTTGGACAATTTTTGTTTTTTTTAATCGGATGCTACAGTAATCGGGTGCTACAGTAATCCGGTGCTACAATGTTTGCTATAGTATTTGCTACAGTAGTACTTATAAACAAGAAAAATACATACAGAAAGCAAAGAAATTGAGAGGTAGAAACTTAGTTAATAAATGTTTATGGGAACGTAGAGAGAGAGAGACTTTGCTTCTTGTCTTGATCTCTTCTTCCTAGTGAGCCTCACCTGGTGTCATATTACCTTGCCTCGACTTTTAGAGGTTTTATCCGTTGCCTCTGTCTGCACAGGTATTACCAGGCTTATGGCAACAGTTACCTTCCCAGGGGAAGGAAAAGGACTGAAGGATCGAAAAAGATTAAGAGAAGAGGTGCATAGTTTCACTCAATAAGTTCTCAGAAACACAGAGAATATTTAGCAGTTCATGGCTTTAATAACAATGATATTAACGATGATATAATGTACAAAGGACTTGCACAATAAGACTCTTTTTTTTTTTAAATAAGAACTTACAGAAAATAAAAACTTATAGAGGGATTGGACTCTTGACTCTGGACAGAAAATACTCAAGCTCTCAAACTAGTAAAAGAAAACTTCTCAAAGGATAGATGGGATGCATTTGGCGGAGAGACTGGGGGTCTCTTTATAGGATGGAAAGAAGCTGGTATCCCGTGGGTGCTAGGATACATTAAGTGTTAGTGGAGATATCACGGGTGTAAAGTGGTGTCACGAGTTGGTGTTGTAGATGTCCTTCCTGTCTTTATGGTGGACTTTGTGTCACGGGGTGGTGCTGTGGATGTCCTTCTTGTCTGGTGTGGGTACTGTTAGATTCCCATCATATTATTGAGGTTGGCTTCTTCTGCTCAACCTCCGATAGAGCCCATGGATGCAACTCTGGATGGGCCTTCTGGTGGGCTATTTTGACGGGCTGCTACAATCTCAGCCTGTCTTAATTCCATCCAGTATTGACGCATCGTTTGACATGTTTTCTGTTGGATCTATTTTTCATTTATTTTCTGGTAATGACTTAGTAAGGTTGTGTGTTGGGTAGTAGTTTTGAAAGGGAAGAATGTAGTACCATAGCTTGTCGACCAATAAATTTTTTCTGTAGATATTTCTGCTGCCAGTATGTAATGGCGAGAGTCTACAGAGTCATTCCAAAGCCAGTCAGAGCCTTGGATAAAGGCTCTCCAGTGTTTTACTTATTGTTCCAGACTGGAAGAGCCCTCCCAGTCTAGTTCTTCGTTTGAGGGGACAAAATCTTCAATCTTATCCTTTTCTGGATTGATTGTTTTATGGACGTCCAGCTTGATCAAGTGCCTTACTGGTTCAACTTTTAGGTTTATTCATTCGGGAGGAGAACTTTCAAAAGTACATACTATTATGTTTCTGAAATGTTCTTCTACTAACAGGTGTCTTATGCACTGTCTGAGTTTCCATGGGAACTCCTATGTTAGCTCAATGTCTCTTATCCATAGCTTATATAATAACCCATAATCCATCAAGAGAAAAGGGGTTATTAGCTTGCCTTTGTATCTGTGTGGCGCGAATGTTTTCATGTCAATACTTGCTTTTCTGAAACTGAATATTACCTGACATTTACAACCACATTTTGCTTCATCGTCTCTGCATGTAGAGAACATATCTTGACATTTAAGTTTGTAATTGAACTCAGCCTCATAGCTGATTGTAATGCCTGTATAAGAGGGTGCCAAGTTATGAAGCCATTTAAGAGCTTCCTGAATATGCTGGAAATCTATCTATTTTGATTTATCGGCTAGGGTTTTGATGTATGTAGTCAGATCTATTGGTAGGTTTGAACTTGTTGTAATGTCATTCTTTTCTATTTGTTTTATTGTCTCGCTGGTAATTATGTCTAAGTAAGTCATATCTTTTGGGAGCCATGAAGAGTCTGGGGTCATTTTTGTTACTGGTCCTTTCCCTTTTAATGAGACACTTACAAAATAATTTTGGTCTGCCTTTGTCCTGACAACTATTAATGCTTCTCCAAGGTCTTTAAATTCTCTGTAAGTGACTTGGATTTCACTTCCAACAGCAGCCAGAGCTGCTTCATGTTGGGTGGCATAGACTCCTGCTTATGATCCTGTTAGAATGGTGTAATAAATATTTTCTTGACCTTTTGCTGTGTTTGCTGTGTGGTGGAAATGTTGTATCAGGGTTTTTATAACAACCACCTTTTGCTTGGTTGTTCCTAGTGTACTGGGAATATGCCACAGATTGTCTATAAGGCAGTTTTGTACTTGTGTCAACATGTGTCTTGTGTCAAAATGGAATTGTTCTTCATGTTTGTTGTACTGTGGGATCTCTACTTCCCTGAAAGTCATTAGTCTTGACAACCTGGTTTACGATCTTTGATTTCTGAATTTATCCGTCATGTTAGCAACCTGGAAAGAGTGTCGGCTAAAGAATTATTAATTCCTTTAATATGTTCCCAGTTTATTTTTAATCCTTTATTAATAATAGTGTCAGCAAATTTTATCCATCTTCTGCTACTTAGAGATTTTTTAGTTCCCTTAGTCTATTGGTTATATTTTATTATGGCTTCACAGTATGTTCGTATGGTAATCTCCTTTTTGTCACAAATAAATAGCATAAATGAGTCAAGGCAGTAAATAACTGCTATTTCAAAATCCAAGGAAGTCAAATGACCTTTTTCTCTATATTTTCCTGAGGCATATCTACACAATGTCTCTGTAGATTTTGTGTCATATTTTGTGGGTTTTTTATATAAAGCTCCTCCCCATCCTGTCTCACATCCATCACTTTCTATGACTAGATAATCATTATCTAATGGCAGTGTTAATTTGGGCAATGTTTTTACTAATTCTTTAATTTGTTTGACTATTAAAATATCTTGTTGAGTAAAGTGTTTTTGTTCTTTTGTTGATGTTTTATTGTATAGATTTCCACTTATTTTCCCTATATCTTTTAAATATGGTCTTGTATAGTTTAAAAGTCCTAGAAAGGCTCTCAAAGATCTAGTATTTTCAATTTTGTCGGGAAATTCAAGTATCTTACTAGCAATATGTGGCTACAAAGTTATTTTCCCTTGGCCTATTTCAGCTCCTAAAAATTCAATATGCTTTTTCATAAGTTGTATCTTTTTTCTAGAAATTATTAATCCGTGCTTTTCAAATAGGTTAAAAATCATATGTAGATGATTTGGTTTTAGAGAAAACTAAAATGTCGTCAATATATATACATGTAAAATTTGTTGTGTCTTTAAAAATTGTATCCATCTTTCTTTGAAATATTTATGGTGCTATTTTTAGGCCAAATGGCACAACTAACCATTCAAAATGTCCTTCAGGGCAAGAGAATGCTGTCCAGGTTATGGATTCTGGGTGCATCCGGACTTGCCAGAAACCAGATTTAAGATCAAATTTTGAATACCATTGTGAATTTTGTATTTTATTAATTAATTATTCTTTTTCAGGAATCTTATAACCATCCTCATTACAATTGTCATTTATACATTTATAATTAAACATCATTCTTGACTGACCACGCTTTTGTTTTGATCCCTTGTTTAGTATGAAAGCTAGGCTTCTATGTTTAGAAGTAGATCGTTGTATTAGTTTGTAATCTAAAAGTTGTTTAATATGCATTTTGCACTCTTGTGCTTTCCAATTTCTATATTTCAAGTCTTGGGCTTTAATTGTTAAATTTGGATTTATAATATCTAATTTATAATATATTTTATCTAGTTCCCAGTATTTAATAGGATTATCTCCTAAGATTTCCATTTTTTCTAGTTTTGAAATTATATCTTCCAAATTATATTGGGTGTTAATTAAATTTAGTATACTCCGAGGGGATATAGTATCGGTAGGGAAGTCATACTCATTTCCTGTGTATATTTCGGATTCGTCTGAGTCTGTACATGTGCAAGAACAATCTTGTGTTTGACAGGAACAAGTTTGAGGTGGGTGTGAGGAGGAACTATTGTTAAGTTCCTCTTCCTGGTCTATGTAATCCAAATCTTGGGGCTTTAGTCGGAGAAGTTCGGGTCTATCAAAGGTACCACCACGCTCCATAGCGCGATGGGAAGGAGGATATTCGGAAAGAATAGGGGCAATAATGGGGGTAGAGAGGAAAATGGCGTAATCAAGGGTAAGCAGGAAAGCACGGTGTGGAGAGAGGAGAAAATTTAGTCTGAGGATAAGGTGCACATTAGCAATATTAAGGTTGGTAAGCCATAAATGGGTAAGAGTTAGAGGGATACTGTTGTTGCTGTAGTTGGTATAAAAAGAAACAGTACAACTTGGCAAATAAGTAGAGCAAGCATTTTTAGTTCCATCAAACTGGGTACTGATCTGGGGTTGATTTGTTTGTCGCAAAAAGAAGAGGGAATAACAGAAAGTAGTGTTTCTTTATCGATAGAAGAGCTAGAGGCGCCACTATCTATTAGGGCTTGCAAAGTTAATGTATGACCTTTGACTGTTAAGGTGCATTAGACACACATGTCAGTGGCTCTACCAGTATTACACATACTTGGAGTTTTAACAAAAACCAGATTAGTGTCATCTGGAATTTTGGAAGAATGTAACTGTTGAGGATCTCGAAAATCCTCGTAGTCTTGGTTAGCTACATGATTCTGTAGCTGTCTAAGTTCAGTTTCAACGAGATTAAGTCGGGTTTCGAGCACAGAAAGACGGGTCTATAGTAAGTGTGTCTGAGAGGAAACTAGCCTAGGTGTGTCAGGAATGTCAATATTAAAATTTTCTTTAAGACAGGTATTACAAATTTGTTGCCTACATTTTTTACAAGTTCCTCGTTTGTTGACTGCGGGATAAAACCCACAAGAGGAACAAGGAGTATGTGCAGTTCCCTCTTTAAGTTGCCACTCATGTTCACAAGTGATTGATTGTTTTCCTTTGGAGCGGTCGTCTAGACGGTACATTAAATTAATTTCTTCTTCTTCTGCCTCATTATTTAGAAATCCTAATTCGTCAAAATCTTTATTTAAATATGTTGGCATTTGAATGCCATATTTTTCGGCATAACTACCAGGTGGTGTAGTGAGTGTATTCATTATATAAGCTATGGATAAGAGACATTGAGCTAACACAGGAGTTCCCATGGAAACTCGGACAGTGCATAAGACACCTGTTAGTAGAAGAACATTTCAGAAACATAATAGTATGTACTTTTGAAAGTTCTCCTCCCGAATGGATAAACCTAAAAGTTGAACCAGCAAGGCACTTGATCAAGCTGGACATTTACAAAACAGTCCATCCAGAAAAGGATACGATTGAAGATTTTGTCCCCTCAGATGAAGAACTAGACTGGGAGGGCTCTTCCAGTTCGGAACAACAAGTAAAACACTGGAGAGCCTCTATCCAAGGCTCTGACTGGCTTTGGGATGACTCTGTAGACTCTCGCCATTACATACTGGTAGCAGAAACATTTACAGAAAAAATTTACTGGCCGATAAGCTATGGTACTGCTTTCTTCCCTTTCAAAACTACTACCCAACACACAGCCTTACTAAGTCATTACCAGAAAATAAACAAAAAATGGATCCAATAGAAAACATGCCAAACGGTGTGACAGTACAGGATGGAATTAAGACAGGCTGAGATTGCAGCAGCCCGTCAAAATAGCCCACCAGAAGGCCCATCCAGAGTTGCATCCATGGGCTCTATCGGAGGTTCAGTAGAAGAAGCCAACCTCAATAATATGATGGAAATCTAACAGTACCCACATTAGACAAGAAGGAAATCCATAGCACCAACCCGTGACACAAAGTCCACCATAAAGACAGGAAGGACATCTACAGCACCAACTCGTGACACCACTTTACACTCGTGATATCTCCACTAACACTTAATGTGTCCTAGCACCCGCGGGATACCAGCTTCTTTCCATCCTATAAAGAGAACCCCAGTCTCTCCGCCAAATACATCCCATCTATCCTTTGAGAAGTTTTCTGTCCAGAGTTAAGAGTCCAGTCCCTCTGTAAGTTTTTATTTTCTATAAGTTCTTATTTAAAAAAAAAGAGTCTTATTGTGCAAGTCCTTTGTACATTATATCATCGTTAATATCATCGTTATTAAAGCCATGAATGGCTAAATATTCTCTGTGTTTCTAAGAATTTATTGAGTGAAACTATGCACCTCTTCTCTTGATCTTCTTCGATCCTTCAGTCCTTTTCCTTCCCCTGGGAAGGTAACTATTGTCATAAGCCTGGAAAGACCTGTGCAGACAGAGGCAATGGATAAAACCTCTAAAAGTCGGGACAAGGTAATACTGGGAAAGTACTATGCCGAAAAATGTAAGTTAATATGGTTAGTAAAGTCTTTAATAGTCATGTTGAAATTAGGACAAATGTAAGTTATTCCTAAATTATCATTCATGTTTACTTCGGCTGAGCCAATAATGGCTTTTTCTTTATCTGAAAATCTAGAGTCATATAAGTCTATAAGGACCTTTCCTCCTATTTTTTGTCTTGTCATTCCTCTTAATCCAAAGACTATTAAACCTAGATGTATATAGTGGTGTTTCAAGGTTGCTAATTGTCTTCCTGATCGGTTAGTTATTAAATCTAAATGTTGTTTCTCACCGTCTGGGAGATGTAAAGCTTCTGTTCTTCGTTGCCTGTATATAGAAGTTGCTGATGTGAAATATGAAAATCTATTTCTTCTGTATAGGAGTCGCGGTTGTAGCATATTTAATTGTTCATTAGAAAATATTTCTAAGTCTTGATCTATGTTTATTACTTCTTCTAATGTTTGGCTTAGACTAGGAAGTGTCCTTATGTTGTCTAGCCAAGAAGTACTAGAGACTGATCTTCTTCCACTCAGTGTTCTGGATGTTCTAGTAAAACTTTCTATCCTTGTTTGACTCATTTTGACCCTTCAGGTTTGTATGTTAAAAATGTATATGTAGTAGGACGATGTCTTATGATTTTTCACGTAGATAGTTTCTCCAAACCTATATTTATATTTTTCAGAGCTGATTTTCAGTTATCTTCTATTGGTAATTTAGATAACTTTTGTTCTAAATCAAATAATTTTCCTTCCAATTTGGTTATCCTAAAATGTAGGGATGTTAATAAGGCTATTATAGTATTATTTTGTTGTACCTGAATTTGATCACTTTTTCCTGTTAGCTCTGTAGAGGAACAATAACTATCTTCCTTAGTTTTTGTATATTTTTGTACATAGTCTAAGGCTTCATCATAATGGGTATTTTCATAAATATGTTGGTTCATTTAATGAGTAGTGCATTTATTTGTTCTTGTAGAATCTTGAATTCTGCTTCTATTGTTAGCAAGAAACTTTTTACTTCTGCTAAGAGATCTTTATGTTGGATTTCAAAAGTATGTGGTTGGTTTTCTCTAATTATTCTTGTAAGGTTTATTACGTCACTTCTCTTTGGTAGATTTATAAAATTTACTTGAGCAACTTTGGAGTTAAGACTTTCTTATGAATTCTTTAGATATATTATATTTTGCTTTATTTCATTAAGTTGGATTTGTTGTTGTCTTTGATTTATAAGTACAATTTCTAGGATGTGATGTATGTCTCTAAACTTAGTTTCTGATGAAAAACTCTATCCTAGTAGTATGTCTATTATGAAGTTCAGGTGTGGGTTATCAGAATGCAAGGAGTGAGTGGAGTCCTTAGCGTGTATATAGCAACTATGTTGTCTTTTGTCTAATGTTTTTGTAGTTCGCGGCAGAGGGATAGATAAATCAAGATAATCAAATTTAGCTAGAGACTGTTGGTGCAGTAGGCACCTAAGTCGAACCTGAGTTTTGATTATAGCAAACGATACAAAGTTAAGCTCATGTCGTTATCTCATGAGCTGAATCGAGTGTGCAGAAGATTGCTATAGCTGGAGCTAAAGGCTAGCGACACCCGGAGGAAGCCGCAGTGGTCGGGCGACACCGAGAGGACTTCGGAGGGAGCCGAAGGAATCAGGTGGAGACCGAAAGCAAGGCTTCAAAGGTAAATGTTGAGGTAAGCTCATGTGAGTGAGCGTAAGTAAGGTCGAGTCCTCTATACGGGGACATCCTTAGGCGACGATCCGACCAAGATTTCCCATGGAAGGTCTATGTTGAGATCGGATGGCAAGTGGCCGTCGAATTCACTTATATTTCGAGCTAACTCTTTATTACAGTCGAAAAGTCTAAAAATCAGTTCAACCGGCCAAAAATCAGTTCAACTGCTAAGCCATCAGTTCAACCGGCCAAGGATCAGTTCAACTGCTGAGCCATCAGTTCAACCGGCCAAGAAATCAGTTCAACCGATGGTCAAAAATCAGCCTCGAGGAGTCAAGCTTTATCACCATTTTTCAAGGAGTTTTGTGCCCAATTCCTATTGGTTGAAGACCCATTCGATGAGGGGCTTAAAGGCTATAAAAGGAGGTCCTAACCTAGGGTTTCATCATCAATTCTAAGCCTCCGCAAAGCTACAACTTCTCCGACAACGAAGTGCTTCTTCTCCGACGTCTAGGTTTATTTGTTTTCATTTTATTACGTCGGTTAGAGTTTTATTTCAATTTAGTACTTTCATTTTCGGAACTTTTATCGTAACGAGGAGAGGGGGAGTGTCCCTCTACCTCAAGCTTTGTGCTTTACTTGTATCGATTAAACTCCTACCTCTAAAGGGGAGGAGTTCTTTAGTGTTTTTGCCCTCCGTACGTGGTCGAGGACCGCTAGGGCCTTGGAGTAGTAGCCGAAGGCTACGAACCAAGTAAAACTCCTTTGTCTTTTTTTACTTTACATTTACATTTCCGCTGCAATTAATTATCTCTCGAGTTTTAACGAACGAAAAGAAAAGAAAAAGGTTTTATCGCTATTCACCCCCCCCTCTAGCGATCCGCTTCGATCCAACAATTGGTATCAGAGCTGGGGGTTGCTAAGATTTGGTGAAACCACCAATCTAGCCATTTTACAGATTTTTTTTCTTTTTAATTCTGTTTATTTCAGATTTATTTCACTTTGTTATTTTTTCTCCCGCACTACTAATCCAAGACGCGAGTCTTGGTAACTTTTTTTGTGTTTTTGTCGTTGCTAGTTTCTTCGTCTTCGTCTCCTTGTGTCTTTTGTTCTAATGGCCCATCTCGAGGGTTTTAACACCGTCCGACCTCCGTTTTACAATGGAGATGACTTCCGTTATTGGAAGGGTCAGATGGAATGCTTTCTCAAAACCCAAATCGAGATGTGGATCATAATCCAAACGGGTTTCACACTTCCGACTAATGAAGTGGGTGACTCCTTGGATTATGATCAATGGACCATTGCGACAAAACGACAAGTCGAAGCCGACGCCATGGCAACACAAATCCTCCAATGCGGCTTATCCAAGGAAGAGCTAAATCGCGTCGGCCCCTTCATAAGCGCAAAGGACCTTTGGACAAAACTAGTGGAGCTACACGAAGGGACCGATGAAGCCAAGGTATGTAAGTGTGATCTTCTATTCAATAAACTATATAACCTAAAAATACAGGAACACGAGTCTGCGACGCAACTTCACGCCCGAGTCCAGGACATAGTCAACAACCTACACGCAATCGGGCAAAAGGTCGAAAACCGCGATCTTATAAGGTATGTCCTAAACTCCTTTCCAAGGACTACCTTGTGGGCATCCATGGCCGATGCCTACAAGGTCTCCAAGGATCTTTCTAAACCTAGATTAGATGAACTTTTTTCTGATTTTGAACTTCATGAGCAGTCTAATTCGGAACCCGAGAAAGGTATAGCTTTATTTGCAGGTTCAAAGAAGAAAACCGCTAGCAAGCCACCTCCGAAGGAAGAAGAGGATGAGTCAGATTCGGAGGTTGACTCGGAAATGGAAGCCGAACTAGTCAACCTAGTTCGGAGGATAGTCAAGGGCCGAAAACGAGTCGTCACTCGACCCAACGAAGGTAAGCCTAAAAGTTCAAACATAAGATGTTATGAATGCAACAGGTTTGGACACATTAAGTCTGAATGTCCAAAACTCAAGAGCAAGGCACCAAAATACAAAAAGGCACTCAACGCTACTTGGGAAGAAGCTTCCGAGGAAGAAGACAACGATCGAGTCCTTATGGCTAAACCGGTGGAATCGAAGACGGAGTCAGAACCGGAACTTGAATCGAAAACCGAAGATGAGTCGGACTGCGAAGCACTATTCAAGACAAGCCACGGATACGCATCCGGTTCAAAAGATAAACTCAAGGTAAGTCGCTCTCTTATTACCACACTTTATAGTGCAATTAAGTTTTTAAATAGAAAGTTAGCTAAGTCCGAGTCCAAGGTTGAGACCCTGGTTGAGGAAGTTAAACTCCTCAAACACGAGGTCTCCCTAACCTCTTCAACTAGTCGAGTTCAAGAGGACTCAACTCGAGTTGAAAAACTCGAAGTTGAGAACTCACTCTTGAAAAGTCAAGTCGAAGATCTTAGGAATACGTTGGAAAGGTTTACTTTGGGATCCAAAGGACTTGACCTCCTACTTGGATCGCAAAGGGCCGTGTACAACAAGGCCGGACTAGGGTTTAGCTCAAACACGACCAATAAGTCGTATATGTCAATCGTAAGTAGACATAGAAAATGTGTCCAAGCATGGGTCCCTAAGACCACCTTGATTTCAAACTTAGGATCAAACCAGTACTGGGTTCCCAAGGACCAAATCCACTATGTGGAGAGACTGAATCGATTCAACGGTCCAGGGGGAGCTAGTACGAAATTTGTTTGTGTTTTGCATGCTTAGGTTTTTATTTAGTTTGATTTTCCTTTTTAGAATGGTTAGATAGGACTATAACTCTTCAATACTTGATAACATAGTACCAGGACACGGCGAGATGATAGTACGCTAGGAAAGCGGAGTCTTGTGTATTCGGGCTAGATAAGGCGTATCTAGTTTGGTGCACTTGACCGAGCGGAACTTGCTGAAGCTACCTCGCCGTATCCTAGACTAGTTAGACCAGGAAGTGGTCTTAGGTGAGTCAAGTCTCTATTTTCTTGAAAATGGCTTTGTCTAAGGAAGTGGTCGTTGTTCCAATCAAAGAAGGCCTATGTGCCTCGCCACGACCTGGAAGTCATGATCTTGAAAAGGTGACTTGATGAGCCTAAGGTCAAATCCGAATCTAACGCAAGGTTGACAAGTGTTTAAGTCATTAAACTTAATTCAACTAAAAAATTGGAAGTCATCTCACAAGAACATATAGGATTAACATGTTTGATCATATAGACATGGGTGAGATGATTTAGGTTAATAATCTTCAACCAATTTTTAATAAATCCAATATCCGATCCAACTACCTTGCGTGTAGGATCAATGGATGTTGGACAGTGGTTGCTCCTGACACATGACCGGGGATCAACTCAAGTTTTCGAAGCTTCGATTCAAACGACAAGGATCGGTAGCCTTTGGAAATAACGGCAAGCTAAAAATCATCGGATCAGGTGATATTGAGCTCAATTCAAATTTTGTTATTCAAAATGTTTTATTAGTAGAAAATTTTCAATATAATTTACTTAGTGTAAGCCAATTGTGTGATAATAACTATAAGGTCATATTTCTAGAAAATGAATGCGTAATTAATACAAACGAAACCTCTAAAACAATTCTTAAAGGGACTAGAAATAACAACATTTACACTATCAACTTAACTAACTCCTCAACTAAATGTCTTATGACACGGCAAGAGGAATTGTGGTTGTGGCACCGACGACTCGGTCACTCACACCCAAGACTCATCCACAAGATGAGTCAGAGTGATTTAGTCAGAGGTTTGCCTAACCTCAACAACTTGGATAATAAAATATGTAATGCTTGTCAACAAGGTAAACAATCTAGGACACAACATCAACTAACTAGTCAAGAACGAACCAAAAGTGTGCTTGAGCTCCTACACATGGATCTATTTGATTCACACGGAGCTAAGTCACTTAACGGAAGTAAATTCTGCTTAGTCATAATTGATGACTATTCTAGATTTACTTGGGTTAGGTTCATCAAACACAAAAATGATACCCTAGATCAATTAATCAATCTATTTAAGTTAATAGAAAATCAACAAAGCATTAAAATCAAAAGACTTAGGACTGATCATGGTGGTGAATTAGAAAATCATAGGTTTTGCTGCACTTGAACCTAAATGGATACCACCATGAGTTCTCTTGCCCTAGAACTCCACAACAAAATGGCCTAGTAGAACGCAAAAATAGAACCCTACAAGAAGCCGCTAGGACAATGTTAAATGAGTATAACCTACCCGATAGGTTTTGGGCGGAAGCCGTGAGTACGACATGCTATGTCCAAAATAGAATCCTTATGGTAAAGAGGCACCTTAAGACCTCATACGAGATTTATCACGATAAAATACCTAACATCAAGTACTTTAGGGTATTTGGGTGTAAGGTACATATCCTAAATACTAAGGATTACCTAGGGAAATTTACATCCAAAACCACGACCGGAATCTTTCTAGGATACTCGACTACAAGCAGAGCCTATAGAGTATATAACCACGACACCCTTAGAGTCGAGGAGACTATCAATGTAGTTTTTGATGAAAGACACGAACCTACAAAACCCCCGGCAACCCCAATTAGCGAGTTGATTCATACTAGACCTAACTCTGATCCGGAGATCAGGTCTAGTGTTAATCCTAACCTAAGTCAACCAAGTCACTCTATCGACCAAGTGATAGATGACTCCAACCAAACTAGAACTCAAACGAGTCATCCTATAAATCAAGTTGTAGACTCAAACCCAAATCTAACTAGGACTCAAACGAATCATCCTATCGACCAAGTGATAGGTGATCCAAGTCTAGGAGTTCGAACTAGAGCCTCATACAGAAACCTTAGTCAAATATCTTTGATTTCTAAAATTGAACCCAAAACTATTGACCAAGCTCTTCTTGATCCCGATTGGATTATTGCAATGCAAGAAGAGTTGGCTCAATTCACTAGGAATGAAGTATGGGAATTAGTACCACCACCTAAAGATAAAACAATCATTGGAACAAGGTGGGTGTTTAGAAATAAAATTGATGATAGAGGTGAAGTAGTTAGAAATAAAGCTAGACTAGTTGCTAAAGGGTTTAGTCAAGTCGAAGGTTTAGATTACGACGAGACCTATGCCCCAGTAGCTGGATTAGAGTCCATTCAAATGCTATTAGCATATGCAGCACATCGAGGATTTAAGTTGTTTCAAATGGATGTGAAATCTGCATTCTTAAATGGATACATTAAAGAAGAAGTTTATGTTAGTCAACCCCCCGGTTTCGAAAATTTAGACAAACCCGATCATGTCCTTAGGTTAAAGAAAGATCTTTATGGACTTAAACAAGCTCCTCGAGCTTGGTACGAGAGACTTTCGATTTATCTTAAGTCCAAAGGCTTTAACCAAGGTGTAGTTGACCCAATCCTTTTCGTAAAAACCTTAGGTAAAGACATATTCATAGCCCAAATCTACGTAGATGATATTATTTTCGGAACCACCAACTCAATCCTACTAAATGAGTTCATTTCACTTATGGAAAGTGAATTTGAAATGAATTTAGTAGGTGAGTTAGTTTCTTTTTAGGTCTACAGATTAAACAAACTAAAGATGGAATATACCTACATCAACGCAAATATACTAGGGAATTAATTAAACGCTTTGGAATGCAAGACGCTAAAATTATTAATACCCCAATGGCAACTAATGTGAATATAGAAGAAGATGTAATCGGAAATTCAATTGATTTAAAATACTATAGGAGCATAATAGGGAGTCTCCTTTACTTAACTGCAAGCCGACCTGATATCTTATTTGTAGTAAGTATGTGCGCAAGGTTTTAAACCTGTGCCAAGGAGTCTCACCTAACTCTAGTCAAGCGTATCCTTAGATATCTAAAGGGTACACTTAATGTCGGTATTTGGTATCCTAGATCTACCGAGTTCGAACTAACCGGCTACTCCGATTCGGACTATGCCGGTAGTAAGCTCGATAGAAAGAGTACGAGTGGTTGTTGTCAACTTCTCGGCTCGAGTCTAGTGAGTTGGTGCAGTAGGAAGCAACACTGTATTGCTTTATCTACCACCGAAGTCGAATACATCGCAATGGGTGAGTGTGTCACGCAGCTTCTTTGGATGAAGCACACTCTCTGCGACTTTAAGTTAGACTTTACGAATACTAAACTTCACGTAGATAACATTAGTTCAATTAATCTTACAAAGAATCCGATATGTCACTCTAGGACCAAACATATAGAGGTCAAACACCATTTCATTCGAGAACATGTGGCCAACGGAGCCATACAACTCGAATACGTCGAATCAAAGTCTAACTTAGCAGACCTATTTACTAAACCCCTAGCCGAAGCCGAATTTAGTCTATTAAGACGAAAATTGGGCATGTGCGTAGTAGAATAGGAACTTGCAAATTATATTTTCTTACTACTATTTTTTCATTTTTATGGAACTAGCATAGGACATACCTTAGATATCATGCACCTATAGATTTAAGGAGCTAATACATCTCACAATAGATAGGACTAATGTGTTTGTGTACTTAGCCACGTAGATGGGCGTGAGATGTTAGGACCTTACTCCTGGTTCCAGATGTAGAGCTAGTGCATCGCTATGAACCACGGAGTATAATCATACATACTAACCGACTCTGACCAGGACTGGTTGATCTTTCATATCAATCAAGCCAAATATGAGTCGAACATCTTATAGATGAACTTATTTTCAGTATATTATTTTCAAAATAATGTGGAACATGCTTGGACTTTAAATTTAACACTTATTTTTGTTTTCCACACACACACTCACTCTTTTCGATATATGGCAAAAGGGGGAGAAAAAGGCCAAAGTTAAGGGGTCAAAATTTTTTTTTCATAACTTAACTCTTACTTTATATTTAAACCAAAAGTTAACTTTAAGTTTTGAAAACTTATTAAAGGCCAAGTTAAGAGAATTCTTAACTTAAACTTATTTGTGGCATCAACGTTTTACTTATTTTTTATTATGCCCTTAATGTTTTACTTAAGGGGGAGAAAGGGCCAAGTTAAGAAGAACTCTTAACTTAAACGTTTTACTAAGGCCAACTTTAAGTAATGTTAATTACTTAAAGAAACCCTCAAAGGGGAGGATTAAGGTCTTTCTTCAAGACTCACCCTCGGTCAAGGGGGAGGTTTCCTCAAGGGGGAGTACTTGAAGAAAATCCTTACTACTCCAACTTAATCTTCTTTATTTCTTGTTTCTAATGCAAATTATTCTTCATGCTTGCTATTTACTTAACTTTGTATGTGGGTTTGCCATAAATCAAAAAGGGGGAGATTGTTGGTGCAGTAGGCACCTAAGTCGAACCTGAGTTTTGATTATAGCAAACGATACAAAGTTAAGCTCATGTCATTATCTTATGAGCTGAATCGAGTGTGCAGAAGATTGCTATAGCTGGAGCTAAAGGCTAGCGACACCCGGAGGAAGCCGCGGTGGTCGGGCGACACCGGTGTTAGTGCATATAAGATCCACATATCTCCACAATGGCATGATATTGTCCACTTTGGGCCCAAGCCCTCATGGTTTTGTTTTTGGGCTTTACCCAAAAGGCCTCACACCAATGGAGATATCTTTTTTCTTATAAGCACATGATCTTTTCCATGTCTTACCAATGTGGGACTTTGATTGTATTCCCCATACTCCCAACAATCCCCCCCTCAAACGAAGGACCACATTGGGCCCCCCCTCAAGCCTATCCCTCCTCGAAGGATTTTCTCTGCTTGATGTCCGATCTTCAACCCACCAGGACTTCCTGTCAGTTGTTCGGTCCCCCCGACCCAACTAGACTTCCTTCCTGATGTCTGGTTCTCTTGATCCGGACGTGGGAGCTCAACTTCCTTCGTTCGAGGTTCATGGCTTGACATGGACCATGGCTCTGATACCAATTGTTAGTGCTTATAAGCTCCACATATCTCCACAATGGTATGATATTGTCCACTTTGGGCCCAAGCCCTCATGGTTTTGTTTTTGGGCTTTACCCAAAAGGCCTCACACCAATGGAGATATCTTTTTTCTTATAAGCACATGATCTTTTCCATGTCTTACCAATGTGGGACTTTGATTGTATTCCCCATACTCCCAACAACCGGGAGGACTTCGGAGGGAGCCGAAGGAATCAAGTGGAGACCGAAAGCAAGGCTTCAAAGGTAAATGTTGAGGTAAGCTTGTGTGAGTGAGCATAAGTAAGGTCGAGTCCTCCATACGGGGACATCCTTAGGCGACGATCCGACCAAGACTTCCCATGGAAGGTCTATGTTGAGATCGGATGGCAAGTGACCGTCGAATTCACTTATATTTCGAGCTAACTCTTTATTACAGTCGAAAAGTCTAAAAATCAGTTCAACCTGCCAAAAATCAGTTCAACTGCTAAGCCATCAGTTCAACCGACCAAGGATCAGTTCAACTGCTGAGCCATCAGTTCAACCAGCCAAGAAATCAGTTCAACCGATGGTCAAAAATCAGCCTCGAGGAGTCAAGCTTTATCACCATTTTTCAAGGAGTTTTGTGCCCAATTCCTATTGGTTGAAGACCCATTCAATGAGGGGCTTAAAGGCTATAAAAGGAGGTCCTAACCTAGGGTTTCATCATCAATTATAAGCCTCCAAAAGCCTCCACAAATCTACAACTTCTCCGACAACGAAGTGCTTCTTCTCCGACGTCTAGGTTTATTTGTTTTCATTTTATTACGTCGGTTAGAGTTTTATTTCAGTTTAGTACTTTCATTTTCGGAGCTTTTATCGTAACGAGGAGAGGGGGAGTGTCCCTCTACCTCAAGCTTTGTGCTTTACTTGTATCGATTAAACTCCTACCTCTAAAGGGGAGGAGTTCTTTAGTGTTTTTGCCCTCCGTACGTGGTCGAGGACCGCTAGGGCCTTGGAGTAGTAGCCAAAGGCTACGAACCAAGTAAAACTCCTTTGTCTCTTTTTACTTTACATTTACATTTCCACTGCAATTAATTATCTCTCAAGTTTTAACGAACGAAAAGAAAAGAAAAGGGTTTTATCGCTATTCACCCCCCCTCTAGCGATCCGCTTCGATCCAACAGAGACTGCATACAGCAGAATCCTCTGCTTCAAGGCCATTCCAGATTACATACCCAGAAGTACTATGAGAACATTAGACTATAGTCAAGAATATCCCCCTAGAACTGCAGTCGACCCGTATACTAATAATAACCCACTATTAAAAACCATTGGTCGTAAAGGACCCCTAGAACTAACATTCTTTGGAAAAGATGTCGTATTACTAAATATAATAGAATGTGACTTACAATTACATGACCTATACCTTGAACAGTGAAAAGTCTCTGTAGCAAGAGACTATGCGGCTAAGCATGAAATGGATATAAAAACTGGAGCGGCTATGCTTAGAGTGGCAGAAAACTATTTAGGAGACGTGGCACAAGACTCCTGGGAATCTTTCAAACAAAACTTCCCTAAAGAAGTAGCCAGGATAGCCGACCAAGGAAACAATATACACAATTTTTGTTATGTGATGCATAAAGGGGTTATTAGCTTGCCTCTGTATCTGTGTGGCGCGAATGTTTTCATGTCAATACTTGCTTTTCTGAAACTGTATATTACCTGACATTTACAGCCACATTTTGCTTCACCGTCTCTGCATGTAGGAAACTTATCTTGTCATTTAAGTTTGTAATTGAACTCGGCCTCATAGCTGATTGTAATGCCTGTATAAGAGGGTGCCAAATTATGAAGCCATTTAAGAGCTTCCTGAATCTGCTGGAAATATATCCAGTTTGATTTATCGGCTAGGGTTCTGATGTATGTAGTCAGATCTATTGGTAGGTTTGAACTTGTTGTAATGTCATTCTTTTCTGTTTGTTTTACTGGCTCGCTGGTAATTATGTCTAAGTAAGTCATATCTTTTGGGAGCCATAAAGAGTCTGGGGCCATTTTTGTTACTGGTCCTTTCCCTTTTAATGAGGCACTTACAAAATAATTTGGGTCTGCCTTTGTCCTGACAACTGTTAATGCTTCTCCAAGGTCTTTAAATTCTATATAAGTGACTTAGATTTCACTTCCAATGATAGCAGCTAGCCGCTTCATTGGAGTTGTTAGAATGGTGTAATAAATATTTTCTTGACCACCATGTTTTACTTTTGCTGTGTTTGCTATGTGGTGGAAATATTGTATCAGGGATTTTATAACAGCCACCTTTTGCTTGGTTGTTCCTGGTGTACTGGGAATATGCCACAGATTGTCTATAAGGCAGTTTTGTACTTGTGTCAACATGTGTCTTGTGTCAAAATGGAATTGTTCTTCATGTTTGTTGTACTGTGGGATCTCTACTTCCCCGAAAGTCATTAGCCTTCTATTGACAACTGGTTCTGATCTTTGATTTCTAAATTTATCCGTCAT
Organism: Wurfbainia villosa; assembly: GCA_025175895.1. Lineage (NCBI taxonomy): Eukaryota > Viridiplantae > Streptophyta > Magnoliopsida > Zingiberales > Zingiberaceae > Wurfbainia > Wurfbainia villosa. Next base: position 40,693,308 of record CM045998.1, on the reverse strand, counting down.
GTTAGCAACCTGGAAAGAGTGTCGGCTAAAGAATTATTAATTCCTTTAATATGTTGCCAGTTTATTTTTAATTCTTTATTAATAATAGTGTCAGCAAATTTTATCCATCTTCTGCTACTTAGAGATTTTCTAGTTCCCTTAGTCTATTGGTTATATTTTATTATGGCTTCACAGTCTGTTCGTATGGTAATCTCCTTTTTTTCACAAATAAATAGCATAAATGAGTCAAGGCAGTAAATAACGGCTAATATTTCAAAATCCAAGGAAGTCAAATGGCCTTTATTAACCCATAAATGGGTAAGAGTTAGAGGGATACCATTGTTGCGATAGTTGGTATAAAAAGAAACAGTACAACTTGTCAAATAAGTAGAGCAAGCATTTTTAGTTCCATCAAACTGGGTACTGATCTGGTGTTGATTTGTTTGTCACAAAAAAGAAGAGGGAATAACAGAAAGTAGTGTTTCTTTATCGATAGAAGAGCTAGAGGCGCCACTATCTATTAGGGCTTGCAAAGTTAATGTATGACCTTTGACTGTTAAGGTGCATTGGACATGCACGTCAGTGGCTCTTCCTGTATTACACATACTTGGAGTTTTAACAAAAATCATATTAGTGTCATCTGGAATTCTAGAAGAATGAAACTGTTGAGGATCTCGAAAATCCTCGTAGTCTTGGTTAGCTACTTGATTCTGTAGCTGTCTAAGTTCAGTTTCAACGAGATTAAATCGGGTTTCGAGCACAGAAAGACGGGTCTCTAGTAAGTGTGTCTGAGAAGAAACTAGCCTAGGTGTGTCAGGAATGTCAATATTAAAATTTTCTTTAAGACAGGTATTACAAATTTGTTGCCTACATTTTTTACAAGTTCCTCGTTTGTTGACTGCGGGATAAAACCCACAAGAGGAACAAGGAGTATGTATAGTTCCCTCTTTAAGTTGCCACTCATGTTCGCAGGTGACTGATTGTTTTCCTTTGGAGCGATCATCTAGATGCTACATTAAATTAATTTCTTCTTCTTCTGTCTCATTATTTAGAAATCCTAATTCGTCAAAATCTTTATTTAAATATGTCGGAATTTGAATGTCATATTTTTCGACATAACTACCAGGTGGTGTAGTGAGTGAATTTATTAATGAGTAGTCAGTTGTAGATTGGTTATATAATGAATACACTCACTACACCACCTGGTAGATAATACTGAAATGAATCTTCAACAGAAAGGAGGAGAAAGTAACTTTTAGGGTTATAGATTTGGCTAAATGTCATGATTTATATTCCATATAATAATAAATTTAAATAAATTATTAATATTATATATATATATATGGTGTGGGTCGGAGGTGGGTTTCTTAAAATTCATTACCCACCTTGGACCCATTGACTGGGTGTCCCACCCCCGCGACTGATTTGATCATGTCCTAATCCGCCCCAAATGAGGCAGGTTTAATACGGGGTCAATTTTAAACTTGACCCATTGCCATCCCTACTAGTACGGTAGTTGGAGAATATTTTAAGGAAACTTAGAGTTAAAAGGAAGTAAATGATATACAATTCACATAGCAATTAGAATGCAATATTAATTCAGTAGAATTCTTAACTGATGATTTTCAACTTAAATAAGCTGATTTTAATCTATATTAGTACAGTGACATAGAGGAGTTTCTAGTTGCTAATGATTTATATGTTATAAATTCATGATTAACACAAAGACTAAATGAAGATGCAACAAAGGCAAATAAATTTTTCGTTGGATAAGATTTTCCCTCTTGACAATAGTTTAAGGATGCAATAGTAAGACATGTCATGTCAAAAAAATTTAGATACAATCCAATTAACATTCAGCTAAATAAAATTAAAGTTATTTTCTTTAATCAACTATGCACACGGAGAGTAGTTGCTAGGAGAGAAGTGAAATTCACTATTACAAAATATATACAACAATATCAATGTGGTACCATTGAGGGAACGATTGATTACCATACTTGCACATCGATGTTTGTAGTTTCTCAAATTGAAGGATGGTTTGTTTCTTTTGATTATTACAAACAAAGAATGATTCAAAGAGAAATACAATCTAGGTTTGAGATTCATATATCTTATAAGAAAACATACTCAACTCAGAAAAACATTAAAAAAGAGTGATTGGTAATTTTGATTAGACTTATAGTGATCTTCTAATATTTTTATGTGACTTAAGAGTCAGAGATTCTAATATTTATATTGCACTGTACAGAAATGGTTAAAATCAATTTCAACATTGTTTTTGGACTATTAATGCTTATAGAAGAATCTTCTGGTCATATCCACACAAACTTATTAGAATTGACATTACACATCTTAGTGGAAAGTATCTTTGTGTGTTGTTGATGGAAACAATTGTTGATGGTAATGACAAAATTAGCCCAATTGGCTTTGGAATTGATGAAGTTGAATATGGGTTTTCCTGAAAGTGATTTTTAGACCATTTAAAGAGATTTCTTGTTATTGATCCATAATTATTAAGCATTGTATGTGATAGACATCAAGACATTATATTTGTAGTTAAAAAAGTGTACCCAATCACCCATCGTATTTTCTATTGTTATCGCTTATCTTGTAACTGTTGGTGCAGAGAGCACCACTCCTCAATTTTTATGTATGAACCATAGTTAAAGTTAGGAATTACTTATGGTTTGATAAATGTATTAAGTATGCAGGATAACAGGAAAACCCAAGTAGGTCAGGCAGACTCGATACTAGGTAATGAGTATTGAAAGCCCTAGTAGGTTGCATTGACCTGATACTAGGCAGAAGCCTTGACAGATCAGAAGTGTTGGGGATCGATACGCCGGCTAGAGGAGGGGGGGGGGGGGTGAATAGCCCTCTTACGTTGCGTGATGAAATTCTCTCTTTCATTTGGTCGTCTACACAATCGTTAGCGCAAGCGGAAGTATAAACAATTAAGACAAAGCAATAAACGAAAATACAAACGCTAACAAAGGAGATGTAATGTGGTTCACGGCTACGCCGCTAATCCACGGTCCGATTCGTCCAAGGTGAATCACTCCTCCAAATCCACTAGATCTCTCCTTTGAACAAAGCTAGGTGGAGGTAACCTCTTTTACACAAGGATCACTCTTCTACAATAGAATAGAGATTAAAACAAGTAGAAGAGTAAGGAATCATGTATGGCACTTTGGGAGAAGTTTAGAGCTCAAGCATTAGCCTCCCAAAGTCCCACTCCCTCTCTTTTTATAGAGAGGAAGATTTTCTTCCGTTGGCGCCACCATTGGCTGATCACCCTTTGGCGATCGATTTTCGCACTCAACGGCCTCCGAACACGTCGGATCCCGGACCGTTGTAGTCCAATCGGAACACTTGGCGGCCGATCGATGGACCTCATCGGGCCGATCACGCTCGTAGTCGACTACTCGATCGGCCACGAAGCGCTCTGCGGGTCTGAACTCTATTGACTACCGATCGCCCACATATGGCGTCACGCTACGCTCACGAATACCACCGAACTACATTCGACTTAGAGCGGTCGACTGCCATTACATGGCAGTCGACTGGTGTCGTGTGAAACTCAAACTTAACATAAGTTTGAGCTTCCGACGGTCGGGTAAACCTTAGCCCTTGCGGTCAAGTCTCCGATACTCAGCCATTTGGCCAAGTTCACCTAATGAGCTACTTACATTTCACTCATTCTCTCATCTCACTCGAAGTCCCTCGTCGAAGCTCTCTTCGTTCGCGGCCACGTCCCTCAGTAGCATCAGGCGCACGACTCTGCAATGCTCCTTCGCGTCTCTTGCCTCCGAAGTCTGCTTCCTTGGCTTCACTTCAAGTCATCTCGTCCGGCGGTCCCTCGACAGCATCAAGCGCACGGCTCTGCAATGCTCCTTCTCCGACTCAGGCACGAGGTTGTGAGGGTGAACCCGCCAAGGCTCCATGTGTGAATTACTAAGTCCTGCAAGACTCAAACGCACATATCAAATAACAATACCAACCCAACTTAAACCCTTTGCCACACACATCAAAACCTTATCATGGCAAGAGATTGCCTTAACAATCTCCCGCTTTTTGATGTGTGGCAATCCGTTTAAGTTAAGTAAAACATTTGATATAAATTTCTAAGGTAAGAAAGCATGTAAACATAAACATGATATAGCAACATGCAACCCCCCCTTAATCCATGAAACTCCCCATACAAATTATCAAAATTTCTCCCCTATCATAATTTACTTAAACATAATTACTTCTCCCCCTTTGACACCATCAAAAAGATTAACACTAAGTTATAAACCCATGACATCAAGTTTAATAGAAGGAAAATACCCAAAAACATGATTAAAATTGAAATCAGAAAATATTGGATCAGTATTTGTGGGCAATGATCGACCTATCGATATGATCAGCTATCAAGATGGCAATGATCGCACAAAGGATTTCGAAATTCTGATTTTCTGGGTGAAATTCAGAAATGCATTATAAATTCCAAAAAATTCAAAAAATCATGAAATTTGAGGAACATGTTTCTTTTAGGTATATCTATCAATGAAAAATAGGTTTCCAAGAAAAATCATTATATTTTCCAAGATTTGCCAAAAATCCAAAATCTTTAAAAACCACTAGTTTTTGAGCATGTTAGTATCCATTTTAACACCTAGTATTGCATTCAATTATTTCAAAACATGAACACCTAGATTTTAAAGTAAGAAATTGTTTTGAAAACATATGAAATATCCAACCATGATCTTTGGGCAATATGTCTATGAATTAAACATAAGCCTTCCCCATGATTGGTCTATTATTGCTAATTTGATACCTTAAATGACCATCTAAATGCCATAGGCATTAGTGGACATTTGTATCATCCTAACATCTCACCCATGCTAAGTTTTCAATCAAGGTAGCCTATTGTGAGTGTGAGATGCATCCTAGAGGGTATTTGTATCTACTTAACCATTATATTCATACAATTCTATCAAGGTTAAGTATCAACCTAACAATCCTCATGATCATAATGACATATATGAACTAGTTTCACATTATGATCTTGAAATGCATGTATTCATCAAATTATAATCATGCATTAGGTATTATATGATGATAATTAGCAAATATCACCTAGGGCATGATTTAAATCCTATTTCTCATGATTATGTGCCAAATATCAAAATCATAAATCATGATTGCAAACATGCATAGTAATTACATTAATCATCATGATTTAAGCATTATTAACTATTTATAGGCACGTTATCATCACCTAACACTATTTAAAAATGTTGTCCCGCCATCCTAAGTCAACCAAAATATGATATAGGTTAATTGCATATGGTTGACTACCCTAGGGGTTTTCTAACCCTTAAGGATGGATTTTGGAACCCAATACAAATTCTTGCTTATAGGGTTCACTAAAAACTCCTTGGGGATCCATTTTCTAGCTATTACCTTCTTCTTATCTTGTCCCCTAGCAATTAGGCATTTGTAGGCCTTTTCATTTTTCTTTTCTTTATAACCTAGGCCTTTCTTATTGAAGCTAGCTCTTTGGCTCCCTATAATCATGTTCAAGGTGTTGGAGCCTATAGTGAATTTTTCTAGGGCTTTTGTCAAGTAATCTACCTTTTCCCTTAGAGCCCTATTTTCATCCATACATGCATCACTAACATTAAATGGCACATATTCATGTGAGCATGCATCATCATGGCAAGAAGAAATATTTTCATTTTGATTTAGGCATGCTTTTTCTAGTTTATTTTCTAAGTCCTTAATTTGTTCAAGCATGCATTTATTTTTCTTCTTTGCTCTAAACAAATCCCTAGTTAAACTAGAAACCATGGAAACTATTTTCTTGGGGGTTAGATTCGTTACCATAGTTTCCATGTCCTCTTCTTCTTCTTCGGATGAGGAGGATGTAGAGGCTCCCCCTTCATTTGAGCTCTCTCCACTTGAGCTTGATTCTTCGTTTTCGGTGGAGGAGCAATCCAAGTCATCAAAGGCCATCAAGGCCAAATTGGTGACAAAAGCATTCTCCTCATCCGATGATGATGAGGAGGATGAGGATGGGTCATCCCAAGTCCTTGCCTTTAGAGCTTTGGTCTTCCCCTTTTCTTTTGTCTTCTTCTCCTCTTCCTTCTTTTTCTTGCTCCCCTTTTTCTTCTTCTTTTCTTCTTTGCTCTTGTTTAGGAGGGGACAATTGTCCCTTATGTGTCCCTCTCCTTGGCAATTGTAGAAAATGATTTTCCCCCTTGGTCTTCTATTCCTATCATTAGATTTATTAAAATGAAAACCCTTTAAAGCACGCCTTACCCTCCTTACCATATACGCTTCTTCCGTGCTATCCATGGAGGAGGAGGAGGCTTCATCATCGGAGGAGGAGATCTCCATCTTCTTCTTCCCCTTATTTGCCATCAATGCTACTCCTCTTGAGGGTTGGATTCTAGGCTCTTCTTATATTCCTTCTAGCCTAGTTTCGTGAAGCTCCATTGTTGAGAAGAATTCCTCCAAGGTGCTTACTTCTATGTTCTTGGAGATATAAAATGAGTCCACCATGGAGCTCCATTTTGAGGATCGCGGAAAGGCATCTATAGCCTTCATAAGCATATCCCAGTTTGATAGCTTCTCACCTACACTTGACAAACCGGTTATAATTTCCTTGAAACGAGAATGTAAGGAAATTACCTTTTCTCCCTTTTCTAGTTTAATGTTGTTGAGTTGGGAGCGAAGGAGATCTCTTCTTGCTAGCTTCGCCTCGGATGTGCCTTCATGAAGCTCAATTAGCTTCTCCCACATCTCCTTGGCACTTAGGCATTCTCCTATTCGGTTAATCTCTTGTAGGGGAAGCACATTGAAAAGATGATGCTTGGCTTTTGAGTTTGCAAGGTGCTCTTCCCTTTGCTTTTTGGTCCACCTAGATTTTTCTATTGGCTTCCCTTCTTCATCCCTAGGCAAAACGAAATCGGATTCCATTGTAATCATAATATCAAAATCCGTTTCGAAAAATACCTCCATTCGCTTCTTCCACCAAGCAAATTCTCCTTCAAACTTCGGTGGATGGATGTTTGAGCCGGCCATTTTGAATGTTGCTTGTTGTGGCGGTTAGTCCTCGACAAGCTTTCCTTGGATCTGATACCACTTGTTGGGGATCGATACGCCGGCTAGAGGGGGGTGAATAGCCCTCTTACGTTGCGTGATGGAATTCTCTCTTTCGTTTGCTCGTCTACACAATCGTTAGCGCAAGCGGAAGTATAAACAATTAAGACAAAGCAATAAACGAAAATACAAATGCTAACAAAGGAGATGTAACGTGGTTCATGGCTACGTCGCTAATCCACGGTCTGATTCGTCCAAGGTTAATCACTCCTCCAAATCCACTAGATCTCTCCTTTGCACAAAGCTAGGTGGAGGTAACCTCTTTTACACAAGGATCACTCTTCTACAATAGAATAGAGATTAAAACAAGTAGAAGAGTTTAAGAATGCTTGTATGGCACTTTGGAGAAGTTTAGTGCTCAAGCATTAACCTACCAAAGCTCCCCACCCTCTCTTTTTATAGAGAGGAAAATGATTTCTTCCGTTGGCGCCACCGATCATTTCGCCCTTGGCGATCGGTCATTGCCTCCTCAACGACCTCCGAACACGTCGGATCGACCGTTGTCAGCGGAACACTTGGCGATCGTGATGGACCTCATCCCGATTGGCTACTTTCGTCATCGATCGGCCTTGATCATACTGGCGGTCATGCCCGAACTCTATTGACGATCGATGACCATTCCATATGGATCGGCGCCATTCAAACTTAACATAAGTTTGAGCTTCCGGCGGTCGGGTAAACCTTAGCCCTTGCAGTCAAGTCTCCGATACTCAGCCATTTGGCCAAGTTCACCTAATGAGCTACTTACATTTCACTCATTCTCTCATCTCACTCGAAGTCCCTCGCCGAAGCTCTCTTCGTTCGCGGCCACGTCCCTCGGCAGCATCAGGCGCACGGCTCTGCAATGATCCTTCGCGTCTCTTGCCTCCAAAGTCTGCTTCCTTGGCTTCACTTCAAGTCATCTCGTCCGGCGGTCCCTCGGCAGCATCAAGTGCATGACTCTGCAATGCTCCTTCTCCGACTCAAGCACGAGGTTGTGAGGGTGAACCCGGCAAGGCTCCATGTGTGAATTACTAAGTCCTACAAGACTCCAACGTACATATCAAATAACAATACCAACCCAACTTAAACCTTTTGCCACACACATCAAAACCTTATCATGGCAAGAGATTGCCTTAACAAGAAGGACCGAACATCAGGTAGGAATGTTGGGAGTATGAAGAATACAATCAAAGTCCCACATTAGTAAGACATAGAAAAAATCATGTGCTTATAAGATAAAAAGATATCTCCATTGGTATGAGGCCTTTTGAGTAAAACTCAAAAAAAAAAACCATGAGAGATTAGGCTCAAAGTGGACAATATCATGTCATTGTGGAGATATATGATTCTTATAGACACTAACAATTAGTATCAAAGTCATGGTTCATGTCAAACCATGAATCTCGAATGAAGGAAGTGGAGCTTCCATGTTTGGATCAAGAGAATCAGACACCAGGCAGGAAGTCCAGTTGGATCAAGAGGACCGAACAACTGGCAGGAAGTTCAGTTAGACTAGAAGGGTTAGAAAACTAGGAAGAAGTCCAACTAGATCAGGAGGACTAGACGGTTGGCAAGAAGTTCTGGTGGGTTGAAGATCAGACATCAAGCAGAGGAAGTCCTTTGAGGAAGGATAGATAGGCTTGAGGGGGGCTCAATGTGGTCCTTCATTTGAGGGGGGATTGTTAGAAGTATGGAGAATACAATCAAAGTCCCACATTGATAAGACATGGAAAAGATCATGTTCTTGTAAGATAAAAAGATATCTTCATTGGTATGAGGCCTTTTGGGTAAAGCCCAAAAATAAAACTATGAGAGATTAGGCTCAAAGTGGACAATATCATGCCATTGTAGAGATATATAATTCTTATAGACACTAACATGGAAGACCAGATGGGTTAGAAGATCAGACATCTGGCATGAAGATCGATTGGTTTAGGAGACTGGAAAATCGACATGAAGACTAGCTGGGTTAGAGAGACTGGACAGCTAGTAGAAGTCTTGATGGGTCAGATCGGATGTCAAGAATTGTAAGTCTAGCAGGGCAGCCGACAGATAAGCCTCGAGTGAAGAGGTGAGGTCGAGTTCTCTGTAGGAGGACAAAGCTAGGCATCGATTCGACGGATAGTCTGTGTGGGACTAAGAAGTCGAGATCAAGCAGTGTTACTACTGCTATTGTATTTTATACTATATATTTTTGCTAATCTCATTTTGTAGGGAACCAGTCGACTGAAAGGATTCCAATCGACTAAGTATGATCCAATCGACTGGACACCTAGTTGTCAAGATTAGTTGGTGATCGATCGAAGATCTGACAACCAAGATGAAAAGAGCTCCAGTCGACTGGGGAGGTCTAATCAACTGAAAAAGAAAATTTCCCGATGCAGAGCCAGGTGACCTAGAGTCGACTGGAATAGGTCCAGTCGACTGGGAAGGCCGAAGTACCATATCAACGGGCTGATGTGGAGTCGACTGGAGAGAGCTTATAAAAGAAATGCATGACTAGCTTCAAAATATATAATTCTACAATGTCCAAGTGCTATTACAAGTATTCTTCGTCCGCAGAAGCTACATTCCATTGCAACGACACAACTCCGACACTTCGTGCCCTAATTTCATAGCTACTAAAGTGTCAGTACATTTTACTTGTTATTATTTCGCTTTATGTGCTTCATTTCAAAGAGAAGGTAGTGTGTTACTTTTCTCTTAATCATTGTAAAAAAGTGAATCCCTCCGAAGTCGAGAGTTCTTGAGTCGGAGGGTTTTTAGTGCAATGTCCATCGAGGTAGCTCTCAGAGAGCTAATGGCCTTGGAATAACAACCCAACAAGGGTTGTGAACCAAGTGAATTACTTGTATTTTTATTTCTTATTTATTTAATTCTGATACATAATCTTTTGTCTCTAAAGATAAAGCAAAAAATAAGTTTTAAATTATAAAAGAAAATTTTTATAACTTCTGAGATTCACCCCCTCTCTCGGAACATTACGATTCTGCAATTGGTATCAAAGCGGAGGCGCTCCGAGCTCGGTGCAACCACCAACAAGAGAATTAGAAATTTTCTTTAATTTTAGTATTTTTGTCTTAGAATAATTTTTGCATTAGTTTTAATATTTTTCTTTTTCACTAGAGTAAAGTTTTTAATACTTGCTTTAGTATAAATTCATTCTTTTTGCACAAATATACTAATAATAAAAACTTTAGGAGTAACTTTAATATTGCTTAATTTGAGTAACTTTAGGAATATTTCTGAATATTAATTTTAAAAAATAAATAAATAAAAACTTTAATAATAAAAATCTATTTTTATTAGTTATGTCAACTTAGAAGGGTACATCACTGTTTGCCCTTCTCTCTTTAACGGAGAGAATTTTTCCTATTGGAAGAGACGAATGGAGTGTTATCTGAAAACTGATCTCAAGATATGGTTTTCAATTAGGAAAGATTTTATTTCTCTGGTAGACAACTCAGGAGAGTTGTTAGATCCGGAGAAATGGACCGCGGATGTAAGGAAAATGAGCTCAAGTCGATTACAAGACCCTTAACACCTTGCAATGCAGACTTATCAAAGAAGATCTCAATAGAGTCGGTCCCTTCAAAAATTCTAAGGAACTTTGGGATAAGTTAACTGAATTACACAAAGGCACCAATGATACTAGAATATCTAAACGAGATATGTTACATAATAAACTCTTTAATTGTAAAATGCTTGAAAATGAAAATGTTAGTCAACTCCACACTAGAATAAAGGACATATTAAATAGACTTCATCTAATATGTCATCAAATAGAAAATAGGGATGTAATTAGGTATGCACTTAAGGCATTCCCAAGGAACGCCTTATGGGAATCCATCCTTAATGCCTATAAGGTCTTCAGGGACCTTTCCTTAATTAGATTAGACGAACAATTTTGCGAACTCGAACTACACGAACAAGCTAACTCAGGTCAAATCGAAAATGGTATTTCTTTAGTTGCAGGTTCGACTAAAAAGGAAAGGAAAACTAAGAGTGAGTCGGAAGATGAGTTAGAGTTGAACCTAAATGGAGAGGAAGAAATCATAAACATGGTCTGGAAGATGTTCAACCGGAGAAAAAGATTTACGAAGAAAGATGCCAAAAAGGTCGTCGACAACAAGTCAAGGCCTAGATCAGAAGTAACATTTTACGAGTGCAACAGAAAAGGTCACTATAAGTCGGATTGCACAAATCTAAAGAAGGAAGAAAACCCTAAAAAAGAAAAGAAGAAGAAAGCACTCAAGGTGACTTGGGACGAAACGTCTTCAGAAGAGTCGGACATAGAAGAGACAAAGAGAAGTTTTGTAGCATTCATGGTCGAATCAAGCTCCAAAGCTGAATCAAGTTCTGAGTCTGAGTCCGAGTCTAAGAGAAGCCAATGATCTGCATCCATTTCCGAAGGGCTAAATGAGGTAACTTCTCCTTTAGAAGATAAACTATTGGTGCAATCGGCCCAGGTCACGATTGACCAGGACTCGAGCTTGACTCGAGAGATGTTTTGATGTTCGACAAAAACATATGACAATGTGATTGTCATGGGAAAGTCCAAGTCTTGGGTACTTGGCATGGAAAGTCCAACATGGGTTGACAAGGAAAGTCCAAGCATGGGTCTTGGCATGGAAAGTCCAACATGGGTTGGCAAGGGAAAGTCCAACATGGGTTGGCAAGGGAAAGTCCAAGCTTGAGTCTTGGCATTTGAGAAGTCCAAGGGGTTTGATATTGGTGGCGTAAAGTCCAAGCAGAGTCTTGGCGGTGTGAGTCCAATGTGCCTTGGCGGTGTAGACACCGTTAGCATGACATAGCCGATGGAAGCACCTGAAGGCTAGCGCAATGGATGAACAAGTCATGGATGACTTGGAGGGATCTGAAAGGTGTGAGGCTGACGAAGGTGGCTAGAAGGCTTAGTTCTAGGCTACGGGTGGTCTAGCAAGTATGGGGGAACCATACTTGGGTTAAACCTCATGTTTGAGGTTAAAACCTCATGTTTGAGGTGTGCCAGTCGATTGGTGTCATATGAAAGTCGACTGATGTGAGTCAACTAGGGTTTGATCATGGAAGTATCTCGATCAACCGCCAGAGGTGGATGATCATTGTTGAGCAAGCAATGACTAATCATGTGATCACCGACCGTGGTGCTAAGTTTTTCGCATGTATCGGAGTCGAGTGAAGGCTCCACCAGTCGAGTGAAGGCTCCATCAGTCGACTGATGGCTATGATCAGTCGACTGATGTCCTATCCGTTGGATTTTTCCAGCATGGATTACACCATTGTCTCACAACAACAATGTCATCAGTCGACTGATGGTCCCAATCAGTCGACTGATCGGCGATTTCCAACCCATGCAGAAGCTTTAAATGGAGCTCGTGGAGGAGGATTTCACCAAGGTTCTTTGAGGTGTTTTGGGGCAAGTTGCTGCTACAATTCAGGGTCTCCAAGTGCTACTCGATCAACCTAGCAAGCAAGCATTCAAAAGAGTTTTGTGTAAAGTTTTATTTGCATCTCTTGTTATATTTCATATTGTATTTGCTTGTTGTATTTAGTTTATTATTGTAAACATTGTACAAGATTTCTCCACCTCCGACTTGTGTCGAGAAGGAGTTATTGCATAGTGGTGTGTGATTGGCATCGCTAGAGCTCTTTATAGCTCGATCCGTGGAGTAGAAACCGTTCGGTTCTGAATCATATTAAATAGTTGTGTTTGCATGTTTGTTTATTTCGTTATTGCTTTATTTCTATTTCCGCTGCGCACTAACGAGATTTGTAGAGACGAACGCGACGAATTCCATCAATGTACTAGCACGATGCTATTCACCCCCCCCCCTCTAGCGGTCACATTTCCTCTACAATTGGTATCAGAACCTAGGGCTCTTCTACGGACTAACCACCAAGAGCTAAAGACGCTAGAGGGTGAAGATGGAGTTGGAAGAACAATTAGGTTGGGACATCAACACACCGGTGCCCTACACCCTATATGGACGAGAAGGCTTCAATTCTTGGAAGAGAAGAATTGAAAAAAATTTTATGATGAGGGATTTAGAGGAGTGGTCCATCCTAATAGAAGGATTCCAATACCCAAGAGGACCAAAAAGTGGCTTCCTCAAGAAGAAGAGATGGAGTGAGGAGCAATTCCAACAATTTGAGAAAAACAAGAAGGTAATCAAATTTATCTTTGATTTAATTCCTAATGATTTCTTGTGTAGCCTAGGTGATTGTATGGATGCCAAGGAGCTTTGGAGGGAATTGGCCAAGCTCCATGAAGACCCATCACCGACTCAAGAAGAGGAGGCCGAAGATGAATCCTCATCCTCACAAGCGAGTGAAGATTCGGAAGTTGAGAAGGAATCAACTTCTGGATCGGTGGAAGAAGAGGAGACCTCCACCTCTAGGATTGAGGGGGAGGAGATTAGGGCATCTTCAATACCGAAGCAACAAGAAGAACCATCTACATCTGGTAGAGAGGAAGAGCAAGCTCAAGAGACCCTCACCACCAACCTAGGTAACTCAAACACATCGTTTCAAAATAAAATGCATATAATGTGTTTTGAGTGTAGGGAATCCGGACACTACAAGAGTAAGTGTCCAAAAAGGGTAAAGAAAGCTCCACCGGTGCCAAAGGTCAAGGATGTCGGTGCCCAAAATCAAAGGAGCAAGGAGCACATCATTTGCTTCAAGTGCCATCAAAAGGGGCAATATAGGAGTCAATGCTCTAGGGGGAGCAAAAAGACCCAAAATGGAGCATCACATATAGGGGGAGCTAAGGCTAACCCTAACGTATATTTTAGTAATGCTCCTTCCAATTTAAATGTCAAAAAGCATGCTAGGAATTTCAATTTACTTGCTATTTATCATGAAAAGCATGCTAGAAATAACAAATATTTTTGCCTAGGAGCTAAGAATATTCACTTTGAAAATAAGGAGAAATTTGGGACTAATGTCTCTAAAAATATCTTACCTAAGGACAGACCTAGGTCAAATAAATCTAGACCAATTCTACCTAGGGAGACAATTAGAAAGGTACAAGAGCACCTAGGTTTCAACCCCAAATGGACTAGGCATATGCCTAGGAAAAACAATGCCCAAAGATTAAATCAAAATTCAAAAATTGGACAGTTAGAGGTTGAAAATCAAGTCTTGAGGTCAAGACTTGAGAAAATGGAAAAGACCCTTAGGATTATGCAAAACCAAATAAAAAGATTTAGGTCCAAGAGTCAACACCTAGGGTCTAAGATACAAGAGTCAACCAAGGGCAAGAAAGGTTTGGGTCACAAACCTAAGCCTAAGGTGGCTTATCATAGTATTCCATTTGATTATGGAACACAAACTAGGTCTAGGAAGACCAAGGTCACAAGAGAAGTCATCCCTAGAGTTGACCAAGGTATGCGCCTAGTGGCTAGGGTTTCAAGGAAACCTAGGGAAGTCACTAAGAAGTTACTAGAGAGGCAATCCCTAAGGTTAACTATGATAGGACCCAAATGACCAAGGCTTCTAAGCCTAGGAGGGTCATTAGGAAGGTATCTAAGGAGGTTATCCCTAAGGAATATCTAGTAAACCCTAGGAGCTCAAATAGGTTTTGGGTTCCTAAGAGCGTGATCGATTCACGCTAGATGGGTTTAGGGTGTGTCATCTTTAAATGGAAGGGTAGTTAACCTGACCAAGATAAAGGTGGCACCTTAGGTGATTTTCAAGGTTATGTGATACCTTGGAAATAGATTTGATATTATGATCCTAAAAGATTTTAGGATGTGTCAATACATTTTTGGAATTATGAAAAATCAATTAAATTGGCACAATTTAGTTTTAGAGGTCATAGTGTGCCATTTTGGGTTTTTGGCACACTTGGGAGATTAGTAGCAATATGGCAAAATATACTTAATTATATCAAATGATAATTAATACTAAGTTTTACGTATTATTATACCTATACATTTTATGTGCCATGCTTGATTTGTCATATAACATGTCATGACATCATGTTTATTTTTATCATTTATATATCATGATTATGTGTAGGATTAAGGCTTAATGTCATGTGTTTTTATATTATATCATATGTCATGACATCATGATCATTGGTCATGCTTTACTTATGCTATCATTTATGCCATGATCATTTCATGCATTTAATTTGATTAAAATTGATTTAAGGACAATGACATGACTTGGAGTCCCACTTATAAGGGAATCAAGTAGTGTTGCCTTAGAAAATGCATGAAACCCTAAATTAGAATGAACAAAACCCACATCTCACATTAAATTGATATGTATTTGTATTTATACACCCTAGATACATGTGAGATGTTAGGATATGAGTTAAGTTGAAGGTGCATAGTTTTTGCATCTGGATGAACTAAAACTCATCTTATCCTAATTGGTGGATCATTGGAAAAGCTTGTGTACAAGTCATGTACATTGAGCCCAAGGAATATGATCCAAAATAAGGTTTTAAAAATATTTTTAAATCATTTTAGAAAACCTTGATGAAGTCTATCTTTTGATAGCAATCACCATTGATGAAGTTGATACAAAGTAGGGCCAAAATATTGAAAATTTCAATGGTTTTGAACTTTGTGTCAATTTTAATATTTTATAGGTAAAATATTTTTCTATCATTTTTCACCCATTGTATTGTTCATAAGTATTATACATACGAATTTTCATGATTTTTCGATATACGTATAATTATTTATGAATTTTCAAAATTCATTTCTAATAATTGAAATTCAGAAATTGTTATCGACGCTTCTGGTGGTGGCGATCGATAGCAAGGCAATGATCGATTTGATAGAGTCGATCGCTGTCGATTTCGAGAAAACAAGATTTGTTTATCCCATTTTCAACTATGTTAGAGTTCCCTAACCACTCCTAACTCTAGGATATGCTTTGGGAAGCATTATAAAGGGTGAAAATTCATTGGATATGGATGAGGAAAGGTGTTAGGGTAATGTATCAATTTAAGGTGTTGGAAAGTTCAATATTGAAATTCCAACCTTATTTTTTATGGGTAGAGTTCCTATTGACTTAGGGACTTTCCAAGGGCATTATTGGTGCAATAGTCAAGGGAGAGCAAGCCTTTAGGGGGAGGTATCCATCATGGGATGATGAATGATATTCTTTTTCCCCATGAGGGAGAAAATGGGATTTTGAGATACTCAATTTGGAAATTGGGAGAGTGTATAGGATTGCCTCTCTTGAGTGATATGAGACTTATCACTAGGAAGATGGTAGGCATCCTAAGTATTTTTGGACCAAGGGAGAGATTGTAAGATCTCATTGGTGACAGGAAGCAGCAATATGCAACTGAACGGGCTACACTGATTTTTTTTTTTTTAAGTTAGGTTGTTATTGTGATTTGATATGTGCGTTGGAGTCTTGCAGGGCTTAGTAATTCGCACATTGAGCCATGCCGAGTTTCACATCTCATGGTCCTTGAGTCGGTGAAGGATTGCTTTGCGGAAGCCGTACGCTTGGAGCATCCGAGGGACCGCCGGACGAGAAGCTTGGAGTGAAGCCGGAGGAAGTAGACTTCGAGGCAAGAGACGCGAAGGAGCATTGCAGAGTCGTGCGCCTGATGCTGCCGAGGGACGTGGTCGCGAACGAAGAGAACTTCGAAGGAGAGAGACTCCAAGGGATGATAGTGAGCGAATGTAACCCGGGGAGGGGTAGCTCTTAGGTGAAACTTGGTCATTTGGCTAAGTGTCGGATGAGTTTTCCCGACACAAGTCGACTACCATGGACTGGCAGTCGACTGCTCTGAGTCGAACTCGGTTCGACTGGTTTAAGACTAGGGTTTAGTGCTTGGCAGTCGACTGCCATGGACTGGCATTCGACTAATGTCGACGGCACGATCGCTGGAATGGCAATGATCGTCAAGACTGCACGCGTAATGTAGTCGACTTCGCGGAGCACTCGACTGATGGTAATATCAGTCGACTAATGCCAGTACCGTTGGATGAAATCCAACGTGGAAAGTGGCCGTTATTGGGCAACGACTACAGGACTAGTCGACTGATTGGGACATCAGTCGACTGCTCCTGTGTCAACGGGAAGAAACCCTCTTCCTCTATAAAAAGGAAGGGGATGAGGCTTTGGGAGGTTAATGCTTCAACTCTAATCTTCTCCCAAAGTGCTACAAACGTCTTCCCACTCTTCTTACTTGCTTTTACTTCATTCTTATTGTAAGAAGAGTGATCTTGATTGTAAAGGTTACCTCCACCTAGCTTGGTGCAAATGAGAGACCAATAGTGGATTGGTTTTGGCGGAGTGATTCACCGAGGACGAATCGGGTCGTGGATTAGCGGCGTAGCCGTGAACCACGTTAAATCTTAGTGTTTGTATTGTTTGTATTTCTCTTTGTTTAATTTGCTTGTCTTTGTTGTTTCCGTTGCGCTAATCTCTTTGTAGACGAGCAAATTACGTCATCCATCGTAAGAGGGCTATTCACCCCCCTCTAGCCATCCGTTCGATCTCCAACAAGTGGTATCAGAGCCAAGTCGCTTGTCGAGGACTAACCGCCGCAACAAGCACTTCATCAAAAGATGGCCGGCTTGAACATTCATCCGCCAAAGTTCGAAGGGGAATTCGCTTGGTGGAAGAAGCGAATGGAGGTATTCTTCGAGACCGATTTTGATATTATGCTTATAATTGAAAATGGTTTCGAGTTGCCTAGGGATGAAAAGGGTGAACCAATCGAAAAATCACGATGGACTAAGAAGCAAAGAGAGGAGCACCTTGCAAACTCAAAGGCAAAACATCATCTTCTCAATGTGCTCCCTCAACAAGAGATCAACCGGATCGGAGAATGTGTTAGCGCCAAAGAGATGTGGGAGAAGCTTGTAGAACTCCATGAAGGCACATCCGAGGCCAAGCTAGCAAGGAGAGATGTCTTCCACTCCCAACTCGACAACATTAAACTAGAAAAGGGAGAAAATGTACTTTCCTTACATTCTCGTTTCAAGGAAATTATAACCGGTTTGTCAAGTGTAGGTGAGAAGCTATGAAACCGGGATATGGTCATGAAGACTATAGATGCCTTTCCGCGGTCCTCAAAGTGGAGCTCCATGGTGGACTCCTATATTTCGAAGAATTTAGAAGTGAGCACCTTGGAGGAGTTCTTCTCAACAATGGAGGTTCATGAAACAAGACTTGAAGGAATAGTTGAAGAGCCTAGAATCCAACCTTCAAGAGGAGTAGCCTTGATGGCCAACAAGGGGAAGAAGAAGATGGAGATGCCCTCCTCCTCCGATGAAGTATCCTCCTCCTCCATGGATAGCACGGAAGAAGCGTATATGGTAAGGAGGGTAAGGCGTGCTTTAAAAGGTTTTAGATTTAACAAATCAAATGATAGGAGTAGAAGACCAAGGGGGAAGATCATTTGTTACAATTGCCAAGGAGAGGGACACATAAGGGACAATTGTCCCCTCTTGAACAAAAGCAAGGAGGAGAAGAGAAAGAAGGAAGAAAAGAAGAAGAAAAAGGGGAGCAAAAAGAAGGAAGAAGAGAAGAAGGCTAAAGAAAAGGGGAAGGCCAAGGCGTTCAAAGCAAAGACATGTGATGATCTTCCTTCCTCATCTTCATCCAAAGAAGAGGAACAAGTCTACTCCAACCTTGCATTGATGGCCTTCGACGATTTGGATTGCTCCTCCACCGAAAATGAAGAATCAAGCTCAAGTGGAGAGAGCTCAAATGAAGGGGGAGCCTCCTCTACCTCCTCATCCGAAGAAGAAGAGGACATGGAAACTATGGTAACTAACCTTTCACCCCATAAGATAGTTTCCATGATTTCTAGTCTTACTAAGGATTTATTTAGAGCAAAGAAGAAAAACAAATGCATGCTAGATCAAATTAAGGACTTAGAAGAGAAATTAGAAAAAGCATGCTTAAATGAAAATGAAAATGTTTCTTCTTGTCATGATGATGCATGCTCACATGAATATATGCCATTTAATGTTAGTGATGCATGCATGGATGAAAATAGGGCTTTAAGGGAAAAGGTAGATTATTTAACCAAAGCCCTAGAAAAATTCACTATTGGCTCAAATACATTGAACATGATAATTGGGAGCCAAAGAGCAAGCTTTAACAAAAAGGGCCTAGGATATAAAGAAAAGAAAATTGAAAAGGCCTATAAATGCCTAATTGCTAGGGGACAAGATAAAAAGAAGGTAATAGCTAGGAAATGGATCCCCAAGGAGTATCTTGTGAACCCCATAGGAAAGAACCTATTTTGGGTTCCAAAATCCATCCTTAAGGGTTAGGAAAACCCTAGGATAGTCAACCATATGGACTTGACCTGTATCATATCTTTGGTTGACTTAGGATGGCGGGACAACATTTTTGAAATAGTGTTGGGTGATGATAACGTGCCTATAAATTGGTAATAATGCTTAAATCATGATGATTAATGTAATTGCTATGTATATTTGCAATCATGATTTATGACTTTGATATTTGGCACATAATCATGAGAAATAGGGTTTAAATCATGCTTTAGGTGATACTTGCTTATTATCATGATATAATACCTAATGCATGATAACAATTCAATGAACACATGTGTTTCATGATCATAATGGGAAATTAAGTCATATATATCTTTATGATCATGAGGATTGTTAGGATGATACTTAACCTTGATAGAATTGCATGAATAAAATGGTTAAGTATATATATAAATACCTCTAAGATGCATCTCACACTCACTATAGGCTACCATGATTGAAAACTTAGCATGAGTGAGATGTTAGGATGATACAAATGTCCACTAATGCCTATGGCATTTAGATGGTCATTTAAGGTATCAAAATAGCAATAATAGACCAATCATGGGGAAGGCTTATGTTTAATTCATAGACATATTGCCCAAAGATCATGGTTGGATATTTCATATGTTTTCAAAACAATTTCATACTTTAAAATCTGTGTATTCATGTTTTGAAACAATCCAAACCAAAACTAGGTGTTAAAATGGATACTATCATGATAAAAAACCTAGTGGTTTTTAAAGCTTTTGGATTTTTGGCAAATCTTAGAAAAGATAATGATTTTTCATGGAAAACTAATTTTCACTGATAGATATACTTAAAAGTAACATGTTCCCCAAATTTCATGATTTTTTGAATTTTCTAGAATTTTTAATGCATTTCTAAATTTCGGTCCGAAAATCAGATATTTCTGAAAATCGCATGCCCGGTAGCCATCTGACAACTAGTCATTGTGGTGGCCTAATATTCGTTTGGTATTTTTCCTTCTATTATACTTGATGCCATGAGTTTATAACTTAGTGTTAATCTTTTTAATGGTGTCAAAGTGGGAGAAATGATTATGTTTAAGTTAATTATGATAGGGGGAGAAATATTCATGGGGAGTTTCATGGATTAAGGGAGAG
The DNA here is from genome assembly GCA_025175895.1 of Wurfbainia villosa. Taxonomy (NCBI): domain Eukaryota; kingdom Viridiplantae; phylum Streptophyta; class Magnoliopsida; order Zingiberales; family Zingiberaceae; genus Wurfbainia; species Wurfbainia villosa. Next base: position 40,672,799 of record CM045998.1, on the reverse strand, counting down.
TTGCATGTTGCTATATCATGTTTATGTTTACATGCCTTCTTACCTTTAAAATTTCTATCAAATATTTTTACCTAACTTAAACGGATTGCCACACATCAAAAAGGGGGAGATTGTTAGGGTAATCTCTTGCCATGATAAGGTTTTGATGTGTGTGGCAAAGGGTTTAAGTTAGGTTGTTATTGTGATTTGATATGTGCGTTGGAGTCTTGCAGGGCTTAGTAATTCGCACATGGAGCCATGGCGAGTTTCACATCTCATGACTCGGTCCTTGAGTCGGTGAAGGATTGCTTTGCGGAAGCCATGTGCTTGGAGCATCCGAGGGACCACCGGACGAGAAGCTTGGAGTGAAGCCGGAGGAAGTAGACTTCAAGGCAAGAGACGCGAAGGAGCATTGCAGAGTCGTGCATCTGATGTTGCCGAGGGACGTGGCCGCGAATGAAGAGAACTTCGAAGGCGAGGGACTCCGAGGGATAAGAGTGAGCGAATGTAACCCGGGGAGGGGTAGCTCTTAGGTGAAACTTGGCCATTTGGCTAAGTGTTAGATGAGTTTTCCCAACACCAGTCGACTGCCATGGACTGGCAGTCGACTGCTCTGAGTCGAACTCGGTTCGACTGGTTTAAGACTAGGGTTTAGTGCTTGGCGATCGCGCTATGGACAAAGCGTTCGATCGATGTCGATCGGCCGACCGCCAGGAATGGCAATGATCACAAGACTGCACGGCATGAGAATGTAGTCGACTTCGCGGAGCACTCGACTGATCGAGCATCAGTCGACTGATGGTAATATCAGTCGACTGATGCCAGTACCATTGGATGAAATCCAACGTGGAAAGCGGCCGTTATTGGGCAATGGCTATAGGACCAGTCGATTGATTGGGACATCAGTTGACTGCTCCTGTGTCAACGGGAAAAAACCCTCTTCCTCTATAAAAAGGAAGGGGATGAGGCTTTGGGAGGTTAATGCTTCAACTCTAATCTTCTCCCAAAGTGCTACAAACGTCTTCCCACTCTTCTTACTTGCTTTTACTTCATTCTTATTGTAAGAAGAGTGATCTTGATTGTAAAGGTTACTTCCACCTAGCTTGGTGCAAAGGAGAGACCAATAGTGGATTGGTTTTGGCGGAGTGATTCACTGAGGACGAATCGGGTCGTGGATTAGCGGCGTAGCCGTGAACCACGTTAAATCTCAGTGTTTGTATTGTTTGTATTTCTCTTTGTTTAATTTGCTTGTCTTTGTTGTTTCCATTGCGCTAATCTCTTTGTAGACGAGCAAATTATGCCATCCATCGTAAGAGGGCTATTCACCCCCCTCTAGCCGGCCGTTCGATCTCCAACAATTGGGACATGAGACATTGACCTCCTTGGAAAGAACATTTTTGATGTTAGTCAAAAAGGGGGAGAACTTATTGGGAGAATGACATCAATTGGAAAAATTGATGGGGATGATTGGTTTGAGTTAGATGGTCTAACTCAATGGTTTGTTTGGTTTTTGTCAAACATCAAAAAGGGGAAGATTGTTGGTGCAATCGGGCCAGGTCACGATTGACCAGGACTCAAGCTTGACTCGAGAGATATTTTGATGTTTGACAAAAATATATGACAATATGATTGTCATGGGAAAGTCCAAGTCTTGGGTACTTGGCATGGAAAGTCCAACATGGGTTGGCAAGGAAAGTCCAAGCATGAGTCTTGGCATGGAAAGTCCAACATGGGTTGGCAAGAGAAAGTTCAAACTTAAGTCTTGGCATTTGAGAAGTCCAAGGGGTTTGATATTGGTGGTGTAAAGTCCAAGCGGAGTCTTGGCGGTGTAAGTCCAATGTGCCTTGGCGGTGTAGACACCATTAGCATGACATAGCAATGGAAGAACCCGAAGGTTAGCGCAATGGATGAACAAGTCATGGATGACTTGGAGGGATCCGAGAGGCGTGAGGTTGACGGAGGTGGCTAGAAGGCTTAGTTCTAGGCTACGGGTGGTCTAGCAAGTATGAGGGAACCATACTTGGATTAAACCTCATGTTTAATGATCCGCCAGAGGTGGGCGGCCGACCGTTGGAGTAGGTAATGATCGATCGTGTGATCACCGATCGTGCTCGGTTTTTCGGGCAAAGAATGGAGTCGAGACTCGACTGTGGGGGAAGCAATCGAGTGAAGGCTCTATCAGTCGACTGATGACTATGATCAGCCGACTGATGTCCTATCCATTGAATTTTTCAAGCATGAATTACACCGTTGTCTCACAGCAATAGTGTCATCAGTCTACTAATGGTCTCAATCAGTCGACTGATCGGCGATTTCCAGCCCAGGCAGAAGCTTTAAATGGAGCTCGTGGAAAAGGATTTCACCAAGGTTCTTTGAGGTGTTTTGGGGCGAGTTGCTACTGCAATTCTGGGTCTCCAAGTGCTACTCGATCAACCTAGCAAGCAAGCATTCAAAAGAGTTTTGTGTAAAATTTTCTTTGCATCTCTTGTTGTATTTTATATTGTATTTGCTTGTTGTATTTAGTTTATTGTTGTAAACTATTGTACGAGGTTTCTCCACCTCCGATTTGTGTCGAGAAGGAGTTATTGCATAGTGGTGTGTGATTGGTATCTCTAGATCTCTTTAGAGCTCGATCCGTGGAGTAGGAACCGTTCGGTTCTGAATCACGTTAAATAGTTGTGTTCGCGTGTTTGTCTATTTCGTTATTGCTTTATTTCTATTTCCGCTGCACGCTAACGAGATTTGTAGAGACGAATGCGACGAATTCCATCAATGTACTAGCATGACGCTATTCACCCTTCCTCTAGCGGTCACATTTCCTCTACATAAACTATACAACATAATTGCATGCCTAGGTAGGAAATTAGCTAAGTCCGAGAACCGAGTATACTCACTCCTTAAGAAAGTTCAAGTACTTAAGGAGTAAGTAAATGTTGGATCGATTTGAAACGCTAGAGGGGGGGTGAATAGCGTTAGTGAAAACTTTTCTTTTTCGACAATTAAAGCCAAGTAGGCAGCGGAAAACAAAAGATAAACACAAGAAAGAAACAAAGCTTTTTACTTGGTTCACAGCCCACCGACTGCTAATCCAAGGCCCTGCGATCCTTGATCGCTTCCGAAGGGCAATCACTAAAAGTCTCTTCCTCGTTGGAGGTAAGAGACAAGACGATTACAATGATTATAAGGCCAGTAACAACCTTACCGGTCCTTATACAAATTAAGTACAGAAATATAATAATACCGACAATTAATTAGAAGATGACGCACGGTCGGAGTAGCGTTGTAGAGAGCACGAGCACTTGAGAGATTCTTGAATGTGGGTTTGAGTCCTCCCCTCCTTTTATAGATTTGCACCTTGGAATTTGTCCCGATCCAGATCCAAAACTCGTGGATCTTATCTTGAGGTGGCAGCTTATCTTATCTTGAGGTGGCGACTTATCTTATCTTGAGGTGGTGGCTTATCTTATCCTGAGGTGGCGGCATCAATCTCTATCTCTTTGACCTTGTGCACTGGGCTGATTCGTCTACATCAGTCGACTGATCCTCTTAGTAGTCGACTGCTGACATCTCCAGTTGACTACTGCACTTGAGAATTCCTGCAATACAAGATTAGCACAATAGATGCATAATGCCATGCAAAGGTGACAAATTCTTTTCGATCCGTCTGATTCGACTTCGCATTCTTCGAAGCCTTGGATCGGCGCCTAGGATTGTCCTCTGGCGAGGACACGCGTCCTTACCATCGCTCCACACACCTTTGGTCCTCTTGACCTGTCGCTTAGCTTTCAGTCACCACCGAGGTTCCTCGACTCCCCGAGGTTCTCCTGGTGTCGTCTGACCACCATGGTTTCTCAACTTGAGATTCTCCGGATGTCGCTCGACCTTTGGCTTAGTTTAAACACTTCCTGCACACTTAGCATATCACATGAGATAACAAAATAGTTTAACTTTGAATCTTTGCCATCATCAAAATCAAGGTTCGATTTTCTAGTGCCCCTGCACCAACAATCTCCCCCTTTTTGATCTATGGAAAACCAATTCAAAGTTAAGAGAAAATAAGCAGTAAACATTGAACAGTCATTTTTCAAAACATCCCCCTTAAGGGTACTTCCCCCTTAACCCTGGGTGATTTTTGAAAAACAATTACTTTTTGGGAAAGAAAAAGTAAGTAGTCATTTTTCAAAACATCCCCCTTAAGGGTACCTCCCCCTTAACCCTGGGTGATTTTTGAAAAATAATTACTTTTTGGGAAAGAAAAAGTAAGTAACCTCTTAACTTTATTCTCTCTCCCCCTTTGACATATATCAAAAATAACTTTATATTGGGTACATTGCCAAGAAATAGAATTTTTAAACATGCTAATCAAGTTGATTTAATATGTTCAACTTTCTTTAATACTTAGGAGTTTAGGTTTCTAGATCCTACACCAACAATGTATATCCTAGGTTAGAATGTGACCCCCTAACCTTTAACATTGTTATAAAATTTTGAGAAAGAAAAAAAAAACATTTTAAAGGCTCATGTCTATTGGTTTTTATGCCAAATTGGAGGTAGCTAGATACTAAGTTTGTCCAACTTAAGTCTTCTCTCCCCCATGGCATATTATCAAAAGAAGGATTTAAATTTAGAAAATATTGGTGATTTTTAAAAAAAATATTTTTTAACAACTTCTATGATGATTATCCAATTAGAACCTCCCCCTTAACCCAACATCCTTGTTAGCCACAAGGAAGGCTTATCTAGAGGGTCTCCCCTTTTGTCTGACAAACTCTTAGGGCATCCTTGTTGGCCATAAGGAAGGCTCACCTAAGTGTCCAAAGGGTCTAGGTATCTAAAGTTGACCTAAAGATTTAGATTTTTAGTATTGGTCAACTAACCATCATTTTAAGAAGCATAGTTGTTTTGAAAACTACATATAACTACACACAATAATCATGGCAACCAATAAGAATAGTTTTAAGAATCTATTTATGTGTATATAAAACTTGAAATCGTTTTCAAAATCATTTTTAATTTGTTGTCCTTACCATCTCACCTATTCTATATGATTAACCAAGTTATCCTTGTAGGTATTGTGAGATGAATTTAATTTAATGCCTTAGAAATTAATTAATCTTGGGTTAGATTCAGATTTAACCTTTAGTTAGTTAAGTGAATATTTCAAAAGAGGGCTTCCAGGTCGTGGCGAGGCACAGGGGCCTTCTTTGATCGGAACAACGACCACTTCCTTAGACAAAGCCAACTTAGGAAATTACACACTTAATTCACTTAGGGTTACGTCCTGGTCTAACTAGTTTAGGATGTGGTGAGGTAGCTTCAGTTAGTTCCACTTAGTTAAATGCACCAAGCTAGATACTCCTTATCCAACTCGGATACACTTGACTTCGTTTTCTTAACGTACTATCATCTCACCGCTTCCTGATACTATGTTGTCAAGATTAATTAATTATTTTCTATCTAACCATTCTATGAGAGTTAACTAGTATGTATGACATGACAAAATAAGCATGATAATGATATGTATGCATGAGCAAGCTACATTCAATCAATTTAAAGAAATGGTTATTTTCTTGGGTGGACTTTTATTTGTTCCATAGTTATAAGATACTTTATTATAATTAGGTTTACAAATTTTAGTGTCTTGATTTTTGGTTAGCTTAGACTTGTAACCCAAGTCTACATATTTATTAGTTGAATTTTTAAAAGTTGAAGGTTTAATTGCTAGATTATTAATTTGTGTATAATCAAATGGTACTCTATTATAATTAATTTTATTGGTTTGATTAACTAATTTTGAATTTTTAATTAAGTTAGATTGTGAATTATTTAAAATATGATTATTAGAATTTTTCAAAATAATATTATTAGACTTTTTCAAGATAAGATTATTAGACTTTTTAAAAGTAGAATTATTGTTAGAATTATTTAAGATATGATTGTTAGAGTTTTTAAAGGTAGAATTATTATTAGAATTATTTAAGATGAGATTGCTAGAGTTTTTAAAGGTAGAATTATTAGAATTATTTAAGATAAGATTGTTAGAGTTTTTAAAGGGAGAATTATTATTAGAATTATTTAAGATAAGATTATTAGAGTTTTTAAAGGTAGAATTATTATTAGAATTATTTAGATTATCTTTGGAATTTTTAAAGTTAATTTCGAATTTTTATGGTTGAATTTTTCAAAATAGAATTTTTTTAATTCGGAATTATCAAGATTAATCAGATCTAGCATTTGAGGATTCTGTCCTATGGTTTGATTATTCGATCAAGGTTTTGATTATTCTGATTAAGTCCTAGGTTGGTTTTATCCTTAACTTGATCTAGATCTATGTTAATTAAACTAAAAATTTGATTAATCTCTTGGTTAATTTTATCAAATGTAAGATTAATTTGATCATTTTCTTCCATGATATTGTTATTATTATTATTTAAACTAATTAAATCTGAATTAATTAATTTTTTATTAGTTGAATTATTAATTGTATTATTTAATTGACAATAATTACAAAATTTATCTAAATTATCAACTATTCTAAAACTCAACTTTTCAAAATTATTAATTTTACTAACCTTTTTCTCCGGACATCGATTCTTGTAGTGGCCGAATCTTCCGCACCCGAAGCACTTGATGTGCTCCTTGTTCTTCCGCACTCGCAATGGTGTCTCCTTTGTCACCTGGTTTTTCGTCGTTCGAGTCTTACGAGTAGGACACTTATTTTTATAGTGTCCTCAATCCCTGCACTTGAAACAAATAATATGGAATTTAAAATTTAAATTGACATTGTTACCTTTAGGCATTGAGCGATACTCTTCCATGGTTAGCTCGGTCAACGGTCTTCTAATACTTGCAAAAAAAAAATACAAACCAAAAAGTCCCAAGACTTGGTCTTGGATTAGTAGTGCAGGAGATAATTAAAAATAAAAAATAAAAATAAAGAAAAGAAAATGCTCGATCGGTGGTTGCACTGAATCGCCTCGCTCTGATACCAATTGTTGGATCGATTTGAAACGCTAGAGGGGGGGTGAATAGCGTTAGTAAAAACTTTTCTTTTTCGACAATTAAAACCAAGTAGGCAGCGGAAAACAAAAGATAAACACAAGAAAGACACAAAGCTTTTTACTTGGTTCACAGCCCACCGACTGCTAATCCAAGGCCCTGCGATCCTTGATCGCTTCCGAAGGGCAATCACTAAAAGTCTCTTCCTCGTTGGAGGTAAGAGACAAGACGATTACAATGATTATAAGGTCAGTAACAACCTTACCGGTCCTTATACAAATTAAGTACAGAAATATAATAATACCGACAATTAATTAGACGATGACGCCTTGCGGTCGGAGAGCGTTGTAGAGAGCACTTGAGAGATTCTTGAATGTGGGTTTGAGTCCTCCCCTCCTTTTATAGATTTGCACCTTGGAATTTGTCCCGATCCAGATCCAAAACTCGTGGATCTTATCTTGAGGTGGCAGCTTATCTTATCTTGAGGTGGCGACTTATCTTATCTTGAGGTGGTGGCTTATCTTATCCTGAGGTGGCGGCATCAATCTCTATCTCTTTGACCTTGTGCACTGGGCTGATTCGTCTACATCAGTCGACTGATCCTCTTAGTAGTCGACTGCCTTCAGTCGACTGCTGACATCTCCAGTTGACTACTGCACTTGAGAATTCCTGCAATACAAGATTAGCACAATAGATGCATAATGCCATGCAGTGTGACAGTCCTTTGACTGTCCGATCTCGACTTCGGCATTCCTCCGGAAGCCTTAGTTGGATCGACGCCTAGGATTGTCCTCTAACCGAGGACACGTCCTTACCACCGCTCCACACACGGAGCTTACCTTTGGTCCTCTTGACCTGTCGCTTAGCTTTCAGTCACCACCGAGGTTCCTCGACTCCCCGAGGTTCTCCTGGTGTCGTCTGACCACCACGGTTTCTCAACTTGAGATTCTCCGGATGTCGCTCGACCTTTGGCTTAGTTTAAACACTTCCTGCACACTTAGCATATCACATGAGATAACAAAATAGCTTAACTTTGAATCTTTGCCATCATCAAAATCAAGGTTCGATTTTCTAGTGCCCCTGCACCAACAGTAAACTCGAAGACTTCGACTTGCCAAGTTGAGGATAGAGACTCAACTCAAGTTGCAGAGCTTGAGGAAGAGAATTCGGTCCTAAAAAAGCAAGTAGGAGATCTCATCGGAATGTTGGAAAGGTTCACCTCGGGCTCTAAGTATCTAAACATGATGCTTGGATCTCAGTGAGTCGTGTACAATAAGTCCGGGATTGGATACAAAGCTAAATCTTCATATAAATCATACATGTCATTACTTAGCCGAAACGCTAAGAATCAAGTCCAAGCATGGGTTCCTAAAGCTAGCTTAGTCAACCAAATTGGACCAAACCAATTTTGGGTTCCCAAGAGTCAAGTTCACTTAGTGATTAAAACTCAACCAAGTTATCACTTATGGGGAGCAAACACTTTGCTTATTTTTTTATTTAGTTAAACTCTTGCATGTCTTAGTTTACTTTACTTAATTTAGAATGGACTAGATAGGAAATAAAGTAGTTTAAACTTGAACAATCTAGTATTAAGACGAAGTGAACTGATAGTAAGTTTGGGAAACTCTTCAACGTGCATGTCTAGGAAGTGGTCCATCCGATATCTAAGAAGGTCATATGCCTCGCCACAATCTGGTGCACTAAGTCGAGTGGAACTGACCGAAGCTAACTCATTGAATTTTTAACTAGTTAGACCAAAGCTTAGTCTAAAGTGAGTCAAGTATTTGATTCCTTCATTGACTTTGTCTAGGAAATGGTCCATCCGATATCCAAGCAAACCATATGCCTCGCCATGACCTGAAAGTTAATGCTGGAAAAACCTACTTGATTAGCTCAAGCTAAACTTGAATCTAACACAAGTTTAAAAACTTTGAAATTTTCCATTAAAATTAAAATAAATCATTATCTCATAAAACTCATAGGATTAACATATATCGAAAACTTAGATCGGGTGAGATGAATTAGAACTTAACTAAGCTTAAATAATTTAATCAACTCAATGCAATTCAACCTAACCAATTCAACTCAAAATTAACTCAATTCAACTTAATCACTTCAAGTTAACCAATTGATCCAACTTAATTCTTAACCAATTTATTCAACTTAATGAATTTAATCAACTTAATCAACTAGATCAACCTAATCAATTTAATCAATCAACTTGATCAACCTAATCAATTTAATCAACTCAATCAACTTAATTTAATCAACACAATTAACTCAAACAACTTAATCAACTACCTAATTAATTAACCATAAAAAATAATCAAAAAAATAAAATTTATCGATTCCAATCGACTGGACTATTTCAGTCGACTGTAAAAGAGTTGACTGGATCATGTCCAGTTGCCTCCAAACCTCGAAAAGGTAAAAATGTGACTCCAGTCGACTGAAACTAATTTAGTCAACTAGAATACACAAGTAGATAAGAGTTAAGACTAATCCAGTCGACTCGAGACAATACAGTCAACTCAGTAGCGAACACAGTAAATGGTAAATTTATTACAGTCGACTGAACCGAGTCCAGTCGACTCAAATGTAGTTGATTGAATTTCAGTCGACTGGATTCCATCTATATAACCAGCGCTAGGGCAGCGTCGAGTCAACTCACACCGACCCCAAATAGTCGTCAAACATCCGTTTTCAACCCTGTAAAGCACTTAGGTAGCCAAATATATTCTATAATAACATCCATAATGCCAAGGTAACAATTCTAAACTTTATTTTCAATTATTTTTTCTTAAATATTAAATTATTGTAATTTAATTAGGGGTAAAAGAAGAGCAGTTGAGGCTGAATCATCTTCTACTCCATGTATGGACATTAGGTTTCTCACTAAGGGACATAGGATTAGGTTTGATAGCACTCTTTATACTCCCATACCTACTAGATATATTAGTAGATCATTTTTTAGTAGATCATGCATACCTAGCATTGAAGACATAACACATTATGGTCTAGATAAATTAGTTTATTGTAAAAACTCTATTAACATAGATCTATGTGCAGAGTTTTTCAATAACTTCACTAGAATTAATGATCTTACATATTCCACTAGAGTACATGGTAAAGATGTTATCTTAACTCCCTCATTGTTGAGAGATCATTTAGGACTTATGCATTCATCATGTCCAGTTGTATGTTTTCCATCTATGGAATTACCGTATGGTGATCCCTACTCGCACATCACATTAGATAGGATACACTTGAATCTATTTAGTGAGGAGAGGTGTCACGCCCCGAGAGCATGCCGAGTCGAAAATCAAATGGACGACATCTCCCCTGTACATGGCAACATTTCGGGTTAATACAAGGCCCGTAAGCCCACAATGATAACAATATATAAAAATATATCAAACCACAACAGTATATATATATATCAAAACAACTACACACAGCGAAAACGATACAACAACAATACAATCCTACACATGCATACCAGTATGACTAACACATCACAACAATACAAAACTTCGACAAAAATTCGAATATACAACATGTACATCATGAAAACTCCAAAATACAATACACAACGGACGGAAAGCCCAAATACACACGGGAGCCTCGGAGGTGAGATGAGACGATGTCAGCCGACGGTGCTCCATGTCGTCACGAAGTCTTCTACATTGCACAGCGAGAAACCCGTGGTCCGTGGGGTGGTGAGTAAAACTCAGCAGGTAATAGAAAAACATGTATATATGTCATATCACATGTATTTTCAACAACATACTCTAGAGGTACAACAGTATATCAACATAGTATATAAATACAAGCATATCTTGACTAACAAATAAACAACATAAAAATGCATGACATACCTCGCTACTGATCCAACTGAACATATATCAAATATATATATATATATATAGAAGAGTAGATCAACTCACAATATACTCTAGCTACGATTTCAAGGTATCTAATGGTCTGCATCTAACCCATACGATGATCCGACACAATCAGTATAACAAATGCAAAAACACGCATGAATATGATGTACACCCAAATGCAGCAAGCATAGTACAATCAAATGCAACATCAAAATAATCATATATATATAGACTGTATCCATATATATATTAATCTCAACCATCAATATATATATATATATATATATATATATATATATATATATATATATATATATATATATATATATATATATGTGCATATATGTATATATATATATATATATATATATATATATATATATATATATATATATATATATATATATATACATACATACATACATATATGTATCTATATATGGTAATATGCAAAGCGCCATAAGATACGGTAATGCAGCATGCATGGTCATGCCTGCTCACCCCTACTCGCTACCACGACCACAGTGTGGCCTAGGTGGCACGACATGACAACTGTCCCAACTCACACCAACCACTGCTATAGAGTGGCCGAGTGGGCAGTATGATCAAGTAGCATATGAGCGTAAAGAGCTCGCTATACAACGGGGGTCCCTGCTGCTGGCCACTCCGACTAACACTATCAATGAGTGGTCGAGTACCACGCACTCAGGACAACTGCACACAACTCCAACTACCACCGTCCATAGTAGTAGAGTGCGGCACAACAGATGCTCTGCCCTCACACCAGTTACTCCTCGGGGAGTGCTCTGGGAGGCAAGATGACTAACGACTCTCTCAACCCCAAGGCAGACTATGTCGTCAGAATGCATGCAAATGACATGTGTATGCTGTCACCCGTACAACTATCTACCATAGACTCTCTGTTCAGCAAAGAGTCATACCCATCTAATCAATACTCTCTATCCTATAGAGAGTTGTACTCAATAGATCGACGGACTCTCTATCCTGTAGAGAGTCATACTCAATTGATCATAACTCTCTATCCAATAGAGAGTCGTACTCAACTAATCGACGCACTCTCTATCCTGTAGAGAGTCGTACTCGACTGATCATAACTCTCTCTCCAATAGAGAGTCATACTCGACTGATCATAACTCTCTCTCCAATAGAGAGTCGTACTCAACTGATCGACGCACTCTCTATCCGATAGAGAGTCATACTCGACTAATCATATCAAGCTGGGACCACCGGTCCGCAGCGACACTCTAATCACCCTTCACTTAACCATTACACAACTCATGGTTGGTAACAGTATGAAACATACGGGTATTGGAAATAGATCCTACATTTAGGGCATTACCTACCCATAGATGACCTTTTTACAATTTATAAATTGGGTTATCCCTCGTACAACATTTACACCCTACTAAACATCTAGGCCAATTTACATCACATCTATAACTCCTAAATCATGATATGGTATATGTGATATCAACAATTGAGCATAAATATATCCAACGATAAGTTCAAGCATATGATAATAAGAGCAGGGTCAAGGTAATATGAACACCTAACATGCTCATATCTATGACTAAATCTGAATGCAATACATCTACCCGGACCAGGTAGGAAATTACCCACCTGATAAGAAGCTCGTGATAATAATCTTCATGCCCGTGGACCTGCCTCGTAACCAAGTCCTGCACACAACATAAACCATCATTAAATCCCAACACATGACAACAATTTAAATCAAACCCTACATCCTTTCGTATTCACTCAATCTACCGAATACGAAATAAAATCTTGATCACCCACCCTTCGTAACCCTAACTATATCTCAATGAGTACAACATGCTAAAACCCATTCGAGTCTCACACTAATTCACATTTCAGATCAGTAATCATCCCTTAGCTCACAACCGAAATATTTTCCACTTCAACTAATCTTAACACTCTACCCATCGTCCACAGCTTCACCACAAGCACAAACAGAACACCACAACTCCTTCCATACATCACCTTCATCAGCCATTACAACTCACAACCCACTGTCCATCCAATGAATCAAAATTGAATTCACAACACAAAGGGAGAACTGACCTTGCTTACCAACACTTGAAGCTTCACCGACAGTTAATCCTCACCGACATCAACTCCACAGAACTGGTAGCCACACCTTTACTTATCCCCTATTTGCCGACACCAACACCTGTCCAACACAGATCGAGCTCAACGCAAGGAAGATGCACCGTAGCCCTAAATCTGGTCCAATGTAAGGAATCACCCCTTACCTAGCACCCACAGCGATCGTCGGCACTGATCGGCAGAGGAGATCAATAACTTGCGACGAAAAAACCCGAAGGTGGCTTGCTCCGTCAGTGCTTGGGAAGTACGACACATGATCGACTCGCCACCGACCCTAATTCCCGGCCACGCGCGTCGACGCCCGTCGGCCTCTTCGCCTATAGCCGGATCTCCCACCGAAAGGAGCCATCGGTCATCGCGGGATCACAGAGAAGCAAGGGGCACCGACATCCTTCCCAGTCGTCGTCTGCTCTGGTAGAGGTCTCAGACGGCAGAAGGTCCGATCGACGGCGATCAGGAGTTATGACGGTGCTCGATCGGAAGAAAGAAAGGCGGCTGTGGTGCTCACAGCTTGGCGACAGCGGCGACTGTGGACGACGAGCTGCTCCAATAGGCGGCGAAGGGCGGCGACGGTGAGTGGAGCGACGAGCGATTTGGAGGAGGAAGTCGCGCGGGGGAAGGAGGAGAAAGAAAGGTCGGGATCGCGAAGAAGAAAAGAGGAGTCACGAATACTGAAACCGACAGGAAATGACGGATTTAGTTTAATTAAATCATTTAATACAAGATAGTCTAAACAGGCTTTACAAAAGCCTGTTCGTTTTATCCCCATAAAATATCCATAGAACCTCCATTTAAATCCAGAAAAATTTCTAAAAATTTCTGTAAAATTCCACAAGATAGTTTATCAATTAACGAGGAATAATATTTTATTATTTATTCATTTATTTATTTATTCGGTATTTTACATTCTTCCCCACTTATAAAAATTTGGTCCCCAAATTTTGTACTAACATGCAAAAATTACTTCAAGCAAGTTTCCGAAAGGACCACATACCTTCCTCAAGTGAACAGATGAGACTATCGAGCCCGGATAGTATCTTCCAGCTCCCACATAGCCTCCTCATCGGTATGATACTGTCATCCAACCTTTACGAGTCAGATAGTTTTCGTCCCACTACTGTCACTCCTTGCGACCCAGGCTCCACCCTGGAATTTCCTCGTAAGTCACATTAGACTGAGGTGGAATTGCTATCTTCTTCAGAACATTCTCTGAATGCGGAACGTATTTCCTCAGCATAGAAACATGCAATACGTTGTGAACACCTGTAAGTGTCGGAGGTAAAGTCAACCGATAAGCTACACCTCCATAATCCATGACACAAGATCTGAATAGATCCTCCCACGTCTAAATGATACACTCAGACTGTCAGATCTTGTCTGCGGATGAAACGTTGCACTAAGTCGAAGCTCTGTGCCCATAGTCTGGTGCAGACTTTGCCAAAAATCGCGAGGTAAATCACGAATCTCTATCTGATATGGTACTTAAAAGTACCCCACGCAATCTGATAATCTTTCGGTAATACAACGTTGTCGTATGGTCCAACAAGTATGACCCACGAGTAGGAAGGAAATGAGATGATTTGGTCAGTTGATCCACAATCACCCAAATCGCATCACATCCTTTACGGGTTCTAGGCAATCCCGTAACGCAATCAATCGTGATATGCTCCCACTTCCATTCCTGAATCGGAATTTTCTAGAGCAATAATGCGAGTTTCTGATGTTCAGCCTTCACCTACTGGCATACTAAACATCGAGCAGCAAAATCTGCTATAACTCTCTTTATACCATTCCACCAGTATAAACGTTTCAACTCTCAGTACATCTGAGTACCACCAAGGTATATAGCCCATCTCGAATGATGTGCTTTCTGTAGCAACTCTTCCTTAAACACTGTAACTCCGGAACCCACTATCCTTATCAGAGACAGGGAATTATCTTCTCAAAAGAGGAGTCCATCAGCCATTCAAGATACACTCCACACACACTGTAAGTGCATGGAAGACTATAGCAATCAATCTCCCTTGTTGCAATTTTTGCAACTATTCGCACTCCAGCCCCTCCATTGTAGCTACCCAGTAGCTTGTTAAATTCCATGAGCACTTCCGCTCCATACAACTACAAATCCAGATAATAACTACTAAAGTCACGTCATGTATATGACAGACTATCTCGTAGTCTCTTAACTGACGTAAGCATAAGGTATGCCTCATTCAACTACATCAGAATCGCTCCAATCCCTGAAACGATGCATCTGCGTACATCATCCTTCTATCCACTCTTGAAGGATTAACTAATACTCGTGTAAAAGTTAACCGTCATCTAGGTCCTGTAAACTGGTTCCACCAGCTTCCAACTAAATGATTTCCATCACCACCTTTTTCAAACAAGCCCGTGGTATAGTGATGTCAAGCATTCTATCCACATCTACGGAATTAACCAAAACATACAAGGAAAACCACCATCTACGGTGGTCGAGTGTGCAACTCCAACTACCACAATCAACAGTGGCCAAGTTACGCAACTCCAACAACTACAAAAGGATTCAATCGTGTTAAGGATACACGATTCTCAAATCCAGTGGCGACTAAATCGTTAATTAGTCTAACCACTTAATCAAAACTCATAAACATTCATACCAAGTATGAAATTGTCATCTTTACACATCTGCATCCTCTTTACTCTAGGCTGATGATATATCAATCATCACAACGACAATGATAATTGTATGACACCATGTCACTACAATATCAACCCTCTAGTCGTAAACCAACCTTAGAGTATACACAGGTGTCTTTGGCTGATCTCAATAGATCATCTATCCCCAACGAAGGATATTCTTCACAACAACTACTATATTCCATCATCGTTAATCGATGAATACTTTCAAAGGTCCATCTCTCTTTCAACAAAGAGTTCCGGATCTTCTCAAGGAGAAATACTGGGATAGATAATTATCCCCTCCAACATCTCCTATAATCGCAACTCACGTTCTTCCAATTCTTTTATAGTGTTTAACAACACTGATACCAACAAAAATATCACTCGATATGTGATCTTCGATCGGACTATTTTTAATCATTTGATCGCCTACTCCACTTGCCTAAGCAAGCAGCGAAGTTCATCCGAAATTATATCCGAAGGCTCTCAGATTATACGCACATCCGAGAGACATATCGTACTATACTTCCAACAATTTGACCATCCGTAAGGATATGTCTACAGCAAAAGTATGTCTATCAAAGTCTAAGGGTATCCCTTGACTTCTTAATTATTGATCCACATCTCACCAGACGGTAGAGATACCACCGACCCATAAGTCGATGTAAAGGACCCTTCTAACTCAACTGAGAATGTTCTGAACAAAGATACCTGTAAACTACAAGTATCTCCCAATATATTAACCCAGAGGGTAAAACTAGAGTAATACCCTGAACGATGAAATATCTGTCGATCTGATCCCAAAGGCTCCATGCAGGTCTCAACCTTTCTCCGAAGAGAATAAGATCGGATCAACGGTCGCGACAAAGTCGCGTTTTGAGGATTTTTCCTAGATCATTCCATCCCATCACTAAATCCTACGAGTTATAACTGTAGAATACCGAATAGATATGACCATCGTCGTATACTCTCTCCTCTGTACTAATCAAAACATATTTGGGGGTATGTTGTTGTTGTCTGCTGAATCTTCTATGATGTCTTCTGGCGATCTTTTGCAATCTTTGATCTCTGTGAAGGGAGTATCAAGGAACTCCAACCACGCCTGAGGTAGTAGGTTGATGCTGATAAGGTAACCCACATCTTTTGTGTTGATCTCTGTTGTCGAGACGGTGCATCATCCTCCCAGAACACCATTGGTAGTCTTCAACTAAGTCTTCAAAGTACACCTCCTCCACTGTCTTGGTTGCTCACAATAGCGGATGATGATCAACGGATAATCGACTTCACGTGTCTTCGTGATCGCCTTTGCGCACACAATCCCTTGAGTCTTTGTTGATTTTCTTTGATATCCGAGAACATACGATGATCTGCGATTGGTCTTCTATAATCGAAAAGTAGCTCAAGGCCTGTGACCCTGATCTTACTCCTTTTATCCAACAGTCGGAGACTTTTGACTCTATTGAGTTGACCTACAATATATGCTTATCGGTCTCCAACTCTTAAACCCTTGTACGGAGTCATTTCTAAACTCCTGTCTCAATCCAACGTCTTCCGACAGGATCTGGTAGAAGATCTCGGCATCCTAATCCAACTATAAGCCAATAACTCTGGGCGGCTTAAATCAT
Organism: Wurfbainia villosa; assembly: GCA_025175895.1. Classification (NCBI taxonomy): domain Eukaryota; kingdom Viridiplantae; phylum Streptophyta; class Magnoliopsida; order Zingiberales; family Zingiberaceae; genus Wurfbainia; species Wurfbainia villosa. The sequence goes on along the minus strand of CM045998.1, from coordinate 40,655,500 downwards.
CCATTCATCTCTTTGAGCTATTAGGTGGTCGTAACCTCTGCAAGTCTCATGACTCTGCACAGTACACTATTACTGACCGATCACCCTTTCTTGAAGCTCAAGAATTCCTTACAATGTGTCACTAAAAGTGACACGGGGAAATACACTCTTCCAACATCATTAATCCATGATCAAGTGATATATTATTTCCCGAAGATTATTTTCTGCATTTATCACCAAATACCGGCTTGATCCCGATAATGGTATGCAAACAACTCTTCTTCCTCGTATAACATGAGTTAAGTACTCAAAAGTACTCTCAAAGTTATACATCTCAGTACGAACAACTCAGGGATAAAATCCCTATGAAACACCGTAATCTAGCCTTCCGCTATCTGCATCACAATAGTCTCCAAGTATGTTCATTACCCACAGGTAATGATCTGACTAGCATAGTTAGTGGAAATCTCTAAGACTGTAGTCTCTGATTTCCATAATAAATGTGACGACTTGGCCCCTGTTTTTCGACTCGGTATCAGTCGGCTCTCAAAGGTAAATCACCTTCTCGACACAGGTTCAAGACTCACAAACTTAACAGGTCATTCCCGTGGTCAACTCATACCACGGTTATGAATAATAACCAACACAATACAGGTTATTCCCGGGTATAAGCATCTAAATGCATAGCTAACATAACCGAGAGTATAAACCCTAAAGGTCACTCCGGTTGGTCGCCTCGGTGGACGACCCCTACTACAAGTCTGCACAGGTGTCATAACTCTATTGTATACACCTATTGATCAAGTTTAGATAAATATCTACTAAACCATAAGTTATCAGGAATTCTTACCTCTGTTAGTAATATATGAGAGATGTCCTAAGGCAATCGCCTTATGTTTGAACCATTTATATGATAAATGAAGATTCACTATTTGAGTATACATGCTTTCATGTATTTGATTGGATCTTAAACTCATTTACTGAATGTCCATGATACGATTCACAGCATGAGAGAATTTGTGATTGGATCACAACTAGTGAGTATCTCTACATGTGTAATTGTGATGTATCGGAATTATCCCTAGTCGATGAATTGATGGATTTGGACACCATCAATTTTGTCGAGACTAGCACGAGGCATACTCCTTGGTGTATCCAAGCAGCTGATTCTCATTGGCTGGAGACATTGTGATGTCCGGAGTTGATCGTGGATGCTAGTTATGGTAACTAGTTCATTGGAGTGACCAGCCATAAGACTTCATATGGTTCTCTGCATATATAGATATGTCAATGAAGTTCTTACTGCAGCTTAAGTGTGATGTTCCTTTGACTTGCGGTATTCAAGTCATCTTGATCATAAAGACTTATGCTTTGACATCTTAAGCAAGAATCTCTGAGGAGATGTGGACCCGGGATGATTGGGTATAAGTCGAAGTGATCGAAGGTGTTTGAATAGCCTATAAAGGATTCACCACTCCTTGTGAGGAGATGTATACCCATGGCCTCTTGTCGGATTGTTACTAAAGTCTTTGGCCAAAGCATTACATGTTTAGAGTAAGGTACTCTTCCATACATGTGAAGTAACTAGAATCCGTAGGACGAGGAAATGATACTTGGGCTAGGTGTGACGTAGTCAGCCTAGTGGGGACTGACACTATAGACCATGTCCTGAACCAAGTGGGTATAAGATGAGTGAAGGGAATGAGGCACGATTCATTCGAGCTGCTGTAGGGTTTCAGAAATAGTTCTGGATCAACCGTTGATCTTTTCGGTTAATTGGAGATCATGATGTACTACTAGGTGCCACTCATGATCATTCTATAATTAATGGTTAATTATAGACGGCCAACATAAACCGAGAACCTATTTGGTCACACGCACAACGAGCGTAATCCGAAGGATTTAAAACGAGCTTGAGAATGAGATTCTCATACCGAGAGAAACTAAGTTTGGTTGGACCAAACAAGAAGCGAGCATGAAATTGTTTCAGTCGCAATGGAAGCGTGGATGGGCCGTGTCTTATAAAGACATAATGGATGAACCAAAATGGTTTGGTTCTAATCCAATGGAGGAGAATAAACCAAAGGGTTTGGTTTATTTTAAACGAATGAACCAAAGTTGGTTCGGTTCGTTTTAACTTAAAATAAACCATCATGGTTTGGTTTATTTTAACTTATATTAATGGAGCGGGTAACGGGCCTTATGGTTATGATCCAATAATCATTAAGAGAATTAGTCCTCTATAAAAGAGGGCTTAAGGGTTTGTTAAGCCCTAATCCAAAACCCTAACCTAATAGTTGCCGCCCACCTCCCCTTAGAGATTTCGGCGCCAACCCTCCTCCTTGCCGCCGCCCACCTTGAAGTTCCAACCGGCGTCCAAAAGGTGCTGACCTTCCCTCTTGCCGGCGTCGAGCTGCTGCCGGTTGGTGCTCCGGTGATCTCCCTTGGGTTCGGTAATAGGGTGAGCTTCCACCTTTCTTTTGGCCGGCCCATACTCCTCCACCAAAGCTGTCCAGTTTTCTGGACAGCTTGTTTCCCTCTCGTCGGAGCGTCGTTTGGACGACGTTTGGAGCTCCGATAGAGGTAGCCTTACCGGGGATTCGATCTCCGGTAATCCTCATAGGTGGAGGATGAAGGATTCGTCAAACGGTTGATGAATACCTCTCCGGAGAAGCGAGTTTTGAGGACTCATTTTTGGATCCGAATTTGGATTCGGATCGTGATCCTCTCTCGATCACATTGTCTTCAACACGAGGCTAGTAACCCATACGAAGATGAAGCTCGTGACTTAGCGAAGTCATCCTGAAGATACTCGGTGTGGATACGGATAGAGACGATTCTAGCGAGGATCGTTCCGGTTGATGTCGTTCCCGCTACACGTTATACGGAAGGTATACGTAGTTAAATTTCTTTTTATTGCAAAATTTAAATTTACGGTTATGTATACACATGTTGTACTATGCATGCGTGTGATGTGTGTGTTGTAATAAATGTAGATTTATTATTTTTTATTTCTTCCGTTGTGCACATGTTTACGAAACATGTTCGAACACACACTCGCCGCGGTGCCGGAAACCCAACAGTGGTATCAGAGCCCAGGTTGTGTTTCGACATAATCGTAAAATGGTTTTGCGATAGTCATAATGATATTTCTGGAAATTTTCTACTTTTGGAAAGTTAGAAGTATTTATGAAAATTTTTCAATTTTGGAAAGTCTAGAAGTATTTATGGAAATCTTCCACTTTTGGAAAGTTGGAAGTATTTATGGAAATTGATATTTTCCATAAATAAAATATTTGATTAGATTTTGGAAATTTGTTTCCTAATTTAATCATGATTTGATTTGGGAAATCAAATCTTAAAATATTTTATTTCCATAAGTAGTTTTGATGATTTAGGAAATTGATTTCCTAAATTGACTTTCCTTAATCAACTATTTCCATAAATAAAATATGTGATTAGATTTGGAAATTTATTTCCTAATTTAATCATGATTTAATTTGGAGAATCAAATCTTAAACATATTTTATTTCCATAAATAGTTATGACATATAAGGAAATTATATACATGACATAATTGTATGTCATGTAATTGCATTAGATGCATATCATTATGTCATGCGTGTCGTGACATGTAGATGTATGCCATGTATTGTTGTGGATTTGACGCCGGCTAGAGGGGGGGTGAATAGCGTTGAATTCGTACGTCGATGGAATTAGTTCGCGTTCGTGTCTACAATTTTGTTAGCGCAGTGGAAATAGAAAAGTAATAACGATAACGAAATACACAACACGCTAACACAATGATATAACGTGGTTCGGAACCACACGGTTCCTACTCCACGGATCGGGTTCGTACAAACCCTAGCGATGCCACAAACACCACTAATCAATAAACTCCTTCTCGACAACAAGTCGGAGGCGGAGAAACCTCGTACAAACGTTTACAACAATAAACGAAAGAAATACAAGCAAATACAAAGGAAATGTAAAGAACACTTTACAAACTAGGGTTTTGAGCGCTTGCTTGTTGGTTGCTTGGATGAGCTTGAAGGACCCTGAAATGCACCTGCAAATCGCCTTCAAATCGCCTCACCAAAGCTCCCAAAAATCTGATACCGCAATCTCCATGAATAGCTCCCTTTTATCCTGCGTCGGCCTGGATTTCCGCCTATCAGTCGACTTCCATAAGTTCCCAGTCGACTGATGCCACTGTTGTCGTGAGACAACGGCTCAATCCACGTTGGACAAGTTCCAACGGGACTCTTGGCAGTCGACTGCCAACATTGGCAGTCGACTGCCAGCCGCATAGTCGACTGCCCAGTCGGCTACGGAGCATTCTGTGCTCGCGGCTGAACTAGCAGTCGACTGCCGTAGACATCAGTTCGACTGCTCCAATGAGCAGTCGACTGCCAGAGCAGTTCCAGCTCTTAAACGGCAGTCAAACTCAAGTCGACTCACGGCAGTCGAACCGGCCATAATGCCAGTCGACTGCCAACCTCAAGGATGAGGTTTTAACCCAAGTATGGTGCCCCCATACTTGCTAGACCACCCTTAGCCTAGACCTAAGCCTTCTAGCCACCTCCATCAGCCTCACGCCTCTCGGATCCCTCCAAGTCATCCATGACTTGTTCATCCATCGCGCTAGCCTCCAGGTGCTTCCCTCGGCTATGTCATGCTAACGGTGTCTACACCGCCAAGGCACATTGGACTTACGCCGCCAAGACTCCGCTTGGACTTTACGCCGCCAACCATTGGTCTTATGCTGCCAAGACTCCCGCTTGGACTTTACGCTGCCAATATCAACCCCTTGGACTTCTCAAATGCCAAGACTCAAGCTTGGACTTTCCCTTGCCAACCCATGTTGGACTTTCCATGCCAAGACCATGCTTGGACTTTCCTTGCCAACCCATGTTGGACTTCTCATTTGCCAAGACCCATGCTTGGACTTCTCATGCCAAGTACTCAAGACTTGGACTTTCCCAAATGCCAAGTACCCATGACTTGGACTTTCCATGCGCCAAGTGTCCCACTTGGACTTTTCATGCCAAGTACTCAAGACTTGGACTTTACCAAATGCCAAGTGTTCCACTTGGACTTTCCCATGACAATTACATTGTCATATGTTTTTGTCGAAACATCAAAACATCACTCGAGTCAAACTCGTGTCCTGGTCAATCGTGACCTGGGCCGATTGCACCAACAATCTCCCCCTTTTTGATGTTTGACAAAAACCAAACAAATCATTTGAGTTAGACCACTAACTCAAATCCCTTACCAATTGTCCCAAATTGGTAAACACTCTCCAAATGTTCTCCCCCAAACATTCTCCCCCTTTTTGACTAACATCAAAAAGGTTTTCTCTCCAAGGAGGTCAATGTCTCATATCCCAATGAGATCTTACAATCTCCCCCTTTTTGACCTAAAAATATCTAGGATGCCTACCATCGTCCTAATGATAAGTCCCATATCACTCAAGAGAAACAATCCTATTCACTCTCCCAATTTCCAAATTGGGTATCAAAAACCCATCAATTTTCCCAATTAATGATACTCTCCCAATAACTTCTCCTCTCCAAGGAGAAAAACACATCCATCATCCCAAGATGGATACCTCCCCCTAAAGGCTTGCTCCCCCTTGACCATTGCACCAACAATGTCCTTGGGCAGTCCCTAAGCCAATAGGAACTCTAAACCATCAAAATTAAGGTTAGAAATTCAACATTGAACTTTCCAACACCTTAACATTGATACAAACCCTAAACAACTCTCCTAATCCATATCCAATGGATTTTCACCCTTTATAATGCTTCCCAAAGCATATCCTAGGGTTAGGAGTGATTAGGGACCTTTACCATGGCTGAACACGGGCTAACCAAACCTAGTTTACCCAAAATCAGACCTGGCAGTCGACTCACGACGATGTCGATCGAGCCGATCACACATCGATTTTCAACTATCAGAAATGAATTTTGGAAATTCATAAATAATTATACGTAATTCGAAAAATTGTGAAAATTCATACGTATAATACTTATGACACACACAATGGGTGAAAAATATTTGAAAATTATTTTACCCATAAAATAGTGAGTTTGATACAAAACTCAAAACCATTGAAATTTTCAATGTTTTGGCCCTATTTTGTATCAACTTCATCAATGGTGATTGCTATCAAAAGATAGACTTCACCAAGGTTTTTCAAAATGATTTTAAAATGTTTTCAAAACCTTATTTTGGATCATATTCCTTGGGCTCTATGCACATGACTTGTACACAAGCTTTTCCAATGATCCACAAATGAAACAAGATGAGTTTTAGTTCATCTAGATGCAAAAAAAAAAACTATGCACCTTGAACTTAACTCATATCCTAGCATCTCACATGTATCTAGGGTGTATAAATACACATACATGTCAATTGGATGTGAGATGTGGGTTTTGGTTCATTTAATCTAGGGTTTCATGCATTCTCTAAGGCAACCCTACTTGATTCCCTTATAAATGGGACTTCAAGTCATGTCATAGTTCTTAATTCAATTTTAATCAATTAAATGCATGAAATGATCATGGCATAAAGATAGCAATAATTAAGCATGGCCAATGATCATGATGTCATGTCATATGATAAAATCTAAAAACACATGACATTGGTCCTTAATCCCTAAGCATACTCATGACATATAAATGATAGAACATAAACATGATGTCATGTCATGTCATGGCATATGGCAAACAAATCATGGCAAGTAAAAAGTATAGGTATAAGTATACCTAAATTTTAATATTAATTGCCATTTCATATAATTAATTATATTTTGTCATATTTCTATTTTTCTCTCAAGTGTGCCAAAAACCCAAAATGGCACACTAACCTCTAAACCTAAATTGTGCCAATTTTGATCACTTTATCAAACTTCTCAAGTAATATTGGCACATCCTAAAATCTTTTAGGATGATAATTCAAATCTATTTCCAAGGTATCCATAACCTTGAAAATAACCTAAAGTGCCACCTTTGCCATGGTTGAGTTAACTACCCATCCATTTAAGGTTGGCACACCCTAACCCATCTAGCGTGAATCAATCACGCTCTTAGGAACCCAAAACCGATTTGAGCTCCTAGGGTTAATTAGGTATTCCTTAGGGATAACCTCCCTAGATACCTTCCTAATGACCCTCCTAGGCTTGTTAGCCTTGGTCATTTGGGTCTTACCTAGGTTGACTCTAGGGGTAACTCCCCTTGCAACCTTCTTAGTGGCCACCCTAGGTTTCCTAGAAACCCTAGCCACTAGGCACACCCTTTAGTCAACTCTAGGGATAACCTCCCTATTGACCTTGGTCTTCCTAGACCTAGTTAGTGTTCCATAATCTAGTGGAACACTATGGTAAGTCACCTTGGGCTTAGGTTTGTGACTCAAACCTTGCTTGCCCTTAGTTGACTTTTGACTCTTATGTCCTAAGTGTTGACTTTGAGATTTGGACCTAGACTTTTGATCATTTGACCCTTTAAATTGGTTTTGTATATTCCTAAGGGTCTTTTCTAGTTTTTCAAGCCTTGACCTCAAGGCTTGATTTTCAACCTCTAATTGCCCAATTGATTTTTGATTAAGTTTTTGGGCATTACCATTTTCTCTAGGCATATGCCTACCCTTCTTAGGGTTAATGCCTAAGTGGTTTTCTATTTTCCTAATGCTTTCCTTAGGAAGAGTTTTTCTAGGGACATTAGTCCCAAATTTCTCCTTTCTTGAAAAATTTACCATCTTGGCTCCTGAGCAAATATATTTGTCTCTAGCATGCTTTTCATGGTGAATTGCAAGAGAATTAAAGTTTCTAGCATGCTTTTGATTTTTAAATTTGGAAGGTGCATTATTAAAATATACCTTAGGGTTAGCTATAGAAGCTCCCCCTACTTGTAATGCTCCTCCTTGCCCCTTCTTCTTCGCCTTAGGGCATTGACTCCGATAATGCCCCTTTGAATTGCACTTGAAGCATATGATGTGCTCCTTGCCTTTAGGTGTTGGGGAACCGGCATCCTTGACTTTTGGTGCCGGTGGAGCTTTCCTAATCTTCTTTGGGCACTTGCTCTTGTAGTGTCCGGCTTCCCTACACTCAAAACATATGATATGATTTTTATTACAAATTGACATGTTTGAGTTACCTATGGTGGTGGAAGGTGTTGGAATTGAAACTTCTTCATCTTGACCGGATGTGGAAGCTTCTTCTTGATGCTCCGGTGTTAAGGAAACTCTAATCTCCTCCTCAATCCTAGAAGTGGATGCTTCTTCCCCTTCCTTCACCTCTTCCGATCTAGATGTTGATTCCCTATCAACCTCCGAATCCTCAAGCTCTTTGGATGAAGATGTACTTGCTTCTTTTTGAGCTTGAGAGGATGAGCACTCTTCTTCTTCTTCTTCTTGGACCAATGATGAGTTTTCATGGAGCTTTGCCACTTGGCTCCACAACTCCTTAGCATCCATATAGTCCCCTACCATACACACAATCTCATTAGGGACCAAATCAAGAATAAATTTTACTACCTTCATGTTTTTCTCGAAGGCTTGGAGTTGATCTTCACTCCACTTCTTCTTCTTGAGGAATCCTCCCTTTGGTCCCTTAGGATATTCAAATCCTTCCATCAAGGCGGACCATTCCTCAAGGTCTCTCATCATCAAAAACTCTTCAATTCTCGCCTTCCAGGAATTGAAACCTTCTCATCCATAGAATGAATAAGGGACCGGTGTGTTGATGTCCCATCCAAGCTTGTCTTGGAATTCCATCTTCACCCTCTAGCCTTTTGTCTTAGCTCCGGGTTGTTAATCCGTAGAAGAGCCCCGGGCTCTGATACCACTTGTTGGGGAAATTTGGAACGGCTAGAGGGGGGGTGAATAGCGTTGAATTCGTACGTCGATGGAATTCGTTTGCGTTCGTGTCTACAATTTTGTTAGCGCAGCGAAAATAGAAAAGTAATAACGATAACGAAATACACATCACGCTAACACAATGATATAACGTGGTTCGGAACCATACGGTTCCTACTCCACAGATCGGGTTCGTACGAACCCTAGCGATGCCACAAACACCACTAATCAATAAACTCCTTCTCGACAACAAGTCGGAGGCAGAGAAACCTCGTACAAACGTTTACAACAATAAACGAAAGAAATACAAGCAAATACTAAAGAAATGTAAAGAACACTTTACAAACTAGGGTTTTGAGCGCTTGCTTGTTGGTTGCTTGGATGAGCTTGAAGGACCCTGAAATGCACCTGTAAATCACCTTCAAATCGCCTCACCAAAGTTCCCATAAATCTGATATCGCAATCTCCATGAACAGCTCCGTTTTATCCTGCGTTGGGCTGGATTTCTGCCTATCAGTCGACTGCCATAAGTCCCCAGTCGACTGATGCCACTGTTGTCGTGAGACAACGGCTCAATCCACGTTGGACAAGTTCCAACGGGACTCTTGGCAGTCGACTGCCAACATTGGCAGTCGACTGCCAGCCGCGTAGTCGACTGCCCAGTCGGCTACGGAGCATTCTGTGCTCGCGGCTGAACTAGCGATCATTGCAGGCCCTTGGCGAATGATCGTCGTGAGACATCGCTCGATCGCTCAATGGCGGGCGATCGCGAGCGATTCGGCTCTTAAGCAGCGGTCGAACTCAGTCGACTCACGCGGCAATCCGCCATAATGCGGTCGCCGCCAACCTCAAGGATGAGGTTTTAACCCAAGTATGGTGCCCCCATACTTGCTAGACCACCCTTAGCCTAGACCTAAGCTTTCTAGCCACCTCCATCAGCCTCACGCCTCTCGGATCCCTCCAAGTCATCCATGACTTGTTCATCCATCGCGCTAGCCTCCAGGTGCTTCCCTCGGCTATGTCATGCTAACGGTGTCTACACCGCCAAGACACATTGGACTTACGCCGCCAAGACTCCGCTTGGACTTTACGCCGCCAACCATTGGTCTTATGCTGCCAAGACTCCCGCTTGGACTTTACGCTGCCAATATCAACCCCTTGGACTTCTCAAATGCCAAGACTCAAGCTTGGACTTTCCCTTGCCAACCCATGTTGGACTTTCCATGCCAAGACCATGCTTGGACTTTCCATGCCAAGACCATGCTTGGACTTTCCATGCCAAGACCATGCTTGGACTTTCCTTGCCAACCCATGTTGGACTTCTCATTTGCCAAGACCCATGCTTGGACTTCTCATGTCAAGTACTCAAGACTTGGACTTTCCCAAATGCCAAGTACCCATGACTTGGACTTTCCATGCGCCAAGTGTCCCACTTGGACTTTTCATGCCAAGTACTCAAGACTTGGACTTTACCAAATGCCAAGTGTTCCACTTGGACTTTCCCATGACAATTACATTGTCATATGTTTTTTTCGAAACATCAAAACATCACTCGAGTCAAACTTGAGTCCTGGTCAATCGTGACCTGGGCCGATTGCACCAACATGTATGTCATGCCATGTAGATAATAGTTATTTGCATGCAAAGAGGATGAGACATAAAAACCCTTACTCAATATTAAAGCCTACACCTTCCATTAATATGGTTAGAACCAGAGTTCCATTTCTTGTTTGGGTTGTTGGACTCTCTCCAAGCCCGGCTCGAACCCGAACATGTTCAAACCATGGAATAGTTTAATACTAATATGGTAAGAGTCAGAGGTCAATCGTTAGCTTTGGTTGTTGGACTCTCTCCAAGCCGGGCTAATTGGTTGAATGCGCTCTAACCATATTAAAACTATTTCTTGATTAATGGGTCGGCTTTAACCTGGAGCATCATCTTGTTGGACTCTCTCCAAGGTCGATGTAAAGGGAGGTGAAGTTGGGTGCTATGCATATGGTGCATACTTGTTAATGTGTTAACAACCCAATGTATGTGTGAACATTCAATTAGTTGATAGCACATTGTGATAGTTGCATATACGTGATATGCAATCGGTATAGTTGATACCTACCATCGTAGTTATGAATGGCTTGTTGGACTCTCTCCAAGGTTGTTCATATCTATGATGGATATCAGCCCATTCGGAGATGGACCTACGATCTCCCGAAGTAATTTTGGGGTTTTTGAAATTCGAAAAATGAATGGGATTTATGAATGTATATTTATGCATTTTAAAATAATTTTCTCATATATGCTCATTTTGTATTTCTAAGTTAATCGATTGATCATGATGTCTTTGAATTTGCGTTCCATTTTGGATTCAAATAAATTGACTGGGCCGAACTTCTTAGACTGGCTTAGAAACTTGAGAATTGTTCTCAAGGTGGAAAAGCTTGCGTATGTCCTCGAAGAGCCTCTTCCCACCCGTCCTAGTGATAATGCAACTCTAGACCAATTGTTGGCTTATCAGAAACATGTAAGTGATTCTGAACAAGTGAGTTGCATCATGCTAGCCGCGATGGAACCCAAGCTGCACAAGCAGCATGAGCATATGGATGCTCATATCATAGTCTTTCATCTTTATGAGTTGGTTGATGAGCAAGTGAGATTCGAAAGGTTCGAAGTATCCAAGCTCCTCTTCACCTCTGAGATCCAAGAAGGTTCATCTGTGGTACTGCTCAACATGCTGAAGACTATGGAGTCTTCTGTGAAGCATGAGCAGGGGACAGTGCTGTAAGTTGATTCCTCAAAGAAAGGTTCTAAGAGGAAGTCAAAGGAATAGCAGAAGGAGAAGAAAAAGGCTAAAAAGGTAAACTAGCTCAAAAGGGCACTAGCCATCATTATGGCAAGGAGGGTCATTGGCGAAGAAATTGCAAGATTTATATTGAGTTCGTGAAGAAGAATAAGGCATCGGATGCCCCATCTTCTTCAGATATCTTCGTTATTGATTGTCATTCTATTTCCTCAAACACTTGGGTATTGGATACTGGGTGTGGCTCACATATATGTAATGACATACATGGGCTAAGGAATAGAAGAAGACTCGTCAAGGGAGAGTCAAATTTACGTGTTGGGAATGGAGCAAAGGTTGCTGCACTCGCCATCGGAACGTATTTGTTGAAACTCCCTACAGGACTTGTCTTAGAACTAGACAATTGCTTTTGAGTTCCTTCGTTGATAAAGAACATCATTTCTATTTCTTGTTTAAATAGAAATGGGTACCATTTGACTTTTAGTAACAATTGTTGTTACATAACTTTGAATGGAGTTCTTTATGGGACTGGAACTTTGAGCAATGACATTTATACGTTGGACGTATCCAGTGACATTTTCAATATCGAAGCGAGCAAGAAGCGTGCTCGAAAGGATAATCAAATAGACTCCTACATGTGGCATTGTCGTCTTGGCCATGTAAGCAAGAAACGCATATCCAAATTACACCAATGTGGAATTCTAGAATCGTTTGAATTGGATTCATACGATACATGCGAATCATGCTTAAAAGGCAAGATGACCAAGTTACCTTTTACAGGAAAAGGTGAACGAGTGGGAGAGTTTCTAGGCCTAATACATAGTGATGTATGTGGACCTATGTCAACTCATGCTTTAGGAGGCTATAGCTACTTCATTACCTTCACCGATGATCACTCACGGTTTGGGTATGTGTTCTTGATGAAACACAAGTCTGAAGCCTTTGAAAGGTTCAAAGAATTCAGAAATGAAGTAGAGAAACAACATGACAAGAGTATTAAAATACTTCGATCGGATCGAGGTGGTGAATACTTAAGTCAAGAGTTTCTTGATTATCTAAGAGACAATGGCATATTATCTCAATGGACTCCGCCATATACACCACAACATAATGGTGTATCTGAGAGGCGTAACCGGACCTTATTGGACATGGTCAGGTAAATGATGAATCATGCGAATCTTCCCAAGTCATTTTGGGGCTATGCACTTCAAACAGTTGTTTACTTGTTAAACAGAATGCCAACCAAGGTAGTCTCTACTACTCCATATGAGATATGGAATGGTAAGAAACCTCATGTATCTTACTTGAAGATATGGGGTTGTCCAGCTTATGTGAAGTGGACTGTATCAGACAAATTGGATGCTAAGTCTGATAAATGTCTATTTATTGGATACCCTAAGGAAATAAGGGGTTACCAATTCTATCATCCTGTGGAACAAAAGGTGTTTGTTTCAAGGCATGCTGTGTTTCTAGAGAAAGAGTTTCTCTTGCAAGAAAATAGTGGGAGTGTCATCGAGCTTGAGGAGGCTCGAGAGACTCAAATAGACATTTACAGATACCGTGAGCACAACTGATAACTCATAGTGATGAGCAATCCGGACTCATCAGAACACCACATTTTCGTAGATCTGGTAGAACACGCAACATTCCTGAGAGATATGGATTTCTCATAAGTGAATCGAACGACGTGTTACTCATTGATAATGAGGAGCCTACCAGTTATAAAGAAGTGCTGACAAGTTCAGAAAGGGATAAGTGGCTTGAAGCCATGAAGTCGGAAATGGATTCCATGTATGAAAACCAAGTTTGGAACTTGGTTGACCCACCTGAAGGCATCAATCCTATAGGGTGCAAGTGGGTTTTCAAGAAAAAAACCGACATGGATGGTAATGTCATTACCTATAAAGCTAGATTAGTGGCGAAAGGATATCGTCAAAAACAAGGTGTTGATTATGACGAAACCTATTCGCCTGTAGCTATGCTTAAATCCATTCGGATGCTCCTGGCCATAGCGGCTCATTATGATTATGAGATATGGCAGATGGATGTGAAAACAGCTTTCCTTAATGGAAATCTGCTCGAGGACGTGTATATCATACAGCCTGAGGGTTTCACATCGGTTGATAAAACCAAGGTATGCAAATTGCGACGGTCCATATATGGATTGAAGCAAGCATCCAGGAGCTGGAATATCCGTTTTGATGAGACGATCAAAAAGTTTGATTTCTCACAAAATCCGCATTTAACCTTGTGTGTACAAGAAGGTTAGTGGGAGTGCAATCGTGTTCCTAGTATTGTATGTCGATGACATATTACTTATAGGAAATGATGTTTCAATCTTACTGCTTAAGGTTTGGTTATCCAAGACATTCTCCATGAAAGACTGGGAGAAGCAACCTACATCCTCGGGATTAAGATCTATAGAGATAGATCAAACGGTTGTTTGGTCTTTCGAGTCTACATATATAGACCGAAAAGCAAAGAGGTTTAGCATGTCGGAATCCAAGAAAGGTTTCCTACCCATCGTGCATGGGGTACACCTTTCGAAGTCTATGTGTCCGCGCACAGAAGACGAGAGGATTTGCATGAGTAAGATTCCCTATGCATCCGCAATAGGATCTATCATGTATGCTATGTTATGTACGAGGCCCGATGTATCGTATGCTCTGAGTGTCACGAGCAGATACCAGTCTGATCCAGGAATGGATCATTGGGTGGTTGTTAAGACGATCCTTAAGTACTTAAGAAGAACTAAGGATGTGTTCCTAATATATGGAGAAGGGGACATGGTGATACACGGGTATACAGATACCAGCTTCCAGACAGACAAGGATGATTCCAGGTCTCAGTCTGGATACGTGTTCACCTTGAATGGGAGTGCAGTGAGTTGGAAAAGTTCCAAACAAGACACTGTAGCGGATTCTACCACTGAGGCAGAATACAATGCAGCTTCGGAAGCAGCAAAGGAAGCGGTTTGGATCAAGAAGTTCATTTATGAACTTGATGTGATTCCAGCCATTGTTGAAGCAATACCGGTCTACTACGACAACAATGGGGCAATTGCACAGGCGAAAGAGACAAGGTCTCATCAACGATCCAAACATGTGCTTCGCCGCTATCATCTTATCAGAGAGATCATCAGTAGGAAAGAAATACAAATCGAGAAAATCCCCACTGAAAGGAACTTAGCGGATCCTTTGACTAAGGCATTACCTCAAATTAAGTTTGAGGGTCATGTTATAGCTTATGGTATTGGATACCGTAGCGATTGACATTAGGCCAAGTGGGAGTCTGTTAGTAATATATGAGAGATGTCCTAAGGCAATCGCCTTATGTTTGAATCATTTATATGATAAATGAGGATTCACTATTTGAGTATACATGCTTTCATGTATTTGATTGGATCTTAAACTCATTTACTGAATGTCCACGATACGATTCACAGCATGAGAGAATTTGTGATTGGATCATAACTAGTGAGTATCTCTACATGTGTAATTGTGATGTATCAGAATTATCCCTAGTCGATGAATTGATGGATTTGGACACCATCAATTCTATCGAGACTAGCACGAGGCATACTCCTTGGTGTATCCAAGCAGCTAATTGTCATTGGCTGGAGACATTGTGATGTCCGAAGTTGATCGTGGATGCTAGTTATGGTAACTAGTTCATTGGAGTGACCAGCCGTAAGACTTCATATGGTTCTCTGCATATATAGATATGTCAATGAAGTTCTTACTGCGGCTTAAGTGCGATGTTCCTTTGACTTGCGGTATTCAAGTCATCTTGATCATAAAGACTTATGCTTTGACATCTTAAGCAAGCATCTCTGAGGAGATGTGGACCCGGGATGATTGGGTATAAGTCGAAGTGATCGAAGGTGTTTGAATAGCCTATAAAGGATTCACCACTCCTTGCGAGGAGATGTATACCCATGACCTCTCGTCGGATTGTTACTAAAGTCTTTGGCCAAAGCATTACATGTTTAGAGTAAGGTACTCTTCCATACATGTGAAGTAACTAGAATTCGTAGGACAAGGAAATGATAATTGGGTTAGGTGTGACGTAGTCAGCCTAGTAGGGACTGACACTGTAGACCATGTTCTGAACCAAGTGGGTATAAGATGAGTGAAGGGAATGAGGCACAATTCATTCGAGCTGCTGTAGGGTTTCAGAAATAGTTCTGGATCAACCGTTGATCTTTTCGGTTAATTGGGGATCATGATGTACTACTAGGTTCCACTCATGATCGTTCTATAATTAATGGTTAATTATAGACGACCAACATAAACCGAGAACCTATTTGGTCACACGCACAACGAGCGTAATCCGAGGGATTTAAAACGAGCTTGAGAATGAGATTCTCAAACCGAGAGAAACTAAGTTTGGTTGGACCAAACAAGAAGCTAGCATGAAATTGTTTCAGTCGCAATGGAAGCGTGGATGGGCCATGTCTTATGAAGACATAATGGATGAACCAAAATGGTTTGGTTCTAATCCAATGGATGAGAATAAACCAAAGGGTTTGGTTTATTTTAAACGAATGAACCAAAGTTGGTTCGGTTCGTTTTAACTTAAAATAAACCATCATGGTTTGATTTATTTTAACTTATATTAATGGAGCGGGTAACGGGCCTTATGGTTATGATCCAATAACCATTAAGAGAATTAGTTCTCTATAAAAGAGGGCTTAAGGGTTTGTTAAGCCCTAATCCAAAACCCTAACCTAATAGTTGCCGCCCACCTCCCCTTGGAGATTTCGGCGCCAACCCTCCTCCTTGCCACCGCCCACCTTGAAGCTCCAACCGGCATCCAGAAGGTGTTGACCTTCCCTCTTGCCGGCGTCGAGCTGCTGCCGGTTGGTGCTCCGGTGATCTCCCTTGGGTTCGGTAATAGGGTAAGCTTCCACCTTTCTTTTGGCCGGCCCATACTCCTCCACCAAAGCTGTCCAGTTTTCTGGACAGCTTGTTTCCCTCTCGTTGGAGCATCATTTGGACGACGTTTGGAGCTCCGACAGAGGTAGCCTTGTCGGGGATTCGATCTCCGATAATCCTCATAGGTGGAGGACGAAGGATTCGTCAAACGGTTGACGAATACCTCTCCGGAGAAGCGAGTTTTGAGGACTCATTTTTGGATCCGAATTTGGATTTGGATCGTGATCCTCTCTCGATCACATCGTCTTCAACACGAGGCTAGTAACCCGTACGAAGACAAAGCTCATGACTTAGCGAAGTCATCCTGAAGATACTCGGCGTGGATACGGATAGAGATGATTCTAGCGAGGATCGTTCCGGTTGATGTCGTTCCTGCTACACGTGATACGGAAGGTATACGTAGTTAAATTTCCTTTTATTGCAAAATTTAAATTTACGGTTATGTCTACACATGTTGTACTATGCATGCGTGTGATGTGTGTGTTGTAATAAATGTAGATTTATTATTTTTTATTTCTTCTGCTGTGCACATGTTTATGAAACATGTTCGAACACACACTCGCCGCGGTGCCAGAAACCCAACAACCTCGTGTTGCTTGGAGCTCAGGCCGCTGTCCATCTCATCTCAGAAAACCAAAACCGAATAAATCGACTCCTGAGAATCCAAGACTCGACACAAAAATAACATTGTATGGCATCGCAGAACTTTGGGCTCTGATACCACTTAAGTTGTCACGCCCCGAGAGCATGCCGAGCCGAAAATCAAACGGACGGCATCTCCCCTGTACGTGGCAACATTTCGGGTTAATACAAGGCTCGTAGGCCCACAATGACAACAATATATAAAAATATACCAAACCACAACAGTATATATATATATCAAAACAACTATACACAGCGGAAACGATACAACAACAATACAATCCTACACATGTATACCGGTATGACTAACACATCACAACAATACAAAACTTCGACAAAAATCCGAATATACAACATGTACATCACGAAAACTCCAAAATACAATACACAACGGATGGAAAGCCCAAATACACACGGGAGCCTCGGAGGTGAGATGAGACGATGTCAGCCGGCGGTGCTCCAAGCCGTCACGAAGTCTTCTACCTGTTACCTGGGTCCGTGGGGGATGGTGAGTAAAACTCAGCAGGTAATATAAAAACATGTATATATGTCATATCACATGTATTTTCAACAACATACTCTAGAGGTACAACAGGTATATCAGCATAGTATATAAATACAAGCATATACCGACTAACCAAATAAACACCATAAAAATGCAGACATACCTGAAGTCTGCCACGCTACTCTGATCCAACATGAACATATATCAAACATATATATATATAACAGGAAGAGTAGATCAACTCACAATATACTCTAGCTACAGGTTAAGGTATCTAATGGTCTGTCCAACCCATACCAGTATCCGACACAATCGTATAACAAATGCAAGAAACATGCATGAATATGATGTACACCCAAATGCAGCAAGCATAGTACAATTAAATGCAACATCACAATAATCATATATATATAGACTGTATCTATATATATATTAATCTCAACCATCCATATATATATATATATATATATATATATATATATATACACACACACACACATACATACATATATGTATCTATATATGGTAATATGCAAAGCTCCATAAGATACGGCAATGCAGCATGCATGGTCATGCCTACTCACCCCTACTCGCTACCACGACCCCAGTGTGGCCTAGGTGGCACGACATGACAACTGTCCCAACTCACACCAACCACTGCTATAGAGTGGCCGAGTGGACAGTATGATCAAGTAGCATATGAGCGTAAAGAGCTCGCTACACAACGGGGGTCCCTGCTGCTGGCCACTCCAACTAACACTACCAATGAGTGGTCGAGTACCACGCACTCAGGACAACTGTACGCAACTCCAACTACCACCGTCCATAGTGGTAGAGTGCGGCACAACAGATGCTCTGCCCTCACACCAGTTACTCCTCAGGGAGTGCTCTGGGAGGCAAGATGACTAACGACTCTCTCAACCCCAAGGGAGACTATGTCGTCAGAATGCATGCAAATGACATGTGTATGCTGTCACCCGTACAACCATCTACCACAGACTCTCTGTTCAGCAAAGATTCATACCCATCTAATCAATACTCTCTATCCTGTAGAGAGTTGTACTCAACAAATCGACGGACTCTCTATCCTGTAGAGAGTCGTACTCAACTGATCATAACTATCTATCCAATAGAGAGTCATACTCAACTGATCGACGCACTCTCTATCCTGTAGAGAGTCGTACTCGACTGATCATAACTCTCTCTCTAATAGAGAATCGTACTCGACTGATCATAACTCTCTCTCCAATAGAGAGTCGTACTCAACTGATCGACGCACTCTCTATCCGATAGAGAGTCATACTCGACTAATCATATCAAGCTGGGACCATCGGTCTGCAGCGACACTCTAATCACCCTTCACTTAACCATTACACAACTCATGGTTGGTAACAGTATGAAACATACGGGTATTGGAAATAGATCCTACATTTAGGGTATTGCCTACCCATAGATGACCTTTTTACAATTTATAAATTGGGTCATCCCTCGTACTAACATTTACACCCTACTAAACATCTAGGCCAATTTACATCACATCTATAACTCCTAAATCATGATATGGTATATGTGATATCAACAATTGAGCATAAATATATCCAACGATAAGTTCAAGCATATGATAATAAGAGCAGGGTCAAGGTAATATGAACACCTAACATGCTCATATCTATGACTAAATCTGAATGCAATAAATCTACCCGGACCAGGTAGGAAATTACCCACCTGATAAGAAGCTCGTGATAATAATCTTCATGCTCGTGGACCTGCCTCGTAACCAAGTCCTGCACACAACATAAACCATCATTAAATCCCAACACATGACAACAATTTAAATCAAACCCTACATCCTTTCGTATTCACTCAATCTACCGAATACGAAATAAAATCTTGATCATCCACCCTTCGTAACCCCAACTATATCTCAATGAGTACAACATGCTAAAACCCATTCGAGTCTTACACTAATTCACATTTCAGATCAGTAATCATCCCTTAGCTCACAACCGAAATATTTTCCACTTCAACTAATCTTAACACTCTACCCATCGTCCACAGCTTCACCACAAGCACAAACAGAACACCACAACTCCTTCCATACATCACCTTCATCAGCCATTACAGCTCACAACCCACTGTCCATCCAACGAATCAAAATTGAATTCACAGCATAAAGGGAGAACTGACCTTGCTTACCAATACTTGAAGCTTCACCGACAGTTAATCCTCACCGGCATCAACTCCACAGAACCGGCAGCCACACCTTTACTTATCCCCTGTTTGCCGACACCAACACCTGTCCAACACATATCGAGCTCAACACAAGGAAGATGCACCGTAGCCCTAAATCTGGTCCAATGTAAAGAATCAACCCTTACCTAGCACCCACAGCGATCGTCGACACTGATCGGCAGAGGAGATCAACAACTCATGACGGAAAGACCCGAAGGTGGCTTGCTCCATTAGCGCTCGGGAAGTACGACACCTGATCGACTCGCCACCGACCCTAATTCCCGGCCACGCGCGTCGACGCTCGTCGGCCTCTTCGCCTATAGCCGGATCTCCCACCGGAAGGAGCCATCGGTCGTCGCGGGATCACGGAGAAGCAAGGGGCACCGACTTCCTTCCCAGTCGTCGTCTTCTCCGGTAGAGGTCTCAGACGGCAGAAGGTACAATCGACGGCGATCAAGAGTTGCGACGGTGCTCGATTGGAAGAAAGAAAGGCGGCTGTGGTGCTCGCGCAGCTTGGAGACAGCGGCGACTGTGGACGGCGAGCTACTCCAACAGGCGGCGAAGGGCGGCGACGACGAGTGGAGCGACGAGCGATTTGGAGGAGGAAGTTGTGTGGGGGAAGGAGGAGAAGGAAAGGTCGGGATCGCGAAGAAGAAAAGAGGAGTCGCGAATACTGAAACCGACAGGAAACGGCGGATTTAGTTTAATTAAACCATTTAATACAAGATAGTCTAAACAAGCTTTACAAAAGTTTGTTCATTTTATCCCCATAAAATATTCATAGAACCTCCATTTAAATTTCTAAAATTTTTTGAAAAATTCCACAAGATAGTTTATCAATTAACAAGGAATAATATTTTATTTTATATTTATTTTTTATTTTTTCTGGTATTTTACAAGAGAACTCCATCTATGAGTATCTTCAGTTCCACTAGACTTAGAGTACAGGACTATGCCCTATACAGAATCATAGTGAATTGTATTTTGCCACTCACCACTAGGGACATTGCTATGATGTGACCCTGTCATTCATTCCTACTTTATGTACTTAGTCATAGATTAGACTTAGATATTAGTTTACAGATATTTTATTCTATCATCCATCACTCTAGGGTAGTTACTAGTAGGAAGGCACATCTGCCTTATTATCATGTCATCACATCTTTACTACCTACATTAGGATTTGATGTTACCATATGTCACGCCCCGAGAGTATGCCTAGACGATAAACAGACAACATCTTCCCTGTACGTGACACAATATCCTGTTGATACAAGGCCTTTTGGCCACAATCACACAACATATACATATATGTATAACCAAAATCACAGTGGAAATCAACAGATAGAGTAAAAGAACTCAACAACACTACATACCAGTATGACTAAACACAATATAAAGAAAGTATCGTCAAAATTTGAATCAACAAGTGCGTACATCAACAAAAGTTCAACAATACAATCCACCATATGAAACCAAGGTCATATAAAGAGATACACGGAAAAACCCAAACTCAGGACCCTCGAATGTGAGATGAGATTATGTCAGCCAGCGTTGCTCCAAGCCCATCACGAAGTTGGCTACCTATTACCTGGGCGACAAGAAACATAGGGTCTGTGGTGGTGAGTATAAAACTCAACAGTAATAAGAAAAGAAGTGCATGCATAATATACATATATCACATGCGAGCCAACAATATACTAACTAAAGATACAACAGATATACACTAATATGATATAACAACTGTATAACCAACTGATCAATAATAACAACATAAGGTACTGACATACCTAAAGATTGGCAATGATGCAACTCATACAATCTGAGTATAAGTACCATAATACAACACCTATAATATGGTAGAGTAATACTAACTCTGTAATCAATAAAACCGCCATACTAACATTCTATGTCAAATACACAATGAATCGGATCCATTCCATATCACATCAGGATACTGGTCAAAGGTATACAACAGTCTGACCAACTCAACACTGGTAATCTACACACGACCATATAGAATGCAAGATGATGTACAATCAAATGCAGCAAGCATAACTAAACAAATGCAACATCACAACAATCATATATATAGACTATATCTATATATATTCTCATCACACTCACCTATATATATATATATATATATATATATATATATATATATATATATATGCATACGCCATCAACCATGGTAATGCAGATGCATGGTCATGCCTGCGCACCCTACTCGCTACCACGACCCCAATGTGGCCTAGGTGCCACAACATGACAACTGTCCCAACTCAACAACAATCACTGC
The DNA here is from genome assembly GCA_025175895.1 of Wurfbainia villosa. NCBI lineage: Eukaryota > Viridiplantae > Streptophyta > Magnoliopsida > Zingiberales > Zingiberaceae > Wurfbainia > Wurfbainia villosa. Next base: position 40,633,250 of record CM045998.1, on the reverse strand, counting down.
TCTCGAGTGGCCAAGTGGGCAGTATGAACAAGTAGCAATAAGCTAAAAAGCTATAGGCTACACAACGGGGGTCCATGCTGCTGGCCACTCCGACTATCACTATCCGTGAGTAGTCGAATACAACACACCCAAGACAACTACACACTACTCCAACAACCACTGTCAATAGTGGGGCGAGTGTGGCACAACAAATGCTCTGCCCTCACACCAGTTACTCCTCCATGAGTAACCTCGGAGGCAGGATGACTGACGACCCTCTCAACCACAAGGGAGACCAAGTCGCCAGCATGCATATATGGAATGAATGCACGATATCACATACATATGTCTACAATACACTCTCTATTCTATAGAGAGGCTTATACAACTGACAACAACCAAGATAGGACCTCTAGTCCGTAGCGACACTATATCGACAAATCACACATCCATACACGACTACATGATCCATAGTAGATATATATACAACATCAGGATATGATATGAAAGCTCAACTTTACTTCTAGAACATTACTCATCCCGGATGAATTATCTAAATTGCACAATTCAATTTTATAACCGAATTTAGCTACGTACACATAGGTAAACCACTATAGGTCCACTTACCATAACATATATGATTCATAACAATGATGAATAAACATGAAACAACAATGACGAAGCATTTTAAGTGCAAAGGCTGTTGGGTTTCCGGCACCGCGGCGTGTGTGTGTTCGATCACGTTTCGTAAACATGAGCACAGCGGAAGCAATAAAAATAATAAATCTACATTTATTACAACACACACATCACACGCATGCATAGTACAACAAGTGTAGACATAACCGTAAATTTAAATTTGCAATAAAAGGAAATTTAACTACGTTATACCTTTCGTATTACGTGTAGCGGGAACGGCATCAACCAGAACGATCCTCGCTAGAATCGTCTCTATCCGTATCCACGCCGAGTATCCTTAGGATGACTTCGCTAAGCCACGAGCTTCGTCTTCGTACGGGTTACTAGCCTCGTGTTGAAGACGACGTGATCGAGAGATGATCACGATCCGAATCCAAATTCGGATCCAAAACGAGTCCTCAAAACTCGCTTCTCCGGAGAGGTATTCGTCAACCGATTGACGAATCCTTCGTCCTCCACCTCAGAGGATTACCGGAGATCGAATCCCCGGTAAGTTAGCCGCTGTCGGAGCTCTAACCGTCGTCCAAACGACGCTCCGACGAGAGGAGAACAAGCTGTCCAGAAAACTGGACAGCTTTGGTGGAGGAGATAGGCGCCGGCCAACCAAGGGAAGATAGAGCTCACCTTGATGCCAAACCTAAAGAAGATCATCGGAGTACAACCGGCAGCAGCTCGACGCCGGCGAGGGGGAAGGTCAGCACCTTCTGGACGCCGGTTGAAGCCTCAAGGTGGGCGGCGGCAAGGAGGAGGAGAGTTGGCACCGAATTCCTCCAAGGAGAGGTGGGCGGCAACTTAGGGTTGTGGATTAGGGCTTAACAAACCCTTAAGCCCTCTTTTATAGAGAACTAATTCTCTTAATGGTTATTGGATCATAACCATGAGGCCCGTTAACCCGCTCCATTAAGATAAGTTAAAATAAACCAAACCATGATGGTTTATTTTAAGTTAAAACGAACCGAACCAACTTTTGGTTCATTCGTTTAAAATAAACCAAACCCTTTGGTTTATTCTCCTCCATTGGATTAGAACCAAACCATTTTGGTCCATCCATTATGTCTTCATAAGACACGGCCCATCCACGCTTCCATTGCGACTAAAACGATTTCATGCTCGCTTTATGTTTGGTCCAACCAAACTTAGTTTCTCTCGGTCTGAGAATCCCATTCTCAAGCTCGTTTTAAATCCTTCGGATTACGCTCGTTGTGCATGTGACCAAATAGGTTCTCGGTTTATGTTGGCCGTCTATAATTAACCATTAATTATAGAACGATCATGAGTGGCACCTAGTAGTACATCATGATCCCCAATTAACCGAAAAGATCAACGGTTGATCCGTAACTATTTCAAACCCTTCAAAGATTGAATGATTCGTGCCCCATTCCTTCACTCATCTTATACCCACTTGGTTCAGTGACATGGTCTATAGTATCGGGCCCCACTAGGTCGACTCACGCCACACCTAGCCCAAATATCATTTCCTCGCCCTACGGATTCTAGTTCTGCACATGTATCAAGAGTACCTTACTCTAAACATGTAATGCTTTGGCCAAAGACTTTAGTAACAATCCGACGAGAGGCCATGGGTATACATCTCCTCACAAGGAGTGGTGAATCCTTTATAGGCTATTCAAACACCTTCGATCACTTCGACTTATACCCAATCATCTCGGGTCCACATCTCCTTAGAGATGCTTGCTTAAGATGTCAAAGCATAAGTCTCCATGATCAAGATGACTTGAATACCACAAGTCAAAGGAACATCGCACTTAAGCTACAAAGAAAACTTCATTGACATATCTATATATGCAGAGAACCATATGAAGTCTTACTACCGGTCACTCCAATGAACTAGTTACCATAACTAGCATCCACGATCAACTCGACATCACAATGTCTCTGAGAATCACCGCTTGGATACACCAAGGAGTATACCTCATGCTAGTCTCGACAGAATTGATGGTGTCCAAATTCATCAATTCATCGACTAGGGATAATTCCGATACATCACAATTACACATGTAGAGATACTCACTAGTTGTGATCCAATCACAAATTCTCTCATGTTGTGAATCGCATCGTGGACATTCAGTAAATGAGTTTAAGATCCAATCAAATACATGAAACATGTATACTCAAATAGTGAATCTTCATTTATCATATAAATGGTTCATACATAAGGCGATTGCCTTAGGACATCTCTCATATATTACTAACAGACTCCCACTTGGCCTAATGTCAATCGCTACGGTATCAAATACCATAAGCTCTAACATGACCCTCAAACTTATTTTGAGGTAATGCCTTAGTCAAAGGATCCGCTAAGTTCCTTTCAGTGGAAATTTTCTTGATTTGTATTTCGTTCCTACTGATGATCTCTCTGATAAGATGATAGCGGCAAAGCACATGTTTGGATCATTGATGAGACCACATCAAGTTCATAGATAAACTTCTTGATCCAAACCGCTTCCTTTGCTTCTTCCAAAGCTGCAACGTATTCTGCCTTAGTGGCAGAATCCGCTATAGTGTCAAGCTTGGAACCTTTCCAACTTATTGCGCCTCCATTCTAGGTGAATACATACCCAGACTGAGACATGGAATCATCCTTGTCTGTCTGGAGCTGGCATCCGTATACCCACGTATCATCATGTACCCTTCTCCATATATTAGGAACACATCCTTAGTTCTTCTTAAGTACTTAAGGATCGTCTTGACAGCCACCCAATGATCCATTCCTGGATCAAACTGGTATCTACTCGTGACACTCAGAGCATACGATACATCGGGCCTCGTACATAACATAGCATACATGATAGATCCTATTGCGGATGCATAGGGAATCTTACTCATGCAAATCCTCTCGTCTTCTGTGCGCGGACACATAGACTTCGAAAGGTGTACCCCATGCCTGATGGGTAGGTAACCTTTCTTGGATTCTGACATGCTAAACCTCTTTAGCACTCTGTCTATATATGTAGACTGCGAAAGACCAAGCAATCGTTTCGATCAATCTCTATAGATCTTTATCCTGAGGATGTAGGTTGCTTCTCCCAGGTCTTTCATGGAGAATGTCTTGGATAACCAAACCTTAACTGACTGTAAGATTGACACATCCTTTCCTATAAGTAATATGTCATCGACATACAATACTAGGAACACGACTGCACTCCCACTAACCTTCTTGTACACACAAGGTTCGTCTGGATTTTGTGAGAAATCAAACTTTTTGATTGTCTCATCAAAACGGATATTCCAGCTCCTGGATGCTTGCTTCAATCCATAAATGGACTGTCACAATTTGCATACCTTGGTTTTATCAACCGATGTGAAACCCTCAGGCTGTATCATATACACGTCCTCGAGCAGGTTTCCATTAAGGAAAGCTATTTTCACATTCATCTGTCATATCTTATAATCATAATGAGCCGCTATGGCCAGGAGCATCCGAATGGATTTAAGCATAGCTACAGGCGAATAGGTTTCGTCATAATCAACACCTTGTTTTTGACGATATCCTTTCGCCACCAATCTAGCCTTATAGGTAATCACATTACCATCCATGTCGGTTTTCTTCTTGAAAACCCACTTGCACCCTATAGGCTTTATGCCTTGGTGGGTCAACCAAGTTCCAAACTTGGTTTTCATACATGGAATCCATTTCGACTTCATGGCACCAAGCCACTTATCCCTTTCTCGAACTTGTCAAGACTTCTTCATAACTGGTAGGCTCTCATCATCAATGAGTAACATGTCGCTCGATTCACTTACGATAAATCCATATCTCTCAGGAATATTGCGTGTTCTACCAGATCTACGAAGATGTGGTTCCAAATTGATTGCTCATCACTATGAGTCATGTCGACCGCTGTGCTTCACTGTATCTCATCAATGTCTATTTGAGTCTCTCAAGCCTCCTCAAGCTCGACGACACTCCCACTGTTTTCTTGCAAGAGAAACTCTTTCTCTAGAAACACAGCATGCCTTGAAACAAACACCTTTTGTTCCACAGGATGATAGAATTGGTAACCCCTTGTTTCCTTAGGGTATCCAATAAATAGACATTTATCAGACTTAGCATCCAATTTGTCTGATACAATCCGCTTCACATAAGCAGGACAACCCCATATCTTCAAGTAAGATACATGAGGTTTCTTACTATTCCATATCTCATATGGAGTAGTTGAGACTACCTTAGTAGGCATTCTGTTTAACAAGTAAATAGCTGTCTGAAGTGCATAACCCCAAAAGGACTTGGGAAGAGTCGCATGATTCATCATTGACCTGACCATGTCCAACAAGGTCCGGTTACACCTCTCAGATACACCATTATGCTGTGGTGTATAGGGCGGAGTCCATTGAGACAATATACCATTGTCTCTTAGGTAATCAAGAAACTCCTGACTCAAGTATTCACCACCTCGATCCGATCAAAGTATTTTAATACTCTTGTCATGTTGTTTCTCTACTTCATTTCTGAACTCTTTGAACCTTTCAAAGGCTTCAGACTTGTGTTTCATCAAGAACACATACCCAAACCGTGAGTGATCATCGGTGAAGGTAATGAAGTAGCTATAGCCTCCTAATGCTTGAGTTGACATAGGTCCACATACATCAGTATGTATTAGACCTAGTAACTCTCCCACTCGTTCACCTTTTCCAGTAAAAGGTAACTTAGTCATCTTGCCTTTTAAGCATGATTCACATGATGGTGTCCAAATTCATCAATTCATCGACTAGGGATAATTCTGATACATCACAATTACACGTGTAGAGATACTCACTAGTTGTGATCCAATCACAAATTCTCTCATGCTGTGAATCGCATCGTGGACATTCAGTAAATGAGTTGAAGATCCAATCAAATACATGAAACATGTATACTCAAATAGTGAATCTTCATTTATCATATAAATGGTTCATACATAAGGCGATTGCCTTAGGACATCTCTCATATATTACTAACAAAGGCAAGTATCAAGAAAGAAAAAAAAATAGAGTAGAATCAAGCTCTAAGTGAAAACAATATGAAATCATATGCATCAGGGTTTAGCCACTACCTGACCAGGGTAGGAAATATTACCCACCTGCTATAAAGCTCGTAATAATAATATCTTCACAGTCGCGGTCCTGTCTCATATACACGTCCTGCAAATATCATCAACTACAATTAAATTCAAGCACACGACAACATACTAATTTACTACTTTGTCGTTCCTATATTCGCATCCTTCTATCGAATACGAATTAGAAACCCCCAATCATCATGGCCAATTCACCACAACTAAATTTCCAATTGAGCCCTCAACTTCTAATTCATCCTTCTACCATCAATTCACATTTAACACATTCACATCCCTTCAATAACAGGGCACAAAAAGAATATCCCCATACACATACATCCACTGCATCAACCTCCGATTGCCAACCATGGGGATGATCTCTCAAACTCACTACCCCATCCACACAACCATTTACAACTTACCCCCACAGCCATCACAGCAATACAACAACTGACAAATCTCATATGTACTGAAATAATAACAAACAAACTGAACAGGACCTAAAATTAAAGCTGTAAATTCAATTTACCTTCTCATCTCCCAACCAATCGGACACCACACCAACCACGCACCAGGTCGAAGATCCCAGCTCCTAGCTCGACTGTAAAACAGAGTCCGCAACACCTACTTTAATTGTGAGCAGCACACAAACCATCACACTAGCCATTGTGAAGGAAAATACACCCAAAACTACCTCACGACACAACCCCCTTTCACGATCCAAGCTGTTCACCGGCTCAAGGCCACTGCCCAAATCACAGATCCAGTTCAACGAAGGAAAACCACAGCTAGAACCTAGATCTCATCCAAGGTAAGAAGAAATTCGGCTTACCTAGCTCCGACGACAATCGGCCAGGGCAGCTAACCCATAATCTGAGCGACGTTGCTGTCGGTCCCTGGCTCCACTGAGCACTCACTCGGACCATACCCAAGGAAGCTCGATTGGTATCCCTCCCTCCAGCTGGTTCTCCTGCCAAAATAGGACGTCAGCAAGACGGAATGGAAGAGAAGGAGGGGAGGTTGGAAGTCACAGTGAGAAGAAGAGAAGTTGCTGCGAGGAGGAGAAATCATGGGACGATGAAGGAAAAAGGAAACTGCAGAACGTTTGACGGAGAGGAAATACTGGACGGTAGAGTCGGCGACGGGTGAGGAACGCGGCGTGCAGAGAAACTCTCATGCGGAAAAAGGGTGTTCGGCAGTGAGGAACGGAAGTAGCTGGGGGTTAAGGAAAAGTGAATCGGGTTTACTAACGGGATGGGTTTAAAACCCTATAGGACTTAAACCTAGATCCACTTAATCCCATTTAACATTAAGCCAAGGTTAGGTTTAATTAAATCCCAAACCATGTTTTATTTATTTAATTTTCCCCAATACTAATATTACCCCTTTAGCCATATATTTGAGGTATTTTACATTCTCCCATAGTTAATAAAATTTGGTCCCAAAATTTCGTACTTAAATGTGAAAATTAATTTAAGCAAGTTTCTGAAATGACAGCATACCTCAAGTGACCACATTCGGATGGTTTTGTTCCTCAATCGGCATTCTTTGTGACCAAGGATCCGCACTAGAATCTCCTCATAAGTCACATTAGGCTAAAGTAGAATCGGTACCTCTTTCAGAACATGATCAAGATGCGGCACGTATTTCCTCAGCATAGAAACATGAAATACATTATGAACACCTACAAGTGTCGGAGGTAAAGCCAACCGGTAAGCTACACCTCCAATCCACTCCAATATCTCAAATGGACCAATGTAGCATGGAGCTAATTTTCTTTTCAAACCAAATCTTTTGACTCCTTTGGTGTGTGAAACTCGTAGGAATACATGATCCCCGTCTGAGAATTTCAAATGTCTTCGCCTCCAGTCCGCGTAACTCTTCTGTCAGTCCTGTGCCTCTGATAACCTCCGTCTGATGATGCGCACCAACTCTGTATCATGATGAATACTCTGTAGCCCCAGCAATTGTCGCTCCCCAACCTCCTCCCATAACACAGGAGATCTACAAGGTCTGTCGTATAAGGCCTCAAAAGGAGCCATCTGAATGGAGGAGTGATAACTGTTATTGTAGGCAAATTCCACTAAAGGAATGTGATCCTCCCAACTGCCTCCGAAATCCATAACACAAGATCTCAGCAAATCCTCCAATGTCTGAATGGTACGCTCAGACTATCCATCTGTCTGTCGATGAAATGTTGTACTAAGCCAAAGCTCTGTGCTCATGACCTACTACAGACTCTGCCAAAATTGTGAGATAAATCGCGGGTCTCTATCAGATATAATACTCAAAGGTACTCCATGCAGCCTGATAATCTCCTGGCAGTACAACTCTATCAAATGATCCAACGAGCCTGTCCAACGAATAGGCAGAAAGTGAATTAATTTGGTTAGTCGATCTACAATCACCCAAATCGCATCATGTCCTTTATGGGTTCTAGGCAATCCCTGTTAGATCGAAAGCATCACTAGAGGGGGGGAGTGAATAGCGAGCGTAGAATTTTTCTTTTCGTTCATTCGATATACGAGCAAGCACAGCGGAAAAATAAATAAGACAAGTTTATTTTTACTTGGTTCATATCCCACCGGCTGCTAATCCAAGGCCCCGTGATCCTTGACTGCGTACGAAGGGGCAATCCACTATAAAGTCTCCTCATCGTCGGAGGTAGGAGACAACGATCACAAAACCGAAAGTACGAAGATGAGGCAACAAGCCTACCTCACCTCGTTATGATTAAAACCACGATCGAATACAGTAAATAAAAAATACTTGCTACTGTTGCCGACGAAGAATATGAAAGCTTGGCGTCACGTCAGCGTTATGACAGTGTTGGAGCTTTGGGGTTGTAGGAGCACTTAAGAATAATCTTGATTGATATTTGGGTTGGAGTCCTCTCCTCCTTTTATAGAGTTTTGCCTTGGAATAAGTCTCCTCATCTTTTGGAACTGATCACGAGGTGGTACCATATTTTATCGCGAAGTGGCCACGTCAAACATTATCCATTTTGACCTAGCACAAAAGGCTGATTCGTCGCCATCAGTCGACTGATGTCTTCCATCAGTCGACTGATGTGCATCAGTCGACTGCCCAATGACTAGCAGTCGACTGTCAGCCTGGCCACTTCTCTACAGTAAGAAGTTAACACGAAAAATGGTAAATATGACGGTTCTTTACCATCCGATCTCGACCTAGACCTTCCACAGAAAGTCTTAGTCAGATCGCCACCTACGGTCATCCCCGTACAGAGGACACGACCTTACCATCTCTCACTCACACGAGCTTACCTCTGGTCCTTTATGACCTGTCGCTTTGCTTTCGGTCTTCCACCTAGGTTCTTTGACTCCCACGAAGTTCCCCCAGTGTCGCCCGACCACCACGGTTTCTCGACTCGGGATTCTTTGAGTGTTGCTGACCTTCAGCTTAGCTTAACCATTTCTTGCACACTTAATTTAGCTCATGAGATAACAATATGACCTTAACTTTGGATCTTTGCCATAATCAAAATATAAGTTCGATTATCTAGTGCCCCTGCACCAACAATCCCGTAACAAAATCCATAGTGATATGCTCCCACTTCCATTCCAGAATCAGAATTTCCTGAAGCAATCCAGCGAGTTTTTGATGTTCAGCCTTCACCTGCTGGCATACTAAACAGTGAGCAACAAAGTCTGCAATATCTCTCTTCATACTATTCCACCAGTATAAACGTTTCAAATCTCGGCACATTCGAGTACCACCAGGATGTATAGCAAATCTCGAATGATGTGCTTCCTGTAACAACTCTTCCTTAATAGGATGCATGTCCGGAACACATAATCATCCCCAGAAATGAAGTACTCCATTCTCGTCACTCAAGAAATCCATCTATTGTCCAGAGTCTATTGTGTTGCACAAGAACTGCAGATGCTGATCGCTAACTTGTGCTTCTTTAATCTTTTCGGCAATAGTGGATTGGGCAACCATAGAAACTAATACTCCCCGGGATGTTTGGCCTTGTTCATACAATCCCAACTATGAGAACTATCGAACAAGATTAGTAACTGCTATCCACTGACAAGCCAGAATCCCCCGGGACCTTCTGCTCAGTGCATCCACTACTACATTAGCCTTTCCCGGATGGTAATGAATGGTGCAGTCGTAATCCTTCAGATATTCCATCCACCGCCTATGTCTCAGATTCAGTTCCTTCTATGTGAATAGATATTTCAAACTTTTATGATCTGTATAGATCAAAAATGTAATTCCATATAAGTAGTGTCTCCATATCTTCAATGTGAAAATGATGGCTGCTAACTCTAGATCGTGCACTGGATAATTCCTTTCGTGATCCTTTAGTTGATAGGAGGCATAAGATACCACATGGTTGAACTGCATCAGAACTTCACCCAACCCTTGGATAGAAGCATCAGTATATAGTACCATCCCATCAACACCGGAAGGAATCACTAATACTGGTGCAAAAATTAGTCGTTGTTTCATATCTAGAAAACTAGTTTCACAAGTCTCTGACCAAGTGAACTTGACGCCCTTCCGGGTCAGATGAGTAAGTGGCATGGCAATATTAGAGAATCCCTCCACGAATCTCCGATAATACCCCGCCATACCAAGGAAACTACGAAACTCCTAAACTGATTTTGGCTTCTCCCAACTGGTAATCGCCTCAATTTTCTAGGGATCTACAGAAATAGCTTTGTTAGACACCACATGTTCAAGAAACCCCACTGAGGATAACTAGAACGCACATTTACTGAACTTGGCAAATAGTTGCTCTCGTCGCAATGTCTCCAACACTATCCGAAGATGTTATTCATGCTCCTCCTCAGATCGAGAATATATCAAAATATCATCTATGGATACTATCACAAACTGATCTATATACCTCAAGAATACCCGGTTTATCAAGTCCATAAATGTAGTTGGAGCATTCGTGAGACCAAAAGGCATCACCAGAAACTTGTAATGCTCATAACGAGTGTGGAACATTGTTTTCTACACATCCTCATCTCTTATCCGAAGCTGATGATATCCTGAGCGCAAATCAATCTTAGAGTACACACAGGTATCTTTAAGTTTATCAAACAAGTCCTTTATCCTTGGCAATGGATATTTGTTTTTTACAGTTATCACGTTCAGTTGTCGGTAGTCAATGCATAACCACAATGATCCATCCTTCTTTTTGACAAAAAGTACCGGAGCTCCCCATGGAGAAACACTAGGCCGAATAAATCCATTGTTCAACAACTCCTACAGTTAGACTTTAAGTTCGTTCAGCTCCTTTGGTGTCATCCGATAAGAAGGTTACGATACCAGTGCGGTTTCTGGAATCACCTCTATCGCAAATTCCACTTGCCTAGGAGGTGGCAAGCCTAGAAGTTCATCTGGAAACACATCTGGATACTCTTGGACTACTCACACATTAGAGAGGGGTGGTAGTCCTTTGTTTTCAACTTTGACTAAAGATAGTAAATAACCTTGGCACTAACAATGATACTGCTCTAATACCAATTGTTAGTGCCTATAAGATTCACATATCTCCACAATGTTGGAGGATCGTGGCCTGGCTAGAAGGGGGTTGAATAGACCCTATGATCGTAGATGGAATTTGGTCGCTTAATTGTCTACGAAAGTTGTTAGTGCAGCAGAAATAGAAGATAAATAAAAATAATTAAGACAAAGTAAGAACTAAAGAATGCAAACGCTAACGCCAAGATGTAACGTGGTTCACAGCCCTTGCCGCTAGTCCACAGACGATTCGTTTAGCGAATCACTCCCTCAACAATCCACTAGTTTCTTCTTTAGCCCAAGCAAGGAGGAGGTAAACCTCTTTTACAACAATCACTCCCTCTTACAATAAGATGGAAATAAGAATGAGAAGAGGAGTGTTAGAACATGTTGGGTACTTGGGAGTAAGTTTATGAGTGAAGCATTAACCTCCCAATAGCCCCTAACCCTTCTTTTTATAGAGAAGAAGGGTTTCTTTCCGTTGGGCATGCGGCAGTCGACTGATGCATGCATCAGTCGACTGCTGGCCATTCTAACGGCTTCTGACCCGATTGAATCGTGGTCATCACATCCAATGGCTCCTCCATCAGTCGACTAATCAGCCTATCAGTCGACTGATCTAGCCATCAATCGAGTGATCCAGGTAATCAGTCAATTTTCAAACCTTCTATGCCCGTGACCACCTTGATCAGTCGACTGTCGTCCCTTGGCAGTCGACTGATGGTGCAGCAGTCGACTGCCAAACCCTAGTAGTCGACTGCTAGGCTAGAAACCAAACAGTTGAACACCGGTCGAGCACCAGTCAAGTGTCATCAACCCAGAGCAATCGACTGCTATCTATAGCAGTCGACTGGCATCGGGTAAAACCTCAAACAAACCATTTGTTTGAGCATTCGACTTAACCAAACGTCAGCTAAAACCTCAAACCTAAGTTTGAGCATTCGACTCTTGACTTAGCCATTCGGCCAATTTCATCTATGAGCTACCGTTACAATCGCTTAATCTCTCATCTCCCTTGGAGTCCCGAATCTCTCTTCGTCCGGCCACGTCCCTCGGATGCACCAAGCGCACGGCTTCGCAATGTCATCCTTTGCGTTTTGCCTTAAAATATGCTTCCTTTGGCTTCACTCCAATGCTCCTCATCCAGCAGTCCCTCGGATGCACCAAGCGCACGGCTTCCGCAAAGCCATCCTTCACCGACTCAAGGACTCAAGCCATGAGATGGTGAACTCACCAATGCTTTCATCAAGCTAATTCATGTGTGATTTACTAAGTCCTGCACAACTTAAACACAGATATCAAATCAACATATTCAACCTAACTTAAACCCTTTGCCACACATATCAAAACCACATCATACATGGGTTGATTGCCCTAACAATCTCTCCCTTTTTGATGTGTGGCAATCCGTTAAAGTTATGTAAAATATTAACAAAAACACATAAGGAAGGAAAGCATGTAAACATAATATAAGTATCAAAACACTCCCTCTTACTACATGCAACTCCCCCTTAACACATGCTAATTCTCCCTCTAGCATGATTAACTTAAACTCTACCATTTCTCCCCCTTTGACACCATCAAAAACATTACACACGTTATATAACGAGGCATCAAAGTCTAATGGAAGAAAAATACCAAAACATGCTTAAAACCATCAAAATCAAATTACTGTGCTTGTGCACAGTTCATCAGTCAACTGGCACATGAAAACCCAATTTTTTGATTTTCGAACCGAAATTCCAAAATGCATAAAAAATTCCAGAAAATTCAAAAAATCATGAAATTCGGGGAACATAATTCTCATAAGTCCCTTTATCAATGAAAAATGATTTTTCTTGAAAATTCATTCAAATTTTGAAAATAAGGTAAAATCTCAAAAGTTTCAAATTTGTCTAAAGATGTATCAACATGAAAGCTAGTTTTGCCTTAGAAACTTTTCCAAGCATGAACTCTTAGTTTTCAAAACATGAAATGGTTTTAAATCATTTAAAATATCCAACTATGATCTATGGATAATATGTCCATTAATTAAACATTTGCTTTCCCCATAGTTGGTCTATGATTGCTCTATGTTATGATACACCTAATGACCCATCAAAAATGTCATAAGCATAAGTGAGTCATTTGTATCAACCTAACATCTCACTCATTCTATGTTTTCAATCAAGTTATCCTTATGGTGAATGTGAGATGTGACTAAAGGTAATTATACTTAACCATCAATTTTCATGCAATTTCTATCAAGGTTAAGTATCAACCACAACAACCAACATGATCATAATTGCATATCATGATCATAAATCAAGTATTATCACTACATCCACCATGCTTATAAGTCAACTACCCACATCATCATAAGTCAACCATTTAATAAGATATGAAATAAAATCAAGTGTGGTTGACTATCCTAGATTTCTCTAACCTCTAAGGATGGGATTGGAAATCCAATATAAATTCTTTCCAATAGGGTTCACCAAGTACTCCTTTGGGATCCATTTCCTAGCTACCATTGTAATCTTTGATTGTCATCTAGCAATTAAGCAATGATAGGATTTTTTATTTTTGGATCCTTTATAACCTAGGCCTTTCTTGTAGAAACTAGCCCTTTGGCTCCCAATTATCATGTTCAAGGTGTTGGAGCCTATTGTGAATTTCTCTAGGGCCTTAGTTAGGAAATCTACCTTTTCCCTTAAAGCCTTATTTTCTTCTATACATGCATCATTAATACTAGAAGAAATACAATCATCATGTGAGAATGCATTTTTGAGTTTTTCTTCTAGTTTCCTAATATCATCAAGCATGCATCTATTTTTCTTCCTACTCCTAAATAAATCTCTAGTAAGATTTGAAATCATGGAAACAATTTCTTGAGTAGGTAGATTTATTACCATACTTATCATATCTTCTTCTTCCGATTCTGATGAAAATGATGATGCTCCCCCTACATTTGAGCTCTCCTCCTCACTTGTACTTCCTTCTTGTTCGGATGAGGTGGAGGCTATGTCTTCTATAGCCATAAGTGCAAAGATTGTGAATACTTCTTCTTCCTCCGATGAGGATGGATCATCCCATGTGGCCTTCAAGTTTTTCATTTTGCCCTTTCCTTTATCTTTCGATTTCTTCTCTTCTTTCTTCTTCCCTTTCTTCTTTTCTTTCTTCTTATCTTCTTTTGCTTTGTTCAACAAGGGACACTCATCCTGTTGGAGGATCGGTGGCCGGCTAGAGGGGGTGAATAGCTCTAATCGCGTGTGAAGTGGAATTCGATCGTGCTCGTCTCTACAATTCTTGTTAGGGCAGAAAAAATATGAAATACAACACAAATATGAAGACGAATACACAATCACACAAAATACGCAAGCATATACGTGGTTCGGAACCTTAGGGTTCCTACTCCACGGGGTGAGCTCAACGAGCTCAAGTTATGCGCACAACACTAACCAAATTCCTTCTCGACTACACATCGGAGGTGAAGAAACCTCGTACAAGGATTACACAAATAATACAAAGAAATACAAGCTAATACAAGACAATAAACAAAATAAGTAAAGAACACTTTACAACAATGCTTTGAACTCTTTGCTTGTAGCTTGCTTTGGTTTGGCTCTTGAAGGTCTGGAATGCAGCAGCAATTCCCCTCCAAAATCTCCCCAAAAACTCTTGTTTAAATCCTCCCCAAGCTCCTCCTTTTATGCTTGTCTCGGGCTGATTTCGCGTCGATCAGTCGACTGCTCGTGACCTCCAGTCGACTGCTCCTGTAGTCGTTGTCTCACAACGATTGAATCCACGTTGGCAAAAACCCAATGGATAACCATCAGTCAACTGATCATGCCCATCAGTCGACTGGTAACCCCATCAGTCGAGTGCTCGGCGCGATCACTCGATTGGAAATCATTCTGTGTCCGAATTCACCTCAATCAGTCGATTGATATCCCTCATCAGTCGACTGATCATGTCGACAGTCGACTATTCGACTAGAACCTGGTCAGTCGAACATCGATCGAGTCCAATCAACCTAGAGCAGTCGACTGATGTCGGGTAAAACCTCAAACACCAAGTTGTTTGAGCATCCGACCGTCGGGTAAATCCTCAAACACCACGTTTGAGCATCCGACACTCAGTCTTAGCCACTTGGCTAAGTCCACCTCATCCTCTCATGAAGTTCCCCATCAAAGCTCTCTTCCCTTGACCTACATCCCTCGGATGCACCAAGCACACGGCTTCGCAATGTCATCCTTCACGTCTCTTGCCCTCGAAGTATGCTTCCCTTGGACCTCACTCCATTCGCTCCCTGTCCGGTAATCCCTCGGATCACCAAGCGCACGACTTCACAATGTCATCCTTCACCGACTCAAGGACCCCGAGCCTAGTGAACTTACCAAGTCTTCAAGACTTCCCACACCAAGCCTCATGCTTGTATTTTCCATGCCTGGACTTTCACCACCAAGGCTACACACTTGGATTTACGTGACCAACCCATGTTGGACTTCCCATGACAATCCCATATCATACATTTTGTCTAACATCAAAATATAGTTCGAGTCAAACTTGAGTCCGGACCAATTTCACCAACAATCTCTCCCTTTTTGATGTTGGACAAAACCAAACTCCAGTCTACCAATTATCCCCAATTGACAATTCTCACATCCCAATGAAAATTCCAACTATCCCAATTGGTAATTTCTCTTTCTTTTTGACATACATCAAAAAGGTCCTCCCCAAGGGTATGAATGTCTCATATCCCAATGAGATCTTATAATCTCTCCCTTGGAGGAAAACACATGCCTACAATCTTTCTAGTGATAAGTCTCATATCACTTAAAAGAGGCACTCTTCCAATTTTCCTCCCATGAGGAAAAAGTACACATCCATCTTCCCATGATGGATACCTCCCCCTAGGTTTACTCCCCCTTGACCATTGCACCAACAATGTATTTGGAGAGTCCCTAAGCCAATAGGAATGCTAAACAATCAAAATTAAGGCAAAGTTCAACTATGAACTCTCACACACCTTAAAATTGATACTCACCCTAAACACTTCTCCTAATCCATATCTAATGGATTTCCACCCTTTCTATTGCTCTCCAAAGCATGTCCTAGGGTTAGGAGTGGTTAGAGGACCAAAACATAGCTGAACATGGGCCTAACAACTAAGGTTTACCCGAAATCAGCATTATCAGTCGACTCTCTCAGCTACATGACTCCTTCCACTATCGGTCATTGTCATCCATGGCGGTCGTATAATAAATCGACTTTCAGTTTTCAGAACCTAAGTTTCGAAATTCATAAGTAAATATACATAGGTTGAAAAATCATGAGAATTCATATGTATATTACTTATAACAATCATTATGGGTGAAAATTATTTTATTCACAAAATAGTGAGATTGATACAAAGTTCAAAAAGTTAAGAAAAGCTTCAATATTAAGCCCTCTTTGTATCACCTCATTCAATAGTGATTGCTATCAAAAGATAGACTTCACCAATGTTTTTTAAAATGATTTTGAAATAATTTTAAAACCTTTAATTTTATTTTCCTAAACATCTCACTTGTATCTAGATGTGTGAAACACATACAAGTCAAGTTTTAGTGAGATGTGGGTTTTAGTTATTAGGGTCTCTTGCATTATTCTAGGCAATACTATTTGATTCCCTTATGCATAGGACTTCAAATCATGCCTTAGTCCTTAAATCCATTTTATTTATGCATGAAAGATGATTATGGCATAATGATAACAAGAATAAAAGCATGTGCCAAAATCATGATGCCATGGCATGTAAATGAAATCTAAGCATTCATGACATATAAACATAACCCTAAATATGATCATGATATTTTATATGATAAAAATAAATATGATGTCATGTCATGGCAAGGCAAACAAAGCATGGCAATTATAAAGTGTTAAGGTATAAAATACCTGTTGGATCAAGAAGCGTCACTAGAGGGGGGGTGAATAGTGAGCGTAAATCTTTTCGTTCGTTCATTCGATACACGAGTAAGCACAGCGGAAAATAAAGATAAATGTTTATTTTTACTTGGTTCACAACCCAGCGGTTGCTACTCCAAGGCCCTAACGGTCCTAGACTGTATACGGAGGGCAAAGCACTATAACGTCTCCTCCTCGTTGGAGGTAGGAGACAACGATCACAAAACCAAAATTATGAGGATGAGGCAACAAGCCTACCTCACCTCGTTGCGAATAAAAACAAGAATACAATAACAAAATATGTTACTTGTTGCTGCTGCCGACGAAGAAGATCAGAACTTGTCATCGCGTCGGCGTTATGACGGTGTTGGAGCTTTGACGTTGTAGGAGCACTTATGAATTAAACTTGATGATCTTTGGAGTTGGAATCCTCCCCTCCTTTTATAGATTTTGGCCTCTGAATATGTCTCCTCATCTTTCGGAACAGATCACGAAGTTGTACAAATTTTATCGCGAAGTGGCCGCGTCAAACGTTATCTGTTTTGACCTAGCGCAAAGGTTGATTCGTCGCCATCAGTCGACTGATGCCTCCCATCAGTCGACTGATGAGCATCAGTCGACTGCCCAATGTCCAACAGTCGACTGCCAACCTGGCCACTTCCCTGCAGTAAGAGGTTAGCACGGAAAATGATAAATGCGATGGTTTCTAATCGTCCAATCTTGACCTAGACCTTCCACAGGAAGTCTTAGTCAGATCGCCGCCTAGGGTCGTCCCCGTACAGAGGACACGACCTTACCATCTCTCACTCACACGAGCTTACCTCAATACTTACTGTGTCGCTTTCGCTTTCGGCCTTCCACTCGATTCCTTTGGCTCCCTCCGAAGTCACTCGAGTGTCGCCTGACCACCACGACTTCCTCCGGGTGTCGCTAGCCTTCAGCTCTAGCTTTAGTACTTTTCTATACACTCGATTTAGCTCGTGAGATAACGATGTAAAATTAACTTTGTGTCTTTTCCATAATCAAAACACATGTTCGATTATCTGGTGCCCCTGCACCAACAATACCTAAGTGTCAAGCCCAAATTGTCATTTCTAAGATTAAATCCATTTTTGCCTTAATGTCATTTATCCCCCTAGTGTACCAAAAATCCAAAATGGCACACCATGACTTCTAAGACCTACTTGTGCCAATTTAATCATTTTTCATTTTCTCAAACCACATTGGCACATCCTAAAGTGTCAACTCACTATGATTAGGTTAACTACCTATCCACTTAGGGTTGACACACCCTAACCCATCTAGCATGAATCGATCATGCTTCTAAGAACCCAATACCTATTGGAGCTCCTTGGGTTAACTAAGTATTCACTAGGGATAACTTCCCTAGATACCTTCCTAATGACCCATTTTGGCTTTGAAGCTTTAGTCAATTGGGTCTTTCTTAAGTCAACTCTAGAGGTAACTCCCCCTTCGACCTTTTTAGTGGCTACCTTAGATTTCTTTGAATTTTTAGCCACTAAACAAACACCATGGCTAATCTTAGGGATAACTTCCCTATTAACCTTGGTTTTCCTAGACCTAGATGTTGTTCCATAATTAAATGGAATATTGTAGTAGGACTTAGATTTGTGACCCAAACCTTTCTTGCCCTTGGACGGTTCTTGCCTCCTAGGCCTTAAATTTTGAACATTTGACACTTTAAATGAATTTGTCATAATTTTGAGAGTCTTCTCAAGTTTCTCAAGTCTTGACCTCAAGACTTGGTTTTCCACCTCTAGTCTTCCCAATTTTGATTTTTCATTAGATTTTTGGGAATTATTTTTCTTCTTAGGCATGTGTCTACCCTTCTAAGAGTTTATGCCTAAGTTCTCTTCTATTCTCCTAATGGACTCCTTAGGTAGGATAGGTCTAGTGTTATTGGTCCTAGGTTTGTCCTTAGGTAAACTAACATGTTTGGCACCTAAACAAAAATTTATTCCTACTAACATTCTTTTCATTAATAATAGCAAGTGAACTGAAATAATTTTTGGCATGCTTATCAACCTTAGAAATTGAAGGTGTATTAAATAAATTTACCTTAGGGTTAGCTTTGGAAGCTCCCCCTACATGAGATGCTCCTTCTTGCCCCTTCTTCCTCCCCCTAGGACATTGTCTTCTATAATGTCCCCTTTGGTTACATTTGAAGCACACAATGTGCTCTTTGCTTTTCCTAGCAGGGATTCCGGCGTTCTTTGCTTTTTCTTGAACTTTCGGTGCTGGTGGAGCCTTCTTAATCTTTTTTGGATACTTGCTCTTATAGTATCCATATTCCCTACACTCAAAATACATTATATGATTTTTATTTATAATCATAATACTTGAGTTACCTAGGGAATTTTCGCTTCTCCCGGATGTAGATGCTTCTTCTTGTTCTTGTTCTTGTTCTGGGATGGAAGACCCCTCCTCCCCCTCAATACTAGAGGTGGAGGTTTCCTTCAAGTCATCCACATCTTCGAAGGTTGGTGATTCTTCAACATCGTCGGATCCGGATGTTGATGGGCATTCTTCCTCGACTTCCTTTTCTACTTGTGCCGATTTGGGATGTTCATTGAATTTGATCACTTTATTGCATAAATCCTTTGCATCCCTTTTAATTACCTAATCTAGATCAAATATGGTTAGGAATTAAATCACTTAGCATTTTTATTACCTCAATATTTATCTTGAAATCCTTGATTTGTTCCTTGGTCCATCTTGATTTTTCTATTGGCTTGTTTTCCTTATCCCTAGGTACTTCAAAACCATTTTCAATAATTAACATGAAATCAAAATTGGTTTCGAAGTATACCTCCATCTTTCTTCTCCACCATTTAATATCTCCTTCGAATTTTGGTGGTTGGAGATTGATGCCAGCCATCTTGTCGTGCTTGTGTTGGTGGTTAGTTCTCAACAAGCTGCTTGCACTGATACCACTTGTTGGAGGATCGGTGGCCGCCTAGAGGGGGTGAATAGCCCTAATCGCGTGTGCAGTGGAATTCGTTCGCGCTCGTCTCTACAATTCTTGTTAGTGCAGCGAAAATATGAAATACAACACAAATATGAAGATAAATACACAATCACACAAAATATACAAGCATATATGTGGTTCGAAATCTTAGGGTTCCTACTCCACGGGGTGAGCTCAACGAACTCGAGTTATGCGCACGACACTAACTAAACTCCTTTTCGACTATACGTTGGACGTGGAGAAATCTCATACAAGGATTACACAAGTAATACAAAGAAATACAAGCTAATACAAGACAATAAACAAAACAAGTAAAGAACACTTTACAATAATGCTTTGAAATCTTTGCTTGTAGCTTGCTTTGGTTTGGCTCTTGAAGATCTGGAATGCAGCAGCAATTCCTCTCCAAAATCTCCCCAAAAACTCTTGTTGAAATCCACCCCAAGCTCCTCCTTTTATGCTTGTCTCAGGATGATTTCACGCCGATCAATCGACTGCTTGTGACCTCCAGTCGATTGCTCCTATAGCCATTGTCTCACAATGGCCGAATCCATGTTGGCAAAAACCCAACGGATAACCATTAGTCGACTGATCATGTCCATCACGATCGTAACATCAATCGAAAGTGCTGCGCGATCACTCGACCGAAAGCATTCTGCGTTCGACCACCCGATCACCAATCGATCGTGCCGATAGTTGATCGCCTCCTCAGCCAACTGCTTGGCCGTAACTCGTCACCAAATGCCAATCGAGTCCAATCGACCTAGAGCAGTCGACTGATGTCCGATAAAACCTCAAACACTAAGTTGTTTGAGCATCCGACCTCGGGTAAACCTTTAAACACCACGTTTGAGCATCCGATACTCAGTCTTAGCCACTTGGCTAAGTCCACCTCATCCTCTCATGGAGTTCCCCACCGAAGCTCTCTTCCCTCGGCCTACGTCCCTCAGATGCACCAAGCGCACAGCTTTGCAATGTCATCCTTCGCGTCTCTTGCCCTCGAAGTATGCTTTCCTTGGACCTCACTCCATTCGCTCCCCCTCTGACGGTCCCTCGGACGCACCAAGCACACGGCTTCGCAATGCCATCCTTCACCGACTCAAGGACCCCGAGCCTAGTGAACTTGCCAAGTCCTCAAGACTTCCCACACCGAGCCTCATGCTTGGATTTTCCATGCTTGGACTTTCACCACCAAGGCTAAACACTTGGATTTACGTGGCCAACCCATGTTGGACTTCTCATGACAATCTCATGTCATACGTTTTTTCTAACATCAAAATATAGTTCGAGTCAAACTCGAGTCTGGGCCTATTGCACCAACACATCCCTCATGTGCCCCTCTCCTTGGCAATTGTAGCAAATAACCTTTCTTCTTGGCCTTCTCCTATCATGAGACTTGTTAAATTTAAAACTCTTAAGAGCACGTCTCACCTTTCTTACCATGTAGGCCTTCTCGTTGCTATCCATTGAAGAGGATGATTCTTCATCCGATGAGGAAGGTGGAGTCTCCTTCTTCTTCTTCCCTTTGTCGGCTACTAGTGCTAATCCCCTTAATGGCTTGATTGGATCTTTTATTATACATTAAAGCCTAGTTTCATGCAATTCCATAGTGTAGAAAAATTCTTCTAGAGTACTTACTTCTAGATTCTTGGAGATGTAGAACGAGTCCACCATGGAGCTCCATTTAGATGACCAGGGGAATGCGTCTATTGCCTTCATTACCATGTCCTAGTTTGAAAACTTATCTCCTACACTTGTTAAATCGATGATTATTTCCTTAAACCTAGAATGCAAGGAAAGTACCTTTTCTCCTTTTTCTAGCTTGATGTTACTTAATTGCGATTGGAGAAGGTCCCATCTTGCAAGCTTTGCCTCGGAGGTGCCTTTATGGAGCTCTACAAGCTTTTCCCACATTTCCTTGGCGCTAGAGCACTCTCCAATTTGGTTGATTTCTTGTTGAGGAAGCACATTGTATAGGTGATGCTTGGCCTTTGAATTTGCAAGGTGCTCCTCTCTTTAATTCTTGGTTCATCTCGATTTTTCTAGCATTCTCCCTTCTTCATCCCTAGGTATCTCGAAACCACTATCCATAATAATCATGATATCGAAATCGGTTTCAAAGAATACCTCCATTCTCTTCTTCCACCAAGAGAAATCGCCTTCGAACTTGGGTGGATAAACGTTGGAGCCTGCCATTGTCATTGATTGTTGCGGTGGTGAGTCCGGTGACAATCTCCTCGCTCTGATACCACTTATTGGAGGATCGTGGCCCGGCTAGAAGGGGGTTGAATAGCTCCGATGACCGTAGATGGAATTTGGTCACTTAATTGTCTACGAAAGTTGTTAGCGTAGCAGAAATAGAAGCTAAAAAAACAATTAAGACAAAGCAAGAAGTAAAGAATGCAAACGCTAACGCCAAGATGTAACGTGGTTCACGACCCTTGCCGCTAGTTCATGGATGATTCGTATGGCAAATCACTTCCTCAACAATCCACTAGTCTCTCCTTTAGCCCAAGCAAGGTGGAGGTAAACCTCTTTTACAACAATCACTCCCTCTTATAATAAGATGGAAATAAGAATGAGAAGAGGAGTGTTAGAATGTGTTGGGCACTTGGGAGTAATTTTATGAGTGAAGAATTAACCTCCCAATAGTCCCTAACCCTTCTTTTTATAGAGAAGAAGGGTTTATTCCCATTGGGCAGGCGACAGTCGACTGATGCATGCATCAGTCGACTGCTGGCCATTCTAACGGCTTCTGACTCGACTGAATCGTAGTCATCACATCTAATGACTCCTCCATTAGTTGACTGATCAGCCTATCAGTCGACTGATCTAGCCATCAGTCGCGTGATCCAGGCAATCAATCGACTTTCAAACCTTCTGTGCCCACGACCACCTTGATGAATCGAATGTTGTCCCTTGGCAGTCGACTGATGGTGCAGCAGTCGACTGTCAAACCCTAGCAGTCGATTGTTAGGCTAGAAACCAAACAGTCAAACACCGATCGAGCACCAGTCGAGTGTCATCGACCCATAGTAGTCGACTGCTATCTATAGCAGTTGATTGGCGTCGGGTAAAACCTCAAACAAACCATTTGTTTGAGCATTTGACTTAACCAAACATCAGCTAAAACCTCAAGTCTAAGTTTGAGCATCCGACTCTTGACTTAGATATTCAGCCAAGTTCACATATGAGCTATCGTTACAATCGCTCAATCTCTCATCTCCCTTGGAGTCCCTCACCAAAGCTCTCTTTGTCCGGCCACGTCCCTCAGATGGGCCAAGCGCATGGTTTCACAATGTCATCCTTCGCGTCTCACCCTGGAGTTTGCTTCCTTTGGCTTCACTCTAATGCTCCTCGTCTGGCGGTCCCTCGAATACACCAAGTGCCCTACTTCCGCAATGTCATCCTTCACCGACTTGAGGACCCGAGCCATGAGATGGTGAACTCACCAATGCTTTTATCAAGCTAAATCATGTGTGATTTACTAAGTCCTACACAACTTAAACACACATATCAAATCAACATAATCAACCTAACTTAAACCCTTTGCCACACACATCAAAACAACATCATACATGGGTTGATTGCCCTAACACACAATGACATGATATTGTCCACTTTGGGCCTAAGCCCTCACGGTTTTATTTTTGGGCTTTACCCAAAAGGCCTCATGCCAATGGAAATATCTTTTTATCTTATAAGCACATGATCTTTTCCATGTCTTACCAATGTGGAACTTTGATTGTATTCCCCATACTCCCAACAATCCCCCCCCCTCGAACGAAGGACCACATTGAGCCCCCTCAAGTCTATCCTTCCTCGAAGGACTTTCTCTGCTTGATGTCCGATCCTTAACCCACCAGAACTTTCCTGCCAACTATCTGGTCCTTCTGACTCAGCTGAACTTTCTGTAGTTGTCTAACCCTTCTGGCCCAACTGGACTTCCTGCCAGTTGTTCGGTCCTCTCGACCGAACTGGACTTCCTGCCTAGTGTCTGGTTCTCTTGATCCAGACATGGGAGCTCTACTTCCTTCATTCGAGGTTCATGGCTTGACATGGACCATGCTCTGATACTAATTGTTAGTGCTTATAAGATCCACATATCTCCACAATGGTATGATATTGTCCACTTTGGGCCTAAGCCCTCATGGTTTTATTTTTGGGTTTTACCCAAAAGGCCTCATACCAATGAAGATATATTTTTATCTTATAAGCATATGATATTTTCCATGTCTTACCAATGTGGGACTTTTATTGTATTCTTCATACTCCCAACAATCTCCCCCCCCCCCTCAAAAGAAGAACCACATTGAGCCTCCCTCAAGCCTATCTGTTCTCAAAGGACTTCCTCTGCTTGATGTCCAATCCTCAACCCACCAGGACTTTCTATCAATTGTTTGGTCCTCCTGACCCAATTGGACTTTCTGCCAGTTCTCCAAACCTTTTGGCCCAACTGTACTTTCTGCTAGTTGTTCGATCCTCCCGACCCAACTGGACTTCCTGCCTGGTGTCTGGTTCTCTAGATCCGGACATGGGAACTCTACTTCCTTCATTCGAGGTTCATGGCTTGACATGGATCATGGCTTTGATACCAATAAAGTTGTCACACCCCAAGAGTATGCCTAGCCGATAAACGGATGACATCTCCTTTGTACGTGACACAATATCCTATTGATACAAGGCCTTTCGGCCATAATCACACAATATATACATATATGTATAACCAAAATCACAGCGGAAATCATTCGATAGTGTAAAAGAACTCGACATCACTGTATACCGATATGACTAACCACAACATAAAGAAAGTATTGTCAAAAGTAGAATCAAAAAATGCGTACATCAATAAAAGTCCAATACTACAATCCACCATATGAAACCAAGGTCATATCTGTTGGATCGAGAAGCGTCGCTAGAGGGGGGGTGAATAGCGATCGTAAATCTTTTCTTTTTTGTTCGTTCGATACGCAAAGTAAGCACAGCGGAAAATAAATGAACACATTTATTTTACTTGGTTCACAACCCAGCGGTTGCTACTCCAAGGCCCTATCGGTCCTAGACTGCGTACGGAGGGCAAAACACTATAACGTCTCCTCCTCATTGGAGGTAGGAGACAACGATCACAAAACCGAATATACAAGGATGAGGCAACAAGCCTACCTCACCTTGTTATGAAGAAAAATAAAGAATACAATATCAAAAATATTACTTGATTCTGCTGCCGACGAAGAAGATCGAAACTTGACGTCAGATCGGGCATGATGGACGATGTTAGAGCGCTAAGGCCAGAGAGCACTTGATGAATAAACTTGATGTGATTCGAGATGGAATCCTCCCTCCTTATAGAATTTGGCCTCAATTTGTCTCTTTTCGAACGGATCATATCATGAAGTTGTCCAAATTTTATCGCGAAGTGGCCGCGTCTAACGTTATCCGTTTTGACCTAGTGCAATAGTTGAATCGTTTCCATCTGTCGACTGATGCCTCCCATCGATCGTGATGGGCATCACGATCG
Organism: Wurfbainia villosa; assembly: GCA_025175895.1. Lineage (NCBI taxonomy): Eukaryota > Viridiplantae > Streptophyta > Magnoliopsida > Zingiberales > Zingiberaceae > Wurfbainia > Wurfbainia villosa. The sequence goes on along the minus strand of CM045998.1, from coordinate 40,607,575 downwards.
CTCTCCATTTTCCGTGATCACAGCCCACTTCCCTGCAATAAGAGGTTAGCTCAGAAAATGATAAATACGACGGTTTCTAACCGTTCGATCTCGACCTAGACCTTCCACAGGAAGTCTTAGTCGGATCGCCGCCTACGGTCATCCCCGTAAAGAGGACACGACCTTACAATCTCTCACTAACACGAGCTTACCTCGATAGTAGCTCTCGCTTTCGGCCTTCCACTCGATTCCTTCGGCTCCCTCCGAAGTCACTCGAGTGTCACCCGACCACCGCGGCTTCCTCCGGGTGTCGCTAGCCTTCAGCTCAAGCTTTAACACTTTTCTGCACACTTGATTTAGCTCGTGAGATAACAATGTAGACTTAACTTTGTGTCATTGCCATAATCAAAACACAGGTTCGATTATCTAGTGCCCCTGCACCAACAATCTCCCCCTTTTTGATCTATGGCAAACCAACACAAAGTTAAGGGAAATTAAAGCATAAAACAAGTATAGTAAATGATGAATATCATTTTCAAAAACTCCCCCTTAACCAAAACTCCCCCTTAACCCTTGGTGAGTTTTGAAAGAGATACTTTAGTTCAAAATTAAATAAATTTTGTGTTACTCCCCCTTAACTTTCGCTCTTCTCCCCCTTTTGCCATAAATCAAAACAAATGTTGGGGTTTGTTATGTAAAAATAAAGTTTGTTATAAAAATAGGGGTTTAAAGACAATATGGTATATGCATGCATCAAGATAAATCAACTATGAGTCCAAACATGCGTCTAGCAATAGTTAGATAGATTGGTTCGAGGTGTGTCCCTCTGCACCAATAATCTAAAGGTTTATAATATAACCCTTAAGGTTAGTTTGCTTTCCCCCTTAGTCAAATATATGAAGTATAAGAGATGTAGGGGGCGCTAAACTTTGGCCTAAAGAGTCATTAAGTACAATAGTTGAGAAAATAAGTAGTATTTTGAAGATTGTTTTAAGTATATTTCAATTATCCTTAACATCTCACCCATTCTATGTGTCTCAGAATTTGTTCACCTTATATGTTTTGTGAGATGATTTTAAATTGATTAAAGATAGTCAACCTTGGGTTAGATTCAGATTTAACCTTTAGATCGTTAAGTAACTTTTCAAGAAACTGGCTTCCAGGTCGTGGCGAGGCACAGGGGCCTTCTTTGATCGGAACAACGACCACTTCCTTAGACAAAGCCAAATTCAAGAAAATATCACTTAAGTCACTTAGGGTTACTTCCTGGTCTAACTAGTTTAGGATACGGCGAGGTAGTTTCAGCTAGTTCCACTTGGTCAAGTGCACCAAGCTAGATACGCCTTATCTAACTCGAATACACGAGACTTTGTTTCCCTAACGTACTATCATCTCACTGCGTCCTGATACTATGTTGTCAAGAGTTGACTAATCATTTACCCTATCTAGCCATTCTAAAAATTAAAGTAAAATATGCAATGATTTTGCTAAGTAAGCGGGTATACTATTTTAGTGTTAGCTCCCCCTGGACCATTGAACCAATATGGTCTATTCAAATAATGAACTTGATCCTGAGGAATCCAATACTTATTAGTCATTATATGTGAGTTCAATAAAACCTTTGGGACCCATGCTTGGACTCTTTGATGACTACGATTTACGATAGACATATAAGACCTATTCGTAGTCTTTGACTTAAATCCGAGTCCGGCTTTATTGTACACGGCTCTTTGGGTTCCAAGTAGTCGATTAAGGTTCTTAGATCCCAACGTGAACCTTTCCAACCTAGCCTCAACCTCTTGAACTTGGTCTTTCAAGAGAGAATTCTCCTCCTCAAGTTTTTCAATTTGAGTTGAGTTTCCCTCTTGAACTTGACTAGTTGAAGGGGTTAGAGTAGCCTCTTGCTTGAGGGTTTCAACCTCCTCAAGTAATGACTCAACCCTAGACTCGGACTTAGTTAATTTCCTATTAAGCATTTTAATTATATTGTAAAGCGTACTAATTAAAGAGCGATTAACCTTGACTTTCCCTTTTGGTCCGGCTTTGAGTTTTCTCTCGATTCTCTCGAAATAATCTTCGGGGTCGGAGTCGGAGTTGTAGTTGGACTCGGCTTCGGATTCTGACTCGGACTCCTCCGTTCTTGCCATGTAAGCTATGTCTTCTCTGTTGTCCCAAGTTGCATGGAAGGCTTTCCTTGCTCCCTTTTTCTTTTGGTTCTCATTCTTCAATTTCCTTCTTTCTTGTCGAACTATTCTCCGCACAATGTTGACTATTATGGCCTCCTCTTCGGATTCAGATTCGTCTTTGGGTTCGAGTTCATCTACTTGCTTAGTAGGTGGCTTCCTTCTTTGTCCTGCAAGTAGAGCAATACCTCTCTCGGCCCGGACCATGTTAGTTTGCTCATGAAGTTCAAACTCGGAAAATAATTCATCTAACCTAAGCTTCGAAAGGTCCTTAGAGACCTTGTAGACATCGACCATGGATGCCCATAAGGTAGTCCTAGGGAAAGCATTTAAAGCGTACCTTATAAGGTCCCGGTTCTCTATGGCTTGCCCGATCGAATGAAGACCGTTGACGATATCTTGGATCCGCGCATGTAGTTGGGTGGCGGTCTCATGATCCTGCATCTTTAGATTGTACAATTTATTTAAAAGTAAATCTCTTTTACATACCTTAGCATCAGCCGTCCCTTCGTGTAAATCAATCAATTTGTTCCAGAGGTCTTTGGCGCTAATGAATGGTCCGATGCGGTTGAGTTCCTCCTTGGACAAGCCGCATTGCAATATTTGGGTTGCTCTTGCATCGGCTTCGATTTGCCTCTTGGTTGCATTTGTCCATTTGTTGAAATCCAAGGGCTCTCCTTGATCATTTGTGGGTAGAGTAAAGCCGGTTTGGATTATTATCCAAGTCTCGACTTGTGTTTTCAAGAAACACTCCATCCGACCTTTCCAATAACGGAAATCATCTCCGTTAAAGAACGGAGGTCGGGTGGTGCTATATCCCTCAATGTGAGCCATTAAGTATCTTGCAAAACACGAATAAAAACCAAAGGGAATTCCAAGACTTGGTCTTGGATTAGTAGTGTGGGAAATAAATAGGAAATAAACAGAATTAAATGAGAAAAATAAAAAACTAACAACTTACGACCTTCGATGCCCCCGAAAGGGTACTAGACGTTGGATTTTGAGGCTAGAAATGGCTTGTTACGAGGGTAAACCCTCGTAAGATATGTAGATCTCTCAGAGAGCTTCGATTTGGTAGGTAGATCGTTATGTGAGTTCACTTGTGCGAAAAGTTATGGTCGATTTACCGTCGGCTACTCCAAGAGAGAAAAACTTGCAAGCACACAACCAAAAGAAACGTACCAAGACTTCGTCTTGGATTAGTAGTGCGGGAGGAAAAAGACCCAAAAAAAATACGAATCGAAAAATACGAACAGAAAACCAAAACGTGCTAGATCGGTGGTTTCACCAAATCTGAGCGCCCCCGCTCTGATACCAATTGTTGGATCGAGAAGCGTCGCTAGAGGGGGGGTGAATAGCGATCGTAAATCTTTTCTTTTTCGTTCGTTCGATACGCAAAGTAAGCACAGCGGAAAATAAATGAACACGTTTATTTTACTTGGTTCACAACCCAGCGGTTGCTACTCCAAGGCCCTATCGGTCCTAGACCGCGTACGGAGGGCAAAACACTATAACGTCTCCTCCTCGTTGGAGGTAGGAGACAACGATCACAAAACCGAATATACAAGGATGAGGCAACAAGCCTACCTCACCTTGTTATGAAGAAAAACAAAGAATACAATATCAAAAATATTACTTGATTCTGCTGCCGACGAAGAAGATCGAAACTTGACGTCGCGTCGGCGTTATGACGATGTTGGAGCGTTGGCGTTGTAGGAGCACTTGATGAATAAACTTGATGTGATTTGGAGATGGAATCCTCCCCTCCTTTTATAGAATTTAGCCTCTGAATTTGTCTCCTCTTTTTTCGGAACGGATCATAAAGTTGTCCAAATTTTATCGCGAAGTGGTCGCGTCAAACGTTATTCGTTTTGACCTAGCGCAAAAGCTAAATCGTCGCCATCGATCGTGATGCCTCCCATCGATCGTGATGGGCATCGATCGCTACTCCATTTTCGGCCGATCATTGCCGGCCACTTCCCTGCAATAAGAGGTTAGCTCAGAAAATGATAAATACGACGGTTTCTAACCGTCCGATCTCGACCTAGACCTTCCACAGGAAGTCTTAGTCGGATCGCCGCCTACGGTCATCCACGTAAAGAGGACACGACCTTACAATCTCTCACTCACATGAGCTTACCTCAATAGTAGCTCTCGCTTTCGGCCTTCCACTCGATTCCTTCGGCTCCCTCCGAAGTCACTCGAGTGTCGCCCGACCACCGCGGCTTCCTCCGGGTGTCGCTAGCCTTCAGCTCAAGCTTTAACACTTTTCTGCACACTTGATTTAGCTCGTGAGATAACAATGTAGACTTAACTTTGTGTCCTTGCCATAATCAAAACACAGGTTCGATTATCTAGTGCCCCTGCACCAACAATATCAAGAGATACATGGAAAAGCCCAAACTCAGGACCCTCGGATGTGATATGAGATGATATCAGCTAGCGATGCTCCAAGCCCATCACGAAGTTGGCTACTTGTTACTTGGGTGACAAAAAACCCAGGGTCTGTGGTGGTTGTTAGTGATATATGAGAGATGTCCTAAGGCAATTTCCTTATAGTTGTACCATTTGTTTGATAAATGAAGATTCACTATTTGAGTATACATGTTTTCATGTATTTGATTGGATCTTAAACTCATTTACTGAATGTCCGCAATACGATTCACATCATGAGAGAATTTGTGATTGAATCACAACTAGTGAGCATATCTACATGTGTAATTGTGATGTATTAGAATTATCCCTAGTCGATGAATTGATGTATTCGGACACCATCAATTCTATTGAGACTGGTACGAGTTATACTCCTTGATTTATCCAAGCAGCTGTTCTTCACTGGCTGGAGACATTGGGATGTCCAGAGTTAATCGTGGATGTTAGTTATGGTAACTAGTTCATTGGAGTGACTAGTTGTAAGACTTCATATGGTTCTCTGCATATATGGATATGTCAATGAAGTTCTTACTGCAGCTTAAGTGCGATGTTCCTTCGACTTGCGGTATTCAAGTCATCTTGGTCATGTAGACTTATGCTTTGACATCTTAAGCAAACATCTCCGAGGAGATGTGGACCCGGGATGATTGGGTATAAGTCGAAGTGGTAGAAAATATTTGAATAGCCTACAGAGAATTCACCACACCTTGTGAGGAGATGTATACCCTATGGCCTCTCGTCGGATTGTTACTAAAGACTTTGGCCAAAGTATTACATGTTTAGAGTATGGTACTCTTTGATACATATGCAGTAACTAGAATCCGTAGGATGAGGAAGTAATACTTTGGCTAGGTGTGACGTAGTCAGCCTAGTGGGTTGACACATATACCATGTCCTGAACCAAGTGGGTATAAGATGAGTGAAGGGAACATGGCACGATTTACTATAGCTGTTGAAGGGTTTCAGAAGTGTTCTGAGATCAACCATTGATTTTTCGATTAATTGGGGATCATGATCTACTACTAGGTGTCACTCATGATCGTTCTATAATTAATGGTTAATTATAGACGGTCAACATAAACTGGGAACTTATTTGGTCACACAAGCAACGAGTGTTATCCGAAAGATTTAAAATGAGTTTGAGAATAGGATTCTCAGATCAAGAGAGACATGGTTTGATTGGACCAAATAAATAGCGAACATAAAATTATTTCAGTCGCAATAGAAGCATGGATGGGCCGAGTCTTATGAAGACATGATGGATGAACTAAATCGGTTTGGTTCTAATCCTATGGTGGAAAATAAACCAAAGGGGTTTGGTTTGTTTTAAACGAATGAACTGAAATTGGTTCGGTTCGTTTTAACTTAAAATAGACCAACACGGTTTGGTTTATTTTAACTTAAGTTAATGGAGCGGGTTAACATATTTTGGTTATGAACCAATAACTGTTAGGAGAATGTGTTCTCTATAAAAATACGACTTAAGGGTTTTTGTAATAAATGAATCGGTTCAAGGTTTTAGAAACCTTAGTCGTTTTTATCTTCTCCTCCCTTATTGTTGCTCCCCCAACCCTAGGAGAGGTGTGGTTGCCGCCCAAGCTCCTTGTGTCGCCGCCCATTGGAGTTGCTGCTCCTCTTCCTTGCCGCCAACCATCCACCGGTCGTCGGCAACTCCTCCAGCCATCCTCCCTTGGTTGCCGGCCATCAAGGGCAGCCGACCAAGTCTTTGGCCGGCCATCTCCTCCACCAAAATAAGCTGTCCAGTTTTGGACAGCTTGTTGTCCTCTCCGTGGAGAAGTCATTTGGTCGACGTTTTGTGCTCCGACAGTGACCTACTTGTCAGGGATTGGATCTCCGGCAATCCCCTTTGGTGAAGGACCAAGGTTTCGTCAATTGGTTGACGAAAACCGCTTCCGAGAAGCGAGTTCGTGAAACTCGATTTTTTGATCCGAATTTGATTCGGATTGTGATCGTCTCTCGGATCACAACGACTTCAACGTGAAGCTAGTATCTCTCATGAAGTCGGGGCTCGTGGCTTTGTGAAGCTATCTCGACGATACTCGGTGTGGATACAGATAGAGGCGAAACTCGTGAGGGTCGCTTGGTTGATGTCATTTCCGCTTCACGTAATTCGTCAGGTATACCTAGATTAGTTTCTTTATTGGAAAATTTTAAATAGTGATTATGTCTACATTTGATGTATCCTTGCATGCGTGTGGTGTGTGTGTTGTAATAAATTAATTTATTACTTGTTTTTGCTTCCGCTGTGTGTATGTTTACGAAACATATTCGAATGCGCAACCACATCGGTGTCGGGGAAACCCAACAGTGGTGAGTATCAACGGTAATAAGAAAAGAAGTGCATGCATAATATACATATATCACATGTGAGTCAACAATATACTAACTAAAGATACAACAGATATACACCAGAATGATATAACCAACTGATCAACAATAACAACATAAGGTACTGACATACCTGAAGATCGGCAACGATATAACTCATACAACCTGACTATAAGTACCATAATACAACACCTACAACATGGTAGAATAATGCTAACTTTGTAATCAACAAAACCACCATACTAACATTCTATGTCAAATACATAACGAACTAGGTCCATCACATATCACATTAGGATACTGGTCAAAGGTATACAACAGTTTGCCCAACTCAACACTGGTAATCCACACACAACCATATAAAATATGCAAGTAGAATACAAAATAATGTACAATCAAAGGCAGCAAGCATAGCTCAAACAAATGCAACATCACAACGATTATATATATAGACTATATCTATATATATTCTCATCATACTCATATATATATATATATATATATATATATATATATATATATATATATATATATATATATATATATATATATATATATATATGCATGGCATGCCTGCGCACCCTACTCGCTACCACAACCCCAGTGTGGTCTAGGTGGCACGACATGACAACTGTCCCAACTCAACAACAACCACTGCTCTCGAGTGGTCGCGTGGGCAGTATGAACAAGTAGCAATAAGCTAAAAAGTTATAAGCAACACAACGGGGTTCCCTACTGCTGCCCACTCCGACTGTCACTACTCATGAGTGGTCGAGTGTCACGCACCCAAGACAACTGCACGCTATTCCAACAATCACTGTCAATAGTGGGGCAAGTGCAGCACAACAAATGTTCTGCCCTCACACTAGTTACTCCTCCACGAGTAACCTAGGAAGCAGGATGACTGACGACTCTCTCAACCACAAGGGAGACCAAGTCGCCATCATGCATGTAAATGGAATGAATGCACGATAGCACATACATATGTCTACAACACACTCTCTATTCTATAGAGAGGCATATACAACTGACAATAACCAAGCTAGGACCTCCAGTCTGTAGTGACACTGTATCGAAAAATCACATGTCCATACATGACTACATGATCCATAGTAGATATATATACAACATCAAGATATGATATGAAAGCTCAACTTTACTTCTAGAATATTACTCCTCCTAGGTGAATTATCTAAATTGCAAAATTTAGTTTTACAACCGAATTTAACTACGTACACATAGGTAAATCACTACAGGTCCACTTACCATAACATATATGATTCATAACAATGATGAATAAACATGAAACAACAATGACAGAGCATTTTAAGGGCAAAGGCAAGTATCAAGCAACAGAAAAACTAGAGTGGAGTCAAGCTCTAAGTGACAACAATATCAAATCATATGCATCAGGGTTTAGCCACTACCTGACCAGGGTAGGAAATATCACTCACCTGCTATAAAGCTTGTAATAATAATATCTTCACGGTCGCGGTCCTATCTCGTATCCACATCCTACAAATATCATCAACTACAATTAAATTCAAGCACATGACAACATACTAATTTACTACTTTGTCATTCCTATATTAGCATCCTTCTATCGAATACAAATTAGAAACCCCCAATCATCATGGCCAATTCAACACAACCAAATTCCCCATTGAGCCCTTAGCTTCTACATTCATCCCTTTACCATCAATTCACATTTAACACATTCACAACCCTTTAATAACAGGGCACGAACAGAATATCCCCATACACATACATCCACTGCATCAACCTCCGATTGCCAACCATGGGGATGATCTCTCAAACTCACTGCCCCATCCACACAACATATCCACAGCCATTTACAACTTACCTTCACAGCTATCACAGTAATACAACAACCAACATATCCCATATCCACTGAAACAATAACAAACAAACTGAACAACACCTAAAATCAAAGCTATAAATTCAGCTTACCTTCTCGTCTCCCACCAATCGAACACCACACCAACCACGCACCAGGTCGAAGATCCTAGCTCCTAGCCCAGCTACAAAATAGAGTCCGCAACACCTAATTTCGCTATGAGAAGCACACAAACCATCACACTAGTCGATGTGAACAAAAATACACACAAAACTACCTCACAACGCAGCCCCCTTTCATGATCCAAGCTGTTCGCTGGCTCAAAGCCACTACCCAAATCACAGATCTAGTTCAATGAAGGAAACCCATAGCTAGAACCTAGATCTCGTCCAAGGTAAGAAGAAATTTGACTTACCTAGCTCCGACAATAATCGGCTAGGGCAGCTCACCCACAATCTGAGCAACGCCGCTGTCGGTCCTTGGCTCCACTAAGCACTCACTCAGACCACGCCCAAGGAAGCTCGATCTGTATCCCTCCCTCTAGCTAGTTCTCCCACCGGAATAGGACGTCGGCAAGATAGAACAGAAGAGAAGGAGGGGAGGTTGGAAGTTGCGGCGAGAAGAAGAGAAGTTGATGCAAGGAGGAGAAATCACGGGACGACGAAGGAAAAAGGAAACTGCAGAACATTCGACGGAGAGGAAATGCTGGATGGTAGAGTCGGCGATGGGTGAGGAATGTGACGTGTAGAGAAATGCTCGCGCAAAAAAAGGGCGTTCGACGGTGAGTAACGGAAGTAGCTAGGGGTTAAGAAAAAGCGGATCGGGTTTACTAACGGGTTGGGTTTAAAACCTTATAGGACTTAAACTTAGATCCACTTAATCCCATTTAACATTAAGCCAAGGTTGGGTTTAATTAAATCCCTAACCATATTTTATTTATTTAATTTTCCCCAATACTAATATTACCCCTTTAGCCTTATATTTGCGGTAGTATCATTGGGTCGTGAGGACCGAACAACTAGCAGGAAGTCCAGTTGGGCCAGAAGGGCTAGACAACTAGCAAGAAGTCCAGCTAGGCCAGGAGGACCAGCAGTTGGCAAGAAATCTTGGTGGGTTGAGGATCGGACATCAAGCAGAGAAAGTCCTTCGAGGATGGATAGACTTGAGGGGGGCTTAATGTGGTCCTTCATTTTATGAGGGGATTGTTGGGAGTATGAAGAATACAATCAAAGTCCCACATTGGTAAGACATGGAAAAGATCATGTGCTTATAAGATAAAAATATATCTCCAATGGTATGAGGCCTTTTGGGTAAATCCCAAAAATAAAACCATGAGGGCTTAGGCCCAAAGTGGATAATATCATGTCATTGTGGAGATATATGAATCTTATAGGCACTGACACCATAGGTAACATCAAACAACTTTCTGAGTATGACATGATAGGTTCTAGACAATTTGGATTAGCTAAAATAGGTTTAAATGAAAATAATATCCTGACATGGAGGAGAGATAGTCCTCAGCCTCAAACCTAGCACCAACCTAAGCCTAAGCCTAAACCTGAGATTGACCCAGTGCATCATTTTGACCCTCAATCTGAGCATCAGGAAGCACCAGAATTTGATAGTCTATCTTCTTTTCTTGGGCTTCCAGCACCTCCCACTGTAGTAGAGAGATTATCCATATTGAAGGATGCGATGCAACGTCAGAAGCAGCAACATCAGGCACGTCATCTCGAGATGATGTAGATGCTTCAGGTGCAGAGAGAGGATCATCGAGAGATGATGGAGTTTTTTCGATCTTGGAGCATGAGTCATCCACCTCCTTCACCTCCTTCTAATTAGGACTATTTTAGATACATTAGTTGTTACAATTTGAACTTATGTAGTTAATTTTGTAATTTTAAAATTTTGGTTATTCTTAAACATGACTTGGATTATGCTTAGTAGACTAGGATGCTTTAACGTTTCCTATTCAAAATCTATTTTGTTTTATTAAGTAATATTATTTTCTTAAAGAAAAATTAAAAATTGATCTAGCCTAGGTCAATTTTAGATTTCATGATCCTATAGACCTAGGAAAGCCTTCGCATCTCACAAAAAATTTAGGACTATCTGTTTGTGTACTGAGCCACAAAGATGGGTGTGAGATGTTAGGACTGCATCTCAGGTTCCATATGTAGATTCAGTGCATCGACATGAACCAATATAGGATTTGAAAAGAAAATCAATCACTTCGGTGACTAACTCTAATTCAAAGTTTGATGATAATTCTATATCACTTGAGCTACTAAGAGTTAGAAATTTGTTTAGGGATAATTTTTAGATGTGTATTTTCAGTATATAAATTATGTATAGGAATTCATGCTTGGACATTTCTTATTTCATTTTCATTGCTTTAACATTATTTGAGGAGGAGTTCTGAAAATTTTGAAACTTTTTAGCTTTTATTGAAAGGGAGTTTTAAAAGTTACGAAAATATTTTACCTTTTATTGAGGGGAAGTTTTAAAAGTTTTGAAAACATTTTACCTTTTATTGAAGGGGAGTTTTAAAAGTTTTGAAAATATTTTACCTTTTATTGAGGGAGAGTTTTAAAAGTTTTGAAAAATTAAAATTTAAGGGGGAGTTTTGAAAAATTGAAATTTAAGAGGGAGTTTTGAAAAATTGAAATCTTTCTTTAAGCGGGAATTTTGAAAAATTGAAATCTTTATTTAAGGGGACTTTTGAAAATTGAAATATTAAGAGGGAGAAAATTTTATACTTTAACTTTTGGATATTTTCAAAAGATCTTTTAAATTTTAAAAATCTGATTTAAAAGTTTAATTTAAATATTTATTTTTGGAAATTTTTTGAAAAGCCTATGAATTTTAAAATGCTTTTTGAACCTTTAAAAGCTTGAAGTACTTTGAAATGAATATTGCAAAGCTTAGGTATTTTTGAAAATTTTAAGTATTGTTTATCAGGCATAACTTTCATATCCTTTTGCGTTGGAAAGCTAATTACTTTGAACTCATCTTTGAATTTTGGTATTTGGCGTATAATATTTTTTTTTGTGTATGCCAAAGGGAGAGAGAAGAGAAAGTTTCAAGTTATAGAAGTTTAAAGTAAGGAAGCACTTCATACATATAAGCATTTCATGCATTTAAATATTATACATTTTCAGCTTAATGCATTGCTAACATATTTTGAACTTAAATATTGCAAAATGACTCTTCTAACTTTAACTAATGTATTGTCATACATCAAAAAATGGGAGATTGTTGGTGCAGAGAGAACCACTCTTTAGTTTTGATATATGAATCATAGTTAAAGTTAGGAATTACTTGTGGTTTGATAAATGTATTAAGTGTGCAGGCTAACAGGAAAACTCTAGTAGGTCAACCAGACCAGATAATAGGTAACGAGTATTGAAAGTCCTAGTATGTCATGTTGATCAGATACTAGACAGAAGCCTTGACATATCAGGAGGATCAGATATCAGGTAGGATGAACATATGGGTCAGGAGACCAGACATCTGGCATGAAGACCGATTGGGTCAGGAGGCCGGACAATTGACATGAAGACCAGCTGAGTTAGAGAGATCGGACAGCTGGCAAAAGTTCTGATGGGTCAGATCGGATGTCAAGAATGGTAAGTCTGGCAGGGTAGCCGACAGGTAAGCCTTGAGTGAAGAGGTGAAGTCGAGTCCTCTGTAGAGGGAGAAAGCTAAGCGTCAATCCGATGGATAGTCCGTGTGGGACTAAGAAATCGAGATCGAGCAGTATTACTACTTCTATTGTATTTTATACTGTATATTTTTGTTAATTTCATTTTGCATGGAACCAGTCGACTAAAAGGGTTCCAATCGACTGAGTATGATCCAGTCGACTGGACACTTAGTTGGCAAGATTAGCTAGTGATCGATCGAAGATCTGGCAACCAAGATGGAAAGAGCTCCAGTAGACTGGGTAGGTCTAGTTGACTGGAAAGGTAAATTTTCCGATGCAGAGCCAGGTGACATGGAGTCGACTGGAACAAGTCCAGTCGATTAGGAAGGCCAAAGTACCATATCAACGGGCTGATGTGAGTCGACTGGAGGGCATTCCAATCGACTGGAGAGAGCTTATAAAAGAAGTGCATGACCAACTTCGAAATATATAATTCTATAATGTCCAAGTGCTATTACAAGTGTTCTTCATCTGTAGAAGCTACATTCCATTGCAACGACGCAACTCCGACACTCCGTGCCCTAATTTCATAGCTACTAAAGTGTCGGTACATTTTACTTATTATTTCACTTTATGTACTTCATTTCAAAGAGAAGATGGTGTGTTATCTTTCTCTTAATCATTGTAAAAAAGTGAACCCCTTCGAAGTCTAGAGTTCTTGAGTCGGAGGGCCTTTTAATGCATTACCCATCGAGGTAGCTCTTGGAGAGCTACGAGCCTTAGAGTAGCAACCCAACAAGGGTTGTGAACCAAGTAAATTACTTGTCTTTTTATTTCTTATTTATTTAATTCCGCTGCATAATCTTTTGTCTCTAAAGATAAAGTAAATATAAGTTTTAAATTATAAAAGAAAATTTTTATAACTTCCGAGATTCACCCCCTTCTCTCCGAATATTATAATCCTACAGTAACATGATAATAGATTTCTATGATAGATCTATATTTGATTTATTTTGGGAATCAACAAGAATTAATACAACAATCTAATACGATTGAATAATGCAAACCATGCTTACAAAACATTTAGATGCTTATGAGTGACTACAAAATATAGATCCTAAACATGAGCTAATGAACACTTTACTAGGAGAAGATATATAATGTCAACCACTAACTGTTCAGAGAATTTAAATGTTTTGTTGAAGGATACACATGAACTTCTCATTAATAATTTAACTAATAATACTGGAAGAAATGTTGCTCAATGATTTTTTAACTACAGGTAAGAAGTTTTAATATCTAATGGTGTTTTAACATTTTATACCATGAATGGAATTATTTTGAGACAAAGAACTAGATTATATGTAGTCTTCCTGTACTACCAAACTGAAATGGAAGTACAAATACCAACTTCTTTCAATATTATTGACTTAGAAATACATAGTTGTAATTGCGGTGAGTTTCAAATTTCAAGACTTCCTTGCTCAAATACTATTACGGTCATCACACATCAAAATATAGATCTACACCATTATTGTGAGCATTATTTTTTGTCTCAAAATTGGAAGGTTTCTTACATGGATCATATTTATCTATATTAAAATAAGCAATTTTGACTTAGTGGTTTATACAATATTGCAGTATTATCTTCCCATAGCATTGTGTATCTCGGTAAGATAAAGAAGGCATGCATTGAGTCTAGACATATTGAAAATGAAAAAAAAATAAATATAGCATGTACAAATAACTTGGGCATAATAGAAGATCTTATATAATACCAAAGATTAATGATTCCTAATTTATTATTCTTATATATATGTTAAAAATTTATACAGATTGTAAAGGATTAATGCAAATGTATTATAATAAATATTTGATTGTATAGCTATGAGACTGATTTTTTTCTTGATTGTAGACATTGTTAGTCTATTTAGTATCACAACTTGTATCTATATTTTCTTTATTTTTACTTGGTCGTTATAATTTTGTATTATGATTTTTTGTTTTATTGTTAATGTAAAATTGCACAATGATATATATGATTTCATATTTGAGACAGTGGTACTGAAATCATTTTTGAGTCGATTGTTATTTGTATGTATGAATTTATTTTTTGGGCAATGCTTGTTTGTATATATGAATTCATTTTTTTAACATTGAAAACTAGAATCAATATGTTGTGAAACTTTCAAAACATAATGGTGTGAATCATTGAACCTTTAAACCATCACCAACGATTTGAATTTTCAAAAATAGAAACTCAGTGTTCTAATTTCTCGATCCCGGCAATATGTTGGTGCCACTATTTAAAAAACAACACCTCTTTGGGTTTGAACTTTAACAAATAGCAACACAACTTTTTGTTGGGACTTTGATGTGCTCTATAGAGGGTGAATAATATTGATTCGAACTTTCTATTCAATTTCATTCGTGATTGTTCGTCTGCTTGTCTAAAAAAATATTATACGCAGCAAAAACAAAATAATATAAATAAATAAATAAAACAAGAACACTCACAACCACAACACTGGTATTTTATGTGGTTCGAAATCCTAATTTTTACTTCATGGTCGAGCTCTAGCGATACACCACTACTAAAACTTCTCCTTCTCAAAATCACATCGGAGATGGAGAAACCTCTTACAAATACTTGAAGCTTATACAAGAATACAACAACTAAATACAAATACAAATGAAATGAATGAATAAAAACACTTTACACAAGTGAGCTTTTGATCTTTGTTGATTTGTTTGTTTTGGGAAGGCTTGGAAGGTCTGAAACACAATAGCAATTCCCCTTCAAAATCACCAAGAATAGACTTTCGTTTCTCCAGCCAAAGTCCTCCTTTATAAGTTCCCGTCAGGCTGATTTTCCGCTGATTAGTCAACTGGTCTTACCCCCAATCGACTAGTCACTAGACCATTGTTTCACAACGGCTTAATCTACGTTGAATTTCAACCGATCAGTTGACTGCCTGAGTCACCAGTCGATTGACATGAGTCATTAGTCGACTAAAAAACTTTCTGTGCTCTTGTCCATTGAAGCCAGTCGGTTGCTCGAGCACTTAAGCCAACCCGACTGCCCGTGGCTAGTCGACTGGTCCAAACCACCAATTGTTTGCCCGAGCACAGTCAAATTCTCTCGAGTCGTTGTTGACCAAGCACCTGCTCAGCCCGAACTTCTCATTGCCCAACCACTCGACTAGTCTAAACCACCAGTCGACTGTCAAACAATCTGTGCAATTGTTTTAACTCACCAATCAACTGGTCAAGACCACCAGTCAACTGGTACACCTCAAAACTAAGGTTTATCTTATCAAGTATGATCCTCTCATATTTGACTCTTACTCTTAGCCTAGACCTAAGCCTTCAAGCTACTTCCATATGTCCCACGGCTTCAAGTTGAGTCTACGACTCACCTTTTGCGCTAGCCTTCAAGTGCTTCCTTCAGCTTCATCATGCTATTGAGTACCCTTAGCTTAGAACTAAGCCTTCAAGCTACTTCCATCGGCCTCACGCTCTCAGGTTAAGTCCATGACTTCTCACCCTTTGCGCTAGCCTTCAAGTGCTTCCTTCAGCTTCGTCATGCTAATGGGTCTTCTTTTGCCAATAGGTCGCACCTCTGAGACTTCCATTGCCAAGTATCCATACTTGGACTTTCCCTTTACCAAGTATTCATACTTGAACTTTTCCTTGCCAAGTATCCGTACTTGGACTTTCCCTTGCCATTCTTGGACTTTTCCTTGTCAAATCTCCATACTTGGACTTCTCTTTACCAAACATCCATACTTGGACTTTCCTTGTCAAGTATCCAAACTTGGACTTCCCTTGCTAAGTATTCATACTTGAACTTTTCTTGCCAAGTCTCCAAACTTGGACTTCCCTTGCCAAGAATCCATTCTTGGACTTTTCCATGATCAAGTATCCATACTTGGACTTTCTCAGCCAAGTCTCTGATCAACCTTGACATACTTGACTTCTTGGTCAACAACTCCACATGACTATGGATGTCTCATGCCATCTAGTCATACTTATTGTCAAACACATTGTCAAACATCAAAACTCTACTCGAGTATGGTCAACCTTCACTTGAGGTTTATTGCACCAACAATCTCCTTAACACCTTTTGATTTCTCTAATCTAGTGTTTGCACAATCAACCTCCTAGAGTTTTAATGTTTAGACAATATAAAAATTACTGATATAATTAATTCCCAGTGTTTTATGGGAGACAATCCAAATAGGTCAATAAAGTTGACTGAATATTTGCAAGTGTGCTAGTAAATGAAGAAAGTTTTAAGGAGTGAATCTCATGTAGTGGAAGTCTTAAAGGAGTGAACCTTAGAAAGAGAAGTCTTGAGGAAGTGAACCTTGGGCAAGTGGTAGCCCTGAGGGTGTGAACCATAGATAAGTAAAAGTTCCAAAGAGTGAATATGAGGTAGTGGAAGCCCTGGGAGAGTGAACCTTGGGCAAGTGGAAGTCTTGAGGAAATGAACCTTAGGAAAATGAAAGTCCCGGGTGTTGGTGCAATCGACCTCAAATAAATGTTGACCAATCTCGAGTGAGACTCGAGTAGTATTTTGATGTTTGACAATACGTTTGATATTGTGTATGATCGTATGACTGGTGGATGGGTTGAGACATCCAAGGTTATATGAGGGAGATTGTTAGGAGATGATTATTGGAGCAATCAATCTTAGGTCAAGGTTGACCAAGCTCGAGTGAGTCTTGAATTGGAGAAGTCCAAGTTTGAAGACTTGGCAAGGGAAAGTCTAAGTATGGATACTTGGCAATGGAAAAGTCCAAGAGTATAGTCTTGATCGTGTAAGTCCGAGTGTGTAGTCTTGACAGCAAAAGTCCAAGTATGGATACTTGACAATGAAAAAGTCCAAGGGTGCAGTCTTGGTCATGTAAGTTTAAGTGTGTAGTCTTGGCGGTGAAAGTCCAACTATGGATACTTGGCAAAGGAAAGTCCAAGGGTATAATCTTGGTCATGTAAGTCCAAGTGTGTAGTCTTAGCAGCATAAGTTTCAGAGGCGCAACCTCTTGACAAAGGTAGACCAAGTAGCATGACAAAGTCGATGGAAACACTTGAAAGCTAGCGTAATGGTGAGGAGTTGTGGACTCAAACTAAAGGCGTGAGACTAATGGAAGTGGTTGAAGGCTTAGGTCTAGACTAAGGGTACCCGATGGCATGACAAAACCAATGAAGGCACTTGAAGGTTGGCATAAGGGTGAGAAGTCGTAATCTCAAACCAAAGGTATAAGGTTGATGGAAGTGGCTTGAAGGCTTAGGTCTAGGCTAAGGGTGAGTATCAAGTATGAGGGGATCATACTTGGGTCTTAAACCTTAGTTTTGAGGTTTACCAGTCGATTAGGACTTGGTCTAGTCAACTATTCATGTGTTTGACACTCGAGAGCTCCGAAGACTCAGGCAGTCAATTGGAGTTATGGATTAGTTGACTGGTCAAGTAATCGACTCGAAAAAACTAACTATGGTTCTGGCAGTTGACTAGACACTAGCAGTCGACTGGATTCAATGGATAAGAGCACATAATATTTTTGAGTCGACTGATCGACTATTTCCAATGAGGATTAGTCCATTGAGGGACAACAATCAAGCGAGAAGTCGATTGATGGGTAAGGCCATTTAACTTATCGATGGAAAATCAGCCCAAGCAGAGCTTTAAAAGGAGGTTGCGATGGAGGAAATAAGATGTCGGTTCTTGATGATTTGAGCGGAGATTTGCTATTGCATTCAAAACCTTCTAAGTCATTCCGAAGTAATCAAAATCAAGCGATCAAAAATTCTTCATTGTAAAGTGTTCGTTGCATTTGTATTTCGCTTTTACTTGTATTTGATTGTTTGTTTCTTGTATAAGCTCTATTGTAAGAGGTTTCTCTACCTCCAGAGTGTTTCCAAGAAGGAGAAAGAGTTAGTAGTGGTGCATCACTAAAGCTCACTTTAGAGCTCGACCGTAGATAAGAACTAGGGTTCTGAACCATGTAAAATCTTTGTGTTTGTGATTTGTGTTTTGTATTTGCTTCTACCTATGCTTGTATTTTCACTGCACACTAACCTTATGTAGACAAGCACGACACAATCAAGAACGAGCAAAATTGAATGTTCGAATCGAAGAATCACTATTCACCCCCCCCCCCTAGCCCAGTCACAAGATCCACAATATCGGGGTAGTGAATCTTGGGTAAGAAAGTTTTAGGGGAGTGAACCTTAAGCTAGTGGAAGTCCCTGGAGAGTAAACCTGAGGCAAAAGGAAGTCTTGGAAGAGTGGACTCTAAGAAAAGGTAAGTTCAAGCTAGTCAGAGATCAAAGCTTGGCAAGTGAGAAGTCTTGGAGTAGTAAATTCTAAGGAAGTGAAACTATAGTAGGTCGGGTAGACCAAATATATACTAGATTTGTTTGTTCATGTTTAACCTTGTGATGCAAGATCACGTTAACTAAATTCAATCAACTAGATTGGACCGGAGTCCAAGTGTAGATCGGATTCATATCAAGTCCAAGTATATGATGACATGACACTTGGAGATTGGTTGTCCATAGTATCTGCCACATTAACATCCAAACGACTGAAAAGAGTCTGGGTGACTAGAGAAGGATGAAGACTAGCAGAGTTAGTTGATTTAAACATCACTAAAGTTCTATCACGTCAGCATTCGGACGCCTAGAAGGGATCCAAGCACCCAAAAGTGGATGAAGATTGAATGACTCGGATTGGATCGAGGTCGAGTTAGGGGCACCCAAAAAAAGATCTATAAAAATGAGCCCAACAACAACTTGATCAATCAATCAACGACTATAATTTACACTCTAACTACATTCAACAACTCTTAAGTCATCCTCGTTTGATCTAGGAAATATCAAGGCGAGTGTAGTTATATTCAGGACTTCTAGTGGAGTAGGAACTCTAGGGGTTGTCGAACCATGTAAATTATTATGTCCTTTCTTATTTGTTTATTTTTTCTATTGCATACTAACATCTTTGAAAAGGAATTATTTAATCAAAAAGAAACTTGTAGCATGAAGAGACCCTAACAATTGGTATCAAAACTGGAGGCTCTTTATTTGGACTAATTGATAGAGGAGTCAACTAGAGGTAACTTCAAAAGACTATAACTTTTGAGTCAAATAGAGCCACAGGACGTAAAACCTAGCAAATCAAAGCTTGTTCAGATATCTACAGTTTATTGTGGGTTTATCTCGTAACATCCCAGCTTCATGCCCAAAAAACATCATCTAAGGCCTTTGTAGGGGCTCCGAAGAGTGTGAGTCTTTTGATTTTCAATTTTTTGGTATTTATCATAACAATACAAACAAATGGAGCTCGAAATACCACTACCACTAGGCTAAAACATCTTTGATCCTCTACCATATGAGACCGACAACTTTATCTACTAGAAGGAATCTTCTTCCTAATAGGGCATTTGACAATTGGATCGCTTTGAAGGAATCTTCTTCCATAAAAGAGAGAAATAAAAAGGTAATTAAGATAATTTAAAGTATTTTACCTATCTTGTGCAAGTTAGAAAATTAAAAAAATATTGATGACCTTTGGACGAGATTAATCGAGCTCCATAAGAATCCCTCGAGATTAGAAGAGAAACTCAGTCCACAATGCCAAGGAGAGTTCGAATGAGGGTTCAAAAGGTAAACCTCATAATTTAAAATTCATATAACATGTTTTAAATGCTTTAAGAATCGAACGACGACCAATAATGGCGAAGGAGGAACAATCATCCGAGATTCATAAAAAACAAAAGTGCCCATCATATGATTCAAATGCAAGTAGATGGAATACCATAAAAAAAATCAATGTTCAAGAAAGAAATCAATGAATTCAGGGAAGCTTTTGAATTAATAAAGTTTAAATATTTTTAAAATTTATTTTATGGTGCTAATGATGAATCACATGCTAGCAGTTCTTTTTATTGAATTAAAAATTTAGATAATTATATTGTTAATTATAGAACTAATGTAATTAGTCAAAATAAGTCAATTAATAATTCATATTTAAATTTTTCAATTAATAAAAAAGTAATAATATGTGCAATCTAAATTTTAGGTTAATCAAAATAATGTTCAGAACAATTAAAATCTAAATTTAATTAATCAGATTAATATATATTTTAAAAATTCTAAAAATTAGTTTTTAAATGTTAAAAACTCTTTAAATCAATTTTTGAAAGTTAAAAAGCCCTAACAATCAGTTTTTGAAAGTTAAAAAAAAAATCGAAAAAACAGTTTTTAATAGTTAAAATTCATAAAAAAAAATCAGTTTTCAAATTTTAAAGATTTGACAAATGAATTTTTGAATTTTAAAAATATAGAAAATTTAATTTTGAATTATAAAAAATCAATTTTTAAATTTTAAAAATTCAGATAAATAAAATTATAACTATAGAAAAATAAATCAAAATATTAAATGTCAAAATCTAAATTCTAAAAAATTATAAAGTTAGAAAAATAAAATAATGCATCGAAAATTAAAAATAGAAAATATTATTAAAAATTTAGACTTTGCAAGTCTAAATTGAATCATAATCCAAGTAAAGAATTAAAAATAATAATTTTAAAATAATCAAGTAGCTTTTAATTATGTAATACATCAATAAAATACTACCCGAGAAAATAATAAAATTATTAATAATTAAAATTTATCAAAAGTGGATTGATGGGTTAATACGCAATGTGTCAAATTGTGTATTTGACATATTATTAGAAATCAATAATTTAATTTGATTAATTGCTACATACTCATCATATTTAATGTCATCCATGTCATTAGATTTTCAATATTATGATAGTTTAAATAAAGAAGTTTGACCTTGATTATTGTTATCAAAAACGATTGAGATGATTGTAGCCTTGGAAAGCTTTATTGATGCATATCCAGACTGGATAGGGAGATTCTAGTAAATATTTAAAATTCAATACCATAATGATTCTGAACTTTCATAAACAGTACAACAATGTCGTGATTTCTCGAACTCAAGACCATGATTATGCTAATTTTGGAAAACTAGTATCGTATAGTTCAAAAAGATGTTGTCAATATTTGAAATCTAACACCACAACTATGGTCCTTATTCCGGCAACAAGGTGGTGCCTTTGAAAATCCATGCCCCATTGATTCTAAACCATCAAAATCAGTACTATAGTATTGTGATTTATTGGACCTAACACACTCAAACTGATTAATTTAACCCGGCAACACTCTGCCACCTCTCTCCTCTTTAACTAAGGAGCATTCATAGATCTCGTGCCTTTGTCTTCCATTTCGAGTTTTCTAGAAAATAGTTTAGAATTTTTTTTTTAATATCACCAAGCAACTTATAGGGATAGGGTTTAAGGTTTTCATCAATCTAGTGACAATAGTAAATTCCTTATGTCGGTTACATTTGTTTAACTCCAAATCAATATTGGATCTGCAATTACTAGAGCAAGACAATCATGGTCTTGTTCTATTGATCTCAGCACATTGATGAACCTCGTTAAAGAAACAAGCACTATGCTTGCGAAGCTATGGTAATATCAAAACCCTTGATAATGCTTTGTTGAACCTACCAGTACCATGTTGTTGTTGCTGTATTTTTTCAATAAAACACCAATGTAAAATCTTCTATAGCATTGGTTGTGTAATAACTATACATCATATCTATTGACTATTTGTGGTTTTGCAGTTCTTGATGGCTTCAACTGCATCAGTGTTGAGCGACAATGTTACTTGAAGCGGTCAATGAAGAGAATGAATTTGGAAAGTAATATTTTCCAATTTAGAAAATTTATTACAAATGTACTACCTTTGGAACAAATAGACTTGATTTGAAGCACTCCCTTTGCATGAGTCTTGGAGATCTGAGAAAATTCAAATCTAAGAGGTCTCGTGCAGAATATATTTGATAACTGAGATTCTGGGAATAAATGTTTCATCTTCTATGATCTGAAGCTGAACTTCACAAAGAGTGATGTTGCACTCATTCTTGGTCTACCTACTCATAGAAAGGAAGTTCTATGCATATAAATGTTGTCTCTACCCAACTTTATTTGCAACTTTTCAAAGATTATGATCGTACAATCCATAATCTAAAAAACTCATCACGAGTTCAAGATGTCCCAAAAATCCAAGATCTGAAAAAATATATAGTCAGTTTTTTTTTTTTGCATGTATTTTTTCTACTACTAGCATTATTTCTAGATTACCTATGCTATCGGTGATAGACTATATAGATGATTTTGATAACTTAGTCAGGTATAATTGATGTGATGCACTCTACAATTACATAACTCCTCAAATACAGTGAGATTACCTATGTTATCAGTAATAGACTATGTAGATGATTTTGATAACTTAGCTAGGTATAATTGGAGTGATACACTCTACAATTACATAACTCCTCAAATAGAGTCAATTGGATTTATAGTATCATTATGACCAAAATCAAAGGTCACTAGTAAAATTCAAAAACTAATGCTCAAGGGTTTGACAATCTTATTGACTATAAGTTAAATTATTTATTCATACTGATGGAGTATAATTCATTTATTTGATTTATAAATTAAATTATGATCACATTTTAGGTATAGTTATGTAAGCATGTGTTTATCATCAATCCGCGCATGCCTCATGCATTGTCAAGATTATTAAGATGGAGATGGTTTGTCTTACATGTAGGCAAAGTCGAAAAGATGATAGAACATTTATGTGTAGAACAAATAGTTGTTGATTTGATTTCAACATAATTAGAGTTTCATTTGCTACCATTGAGTTTTTCACCAATTCTACATACTAATTTTGTTATAGAAGAAACTTCAAAACAAACTCTTGAAGATGTCTCCTACTAATTATGCAAATGAAGTAATTGAAAATTTAATCATAAGATTGATAGAAGCAACTCAAAAATTGCATATCACCTCTACATTTAAAGATGTTATGATTGATGAGAAGAAAAAGTGTTAAATACGAAAAAAAATTAAAATAATAAATTAAATGACCAAAATTTAGGAAAATAATACTATGAATTATTTTCGAAATTTTTAGAGAATTTTAGAAAAAAAAATTCCAGAATTTTTCTGGATTTAAACGGGACTTGCACGAGATTTAAGGGGATAATTAAAGTTTATGGAATAATTAAACCTAATCTAGGTTTAGTGGTATTTAATCGAACCGGCCCGTGATTAATAACCAACCCAAGTTATATAAACATCTAAACCTAGGTTTCTCTCTTAATTTTCCCCGATTCTTCTTCCCAAATCTCGCCGCCGTAGCCTTTTCTTCTCCTCCCTCTTGGTTTCTCGCACGCCGCCCTCTTCACCTTTGACAGCCATGCATCGCATTTCCCATATTCCCGTGAGCACTGCTTCCCGCGAGCACCGCCGTCTCGGTGCGTCGTGCGCTCGCCGTCCACAGTCGCACACGCCGTCCTCCTCTGCCACAGACGACGCCGCTCGAGCTTGCGATCGCCTCCTCCTCTGCCATCGTCGTCGCCACCCAAACTCGAGCCGACGGTGAACGACGTTCCCTCGCCGGTGAAGCCCAATCGTAAACTGAAGGTCTGTTCCTGCGTGAGGGCAGTCAGGTAGAGACTACCGCCGGTGTGGGAGTTGCCCTTCTGGCCGGTGGTCATCGGAATAGGTAAACACTGCTCTTCCTTGACCTTGGGCGAAACCTATTCCCAGCTGTAATTTTTTTTCTCCTTGTAACTCATCGATCTGTGGATTTGGGCAGCGACTGGCTTTGGATTTTTCCGACGAACCGAGGAGATTAGGAGGGGGTTCCACTGTTGTTTGTCATCAGGAATAGGTAAGCGCTAATTTTTCTCCTTACCTTGGGCGAGACCTAGTTCATAGCTGTGAATCTCTGTGGTTGAGCTCAATTTGCGAATTGGGCAGTGGACTTTCCCGGCGAACAAGGCAAAGGTGGGGAAATTCTGTCAGTGGAGTCTCAAGTGCTGGTAAGATTGATCGATTCCCTGTTTCTTTTTTATTGTAAATTGCTAGATTGTTTTGGATGTGTGTCAAGGTAGCATAGGTTGGAGGTTTGGGTTGGCTGCAGTGTGATTGGGATAGGTTGTACAGGATTTTGGGCAACGATTAGATTGTAGAGGCTGTTGGGCTTAGGGTGAGTTCTAAATTAACCCATAGTTGTTGGTTGTGAGACTTAAGATGGAAAATTGGTAAGTTCAGATATGGGTGTTTATAAATGCATAATAAATTGTTAATTGGTCTAATGGTCGGTAGGGATTGATGTGAAGACTTTATTAGGTTACGTGGATAACTATATCAATCTAGTTGATCGGGCTACGAAGTCGATGTAGGATTCGATTCGATCAGTCGTTGTATGATGGTACTTAACAATGGTTATGTTTTATGTAGGTTTCGGTCACGAGACAGGTCCACGAGCATAGAGACACTTGGTATTTTTCATAGCAGACGGGTATTTTAACTTATCTTTTAGATAATGGCATATTGATATGCTTAGTTGGTTATACCTTGCAATAATTTTTATGTTTAACTGCCTTGTATGTTATTGTGCCTACTTGATACATGCATTTGATCAGCTTTTAGTTATACCTTCTCTGTTTTACTTAGGTCATTGATATGTCCTATTTGTTGTGCATATTATTCAGAGACATATTTTAGTTGGTGTTACATGCTTTAGTGTTATGCACCATCTTGCATGATTGCATACTGGCTGGACGAGGTTCCTTTGTAGTTGAGCCCGTAGCCAGTTACATGATTTGCACACACAGCCACTCATGGGTTAGTGGTACATCAGGAGGGTGTGTGCGAGCTCTGTCGACTCGGTCCGCTTTCATGGGTAGCGATGAGGCAGCGTGGTAGCGGGCAGGGATCCCTCCTCTGGTCTACGACACCAGGAGATGAGAGCATTGCTCCCCCACTCTGTTTGGGGAAGGAAGATAGGTGTACTCCAACAGTATCCTGTTCACTCGGTCACTCAGGAGCAGTGATGGCAGAGTGCACAGTTGTCATAGCCCTACCCACTCGGCTTCACCATCGCATGTGAGGCGGCTGACTGGCGTCAGGAGTGACCATGTCATTTGCATCGCATGCATTTTGCATAGATGACATTTATATTGTGTTTGCTACATTTTGGTTGTTGCCTTGAATGTTGCATATGATTGTCATGCATACATGATACATTTTTTGTATTTGGTCTGACGACTTTATTTTTGCTAGTATGGCACATGCTCCTAGGTCAGGATAGGAGATTCAGGTAAGTACAGTCTTTCCGCATTTCTTTCTTGCATTTCCTATTATTGATTAGTAGACTGTACTAGCATGATTATTATTATTAGTTATATCTAACTATGCATATAATCTATTATCCGCTGAGTTCATTGAACTTACCTCATTGCTTTATATTTATTTCAGGATAAAACTGCCAGGAGAGTCCAGCTGCCAAACCCCCTCGTCATGATGGTTTTTGTTATTGGATTTATGGTTTCGGTTTTTTACTAGAAGACATGTTTAGGATTTGTGTTTTGATTATGTACTTGTGGATGTTTTGGGTGATATTTGTCCTTATGGACTTCTATTCGGACTTTTATTCAGTTGGTTTGGTTGAATATTCCTGCTTAGATGGCAGAAGAGGTAGATCTAGATGTTGTAGATCTTTTATTTACGTTGGTTGTTGGCCTGAGGCCTATTTATGATATGTATTTGTGGTTTATGTTTCGGTCATGTTGACCGATGTATAGTAGGTCGTGTGAGCATTGTATTCAAGATTCGTATTGTCACCTGTACAGGGAAGATGCTGCCGGATTTTCGTCTGGCAGAGACTCCCTCGGGGCGTGACAAAAAGTATATTCTCTTCTCATCCTCAATTAATCAAATTATTTTTATTGATGAGTTAAAAAGATAATATTTGAAATAACCCTAAATGATCATGAACAGTCCTATGATTTACATAGACATGGTTTGTTTTTAATCTAACAATTTATTTATATACAACAAGCTTATACATATTTCAACATAAACATAGATGGAATGGTTGTGGATAGTTTGTTGAAGCTCAAGAAATTAAAGTGAGATCATGCACCTTATCATAGTAATCATGATTTCATTTTGTCTACTTTATCCCTTGTGTTTTTCAATTGCAATTTTGATTGGTTCTAAGAAGTTTTTACTAGTTTAGGTTCACACTACAACCATTTTGGTCAATGGATTCATTCAAGTTATATATGGTCTCATTCTTTACAATATTTGATTGGAATTCACAACTCATGGAAATTACACAAATGCTTATTTTGGTGTCTTGGATGAAGAGGTCAAGCAGAGTGATAGGGTGTACTATCCATCGATATTCTATAGGACTAGATTTCTTGTGGGTTTTTTTCCTTTCTACTAAACACTAAATATAGTACAATAATGTAAATCTACTTTGCTCTGACTTGATTTTTATACACGATATATTCAATTGCATGTACACTCAAGCATTCCAATAAATGGTTAAAACCTTAGGTGATGATCCTATCAAATTTATATTTTGTCTAATCACCTATGATGATCATTGGCACTTAGTAGTGATTGACTTGGAAAATACTGAATTTATATATTATAATTATATTTCAGTTAGAAAAGATTACAATGATCAATTTGAAAAAATTAGTAAACAGTGTTTTGTATCTATTGGTATAATCAACCTTTGGTCAAGATTGACCGAGCTCGAGTTGAGTTTTGACATTTAAATAATATGTGATGATATTTGAACAAGATGTGATCAAAGAGTTTGATCGAGGTGGAGAGCATTGAAGAGAGAGATTATTGATGTAATTATCATTGGGTCAGATTGAACGTGATAGATATAGGATTCGATGTTAGTTAGTTGAGTGGGAAGTCAAATAGATCAAAGTTGATCAAATACTTGATAGTTGAAAAAGTCTAGGTGGATCATGGTTGACCAGATACTTGGTGTAAGATAAAAGAAATTCAAATGAGTTATAAAGGATTGAATACTTAGTGGTTGGTGTTGGTGCAGAAAGCACCAGATCGAACCTAAGATTTTGATGCTGGCAAAGATTTAAAGTTATCTATGGACTAATAATGCTACTGAGTGTGTAGGACTAGACAAGAAAAATCCTAGTAGGTCAGTTAGACTATATACTAGGTGATGTAATAAAAGTTCTAGTAGGTCAGTGAACTAGATACTAAACAAGGAGTCTTGATGGATTAGGTAGGACCGAAGGAGACTAGGGTATCTCGAGTCGGCTTAGTCGAGGTAACCATGGATGACAGGTATAGGCAAGTTGCCAGATTGGGTCCAAGGGCCTAGGGTTAAAAAAAATATCAAAAATATGACGAAGCAGATAAGAGTGATTGGGAGTCACCTGGACCAAGTCCAAGCACCTGGGAAAGCTAAGTTGCCTAATTGATAGGTCGAGTTGGAGGCGCATGGAAGGTGTGTAGGGATCTTTTGTGAAAAACAAACACAAAACGCAGCAAAAATTGGATCCCTCCAAAGATTCATATGTATACATAGTATCGTGATCGTTCTTACAACTACATATAGTTGAGAGATTACACTTGATGCGTAGCCCTTCGCAATCCTGGCAGCAACCTTTTGCAATGGATCTCAGCACAATCAGGATGGTCGCGCCTCTATGGTGTTCACACGAACACTCTTTTAGAGAATCAAAGTCTTTGGTTGTGCTAAAAACCACCCAAATGACTTTCGGCCAAAAAGGGAGGAATAGAGATGTTTGGCCAAGAAGATGAGAAGAAGAAGAAGCCTCTCACTCAAAAAGATGAGAAGAAAACCTTTTAAAGATGTTTCTTCCCGCCTTTGGTTTTTCCACTTCAATGCATGATTAATTCACATTAATCATGCATGATAAGAGGTTTCTTCCAACCTTTGGTTTTCCCTCTTTAATGCATGATTAATTCACATTAATCATGCATGATGAATTCATAATGAATCCATATCATTCATCTTCTTCAAATTAATATGAGTCCAACTCAAATTAAATCAATTTGAGTCTAACTCAAATTCGGCCAACTTATTTGAGTCTAACTCAAATCCATCCCTTTCAATGAGTCTAACTCAATGATTACAATTCAATAACCTAATGGTTCATTTAGTCAAACTAAAATAAACACATCTCTAAAATAACATATTTTTTGTGTGTGACCCAATAGGTTCTCGTAATGTTGGCAATGTCTCTAAAATCCCTTTTAGAAACATAAGCAATGAGTGACATCTAGCAATGCATCATTGCTACCCAAGTGAGAGAATGTTGAAAACCGACATAACCTGTCTGTGACTATTATCTTTGATGGTGTTCACTTCTTCGGCCTACTAAGATCTCCTTCCCCCTTCTCATGGATCTCTTTCAATCGCCTCAGATCCGGAAGTTCCCAACTAGATATACCACCAAAAGAGTGTTAAGAATGATAATGAACAACCTCTTCTTTGATCACCTTGAATCCTTGGGAGGAAAGTTAGATCTGCCACTTCACAAGAGAGTGTTAGAGATGGGTCGACTTCTCAGCACGGTCCCTTCGACGCTCAAGTCATAAACAGTAGGACGAAGAAAGTAGGAATGCAGAAAGAATAAAGAAGAAGTGAGAAGAAGATCTTTGAGAGGTACTGAATAGCGAAAAATAGTCATCCCTCTTCCTTCTACCTCTGCCCCTTTTATAGATAATTTATCCTACCTTCTCCTTAAAGTGATTTTACTCTAATACCCTTGCTAGGCTATGAAGTGTAACTATTTTTCCCGCCCCTTTTCAAAATATCTTCTTCAAATGGTTCATGTGTTTTATATTTCCCTGCCAAGTATTAATTAGATAAAATATATAAACAAATAATAAAATATCTTATATTAATTATGCTCATCATCCCCGAACTCCTCCTGCTACCCCCAATACTCCACAATACTCGTACCTCCTTATTTCACCATATCCAGAAAAACCCCATAAACCCATACATGGCTTGGGAAATAGGCGTACTGCTCAGGAAATAAGCATGTGGCTCAGGAAATACATATGTCGCTCAGGAAATAGGTATATGGCTCAGGAAATACACTAACTGCTCGGGGACTATATACACTGATCTGCCAATACCATACTTGATTTAACACACATTGTCCCGTGCCACCCTACTAGACTCGAGAAATAAACATATGACTCGGGAAACACACTAACTCCTCGAGAACTATATACATTGATCTGCCAATACCATACTTCATTATGATCAACATTGTCCCGTGCCACCCTACTGGGCTTGGAAAACACATACATTGCCTGAGAAACCCATATATGGCTCGGCCAATGCATAAACTACTCTACCATCACAATACTCAACTCTAAACCACACTTCTCTGTATCATCCTACTAGGCTCGGGAAGCACATAGACTGCTCGAGAAACACATATATTGTTGGCTAGTGCACAAACTACTCTACCATCACAATACTCAACTCTGAATCACACTTCTCTGTGTCACCCTACTCGGTTCGGAAAATACACTAACTGCTCGGGAAACACATATATGGCTCGGCCAATGCACAAACTACTCTGCCATCACAATACTCAACTCTGAACTACACTTCTCTGTATCGCCCTACTGAGCTCGGGAAACACACTGACTGCTCAGGAAAAACATATATGGCTCTCCTAACGACACTTCTGAATACAATTACTCTACTTGCCCCTACTCTACTTGGGCATTTCAAATACTGCTCGGGAATGATACTAACTGCTGAGGAAATACATACACTGCTCTGCCAACAACACTTCGGAATACAATTACTTAACTTTCTCCTATTTTGCTCGAGCATCACATATATTGCTTGGGAATGATACTAACTGCTTGGCCAACAACACTTCAGAATATGATTACTCAACTTTCTCCTATTCTGCTCGAGCATCACATGCTCGGGAATTATATTAACTGCTCGATAAACCTTCTACTTGATCAGAAAACCTCGACTCCATCATAAGCTCCCCCTCTTTAGTAAAACTGAAGAGCGAAGTTGAGTGAAGTTTTACAAGTATCTCTTGAAACTGCCCTTTCTGCTCTGTTTTGAAAACTTCTCTACCATAGCTAAAAAACCAAAAACTTCACTGCCTTAGCTGAAAATAACAAAAACTTCTCTGCCTTAGATGAAAACCCCACACTCATCATAAGTTCTCCTTCTTTAGTAAAACTGTAGAGCAAAGTCAAGTGAAATTTCACAAGTATTTACTGATACTGCTTCTACTGATATAAAAAATTCTCTGCCTTAGCTGACAACCCCACACCCATCATAAGTTTTCCCTCTTTAGTGAAACTAAAGAGCGAGTGAAGTTTCACAAGTATTTGCTGATGTAGATTATGCCATAAATCACTAGCTATCGTAATAGGCATTAGGCCTTAGAGTGTCACAAGAGGTGCAGGACCTTAAAGTATCATATGAGGTGCAGGGCCTTGAATGTTAGCAATTTACCTACCCATTATAGCTAGCATTATAGTTCCCCATGGGAGAATGTAGCTACGTAGCCTATAGGATGTTATAGGAGGCGTAAGAGCCTTGAGAACCTTTTATATAGGTGGCATCATAGTCCCCATGGGGGAATGTATCTACCTAGCCCATAAGCTGTTATAGGAGGCGTAAGAGCCTTGAGAACCTTCTGCCTGCCATATAGTGGTATTATAGTCCCCGTGGGGGAATGTAGCTACCTAGCCCATAGGCTGTTATAGGAGGCATAAGAGCCTTGAGAACCTTTTACATATGTCATATGAGTGGCATTATAGTCCCCGTGGAGGAATGTAGTTACCTAGCCCATAGGTTGTTATAGGAGGTGCAAGAGCCTTGAGAACATTCTACCTGTCATATAGTGGCGTTATAGTCCCCATGGGCGAATGTAGCTACCTAACCCATAGGCTGTTATAGGAGGCGTTAGAGCCTTGAAAGCCTTTTATGTATATCATATAAGTGGCATTATAATCCCCATGGGGGAATGTAGCTACGTAGCCCATAGACTATTACAGTAGGCTAAGAGCCTTGAGTTAGTTTTACATATGTCATATAGGTGGCATTATAGTCCCTGTGAGGGAATGTAGTTATCTAGCTCATAAGCTGTTATAGGAGGCATAAGAGCCTTGAGTTAGTTTTACACTATATAGCATTGCAAGGAGAAAACGAATTACCTTCCAAGCCCATGCTTTAGGCATAAAAATCGTATATCACTACATAAGAATTGCCTTAGAAAAAATATCACTGACCTTGAAAGAAAATTATATGAGGCTTGAAAAACCTTAGAAAAAATATCATTGATGCTTGCAAGAGGATATTCTAACTAAGTATAAAAACCCTTAGAATAAATGTCATTGATTACCACCATAAAGAATTTGATTAGGCGTCAAAAATCCTAGAAACATTAATAACCCCTACAAAGACACACTAATTAGCCCTTAAGCTTTGTATTAGGTGTAAAATGCCTCAGAAAAAACCATTGCTCCTTGCACAAGAGTATTAGCTCTGTTTTAGGCATAAAAAGGCTTATAAAAAAACCATTACCCCCTGCAAAAGAGTACTAATTAATCCTCAAGCTCTGTATTAGGCGTAAAATACTTTAGAAAAAATATTTTTAACCTCTGCAAGAGAAAAAATTCTTAAGAAACAATATTAGGGCTAATAGAAATTCTTAACTTCATTTTTCCTCTTCATCGACCATCATACTTATTCTCCATTCTCCTCTTAAAAGTCACTGCCTTCATTAATACTTTACCGTTCAACCTCTACTTTCGCTAGAAACTCTAGCTCCCTCCTTCTCCGACACCTTTAAACTCTCTGTAACCAACTTCCATGGCCTTGTCTTTTTCCAGCATTCCCTGGTACGAAATGACCCCCAGCAGACTGACCCTCAACCATCCTTTCTTTCTCCATGAGCCAAAGTATATCCCCGAGGGCTTCACTGCCATCATCCCAACCCCCAATCAATGCCCCCATCAACCTCCGATCGACACCAGCACCCTCTTTATAGGCCAACTAGAAGGAGGTCTCCGCCTTCCCGTGTCGAAACTCCGTTTCCACATTCTGACCTACTACAACCTTCCCATTAACCAATTGACCCCTAACTCCATTCGCATCCTAATCGAAACCCTAATAGTATTCCAACACCTTAATATTCCCCAAATCCCCCACATCTTCCATTGTCTCTATCAACTGAAAATGGTTGACATAGGTGTGTTCTACCTGATGGCACACCAAGAGCACCAATTCCTAATTGACATGCCCACTTCTCACAAGGGTTGGAAGGATCTTTACTTCTATGCACCCTTAGATCTAGTCCTACAATTTTACCTAACTTGGAAAACCACCCTTCGATGTCTTCCCGACCTCAAAACTGTTAAGGCTACCATCGATTTCCCTTCCATTGAATCCATACTCAAAAACAAGCATTTCAGCATCACAGAAATATTACAAGAACCCATTCTGTCCTATTATGGATTATCACCCATCCAATCGACAGAGGCTCAACCCATTGGTAAGTCTTATTCAACTGTTTACTTACTGCATTTACCTTTATATGCATAATAATATTGTATTTTGCTTACTGTAGTCTGCATACTGATACTTTAATATACACACTGTATTGATCTTCAAATGCATACTTTTTCCTTCACAGACATACTAATATCTTACCTTGTCTGCTTACCGAATTTACCTTTGAATGCTAACTAACATTCTGACTTGCATAAGCATCGAATTGATCCCTAAATGCATATTGTTATTTCGTGCCACATAGCCACAGTTCTTTATTTTCCAATGCATACTAATACCTTACCCTGCATATTTACTGCCTTTATCTTGAAATATCCCTTGATTTTTTTATTTTGCAAAGGATATGATGCATGTAGTCATTGCAAGGACTTTGGCAAAGCAGCAAAAAAAGAAAAGAAAAAGAGCAGAGCTGGCAACTATTTCCTCTTCCACTTTCGAACTTCCATCAGTAATTTCCTTCTCTACTATTCCTTTCTTCAATTATCTTGATTCAATCTCACAAAGAATTATTTATACTTCTATGTTATAGGTTCCTTCCGAACTCCCCCTAGTTCCCATTATAACTATTGCCTAGCCAGATCAACCACCCATCACTTTAATTTCTTCCAATCTTATTCCACCTCCTCTAGAATCACTTCCCAATTGCTTTCTTCCTCTTGATACTTCCCTCCTCCCAGAACCTTCTTCCTCAGCTCTTCTTTCAGAATCTTTGCCCCCTTCTGATACAACCATTCACAGTCTACCACTTGATACTTCTTATGATCCTATCAAACTTTCCTCATCTCCTTCTCCCTCCTCCTCTATTGACGATCTTCCCTTAGCCACCTTATTTCCTATCAAACAACTACAACCCCTACCTCCCTCCAGCTCTATAGCTCCAACATTCACCACTTCTTCTCCTTTAGACCTACTGGTACAAGCTGTATCAGACTCTTACCCTAGCCACCACCTCTCTTCACTTCCTACACTCCCTATACCTCATTCTGTCCCAGACTCTCCTCCTACACTTCTCTTACCATCCCTTCTGACACCCCTCTCCCTATATCAGACTCTGCACTGTCGCAGACTACTCCCCTTCCCACTTCTTCTAAAATTCCCCTAATCCTATAGGAACTGCAGGAAAGCCTCCAAATAGTAAGTTCCCCTATTTTACTAACTATTTTTATTGTACCAACAATCTATCTTATAGTACTTCTATTCATCTTTCATAGTACCGCCAAACTCCAAACAATTGGCTAGTGGTTCTCTGAGTTTCAGAGCCAACAGTGTAGACCATCAACTTCTTATACAGAGACACCACGATCATCTACAACTCCAGCTGCACCTTCAGTTTCCACCTAGGATACACAGACCAACCCTGATAGATTTTCAACCATTTCTCTGGGAATTCAAACCAACCCTCCTACTTCTCCTGATCGGGCAGAAAAAGAAGTTGAGTACCAATAGAAACTGCAAGAATTACAATTTCAGATAGAAACTATAACTGTTGAGTGGGCTTAACTGATGGCAGATGAGGAAAAAATTTCCACTCAATATAGGCAGGACTTGTCCCTCAAAGATACTAACATCAAACTACTGCGAGAACGCAATGATCTATCAAATCAGCTAATAGCCTCCCAACAATCAGAAATTCAGAAATGGATACAAAAAGAGAGGGGATGGCACTTCCAATCAGACCAATGTTTCCAACCCATGCAAGATATCATTGATGCCTTTGATGAATTCAAGGATAGAACCTTCAACAGTCTAGACGAATTCCACTTCCATTTTGATATACTAAAGCAGCAATTTTATGGACTGGCAAATGTTGCCAATGAACAAACTATCCGAACTGCTCAACTTCACCAGGAGTTGTCCCAACTTAAAGAAACAGAAGTTGAACATTGGGCAATCGAGCAAACCTTAGCTCATACGGCCAAAAAATATGCAAAATATTTCTAAAGGGGCTTTGAAGGCACACTACAAATAGCTAATGAGAAGAACCTCTTTGTCCCGGTTTGCCCAACCTTAAGCTTGATATAGAAGAGGCTTATAAAAAATTTCCGCCGGAAGCCTTTAACACTAAGTCTGATACCAACTCAGAGTAATAAACTGTAGCAGATATTCTTGCAATGCATGACTTTTGTAATCATCAATTGTATCTAAACAATTATAAAATGGTCTTATAAATTTTACATTTGCTCTGCAATGAATGTTCTTATTATTTTTACACTTACTCCATACCTATTTTCATATAATTCCATACCAATCTGTACTAAAAATTTATTTCCCCATTCTACTAATATTCCGTAATAAAAATTTACCTATACACTTGTCGTATAATGAAATCCACAGAGACTGGCACACCTTTTACCGTATCAGAAAATATCAAAACTGTATATACCTCATCAGAAACTGATCTACCCCATGTTTACCTTATGAAAAACTGAATTCCTTACTTACCCATTATTTTCACCCTAACAAACTAATGTCATATAATTCCATAATTCCCCTTCTCTCAAACTGAGTGGGAAAAGTTGTTATTTTCCTCCTTTTTCCTCCCCTTTCCTTACTATAAATATAGAAGCAACCCCCACTGCCTCTCACCCTATACCTCCAAGAAAAATACAACCCCTTTCTTCAATTCAATGTCCATGGTTTGCTTCCACCCGCTCTAAAATGTCAGGAGAACATTGTCGATCTCTCTCTTCCCGACTACAACTTCCTTTAGATTTTTATATCATTGCAACTCCCTCCACCGAACACCCTCATTTACCTCCTGGGCACACAAAAGATTTCTTTCTAAAGCAAATAGAAGTTGGTCTATTCTTCTCCATTCATCCCTTTTTCCTAGAAGTGTCTGAGTATTTTTCTATTCCTCAAATCAATTAATTCCTAACTCTTTCCACTTCATGATAGGATTTTATGTCATCATCTCCATTTTATCCATTACCCCTTCGACCTTCCTTTTCACTGCTTTTTTCAAGCAAAATCTTCAGAAATAGGTATTTTCTATTTCCAAGCTCGATCAGACTTTCAATTTTTGACTGGCATCCCTTCCTCACACAAAGGATGGAAGGAACACTACTTCTTTGTGCATTGTCCATCCCCCTTCCCTTTTTCCCCTACTTGGTTAACTACTCTTCCTCCTCGCCCTTCCTTAGGCCTCTATTGAGACAATGAAGAATATTAAATGATGACCCTACTACTATCAGAAGAGCAATTTAACTTAAACCAGCTATTGACCCGACTGACACTGTCACTAATTAGATCCGACCATTCCCTGCAGTCGACTGGCATGCTAGGTAATGACTCTTCTAACCATATTTCTGCATACTCTTGTAATAGATATAAGCCTTACTCATTTTCCTTTTTCAGAATCACTGCTACTACAAGTTGCCAGCCATGCTCAACCACCTTCCCGTACAAATCCTACGGAGCTCCATCCCCTCAACTCAACACTTTCCATCCAACCTTTGCTTCCCTGCCAAACTCCACAAAGACTTCTCTCTTCCCCCTCCATTCTCGATTTGCCAGATTCCCTCCTATCCATCATTAATGAGGTTAGCATACAATCTCCTTTATCCCTTTTTACTTGACATTAATATCTATTTTTGCAAGGCATCACAAGTATAACTCATTTAAACAATCAATGGGCTCAATACACTAATATCCTAAAGAAAGAGCTACAAGAATATCAAAATAGAGAACTAGCATTACAACAAGCTTATTAGAGACTTGAAAGAGAACTACAAGCTTCCTACATAAAAGCACAAGCCGATCGGACAGAATTGTCAACCCTTTATTTTCAAGCAACTTATTTACAAAATACTCTATACATTCTAAAAACTCGGCCCTCTCAAGAAGGAACCAACGCTTCCCCTGAAACTTTTAGGCCCTCAACTGCCATCAACGACATGTTCCTAGACCGAGGTCTTGCTTTTCTGCAATGGGGTTTCCAAGACTGTATTAATCAATTTCTAGCAGTAGGCTACCCATCTCCCGGGCATTCTACCAATTTTTTAGATATTGGCAATACAATTGATCGTACTCCTCCTGATTTGCTATCTTTTCCTTTTCCATCCAATGTAGAAAAAATGTAACTTGTATCTAATATAACACTTGCAATATAGTACATGACTTAGCCTACATTGTACTATTCTTAAAAGAAAAAACACAAATTTTATAATTTTTATCTATTAAAATAAGGGCGCAAGTGATACACCTTCCATGATCTTGTCAAAAGCCTTCCTTGAGCGTCCTTTAATAATAAGCTTTAATTCTCGTTCGACTCTCCACTTGAAAGGAGCCTTCCCCCTTGGGTCCTAGCTTACCTTTGTGATGGTGCTTGCTTCTTTGGATCACCGAGATCCCCCTTCCTCTCCTTACAAATGGTTGGATCTGACACCACGAGAGACACTTGGTGGGGAAAAGATTAACTGTAAGAATCACCTCTGATCTTAAGAACTGAGCTGAATTTGACACACCAAAGAAGAGCGTTAAGGGTTGGTCGGCTTCCCGGCGCGGCCACTCCGACGATCAAGTTAGTATGAGTATGAGGAGAAAACAATGAATTGAAAAAGAAGAGAGATCTCAGAGATACCAAATAGAGAAGAAAACAACCATTCCTTATCCCGTCATCCTCTGCCCCTTTTATAGATGAGCCAGCCCGCCTTCTCCTTGCAGTGCATTTACTTAAATGCCCTTGGCCAAGCTGTCCTCCTAACTGTTTTTGCCACTTCTAATTCAAAATATCTTTTGTCACATGTTAATTTTAAATAAAATACAAGGATACATGTGATTATATTAAACTAACCACCTTTAACCTTTCATTGTTACCTCCTATCCTTCGGCACACCCCTCCTCATTTCACCTCACGTTCGGCAAATGTACTAACCGCCCTGGAAGCACATAGACTATCCTAGAAGTACATAACATGCTCTGCAACTATACATACTGCTTTGGAATTGACCATACTTCCCTAGAAATACGTCTACTGCTCTGGAACTGCACCCACTGCCCTGGAACATCACACACTGCCCTGGAAACACTCATACTCCTCTAAAGTGATCACACTGCCCTAGAAATACACATACTTCCCTAGAACTATTTATACTATCTTGGAACTATTTACACTGTCCTGAAAATATACAGACTACCCTGGAACTGTTCACCCTATCCTGGAAATACACATATTGCCATGAAAATACATATACTACCCTAGAAATAATGACACAGCCTTGGAAATATGGCTACTGCTTTGGAACTGTACCCACTGCCCTAGAACATCACACTGTCCTGGAGATACACATACTGCTCTATAAATTCACACTACCCTGGAAATACATATACTATCCTAGAGATACACATACTGCTTCTGGAAAATCACACTGCCTTGGAAATACATATACTTCCCTGGAACTAATGACACCGTCATGGGACTACACATACTGCCCTGACATTAATCACACTGCTCTAGAACTACTCATACCACCCTAGAACTGTTCACACAGTCCTAGAAATATACATACTGCCCTAGAACTATACATACTGCCCTGGCACTGTTCACGTTGTCATGGAAATACACATACTGCTCTGAAAATACATATACTGCCCTGGAACTACACATACTGCCCTGCCATTAATCACACTGCTCTGGAACTACTCATACCACCTTGGAATCGTTCGATCAGCTGAAATATACATCTTGCCTCGAATCGCACATACTACTCGACATCGTTTCATACTCACAGAAATATACATATTGTCCTGAAAATACATATACTATCCTGGAAATAATGACACTACCCTGGAACTACACATATTGCCCTGGCATTAATCACACTGCTCTGGAACCACTCATACCATTCTAGAACTGTTCACACAGTCCTGGAAATACACATACTACCCTAGCACAGCTTTACACTGTTTTGGACACACGTATACTACTCTGGAACCACTTATATTGCCCTGGAACTACTTATACCGCCCTGGGCACACATATACTACCCTAGAACTACTTATACTGTCCTGGAAATGCTTATACTGCCCTGGAAATCTCGACCCCATCGCTTTGCATCTCTCGGGCAATACCTTCTTTAATACTAAGTCTCCTACCTAAAAAATACGAGGAACTACTTTTTTATTATAAACTTTTTACTACCTATGACCCATACCATCCAACATAACATAAAACAATATCCCTCTTCTCTTGCATCAAGTCTAACTTTCTGTGTCGAGCCACCCTATCACCGCTCGGGATATAAGTCATTGCTCGGGCAAACTCTATTCCGATCTCCACAGATAACCCTGCTTTAAGAACAACCCTCCTGTTAAAGAGAAGTAACAACATGTTTATACCCCCCCCCCCTTCAACCTTACTGTCATAGAAACTTCCCAAGCGACCACCTCCCCTCTTCCACTATTAAAGTAGAATGACCCTTCCCCTTACCTAATTTAATTCTTTAAACCTCCTCATTAACACCCTTAATCATGAGGAACCTACACTTCACTTCGTCTTCTTCCCCTAGCCCCTTGTAAATAAGAATGGTTTCCTTATATCATCTGTAATTTTAGTCAACTTATATAAATAATCACATATTCTCCTCATATGCATACTAAATGTTGTAGATGAAAAAGAAATATCAAGTAATGAAAACATAAGAACGCCCTTACAGGGTATAAGAATCAAACCAGCAACCATATGAGTTAAACTGTGGAATACCATTTGCCTTCAGCTCATCTGCATACGAATTAGAAAACCAATAAGGACAAGGAGTAACAGATAACCTAAAATCATTGGTTCAGTAGTCTAATATTGTAGGATCATAATACACCAAGAGCACCAATTCCTAATTGACATGCCCACTTCTCACAAGGGTTGGAAGGATCTTTACTTCTATGCACCCTTAGATCTAGTCCTACAATTTTACCTAACTTGGAAAACCACCCTTCGATGTCTTCCCGACCTCAAAACTGTTAAGGCTACCATCGATTTCCCTTCCATTGAATCCATACTCAAAAACAAGCATTTCAGCATCACAGAAATATTACAAGAACCCATTCTGTCCTATTATGGATTATCACCCATCCAATCGACAGAGGCTCAACCCATTGGTAAGTCTTATTCAACTGTTTA
The DNA here is from genome assembly GCA_025175895.1 of Wurfbainia villosa. Taxonomy (NCBI): domain Eukaryota; kingdom Viridiplantae; phylum Streptophyta; class Magnoliopsida; order Zingiberales; family Zingiberaceae; genus Wurfbainia; species Wurfbainia villosa. The sequence goes on along the minus strand of CM045998.1, from coordinate 40,567,486 downwards.
CTTACTGCATTTACCTTTATATGCATAATAATATTGTATTTTGCTTACTGTAGTCTGCATACTGATACTTTAATATACACACTGTATTGATCTTCAAATGCATACTTTTTCCTTCACAGACATACTAATATCTTACCTTGTCTGCTTACCGAATTTACCTTTGAATGCTAACTAACATTCTGACTTGTATAAGCATCGAATTGATCCCTAAATGCATATTGTTATTTCGTGCCACATAGCCACAGTTCTTTATTTTCCAATGCATACTAATACCTTACCCTGCATATTTACTGCCTTTATCTTGAAATATCCCTTGATTTTTTTATTTTGCAAAGGATATGATGCATGTAGTCATTGCAAGGACTTTGGCAAAGCAGCAAAAAAAGAAAAGAAAAAGAGCAGAGCTGGCAACTATTTCCTCTTCCACTTTCGAACTTCCATCAGTAATTTCCTTCTCTACTATTCCTTTCTTCAATTATCTTGATTCAATCTCACAAAGAATTATTTATACTTCTATGTTATAGGTTCCTTCCGAACTCCCCCTAGTTCCCATTATAACTATTGCCTAGCCAGATCAACCACCCATCACTTTAATTTCTTCCAATCTTATTCCACCTCCTCTAGAATCACTTCCCAATTGCTTTCTTCCTCTTGATACTTCCCTCCTCCCAGAACCTTCTTCCTCAGCTCTTCTTTCAGAATCTTTGCCCCCTTCTGATACAACCATTCACAGTCTACCACTTGATACTTCTTATGATCCTATCAAACTTTCCTCATCTCCTTCTCCCTCCTCCTCTATTGACGATCTTCCCTTAGCCACCTTATTTCCTATCAAACAACTACAACCCCTACCTCCCTCCAGCTCTATAGCTCCAACATTCACCACTTCTTCTCCTTTAGACCTACTGGTACAAGCTGTATCAGACTCTTACCCTAGCCACCACCTCTCTTCACTTCCTACACTCCCTATACCTCATTCTGTCCCAGACTCTCCTCCTACACTTCTCTTACCATCCCTTCTGACACCCCTCTCCCTATATCAGACTCTGCACTGTCGCAGACTACTCCCCTTCCCACTTCTTCTAAAATTCCCCTAATCCTATAGGAACTGCAGGAAAGCCTCCAAATAGTAAGTTCCCCTATTTTACTAACTATTTTTATTGTACCAACAATCTATCTTATAGTACTTCTATTCATCTTTCATAGTACCGCCAAACTCCAAACAATTGGCTAGTGGTTCTCTGAGTTTCAGAGCCAACAGTGTAGACCATCAACTTCTTATACAGAGACACCACGATCATCTACAACTCCAGCTGCACCTTCAGTTTCCACCTAGGATACACAGACCAACCCTGATAGATTTTCAACCATTTCTCTGGGAATTCAAACCAACCCTCCTACTTCTCCTGATCGGGCAGAAAAAGAAGTTGAGTACCAATAGAAACTGCAAGAATTACAATTTCAGATAGAAACTATAACTGTTGAGTGGGCTTAACTGATGGCAGATGAGGAAAAAATTTCCACTCAATATAGGCAGGACTTGTCCCTCAAAGATACTAACATCAAACTACTGCGAGAACGCAATGATCTATCAAATCAGCTAATAGCCTCCCAACAATCAGAAATTCAGAAATGGATACAAAAAGAGAGGGGATGGCACTTCCAATCAGACCAATGTTTCCAACCCATGCAAGATATCATTGATGCCTTTGATGAATTCAAGGATAGAACCTTCAACAGTCTAGACGAATTCCACTTCCATTTTGATATACTAAAGCAGCAATTTTATGGACTGGCAAATGTTGCCAATGAACAAACTATCCGAACTGCTCAACTTCACCAGGAGTTGTCCCAACTTAAAGAAACAGAAGTTGAACATTGGGCAATCGAGCAAACCTTAGCTCATACGGCCAAAAAATATGCAAAATATTTCTAAAGGGGCTTTGAAGGCACACTACAAATAGCTAATGAGAAGAACCTCTTTGTCCCGGTTTGCCCAACCTTAAGCTTGATATAGAAGAGGCTTATAAAAAATTTCCGCCGGAAGCCTTTAACACTAAGTCTGATACCAACTCAGAGTAATAAACTGTAGCAGATATTCTTGCAATGCATGACTTTTGTAATCATCAATTGTATCTAAACAATTATAAAATGGTCTTATAAATTTTACATTTGCTCTGCAATGAATGTTCTTATTATTTTTACACTTACTCCATACCTATTTTCATATAATTCCATACCAATCTGTACTAAAAATTTATTTCCCCATTCTACTAATATTCCGTAATAAAAATTTACCTATACACTTGTCGTATAATGAAATCCACAGAGACTGGCACACCTTTTACCGTATCAGAAAATATCAAAACTGTATATACCTCATCAGAAACTGATCTACCCCATGTTTACCTTATGAAAAACTGAATTCCTTACTTACCCATTATTTTCACCCTAACAAACTAATGTCATATAATTCCATAATTCCCCTTCTCTCAAACTGAGTGGGAAAAGTTGTTATTTTCCTCCTTTTTCCTCCCCTTTCCTTACTATAAATATAGAAGCAACCCCCACTGCCTCTCACCCTATACCTCCAAGAAAAATACAACCCCTTTCTTCAATTCAATGTCCATGGTTTGCTTCCACCCGCTCTAAAATGTCAGGAGAACATTGTCGATCTCTCTCTTCCCGACTACAACTTCCTTTAGATTTTTATATCATTGCAACTCCCTCCACCGAACACCCTCATTTACCTCCTGGGCACACAAAAGATTTCTTTCTAAAGCAAATAGAAGTTGGTCTATTCTTCTCCATTCATCCCTTTTTCCTAGAAGTGTCTGAGTATTTTTCTATTCCTCAAATCAATTAATTCCTAACTCTTTCCACTTCATGATAGGATTTTATGTCATCATCTCCATTTTATCCATTACCCCTTCGACCTTCCTTTTCACTGCTTTTTTCAAGCAAAATCTTCAGAAATAGGTATTTTCTATTTCCAAGCTCGATCAGACTTTCAATTTTTGACTGGCATCCCTTCCTCACACAAAGGATGGAAGGAACACTACTTCTTTGTGCATTGTCCATCCCCCTTCCCTTTTTCCCCTACTTGGTTAACTACTCTTCCTCCTCGCCCTTCCTTAGGCCTCTATTGAGACAATGAAGAATATTAAATGATGACCCTACTACTATCAGAAGAGCAATTTAACTTAAACCAGCTATTGACCCGACTGACACTGTCACTAATTAGATCCGACCATTCCCTGCAGTCGACTGGCATGCTAGGTAATGACTCTTCTAACCATATTTCTGCATACTCTTGTAATAGATATAAGCCTTACTCATTTTCCTTTTTCAGAATCACTGCTACTACAAGTTGCCAGCCATGCTCAACCACCTTCCCGTACAAATCCTACGGAGCTCCATCCCCTCAACTCAACACTTTCCATCCAACCTTTGCTTCCCTGCCAAACTCCACAAAGACTTCTCTCTTCCCCCTCCATTCTCGATTTGCTGATTCCTCCTATCCATCATTAATGAGGTTAGCATACAATCTCCTTTATCCCTTTACTTGACATTAATATCTATTTTTGCAAGGCATCACAAGTATAACTCATTTAAATAATCAATAGACTCAATACACTAATATCCTAAAGAAAGAGCTACAAGAATATCAAAATAGAGAACTAGCATTACAACAAGCTTATTAGAGACTTGAAAGAGAACTACAAGCTTCCTACATAAAAGCACAAGCCGATCGGACAGAATTGTCAACCCTTTATTTTCAAGCAACTTATTTACAAAATACTCTATACATTCTAAAAACTCGGCCCTCTCAAGAAGGAACCAACGCTTCCCCTGAAACTTTTAGGCCCTCAACTGCCATCAACGACATGTTCCTAGACCGAGGTCTTGCTTTTCTGCAATGGGGTTTCCAAGACTGTATTAATCAATTTCTAGCAGTAGGCTACCCATCTCCCGGGCATTCTACCAATTTTTTAGATATTGGCAATACAATTGATCGTACTCCTCCTGATTTGCTATCTTTTCCTTTTCCATCCAATGTAGAAAAAATGTAACTTGTATCTAATATAACACTTGCAATATAGTACATGACTTAGCCTACATTGTACTATTCTTAAAAGAAAAAACACAAATTTTATAATTTTTATCTATTAAAATAAGGGCGCAAGTGATACACCTTCCATGATCTTGTCAAAAGCCTTCCTTGAGCGTCCTTTAATAATAAGCTTTAATTCTCGTTCGACTCTCCACTTGAAAGGAGCCTTCCCCCTTGGGTCCTAGCTTACCTTTGTGATGGTGCTTGCTTCTTTGGATCACCGAGATCCCCCTTCCTCTCCTTACAAATGGTTGGATCTGACACCACGAGAGACACTTGGTGGGGAAAAGATTAACTGTAAGAATCACCTCGATTTAAGAATTTGACACACCAAAGAAGAGCGTTAAGGGTTGGTCGGCTTCCCGGCGCGGCCACTCCGACGATCAAGTTAGTATGAGTATGAGGAGAAAACAATGAATTGAAAAAGAAGAGAGATCTCAGAGATACCAAATAGAGAAGAAAACAACCATTCCTTATCCCGTCATCCTCTGCCCCTTTTATAGATGAGCCAGCCCGCCTTCTCCTTGCAGTGCATTTACTTAAATGCCCTTGGCCAAGCTGTCTCCCTAACTGTTTTTGCCACTTCTAATTCAAAATATCTTTTGTCACATGTTAATTTTAAATAAAATACAAGGATACATGTGATTATATTAAACTAACCACCTTTAACCTTTCATTGTTACCTCCTATCCTTCGGCACACCCCTCCTCATTTCACCTCACGTTCGGCAAATGTACTAACCGCCCTGGAAGCACATAGACTATCCTAGAAGTACATAACATGCTCTGCAACTATACATACCGCTTGAATTGACCATACTTCCCTAGAAATACGCTTCATGCTCCGAACCGCACTCCACCGCTCGAACATCACACACGCTCGAAACACTCATACTCCTCTAAAGTGATCACACTGCCCTAGAAATACACATACTTCCCTAGAACTATTTATACTATCTTGGAACTATTTACACTGTCCTGAAAATATACAGACTACCCTGGAACTGTTCACCCTATCCTGGAAATACACATATTGCCATGAAAATACATATACTACCCTAGAAATAATGACACAGCCTTGGAAATATGGCTACTGCTTTGAATCAGACTCCACGCTTGCCTAGAACATCACATGCATCGTCTCGAGATACACATACTGCTCTATAAATTCACACTACCCTGGAAATACATATACTATCCTAGAGATACACATACTGCTTCTGGAAAATCACACTGCCTTGGAAATACATATACTTCCCTGGAACTAATGACACCGTCATGGGACTACACATGCTCGACATTAATCACACGCGCTAGAACTACTATACCACCCTAGAATCGTTCACACAGCCTAGAAATATACATATCGCCTAGAACTATACATACGCCTCGCAATCGCTCACGCTTGTCATGGAAATACACATACGCCCGAAAATACATATACCGCTCGAACTACATACCGCTCGCCATTAATCACACCGCTCGAACTACTCATACCACCTTGAATACTTCGATCCGAAATATACATACGCTCGAATCGCATATACTACCCTCGACATCGTTCTCATACTCCCCGAAATATACATATTGTCCTCAAAATACATATACTATCCTCGAAATAATGACACTACCTCGAACTACACATATTGCCCTCGCATTAATCACACGCCTCGAACCACTCATACCATTCTAGAACTTTCACACAGTCCTGGAAATACACATACTACCCTAGCACAGCTTTACACTGTTTTGGACACACGTATACTACTCTGGAACCACTTATATTGCCCTGGAACTACTTATACCGCCCTGGGCACACATATACTACCCTAGAACTACTTATACTGTCCTGGAAATGCTTATACTGCCCTGGAAATCTCGACCCCATCGCTTTGCATCTCTCGGGCAATACCTTCTTTAATACTAAGTCTCCTACCTAAAAAATACGAGGAACTACTTTTTTATTATAAACTTTTTACTACCTATGACCCATACCATCCAACATAACATAAAACAATATCCCTCTTCTCTTGCATCAAGTCTAACTTTCTGTGTCGAGCCACCCTATCACCGCTCGGGATATAAGTCATTGCTCGGGCAAACTCTATTCCGATCTCCACAGATAACCCTGCTTTAAGAACAACCCTCCTGTTAAAGAGAAGTAACAACATGTTTATACCCCCCCCCCTTCAACCTTACTGTCATAGAAACTTCCCAAGCGACCACCTCCCCTCTTCCACTATTAAAGTAGAATGACCCTTCCCCTTACCTAATTTAATTCTTTAAACCTCCTCATTAACACCCTTAATCATGAGGAACCTACACTTCACTTCGTCTTCTTCCCCTAGCCCCTTGTAAATAAGAATGGTTTCCTTATATCATCTGTAATTTTAGTCAACTTATATAAATAATCACATATTCTCCTCATATGCATACTAAATGTTGTAGATGAAAAAGAAATATCAAGTAATGAAAACATAAGAACGCCCTTACAGGGTATAAGAATCAAACCAGCAACCATATGAGTTAAACTGTGGAATACCATTTGCCTTCAGCTCATCTGCATACGAATTAGAAAACCAATAAGGACAAGGAGTAACAGATAACCTAAAATCATTGGTTCAGTAGTCTAATATTGTAGGATCATAATACTCCGAGAGAGGGGTGAATCTCAGAGGTTATAAAATTTTATTTTTAGAATTTAAAACTTATTATTTAAAACAAAGAGTATGCAATGGAATTAACTAAAATGAGAAGACAAGTTATTTACTTAGTTCACAACCCTAGCCGGGTTGCTACTCCAAGGTCTGTAGCTCTCTGAGAGCTACCTCGATAGGCAATGCACTATAAGGCCCTTCTGACTCGATAACTCTCGACTTCAGAGGGATTTTCTTTTTTACAATAATTTAAGAGATAGGTAACACACTACCTTCTCTTTGAAATGAAGTACATAAAGCGAAATAAAAACAAATAGAATATACCAACACTTTAGCAGCTATTGAATTAGGGTACGGAGTATCGGAGTTGCATCGTTGCAATGGGATATAGCTCTTGCAGATGAGAAACACACGAGACAGAACTTGGACATAGCAGATGAGTTCTTTTCGAAGATGGTCATGCATTTCTTTTATAAGCTAGTTCCAGTCGACTGGAATGCCTTCCAGTCGACTCCACATCAGCCCGTCGATATGGTACTTCGGCCTTCCCAATCGACTAGACATGTTTCAGTCGATTCCAAGTCACCTGACTCTGCATCGAGAAGTTTGCCTTTCCAATCGACTGGACCTCCCCAGTCGTCTGAAACTCTTTCCATATGGGTTGCCAGATCTTCGACTGATAACTAGCTAATCTTGCCAACTCTGTATCTAGCCGACTAGACCATACTCAGTCGACTAGAATCCATTCAGTCGACTGTTCCCTGCAAAATGACATTATCAATAATAGCAAGTATAAAATACAAAAGCAGTAGTAATACTGCTCGATCTCGACTTCTTAGTCTCACACGGACTATCCGTCGGATCGACGCCTAGCGTTGTCCCCCTATAGAGGACTCGACCTCACCTCTTCACTCAAGGCTTACCTACTAGCTATCCTGTCGGACTTACCATACTTGACATCCGATCTGACCCACCAAGGCTTCCCACTAGTTGTCCAGTCTCCCTGACCCAACTGGATTTCATGTTAATTGTCCAGTCTCCTGACCCAATCGGTCTTAATGTCAGATGTCCGGTCTTCTGACCCACCTGGACTTCCTGCTTGGTGTCTAGTCCTCCTGATCTGTCAAGTCTTCTGCCTAGTATCCGATCAACACCACCTACTAGGACTTTCCATACTTTGCCTAGTATTCAGTCTGCCTGACCTACTAGGACTTCCTGTTAAGCCTACAGACTTAACACATATATCAAACCACAAATAATTCCTAACTTTAATTATGGTTCATACATCAAAACTAAGGAGTGGGGCTTTCTGTACTAATAATCTCCCCCTTTTTGAAGTATGGCAACACATCAGTTAAAGTTAGAATAATCAATTTGCAATATTCAAATTTAACATATATCAGGAATGCATTGAGCTAAAAATGTATAACATTTAAATGCATGAGATGCTCATATGCATGAAAAACTTTCTTTACTTTAAATTTTTCTAACTTTAAACCTTCTCTCTCCCCCTTTGGCATACATCTAAAGGAATACTAAACACCAAATGCCACACCTTAAAGATGAGGTTTAAAGCTTTTCAAAAATGGCTAAAGGTAATGACATTCACTTGACAAGCTTCAAGAGTATTTCAAAAGAACCTAATCTTTTAAAAGACTTATTTTTGAAAATCAGCTAAGTTTTCAAAATCATTTTCTCTTCTTAATTCAGTATTTTCTAAAACCTCTATTTTCAAAAATTATTTATTAATACTCCCCCTAAATTCATGCAATTAAATTTTCTTTAAAAAATCTCCCCCGTTATCTATGGGTTTCAAAATTTTCAAAAGTACTTATCCTTTACAAAAGATTAAATCAAATTTCTAACATTTTCAAAATTTTGAATGAATTTATGAAAATATCCAAAAGTCAAAGTTTTTCAAAATTCTCAATATTTTAAATTTTCAAACTTTTTGAAACTCACCCTCAAAAATATTTTTGAAATTTTTAAAATTTTAATTTTCAAACTTTTTGAAACTCCCCCTAAAATTTTTAAATTTTCAAATTTTCAAAATAATACAAATGAGATAAAAATGTCCAAGCATAAATTCCGGTACATAATTATATATACTTAAAATTACACATCTAAAAATTGTCCTTAAAGAAAATTTCCAACTCTTTAGTTGCTCAAGTGATATAGAATTATCATTAAATTTTGAATTAGAGTTAGTCATTGAAGTGATTGATTTGCTATTTATACCTCGTGTTGGTTTGTATCGATGCACTGAATCTACATCTGAAATCTGGGGTGCAGTCCTAACATCTCACGCCTATCTTCGTGGCTCAATACACAAACAGATAATCCTAGATGTTTGTGATATGCAAAGGCTTACTTAGGTCTATAGGATCATGGAATCTAAATTGACCTAGGCTAGAAAATTTTAAGTTTTCTTTAAAGAAAATAATATAACTTAATAAAACCAAATAGATTTTGAACAAGAAAGCATCCTAGTCTACTAAGCATAATCCAAGTCATTTTCAAGAATATACAAGATTTAAAAGTTATCAAATTCATAAGTTCAAATTGTAACAAGTAGTTATCTAAGGCAGACCTAATCAGAAGAAGGAGGTGGAGGAGGTGGATGATCCATCCTCCAAGAACGAAAAAAACTCCATCATCTATTGATGATCCTCTCTCTACACCTAAAACATCTGCATCATCTCAAGATGACGAGCCTGATGTTGTTGCTCCTGATGTTGCATTGCATCCTTCAATCTGGATAATCTCTCAGCAACAGTGGGGGTTGCTGGAAGCGCAAGAAACGGAGATAGACTATCAAATCCTGGCACTTCCTAATGCTCATACTGAGGATTGAAATGATGCTCTAGGTCAGGCTTAGGCTCAAGCTCAGGCTCAGGTTAGGGTTGGGGATGAGGACCATCTCTCCTCCATGTCAAGACATTATTTTCATCTAAACCTATTTTAGTTAAACCAAACTGCCTAGAACCTATAATGTCATACTCAGAAAGTTGTTTGATGTAACCTATGGTAACATCAAACCCTAATGTAGGTAGTAATTATGTAATGACATGGCAATAAGGTAAATGTGCCTTCCTACTAGTAACTATCCTAGAATGATGGATGATAGAATGAAACATCTATAAAGTAATATATAAATCTAATTTATGACTAAGTACAAAAAGTAGAAATGAATGATAAGGGTGCATCATAGCAATGTCCCTAGTGGTGAGTGACAAAATACAGTTCACTATGACTCTGTACAGGGTATAGTCCTGTACTCTGAGTCTAATGGAACTGAAGGTACTCATGATGGAGTCCTCTCCTCACCAAATAAATGCATGTGTATCCTATCTAATGTGATGTGCGAGTAGGGATCACCATATGGTAATTCCATAGAAGGAAAACATGCAACTAGACATGATGAATGCATGAGTCCTAAATGATCTCTCGACAATGAAGGAGTAAGGATAAAGTCTTTACCCTATACTCTAGTCGAATATGTAAGATCATCAATTCTAGTAAAGTTATTAAAAAAAAATATGCATATAGATCTATATTAATAGAGTTTTTACAGTAAACTAATTTATCTAGACCATAATATGCTATGACTTCCATGCTAGGTATGCATGATCTACCAAAAAATGATCTACTAATATATCTAGTAGGCATGGGAATATAAAGAGTGCTTTCAAACATAATCCTATGTCCCTCAGTGGGAAACCTAATGTCCATACATGGAGTAGAAGATGACTCGGCCTCAATTGCTCTTTTTTTATCCCTAATTAAATTGCAATAATTTATTATTTATGAAAAATGATTGAAAACTGAGTTTATAATTGTTACCTCAGCATTATAGATGATATTATAAAAGAAACTTGATGACCTAGACGTTTCAAAGGGTTGAAAAAGGGTTTTTTCGCGACTGGTTAGGGTGGTTGTGAGTCGATTCGGCACTGCACTAGCACTGTTTTTATAGATGAAATCCAGTCGACTAGAAATATTTCAGTCGACTGAATTCGAGTCGACTGTCATAAATTTACCATTTACTGCGTCACCTTTACAGTCGACCGTATTATCTTCAGTCATTGTATTAGAACTAACACTTATCTACCATTGTATTCCAGTCGACTGATTAGTTTCAGTCGACTGGAGTCACGTTTTTACCTTTATGAGATTTGGAGGCAACTAAACTTGATTCAGTCGACTCTTGTTAAGTCGATTGGAAATATTCCAGTCGACTGGAATCGATTAATTTTAATTTTTATGTTAATTCATTTGATTATGTTGATTACGTTTGATTGATTAAATTTGATTGAATTAAGTTGATTAAGTTGAAATGGTTAAGATGATTAATTTGAATTTGTTTATGTTGGTGCAGGGGCACTAGATAATTGAACCTGTGTTTTGATTATGGCAAAGACACAAAGTTAAGTTTACATCGTTATCTCACGAGCTAAATAGAGTGTGCAGAAAAGTGCTAAAGCTGGAGCTGAAGGCTAGCGACACCCGGAGGAAGCCGCGGTGGTCGGGCAACACTCGAGTGACTTCGGAGGGAGCCGAAGGAATCGAGTGAAAGGCCGGAAGCGAGAGCTACAAAGTATGTATCGAGGTAAGCTTGTGTGAGTGAGAGATGGTAAGGTCGTGTCCTTTGTACGGGGACGACCGTAGGCGGAGATCCGACTAAGACTTCCTATGGAAAGTCTAGGCCGAGATCGGACGGTTGGAAACCGTCGCATTTATCATTTTCCGAGCTAACCTCTTATTGTAGGGAAGTGGCCAGGCTAGCAGTCGACTACTAGACATTGGGTAGTCGACTGATGCTCATCAGTTGACTGATGGGAGGCATCAGTCAACTGATGGCGATGAATCAGCCTTTGCGCTAGGTCAAAACAGATAACGTTTGACGTGACCACTTCGCGATAAAATTTTATACAACTTCATGATCTGTTCCAAAAGATGAGGAGATATATTCAGAGGCCAAAATCTATAAAAGGAGGGGAGGATTCCAACTCCAAGCATCAACAAGTTTATTCTCAAGTGCTCCTACAACGCCAACGCCCCGACATCGTCATAACGCTGACGCGACAATAAGCTCTGATCTTCTTCGTCGACAGCAGCAACAAGTAATATATTTTATTATTGTATTCTTTGTTTTCATTCATAACGAGGTGAGGTAGGCTTGTTTCCTCATCCTCATACTTTCGGTTTTGTGATCGTTATCTCCTACCTCCAACGAGAAGGAGACGTTATAGTGTTTCGCCCTCCGTACGCGGTCTAGGACCGTTAGGGCCTTGGAGTAGCAACCGCTGGGTTGTGAACCAAGTAAAAATAAATGTGTCTCTTTATTTTCCGCTGTGCTTACTCGTGTATCGAACGAACGAACGAAAAGATTTACGCTCGCTATTCACCTCTCCCCCCTCTAGCGACGCTTCTGGATCCAACAATTGGTATCAGAGCGGGGGCGCTAAGATTTGGTGAAACCACCAATCTAGCACTTTTTGGTTTTCTTTTCGTATTTTTTGAGTCATGTTTTCTTTAGTTTTTTTCCTCCCGCACTACAAATCCAAGACGAAGCCTTGGTACGCTTCTTTTGGTTGTGTGTTTGCAAGTATTCTATTTTGGAGTAGTCGACGGTAAAACGGTCATATCTTTTCGCACAAGAGGACTCTCAAAACGATCTACCTACCAAATCAAAGCTCTCTGAGAGATATATATTTCTTATGAGGGTTTACCCTCATAACAAGCTTCTTCCAGCCTCAAAATCCAACGTTTAGTACCTTTTCGACGACATCAAAGGCCGTAAGTTTCTAGTTTTTGTTAGTTTCTTATTCCTCTTATTTATTGCTGTTTATTTCCTATTATTTCCCACACTACTAATCCAAGACCAAGTCTTGGAATTCTCTTTGGTTTTTATTCATGTTTTGCAAGATACTTAATGGCTCACATTGAAGGGTATAGAACCACCCGACCTCCGTTCTTTAACGGAAATGATTTCCGTTATTGAAAAGGTCGGATGGAGTGTTTCTTGAAAACACAAGTCGAGACTTGGATAATAATCCAAACCGACTTTGCTCTACCCACCAATGATCAAGGGGATCCCTTGGATTTTAACAAGTGGACAAATGCAACCAAGAGGCAAATCGAAGCCGATGCAAGAGCAACCCAAATATTGCAATGCGCCTTGTCCAAGGAGGAACTCAACCGCATCGGACCATTCATTAGCGCCAAAGACCTCTGGAACAAATTGATTGATCTACATGAAGGGACGCCCGATGCTAAGGTATGTAAAATAGATTTACTTTTAAATAAATTGTACAATCTAAAGATGCAGGATCGCGAGACCGCCACCCAACTACATGCGCGGATCTAAGATATCATCAACAGTCTTCACTCGATCGGGCAAGCCGTAGAGAACCGGGACCTTATAAGGTACGCTTTAAATGCTTTCCCTAGGACTACCTTGTAGGCATCCATGGTCGATGTCTACAAGGTCTCTAAGGACCTTTCGAAGCTTAGGTTAGACGAATTATTTTCCAAGTTTGAACTTCACGAGCAAACTAACGTGGTCTAGGCTGAGAGAGGTATTGCTCTACTTGCAGGACAAAGAAGCAAGCCACCTACTAGGCAAGAAGATGAACTCGAACCCGAAGACGAATCAGAGTCCGAATCGGAAGAGGTGGAAGCAATAGTGAATGTAGTGTGAAAGATCGTTCGGAGGGAAAGGAGACTACTAAAGAACCAAAAGAGGGCACAATTCAAATCAAATCAAAAGAAGGCTTTTCATGCAACATGGGACAACGAAGAAGGCGTCGGCATAGCGTGCATGGCAAGACCTGAAGAGTTCAAGTTTGAGTCAGAGTTTGAATCTAAATCCAATTACAACACCGACTCCGAACTCGAGGACTACTTCGAGAAGCAACTCAAAGCCGGATCAAAAGAGAAAATTAAGGTTAGCCACTCACTAATTCATACGCTTTACAATACAATTAAAATGCTTACTAAGAAATTAACTAAGTCCGAGTCTAGGATTGAGTCGTTATTTGAGGAGGTTGAAACTCTCAAGCAAGAGGCTACTCTAACCTCTTCAACTAGTCAAGTTCAAGAGGGAAACTCAACCCAAGTTGAAAAACTTGAGGAGGAGAATTCTCTCTTGAAAGACCGAGTTCAAGAGGTTGAGGCTAGGTTGGAAAGGTTCACGTTGGGATCTAAGAACCTTAACCGACTACTTGGAACTTAAAGAGTTGTGTACAACAAAGCCGGACTCGGATTTAGGTCAACGACTACGAATAGGTCTTATATGTCTATCGTAAATCGTAGTCATCAAAGAGTCCAAGCATGGGTCCCAAAGGTTTTATTGAACTCACATATAAGGACTAATAAGTTTTGGATTCCCCAGGATCAAGTTCATTATTTGAATAGACCATATTGGTTCAATGGTCCAGGGGGAGCTAACACTAAAATAGTATACCCGCTTACTTAGTAAAACCATTGCATATTTTACTTTAATTTTTAGAACGACTAGATAGGGAAAATGGTTGGTCAACTCTTGACAACATAGTATCAGGACGCGGCGAGATGATAGTACATTAGGGAAATAAAGTCTCGTGTATTTGAGCTAGATAAGACGTATATAGCTTGGTGCACTTGACCGAGTGAAACTAGCTGAAGCTACCTCACCGTATCCTAAACTAGTTAGACCAGGAAGTAACCCTAAGTGACTTAAGTGATATTTTCTTGAATTTGACTTTGTCTAAGGAAGTGGTCGTTGTTCTGATCAAAGAAGGCCCCTGTGTCTCGCCACGACCTAGAAGCCAGTTTCTCAAAAAGTTACTTAACGATCTAAAGGTTAAATCCGAATCTAACCCAAGGTTGACTATCTTTAATCAATTTCAAATCATCTCAAAAAACATATAAGGTGAACAAATTCTGAGACACATAGAATGGGTGAGATATTAAGGATAATTGAAATATAATTTCTTCAAAATACTACTTATTTTCTCAACTATTGTACTTAACAACTCTTAGGCCAAAGTTTAGCGCCCCCTACATCTCTTATACTTCATATATTTGACTAAGGGGGAGAGCAAACTAACCCTAAGGGTTATATTATAAACCTTTAGATTATTGGTGCAGAGGGACACACCTCGAACCAATCTATCTAACTACTGTCAGACGCATGCTTGGACTCATATTTGATTTATCTAGATTCATGCATATACGATATTGTTTTTGAAACCCCTATTTTATACAAAAACCCCAACATTCTTTTTTGATTTATGCTAAAAAGGGGAGAAGAGTAAAAGTTAAGGGGGAGTAACACAAAATTTAATTTTGAAAATTAAAGTTTAAAGGTTCTCTTTCAAAACTCACCTAGGGTTAAGGGGGAGTTTTTGGAAAAGGCATTCATCATCTACTATACTTGTTTTATGCTTTAATTTTCCTTAACTTTGTGTTGGTTTGCCATAGATCAAAAAGGGGGAGATTGATGGTGCAGGGGCACTAGATAATTGAACCTGTGTTTTAATTATGACAAAGACACAAAGTTAAGTTTATATCGTTATCTCACGAGCTAAATAGAGTGTGCAGAAAAGTGCTAAAGCTGGAGCTGAAGGCTAGCGACACCCGGAGGAAGCCGCGGTAGTCGAGCGACACTCGAGTGACTTCGGAGGAGCCGAAGGAATTGAGTGAAAAGTCGGAAGCGAGAGCTACAAAGTAAGTATCGAGATAAGCTCGTGTGAGTGAGAGATGGTAAGGTCGTGTCCTCTGTACGGGGACGACCGTAGGCGGCGATCCGACTAAGACTTCATGTGGAAGGTCTAGGTCGAGATCGGACGGTTGGAAACCGTCGCATTTATCATTTTCTGAGCTAACCTCTTCTTTCGCAGGAAGTGCCGGGCAATGATCGCGATATTGGGCGCGATCGATGCTCATCAGTCGACTGATGGGAGGCATCAGTCGACTGATGGCGATGAATCAGCCTTTGCGCTAGGTCAAAATGGATAACGTTTAACGCGGCCACTTTGCGATAAAATTTTGTACAACTTCATGATCTGTTCCAAAAGATGAGGAGATATATTCAGAGGCCAAAATCTATAAAAGGAAGGGAGGATTCCAACTCCAAGCATCAACAAGTTTATTCTCAAGTGCTCCTACAATGCCAACGCTCCGACATCGTCATAACGCCGACGCGACGACAAGTTTTGATCTTCTTCGTCGGCAGCAGTAACAAGTAATATATTTTATTATTGTATTTTTTGTTTTCATTCATAATGAGGTGAGGTAGGCTTGTTGTCTCATCCTCGTACTTTCGGTTTTGTGATCATTATCTCCTACCTCCAACGAGGAGGAGACGTTATAGTGTTTCGCCCTCCGTACGCGGTCTAGGACCGTTAGGGCCTTGGAGTAGCAACCGCTGGATTGTGAACCAAGTAAAAATAAACGTGTCTCTTTATTTTTCGCTGCGCTTACTCGTGTATCGAACGAACGAACGAAAAGATTTACGCTCGCTATTCACCCCCCCCCTCTAGCGACGCTTCTCGATCCAATAGTTTATTTTAGTTGAGATGTGTAATTAAGTTATTTAATTTTAGTTGAGTTGTGTAAATTTGTTAAGTTTGTGTTAATTTGTGTAAATTTGTTAAATTTAATTAAGTTACATAAAATTGTTAAGTTTAATTATATTGAGTTACACTATTTAAGCTTGATTAAGTTCTAATTCATCTCACCCGAGCTAAGTTTTTAATACACGTTAATCCTTATGGGTTTTGTTAGATGATAATTTATTTTATCTTAATTTTAAAATGAAGTTTCAAAGTTTTTAAATTGTGTTAGATTCAAGTTTGGCATGAGCTAATCAAGTAGGTTTTTCCAGCATTGACTTCCAGGTCATGACAAGACATATGGCCTACTTGGGTATCAGATGAACCACTTCCTAGACAAAGTCATGAAGGAATCAAATACTTGACTCACTTTGGACTAAACTTTGAACTAACTAGTTAAATACTTAGTGAGTTAGCTTCGGTCAGTTCCACTCGAGTTAGTGCACTAGGTCGTGGCGAGGCATATGACCTTGGATATCGGATGGACCACTTCCTAGACATGCACTTCGAAGAGCTTTCCTAACTTACTATCAGTTTACTTCGTCTTAGTAGTAGGTTGTTCAAGTTTAAGCTACTTTGTTTCCTATCTAGTTCATTCTAAATTAAGCAAGTAAAGTAAACTAAGACATGCAAGAGTTTAACTAAATAACGAAACAAGCAAGGTGTTTGCTCCCCCTAAGTGATAACTCGGTTGAGTTTTGTTCACTAAGTAAACTTGACTCTTGGGAACCCAAAATTGGTTTGATCCAACTTGGTTGACTAAGCTAGACTTAGGAACCGTGCTTGGACTCGATTCTTAGTATTTCGGCTAAGTAATGACATGTATGATTTATATGACGATTTAGCTTTATGTTCGAGTTCGAATTTGTTGTACACAGCTCGCTGAGATCCAAGCATCATGTTTAGATACTTGGAGCCCAAAGTGAACTTTTCCAACATTCCGGTAAGATATCCAACTTGCCTTTTTAGGACTGAGTTCCCTTCCTCAAGTTTTACAACTTGAGTTGAATCTCTATCCTCAACTTGGCAAGTTGAAGTCTTCGAGTTTACTTGCTCCTTAAGTACTTGAACTTCCTTAAGGAGTGAGTCTACTCGATTCTCGGATTTAGCTAATTTCCTTTCTAGACATGCAATTATATTGTAAAGTTTATCTTCTAAAGGAGAAGTTACCTCGTCTAGTCCTTCGGAAATGGATGCGGATCCGTAGCTTCTCTTAGACTCGGAACTTGATTCGGTTCCGAAGCTCGATTCGGCCATGAATGTCACAAAGCTTCTCTTTATCTCTTCTATTTCCGACTCTTTCGAAGACGATTCGTCCCAAGTTGTCTTAAGTGCTTTCTTCTTCATTTCCTCTTCTCTGTTTGGGTCCGACTTCGACTCGTCTTCAGACTCACTTCTTGTTTTTCTTTCCTTTTTAGTCAAACCTACCACTAAAGCAATACCATTCTCGATTTGACTCGAATTAGCTTGTTCGTGTAGTTTGAGTTCGCAAAATAGTTCGTCTAATCTAATTAAGGAAAGTTCCCCGGAGACCTTATAGGCATCGACGATGGATGCCCATAAAGCGTTCCTCGGGAATGCCTTAAGTGTATATCTAATTACATCCCTATTTTCTATTTGATGTCCTATTAAATGAAGTCCATTTAATATATCTTTTATTCTAGTGTGGAGTTGACTAGCATTTTCATTTTCATGCATTTTACAATTAAAGAGTTTGTCAAGTAACACATCTCGTTTAGCTATTCTAGTATCATTGGCTCCTTCATGTAATTCAACTAACTTATCCCAAAGTTCTTTAGAATTTTCGAAGGGACCGACTCTATTGAGTTCTTCTTTGGTAAGTTCGCATTGCAAGGTGTAAGGGCCTTGTAATTGACTTGAGTTCGTTTCCTTACGTCTGCGGTCCATTTCTCTAGTTCTAACAACTCATCCGAGTCATCTACCGAAGTGACAAAACCTTTCCTAATAGAAAATCATGCTTCGAGGTCAGTTTTCAAGTAACACTCCATTTGCCTCTTCCAATAAGAAAAGTCCTCTCCGTTAAAGAGAGGAGGGCGAACGGTATTGTACCCTTCTAAGTACGACATTACCACTAAATTTTTGTTATTAAATTTAAATTAATATTCAGAATTATTCCTAGAGTTATTCAAATTAAGCAATGTTGTATTGTGTAAAAAGAATAAATTTAAAGCAAGACAAATATTAAAAATGTATTCTAATGCAAAAAATGAATATTAATGTAAAAAATTATTCTAAGACAAAAATGCTAAAACTAAAGAAAATTCATAATGCTCTTGTTGGTGCTTGCATCAAATTCAGAGCGCCCCCACTCTGATACCAATTGTAGGATCGTAATGCTCCGAGAGAGGGGATTGAATCTCGAAGGTTATAAAATTTTCTTTTTAGAATTTAAAACGTATTATTTGAAATAAAGAGTATACATCTGAATTAAATAAAATGAAAAGACAAGTTATTTACTTGGTTCACAACCCTAGTCGGGTTGCTACTCCAAGGCCCGTAGCTCTTCGAGAGCTACCTCGCTGGGCAATGCACTATAAGACCCTCTGACTCGAGAACTCTCGACTTCAGAGGGATTCGCTTTTTTACAATAATTAAGAGATAGGTAACACACTATCTTCTCTTTGAAATGAAGTACATAATGCGAAATAAAAACAAATAGAATATACCGACACTTTAGTAGCTATTGAATTAGGGTACGAAGTGTCGGAGTTGCGTCGTTGCAATGGGATGTAGCTCTTATATATGAGAAACACACGAGACAAAACTTGGACATAGTAGATGAGTTCTTTTCGAAGTTAGTCGTGCATTTCTTTTATAAGCCAGTTCCAGTCGATTGGAATGCCTTCTAGTTGACTCTACATCATCCCATCGATATGGTACTTTGGCCTTCCCAGTCAATTGGACATGTTCCTGTTGGATCGGAAAGCATGCTAGAGGGGGGTGAATAGAGTACGTAAAATCTTTCTTTTCATTTCGACAATAAGAGTATCGTAGCGGAATGTAAAATAATAGAAATAAGTTAGACACTTTATTTTTACTTGACTCGCAACCAAAAGGTTGATACTCCAAAGCCCCATGATCCTTGACCGCATACAAAGGGGCAAAGTACTAGCAATCTCCTCCTCGTTGGAGGTAGGAGATTACGATTACAATGAAAGATAATCTCGAGGTAGAGGTACACGACCACCTCTCCTTTTTACAACGAAAAGCTCGAAGATGAAAGCTCGAATACAAAGTAGATTAAAATGACAACTTAAAATGTACCGACGATAAACAAAAGTCTTGAAGTGTTGGCTTGTCGTCGGTGTTACGACAGCGTTTCGATGGCGTAGACTTGTCGTTGACGATGCAGCATTGTGGGAGCACTTGGAGAGCAATTGAGATCACCTAAAGAGGTGAAACCCTCCTTCTTTTATAGCCCTTCAACCCCCTAGATGTTGAGATCCAGATCCTATCAAAAAGGACACCTCACCCCAAGAAAAGGGGTTCTTATCTTGACCTTCATCGAGCTAGACAATTTGAATAGCAGTCGACTGATGCCACTAACAGTCGGCTACCAATAGTCGGTTATTCAATTGCAACACATAATTCGTTCGAAAACACATGAGTAAAGATAAATTTGATGACTACTTATCGTTCGATCTCGACCTAGATCTTCCACTGGAAATCTTAGTCGGATCGCTGCCTAAAGTAGTCCCCGTATGGAGGACCCGACCTCACATTTATTCACACTCAAGCTTACCTCTGGTCCTTTGTGACTTGTAGCTTAGCTTTCGGTCTTCACCTGGGTTCTTCGACTCCATCCAAAGTTCTTTCTGTGTCATCTGACCACCATGATTTCTCGACTCGAGATTCTCCGGGTGCCGCCGACCTTCATCTCATCTTAATCATTTTTTGCACACTTAACAGAGCATATGAGATAATGATAAGACCTTAACTTTGGGTCTTTGTCATAATCAAAAACTAGGTTCTATTATCTGGTACCCCTGCACTAACAATCTCTCCCTTTTTGATCTATGGCAAACCGACACAAAGTTAAGGGAAAATTAAGTGTAAAACAAATGAAGTAAATGATATGATTAAATGCATTTTCAAAAAGCTCCCCCTTAAGGCTACCTCCCCTTAACCCTAGGTGAGTTTTTGAAAAAGATATTTTAATTTTTAAAATTCATGTTACTCCCCCTTAACTTTCCTTCGTGTTACTCCCCCTTAACTTTTCCCTCTTCTCCCCTATTTTCTATAAATCAAAAACAAAGGTGGGGGTGTATATATAAAGTAGGGGTTGAAAAAAACAAAACGTTATAAGCATGCGTCTAGAATTATTAAGGAACGAAATCAAATATGCATCCAAGCATGTGTCTAGAATTATTAAGTAGATTGGTTCGAGGTATATCCCTCTGCACCAACAATTGTAAAGCTAGTTTTCTCAAAATAAGTTTTTGAAACATAATATCATAAGTTCATTTTCAAAAATACTTTAAGAGTTTTGTAATATAACCCTAAAGGTTAGTTTTCGCCCCCTTAGTCAAATACATAAGGTATAAAAGATTTAGGGGGCACTAAACTTGGCCTAGAGAGTTATATATATATAGTATTAGCCAAACAAAGTTATAATTATTCGTTAAGTGCAATAATTGAGAAAATAAATATTTATAGTTTTGAAAGCATTTTGAAAAAGTTATGTATTTCAATTATCCTTAACATCTCACCAATTCTATGTGTCTCAAAATATGTTCACCTTATATATTTTGTGAGATGACTTCAATTTTACTTGATTAAGTTTAGTGAATTGAAAATAATTAACCTTGGGTTAAATTATGATTTAACCCTTAGCTCATCAAGTAATCTTTTCAAGAAATTAGCTTCGAGGTTGTGGCAAGGCACAGAGGCCTTCTTTGATCGGAACAATGACCACTTCCTTAGACAAAGCCAAATTCAAGAAATTGATCACTTGAGTCACTTAAGATTACTTCCTGATCTAACTATTTTAGGATACGGTGAGGTAGCTTCAGCTAGTTCAACTTAGTCGAGTGCACCAAGCTAGATACGCCTTATCTAGTTTAGACACACAAGACTTTGTTTCCCTAACGTACTATCATCTCGCCGCATCCTGATACTATGTTGTCAAGGTTGACTAACTATTAACCCTATCTAGCCATTCTAAAAATTAAAACAAAAATTGATCATGCAACAATTTCACTAAGATAGTGGGTACACTATTTTAGTACTAGCTTCTCCTGGACCATTGAACCGATATGGTCTATCCACATAGTGGACTTGATCCTGGGGAATCCAATACTTATTGGTCCTTCTATGTGAATTCAAAAGAATTTTGGGGACTCATGCTTGGACTCTTTGATGACTACAATTTACAATAGATATGTAAGATCTATTCGTAGTCTTTGACCTAAATCTGAGTCCGACTTTATTGTACATGGCTCTTTGAGTTCCAAGAAGTCGGTTAAGATTCTTGGATTCCAACGAAAACCTTTCCAACTTAGCCTCGAGCTCTAGAACTCATCCTTTCAAGAGAGAATTCTCCTCCTCAAGTTTTTCAACTTGAGTTGAGCTTCCCTCTTGAACTCGACTAGTTGAAGAGGTTAGAGTAGCCTCTTTCTTGAGGATTCAACCACCTCAAGCAACGACTCAACACTAGACTCGGACTTAGTTAATTTCTTACTTAACAATTTAATTGCATGATATAGGTTTTGTTAAATATGAAAATTTTAAATAGTAAATTAAAAGGCCAAAAATTTACGAAAATAATCCTAGGAATTATTTTTAGGATTTTTGGGGAATTTTAGAAATGTTTCCAAAAAATTTTTTGGAATTAAACGGGGCTTGTACAGGGTATTTACGAGGATAATTAAACTAATGGAGATTGTTAGGGATTAATTAAAAACCTAATCTAGGTCTAGGTTTAACTAATTAATCTGGTTCTTTACTTAAGCCTATCCAATTTATTTTCCGTTCCTTGGTTTTATTTTTCCCCGTCGCACCCGATACCTCCTCGCGAGCCTCTTCTTCTCGCGACTCCGTTTCTCGTCGCAGCCTTCCTTTTCCCTCCGATTTCCCTTCTCACTAAGAGAATCACCTTCCCTTCTTCTCCGAAACCAACGGCTGTCGAGCCTCTCCTCTCCTCTCGTTCTTCTTCCTCGCGGCAGGCGGCAGTTTCTCTGTGCCCTCATCGGTGCCCATGGACTCGGCGACAATGACAAGGGGGTCAGCGGAGTCGGCACCTCGTGTTGATCTGGGGTTGAGATCTCTACCAAAGCAGATGGTGGCCGGTAGCGGCTAGACGGCGGTAGTGAACAGAGCCGCCAGATTGAGGGGGGGTTTTACAGTCAGTGGTCGTCGAAGTTAGGTAAGGGCTGATTTTTCTTCTTGCTTCGGACAAGATCTAAGTTCTTAATGTGGTTTCCTTCATTGAGTGTGAGGTCTGTTGATTAGGGCAAGAGGTTCATGAGCGCCGATTGCCGACGAACAGGGGATAGGAAGAAGGTGGTTGCCGGTGGAGTCCAACGACTGATAATCTTGATTGATCCTCTGTCTTTTGGCAGTAATTACTAGATTCTGTGGTTACTATTGTAGAATTGGGATTTTGTGAGTTGAGGTTGGCCGATTGTGTCGGCTGTGAGGGCTTTGTTCAGCTGTGAATGGGTGTTGCTCGGTCGTGGCTGAGTGAGAGGTGGTTATGAATGGGTTGTACACGGTTGTGCCGACTATGCACGGCTAGAGGTTTGGAGGTTTGTTAGGTTGTGGGTCTTGATTGTGAGGTTCTGTTTGGGAATTGGTAGATGTGTTGATGTCGACTGTAAATCTGGAAGGTGAGTCGTATGGAAATCCTAACGGGATTTGGTTAGATGTACAAGTAGGGGTTTTAATTCGTATTCGATAAAAGGGATACGAATATAGAAACTATATAGTAGTTAATTCGTAAGTAGTGGTATGCTTGCACTTAATTATAATTGATGATATTTGCAGGACGTGGATACGGGACAGGTCCACGGGCGTAAAGACAGTTGGTATTCTTCATAGCAGGCATGTATCATTGACTTGTCTTCTTTTAGATATTGTCATTTTGTTGTGCATTGTTTACTATAGCTAGTAGTAATTTTCTATGCTTGTTAACGGCCCTGGTATGTCACTACCTAGTACGTGTTGTAGTTGTTTCATATGCTTATTATATTATGTTCTATCACTTTGATACTTGTCATTTTGTTTATCTAGCACTAGAGTAGTGACATACCTTACATACTGGGCATTGAATGAATAATGAATATAACTTGCATGTGTACATAGAGTTATGTAAGGTTATTTGATATGGGCTCCTATTGGTACATACCATAGGTAGCCATGGATTGATAGGTGTATCGTGCATTAGTGACATGCACCATCTTGCATTATTGCATGACTGGCGATCATCGACTCCTCGGTAGGAGGTGATACTACTTGGTAGTTGAGTCCATCATCAGTCACATTATCTACACACACAACCACTCATGGGTTAGTGGTATTTCAGGTGTGTGTGTAGTTGCTCTATCAGGGCTCCACGGTGGTCGCTTAGGTGATTGGTATTGCGACGTGGTAGCAGACAGGGATCCCTCCTTTGTCGTGAGATGAGGAGATGAGACGAGGTGATGTCCCCCATATACATACATGGGGTAGGAGGGTGATACTCTGCCAGCATCCTGTCCACTCGGTCACATAGGTGTAGTGACGACAGAGTGCACAGTTGTCACAGCCCTACCCACTCGGTCGGCACACATGACATGTCGATGGCTTGACTGGCGTCAGGGGTGACACAGGTGATTGCATCATGTGCATACGTTTTTACTATATGTATTGATTGTTACACTTTTGGTTGTTGCATATGATTGCCATGCACATACAGGAGGTATTACGTTGTTTGTTTTGGTGATTCTACATATACTTGTGTGGATGTATTTTATATCAGCTTAGGTGATTCTGGTATGTACAGTTTCAGGTATGTATTTTTATTGAGAAATTGTCCCAGCATGATTATTATTGCTACTTATAGTTTACTATGCATGACTATTAGATATCCACTGAGTTTTACTCACTCCATTGATATCTCTTTTATTTCAGGATGAAGCCTTCCGAAAGGTCTAATTGCTAGTCCCCTGATCTGACGACTCTGTTACTTGGTTTTCAGGCTTCCGCATTTTTATCTCTTGTACTCTATGTTTTAAACTTGTAGTACTTTTTACTCATGGTAGTTTTGATGGTATTTGAGTATGTCCTTATGGACTTTTTGTTCGGTTTGGATTTTGATTATGTGTGTGGTTGTGTATTCCTGCTCAGATGGCAGAAGAGGTAGGTCTAACAGTTATTATGTTTCGTATTTACTTTAATTTTTGGCCTGAGGCCCTTATATTATCTATATTGTGATGTTATATTCCGGTCATATTGGCCGATGTATAGTGGGTCGTTTGGGCCTTGTATACAGGTTTCAATTGTCTGCAGTACAGGGGAGGTGCTGTCCGATTTTCGTCGAATAAGTACCCCCTCATGGGGCGTCATAGGTTTGCTGTCAATGAACGACTTACCTTGATTTTTTCTTTTGACACAGCTTTGAGTCTTGACTCGAATTCATCCTCGGAGTCAGAGTTGGAGTTGGATTTATAGTCAGACTCAGACTCGGTCGGTTTCACCATGAACGCCAAGTCGTTGCTTTGATCTTCTTCCTCCTCCCACGTTGCTTAAAATACTTGCTTGGGTTGCTTGTGTCTCGGCTTCAATCTTGGGCAGTCTGACTTGTAATGTCCCTTCTTATTGCACCCATAGCATGTATAGATTTGTGGGGGTTTCTTGTTCTTCAACTGCTCTCTTTTTTTTTATTATTCTCCGAACTAGATTAGATTAACTAGTTCGGCTCCATCTCCTCTTCGAATTCTGATTTGAATTCGCCTTCCGATTCGGATTCTTCTTTGTCTTCGGGAGGTATCTTACTCCTTTCTCTTTGTCTTTGACCTACAAACAATGCCACACCTTTCTCGACTGAGACCGCATTAGTCTATTCATGTAAATCAAATTCAGAAAAGACTTCATCTAACCAAATCATAGATAAATCTTTAGATACCTTATAGTCATCAACCATGGATGCCCACGAGGTGGTCCTAGGAAATGCGTTAAGAACATACCTTATTATGTCTCGGTTGTGTACCTTCTGTCCTATGGCATGTAGACCGTTCAGGATGTCCTAGATCCGCACATGGAGTTGCATCGCAGTCTCATGATCCTGCGCCTTTAGATTATATAATTTATTTAAAAGCAAATCTCTTTTACATACCTTAGCATCGGATGTCCCTTCGTATAGCTCGATTAATTTGTTCCAGAGGTCTTTGGCACTGATGAATGGTCCAATTCGATTGAGCTCCTCCTTGGACAAGCCGCACTACAATATTTGAGTTGCTTTTGCATCAGCTTCAATTTGTCTCTTGGTTGCGTTGGTCCATTTGTCGAAATCCAAGGACTCCCTTTGATCATTGGTGGGTAGAGCAAAGCCAATTTGGATTATTATCCAAGTCTGGACTTGTGTTTTCATGAAATACTCCATCTGACCTTTCCAATAATGGAAATCATCTCCGTTAAAGAATGGAGGTCAGGTGGTGTTGTACCCCTCAATGTGGGTCATTTAAAAAAAACTCACACAAAGATAAAAACGACAAAAATGAATTGCCAAGACTTTCGTCTTGGATTAGTAGTGTGGGAGAAGTAATAAACAAAATTTAACAAAACGAAAAACAATACGAAAAACAATACGAAAAGAAAATTAAAATAAATACGAAAAGAAAACTAAAGACAATGCTAGATTGGTGGTTGCACCAAATCTTAGCGCCCCCGCTCTGATATCAATTGTTGGATCGGAAAGCACGCTAGAGCGGGGGTGAATAGCGTACGTAAAATCTTTCTTTTCATTTCGACAATTCAAGTATCGCAATGGCATGTAAAACAATAAAAAATAGATAGAGACTTTATTTTTACTTGGTTCACAACCAAAAGGTTGCTACTCCAAGGCCCCACAATCCTTGACCGTGTACGAAGGGGCAAAGCACTAACAATCTCCTCCTCGTTGGAGGTAGGAGACTACGATTACAACGAAAAATAATCTCGAGGTAGAGGTACACGACCACCTCTCCTTTTTACAACGAAAAGCTCGAAGATGAAAGCTCGAATACAAAGTAGATTAAAATGACAACTTAAAATGTACCGACGATAAACAAAAGTCTTGAAGTGTTGGCTTGTCGTCGGTCTTGCGGCAGCATTTCGACGGCGTAGACTTATCGTTGATGGTGCGACGTTGTGGGAACACTTGGAGAGCCATTGAGATCACCCAAAGGGGGAAACCCCTTCTTCTTTTATAGCCCTTCAACCCCCTAGACGTTGAGATCCAGATCCTATCAAAAAGGATACCTCTCCCCAAGAAAAGGGGTTCTTATCTTGAATTTGAATAGCGATCGATGGCACATATCGATCGATGATGCCACTATCAAATCGCCAATAGCCATGACCTCTGCCCGGCTTGGTTATTCAATTACAACACAGAGTTAGTTCGAAAACACATGAGTAAAGATAAATTTGACGGCTACTTACCGTCCGATCTCGATCTAGACCTTTCACTAGAAGTCTTAATCGGATCGCCGCCTAAAGTCGTCCCCGTACGGAAGACCCGACCTCACCTTTACTCACACTTGAGCTTACCTCTGGTTTTTTGTGACTTGTAGCTTAGCTTCCGATCTTCACCTGGGTTCTTCAAATCCATCCAAAGTTCTCCCGATGTCACCCGACCACCACGGTTTCTCGACTCGAGATTATCCGGGTGTCGCAGACCTTCAGCTCAGTTTAATCATTTCTGCATACTTAACAGAGCATATGAGATAATGATAAGACCTTAACTTTGGGTCTTTGCTATAATCAAAACCTAGGTCCGATTATCTGGTACCCCTGCAGCAACAGTCCAGTTGAATCCAGGTCACCTGACTCCGCATTGGGAAGTTTGCCTTTTCAATCGACTGGACCTCCCCAGTCGACTTTAACTCTTTCCATCTGGGCTGCTAGGTCTTCGACTGATTACCCAGCTAATCTTGCCAACTGTGTATCCAATTGACTAGACCATACAGTTGACTATTCCCTGCAAAATGAGATTAGCAATAATAGCAAGTATAAAAAAAACAAAAGCAGTAGTAATACTGTTCGATCTCGACCTCTTAGTCTCACACGGACTATCCGTCAGATTGACATCTAGCTTTGTCCCCCTACAGAGGACCCGACCTCACCTCTTCACTCAAGGCTTACCTACTGGCTGTCCTGCCAAACTTACCATACTTGACATCCAATCTGACCCACC
Organism: Wurfbainia villosa; assembly: GCA_025175895.1. Taxonomy (NCBI): domain Eukaryota; kingdom Viridiplantae; phylum Streptophyta; class Magnoliopsida; order Zingiberales; family Zingiberaceae; genus Wurfbainia; species Wurfbainia villosa. The sequence continues at coordinate 40,539,725 of CM045998.1, read as the reverse complement.
AGGGCTTCTCGCCAGCTGTCCGGTCTACCTGACCCAGCTGAACTTCATGTCGGTTATCCGGTCTCCTAACTCAACTAGTCTTCATGCCAGATGTCCGGTCTCCTGACCCACCTTGACTTCCTTCTTGGTGTCCGATCCTCCTAATCTATCAAGTCTTCTGCTTAGTATCCGATCAACACAACCTACTAGGACTTTCCATACTTTGCCTAGTATTTAGTCTGTCTGACCTACTAGGACTTCCTGTTAAGCCTGCACACTTAACACATATATCAACCCACAAGTAATTGTTAACTTTAATTATGGTTCATATATCAAAACTAAGGAGTGGTGCTCTCTGCACCAACAAATACATCCGAGGAAAATATAATGCCAAATTCCTTTCTCTCAGAAAAATAGTAAAATTCAGGAGACAGCAATATACTCCATTCTAAAATACCTCTGGAATTAAGGAAGGACACTACTAATAACTATCTCTTAACAATATTCCCACTAATAGCTACTTCAAAAATACCATAGAATACCCCCTGTGCTAGGTTTAATCAAAGAAACCTTTACTTGCAGAAATCAGATTCAACGTTCTTCACCGGGATGATACGCACTATACTCTCATATTGACTAGATTTCTAATAAGATTTACCAATAAATTTTCCCTTCTACCCCATCCAGATAGTATTGACATAACACCTCCAAGAGAGCCGCTGATCACTTTTAACTTCCCCCACTTCATTTCCAACAAAAAGAACTCAATTTTATGATGATAAGGAGAAGCTACTACTTGTAAACTATCTAGAATAGGTCTATCCAAGATAGCAATGTAGGAAGAAGGAATGTCAACTATTGTAAAATTGATAAGTACTATTCTTCTCCTTGGCTCATCTCCTAATGACAAAGGCAATTTTATTTGACCATGGGTTGCACCTCATGCCCAGAAACCTCAAATAAAGATGTACCGACCGGCTGTAAGTCATTTATATTAACTCTCATTTGCTCTAAAGCTGACCAATATAGAATATCCACTGAGTTTCCCGGTCTACAAAAACCCTTCCTACATCAAAATTAGTTATAAGGGTCCGGATAACTAAGGCATCAGTGTGAGAGATCATTACTCCCTCTAAGTCACTAGGGCTGAAACCTAGAAGAGGCCCTCCTACCCTAGGTAGAGTTGTTACAGTTGCACACTCCTCTCTACTATGTATTTTCCGAGCTCTGTTTAAATCTTCGTTAGTGGAACCATCGAAAATCATATTAATAGAGCCTCTTACAGGAGGCTCACCAGCAAGCGCAACTCCAACTACCACAATCAATACAAGGAAACAACAACTACGGTGGCCGAGTGCGCAACTCCAACTACCACAATCAACAGTGGCCAAGTTACGCAACTCCAATAACAACAAACTGATCCAATCGTGTCCCGAATACATGATTTCTCAAATCCATGGACGACTAAATCATTTAATAGCCTAACAACATAATTAAAACTCATAAAATTTATACCAAGTATGAATTATCGTCTTTACACACCTGCATTCTCTTTACTCTACACTGATGATATATCAATCATCACAATGACAATGATAATTATATGACATCATGTCACTACAATATCAACACTCCAGTCGTAAACCAACCCTAGAGTATACATAGGTGTTTTTAGCTGATCTAAACAGATTATCTATCCACAACGAAGGATATTCACTTTTTAATAACTACCGCATTCCATCATCGATAATCGATGCATAATCTCAAAGGCCCATCTCTCTTTTAACAAAGAGTTTCAGATCTTCTCTAGAAGAAATATTGGGATAGATAAATATCCCATCCAACATCTATAAGTGTAACTTACGTTCTTCCAATTTCCATAGTGTTTAGCAACACTGATACTAACAAAATTATCTCTCGGTATGAGATCTTCAATATTGACACTATCTCCATAATCATTTCAATCGCCTACTCCACTTGCCTATGCAGCGGCAAGCCTAGGAGTCCATCCGAAACTACATTTGATTACCCTCAGATTATACACACATCTGAGAGACATTTTATATCATCATTTCAACGTCATAACATCCAAGTTAATATCAAGATATCCACATCATATCAACCAAGTCAACTATATAACAACTGAGTCAACTCTCCCATCATAAGATAACATTTCCAAAAATTGACCTCTAACCATCAGAACCAAGATCATGACACTCTAATGATCATCACAATGATCAAATCAACATCTCGCCTATCCACGGACACACAACTAATCCATAAGGGTATGTCCACAGTAAAAATATATTTATCAAAGTCCAAGGGCATCTCTTGATTTCTAAATTGTTGGTTAACATCTCGCCTGATGGTAAAGATACCACCGATCCACATAATCTGAGTATAACAATCCTTCTCATTTTATCTCAGAATGCTCTAGACAAAGGTACCTGTAAACTACCAGTATCAATCGATGTATCAATATATATATAATAAACTGGAACCACACCCCGGATGACTGATCCTTTGGATAATCCAACTTTGCGTGTCTTCGTGATCCGCTCTGCACGCACATAATTGTTGGACTATCCGAGCCGTAAAAATTGCTTTTTGCATTATGAAAACCCCGGAAGTCGGCCACGGATCCGTGCGAAGGTAAATAAAACTACATGTACGTGTTTAAAAACTTTAGATCTACTCTAGATCTACATGTTAAGAGTTTACCCTCGATGCGATGCCCTTCGCTTATCCCGCTCGTCCAAACGGCTTGCCGAAACTCGAGAGTGTCAAGTGTACACTCCTCTATTGGTATCCACACAAGCAATAGGTAGAGAAAAGCAACCTAGAGTGTGCTAGCACCCCTTGGAGGCTCACGGCAAGATGAGGAAGATTAGGGAGAGATCTTGAGGGAAGATCCAAGGAAGAAGATGATGAAGTTACCCACTTAACTTCACACTTTGATAACCCATCAAAGTGGTCGGCCACTATTTGAGGGGTTACATGCATGCATGTAACTCCAAGAGCTAATGGTCTCCCTCATGAGGTGGCACCCCATGATAAGTCCATGATGATGTGGAACATCATCATTGGCCGGCCCCCATGCCAAGTCACCATGACATGGCAATTGGTCATGTCAAAATTGACCATTCATCTTCCCTCTCAAGTCAAGTCAAACTTGACCTCTTATCTCCCATGGTTGATCAAATCCAACCATTTGATTCAAGTCAATTTGATTTAATGAATCTCAATTCATTAGTTTAAATTGACTCGATGAATCAAATCTAAATTAGACCCATTCAACACATGAATCAACTTAAGTCCAACTCAATTAGTCTAATTTGAATTACTCTTAATCAAATTTGGTTCATCCCATGAACCTAATCCTTATGGTTCATCATATGAAACTAATCTCCATCTAATTGCCCTTTGTGTGTGACCCTATAGGTTCTTGTAACGTTGACAATGCTCCTAAACCGATTTAAGAACATAAGCAATGAGCGGTATCTAGCAACACATCATTGCTACCCAAGTTACAAGAATGTTGAGATCTAACATCACCTTTGTGAATACTAATTGTGACTCTCACAATATGTGACAATGTCCCTCTATCCTTGACATCTAGATTGACCAATTGAGGCATAGACCATATTATCCTCGGTACAATCTATATCTTGAACTCTAAGTGGACTCACTCTAATCAAATGAGCTCAATATCTCATATTGACTCATTTGGGCATGGTCATGCACTTAGTGGTCTCACTCTATCAAGAATAACTATGTCACTCCCATTATATAAAAGGGATAGATACCATCTACATCACTCATATTCCTCTGCATAATTTGTTACATACCCAGTAATCGCCTTTATAGTCCACCCATTTACGGGTGACGTTTGACGAAGCCAAAGTATGCAACTCCTTATGTAGGGAACCATGGTGACTTCAGGTCCAAGGACTAATAGTCAAACTAATAGTCACATGAGAAAATATATGACACTCATATAATGATCCATGATAATTTCTCATGGCGGGTCATTCAGTATATATTCTCCAATGCATACTCATGTATCAACTTGATATCTCATATCCATGACTTATGAGATCAAGTCATCGAGTTGACCTACATGTTAGTCTCTTCGCATTAACATTGTCCCTGAATGTTAATACTTGACTAGGAATGATTAAGAGTAGTATTCTCTATATCATCTCATTACCGATTCAACCAATCGACTGATATAGATAAGAACCTTCTACTCAAGGACGTTATTATACTTAGTTATTTGGCACCAATACAAGTAAGCATAATAACCATGCCTTTATAAATAGGAATATGATACAGCAAGTCCATATAACAATCATCGTATGATTGGCTCTAGGGCTTTCACTAACAATCTTCCACTAGCACTAGCGTCAATCACTGTAGTATCTAATACCCAATGACCTGGTGTGATCATCATGCTTTTTCTGTGCCAAAGCCTTGGTCAAGGGATCTGCGATGTTAGCCTCTGTGGGTACTCTGTAAATCTTCACATCTCCTCTATCGATAATCTCTCGAATGAGATAGAAGTGCCGTAGTATATGTTTGGTCTGCTGGTGTGAGCGAGGTTCCTTAGCCTGCGCAATCACTCCATTGTTGTCACAATAGAGCTCTATGGGATCAGCTATGCTAGGAATCACCCCAAGCTCAGTAATGAACTTGCGGATCCAAACTTCCTCCTTAGCTGCCTCTGATGCAGCAATATACTCGGCCTCTGTTGTAGAATCAGCAACTGTGTCCTGCTTCGAAATCTTCCAGCTCATAGCGCCACCATTCAAGCAAAACACAAACCCTGACTACGATCTATAATCATCCTGGTCAGTTTGGAAGTTGGCATCATTGTAACCCTTTACAGCTAGCTCCTCATCGCCTCCAAATATCAAGAAATATTATTTAGTCCTTCTCAAGTACTTAAGAATATTCTTGACTGTTATCCAGTAATGCTCACTTGGATCTAACTAGTATCTACTCGTCATGCTCAGAGCATACGAGACATCAGGACGAGTACATAACATGGCGTACATGATAGATCCTATAGCTGATGCATAAGGGATTTTATCCATGCAGTCTCTCTCCTCTCTAGAAGAGGGACTTTGAGTCTTCGAAAGACTCACACCATGTGACATCGACAGAAGTCCCTTCTTGGAATTCTGCATGGCAAACTGTAGTAATACCATGTCAATATATGTACTCTGACTTAGGCTAAGAAATCTCGTAGATCTATCTCTATAAATCTTGATGCCTAGAATACAGGTTGCTTTACCTAAGTCCTTCATTGAGAAGCATGTCCCTAGCCAAGTCTTCACAAACTGTAGCGAAGGGATGTCATTCCCAATGAGTAGTATGTCATCCACATACAATACAAGGAAGATAACTGTGTTTTCATTAACCCTCTTGTAGACACAGGGTTCATCTTCATTCTTGATGAAATCAAACTGTTTGATCGCATCATTGAATTGAAGATTCCAACTCCGAGAAGCTTGCTTTAGCCCATAAATGGACCTTTGCAGCTTGCATACCTTCCCAGTATGTTGTGGATCTACAAAACCCTCAGGTTGTGTCATGTACGCATCCTCGAGCAAGTTTCCATTCAGAAATATGGTTTTGACATCCATCTATCATATCTCATAATCATAGTATGCTGCAATAGCAAGCATGATCCGAATGGACTTAAACATCACCACTGGAGAAAAGGTTTCATCATAGTCAATACCATGAATTTGCTTGAAACTTTTAACCACCAATCGGCCCTTATAGGTATGCGTAAGTCCATCCATGTCAGTCTTTCTCTTAAAGACTCACTTACACCTAATGGGTTTGACGCCTTCAGGTGGATCAACCAAAGTCCATACTTGGTTGGTGTACATGGATTCCATCTCGGATCTCATAGCCTCTAGCCATTTCTCAGAATCTAGGCTCGTCACAGCTTTCCGATAGGAGGTAGGCTCATTCTCAATGAGCATAACGTCATCATGGTCAGACAAGAGAAATGAGTATCTCTCAGGCTGACAATGTACTCTATCATACCTGCGAAGAGGCAGGTCTACCTAAACAGGTTGTTGTTCCACAACTCTTTATGCAACAATCTCATCACCCACAACACTTTGTGGTTCCTGTTCAACCTCCATCAAGGCCTCAGGGCTATGGTCCTTATCTTGAATTTCTTTGAGATCGAACGTACTCCCACTAGTTTTTTTAGAAACAAAATCCCTTTCTAGAAATACCCCAGTCTTTGCCACAAACACTTTGTGTTGACTGGGAATGTAGAAGTAATATCCCTTCATTTCCTTGGGATATCCAACAAAATAGCACTTATCATATTTGGGTCCCAGTTTATCTGAGACTTGACGTCGAACGTAAGCCTCACAACCCCAAATTGTCATGAAAGACATCTTGGGATTTCTCCCTGTCAATATCGTATATGGTGTCTTTATCACAGCCTTGGATGGTACACGGTTAAGAGTGAAGGTTGTTGTGTCTAGAGCATATCCCCAAAAGGATATAGGAAGATCTGTGTGACTCATCATATATCCTACCATATCTAATAGGGTACAATTTTTCCTTTCGGATACACCATTCCACTGTGGTGTTCCAGGAGGAGTGAGTTGGGATAGAATCCCACACTCAGCCAAATAGTCACGAAACTCATGGCTAAGATATTCACCACCTCGATCTGATCGAAGTATCTTAATACTCTTGCCAAGCTGGTTTTGTACTTCATTCTTGAATTCTTTGAACTTTTCAAAGGATTCTGACTTATGTGTCATCAAATACACATAATCATATCTACTGAAGTCATCAGTAAATGTAATGAAGTACCTATAACCACCACTAGCAGCAACATTAAAAGAGCCACATACATCACTATGTATAAGTCCTAACAAGTCTGTTGCTCTCTCGCTGTGTCTACTAAAGGGAGTCTTGGTCATCTTGCCTAGAAGGCAAAACTCGCATGTCTCATATGATTCAAAATCAAATGAGTCTAGCAGCCCATCCTTATAGAGCTGGGATAAGCGACTCTCATTTATGTGACCTAAGCGACAATGCCAGAGATAGGTTTGGTTCAACTCATTTGACTTGAACCTTTTGGTACTTATGTTATAGATGAGGATCTCTAAGTCTAGAATGTAGAGTCCGTTCATCAGAGGTGCACTACAATAGAACATATCATTTAAATAAACTGAACAATATTTATTCTTTATTATAAATGAAAAGCCTTTCATGTCCAAACAATAAACTGAAATTATGTTCTTAGTCAAAGCAGACACATAACAACATTCATCTAGTTCTAGTACAAGCCTAGAGGGCAGAGATAGATCATAAGTTCCTACAGCAACAGCAGCAACCCTTGCTCCATTACCTACTCATAGGTCCACCTCGTCCTTCGTCAATGTCCTGCTATTTCTCAGCACCTGCACATTGGTACAAATGTGAGATGCACATCCGGTATCTAATACCCATGATGAAGAAATAGATAGATTGACTTCTATAACATTTATACCTGAAGTAGAAGTCTCACTTCTTTTCTTCTTAAGATCTTCCAAGTATGCTTTGCAGTTATGCTTTCAGTGTCCATCTTCCTTACAGCGGAAGCAAGTCCCTTCCTTAGTCACCCCTCCTTTCGGTTTCAGTGCCTTGCCTTTGCCCTTGGCTTGGGGCTTTCCCTTACCTTTAGGCTTGCCCTTGCCTTTCTTCTTTTGCACCATCAAAATGGAGTCAGATTTTTCCTTCTTAAGGTTGAGCTCGGCAGTTCTCAACATGCTGAGCATCTCAGGCATTGACTTATCAATTTCATTCATGTTGTAATTCATGACAAATTGATTGTAAATTTATGGCAAAGATTGTAACATCAAGTCAGTGGCCAGCTCTTGGCCAAGTGGGAATCCCAACCTCTGTAGGTTTTCTATGTACCCAATCATCTTGAGTACATATGGAACTACGGGAGTCCCATCTTGCATCTTGCACTGAAATAATGCCTTAGAGATCTCGTATCTCTCGTGTCTTGCTTGTCCTTGATACAGTTGACGAAGATGTTCAACCATATCATAAGCATTCATTAACTTGTGTTGCTTCTGAAGCTCAGAGTTCATGGTCGCGAGCATGAGACATGACACATCTAATGCATCATCTTGATGCTTCTTGTAAGCATCTTTGTTAGCTCGCGAGGCAGTGGCAGGAGGTGCCTCTGGAATGGGCTGCTCCAGGACGTACAGTTTTCTTTCTTGGGTGAGAATGATTTTCAGATTCCTGTACCAGTTCAGGAAATTTACTCCATTGACCTTGTCCTTCTCAAGGACATAACGTAGAGAGAGAGTGTTTGTGTTTGTCGACATGGTAATCTACAATAATACAAAAAATTAATATCATATTCCATTTATCATTTAATTAGGCCTTTAATCAAATGATGCTCCCACTGAATTATAGGACTTTTATAGAATCGAGTCATAGATGTGGTCAAACCACATTACTAGATTCGTACAAATTAGCTATAATTCTTGCAGGACAATATCCACATCATACTACGCCTTAAGTTAGCTTTGGCTAAATCACCCAAGACTTAGTATGATCGGTAGGTAACAAATTACCAATTACATCTCTATGCAACTCTTGTTTATAGAATCAAGATCCACATTTACAAAAGACCTTGAGTTAGCTTTGGCTAAATCGCCCAAGATTTAGTGTAAATGCGATCTTATCCTATCTTTCCAACGGTTGGAATATGCCTATAGTTTTACTCGATCCAATTGAGTTAACTAGTTTTACTCAATCTAATTGAGCTTATTCTCACCCAAGTCATGATAGGCGAGACCAAGATTGTCCCTCCGCATCCTACCAAGATAATATGCATTGCTCTGCTTTGGCAAATTCAACAACAACAAATGATCGAGGTAGTGATTGGTATCAAAACTTGGTAGGCATTTTTGAGTTGATTTGATTAAGATCTAATCTAATCGTAAATGTGTATCATATATGCATTAAGGCCTTTATTACCCTACACTAGCATGCATCACATACATACAAGCAATATACTAGCATGCATCATATACATACAAGCAAAATATCCTAGCATGCATCATATACATACAAGCAAAATTTACTATATATATATATATATATATATATATAAATTAATTAATTGTGATGAGGTCATGGCCCTACTACGATCTTCTCAAGCCAATGAGAAGATCGGACGGTCAACCTAGGGTTAGCGGCTTCTCCAAGCGCCTCCTTTGACCGTCATGTGTCGTCGGCTCCCTCCTCGTAACTCCGTCTACTAGTGGACCTTCCACCGCTCCATTTTTGTACATTACAAACATGAAACTCGAGTTACATTCGAGTCTAAAACTATTTACAACTGGAATTTTAAAAGAAGAGGCACAACGCGCAGGTCGCATACCCTATATAACATGCACAACCACAAAAATTGCGCGCAAAACGTATTATGAATTACAATATATTTATCCAATCACATTGGGGTTATTGGGCCATGACCATCACAGAATTATACACAATTCTAAATTATGTATTTTACATAAATTTCTATAATTTTTAGTATTTTTTTCAATTTTATGAGTCACATCTCCGTAACGGTCCCGCTAAGCGATTTCCAGGCGCGATCGTGGGACAATGCCCCTTTCGGGGTTAGGGGCAGTGCTCCTACTCGCAAAATGAACTTTGCGAGTGTCCCATCTTGATCTTACAGTGACTTAAGTCACTGTCCCAAAAACCTAAAGCGAGAATTCGCCGTTCCGGAGAGTTTTTCTCGGTGGTTGAAGTCTACAAGTGTCCCAACACTTGTTGCTTCGACTCTTCGAGAAAAATATCCAAAAATATATAAAAATAGGAAATTTATAGAAACTTACAGATCTGTAATTTTTATATCTAATACAAAAACTACAAAACTAAAACACATACATGCTTCGCACGTGTCTCTGATACCACTGTTGGACTATCCGAGCCGCAAAAACCATTTTTTACGTTGCGGAAACCCCGGAAGTCGGCCACGGATCCGTGCGAAGGTAAATAAAACTACATGTACATGTTTAAAAACTTTAGATCTACTCTAGATCTACATGTTAAGAGTTTACCCTCGATGTGACGTCCTTCGCTTATCCCACCCGTCCAAACGGCCTGCCGGAACTCGAGAGTGTTAGTGTACACTCCTTTATTGGTATCCACACAAGCAATAGGTGGAGAAAAGTAACCTAGAGTGTGCTAGCACCCTTTGGAGGCTCACGACAAGATGAGGAAGATTAGGGAGAGAGCTTGAGGGAAGATCCAAGGAAGAAGATGATGAAGTTACCCACTTAACTTCACACTTTGATAACCCATCAAAGTGGTCGGCCACTATTTGGGGGGTTACATGCATGCATGTAACTCCAAGAGCCAATGGCTCTTGGTCTCCCTCATGAGGTGGCACCCCATGATGAGTCCATGATGATGTGGAACATCATCATTGGCCAGCCCCCATGCCAAGTCACCATGACATGACAATTGGTCAAGTCAAAATTGACCATTCATCTTCCCTCTCAAGTCAAGTCAAACTTAACCTCTTATCTCCCATGGTTGATCAAATCCAACCATTTGATTCAAGTCAATTTGATTTAATGAATCTCAATTCATTAGTTTAAATTGACTCGATGAATCAAATCTAAATTAGACCCATTCAACACTTGAATCAACTTGAGTCCAACTCAATTAGTCTAATTTGGATTACTCTTAATCCAATTTTGTTCATCCCTTGAACCTAATCCTCATGGTTCATCATATGATCCTAATCTCCATCTAATTACCCTTTTTGTGTGACCCTATAGGTTCTTGTAACGTTGGCAATGCTCCTAAACCGATTTTGGAATATAAGCAATGAGCGGTATCTAGCAACACATCATTGCTACCCAAGTTACAAGAATGTTGAGATCCAACATCACCTTTGTGACTACTAATTGTAACTCTCACAATATGTGACAATGTCCCTCTATCCTTGACATCTAGATTGACTAATTGAGGCATAGACCGTGTCATCCTCAGTACAATCTATATCTTGAATTCTAAGTAGACTCCTAGTAATCAAATGAGCATAATATCTCATATTGACTCATTTAGGCATGGTCATGCACTTAGTGGTCTCACTCTATCAAGAATAATGATGTCACTCCCGTCATATAGGAGGGATAGATCCCGTCTACATCATTCACATCCCTCCGCATAATTTGTTATATACCTACTAATCGCCTTTATAGTTCACCCATTTACGGGTGACATTTGACAAAGCCAAAGTATGCAACTCCTTATGTAGGGAACCATCGTGACTTCAGGTCCAAGGACTAATAGTCACATGAGAAAGTATATGACACTCATATAACGATTAATGATACTTTCTCATGGCGGGTCATTCATTATACATTCTCCAATGCATACCCATGTGTCAACTTGATATCTCATATCCATAACTTGTGAGATCAAGTCATCGAGTTGACCTACATGCTAGTCTCTTCGCATTAACATTATCTCTGAATGTTAATACTTGGTTAGGAATGATTAAGAGTAGTATTCTCGATATCATCTCATTATCGATTCAACCAATCGATTTATATAGATAAAAACCTTCTACTCAAGGACGTTATTATACTTAGTTATTTGGCACCAATATAAGTAAGTATAATAACTATGACTTTATAAATAGGAATATGATATAACAAGTCCATACAACAATCATCACATGATTGGCTCTAGGGCTTTCACTAACAATAATCCCTTCGGAGTCTTTGTTCTGATTTCGCTTATAATGTCAGACAGTTCTAACGATTTGCGATGGGTTTTTTATGATCAAAAAAACTTTCCAATAGTAGCTTGTGGCCTATGACTCCGATCTTGCTCCTTTTGTCCAACATACGGAGGCTTCTTATTCCAACATCTAACTTGCAATGTCTGCTTATCGATCTTCAACTCTTAAACACTTGTACGGAGTCATTCCTAAACTCCTGACTCGATCCAATGTCTTCCAGCAGGATCTAATAGAAGATCCAAACATCCTAATCCAAAAGTAAGCCAATAACCGTGGGTGGCTTAAAACATCCATTCACATTCTTGAGCTATTAGGTGGTCGTAACCTCGGCAAGTCTAATGACTCTACACGGTACTCCCATTACCGAACAATCACCCTACTTGAAGCTCAAGAATTCCCTGACGATGAGTCAATGAAAGTGATGCGGGGAAATACTCTCTCTCAACATCACTAAATCATGATCAAGTGATATATTATTCCCCAAAGGTTCTTTCCTGCATCTACCACCAAGTATTGGCTTGATCTCGATAATGGTATGCAACTAACTCTACTTCCTATGTATAACACAAGTTAAGTACTCAAAAGTACCTCTCAAGTTATATAACCCAGCATGATAAACTCAAGGATAAAAATCCCTATGAAACACCATAATCTAACCCTCCGCTATCTGCATCAACAATAGCCTACACACCTTGTCCATTACCCAACAGGTAATGATCTGGCTAATGATGTGTTATTTTTCGCAAGTGCACGGTTGTCGTCAAGTAATAAAAATATCGATCCCACAGGGATTGAGACAATTACCGAATGATCATGATACCAAGTTATCTAGTCAATCAATTTGTGGATTAAGCAAAGAAACTGAGCAGTCAAGAATAACGAATGAGAAGAACGAGCTAAAAGTCAATAGTTGAGAAGAATCTCAGGATATGGGTTTCACCACATCGACGATTTATAAGGTGATTTAATTCTTTCCTACCCCTGTTAGAGTTGTTTTGATGGAACCTATCCTAAGGTAAATCAACGGCCCCTTTCGAGGTCTACGCCAACTGTACCTATCAAACTTAATTTACCTGTCACGGTATTCGAGCGTAGGAGATCATAATCAACTAAGGGGACCTATCATGAGACCCCCGCAAACCTCCCTAGTCTTACCACCGTTACTTGGTAAAAACTGGATTTGATAGATCCATTAAGTCTATAAGAGTTCCTTTAGAGTCTAAATTTCCTTTTCACGATAGGTTTTCACACGGGACCATAATCAGCTAAGGGGACCTGTCACGAGACCCCCGCAAGCCCTCATAGATACACTACCACTACTTGACAGGAGTTAATCTCTAGTTGGTTCTAGGTTTCGGGAACTTGGGTTCACTGTTAGGTACTTCCCCTTAGCTCCTTAGGTTTATCAATAAGAATCCAAGAACCAGATCAAAACAAACAATAATTCAAGTAGTATAGATTACATCATCCATCATAAATCGTCAAGGGCTACTCCCCCATCCTAAGATTACAGGACACTACTCCATAGTCAGATAAGAATTGCTAGAGAAAGAAATTATAATACTTAGTGTCATCTCAGGTTCCTCTCGTCAGTTTAATTCTTCTTCTCCTCGTTCTTCTTTCGTCCTCTTTACCCAGCCGCCCCCCCCCCCTTTAGGGTTAGAATATCTCCTCTTTTATAGCCTTGGCCTCCTCTTCAATTAAGGCATAAGATTTTCCTTTAATTGAGACGAAGATCGCGGCTTCGTCGAGTTGCTCGCAGAAAAGGAAGTCTGGAATCAGGCCAACACGCCCGTGCCAAATAAGGGCACAGGCGTGTCGACATTTCACCGGGCCGTGCGGCAGAACGGCGCGGCTGTCGAAGGCGTGTTGAGCGCTGAACTCCCGACACGGATGTGTCACCGATAACACGCTGTGTTGTTTTGATACGCCGCTTTTTCGCATACTTAAAAACACCCAAAAGCAGTCTCTTCGTCCAAAATATGCTAAACTTAACTGAATCATGACAAAATACATGCCTAGGACATGAAATGAGATAAAATGCATGCATATGGAGTAGTGAAAACGTAGCACGATTTACACACATCAGCTAACATCATTAGTAAAAATCCCTAAGACTGCAATGTCTAATTTCCACAATAAATGCGACAACCTACCCCCTGTTATCCGACTCATTATCAGTCAGCTCTTAAAGGTAAATCGCCTTTTCGACAACAGGTTCAAGTCTCACAGACTCAACACGTCGTTCCCATGGTCAACTCAAACCATGATTACGAATAATAACCAACATACTACATGTTATTCCTTGTTTAGACATTAAATACATAGCCAACAAAATCGATGGTATAAACCCTAAAGGCAACTCCGACTAGTCGCCTCAGTGGATGACCCCTACTACAAGTCTGTACAGATGTCATAACTCTGATTGTATACACCTATTGAACAAGTTTAGATAAGTATCTAACTAGGCTATAAGTTATCAGGAATTCTTACCTCGTTCTGCTTGGAGCTCAGGCCGCTGTCAATCCCATCTCAGAAAACCAAAATCGAACAAATCGACTCCCGAGAATCCAAGACTCAACAAAAAAAATCGTTGTATGGCATCGCAAAACCTTGGGCTCTGATACCAATAAAGTTATCACGCCCTGAGAGTATGCCGAGCCGAAAAGCAAACGAACGGTATCTCCCCTATATGTGGCAACATATCCTGTTTATACAAGCCTTTCGGCCACAACAACAATAACATAAACAAATGTAAACATAACAAAGTACAGCGGAACTAACACAACTATAATACAAACCACACACCATGTATACCGGTATGACTAACACCAAATTAAGAAAATGACGTAACAAAACCAGAGAGAACAGTACAATAACAGTAGTGTCCAACATTACAAATCATCATATAAAACCAAATCCATAACGAAACACCTACGATAAACCCAAAAGCTCGGACCCTCGTAGTTGAGATGAGATGATGCCAGTCAGCGATGCTCCAAGCCATCACGAAGACTTCTACCTATTACCTGGGTAACAGAAAAACCCAGGATCCGTGGTGGTGAGTATAACTTAGCGGTAATATGAGAGAACATGTATATATCAAAAGTCACATGTAATTCAACAATATAACCTACAGGTACATCAGGTATACACCAGTATAGTATATAAATACATGCATATATTCCCTAAATGCACAGCGTAAAGTGCAGACATACCTAAAAGTCTGCTACGCTACATATATCCAACCTAAGCATATATCCACAATATACAACATGAAGAGTAATACTACTCATACTATATCATGATACGGGTCAAAGGTATATATATATATATATATATATATATATATATATATATATATATATATATATATATATATATATATCAATATGTAAAACATCATAAGACACGGCAATGCAGCATGCATGGTCATGCCGGCTCACCCTAAAGCTAACACGACCCCAGTGTGGCCTCGGTGACTCGACATAACAACTATCCCAACTCAACACCAACCACTACTCTCAAGTGGTCGAGTGGGCAGTATGATCGAGTAGCATATAAGCGTAAAGAGCAAGATACCCGACGGGGGTCCCTGCTATTGGCCACTCCAACAGTCACTATCCATGAGTGGTTGAGTGCCACACACGTAGGACAACTGCATGCAAATCCAACTACCACCGTCTATAGTGGTAGAGTATGGCACATCAAATGCTCTGCCCTCACACCAGTTACTCCTCCTATGAGTAACCGTGGAGGCAAGATGACTGACGATCCTCTCAACCACAAGGGAGACCTAATCGCCAACATGCATGTAAATGGCATGAACGCATAGTCACACATACAGATATCCACCACAGACTCTCAATTCTATAGAGAGTCATACCAATCTAATCAACACACTCTCTATCCTGTAGAGAGTCGTACTCAACTGATCATAACATTCTCTATCCTGTAGAGAGTCATATCAATCTGATCAACGCACTCTCTATCATGCAGAGAGTCGTACTCAACTGATCATAACACTCTCTATCCTATAGAGAGTCATACCAATCTGATCAACACACTCTATCCTGCAGAGAGTCGTACTCAACTGATCATAACCAAGCTAGGACCTCCGGTCCGTAACAATGCACTATCGACAATCCACATGACCATACCTAATCACATGATCCGGAATGGTACACAACAGAAGGGTTTAACATAAAATTCAATTCTATGTTCAGGACATTACTCACTCCCCAAGATGACCTTGTATCCCATTTATAATTCAAGTCTTCATTCGTACTCTACTAAATACACCTAATTGCATAACTATAGGTTTACATGCATCACATCTATAACTCATAATCATGATGAAGGAAAATGTGATAACATCAATAGAGTATTTAAAAAAAAGGTCAACGACTAAGTATCAAGCATTAGAAAAACCAGAGTAGATTTAAGGTCAAAGTGTTAATACTATGAAGTTATATACTTCAGGGTTTAGCTACTACCTGACTAGGGTAGAAAATTACCCACCTATTAGTAGCTTGTGCTAGCAGTTCATACGTACAAGCATTTGTCACCAACCAAAGTCCTGCAAGACAACATGAATTACAATTAAGTTCTAACATGACCAAATCGAATCCTACATCGATCTCATATTCCCAGCCATTATCCAAATACTAGTTAAAGTCTCGATCACACATCTTGCATGGAACATAACAAGTACTAAGTTCCAGCACCCGACAATATACAAATCCATTCTAACAAAAAGAAGATTTGCTTGCATAACTTAACACATTCCAATTTCCTTACCTATTTCTCAAGTTTCCATCCCACTACTTCATGTATTAAATCTATGATCCAAGCCTAATGCATCCTTCCTCGGATCATCACCAAAACTACAGTAAACAAATCTTCACTTCGAAATAATGAAGCAACCCCAATCCTACAGAAATCATATAGCTATATAATCTAGCTAACAATTAGCTAATCTCAACTATCATACTTCCATCCACAACACTTACTATCGGTCCAACACCAAATGACTCATGACATCTTCGATCTCGTCACAGCTTACTGTGGGGAGAAGCAACAGTGAGCTAGGCTGGGGATGCCAGAGTAGAGGTTATCTACAAAGGGTGCCCTAGATTTTCTTGTGACTGCGAAATTGAGCTCTTGGTGATCGTCACAGCAGCAATCGTAAGAGGGCAACCCTAGATCCAATGCTCACAGTGAGAGATGTAAGGGCGGTGACTAGCCTAGTAATGGCAGAGATGGTCGAAACCTACCACTGATAGAACTGATAGTACCTGACTTAGGGCAGTCGAGGATAGCGGCAACCCGTTGTGATGATGATGTCACGGAGTAGCGGCATCACGTGCAGGGCAACGGAGTGTGCACGACTAAACAGACGACGGTGGCATTTGCTATCGTCAGACCAGGAGAAGAAGGTATGGTCGGCAGCGACTAGGCGACCCATCTAGTTAAGGCGGAGATCGAGCGGAGACAACCAACCGGTGCGGCGAGGAAGAAGAGACACCGACGAAACAGAGGAAGGGAGAACAGTGTTCAGTGGCCTAGCGACTCACGAGTTGCTCCGCCGGCACATGGAGGAAGAAAGAAGAAGAAGCGGTGACAGCGAAGATCGGGTGGAAGAGGAATAGGGATCGGGGAGAGGAAATGTCGTGGTGGGAGAAAGAAAATGCTCGGGGTTTAAAGAGCGACGACGAGGAATAAAGAGACGGGTTTAAAATGGGTCGGGTTTGACCCAAACGGGTTGGGTTTCATACCCTAAAAGATCAAACCCTTGGTTCAATTAAATCTAGGTTAATTAAACTATAAAACTCTTAAGCTAGGTTAGGTTTAATTAACCCCTAACTATTATTTAAAAAATAATAATTTATCCCAATAACATTACTCCTTTAGCCATATATTTGCGGTATTTTACAACTATCCTGTGAGAAGCTATGTCCCTTGGCTGAGCAGGCTGTATAGGTTGATTCATAAGAGGTCTCAGTGGATTTCCTCTACTTTAATTTCTGACCCACAACCTCTGCTGATAAGGAGTCGGATTCATTACCATGTTTCTAACTCAGGGATTAGATCCCATAATTTCCACAGACGACACCAATTTGATGGTGTTCACTTCTTCGGCCTACCAAGATCTCCTTCCCCCTTCTCGTGAATCTCCTCTGATCGCCTCATATCCGGAAGTTCCCAACTGGATCTGCCACCAAAAGAGCGTTAAGAATGAAATAATGAGCAACCTCTTCTTTGATCACTTTGAATCCTTGGGAGGAAAGCTAGCTCTGCCACTTCACAAGAGAGTATTAGAGATGGGTCGGCTTTTCAGCATAGCCCCTCTGACACTCAAGTCAGAAACAGTAGGATAAAGAAAGTAGCAATGCAGAAAGAATAAAGAAGAAGTGAGAAGAAGATCTTTGAAGTACCGAATAACGAAGAAATAACCATCTCTCTTCCCTCTACCTCTTCCCCTTTTATAGATGATTTGTCCCGCCTTCTCCATGAAGTGAATTTACTCTAATACCCTTGCTAGGCTATCAAGTGTAATTGCTTTTCCCGCCCCTTTTCAAAATATCTTCTTCTAATGCTTCATGTGTTTTATATTTTCCTGCCAAATATTAATTAGATAAAATATATAAATAAATAATAAAATATCTTATATTAATTATGCTCATCATCCCCGAACTCTTCCTGCTACCCCCAATACTCCATAATACCCGTACCTCCTTATTTCACCATATCCAAAAAAACCCCAGAAACCCATACATGGCCCGGGAAATACACGAATTGCTCAAGAAATAAGCATGTGGCTCAGGAAATATATATGTCGCTCGGGAAATAGGTATATGACTCGAGAAACACACTAATTGCTCAGGGACTATATACATTGATATGCCAATACCATACTTGATTCTAACACACACTATCCCATGCCACCCTATTGGGCTCGGGAAATAAACCTATGGCTCGGGAAACACACTGACTCCTCGGGAACTATACACACTGATCTGTCAATACCATACTTCATTCTGATCAACACTGTCCCGCGCCACCCTACTGGGCTAGGAAAACACATACACTACCCGGGAAACCCATATATGGCTCGGCCAATGCATAAACTACTCTGTCATCACAATACTCAACTCTGAACTCCACTTCTTTGTATTGCCCTACTGGGCTCAGGAAATACACATACTGCTCTAGAAACACATATATTGCTCAGCCAATGCACAAACTACTCTACCATCACAATACTCAACTCTGAATCATACATCTCTGTATCGCCCTACTCGACTCGAGAAACACACTGACTGCTCAGGAAACACATTTAGAGCTGTCGAGTTGGGTTAGGCCCGCCGGGTTGGCCCGCCCCGCCAAACAATTTAAGCGGGTTGGGTTGAACTTTTATCAACCCGTCATTTTGGCGGGCCTAAACGGAGCGACCCGCGCGGGTTGCGGGTCTAGACGGGTTGGCCCGCCGTGGGACGGGTTGGCCCGCGAGTTGAGAAATGTCAAAAGACAAATTTTTCACCATTACAATCTTCTTCTATCACACATACACCTCAACAAAGTATAAAAGAAGTTAAGAGTAAAGAACAAAAGAATATTTTTTATACTCTAATTGCTTTTTATTATCTTGTCACTACTATTCTAATCAATATAGGAAATAATAACATATCAAAATCAAATAATTACCCAAGTTAAAAAATCTCAATTGAATCTCTATTTGAAAGAGTAAAAATTTACATTTACATATTATCAAGATTTAAATATTTTAGAATATTGGAAAGGAATCAAAAATATCGGTACTTAATTTTGTAAGTCGATAATTGAATCACAATTATAAGATTTTAGTTACTTCAAATATTTATTTTTTTAATCATGGTACTCTATCTGTCTTACAAATCATTACCTCAAGCCCTCAACACCTTAGTAATTTTAAATATATTTTTAAAATTTTTGGCACTAACCCGAACTCCGCCTTGGGTTGGGTTGGGTTGAAATTTCTCAACCCGAGATAAGATGGTCCCGCCTCTCCGCTAAATATTCAGTTTACGACGGGTTGGCCCGCCCCGCCATGGGTCGGCCCGTTTGACAGCTCTAAACACATTGTTGGAGATTTTGGGATCATGTGCAGCGGAATAAGCGAATAAAAATAATTTTTATTACATCCCATACATCCCCTGGGGGCTAGGAAAACTTGTTTTGGCATAATCGCATGAAAAATACACAAGGAGAAGGAGAAGTTATACCTTCGGGATTCTTTTGAATCCGTCGAAACCACAAGCAAGACCAATGGGTCTTGCCTCTATCAGTATACACACCGGAATCACTTGAGACAACTCCTAGAGCAGCAAGTCTTTGTCTCCGATTGGTGCTAGCCAACCGACAGAGACAAGGGAAGAGGAGAGAGGAGAGAGCAACGACGGCTACCAAGGGAGAAAACCTAAAACAAAACCTTAACCAAAGATTATCAAGGGATATATTTATATATCTCTTTATTAGGTCATCTTAGGAGGCTTAAATGGAATATATCTTACCATAATTATCCCATAATTAAGGTAAGAACAACCCAAAAGACTTCCATAAGCGAAATATCCAAAATCGGTGAAGACGCGACATGGCCATGTTGATTCACACGGCCTAGCCGTGTGGATTCATATGGCCATGTGTTTTCACATGGCCTGGTCGTGTGTCATTCTGAGTGCAACCCAGACTTTTTCTATTTTGAGCCAGAGCCAAGCACAGCCCGTGCCAAGTTAGGCACGATCGTGTGAGGCTCTGTATGGTCCGTTTGACTTCGTTTAAGTGTGATATAGCTGTGCAAAGTCCGAAAAAGCCATAGGAGGTTCCATAGCCTCCGTTTCGCACTCCCTTGGTTTGGTCCAACCAGACATATCCTCTCTCAACGAGAATCTCATTCTCAAACTTATTTTACATCTCGAGATCACCCGTAGTGTGTGTGACCCAATAAGTTCCTGGTTGTGTTGGTCATTCATAATTAACCCCTTAATTATGAATAGATCATCAGTGGCACCTAGAAGTACATCATGACCCCCAATTGACTGGAAAGTCTAAATCGACTTTAGAATATTTTCTGAACCCATCAGCAGCTTCAGCTGTTCGTGTCTTATTTGTAAGGGATTTGAGGCCGCTAGAGGGGGGTGAATAGCGTCTCGTGATGGAATTCGTTTCGCGTTCGTCTACAAATTTCGTTAGCACGCAGCGGAACAATAATAAAGCGATACGAAATAGACCAACACAAATACACAAGTGTTTAACGTGGTTCGGAACCGAACAGTTCCTACTCCACGGATCGGGCTCTAAAAGCCCTAGCAATGCAAACATGCACTACTAATCACAATAACTCCTTCTCGACACAAGTCAGAGGTGGAGAAACCTCGTACAAACGATCTTACAACGGCAAGAACGAAATACAAGCAATATACAATGCAAATACGAAAGACAAGTAAAGAAAAGACTTTACAACACTTGTTTTTTATTGCTTGAATGCTTGGTTGCTTTCTTGCACTTGGAGACCTGATTTACAGCAACAAATCACCCCAATAGCTCTCAAGAACCGGATCCATATTTCTCCATCACGAGCTCCTTTTATAGCTTCAACCTGTGCTGGAAAATGTCAATTAGTCGACTGCTCGGGACCATCAGTCGACTGATCACACTATTATTGTGAGACAACGGTGTAATCCACGCTGGAAAAATCCAACAGCTAGGACATCAGTCGACTGATCATGAGCATCAGTCGACTATTCAAGCCATCAATCGACTGCTCGTCCCAGTGGTCAAGTGAGACTCCATTTTGTGATCACCGATCGATCACAAGATCGGTCGACTATCAATCAATCGATCGCCCATCTATGGCGGCGATCGCTAAGGCAATTCCGTAGTCAAACCCCGATCTACGCGTCGATCGCCACATGACACTGACCGCACACCTCAAACATGAGATTTTATCCCAAGTATGGTGCCCCCATACTTGCTAGGCCACCCTTAGCCTAGACCTAAGCCTTCTAGCCACCTCCATCAGCCTTGCGCCTCTCGGATCCCTCCAAGTCATTCATGATCTATTCATCCATCGCGCTAGCCTTCAGGTGCTTCCATCGGCTATGTCATGCTAACGGTGTCTACACCGCCAAGGCACATTGGACTTACGCCGCCAAGACTCCGCTTGGACTTTACGCCGCCAACCATTGGACTTATGCTGCCAAGACTCCCGCTTGGACTTTACGCCGCCAATATTAAACCCCTTGGACTTCTCAAATGCCAAGACTCAAGCTTGGACTTTCCCTTGCAAACCCATGTTGGGCTTTCCATGCCAAGACCCATGCTTGGACTTTCCCAAATGTCAAGTGTCCCACTTGGACTTTCCATGTCAAGTACCCATGACTTGGACTTTCCATAATCACATGGTCAACCCTAGTCAACCATCAAAGTCTCCCTCGAGTCAAACTCGAGTCCAGTTAAACATAACCCGGGTTGATTGTATAAACAACATCAACAGACATTAATGACAAACATCAATGTCAACTTACTTTGTCAAACATCAAAACATTACTCGAGTCAAACTCGAGTCTGGTCAATCATGACCTGGGCCGATTGCACCAACAATCTCCCCCATTTTGATATTTGAAAAAACAAACCTTGAGTTAGGCCCCTAACTCAAATTCCCTTACCAATTTTCCAAATTGATAATTTAACCTTCTCCCCATTTTTGACACACATCAAAAAGGTTATCTCTCCAAGGAGGTCAATGTCTCATGTCCCAATGAGATCTTACAATCTCCCCCTTGGTCCAAAGATACCTAGGATGCCTACCATCTTCCTAGTGATAAGTATCATATCACGCAAGAGAAGCAATCCTATACTCTCTCCCAATTTCCAAATTGGGTATGTAAAAATCTCATTTTTCCCTCTCATGAGGAAAACTACCATCAATCATCCCATGATGGATACCTCCCCCTAAAGGCTTGCTCCCCCTTGACCATTGCACCGACAATGTTTTTGGGAAGTCCCTAAGCCAACAGGAACTTTAAGCCATCAAATATAAGGTTAAAAGTTCAAACATGAACTCTCCCCACCTTAAATTTGATATAATATCCTAACACCTCTCCAAATCCATATCCAATGGATTTTCACCCTTTATAATGCTTCCCAAAGCATATCCTAGGGTTAGGAGTGATTAGGGACCTTAACCGTAGCTGAAATCGGGCTAAACAAACCTAGTTTTCTCGAAATCAGCATTGGCAGTCGACTCCGTCAGCTACCAGTCGACTAACACTCACATCAGTCGACTGCCACCCAGGGCAATCGACTGATAACTGAAATTTCCGAATTTCAGTTATCAGAATCGAATTTTAAAAAATCATAAGTAATTCTATGTATATCGAAAAATCACGAAATTTGATATGTATATTACTTATCACACATACAATCGGTGAAAAATATTGGAAAAATATTTTAACCATTAAAATAGGAGATTGGTACAAAGTTCAAAAACTATTAAAACTTTAAAGTTTTTGATCTACTTTGTATCAACTTCTACAATGATGATGGCTATCAAAAGATAGACCTCACCAAGGTTTTCTAAATTGATTTAAAAATATTTTTGAAAACCTATTTTGAACCATGATTTATTGGCTAAAAATACATAACTTGTATATTAGCTTTCCCCATAATTCTTAGTGATGATTGAAATAAATTAAGTTCATCTAGATGCACTACCTATGCACCTTGAACCTAACTTATTATCCTAACATCTCACATGTTATCTAAGGTGTATACACACACATACATGTCAATTTAGATGTGAGATGTGGAGTTAGGATTAATATGGCCTCATGTATTTTCTAGGCAACCCTACTTGATTCCCTTATGAATGGGACTTCAAGTCATGTCATTGTCCTTAACTCAATTTTAATCAAGTTAAATGCATGAATGATCATGGCATAAATGATAACAATAATAAAGCATGGCAATGATCATGATTTCATGATATATCAATAAGCTTTTAAAAATAAATGAACATGACATCTACAAAAGTCCTAATCAACAGCATGACATGGTATATGAGAAAACATAATTAGATGCCTTGACATAGCAAGCTTACACAAACAAACACATTTCAACCAAACATACAATCAGACACCACTAATTTTAGAAACAAAATATTTCATTAAAAACTTCAAGTTTTTTACATCCAAAATATGAAGTGTTCAAATAAAAAGACATCCTAAATCGCTAAACATCCTAATAGCGCTAGTCCTCTGCGGAAGGTGGAGGCGGAGGTGGCTGCTGCCTCAATGTCTAGGCTCGCATCATCTCGTACATATCGAGCTGACGCTGCTCAATGCGGCTCTGTGACTCCTCAATCCGAATGTAGCGTTCCTCCATCCGACTGAGATGCTCGCCCATGGAGGATTGCCCCACTATAAGCTCTGACAACCGAGAGTCAATCGCTCGGCCGGTAGTCCCGAATCGCCTCCACCGCCCAACCCAATATGAAGGACCCGACGATGCATCCGCCGCATCCGTCCTCCTCATCAGTAGCATCTGGATCCTCATATTCCTCTGCAGCCTCTCTAGGCACTAGAGGTGGCTCCCCATGTGCCCTGGGCAGAGGTCGAGGTACCAGCTCCATCTGCCCATGTCCCATCCGCAGCTTCGCCAATGAGAAGTTACGAACTGATATACAGTCGTAAACTTCAGATAGCGTCCTCAGAGATCCCCTGTTAATGTTAATGCCTATAGACTCTAACCATGCAGTGATGATATGGCCAAAAGGCATATGCACTTTCCCTTGTACAGGGGATATGAAACATGTTCGATGAAATGTTTATATCTAATCTATGACACATGGTGTACAGGAGGAAGAGATGGGGAGGCCGAATCTTGGCCAGACCCCGAGTCACAATCGGGAGAAAATACCCAACAATGACTTTGTAGAGTACATTATCGGGTGCAGATGGCTCATTGATGGGAAATAAGTTTTGAGATGGCGGGCGAGGGTGGCAAAAGACATGCTCATGCATGGAGTCCAAAGAGATATGATCAAAAGGTTCAGGTAGAGGGACATCGAAGGTAGGGTAAAATATGAAAGTGTCATTTGATGGCCGACATTCAAGGAACTCCTGCAGGATTGCAGGAGTGAACTCTAGGTCGCATTTTGTGACCCGAGTGGTGTATGTCGGACCATCATCAACTTTCTTCAGGTTTTGATAGAACTCCTTAAGGAGATCATCATTTATGGCATGAGTGCATAATGCTATCTTCATGAGCTGATAATATGATAAAATTTCCATCACATCACTACAGTAACGCGTAAAGAAATTCCTATCAATGTACCTAACCAACATGGTTTGGTACAATCGTGATTCAACCTCAGTCGGGTCATTTCTACGGGATCGCCTATATGAATGCAATGCAGTGAAATGAAATGCAAAGACACAAATACACGATTAGATCACAATGAGTTATAATAAAAAATTAGGGTTTTAGAGGGGTAAAAAGTTATACTTTGGCGCCATTGAGGATGATGAGGAGAAGGTACTCATACACTGCTGAAGAGAGCGCCGGAGAGTTCACCGGAGCAGAGGTTTCGCCGGAACCCTAATCGCAAGAAAAATATCACCGGAGATGAGTAGATTAGGGCTATGAGATGCTAAAAATGTGAATGGAGGGGTTGAACGTCAAACCTTTAGTCGAGAAGGAAGCGACGATCGGAGAAGAAGAAGAAGATGAGGGAAATCGAACGTGAAGACGTCGAACCCTAGCGGTTCGGCGTTATAAAATCGCGATGCGATCGGTGATGTGCAACATCACGATCGTGGCTTATGAGCAATTTATCAACCGCGCTGATCATACTCGGCCAAGACTGATCGCTAAGCATTCGATCGTGCTAATAACATCAATCGATCGATGCAATCTCACTCGATCGCAGACTGACCACTCGTGATGATCCTTCCTTGATGAGCAGTACCATCATCCGATCGATGTACAAAATAGTCGAGTCTCGAAAACGACTCGATCGCTTGGACTCACCGTATCGTGCTACAAGAGTAAAATGACGATAAAGCAGACGATCGATCTCGATTTAGTTCAAATTGAGTGAATTTCGATTTCTTCACTCAATTTATTTCATTTTATCATGTTTACTCTTGTATATCGAATATATTAATGTTATGCTTATATTCATGTATTAGTTAATGTATTTTGGTATTTTATTTCATTTTAACAATCATTAGCATCCAATGATTTTAAAAACCTAACATCTCACTCTTTCTAAGTATGGAAATACACAATCAAGATGAATGATCTGTTTTGTGAGATGCAATATACAATAAACATTTCTTCCATGCAAACATATGGTAAAACATATGAAGCATGGTAAGTGTAAGACATCAAGGTGTGTGGCACTTAAGTATCACTCTTGATGTGACTTATAAACTTTAAGCACTTCTCTTGATACATTAATTCCTAAAGTGTGTCAAAATCCTAAAATAGCACACCATAACCTCTAAATCTAGATTGTGTCAATTTTATTGATTTTTCATGATTCCAAACATATATGACACCTCAAAACCTTTTAGGATATAAGATCAAACATATTTCCAAGGTATCAATAACCTTGAAAATAACCTAAAATGTCAACTTTGCTATGGTTGAGTTAACTACTCATCCAATCAAAGTTGACACATCCTAACCCATTTAGCGTGAGTCAATCATGCTCCTTGGAACCCAAAATCTATTTGAGTTCATTGGATTAATTAGGTATTCCTTAGGGATGACTTCCCTAGATACCTTTCTAATGACCCTTCTAGGCTTGTTAGCCTTGGTCATTATGGTCTTGTCATGGTTAGCCTTAGGGATTGCCTCCCTAGTAACCTTCTTAGTGACTTCCTTAGGTTTCTTAGAAACCCTAGCCACTAGGCACATACTATGGTTGGCCTTAGGGATAATTTCCCTAGAGACTTTGGTTTTCTTATGTTTAGGTTCAGTTCCATAATCAAATGGAACATTGCGATAAGTAGGCATTACTTTCTTAGACATAGGCTTGTGACACAAACCTTGTCTCCTAGATGATTCTTGCCTCTTGCACCCTTTTTATTGACCTCTAGATCCTAGAGTTTAACAATTTGACCCTTTAAATTGATTTTGCATACTTGCAAGGGTCTTTTCCAATTTCTCAAGCCTTGACCTCAAGGCTTGATTTTCTAACTCTAATTGCTCAATTGATTTTTGATTAGGTTTTTGGGCATTACCATTTTCTTTAGGCATATGCCTACCCTTATTAGAGTTAATGCCTAAATGGTTTTTGATTTTCTTAATTGTTTCCTTATGAAGGACATTTCTAGGGACATTAGTCTCAAATTTCTCCTTCTTTGAAATAGATCTAGAGTTATCATTTCTAGATTTCTCCTTAGTCCTAAAACCAACATGTTTAGCTTCTTGGCAACCATAATTATTATTTATAGCATGCTTTGATTCATGAGTAATAGCATATTTATTTAAATTAATTCTAGCATGCTTTTGCTTAGACTTTAAAGAATGAGCATTATGAAAATATACCTTAGGGTTAGTCTTAGAGACTCCCCCTACTTGTAAAGCTCCCTCCTTTCTTCTAGGACATTGGCTCCTATAGTGTCCCGGTTGTCGGCATTTGAAGCACACCATGTGCTCCTTGCTCTTCTTGGTGGGGACGTCGGCATCCTTGACTTTTTCATTGACTTTTGGTGTCGGAGGAGCTTTCTTAGCCCTTTTTGGACACTTACTCTTGTAGTGTCCGGATTCCCTACACTCAAAATATATTATATGAATTTTGTTATTAATTGACATGCTTGAGTTACCTAGGGTGGTGGTGAGGTTCTCTTGAGCTTGCTCTTCTTCTCTACCGGATGTAGATGATTCTTCTTGAGATTGCTCTGGTGTAGATGCTCTAATCTCCTCCCCCTCAATCCTAGAGGTGGAGGTCTCCTCTTCTTCCACCAATCCGGAAGTTGATTCCTTCTCAACTTCCGAGTCCTCACTCGCTTGTGAGGATGACGATGATTCTTCCTCGACTTCTTCCTCTTCTTGAGTCGATGAAGATTCTTCTTCTTCTACTTGTGCCAAGTGAGGCTTCTCATGGAACTTGGCCAATTTGTCCCATAGCTCCTTGGCATCTTGAAATTCACCTAAACTAGACAAAATGTCATTAGGTATCAAATCTTCTAAAAGCTTTGTTACCTTGACTTCGGTCTTGAACTTGAGACGTTGCTCTTGTGTCCACTTCTTCAATTTCAAGACATTTCCGTTCTTATCCCGAGGAGATTCAAAGCCTTCTACGAGGATGAACCAATCCTCTATATCCATCATCAAGAATGTCTCCATTCTTGTTCTCCACGCCGAAAAGTCTTCTCGATCATATGGCGGTGGAGTGTTGATGTCCCATCCAAGCTTGTCTTGGAATTCCATCTTCCCTCTAGCTTCTTTAGCTCCCGACGGTTAATCTGTAGAAGAGCGCTGGGCTCTGATACCAATTGTAAGGGATTTGAGGCCGCTAGAGGGGGTGAATAGCGTCTCGTGATAGAATTCATTTCGCGTTCGTCTACAAATTTCGTTAGCGCGCAACGGAACAATAATGAAGCGATACGAAATAAACCAACACAAATACACAAGTGTTTAATGTGGTCCGGAACCAAATGGTTCCTACTCCACGGATCGGGCTCTAAAATCCCTAGCAATGCAAACACGCACTACTAATCACAATAACTCCTTCTCGACACAAGTCGGAGGTGGAGAAACCTCGTACAAACGATCTTACAACAACAAGAACGAAATACAAGCAATATACAATGCAAATACGAAAGACAAGTAAAGAAAATACTTTACAACACTTGTTTTTGATTGCTTGAATGCTTAGTTGCTTGCTTGCACTTGGAGACCTGATTTGCAGCAACAAATCACCCCAATAGCTCTCAAGAACCGGATCCATTTTTCTCCATCATGAGCTCCTTTTATAGCTTCAACCTATGCTGGAAAATGTCGATCAGTCGACTGCTCGGGACCATCAGTCGACTGATCACACTGTTGCTGTGAGACAACGGTGTAATCTACGTTGGAAAAATCTAACGGCTAGGACATCAGTCGACTGATCATGAGCATCGCCGATCGTTCGCTTCATCAATCGATCGCTCGTCGGCGGTCGAGTGAGACTCCATTCTGTGCCCCAAAATTCGAGCATCAGTCGACTGATCACAAGATCAGTCGACTGCTCGTCCAATCAGTCGACTGTCCATCTATGGCAATCGACTGCTAGGACAATTCTCGTAGTCAAACCCTAGTTGACTACGCCAGTCGACTGCCACAGGCACCAGTCGACTGGCACACCTCAAACATGAGGTTTTAGCCCAAGTATGGTGCCCCCATACTTGCTAGACCACTCTTAGCCTAGACCTAAGCCTTCTAGCCACCTCCATCAGCCTTGCGCCTCTCGGATCCCTCCAAGTCATTCATGACCTGTTCATCCATCGCGCTAGCCTTCAGGTACTTCCATCGGCTATGTCTTGCTAACGGTGTCTACACCGCCAAGGCACATTGGACTTACGCCGCCAAGACTCTGCTTGGACTTTACGCCGCCAACCATTGGACTTATGCTACCAAGACTCCCGCTTGGACTTTACGCCGCCAATATCAAACCCCTTGGACTTCTCAAATGCCAAGACTTAAGCTTGGACTTTCCCTTGCAAACTCATGTTGGGCTTTCCATGCCAAGACCCATGCTTGGACTTTCCCAAATGCCAAGTGTCCCACTTGGACTTTCCATGCCAAGTACCCATGACTTGGACTTTCCATAATCACATGGTCAACCCTAGTCAACCATCAAAGTCTCCCTCGAGTCAAACTCAAGTCTAGTTAAACATAACCCGGGTTGATTGTATAAACAACATCAACAGACATTAATGTCAAACATCAATGTTAACTTACTTTGTCAAGCATCAAAACATTACTCGAGTCAAACTCGAGTCTGGTCAATCGTGACCTGGGTCGATTGCACCAACATTATTCCTTTCACTCATCCTATACCCACTTGGTTCAGAACATGGTTTATGTGTTCGTCCCCACTAGGGTGACTATGTCACACCTAGCCCAAGTTAATTTTCTTGTCCTGTGGATTCAAGTTACTCCTACATATTCCCAAGAAGACCATCTTCTTAACATGTTTGCTCTAGCCAGAGACTTCTGAGTAATAATCCTGACAAGAGGCCTAGGGTATACATCTCCTTTATCAGGAGTGGTGAATCCTTTGTAGGCTATTCAAACACCTTCGATCACTTTAACTAATACTCAATCATCCCGGAGTTACACCTACTATGTAGATGGCTACGAAGAAGTCAAAGTATAAGTCGCTATGATCAAGGTGACTTGAATACCTCAAGTCTAAGGAAGCTCGCACTCAAACTGCAATGAGATCTTCAACGACATATAGAACAATATGAAGTCTCATAGCAGGCCACTCCAATGAACTAGTTACCATAACTAGCATCCACATGTTCACTCTCAGCATCCCTGTGCTTCCATTCAGTGAGTACTGAATGCTTGGATAAACCAAGGAGCATAACATGTGCTAGTCTCACAGAATTGATGATGTCCAATGTCATCAATTCATCGACTAGGGATAGCTTCAATACTTGCATATTTACACATGATGAGATACACACTAAGTGTGATCCAATCACAATTTCTCTCATGCTATGCATCATATTGTGGACTTCAGTATATGAGTTTAAGATCCAATCCAATACATAGATAATGTATACTCAAATAGTGAATTTTATTAATAACTTCTAAAGCGATTGTCTTAGGACACCTTTCAATTACATCACACATATATGGCTCGGCAAGAGCACAAACTACTTTCCCATCACAATACTCAACTCTGAACCACACTTCTCTATATCACCCTACTGAGCTCGGGAAACACACAGACTGCTCGAGAAACACATATATGGCTCTGCCAATGATACTTCTGAATACAATTACTCTACTTACCCCTACTCTACTCGGGTGTCTCAAATACTGCTCGAGAATGATACTAACTGCTCGAGAAATTCATATACTGCTCTGCCAACAACACTTCGAAATACGATTACTCAACTTTCTCCTATTCTGCTCGGGCGTCACATATATTGCTCAGGAATGATACTAACTACTCGGGAAAGCACTTCAGAATATGATTACTCAACTTTCTCCTATTCTACTCAGGCGTCACATATATTGCTCGGGAATAATACTAACTGCTCGACCAACAACATTTCAGAATACGATTACTCAACTTTCTCCTATTCTGCTCGGGCATCACATGCTCGGGAATTATATTAACTACTCGAAAATCCTTCTACTTGATCAGAAAACCCCGACCCCATCAATCTTGTATGACTCAATCCTTCTATCCTTGATATCTAGATTGATCAATGAGGCATAGATCGTGTCATCCTCTTATCAATCTTTGTGTTTCTTGATCTCCAAGTAGACTACCCCAATCAAATGAGCTCGATATCTCATATTGACTTATTTGAGCATGGTCATACATTTTAGTAGTCCTACTTTATCAAGGGGCTCACAAATATCACTTCCGTCATATGGAAGAGAAAGATCTCATCTACATCACTTACATCCCTCTGCATAAATCATTACATACTAAGTGATCGACTTTATAGTCCACCTTGTTACAATTGACGTTTGTTGATACCAAAGTATACAACTTCTTACGTAGGGAACCGTAGTGATTTCAAGTCTAAGGACTATTCATAACAATAGTCACTATAAGAATGTTTATGACACTCATATGACAATCTATGAAACATTCTCATGGAAGGTCAGTTCAGTACATATTCTCTAATATATATCAATGTGTCAACTTGATATCCTATATCCATGACTTGTGAAATTAAGTCATCAGTTGACTTACATGCTAGTCTCAACGTATTAATATTATCCATGTATATTAATACTTGATTAAGAACAATTACGAGTAGTATTCTATATTTATCTATAGTATCCTACTATCAAGTCACCAACTTGATAGACCATAAACTAGAACTATAGGACCGATGGTGACACGCTAAAGGGGGGTTAATGGTGCGTTTATTCGATTGATGGAATTTGATCTTGCTTGTCTGTAATCGTTAGTATGCACAATGGAATATAGAATAAAGCATAAACGAAATGTACAAACACAATCACACGCATAAAACAAGATATAACATGATTCGAAACCTTAAGGTTCCTACTCCACGGGTCGAGCCCAAATGAGCTCTAGTAATGCAAACTACTACTAATATACTCCTTCTCGGAACAATCCGGAGGTGGAGAAATCTCATATAATGATTACAACAGTAATGAAGGTAATATAAGAAAATACAAAGAAATACAACAAACAACGTAAAGAAAACTTTACACGAGGTTGCTTTGAATGCTTTGCTTGTTGGTTGCTTGGATGAACTTGAAGGACCCTGAAATGCATTAGCACTTCGCCTTCAAATCTCCTCAAGAACCCCTCAAGAAACCATGGCCGAAATCCTCCACGAGTTGCTCCTTTTATGCCTGCATCGAGTTGATTTCGTGTCTGACAGTCGACTGCCAAAAGGTACCATTCGACTGTCTACAGTGTTGTTGTCTCACAATGGACTTAATCCACATTAGCATTCTAGCCAACAGATACACTGGCAATCGACTATCATTATCAGCAGTCAACTGCCAAGCTCGTAGTCAACTGCTCAGTCATCTATAGAGCTTTCTATGCTCATGGTTGCAAATAGCAGTCGACTGCCCTCTATGGCAGTCGATTGCCTAAAGCTAGCAGTCGACTGCCAAGGCCACATAGACACAGTCAAGCGTCAGTCGACTAGCCATACTCCTAGTCGACTGCTCAGAGTCAACTCGGTTGCCAAGTGTTAAAACACTTGACCAGTCGACTGGTCCATAACCCCAATCAACTAATAAATCTCAGCCATGAGGTTTAACCAAGTATGATACCCTCATACTTGCTAGACCACCCTTAGTCTAGACCTAAGTCTTCTAACCACCTCCATTAGCCTCACACATCAGATCCCTCTAAGTCATCCATGACTTATTCTCCATACGTTAGCCTTCAAGTGCTTCCATTGGCTATTGTCATGTTAACCGAGTTTACACCGCCAAGGTACATTTGGGCTTATACTGCCAAGATATATGCTTAGACTTTACGCCATTAAACATTGGACTTATGTCGCCCAGACTACCGCTTGGACTTTACGCTGCCAATATTACACCCTTAGACTTCCCTTGCTAACTCCATGTTGGACTTTCCAATTACCAAGACTCATGCTTGGACTTTCCATGTCAAGTACCCATGACTTGGATTTTACCATTGCCAAGACCTATGTTTGGACTTTCCATGCCAAGTACTAATGACTTGGACTTTACCATTGCCAAGACCCATACTTCGACTTTCCATGCCAAGTACACAAGACTTGGACTTTACAATGCCAAGTGTCCCACTTGGACTTTTACATCATATGGTCAACCCCATGTTAACCATATAGTCAACCCATTGTCAAACATCAAAATACTACTCGAGTCAAACTCGATTTTGGTCAATCGTGACCTGGGTTGATTGCACCAACAATCTCTCTTTTTTTGATGTTTGACAAAAACCACAAAAACCTTTGAGTTAAGCTACCTAACTCAATCCAATTCAAAATCTCCAAATTTTTCCAATTGAAATTTCACAAATTCTCCCCCTTTTTGACATATATCAAAAAGGTTCTCCCCAAGGGTATCAATGTCTCATATCCCAATGAGATCTAACATTCTCCCCCTTAGTCTAAAAATATCTAGAATGTTTTCACTCTTCCTAGTGTTAAGTCTCATATTACTAAATGAGAGGCAATCCTCACTTGTCCAATTCTCTCCTTTTGAGGAATACACATCCATCATCCCATGATGGATATCCTCCCCCTAAAAGCTTGCTCCCCCTTGACCATTGCACCAACAAAGTCCTTGGAGAGTCCCTAAGCCTATAGAAACACTAAACCATCAAAATTAAGGGCAAAAGGTCAAACTTGAACTTTCACACACTTTAAATTTGATTTTTACCCTAAACAACTCTCCTAATCTATTTCTAATATATTTTCATATTTTCAATGCTTTCCAAAGCATATCCTAGGGTTATGAGCAGTTAAGGTAACCTAAAATTGTTGAAACTGGGCTAAACAAACCTTTTTTACCCAAAATCAGACTTAGCAATCGACTCAGTCAATAACCAGTCGACTGCCCTTAACGCCAGTCTACTTCCCTAAGCAGTAGTCGACTGATTTCTACATATGTAGAAATTCATAAATCAGAAATTGAAATTCAGAAAATCATAAGTAATTATACATAATTCGAAAAATTATGAAATTTCATATGTATAATACTTATATCAATCATTATGGGTGAAAAATATTTTAAAAATAAAATACCCATTAAATAGTAAAATTGATACGATGTTCAAAAATAAAGAAAACTTCAATGTTTTGAACCTACTTTGTATCAACTTCATCAATAATGATTTCTATCAAAAAATAGATTAAACCAAGGTTTTTCAAAATGATTTTAAAATCTTATATTGGACCATGATCTATGGGTTAAATGCACATGACTTGCGCATTAGCTTTCCCCATGATCCACCTATGATATAAGATGAGTTTGAGTTCATCTAGATGCAATAACTATGCACCTTAAACTTAACTCATTTCCTAGCATCTCACATGTGTTGGTGCAATCGACCCAGATCACTATTGACCAGACTCGAGTTTGACTCGAGTAGTGGTTTGATGTTAGTATTTTGATGTTTGACATTGATATTTGACAATAGTTGACCATTGTTTGACAATGGGTTAACTATATGGTTGACATTGGGTTAACCATATAATGAAGAAGTTCAAGTGGGACACTTGGCAATGGAAAGTTCAAGTCTTGTGTACTTGGCATGGAAAGTCCAAGTCTTGGGTACTTAGCATGGAAAGTCCAAGCATGGGTCTTAGCAAGGGAAAGTCCAAGCTTGAGTCTTGGCAATTGGAAAGTCCAACATGGGGTGACATGGAAAGTCCAAGTATGGGTCTTGGCAAGGGAAAGTCCAAGCTTGAGTCTTGGTAAATGGAAAGTCTAACATGGGTTGGCAAGGGAAGTCCAAGGGTTGATATTGAAAGCATAAAGTCCAAGCAGGAGTCTTGGCAGCATAAGTCCAATGGTTTTGCGACGTAAAGTCCAAGCGGTAGTCTTGGCAGTGTAATACCAAATGTACCTTGGGGTATAGACCAACTTAGCATGACAATAGCCAATGGAAGCACCTGAATGCTAGCGTATGGATGAACAAGTCATGAATGATTTGGAGGGATCCAATATGCGTGAGGTTGATGGAGGTGGCTAGAAGGTTTAAGTCTAGGCTAAGGGTGGTCTAGCAAGCATGAGGGCATTATACTTTGGGTTACACCTCATGGTTGAGGCTATCAGTCGACTGGGGCTTTGAACTAGTCGATTGGTCAAGTGTTTTGACACTTGGCAGCCGAGTCAACTTATAGTAGTCGACTGGGATTATGACCAGTCGACTGGCGTTCAACTGTGCCAAATAGCCTTGGCAATCGACTGATGACTTGATCAGTTAACTGCCATGGATGGCAATCGATTGATGGTCAAGGTTAAGGAGGCGAAGTCGATGGCCAAGCCGGTCGATTCTGAGCGATCGCCTATAAGGGAAGTCAACTGATGAGGTATCCGTTGGAGTTTTTCCAGCATGGCTCGAGCCATTGTGAGACAACGGCTACAGGAGCAGTCGACTGATGGTCACGATCAGCAGATTGCTAGGTGGAATCTTGCCTGAGTTGCAACTTTAAAAGGAGCTCATGGAGAGGAATTTTGGCATGGTTCTTTGAGACGATTTAGAGGGGATTTGCTGCTGCAATCTAGACCTTCAAGGCTCTTCTCAAGCAACCAAAAGCAAACACTCAAGTTTACATTTTGTAAAGTTTTCTTTACTTGTATTTTTGTAGTTTACTTGTATTTAATTATATTTCTTTCTTATTGTTGTAAGAATCCTTGTATGAGGTTTCTCCGCTTTCGACTTGCTGTCGAGAAGGAGTATTATTGATTAGTGGTGATGTTTGCATCGTTAGGGCTCATTCGAGCCCAATCCGTGAAGTATGAACCCTAAGATTCCGAACCATGTTATATCGCACGTGTTTGTGCTTGTGTATCTTGTTATTTGTATTTGTTATTATTATTATTC
This sequence comes from Wurfbainia villosa, assembly GCA_025175895.1. Classification (NCBI taxonomy): domain Eukaryota; kingdom Viridiplantae; phylum Streptophyta; class Magnoliopsida; order Zingiberales; family Zingiberaceae; genus Wurfbainia; species Wurfbainia villosa. The sequence continues at coordinate 40,503,612 of CM045998.1, read as the reverse complement.
TGTTGTGCTAACAAGAGTGTAGACGATCAAGCGTAATCGAATTCTGAATACACGCTATTCACCCCCCCCCCCCCTCTAGGGCTCACTGAAGATCCTACAACATGTATCTAGGTTTATCAATACACACCCAAGTCAAATATTCTTGTGAGATGTGGGTTTTTGGTTATTAGGGTTTCATGCATTATTCTAGGCAACTCTATTTGATTCCCTTATACATGGGACTTCAAATCATGTCATAGTCCTTAAATCAATTTTTAGTCAACCTAAATGCATGAATGATGATTATGACATATAAAGATAGCATAATTAAAAACATGTGTCAATAATCATGATGTCATAGCATAAATCATAAACTTAAATATACATGACATAAAAACTTAAACCTAAGCATCATCATGACATTTAATGATTAAAATGAAATATTATGTCATGACATGGCATATGGCAAACAAATCATGGCAAATAAAATATAAAGGTATAATAATACCTAAGTTTTAGTATTAATTGTCATTTGTTAGGATTAATCCCATTTTGCTATGATAACCAAATCTACTAAGTGTGCCAAAAATCTAAAATGGCACACCATGACCTTTAGACTTAATTGTGTCAATTTGATCAATTCTTCAAGTTTCTTAAATAATATTGGCACATCCTAAAATCCTTTAGAATTAAATCTCAAAGACATTTCTAAGTTATCACATAACCTTGGAAATGACCTAAAATACCAACTTTGCTATGGTTAGGTTAACTACCTATTCATTCAAGGTTGACACAATCTAACCCATCCAGCATGAATGAATCACGTTCCTAGGGACCCAATACCTATTGAAGCTCCTTGGGTTTACTAGGTACTCACTAGGGATGTCTTCCCTTGGTACCATCCTAATGACCCTCCTAGGCTTTGAATTCTTGGTCATTTTGGTCTTGCTAAGGTTAACTCTAGGGGTAACTCCTCTTGTAACCTTTTTAGTGACTTCCCTAGATTTCTTTGAAACCTTGGCCACTAGACACACATTATAGTTAACCTTAGGAATGACTTCTCTAGTAACCTTTGTTTCCCTAGACCTATGGATGGTTCCATAATCGAATGGAATACCATGGTAGGTCTCCTTGGGCTTAGGTTTGTGACCCAAACTTTTCTTGGCCCTAGATGGTTCTTGCCTTCTAGACCCTAATTTTTGATCATTTAACCCTTGAATTTAATTTTGCATCTTCCTAAGGGTCTTCTCCATTTTCTCAAGTTTTGACCTTAAAACTTGATTTTCTAACTCTAATTTTTCCAATTTTAATTTTTCATTAACCTTTTGGGAATGGTTCTTTCTCTTAGACGTATGTCTACCCTTCTTAAGGTTAATGTCTAAATAATCTTCTACCTTCCTAATACTTTCCCTAGGTAGAATTGTTTTAGGGGTATGGTTTCTAGATTTGTCCCTAACCCTAATATCACAAGATTTAGCACCTACGTAATAAAATCTATTATTTCTAGCATGCTCCTTATGATTATGCACAATTGCAAGTGAATTAAAAATATACTTTTTAACATTGAGATTTAAAGGTGCATTACTAAAATATACCTTAGGGTTTATTTTAGAAACTCCCCCTACATGTGATGCTCCTCCTTTGCCCTTGGTTTGCTTCCTCCCCCTAGGGCATTGACTTCTATAATGTCCCTTTTGATTGCACTTGAAGCAAATTATATGCTCCTTGCTCTTGATTGTTAGGGCTCCGACATCCTGAGACTTGTCCTTGACTTTTGGTGTCGGTTGAGTCTTTTTGACTCTTTTTGAATACTTGCTCTTATAGTGCACATTTTCCCTACACTCAAAGAATACAATATGATTTTTATTTTTACTTAAAATTCTTGAGTTACCTAGGTAGGTGGTGGGAGCCGGAGTTGATTCTTCACCTCTCCCGGAGGTAGATAGTTCTTCTTCTTGCTCCGGCATTGAGGATGGCTTAATCTTCTCCCCCTCAATCCTAGAGGTGGAGACTTCTCCAGCCTCTTCAACTTCTTCTACTTCGGGCTCATTCTCTACTTGAGCTACGAATAGTTCTTTATGAAGCTTGACCAATTTGCTCCATAGCTCCTTGGCATCTTGAAATTCACCTAATCTAGACAAGATGTCATTAGGTAACAAATTTAATATCATTTGCGTTACCTTATCATTTCTTTCGAAAGCTTGAGCTTGCTCTTCGGTTCATCTCTTCTTCTTGAGATATCCACCTTTTGGACTCCATGGAAGTTCAAATCCCTTCATTAGGATAATCCAATCTTTGAAGTCCATCATGAAGAAATTCTCCATCTGTGTCCTCCATTGATCAAAACCTTCTCGTCCATAGAAGGTATATGGAATTGGAGTGTTGATGTCCCATCCAAATCCATCGTTGGGAAACTCCATCCTCCTTCTTCCTTCTAGCGATGCTCCCTTGGTTGTTAAGCCTTGAAGAGTGACCTCGCTCTGATACTAATTGTAGGACAGGTGGTGACGCGCTAGAGGGGTTGAATGATGTGTTCATTCGATTGATGGAATTCGATCATGCTTATCTACAATCATTAGCATGCGCAGTGGAATATAGAATAAAGCATAAATGAAATGTACAAACACAATCACACATATAAAACAAGATATAACATGGTTCGGAACCTTAGGGTTCCTACTCCACGGGTCAAGCTCAAATGAGCTCTAGTGATGCAAACCACCACTAATACACTCCTTCTCGGAACACTCCAGAGGTGGAGAAACCTCATACAATAATTACAACAGTAATGAAAGTAATACAAGCAAATACAAAGAAATACAACAAACAACGTAAAGAAAATTTTACATAAGGTTGCTTTGAATGTTTTATTTGTTGGTTGCTTGGATGAGCTTGAAGGACCCTGAAATGTACCAGCACTTCGCCTTCAAATCGCCTCAAGAATTCGTCAAGAAACTATAGCTGAAATCCTCCATGAGTTGCTCCTTTTATGTTGGCATCGGGTTGATTCTGTGCCTGGTAGTCGACTGTCAAAAGGCACCAGTCGACTGCCTATAATGTCATTGTCTTACAACAAACTTAATCCACGTTGGCATTTCAGCCAACAGATACACTGGTAGTCGACTACCATTACCAGCAGTCAACTATCATTACCAGCAGTCGACTGTCAAGCTCGTAGTCGACTGCTTAGTCGTCTACCAAACTTTCTATGCTCGTGGCCATAAACAACAGTCGACTACCCTCCATGGGAGTTGACTGCCCAAGGATAGTCGATTGCCCAAAGTTGGCAGTTGACTAGCAAAGCCACATGGCCGCAGTCGAGCGCTAGTCGACTACCTATCAGTCAAGTGGTCATACTCCCAGTCAACTGCTCAGAATCGACTCGGCTGCCAAGTGTTAAAACACTTAACCAGTCGACTGGTTCATAACCTCAATCGACTGATAAACCTCAACCATGAGGTTTAACCCAAATATGATGTCCTCATACTTGTTAGACCACCCTTAGCCTATACCTAAGCCTTCTAGCCACCTTCATCAGCCTTACATATCGGATCCCTCTAAGTCATCCATAACTTATTCATCCATATGTTAACCTTCAAGTGCTTCCATTGGCTATTGTCATGCTAACTGGGTCTATACTGCCGAGGTACATTTGGGCTTATGCTGGCCAAGACATACACTTGGACTTTACACCGTCAAACATTGGACTTATGCTGCTAAGACTACCGCTTGAACTTTACATACCCAATATTACACCTTTGAACTTTCCTTGCCAACTCCATGTTGGACTTTCCAATTACCAAGACCCATGTTTGGACTTTCATGTCAAGTACCCATGACTTGGACTTTACCATTGTCAAGACCTATGCTTGGACTTTACATGCCAAGTACCAATGACTTGGACTTTACCATTGCCAAGACTCATGTTTGGACTTTCCATGCCAAGTACACAAGACTTGGAATTTACAATGCCAAGTGCCCCACTTGGACTTCTACATCATATGGTCAATCTCATGTCAACCATATAGTCAACCCATTATCAAACAATGATCGACCCATTGTCAAACATCAAAATACTACTCGAGTCAAACTCAATTTTGGTCAATCGTGACCTGAGTCGATTGCACCAACAAGAACCAACTTGTTAGTGAAAGCCCTAGAGTCAATCATGTGATGATTATTGTATGGACTTTATTGTATCATATTTCTATTTATAAAGGTATGGTTATTATATTTACTTGTATTGGTGCCAAATAAACTAAGTATAATAACGTCCTTGAGTAGAAGGTTCTTATCTATATCAATCGATTGGTTGAATCGATAATGAGATGATATAGAGAACACTACTCTTAATCATTCCTAGTCAAGTATTAACATTCAGGGACAATGTTAATGCGTAGAGACTAGCATGTAGGTCAACTCGATGACTTGATCTCACAAGTCATGGATATGAGATATCAAGTTAACACATGGGTATGCATTAGAGAATGTATACTGAATGACCCGCCATGAGAAAGTATCATGGATTATTATATGAGTGTCATATACTTTCTCATGTGACTATTAGTCCTTGGACCTGAAGTCACCATGGTTCCCTACATAAGGAGTTGCATACTTTGGCTTCGTCAAACGTCACCCGTAAATGGGTGAACTATAAAGGCGATTACTGAGTATGTAACAAATTATGCGGAGGGATGTAAGTGATGTAGATGGGATATATCCCTCCTATATGATGGGAGTGACATTGTTATTCTTGATAGAGTGAGACCACGAAGTGCATGGTCATGTCCAGATGAGTCAATATGAGATATTGAGCTCATTTGATTAAAGTGAGTCTACTTGGAGTTCAAGATATAGATTGTACCGAGGATGACACGGTCTATGCCTCAATTGGTCAAGGATAGAGGGACATTGTCACATATTGTGAGAGTCACAATTAGTAGTCACAAAGGTGATGTTGGATCTCAACATTCTTGTAACTTGGGTAGCAATGATGTGTTGCTAGATACCGCTCATTGCTTATGTTCCTAAATCAGTTTAGGAGCATTGCCAACGTTACAAGAACTTATAGGGTCACACACAAAGGGCAATTAAATGGAGATTAGGTTCATATGATGAACCATGAGGATTAGGTTCATGGGATGAACCAAATTGGATTAAGAGTAATCCAAATTAGACTAATTGAGTTAGACTCAATTTGATTCATGTGTTGAATGAGTCTAATTTAGATTTGATTCATTGAGTCAATTTAAATTAATGAATAGAGATTCATTAAATCAAATTGACTTGAATCAAGTGGTTAGATTTGATCAACCATGGGAGATAATAGGTCAAGTTTGACTTGACTTGAGAGGGAAGATTAATGGTCAATTTTGACTTGACCAATTGTCATGTCATGGTGACTTGGCATGGGGGTCGGCCAATGATGATGCTCCACATCATCATGGACTTATCATGTAGTGTCACCTCATGAGGGAGACCAAGAGTCATTGGCTCTTAGAGTTACATGCATGCATGTAACCCCCCCCCCCCCAACTTGAAGTGGCCGGCCACTTTTCTTGATGGTGTGAAGTTATTTGGTGGGTAACTCCATCTTCTTCTTCCTTGATTCTTCCTCTCTTGCTCTCTCATTCCTCATCTTGGCCGAAACTTCCAAGGAGTGCTAGCACACTCTAGGTTATTTTTCTCCACCATTTGTCTGTGTGGATACTTATAGAGGAGTGTACACTTGACACTCTTGAGTTTCGACAAAGCATTTGGACGAGCGGGATAAGCGAAGGGCGTCGCTACGAGGGTAATGCTCTCATCATATAGATCTATAGTAGGTCTAGGTTTTTCCATGACACATACATGTAGTTTTTATTTTTTTTATATCTTCGCATGGATCCGTGGTCGGGCTTCCGAGGTTTCCGCAATGTAAAAAGCGGTTTTTGCGGCTCGGAAAGTCCAACACAACTATCCTAGGATATTATTATATTCATTCAAATGGAACATCAATGAAGTAAATATAATAACCATAAACTCTGCCTTTATTATGAAATATGATACAAAAGTTTTCTTATCAATCATCTCATAATTGACATTTAGGGCTAATATTAGCAAGGTGGTCCAAACATCTGGAAAAGACCTATAAAAGAAGAGTTAAATTAGTCACGAAAAAATAACTTACTTCCTCATCTCTCAAGTGCTACGCCTTCGTTTGAAATTCAAAAAGCTCTGTCATGTCAATCTAACATCACATCGACAATCGAACATCATCATTCTACTCTTTTAGCTTGTCAGTATAATCTTATTTTCATTACTTGTTATTTAGCTTATAATTGTGAGGGAAGGTAGAGTGTTATCTTCCCCTCATCCTTTGTAAACAAACAACTTGAGAGGTTGAAAGTTTTTGAATAGGAGGGATATTAGTTGATTTCCCGTCGAGGTAACCCTAGAAGGGTTATATGGATCTTGGAGTAGCAATTCGACCTGGATTGTGAACCAAGTAAAAATACTTGCCTCGTCTTTAATCTTAAAAAGTTTGAAAAGAAAAGATAAAATAAGTTTTTGAAATAATAAAGAAAATTTTAATACCGAGACTCATCCTCCCCCCCCCCTCTCTCGGTATTTTCGATCCTATAGTTGGAAGTTCAATAGGACATTGGCAAGTGAAAAGTCAAGTGAGTCACAATTGATCGAATATTTGGCATGAGATGGGAAGTCCTTGTTGGAGGATCGGTGGCTGGCTAGAGGGGGTGAATAGCCCAATTCGACGTAGATGATGGAAATCGATCACTTCTTGATTGTTTACAATTAGGTTAGCATAGTCGAAATATGCTAAACAAAGTAATTAAGACAAAACACAAGAAGTAAAAGAAAGAACAATGCTAACAAATAATGTACGTGGTTCACAGTCATTGTCGCTAATCCATGGACTGATTCGTTCCAGGTGAATCAATCATAAACCTTCACTAGTCTCTCCTTTTGGCCAAGCAAGGTGGAGGTAACCCTTCTTACAACAAACACTCCTTCTTACAATGGGATTGAAATAAAAGCAAGAAGAAGGAGTAGGAATCATGTGGAGCACTTAGGGGATACTTGGGAGCATGAATATTAACCTCCCTAAAGCCCACACCCTCTCTTTTTATAGAGAGAGTTGATTTCTTCCCATTGGACATGCGAGTCAATCACGATGCCACCACCAATCGCCGCTTTAACGGCCGACGACGCTCGATCCGCGATCATCACCGGCCCAACTAAAAACTTTGTCAATCGGAAGCATTTTGTGCCCGTTATTTTCGAGCTTGATCGCCAACTTTGTCACCAACCGCCGATCAGTAAATCAATCGAACACTAGTCGAACTCAAGTCGACTTGGAGAAATTCGACTGCCAATACTTGGTAGTCGACTGATGTCGGGTAAACCTCAAACAAATGGCTTGTTTAAGCATCCGACGATCGAGTAAAACCTCAACCCACTCGGTTGAGCATCCGACACTCTCATTCGTCTAGTAAAACCTCAAACTAATATTTGAGCATCCGACTTAACCACACATCGGGTAAAATCTCAAACCCTAGTTTGAGCATCTAACTTGTTGGTTAAACCTCAACCCACTCGGTTGAGCATCTGACTCTTGACTTAGTCATTTGTCCAAGTTCACATATGAGTTACGTTACACTTCGCTCATTCTCTCATCTCCCTTGAAGTCCTTCGTCGAAGTTCTCTTCGTCCGGTCACGTCCCTCAGATGCACCAAGCGCACGGCTTCGCAATGTCATCCTTCGCGTCTCGCCTTGAAGTCTACTTCCTTGGCTTCACTCCAATATTGCTCGTCCGACGGTCCCTTGGATGCACCAAGCGCACCGTTTCGCAATGTCATCCTTCACCGACTCAAGGACCCGAGCCATGAGATGGAGAACTCACCAATGCTTTCGTCAAGCCAACACATGTGTAAATAACTAAGTCTTGTACAACTTCAACACACATATCAAATCACATACACATCCTAACTTAAACCTTTGTCACACACATCAAAACCTTAAATCATACTTGAGTTGATTGCACTAACAGTTCTGATAGGTCATAAGTGATCAGATATTAGGCAAGTGTGAAAATTTTTAACAAATTAGGAAGAACCGGATATTTGGTGAATGAAAAGGTCCTAACATGTTAGGGAGGATTGGATGTTAGGTGAGTGTGGAAGTCCAAACAAGCCAAGAAAGATTGGATGTTTGACATTAGAAAAGTCTCGACAGGTCAAGGGTGACCGAATACTAGGCACAAGATTGAAATCCTAAATAGGTCAAAGAGGACTAGATGTATAGTATCAATGAAGTCCTAGTAAGTCAAGAGTGACCGAATGTTAGACAAGTGAACCTCCAGTAGCCAAACTTAACCATATGTTGAGCAAGAGAAGTTTTGGTAGGTTGAGATTAATTGGATACTAGGTGAAGCAAAAATTAGATTGAGTTAGGCTGAAAGTGAGGAATTAATCAACTGATAGGTATATTAGTAGACTAATAAATCCTAAATTATGAGTTTAGGGATTTAAAAGGATTTGAGGGAGTTACGAGTAAAAGCAGTTGACTAATGGATTTTACCAGTCGACTGCTAGAGATCAATTAACTGATGAGGGAGATCAGTTGTTAGTGTTACTATGGCACTGCACAAAAAGTTCTATAGTTGATTGTAAAACTCGACTAGATAGGTTTTAGTTGATTGATGATGAATGACAGTTAACTAATGTCGATGTGGATAGAGTCGTTAAGTTGACAGGTCAGAACAACATTTGAATTCATAGGGGAGCAGTCGACTAATAATAGAAGGTAGTGAACTGATTAGTGGAAATTAGTCCAACACTAAATCTATAAATGAGGGTTTCATGGTAATTTAAGACGTTGATTTTTTGAGACTTTAATGGGAAGTGTTGTTCATTTCAAATCTTCAAATGGTAAATCCAAGGCAACTAAAACAACCAAATAGCAAACAAGAACAAATTTCATTGTGTAAACTATTGTTCACTTTGTATTTCATTTTATTTTCATTATACCTTGTATTTTATTGTATATAGTTGCAGGAGATTTCTCTGCCTCTCGAAAGGTATCCAATACGAAGAAAGGATGATAGGTCTATCACTAGGAGTTAGACTGTGGGATATAAACCGAGGGTTTTGAATTACGTAAAATCGAAGTATTGTTATGTTTGTTTTATGTTGTTATTTTTAATTTTTATTTTCGTTGCATATAATGTTTCGTAGACAAGTATGCAAGGGTGGAGACAAGTGTTAGCCTACCTGAGCTTTATTTCGGAAGCTCAAATTTATTTATTTTTTATTATATGTAATTATTTATCCAATTAATTCTAAATTTTCAAATCAAATTTTGTAATTAGTCCGGACTTTTTTTTTCATTAAAATTTTAGTCCGAATAGAGTATAATTTTTTATTCTTCCATTGTAAATACAAATCACAGATGATTAAGTTGAAATTGTGAACACTATTCTGTAAAGGTTAGAATCGTCAATTTAGCAGTCCTGTCGATCTATCTCACGATCATTGTGAGGGAGATAAATCACGGAGGGTTCTATGAGTCTTGATGTAATGGTCAAAGACACGTGAGGGACATTTAAATCCAAAAAAAGATTTTAAATCTCCTCCGAAATCGATCCATGTCACTTCTACAAATACCTCGTGCTTTAGTCACTACGTCATATTCGTAGAGATAATTGTGAATACTATTCATCTCACTTCTAACGACATCATGGTCCAATAATATCTTGCATCTTCTGCTATAATATTGTTTTATTCAGCCTCATCGAGTGTATTTGATGACCATTCTTATTATAATAATTGTCGTTAAGTGCAGCATCTCAACGCTTTTTTCTTAGACATTATTATCATATTTGATTCATTTGTCATATACTAAATTTTTTTATTCTTTTCTTACCGATTTGTACGAGGATCTTGTAAACTTCAAATAATAAGATATAAGAAACTATAGACTCTTAGTAGGAAAATAAAATAGTACGAAACTTAAATTTCTCATTGAAATTGTTTTGCTCGATGAGCAGTATAAAGCAGCCTACTGTTTACAACAGTCCAATGCAGTTTGTTGTTTGGCTGACAGTTGACTCAGTTTTCTGATAAGCAAGCACCGCTCCAACTGTATCCAGCCAACAACTGAACACAGCAATTGAATTGTGATGATGCCTTTCAAATAATTGCAGCCAATTTTCTGACACAGAACTGCCACCCCAAATCCAACCTAAATCTCGCTGGGTCCATCGAATCTTGCACCTTCTGTATATTAAATTTTGACGCCGTCTGCTCGCCAATTGGGTTTAGTGTTCAAATTTATTTTAAATTTTGTTTATTAAAATATTAAATTTATTTTTTTTAAATTTTATATATTTCAATAAAAAATTAAAATTTAAAATTATTAATAATAAAGGGACATTATAGTTCAATCCTTCAATCTTAAGAGATTGAATATTGGATAATATAGGTGTACACAGATGAGTTCACAACTCATCCATGAACACATCCATTATCCACCATCTAATTGCTTGCACATTATAATACAATCTTTGAATCCTAGGATATTAGACGGTGAATAATAAAGGTGCTCACAAATGAATTATATATATATATATATACAATCGAACGGTGGATAATAGAGATACTCACGGATGAGTTGTATAGAAAAATATTTCTTTCTTACTCTCTCTATATATAATCTAATCATGTTCGATCGGAGTCGTAGTATGGTCGGATCATAGTTGGATTGCGATTGGAATCCGGGCGAACTGCCACTGTCAATGGGCGCAGTGTTGCCGGTCACAATTCGATTAGATTTCGACATCAATTCGGTCATATTTTGGTAGCTATTCAGTCAGAATTCGATCCCATCATGATCATAATGGCGGTATGCATTGCGGCCACAATTGAACGCAATTCAATCAGATTCCAATTGAAATCTGACCACGATCGGACGACACAGGCACCTAACTAAGTTCAGGGATTGGATATAGTGAAGATGGCGATCAACAACGAAGAATTTAACGAGAGATCACAGAAAAGATCACGGGAGATAAACATTGTATATTCTCCATTACTATTATACATTATGCGCAATCAGATAGTTGTGATCAAATGAGAAATGATATGTTGCATTCCTTATGCTGCTTTACCGTGCACAATGCGATCTTAGTCGTTCATCCAATAGAGATGCACAGTAAATGGGAAATGCACCATGTTTCTCTCCTGCGATCTTTGATCAAATTCTTCGACGTCGACCATCAGCCACACTATAGCCCATTCTTTGAATCCGTCGGGGTCACCTTCGTCATCTGTCCGAATGTACCATGATCGAATTTGGCCAGAATCTGATCGAATTGTGGCCCCCAACACCACATTTGTTGGCGGCAGTAATCATAGCCGATTCTGACTAGGATCCAGCTACGATTTGACCGGAATCCGATAGGAATTCAGTTGTGGTCCGACTAATATCGGAGTTCAATTGGATCGTGATTGGATTCCGATCGAAGTCGATTGTGATTGTCGCCGCGGTGCTAGCGGCCATAATTTGATTGGATTCCAACTGTGATTCGGCAAAAATTCAGTCGCAATCTGGTCAGACTCCGATTTCAGCTAAATTTCGACCATGATCCGGCTGAAATCCAACTGCGGTCCAGCCGAACTCTGACTTCGGCTGGACCATAGTCGGATCATGACTAGAATCTGGTTGAATTGTGACCACCAACACTGTGGTCGATTCTGGCGTTGATTCAGTCTAAATTCGACTGCAATCCGACTGAACTCCGATGCCAACTAGACCGCAACCAAATTTTGGTGGGATTTCGATTAGAATCGACCAAACTTCGATGTCGATCGGGCCACAATCGGATTACAACTGGAATCTGATTGCTCAGCGGTGATGTCGAACGATAGAAGCTTCGACAGGTGAAACACTATACATCTTTCGTCACTGTGTGTGCTCAGGCGTGCACAAGTTGTGCACCGCGTGTATATATATGCCCAATGTTACTAATATACTAGCAGACAATCGTTGTGCATTGCGTGTGCAACAACTTCTCCACCATGCAATCAAACGGGATGGCACGCAGTAATGGAGAATACACAATACTTATGTGCGACTTCTTCTTCGATTAGCACTATTTCCCAACCTGTGAACTCGTCAGGGTCATCGCCATTGTCACCGCCATCGTCCGACCAACCGAATCACAGTCGGATTCTGACCAGAATCCGACCCAATTGCAATCGCCAATTGCCGATTGCTTGCATACTATAGCTCAATCCTCGAACCATAAGTGATCGGATGATGGATAACGGAGGTACTCACGGATGAGTTGTATAGAATAACATTTCGTGTTATCCTACATAACTCATCCATGAGTACTTCAATTATCCACTGTCCGATCATTTGCAATCTACAGTCCAATCCTTGAACCCTAGGAGATCAGACGGAGAATAATAAAGTTTTGATATGTTGAGCGCCAATCGATACACATCGCATGAGTGACACGATCTCAACCATTCATTCAAATGGGATTATACAGTAAATGGAAAATGCATAGTACTTATTGTCTGACATTCTTCTCCGAGTATGCACTATAGTCAATCCCTAAATTCGTCGGGGCCACCATCGATGTCACCGACCAGTCGAATGGTCGATCGACCGATTGGACTACGCCCAAATTGTGGCCACTAGTGTTGTGGTCGCTGCGGCTACAATCGTGATCGATTCCGATAGCAATCCGGCAAGATCGGAGTCCGATCAAACCACAATCAGATTCCAACTGGATTATGATCGAAATTTGACCGAATTTAGACCGTTGACGCCGCGACTGTTGGCGACTGCAATCGCAGTGGATTCCGATAGTAATCCGATCGCAATTTGACTAGGATTGAAGTCCAACCGAACTGCAGTCAGATTGCGACCAGAATTCGACCGAATTATGACCGCCAACATTACGGTTGCTGGAGGCTACAATTGTGGTTGATTCCAATCGCAATCTGATCGTGGTCTAGTCGGACTGCACTCCAGTCGGATTACACTCCGGTTGGATTGCGACCAGAATCGACCACGATTGCGGTCGCTAGATATCGTGGTTTTGGCGCCTGCAATTTGATCGGATTCTAGTCAGAATTTGACTACGGTCCAATCGAACTTCGATCGTAGTCCGATCGAACTCTGGTTTCCGTCTGATCGGACTCTGATCCCAATCGAAATTCGGCCATCAACGGCAATGTCGAGCGGTTGTTGAGTTTCGATGGGAAATGTACAGTGTTTTCCATTTACTATGCTTGTTCGAGCGTAGAAAAGTTGGTGCTTAAGGTGAGACAGACCGCGACAAAAGTTACTGTACATTTCTCGTTAATGCACACAAATGCTAGCACGCGCTACTCAACATAACGACATCGCTAGCACGCGCTACTCAACATAACGACAGAGGATTTTTTTTTTTTAATCTTTTTTTGAGGTCATCCATGAATGACACACAAGGTTAGTGATAAATGATAGAGGAAATATATCACTTGAATGATTAGAATAAATAGATTACTTTTCTATCAGCAAAAAGATAATTATATTTGTTCAAGTGTCCTCACCATCGGTCTTTCGATGATGGTGAAAAATAGATAAATCATATGGGGGATTATACCCCTTGAGTCATTAATTAGAAACAACGAAGTGCTTCTGAGTCCGCATAGAGATTTTAAATTTGACATTGAATAATAATCCCTATTCATTCTAACCGTATTTATGCTGCTCTAGCCAGTGATATATCCTGGATGAGGTGATTATTTGTCCAATATAGTATGAGGGCATTTCAAAAATAATAATTAAACTATAGGACGTGAAATAAAAACGAGGCGTGATCCAGCATATCTAGAAAAAAGAGGGGCGATTCGGTAAAAGCCGATTTTTTTTTTTTTTGTCTCCCAATGATTTCCGCTTTGCGCTGGCTTTGGATTCCGTTATAACCCACAAACCGTCTTGCTTTAATACGCTTTATTCGATCTGTTATATTTAAGCAATAAATAAAACGTACAGATCGTCTTCTCCATCGCGCCGATATATTCTAGACAGATCTCCGTTTGAAATCACAATTTGGGCGGAGCGGCGAACGGAGTTAGGTTTGAGCGATGTCGGGGTTCGAGGAGCAAGTCAAGGAGAGGGCCAAGGAACTGAAGCACCTGGTGAAGAAGGGCGTGAAGGCGGTGGGGGAGACCTGCAAGAAGACATGGCACAAGCTCCGCCATATCAAGGGTTGATCAGTGAAGCTACCTCATCTTCTCGTCTCCTGATGTAGTAGTAGGTAGAGTAGATCCATCTCCATTACTCCATCTTCTTCTTCGATCGTTTTGTTTTGTTTTCCCCCTTCTGCTTCAGTTTTCTCCTCTTGGGTTGCTCTGCATTTGGGGATGATGTTGATGCTGCTTGTTTTTTAATTTTAATTTTTTTTTTCGAGTTGTCAATGGACTGATACAAGAGTTGGCGTTGCTTGCTTTTGTCAGATTTGTACCGGTTGATTGTTTTTTATGTTCTGTGCTAATCTGATTGATTGATTGTCCTTCTGTTCTAATCTGATCGATTGATTGCTTTTCTGTTATGTTCTAATATGTTCCACTATTTCCCTTCTTAAAAAAAAAATGGATTTTTGTAACTACACTAATAAGTTGGAAATTGCAAGCTTTTATAATTTTTCAACTTTTTTTTACAGATGTCCATCAAATTTTGAATAAAACTTATGCAAAAACATCATTCGGATGTAAATAATATCTGTGTACATGTGTTCCACAATTCTGCATAATTCATAATATCATATTTATTTTAAAAAATAAATAAAATAAAATGAAGGTATCTAACATAACTAAATGAAATCACTTTTATTTATTATTTATTATTTATTTTTTTTGCTAAAAGGAAGAAATATACTAGTACATGGTAAAATAAAAATCATATGTTATAATTAAATAAAGATAATAAAAAATTATATATTGTCAACATTTGCTAAATGAATGCTATAAGTTTAAAAGGTATATGGAATTTCTGATGACGTGTGGATATAATTCAATCTACGAGATCTAGAGAGACAATAAAGAAAGGAGTAGATTTTAGTCGCCAAATCGAGTAACAAATTAGGGATGAAATGACTAAGGAAAAGCATAGATGATCTGAATAAGCAGTAAAAGTGACTCAGGAAAAGTGGAGTCCGAAGTGATCTGAGTCAGGAACATAGTGTGAAGCCGACTCGATAAGAGTCGATGGTAGTAGTGATCCGAGTCAGGAATATGGTGCAGAGGCGACTCGGAAAGAGTTAAAGATAGCAGTGAATCGAGTCAAGTGTGGAGGCGAGTCGAGAAGAGTCGAAGGCAGTGATGAATCGAATCAGATTCGGAGGCGACTCGATAAGAAACGAAGATCGAAGCGAGCTGAGTCGGGTGTGGATGGTGACTCGGGAAAAATGAAGACAGAAGTAAGTTGAAGATAGAAGCAATGTGACTCGAGAATAGTGGTAAGCATAAGTAAGCCAAAGTCTGGAAGCATAATAATTCGGGAAGCGAAAATCACTCAGGAAAATCCTTCTTCCTGCAGAGTATATTCGGTTTTCTAATGACTTTTTCTAGTGATGACTCTTTTTTATACGTGACTAGCTTGTCACGTGAAGATTTCTGACAAATGTCTCCTAACAGACAATACTATAGATGGATGACTCAAGGGCATAACAACTCTAGGAGATGCTATAAGGGGACTGGTATAAATTGGAAATACTGATGACAGTCACTTGATGTATATTGATTTTGACGGAAATACTATTTTCGCCTGATCGAATCCGATCTCGATAAAAGAGGGTTAAAAATTCGACCACATCAGTGAGATTGTTAAAATCTTTAGTAATTTAATAGTAGATATTTTCTATTTTTTATTTTCACTGATTAAAATATTATAAAATATATATTATTTTTAAAATTTTCATATATAAATTATTCATATAAAAAGGACATTTAATACTTGCTCTTATCCTCAGAACTCTCTTTATCAAAAATTTGTTCTCTTTTAAACTTCAAAAAAATAAATAAAAGGGGTCCATATTGTGATCCGTTGGCCATCAGAACTTGCCGGAATCTTATTGCAGCCCATCGCCCACAGTAGTCGGTCGGATACTGTACTATAATTAATGGGCAAAATTTTTAAAAATTGCTCCTTATTTTCACTATATTAAAAATATATTTTATATTTTAAAAATATTCTTATTTCAATATTATTATTATAGTAATTTTGATGGAATAACTTTAGTCAACTGTTCTTTTTGTAATTTTAGTCTACTACTCGCGTTATAGTAATTAATTTTGATTAAAATTATTTTAATTGTAGCAATTTCTATCAAAATTGTCCAAATTACAGTAGTTTGGATCAACTGTTCCAATAGTATTTGACTAATTTTAATCAAATTAGAACAATTTTAATTAATACCATAATAAACATAAAAGACAATCTCGTGATTTTTGCCTTGATTAGATATAAGAAAATTGCAAGAATTTTTTTTCCATTTAAAAATTTTAAAATTAGTATTTTATTTTTATAGTAAGTCACTGAAAAGAACTTTAATTTTATAACTCTTATTTTAAATACTTTAAATTTACTCTTAAGTTGTAGCTTTATCCTTTGAGTTAGGGAACTATGATATGGTAAATTAACATAATAAAAATAATTAAGTCGTTCAAATGAGCTAGTCTCCAAGATTCGATGAGTTAGTCAAGTTAGCCTGACCAACTTGACAAAGCATCAAACCCAATTAAACATGGTCACTTTTAGATCAATGAATTTGATATCTTGGACGACAGATATCTACACGCTCATGCGTTAAAGAACATATATAATAATGAGTAATACACAATAATACCATCTGACACCTACGTCCTAGTTGCTTGACGAATCAAATTTCAATTGATCACCGGCGGAATCTAAATTTGATAGGATCGCAATCGAATTCTGATTGGATCAAGGTCGATTTTGACTGTGATCTGATAGGAATTCGATCACGATCTGATTGTGATCGGATCAGACTCTGATTTGACTAAAATCCTATCGAAATTCGACGAGAGGGACGACAACAACAATCTCGATGAGTTCAAGGGATTGGATATAATACTCATCGGAAAAAATCATCACAGTGAAAGCACTGTGCATTCTCAATTAATGTGCAATCTAATAGATCGAATGACTATGAGCGAATTGCGGACAGACACGCACGAAGCCATGTGCATAATATCAAACTCTTTAAATCGATTCTATAAATTTTAAATGATGTATGATGTTTTTAAAATTTTATTTCGTTTTTTAAAGTTATAAAAAAAAACAACTGAATTAGTTTTGCTAAATATGTTGTATAATTGTTGGTAGTTTTAACATCTAATCGAGATTATCTAAATAATAATAAACGAAAGATGAAACTGGAAAATTAAAAAAACTAGAAAAATGAAAAACTTATAGAACCTTCACGTTGAGTGGTAATGGAAGAAGATGCTTTCTATCTAAGGAGCAATCACCACGAAAGCTCCTTCTCCTCCACAAGCCAAGTCCCAACCGTGCCTCGGTATTCCTATCTCGCGCTCTCCGACGAAGCAACCTTTCGGCGTCAAACCCTAAAACTCTCCTCCTTATCTTTGTACGCAACACACCCCCTTATAAAGGGGGTGTTACTTGCGCTGCACGAAGTGCGCTAACTGCGCACTTTATGCAGCGTCGTGCACACGTTACACCGCAACGTGTGCACGACGTGGAAACATCTCCCACTCGTCCAAAGTATGTCACATAAAAAAAATGATCACATAGACCAATAAGAGGTATTTAGTCACATAGACCAAATAGAGCAAGAGTCATTAGTCTCAAATGACTAATAGAAGTACCCAGTCACATAGCCCAGAATTGTGTCGGAGACCATAGTCCCAAAAGACTAATAGAATAGAGATCAATAGTCACAAAGACCATTAGAACAACCAATTCATACTTAGGAAAATGGCTCGTGCGACAGCAAGCACACTGAGCAATCCAATGCTATGAAAGTTGTTACACCTTACATAGCTGCTTATAGAGCGATCAATGCTAAGAAAAGTTGTTACGCCTAACTTAGTCACTCTACAAATGGTACATAATCATTCTCTGAATGACACGTAGTCACTCACCTGATGACCCATTGTCATCCTCCAGGTGGCTCCCAGCTATTTTCCAAGTGGTTCTAAACCTTTCTCCTGGTGGTACCTAACCGTTTTCCTGGATATAATATCTTGATATTTGTCCAGATTAAATAATCTCCACTTACATCAATATGAACATCTATAATCCCTCATAATGACCATCAAGTCAAGAGCATGTTCTATATTCTCAATATTCACAAACATTTCCATACATAACAGAAATAGGTCGACCAGTGAATAATTATCAAAGGATGTAAACATATTTAATCTTCCTTTTTAGTATGAATCCATTCATTTTAATCAGTCACTTTCCTAGTCATGTTCCATAGACCAAATCATCCATAGTCAATAGGTTTACATGCTAAAATAGCAAACCCTGATTAAAACTTCAAGCAGACACCTAAATAGTCACAAAGGGCAAATACTGAGATTAACATATAATCTCAAAAGGCTCACATAGTAGAGAAGCAGGAATCCATTCTCCTACTACCTTTATTGTCACCTTAGCACACGTGGTATGAATCACATGCTACGATATTATTCTCTTTATCAATAAAGAGCACATGTTTATCTCAACATCGTACAGATTTTGATCCAAACATTCCAAATGTCTAATCCTGAATTCAATATATGAATTCCAATCTGGCTCATAAACAGGTATAGTAAATGTTGGGAACATTTACTTCGATTACTTTTCTTAAATGATCTTATCTTGATACATATATCAAGACGACCCCAACTTATAAGTATGTATCTCATACATATAGCTTCTAAAGCTATCCTATAAGTAATAATCTTACCCCTATTCGTACATAACGAACAGAGATGATTGTCCATGTGAGAGGACTAATCATCTACCTGTCAACATGCTCACTGAGATCTTATCAGAATGTAACATCACATACACTGAATGAAATATAGCTTGAATTAAACAATCAAATTACAATATTCGATTGTCATTACAAAACTGTTACATTCTACGAAGTCTCATAGACTTTACATGCTCATTAAATGACTCTCTAGTCATTGGCTTAGTAAAAGGATATGCAAGCATAGCTCGAGTAGGGATATACTCAAGAATAACCTTCTTCTTAGCAACAATATCCCTAATAAAGTTGTACTTTATTGTAATATGCTTGCCCTTGTTGTGATATTTGGGATCCTTGGAAAAACTATAGCAGCTTGACTGTCACAGTAGATAGTCACTAGACTCCTACTGTCTTTAGCAATCTTCAGATGCTTCAGGAACCTCCTTAACCAGACCGCTTCTTGTATAGCTGCTAAACATGTCACATATTAAGCTTCCATTGTTGATAAGGCCACACAAGCCTGTTTCTTGCTGTTCCAAGAGATGGCGCCACCATTCAACAAGAACGCATAGCTTGATGTAGATTTTCTATCATCCAGGTCCCCAACCCAATTTGCATCTGAATATCCCTTCAGGTTCATTTCTGATCCTTGATAACAGAGACTGTAATCTGTCGTCGCTTTCAGATATCTGAATATCCTTTTCACTTCCTTCCAGTGTCTCGGTCTTGGATTTGACTGGAAACGACTGACTAAGCCAACAACATAGCTGATATCGGGACGAGTACATAACATAGTGTACATTAAACTACCAACAACACTGACATATGATTTTTTATTCATCTCGACTATTTCATTAGGAGTTTTGGGACTCATACTCTTGTTCAGAATAGTACCTTTCACAATAGGTGTTTGTTCACTGTTGCAATTAGACATGCTGAAATGTTGTAACATCTTATTTATATAAGATTCTTGAGACAAACCTAAAAGTCTCTTAGATCGATCCCTGATGATCTTTACTCCTAAGATGTACTCAGCTTCTCCCATATCTATTGTGTCAAATTGTGATGAAAGCCACTTTTTGACTTCTATCACAAAACCTATGTCATTTTCTGCAATCAGCATATCATCCACATATAATGATAAAATGACATACTTTCCTTTATCCTTCTTCAGGAAAACACAATGATCCTCATTGATCATTTCAAAACCATAAGATAAAACTACTTTGTTAAATCTTATGTTCCACTGTCTTGATGCTTGCTTTAGCCCATATATAGATTTCTTTAATCTACATACTTTATTTTCTTGGCCTTCAGCAACGAAACCTTCTGGTTGGACCATATAGATTTCCTCATCAAGCTCACCGTTAAGGAAAACGGTTTTTACATCCATCTGATGTAACTCCAAGTCATAATGCGCCAATAAAGCCAAAATAACTCGGATTGACACAAACTTCACTACGGGAGAAAATGTCTCCTCAAAGTCAATACCCTCTAATTGGGTAAATCCTTTTGCAACCAAACGAGCTTTGTATCGGTTAATCGATCCATCAGCTTTCCTCTTTATTTTGAGAATCCATTTATTCCCAATAGCCCTTCGGCCAGGAGGAAGATCGACTAACTCCCAAACATGATTCTTAATCATTGACTCTATTTCTTCAACCATTGCAACTTTCCACCTTTCTCCAGCTCTAGAGCCCAGAGCTTCCTTTACTGACTGAGGTTTCTCATCGTCAACAGGGAGTGTCATCATTGCCTCATTCTCAATATCAAACATCTTCTTAGGTTTGATCTTACGAACACTTTTCCGTAAGTTGGGCTGATGAGAAGTCACCCCGTGACTAGGCAAAGTACTCCCACTGGATTGACTAGTTCCAGGTATCCCACTAGACACCTGTCCAGTTGATACCGACTCTTCCTCCTCAAAAAGAGGAATTGTCTTATCAACTTCACCTCTAGTTGGGAACTCAATTTCGAGAAAAGTGGCATCTCTCGAATCCAATTCAGAGATTGTTCCATCTGATTGCTCACCTATGAAAACATAACCTTTTGAAGTATCAGAATATCTTATAAAGATACACTTCTTACCTCGAGATCATAGTTTTCCATACTTGTGAGAACTCCAGCGTAACGTAGGCTGACCGAGGTCTCGATTTCAGATCCGGTTTTCGCCCAACATTCATATGAGGTAGATGGAACTGACTTTGAAGATACTTTGTTAAGTATATAGGCTGCAGCTAGTAATGCATCTCCCCAATAGGAGATTGGCAAATTAGTCTGTGCCATCATAGACCTAACCATTTCGAGAAGAGTCCTATTTTTTCTCTCAACAATTCCATTTTTCTGTGGAGTTCGAGGGCTCATCAGTTGTCTAATAATCCCTTTATCATTACATATTATCTTGAACATATCAGACAAATATTCTATACCACGGTCAGTGCGTAAAGTCTTAACCTTACTTTCCGTTTGATTCTCAACTTCGTTCATATAACGAATGAAGCAATCCAATGCTTCAGATTTGTGAGAAATCAAATACATATGACCGAAACGAGAGAAATCATCAATAAATGTAATGAAATAGGAAGCTCCATGTCTAGCCCTCACATTCATTGGACCACAAATATCCGAATGAATTAATTGCAACAGTAACTCTGCCCTAATAGCCTTACCGAATCGTTTCCTAATTGCTTTTCCAGTAAGACAATGCTCACATACAGACAAGCTAATCTTAGCTCGAGAGCCTAATAAGCCCTCTTTAGCTAATCGATTCATGCGATCTTGTCCTATATGTCCTAGTCTAGCATGTCAAATATCATCAGTTATTTTTGCATCACTAGTAAGAGCAATATTTGAAAAATAATTATCAATCGCATAATTATCATTTGGTTCCACATCAAGAACCATAAAACCATTCGTTAAAAAACCATAACCGATTGACACTGAGTCAATCTTGAGTTCAACACACCGACTGTAAATCCTAGATCAAGAAGACAAGTAACAGAAATAAGATTCCTCCGAATCTCAGGAGCATACAGGACATCATGTAGAAACAAAGTTCTTCCACCCCGAAGGTTAAGTTTGCAAGTGCCGACTCATTTGACTTCGGCTCTTGCATTATTTTCTACGTATATCCATTTGTTGTCAGCTGGTACCCGACGGTACTCCACATATGTAACTCGCTCTCGAGCTACATAATCCACAAAGGATAAGAATCAGCCAACAACACAAAACTAGCAACAAAATGCTCAGAAGACAGACTAGAAGTTATCTTTCTTGGCTCGGTACACTCCCGGGCATAGTGACCCTTGTCACAATTAAAGCAAGTTACCTTAGGTTTCTTTCCCGTCTTCTTGTTCTTCTTCTTCTTGATTGGGCCTGTCCCATCTGCAGCAGCAGCTTCCTTCTTGTTTCCCTTCCCCTTCTTGAACCATCTCTTTTTCTTGGATCTAGATGATCCAGCAGAACTGACAGCCAAATATGCTTGGCCAGAAATCCTCGCGGATTCTACTCTCTCCGCCTCAAGTTCTACATGGCGTGAGACATCAGCGAAAATCTTAATACTCTCACTATGAGTTAGGGTCTGCTTTATGGTCTCCCAAGAATCTGGAAGGGATCGAATGACTGCCTGAACATGTTGTTCATCTGTCAGCTCGTGACCGACAGTTTTAAGCTCCCGAATCATATTCGACATCTCCCTGAGATGTTGAACCATAGTGACATTCGGGCGCTTCTTGTTAGCTATCGAACTTGATCGTTGTCCTTAAAGCAACCTGCATAAAGCATGAAATTTGAAGGATACGGCTCATACTCAAAAACTAAGTCATCTATCATTGAACTAATCAAGATGCCCTTAGCAGTGGAGTTTTTCTTCTTCCATGCCTTGTAGGCATCAATATCTCGTCTGTTTTGTGCAGTGGGATCATCTACAGGTTCTACCATGACCTGATTTACAGCCTCTAGAACTTCTTGTTCCTCAAGTACATACTGTATCTTGAGGTGCCAGATCTTGTAGTTATCCCCATTGAGTTTTTCACCCTTATTGAGTTCAGCTATGATGTTTTTAGTTTCCATAACCTAACATAAATAAATACATTATTTAATTATTCAGTGTATAATTTTATGTATGTAATCTACAAATTGACTCAATGTGAATTCGATTTGGTTTACAAAATCAAGTGACAATCCAATTCTCACTCATCATTTGTATGTTCCAATTGAATCGACTTTAATCAATTACATTACATACATCCCATCTTAACATGATATCATTAAATGAACATTTCATTTAAATTGTACTCAATATGAACAAATCAAAGAGCAAAAATATCATGCATCATGTAGAGTTAACAGCATAAAATGAACATATCATTAAATTAAATTTGTTGTACATTGTCAACACATAACAAAGATAACTCTACTAAGAATGTTACATATAACATTCTTCCTACTCATAACTGAAAAATAAAAAACTAAACAACTAGATAGATAATCATTACTCCCACTAGGACAAACACTAGTGCAGTAATGATCCAAACATGCCCAATCTTCTTGGGCTGAACTAGGACATCCCCCGCCGAGATGCTCTCAAAATGATGCCAGGATGCAGAATCTTCCGTAGGACACCTTTGAAGCGATCCAAAAGGAAAGATTCCATCAGGGTCCTCTTCCGAATCATCCCCTGGATCATCACAATGCACCTCACAGTCCTCGTAGTGAAGCAGCTCGGCACATAACTAGGTATAAGAGACGCGTCCCTCATAGCGCCCCCAAATTTGATGCGCAATATCACTCAGGTGTTGTGGCAGTGAGCGGACCAGAGCCCAAATTCTGTAATTCTCCAGAATCGGAAACTCCTGCATCTCAAGTCTCCAGAACAATCTATCAAGCCTCCCGATGTATCACCCGACTCCATGAACTGAGTCATTGTTAGTGCAGGGGCACTAGATAATCGAACTTGTATTTTGATTATGGTAAAGACACAAAATTAAGTTTACATCGTTATCTCACGAGCTAAATCGAGTGTGCAGAAAAGTACTAAAGCTGGAGCTGAAGGCTAGCGACACCCAGAGGAAGTCGTGGTGGTCGGGCGACACTCGAGTGACTTCGAAGGGAGCCGAAGGAATCGAGTGGAAGGCCAGAAGCGAAAGCGACACAGTAAGTATCGAGGTAAGCTCGTGTGAGTGAGAGATGGTAAGGTCGTGTCCTCTGTACGGGGACGACCATAGGCGGCGATCTGACTAAGATTTCCTGGGGAAGGTCTAGGTCGAGATCGGACGGTTAGAAACCGTCGCATTTATCATTTTCCGAGCTAACCTCTTACTGCAGAGAAGTGTCTAGGCTGGCAGTCGACTGTTGGACGTTGGGCAGTCGACTGATGCTGATCAGTCGACTGATGGGAGGCATCAGTCGACTGATGGCCACGAATCAGCCCTTGCGCTCGGTCAAAACGGATAAGATTTAACGCGGCCACTTCGCGATAAAATTTATATAACTTCGTGATCTGTTCCGAAATATGAGGAGACAAATTCAGAGGCTAAAATCTATAAAAGGAGGGAAGGATTCCAACTCCACAGATCATCAAGATTATTCTCAAGTGCTCCTACAATGCCAAAGCTCCAACATCGTCATAACGCCGAGGCGACGACAAGTTCAAATCTCCTTCGTCGGCAGCAGTAGCAAGTAATTGTTTTTATTGTATTCTTTGTTTTTATTCGTAACGAGGTGAGGTAGGCTTGTTGCCTCATCCTCGTAATTTCGGTTTTGTGATCGTTGTCTCCTACCTCCAACGAGGAGGAGACGTTATAGTGTTTTGCCCTCCGTACGCGGTCTAGAACCGATAGGGTCTTGGAGTAGCAACCGCTGGGTTGTGAACCAAGTAAAATAAACGTGTCTCTTTATTTTCCGCTACGCTTACTCATGTATCGAACGATCGAACGAAAAGATTTACGCTCGCTATTCACCCCCACTCTAGCGACGCTCCTCGATCCAGCAATTGGTATCAGAGCGGGGGCGCTAAGATTTGGTGAAACCACCAATCTAGCACGTTTTGGTTTTCTTTTCGTATTTTTCGATTCGTATTTTTCAGAGTTTTTTTTCCTTCCACACTACTAATCCAAGACGAAGTCTTGGTACGCTTCTTTTGGTTGTGTGTTTGCAAGTATTCTATTTTGGAGTAGTCGACGGTAAAACGGTCATAACTTTTCACACAAGTGGACTCATAAAGCGATCTATGTACCAAATCGAAGCTCTCAGAAAGATCTACATTTCTTATGAGGTTTATCCTCATAAAAATCTGTTTCCAGCCCCAAAATCCAACGTTTAGTACCCTTTCGGAGATATTGAAGGTCGTAAGTTTCTCGTTTTTGTTAGTTTCTTATTCCTCTTATTTATTTCTGTTTATTTCCTATTATTTCCCGCACTACTAATCCAAGACCAAGTCTTGGAATTCTCTTTGGTTTTATTCGTGTTTTGCAAGATACTTAATGACTCACATTGAGGGGTATAGCACCACCCGACCTCCGTTCTTTAACGGAGATGATTTCCGTTATTGGAAAGGTCGGATGGAGTGTTTCTTGAAAACACAAGTCGAGACTTGGATAATATTCCAAACCGGCTTTGCTCTACCCACCAATGATCAAGGAGAGCCCTTGGATTTCAACAAGTGGACTAACGCAACCAAGAGGCAAATTGAAGACGATGCAAGAGCAACTCAAATATTGCAATGCGGCTTATCCAAAGAGGAACTCAACCGCATCGGCCATTCATTAGCGCCAAAGACCTCTGGAACAAATTGATTGATCTACACGAAGGGACGTCCGATGCTAAGGTATGTAAAAGAGATTTACTTTTAAATAAACTATACAATCTAAAGATGCAGGATCGCGAGACCGTCACCCAATTACATGCGCGGATCCAAGATATCGTCAACGGTCTTCACTCGATCGGGCAAGTCATAGAGAACCGGGACCTTATAAGGTATGATTTAAATGCTTTCCCTAGGACTACCTTGTGGGCATCCATGGTCGATGTCTACAAGGTCTCTAAGGACCTTTCGAAGCTTAGGTTAGACGAATTATTTTCCGAGTTTGAACTTCACGAGCAAACTAACGTGGTCTGGGCCGAGAGAGGTATTGCTCTACTTGCAGAACAAAGAAGTAAGCCACCTACTAGCCAAGAAGATGGACTCGAACCCGAAGACGAATCAGAGTCCGAATCCGAAAAGGTGGAAGCAATAGCGAACATAGTGCGAAAGATTGTTTGGAGGGAAAGGAGGCTACTAAAGAACCAAAAGAGGGCACAATTCAAATCAAATCAAAAGAAGATTTTTCGTGCAACATGGGACAACGAAGAAGGCGTCGACATAGCATGCATGGCAAGACCCGAAGAGTCCGAGTCAGAGTCTGAATCCGAATCCAATTACAACACCGACTCCGAATTCGAGGATTACTTCGAGAAGCAACTCAAAGCCGGACCAAAAGAGAAAATTAAGGTTAGCCGCTCACTAATTCATACGCTTTATAATACAATTAAAATGCTTAATAGGGAATTAACTAAGTCCGAGTCTAGGGTTGAGTCGTTACTTGAGGAGGTTGAAACTCTCAAGCAAGAGAATACTCTAACCTCTTCAACTAGTCAAGTTCAAGAGGAAAACTCAACCCAAATTAAAAAACTTGAGGAGGAGAATTCTCTCTTGAAAGATCGAGTTCAAGAGGTTGAGGCTAGGTTAGAAAGGTTCACGTTGGGATCTAAGAACCTTAATCGACTACTTGGAACCCAAAGAGCCGTGTTCAACAAAGCCGGACTCGGATTTAGGTCAAAGACTACGAATAGATCTTATATGTCTATCGTAAATCGTAGTCATCAAAGAGTCCAAGCATGGGTCCCAAAGGTTTTATTGAACTCACAAATAAGGACTAATAAGTATTGGATTCCTCAGGATCAAGTTCATTATTTGAATAGACCATATTGGTTCAATGGTCCAAGGGGAGCTAACACTAAAATAGTATACTCGCTTACTTAGCAAAACCATTGAATATTTTACTTTAATTTTTAGAATGGCTAGATAGGGAAAATAAGTTAGTCAACTCTTGACAACATAGTATCAGGACGGGGCGAGATGATAGTACGTTACGGAAACAAAGTCTCGTATATTCGAGCTAGATAAGACGTATCTAGCTTAGTGCACTTGACCGAGTGGAACTAGCTGAAGCTACCTCGTCGTATCCTAAACTAGTTAGACCAGGAAGTAACCCTAAGTGACTTAAGTGATATTTTCTTGAATTTGGCTTTGTCTAAGAAAGTGGTCGTTGTTCCGATCAAAGAAGGCCTCTGTGCCTCGCCACGACCTGGAAGCCAGTTTCTCGAAAAGTTACTTAACGATCTAAAGGTTAAATTCGAATCTAACCCAAAGTTGACTATCTTTAATCAATTTTAAAATCATCTCACAAAACATATAAGATGAACAAATTCTGAGACACATAGAATGGGTGAGATGTTAAGGATAATTGAAATATAATCTCTTCAAAATACTACTTATTTTCTCAACTATTGTACTTAACAACTCTTAGGCCAAAGTTTAGCGCCCGCTACATCTCTTATACTTCATATATTTGACTAAGGGGGAGAGCAAACTAACATTAAGGGTTATATTATAAACCTTTAGATTATTGGTGCAGAGGGACACACCTCGAACCAATCTATCTAACTACTGCTAGACGCATGCTTAGACTTATAGTTGATTTATCTAGATGCATGTGTATACGATATTTGTTTTTAAACCCCTATTTTATACAAAAACCCCAACATATTTATGTTTGATTTATGGCAAAAGGGGGAGAAGAGTGAAAGTTAAGGGGGAGTGAAAGTTAAGGGGGAGTAACACAAAATTTAATTTTGAAAATTAAATTATCTCTTTCAAAAACTCACCTAGGGTTAAGGGGGAGTTTTGGTTAAGGGGGAGTTTAATGACATTCATCATTTATTTTGAAAATTAAATTATCTCTTTCAAAAACTCACCTTGGGTTAAGGGGGAGTTTTGGTTAAGGGGGAGTTTAATGACATCCATCATTTATTTTATGCTTTAATTTCCCTTAACTTTGTGTTGGTTTGTCATAGATCAAAAAGGGGGAGATTATTGGTGCAGGGGCACTAGATAATCGAACATGTGTTTTGATTATAGTAAAGACACAAAGTTAAGTTTACATCGTTATCTCACGAGCTAAATCGAGTGTGTAGAAAAGTACTAAAGCTGGAGCTGAAGGCTAGCGACACCCGGAGGAAGCCGTGGTGGTCGGGTGACACTCGAGTGACTTCGGAGGGAGCCGAAGGAATCGAGTGAAAGGCCGAAAGCGAGAGCTACAAAGTATGTATCGAGGTAAGCTCGTGTGAGTGAGAGATGGTAAGGTCGTGTCCTCTGTACGGGGATGACCATAGGCGGCGATCTGACTAAGATTTCTTGGGGAAGGTCTAGGTCGAGATCAGACGGTTAGAAACCGTCGCATTTATCATTTTCCGAGCTAATCTCTTACTGTAGGGAAGTGGTCCGGCTAGCAGTCGATTGCTGGACGTTGGGCAGTCGACTGATGCTCATCAGTCGACTGATGGGAGGCATCAGTCGACTGATGGCCACGAATCAGCCCTTGTGCTCGATCAAAACGGATAAGGTTTGACGCGACCACTTCGCGATAAAATTTATATAACTTCGTGATCTGTTACGAAATATAAGGAGACAAATTCAGAGGCTAAAATCTATAAAAGGAGGGGAGGATTTCAACTCCACAGATCATCAAGATTATTCTCAAGCGCTCCTACAACGCCAAAGCTCCAACATCGTCATAACGCCGAGGCGACGACAAGTTCAAATCTCCTTCGTCGGCAGCAGTAGAAAGTAATGTTTTTTATTGTATTCTTTATATTTATTCGTAATGAGGTGAGGTAGGCTTGTTGCCTCATTCTCGTAATTTCGTTTTTGTGATCGTTGTCTCCTACCTCCAATGAGGAGGAGACATTATAGTGCTTTGCCCTCCGTATGCGGTCTAGAACCGATAGAGCCTTGGAGTAGCAACCACTGGGTTGTGAACCAAGTAAAATAAACGTGTCTCTTTATTTTCTGCTGCGCTTACTCGTGTATCGAACGATCGAACGAAAAGATTTACGCTTGCTATTCACCCCCCTCTAGCGACGCTCCTCGATCCAACAATACTCTATCCCCTGGATAGCCTCTCTTAGTCGATTACGCAACACATCGCGTCTAGTCATAGTGGTAATCATCCGTGCCATCTGAAAAAATTGAAATTAATTAAGTCAGCTCAAAACTGACAAACCAGTACACTTACCTGCTTAATTCAATTTATATATAAGCATGGATCCATCAAAATAAATCAAGAATACATTTCCTTGAATTTATGGAGGACTATCGACAGACTTACTTAGACCAGTCAATTAGTACTTTTACCAATTGATTATCATCT
The DNA here is from genome assembly GCA_025175895.1 of Wurfbainia villosa. Taxonomy (NCBI): domain Eukaryota; kingdom Viridiplantae; phylum Streptophyta; class Magnoliopsida; order Zingiberales; family Zingiberaceae; genus Wurfbainia; species Wurfbainia villosa. The sequence continues at coordinate 40,474,154 of CM045998.1, read as the reverse complement.
AAGTTTAGTCGACTAGTACCATGAAGACTCATTATTGACCGTGAGAGTCTAAACACCATGCAATTTGCTCTGAGTACCCCAGGCACTCAAGCAATATGCATAGTATTCTTTCTCATCGTTCTTACGCATCAATTCTAGTTCATTTGGTTTATCTCTAAGTTGTTTATTTCAAGTCCTAATTGTTTCAAATAATTACTTGATTATTTAGTCATGAGTTGAGTTTACCAAAGTTAATTTTAGCATGTCATTCCATGTCAAATCATGCTAATCAAAGCCAATCTGGACAAATCCAGTTCGGTCAAGCATGATTAAGTCGAACCAAATTAGAGTTGAGTTAACCAAATCCAATTTACACTTGGTCGTGCCAGAGCACTTAACACAACACTTATTTGAGCTAATTAGGCACCTAGCTTTCGTTGAAATCCAATTAATTGAACCTATGCCCAAATTAATTTGAATCTCAAATTAAAGCCTAAGTCCAATTTATTCAATTAGGCCTCTCTAATTGATAGCCCAATTAAAAAAACTGATTCTGAGCCCATTTTGATTCGGCCCAATAAAATTCAGCCCAATTAAAAAGTTGATTTTGAGCCCAAGCCCAATTTAATTCGGCCATACAGCGAGCGATGCGCCTATACAGTCGATGGTAAATCATCCGGCGGTGATGGCTACTGCCCGCGATAAACCGCCCTGTCCTGTCGGAAAACCACCCTGCCAAGGCTAAACAGTCCTACCAGGGCTCAAACCGCCTTAGCAAGGCTTAAAACCATCTTGCCGAGGCTCAAACTGCCCCGACAAGGCTCAAAACCATCCTGCCTAGGCTCAAACTGCCCTGGCAAGGCTCAAAACCACCCTGCCTAGGCTCAAACTGCCCTGGCAAGGCTGAAAACCTCTCTGCCTAGGCTCAAACTGTCTTGACAAGACTCAAAACTACCCTGCCTAGGCTGAAACTACCCTAACATGGCTCAAAACCGTCCTGCCTAAGCTCAAACTGCCTTGACAAGGCTCAAAACCTCCCTTCCTAGGCTCAAACTGCCCTGACAAAGCTTAAAACCACCCTGTCGAGGCTCAAACTGTCCTGGCAGGGATCAAAACCACCCTGCTGAGGCTCAAATTGCCCTAACAGGGATCAAACTGCCTCGCCAATCGTTGAAACCACCATTCCATGGTAGTTTCGACCAAGGTCGTTAGCACATAGTGGTTCTCCACTCGATAAACCACTTTGGAATGGCTAGAGTGGTTTTTCACTCGACAAACCACTCTGGAATGGCCAGGGTAGTTTGTCCAGAGTGGTTTTTCACTCGTCGCATAAACAGTGATTTCTACACTGTTCATCTTCTTCTTCCTCGCATTTTTCGCGATAAACAACTTTTCTTTTGCAGAAAAAAAATCTAATCTCTATTAAATGCTTTCCAACAAGGGCTCTGATACCAATGTTGGTAGTTTTAGCATCTAATCGAGATTATCTAAATAATAATAAACGAAAAATGAAGCTGGAAAATTAAAAAAACCGAAAAAATGAAAAACTTACAGAACCTTCACGCCGAGTGGTAATGGAAGAAGATGCTTTCTATCTAAGGAGCAATCACCGCGAAAGCTCCTTCTCCTCCACAAGCCAAGTCCGGACCGTGCCTCAGTGTTCCTATCTCGCGCTCTCCGATGAAGTAGCCTTTCGACGTCAAACCCTAAAACTCTCCTCCTTATCTTTGGACGCAGCACACCCCCTTATAAAAGAGGTGTTACTTACGCTGCACGAAGTGCGCTAACTGCGCACTTCGTACAGTGCCGTGCACACGTTGCACCGCAACGTGTGCACGATGTGGCAACAATAATATTGAAAGTCAAAATAAAGGACTCTTTTTCTAACCAACCGGTTGCCCCCCTAGGCCCTTACTTAACCTATATACTTTGATCTTATTGATAAGAAGGGGAGAGAATGAAATATTTTCTCTTGTTTCTCATGGGTAATAAATTTATTTTTTAACAATGTACTAAACCATGCATCTAACTTAATTTATTGAATACTCAAAAGATCTAATATGGTTTAACATTTATTAAAGGTACATTTGTTATTCAAAATACTTTTTCATCCAATCTCCCTTGTTTAACTCATTTTCTACTAATCATTCACAAATTAGATGTGATTTTAATTGACTACACACCATCTGCTTTTGGATAATGAATATACAAATTTAAAAAATTGTGAGAAATATAATGGTATGGCCTTATAGATTTAAAAATCAAGAAAAAAGTGCAAATAAACTTACGACGGTGCTTACAAAAATGACATAGATCGATTTCAGAGAAGATTTAAAGTTCTTTTCTGGATTCAAATGACTTCCACGTATCTTGGCCACCACGTCAAAGCTCATATGACCCTCCGTGATTTACCTCTCTCACAATATTCGTGGGATAAACCGATGGGGGTCGCTAGATTAGTGGTTCCAATCTTTTGCAGAGTATGAACAATTTTCATAGGGATGGTGTGTTGATTAGTGTAGTATGGACTTGCATCAGAAAGCAAAGGGTGATCTTTGAGTTGGACGAAAGAGTCATATTTGGGTGCCTGCCCCTACCGCACTAGCCAACACGATCGAGGTCATAGACCACTCACAATTTATTCTTTCTCCTTGTTGTGGGACCAACGAGAGGGGGGCCCTTAGGAGGAGGGTTTCTCTTTTTTGCTCGAGAGTGTAAAAGGATAGTAGGAGTATACATGGAGCAACTCCGGAGTATTAACTTGATGTATCTAAGTTAACAATTTAATAACTAGAGGTCTATTAAGAATAAATAAATTTGTATGAAACAGATTGAGGGACCACAGATAAAAAACATTGAGGCAACGAGGATGATGCGAACTCTATAGGTGAAGAGGTGAAGTATAATATATAGAGGAGTTGTAAACTCATCCACATCTAAGAGACTGAGTAACATGACACGAGATGGTTGAGAGGCAAAGTCAAGATGCACAAGTAAATATCTAGTGAACTATGAGTATTAAATAATGACCTATACTTATGAGGGACAACAATACAACTCAACATAAGCAAACTCTACTCTAGAGGTAGTCATTGTCAGGGGCAATTGTAGCTCGGTGATGGGCACCGATTGACTACTGTCTAAGAAACCTAAAACCCTAAGTGGATTCAAAGTTTGTTTTTAAACAATCAACTAGTATTGGAACCCAATTGATTAATGGATCAATCAATTAATGAAATAAACTACAAAAAAAAATCTAAGTTGGGGTAACTAGAGTTTTTTATTTAGAGTAGTTGACTGATGTGAATTATAGTCGATTGAAGAATCAGTTGGCTAAAGAACTTGTTTGGATCTAAGGATCAACGAATAAAATAGTTTTGTTCGTGGCTAAGTCAATTAGGTAGTCAATTGATGATATCAATCCACTGATGATAAGTGAATAATCAATTATTTGTCCATATAAAAAAAGTAAAAAAAGTCATTATTACACGACAATGGTTAAATCCAAAGAACCAGTCAATTGATGAAGATGGAGTATCGTTGAGTGGTAAATATCTCATAGTCAAAATTCAAAGGCTATAAAAGAATTAAGGACTTTTGGTGGCTTCAAATTTAGAGAAATAGAGTTGTTAAACTCTATTAGAAGCTTTTTTTTATTTTCGATATTTTTTCTTCTTATGATCTCTTGTAATTTTAAATATTACAAGAGGTCTCTCCACCTCTAATACTCACCGAGAAGGAAAAAATTAATAGTTGTCAATTAACCGTTGCTTGTCAAGTACTTTCCCATAAGTGTTTGATAGTCAACAATGGACTAGAATTACATTAAATTGGTTGTTGATTGGGCAGGGAATGGATTGAATAATGCAAGTTGGGTGAATGTATATTTTTAAATTGAATACAATACACTTCGGTAAATACACATCCCTTAGATATTCGGTAAAATTAGATATACATTTTGGTAGATACTGAAAAATAATAATTTATATATATTTGTATAAAAACAAATTTAGAGATATTGAGAAATACGTAACAAAATAATCAAGGAAATCACATGCGGAAATAATATATCCTTGTAGACCAGGAGAAAGTTCCCAATAGAGTTGCCTTGCACATTTAGCACATGAGAAATTTTAGCTTCATCAATTCTTATAAATTCATTGGTGACGTGGAGAGATAATCCAGAGATCTATGTGGCGAAATCTTGATTTAGTCATGACTTGATCAACTCTACATCTCCACCCCTCCACACTCCACCACATCTCCACGTTTTCATATTCTACCACATCTTTATATCTCCGTGATCCCACACTTCCACTTCTCTGTAAGTATATAATTCTCCAAATAGCAAAGAAAATGTCTCTAGGTAATGCTAACTTTATTCTTTTTCAATTATATTGTCTTTATTTCTTCTACCTCCTATTCTGACTTGAGCGTCGGAGGGGATTTGCTAAGACTCACTTTGGCGCCCTTCTCACTCTATGTTACTTTGTCAGGTCATTCCGAAGAATTTTCACCACTCCAAGATCGATGCATGGAATCTTTGATCGCGAAGTCCCTGTCTTCGATTCTCAGCCAGAATATTTTGATGTCATCTATGAAAAAAATCTGAATTGAGATATTAAGATGAGTGATGCAATGTAATAAGATCTGAGCGTCACTTTCCTACTCTTGAAGAATGGACACATATTGATAGTCACGACATGAGCCAAAGGGGAGGCAACAAGATGAAACCTTTCCTTATGATTTTCCATTTCAATCGTGACATCATCTTTTGTAATCAGTTTAAAAAGAAGAAGAATTATGAAATTGAAGAATTTGAAAACTTCTAGGGTGTGTTTCGTTCGGGGTTATCATAACCTTAGTTATTCATCTAAGGTTATCAATAAAAATCTTATTTGGTTCACAGGATTTAAACGATTATCAAGTCATTATGCATGGAGGAATCAGAAAATCTCCGAGAATCTTGATTTTTATTGATTCCTTAGGTTATAATTTTTTTTCCAAAACTATCCTTCATTTTTTACCATTTGAGACAAAAATATCCTTATCAATTTATTAAATAGCAATCCGACTATACATAAATTAATAATATAATTAAAATCCTAATTGATCAGCTGCGGGGTGCACCGTTGGTCGTCGCTGTTAGCCATCGTCGGGCGTCGACGGTCGACGGTTGTTAGTCGTCGTTGATTGACCGTCATCGATCACCGATCGTCATCGTTAAGCGTCAACCACTGTCATTGATTGTCGATCGCGACCACCACCATCAATTACCGACACAGTTATCGTAATTATTGGTGGTCACTCGTTGCCATCTCACCGAACGACAAGGCGATCGTCTTGATCGGCACAACCATAAACAAATATGTTTCGTAGTAAACAGAGTCTTATAATTGAATGGGTAATATAGTAAAATATTAAATTATATTATACTTTAAAACCTCTAAACAAATAAATTTTGATTGCATTATTTCGGATTGAATCAACCAACATTAGTTATATTTCATTTTCCTTAACCTTGTTAATATGATTATCTAATAATCACATAATCAAAATTATGTATTATAATTTGAATCAAATACACTCTTAGAATATATGCTATGACTTAGGTCCGTCTCTATTGTCAATTCTTTAGGCAAAGATCCTAGGAGGGTTCAATTAGCTTAGTCGGTTCATTTCAAGAGCTAATCAAAATAAACTAATTTAAAGTGCAGTTGGATTAATTTAGCTTCATGATCGAATTAATTAAATCAGAATTAATACTGAAGAGAGTATGAAATCTCAACCTTTGGTTTATTCTTCCCCATAGCTTTTCAACTCTCATCTCACCTTCTCCCTGTAAATTACCCCTCTGCACTCTTTGGAAATTTGCTTGACCCTCTCCATCGAATGATAACACACATTTCATTTGCATAAGCATTTTGTAAAAATAATTTCGTAATATATATGATAGTTATGAAAAATAAATAAATAAATAAATATATATATATATATATATATATATGTATATGATCTATTGTGCACGTATTATTTGTACAGTTGTGCGCGAATGAAAAATTCACAGTAATCATGCCGCGATTCTTCTTCCTGCTTGAGCACTGGGCAACTTGAAATCATCGACGGAAGGTCGGATTCCGATCGCAATCCAACTGCAATTCGATCGGCATTAGAGTCCGATCGAATTGCGACCGGATTTCGATCGAATCACGATCGAAATTGATCATGTCATGATTACGATCGCCAGTGGTCGCGGCACTGGCGATCGCAATTTGACCGGATTTCGATCGGTAGCAACCACAGCACTGACGACCACAATTCGACCATTTTTCTGTTGGAATCTGGTCAAGGTGCAGTCAACCAGACGGCAGCGGCGATCCCGACAAGTTCAGGTATTGAATATAATGCTCATTGATGAAGAAGAGTCATGGCCGCACATTGATGAAGAGAATGTGCGATAATCGGACGGTGAAGATATATATATATATATATATATAGAGAGAGAGAGAGAGAGAGAGAGAGAGATGATTCGTTGAGCATTGTTTCCCTGCCCAACTCGTGCGTGATGAGGAAATCCACAATAATTGTGCGCTCGACGTCATCGATCTCGCCGACGAAAGGTCGGATTCTAGCCGGATCGTGGCCAGATTCTGGCCAAAAACGGTCGCATCTGACTGGATTCCGACCAGAAACGGTCGTGAGTGCGGCTGCCAATGGGCGGGCCACTGGCGATCGCAATCATGTCGGAATCTGACTACGATCCGGAATCCGACCGTTTCCGACTGCAATCTAGTTGGATTGTGGCAGGACTCCGATGTCGATCGAATCGTGGTCGGAATCTGGCCGAATTGCGGTCGGGTAGCAGTGAATCATCCCCCACAGCCGGTGATATCTCACGCAGAAGAAATACTGTGTATTCTCTATTACTATGCCATCGCGATTGATTGGACGACGGAGATATTGTCGCACACGAGTCGAGCAAGATAAGATGCGCAACAAATCAATATATATATATATATATATATATATATACACAAAGAGAGTGAATTTCTAAAATAAAGAGAGTGAATTTCTAAAATACCACAGGAAAAAAAAATAAAAAAAATAAAAAATAAAATAAAATGTTGGATAATTGGGAGAATACCCTATGAATTTTTTAGAAATTTTTAAAAAATTTTCTGGATTTAAACGGAATTCTTATGATACTATGTAAGGAGAGATTTAACAGGCTTTGTAAAAGCCTGTTTGGATTACCCGTTACGGAAGTGTTAATGCGTTTTATTTAAAAACCCGATTCCTTTCATTTCTTTCATGGCGCGACTCTTCTTCTCCATCCCGATTCCGCTCTTCTTTCCCGATCACGCGACGCCCTCCTCACCTCGCCGCCCTCGCAACCACCCACGACCGTCGACGGTCCTTGGCTGAAGACACCGTTCAATCACCACCTTTCGGCCACGCGCAAGGATCGCGATCGCCACTCCTGCACGGACGGCCGGCGACCACCACGCTTGGCCATCGCCGCTGATCTCCATCGCGAGCACTTGCGTTTGGCCGACAGTTGTTGATCTCTTCGGTCTCGAGGATTAGGGTTGGACCTCCGCTATTGATGGACAGCGCCGACGCCAAATCAGATCCTCCGTCCCGTGAGTTCAAGGATCGGTTGGATTCGGGTGAGTAGTTGATGTTTTCTTCGATCTTGGATGAGATATAATGTCAAACTGTGATTTTGTTTCAGATTTAAGCTTGATCCATTGAAATTGGGCAGGGTCTTTGGCCGGTGAATTGGAGATGGAAGGAGGAGATTGACTGCCGGTGGAGATTTGGGGTCGGTAAGCTTGATCTAACCCTTGCTTCCATCTGTCAATTGCTGGGTGTGGTTGTAGTTGTTGTGTATCAACGTGATTTGATCTGGACCTTGGGTTTCTTTCGATGGAGCTTGTGGGATGGTGTTGTTTGGGAGAATTAGCCGGCTGTGAGTTTGGGGGAGCCGTGCAATCGTTGTGAAGATAGGGCAGCAGGTGTCTCTGCCGGTGAACAGAGCAAGTGGAGAGGGGAAGGTTGTCTGCCGAGGGATTTTGGCTGCGAATGAGAGTGTCGGTCGGTTTAGAGGGTTGTGTGTCTTGGCTGTGATGTGTTGTTGAGAATTTCGGCTGTGATTGGAGTTGAGGGCGATTGTGAATCGTTGTGAGTGACTGTAAATGGTGGTGATGCCTTGTTCTTGGCTGTGAAGTTATGCCGACGATGAAGGTGTGGCTGTGAATAATCGTTAAAGGGGCAGTGAGGTTCTATAAGTGTAACAATGGGACTGTGGGAGCTGTGATCAAGGTAAGCTTTGATTTGGTAATGATATGGTTGGAGAATTAATGAATGGTATGTGATTTGGTTAATCAATCGCTTATTAAGATCGGGTGGGATCCTTATTCCTCCGATTTGATTATGCTAGTGTTTGGCTATATGATGTATTTTGGTCACAGGTATTTGAATTGAGATAGAGTTTTCTGGACATGATTATCAGCACGATCTACATTAGATGGGTTGTTGCCTCTGCTCATTGGAATTATATAGATCGGTGTTTCCTATGGTGGAACAAGAAGCTGTGGAGTGAGTCTAGGCAAGGCGAGTTGGGTTTGGATAAGTTATGAATGTATATCACTATCGTTGGGATTAAATTGATCTTGTGATGGATTTGTTGTTAATAAAGGATTGATTAGGTTAATTACGAAGTCGATGTATGATTCGATTCGAGGATTCGTTGTTATGCTTGCACTTAATCATAATGTTTGATATTTGCAGGACGTGGATACGAGACAGGTCCGCGGCCGTGAGGACTTCATTGTTTCGAGCATTACAGCAGGTGGGTAATTTCCTACCTGGTCCGGGTAGATGTATTGCATTCAGATTTAGTCATAAATATGAGCATGTTAGGTGTTCATATTATCTTGACCCTGCTCTTTTTATCGTATGCTTGATCCTTTACCGTTGGCTATTAACTCCATTGCTGATATCATGTTTATTTTACCATGATTTGGAGTTATATATATAGGTGATGTAAGTAACTTAGAATTTGTTTAAGTTAAGTGCAAGTAGTAAAGTCCGGATGACAACCTAATTGTAAATTGGGCAAAAAGGTCATCCGTAGGTAGATAATGTCTTTAACCTAGGGTTAGTTCTAGTACCCTTAGGTTGTATGTTACCACCGAACATGTATTGTGTAAATGGTCAGAGGAATGATACTTAGGGTATCGCTACGGACCGGTGGTCCTAGCTTGTTATAATCAGATGAGTACGACTCTCTACAGGATAGAGAGTGTGTCCATCAGTTGAGTACGACTCTCTACAGGATAGAGAGTGCGTCGATTAGATTGGTATGACTCTCTACAGGATAGAGAGTATTATGATCAATTGAGTACGACTCTCTGCAGGATAGAGAGTGCGTTGATCTGGTTAGTATGATTCTCTGTAGAATAGAGAGTCTATGGTGGATGTCTGTATGTGAGACATTGCATTCATGCATTTGCATGCATGCTGACGACGAGGTTTACCTTGTGGTTGAGAGTGTCGCCAGTCATCCTGCCTCCACGATTACTCATAGGAGGAGTCACCCGTGTGAGGGCAGAGCATTGTGGTGCCGCACTCTACCACTATAGACGGTGGTAGTTGGATTTGCGTGCCGTAGTCCTGCGTGTGTGGCACTCGACCACTTATGGGTAGTGACTGTCGGAGTGGCCAACAGCAGGGACCCCCATCGTGTAGCTTGCTCTTTACGGTTATATGCTACTCGATCATACTGCCCACTTGGCCACTCGAGAGTAGTGGTTGGTGTTGAGTTGGGACAGTTGTCATGCTCGAGCCACCGAGGCCACACTGGGGTCGTGGTAGCTTTAGGGTGAGCCGACATGACCATGCATACTGCATTGCCGACTTATGACATTTTTGCATATTGCCATATATATACATATATGCATGTATATATATATATATATATATGGATGATTGTGATTAGTATACATATATAGATGCAGTCTATATATATATATATTCTTATTGTGATGTTGCATTTGATTGTATTATGTTTGCTGCATTTGGGTGTACATCATATTCATGCATATTTCTTGCATTGGTTATACGATTGTGTCAGATACTGGTATGGGTTGGACAGACCATTAGATACCTTGACCTGTAGCTAGAGTATATTGTGAGTTGATATACTCTTCCTGTTATATATATATATGTTTGATATATGTTCAGGTTGGATCAGAGTAGAGTAGCAGACTTCAGGTATGTCTGCATTTTTATGTTGTTTATTTGGTTAGACGGTATATGCTTGTATTTATATACTATGCTGATATACCTGTTGTACCTTTAGAGTATGTTGTTGAAAATACATGTGATATGACATATATACATGTTTTTCTATTATCTGCTGAGTTTTACTCACCACCCCCACGGACCCTGGATTTTCTGTCGCCCAGGTAACAGGTAGAAGACTTCGTGACGGTTTGGAGCACCGCCGGCTGATATCGTCTCATCTCACCTCTGAGGCTCCCGTGTCTGTTTTGGATTTTCTGTATGTCTTGTTTTGCATTTGGAGTTTTCGTGATGTTATGTATTATGTGACGTACGCACATGTTGGTGCGGGTTTTATCGAGGTTTTCTTTATGTTATGGTGTTAGTCATACCGGTATGCATGTGTAGCATTGTATTATTGTTGTATCGTTTCCGCTGTGTATTTGTTATAGTAGTTTGTTATGTTGTTGTGTTTTCATTTGTTATGTTATTGTTATTGTGGGCCTACGGGCCTTGTATTAACCCGAAATGTTGCCACGTACAGGGGAGGTGTCGTCCGTTTGATTTTCGGCTCGGTATGCTCTCGGGGCGTGACAACTTTAGTGGTATCAGAGCCCAAGGTTCTGCGATGTCATACAATTTGTTTTTGTGTCGAGTCTTGGATTCTTGGGAGTCGATTTATTTCGGTTTTGGTTTTCTGAGATGAGATGGACAACAGCTTGAGCTCCAAGCAGCACGAGGTAAGAATTCCTGATAACTTATGGTTTAGTAGATATCTATCTAAACTTGATCAGTAGGTGTATACAATAGAGTTATGACACCTGTGTAGACTTGTAGTAGGGGTCGTCCATCGAGGCGATCAACCGGAGTGACCTTTAGGGTTTATACTCACGGTTATGTTGGCTATGCATTTAGATGCTTATACCAAGGAATGACCTGTAGTGTGTTGGTTGTTGTTCGGAACCGTGGTATGAGTTGACCATGGGAACGACCTGTTGAGTCTGTGAGTCTTGAACCCATGTCGAAAAGGTGATTTACCTTTGAGAGTCGACTGATACCGAGTCGGAAAAACATGGGTCAAGTCATCACATTTCTGGTTGAAATAAGAGATTTCAGCCTTAGAGATTTTCATTAACGGTACTAGTCAGATCATTACCTGTGGGTAATGAACAGACTTGTAGACTATTTGTGATGCAGATAGCGGAAGGCTAGGTTACGGTTTTTCATAGGGATTTTATCCCTGAGTTGTTAGTACTGAGTTGTATAACTTCGAGAGTACTTTTGAGTACTTAACTCATGTTATACCGAGAAAGAAGAGTTGTTTGCATACCATTATCGGGATCAAGCCGGTATTTGGTGATAAATGCAGAAAATAATCTTCAGAAAATAATATATCACTTAATCATGGATTAGTGATGCTGGAAGAGTGTATTTCCCCGTGTCACTTTTAGTGACACATTGTATAGAATTCTTGAGCTTCAAGAAAGGGTGATCGGTTAGCGATAGTGTACTGTGCAGAGTCGTGAGACTTGCAGAGGTTACGACCACCTAATAGCTCAAGAAGATGAATGAATGATTTAAGCCACCCAGAGTTATTGGCTTATAGTTGGATAAGGATGCTGGGATCGTCTACCAGATCCTGCCGGAAGGCATTGGATTGAGTCAGGAGTTTGGAAATGACTCCGTACAAGTATTTAAGAGTTGGAGACCGGTAAGCAAATATTGCAGGTCAACTTAATAGAGTCAGAATTCTCCGACTGTGGGATAAAGGAACAAGATCAGAGTCATAGACTTTGAGCTATTTTCCGATTATAGAAGACCAACCGCAGATCATCAAGATGTTCTCGTGGATATCAGCACAATCAAAACAAAGACTTCGAAGGGATTATGTGTGTGCAGTGCAGATCACGAAGACACGCTGGCCGATTATCCGTTGAGGTTCAAATTGCTGCTATTGTTGAGCAACCAGTACAGTGGAGGAGGTGTACCTTGAAGATTCAGTTGAAGACTATCGATGGTGTTCCGGGAGGAAGATGCATCGTCTCGACAGCAGAGATCATCACAGAAGATTGGGTTATCTCATCAGCAGCGACCTACTAACCTCAGGAGTGGTTGGAGTTCCTTGATACTCCCCTTCAGCAGAGATCAGTACAGAAGCAGCATCAGCAGAAGATATTGTAGAAGACTCAGCAGACAACAACAAGCAGTTACCTCCAGATGTGTTTTGCTTAGTATAGAAGAGAGAGTATACGACGAAGGTCGTATCTAGTCGGTATTCTACAGTTGTAGCTCATAGATTTAAGTGATAGGATCAGATGATCTAGGAACTTGGATCATTCATCGTAGAAATGCGACCGTTTTGTCGCGGACAGTTGGATATGATCTTATTCTCTTCGGAGAAAGGCCGAGACCTGCGTGGAGCCTTTGGGATCGGATCGACAGATATTTTATCATTCAGGGTATTACTCTAGTTTTACTCTTTAGGTTAATATGTTGAGAGATGCTTGTAGTTACATGTATCTGTATCTAGAACATTCTCAGTCGGATTAGAAGGGTCCTTTACATTGATTTGTGGGTCGGATGGTATCTCTACCATCGGTGAGATGAGGATCAACAATTAAGAAGTCAAGGATGCCCTTAGACTCATAGACATATCTTTGTAGACATATCACTTACGGATGATCAAATTATTGGATGGTCAAATTGTTAAGATTATGGTATGGTATGTCTCTCGGATGTGTGTATAATCCGAGAGCATTCGGATGTAGTTTTGGATGAACTCCTAGCCTTGCCGTTTCTTAGGCAAGTGGAGCAGGCGATCGAAATGATTGCGGAAATAGTTTCGGTATCGAAGATCCTATACTGGGTGATAATTTAACTGGTATCAGTGTTGTTAAACACTATAGAAATTAGAAGAATGTAAGTTGTGATTATAGGAGATATTGGAGGGGATAATTATCTGTCCTAGTATTTCTCCTTGAGAAGATCCAAAACTCTTTGTTAGAAGAGAGATGGACCTTTGGAAGTATGCATCGATTATCGATGATGGAATACAGTAGTTGTCGTGATGAATATCCTCCGTTGGGGATAGATGATCTATTTAGATCAGCAAAGGACACCTGTGTATACTCTAAGATTGATTTGCGACTGGAGCATTGATATTGTAATGACATGGTGTCATACAATTATCATTGTCGGTGTGATGATTAATATATATCATCAGCGTAGAGTAAAGGGGATGCAGGGGTGTGGAGACGATAATTTCATACTTGGTATGAATTGTATGAGTTTTGATTAAGTTGCTAAACTAATTAACGATTTAGTTGCCACTAGATTTGAGAATCGTGTATCCTGGACACGATTGGATCAGTAGGTGATTGTTGGAGTTGCGTAACCAGGCCACTGTTGATTGTGGTAGTTGAAGTTGCGCACTCGACCACTGTAGATGGTGGTTTGCCTTGTATGGTTTGGTTAGTACTGTAGATGCGGATAGAATGTCTAAGCATTACTATATCACATACTTGTTTGACAAAGGGGATGTTGTAAATCATTTAGTCGGAAGATGGTGAAACCAGTTTACAAGATCTAGATGGTGGTTAACTTTTACCCGAGTACTAGTTAATCCTTCCGGAGTGGATAAAAGGATGTTGTACTCAAATGTATCGTTTCATGGATCGGAATGATTTCGATGCAGTTGAATGAGGCATATCTTATGCCTACGTCAGTTGAGAAACTACGAGATAGTCTGTCATATGCATGACGTGACTTTAGTAGTTATTGTCTGGATTTGTAGTTGTATGGAGTAGAAGTGCTCATGAAGTTTTGACTGGCTACTCGGTAGCTACTATAGAGTTGCTGGAACGCGAACAGTTGCAACTTGAGAGATTGGTCGCTATAGTCTTCCATGCACTTACAGAGTGTGGTGGAGAGGATTTTGGATGGTGGATGAATTTCTCTTTTGAGGAAATAATTCTCTGTCTCTAATATGGATAGGTGTTCTGGACACGCATCCAGTTAAGGGAGAGTGGCTACAGGAAGCACATTATTAAAGATTTGCTATGCATCTTGGTGGTACTCGGATGTACCGAGATTTGAGATGTTTATACTGGTGGAATGACATGTAGAACATGGTTGATTTCGTAGGTTGATATTGGGTGTGCCAACTAGTAAAGGTTGAATACTAGTGAGCAGTAAGGTAGTGTTCCGAGATGAAAGTGGGAGCTTAGTACAATAGACTGCGTTGGGAGATTGTCTAGAACTCGTAAAGGATGTGATGCGATTTGGGCGATCATAGATCGACTAACCAAGTTAGCTCACCTTCTGCCTATGCGTAGAATGTACTCGTTGGATCATCCGGCAGAGTTGTATTGTCGGAAGATTATCAGATTGCGTGGGGTACTTTTGAGTACTATATCTGATGGAGACCCACGTTTTTCCTTGCGATTTTGACAGAGTCTGTATCAGACTATGGGCACAGAGCTTCGGCTTAGTGCAACATTTCATCCGAGGACTGATGGACTGTCTGAGCATGACATTCAAACATTGGAGGATATATTTAGATTTTGTGTCGTGGATTATGGAGTTGTAGCTTGTCGGTTAGCTTTACCTCCGACACTTGCAGGTGCTCACAACGTATTTCCCATTTTTATACTGAGGAAATACGTGTCGCAAGTTGATTATGTTCTGAAAGAGGTTCCGAATTCTACCTCAGTCTAATGCGACTTACGAGAAGATTCCAGGGTGGAGCCTGGGTCGCAAGGAGCGACAGTAGTGGGACAAAAACCATCCGACTCGTAAAGGTTGGATGACAACATCATACTGATGAGGAGGCTATGTGGGAGCTGGAAGATACTATCCGAGCTCGATTGTCTCATCTGATCACTTGAGGAAGGTAGGTGGTCCTTTCGAAAACTTGCTTGAAGTAAATTTTTGCATGTTAGTACGAAATTTGAGGACCAAATTTTTATAAGTGTGGGAGAATGTAAAATACCACAGGAAAAATAAAATAAAATAAAATAAAATGTTGGATAATTGGGAGAATACCCTATGAAAATTTCAGGAATTTTTAAAAAAAATTCTGGATTTAAACGGAATTCTTATGATACTATGTAAGGAGAGATTTAACACGCTTTGTAAAAGCCTGTTTGGATTACCCATTACGGAAGTGTTAATGCGTTTTATTTAAAAACCCGATTCCTTTCATTTCTTTCACGGCGCGACTCTTCTTCTCCTTCCCGATTCCGCTCTTCTTTCCCGATCACGCGATGCCCTCCTCACCTCGCCGCCCTCGCAACCACCCACGACCGCCGGCGGTCCGCCGTGCAAAGACCCGTTCAATCACCACCCGGCCGCGTGCAGGATCGTGATCGGCACTCATGCCGCAGACGGCCGGCGACCACCAGCGCCCGCCCGAGCACTTGCGGTAGGCCGACAATTGCTGATCTCTTCGGTCTCGAGGATTAGGGCTGGACCTCCGCTATCGATGGACAGCGCCGACGCCAAATCAGATCCTCCGTCCCGTGAGTTCAAGGATCGGTTGGAGTCGGGTGAGTAGTTGATGTTTTCTTCGATCTTGGATGAGATATAATGTCAAACTGTGATTTTGTTTCAGATTTAAGCTTGATCCATTGAAATTGGGCAGGGTCTTTGGCCAGTGAATTGGAGATGGAAGGAGGAGATTGACTGCCGGTGGAGATTTGGGGTCGGTAAGCTTGATCTAACCCTTGCTTTCATCTGTCAATTGTTGGGTGTGGTTGTAGTTGTTGTGTATCAACGTGATTTGATCTGGACCTTGGGTTTCTTTCGATGGAGCCTGTGGGATGGTGTTGTTTGGGAGAATTAGTCGACTGTGAGTTTGGGGGGAGCCGTGCAATCGTTGTGAAGATAGGGCGGCAGGTGTCTCTGCCGGTGAACAGAGCAAGGGGAGAGGGGAAGGTTGTCTGCTGAGGGGTTTTGGCTGCGAATGAGAGTGTTGGTCGGTTTAGAGGGTTGTGTGTCTTGGCTGTGATGTGTTGTTGAGAATTTCGGCTGTGATTGGAGTTGAGGACGATTGTGAATCGTTGTGAGTGACTGTAAATGGTGGTGATGCCTTGTTCTTGGCTGTGAAGTTATGCCGACGATGAAGGTGTGGCTGTGAATAATCGTTAAAGGGGCAGTGAGGTTCTATAAGTGTAACAATGGGACTGTGGGAGCTGTGATCAAGGTAAGCTTTGATTTGGTAATGATATGGTTGGAGAATTAATGAATGGTATGTGATTTGGTTAATCAATCGCTTATTAAGATCGGGTGGGATCCTTATTCCTCCGATTTGATTATGCTAGTGTTTGGCTATATGATGTATTTTGGTCACAGGTATTTGAATTGAGATAGAGTTTTCTGGACATGATTATCAGCACGATCTACATTAGATGGGTTGTTGCCTCCGCTCATTGGAATTGTATAGATCGGTGTTTCCTATGGTGGAACAAGAAGCTGTGGAGTGAGTCTAGGCAAGGCGAGTTGGGTTTGGATAAGTTATGAATGTATATCACTATCGTTGGGATTAAATTGATCTTGTGATGGATTTGTTGTTAATAGAGGATTGATTAGGTTAATTACGAAGTCGATGTATGATTCGATTCGAGGATTCGTTGTTATGCTTGCACTTAATCATAATGTTTGATATTTGTAGTACGTGGATACGAGACAGGTCCGCGGCCGTGAGGACTTCATTGTTTCGAGCATTACAGCAGGTGGGTAATTTCCTACCTGGTCCGAGTAGATATATTGCATTCAGATTTAGTCATAAATATGAGCATGTTAGGTGTTCATATTATCTTGACCCTGCTCTTTTTATCGTATGTTTGATCCTTTATCGTTGGCTATTAACTCCATTGCTGATATCATGTTTATTTTACCATGATTTGAAGTTATATATATAGGTGATGTAAGTAACTTAGAATTTGTTTAAGTTAAGTGCAAGTAGTAAAGTCCGGATGACAACCTAATTGTAAATTTGGCAAAAAGGGCATCCGTAGGTAGATAATGTCTTTAACCTAGGGTTAGTTCTAGTACCCTTAGGTTGTATGTTACCACCGAACATGTATTGTGTAAATGGTCAGAGGAATGATACTTAGGGTATCGCTACGGACCGGTGGTCCTAGCTTGTTATAATCAGATGAGTACGACTCTCTACAGGATAGAGAGTGTGTCCATCAGTTGAGTACGACTCTCTACAGGATAGAGAGTGCGTCGATTAGATTGGTATGACTCTCTACAGGATAGAGAGTATTATGATCAATTGAGTACGACTCTCTGTAGGATAGAGAGCGCGTTGATCTGGTTAGTATGATTCTCTGTAGAATAGAGAGTCTATGGTGGATGTCTGTATGTGAGACATTGCATTCATGCATTTGCATGCACGCTGGCGACGAGGTCTCCCTTGTGGTTGAGAGTGTCGCCAGTCATCCTGCCTCCACGGTTACTCATAGGAGGAGTCACCCGTGTGAGGGCAGAGCATTGTGGTGTCGCACTCTACCACTATAGACGGTGGTAGTTGGATTTGCGTGTCGTAGTCCTGCATGTGTGGAACTCGACCACTTATGGGTAGTGACTGTCGGAGTGGCCAACAGCAGGGACCCCCATCGTGTAGCTTGCTCTTTACGCTTATATGCTACTCGATCATACTGCCCACTTGGCCACTCGAGAGTAGTGGTTGGTGTTGAGTTGGGACAGTTGTCATGCTCGAGCCACCGAGGCCACACTGGGGTCGTGGTAGCTTTAGGGTGAGCCGACATGACCATGCATACTGCATTGCCGACTTATGGCATTTTTGCATATTGTCATATATATACATATATGCATGTATATATATATTTGGATGATTGTGATTAGTATACATATATAGATGCAGTCTATATATATATATGCTTATTGTGATGTTGCATTTGATTGTATTATGTTTGCTGCATTTGGGTGTACATCATATTCATGCATGTTTCTTGCATTTGTTATACAATTGTGTCGGATACTGGTATGGGTTGAACAGACCATTAGATACCTTGACCTGTAGCTAGAGTATATTGTGAGTTGATCTACTCTTCCTGTTATATATATATATATGTTTGATATATGTTTAGGTTGGATCAGAGTAGCGTAGCAGACTTCAGGTATGTCTGCATTTTTATGTTGTTTATTTGGTTAGACAGTATATGCTTGTATTTATATACTATGCTGATATACCTATTGTACCTTTAGAGTATGTTGTTGAAAATACATGTGATATGACATATATACATGTTTTTCTATTATCTGCTGAGTTTTACTCACCACCCCCCACGAACCACAGGTTTTACATTTGCCCGGTAGTAGAAGACTTCGTGTGGTTTGGAGCACCTCTTCTCACCTCCGAGGCTCCCGTGTCTGTTTTGGATTTTCCGTATGTCTTGTTTTGCATTCGGAGTTTTCGTGATGTTATGTATTATGTGACGTACGCACATGTTGGTGCGGGTTTTGTCGAGGTTTTCTTTATGTTATGGTGTTAGTCATACCGGTATGCATGTGTAGCATTGTATTGTTGTTGTATCGTTTCCGCTGTGTATTTGTTATAGTAGTTTGTTATGTTGTGTTTTCATTTGTTATGTTATTGTTATTGTGGGCCTACGGGCCTTGTATTAACCCGAAATATTACCACGTACAGGGGAGGTGTCGTCCGTTTGATTTTCGGCTCGGTATGCTCTCGGGGCATGACAGAATTGATCTACTAAGCGTTGTTTCGTTGCCTAAATGTGCACGATGCACAGTAATCACATGCTCAACGCCCTCGATCACCGACGGAAGGCTGGATTCCGGCCCCGATTCGGTCGGAATTCGGCGACGGTCCGGCCGGAATCCGACCGCGATCCGGCCGACATCGGAGTCCAGTTGGAAACTGCCACGATTGTGGTTGCCAGTGGGCGCGCCACTGGCGGTCGTTTCCGGCCCAATCTGATCGGAAATCGGCCGGGATCCGACTGACACCGGAGTCCGGCCAGATCCCGACCGATTTTCGGTCGGAAACGACTACAATTGTGGACGAAAATGGGCGCGATTACGGCCACCAGTAGGCGTGCCACAGGCGGTCACAATCGCGGTTGAATCCGGCCAAAAATCGACCGCCATCCGGCCAAAAACCGACCGTCATCTGGTCGGAAATCAGCCGCGTGCCATCTGGCCGTCATTGGAGTCCGGCCGGATCCCAACCGGTTTCCTACCGAATTATGGTCGGAAACGGCGGCAATCCAGTCGGAAACTGATCGAGATCCGATCGGACTCCAGTACCGGCCGGATCTTGGTCAGTTTCTTGTCAGAATCCGGCCGACCGACGATGAATCGGCGGCGACACGGTGAAAATCGCGCGGAAAAAACATTGTGCGTTCCCCATCATTGTGCAATCGTGATTTTGATCCAACGGCTGAGACGTTGTCGTGCATAAGTCGCGCAACATAAGGTGCGCAACAAAAAAACACACACACACTTTCTCTCTCTATATATATAGCGATGATCTGCTGCGCATTTTATATTGTGCGACTCGTGCGCAACATCGTCTCAGCCGTAGGATCAAAATCGCGATTGCACAGTGACAGAGAACGCACAGTGTTTTTTCCATGCGATTTTCACCGTGTCACTATCGTGTCACTGTCGATCGCTTTCGGTCGAAATCCAGCCGGATCCTGATCGATTTTCGACTGGATTGCCACCATTTTCGGTCGCGATTGCGGCTGCCAGTGGCGTGCCCACTGGCGACCACAATCGTGGTCGTTTCCGGTCAGAATTTGATCGGACTCCAGTGTCAGCCGAATCACGGTCGGATTTTGGCCGGATCGCCGTCGGATTCCGATCGAATCGGTAAAATCGACCTTCGATCGAGGGTGTCGAGCGCAATAGATCATCTCTTTCTTTTATATATATATATATATATATATATATATATATATATATATATATATATATATATATAATCGAATCCGAGAAGGACCAGGCGGTCCTTCCTCGACGTGGTGCGGCCGGGATTCGGCCGAATCGCGATCGAATTGCGCCGGCTTCCGACCGCAATCCGGCCAGAAGCCGATCTCTGTCGGACCGCCGGCGAGGTGCGCTTCCAACGCACCCGGTCCGTGGCCGGGCGCGGCAATGGCGGCGGCGGCGTGTGTCGGCGCGGTTATCTTGTACATTTCTTCGATCGCGGGACGGCGCGTGCAGCGTTCTATATATATATATATATATATATATATATATATATATATATAAAAGGCTTTTTATCCTGCGCAACGCCAATTGCGCGACGTTGTCCGTGAGTGAGGAGTTGTGCACAGTGATTTCGCTGTGCACGGCATAGTGAAATCACTGTGCAAGACATTGGCGTGCACAGGCGTGGATGGGAGCGTGTGCAGGAGAAAGAATATATATATATATAGCGTTGATCTGTTGCGCGTCTTATGCTGCGCGACTCGTGTGCGATAGTGTCTCAACTGTCGGATCAAAATCGCGATTGCACAGTGATAGAGAACACACAGTATTTTTTCCGAACAATTTTCACAGTTGTCGTCGCCGATTCACCGCCTGCCGGTCGGATTCCGACCGGGATACGACCGACACCGGAGTTCGGTCGAATCTCGATCGATTTTTGATCGGATTGCCGCCGAAAACGGTCGCGATTGCGGCCGCCAGTGGCGCGGCCATTGGCAGCCACAATCGCGATCGAAAATCGGTCGAGATCCGGCCAGCACCGGAATCCATTTTCAGTCGGATTATGACCGTAAACGGCCGTGATTGTGACTGCCAATGGCGCGCCCACTAGCGATCGCAATCGCGTCCGCTGACGGCCGCAATCGCGGTCGTTTCCGATCGAAACTCGGCTGGACTCCGGTGCCAGCCGGTTCGCGGTCGGATTTCGGCCGAATCGGAGTCGGAATCCTGCCTTCCGCCGACGATCGAGTGCGTCGGGCACACGGTTACTATGCGTCGCGCATAGTCAGGAAGTGAAACGACGCTCAGCAGATCAACAATATATATATATATATATTCAATTAGCTAGATCAGGAGAGAAAATAGAGATGATGTGTAACCTTGTTTCTCAACTTCCAATATAAAGTCATGA
Source organism: Wurfbainia villosa (assembly GCA_025175895.1). Taxonomy (NCBI): domain Eukaryota; kingdom Viridiplantae; phylum Streptophyta; class Magnoliopsida; order Zingiberales; family Zingiberaceae; genus Wurfbainia; species Wurfbainia villosa. The sequence goes on along the minus strand of CM045998.1, from coordinate 40,452,772 downwards.
CTTTGTACCAATTAGCACACAAGTTAATTTTTTGTAAATAAGGTCTATACAACTTAGAAGGCCATGAAGTAGAGGCTTTTAAGGCATGGTGGGATTCAGGGATTAGAAATTTACTGAACTTGGATATAATTTAATCAGTACTGGTTAAGTCCATTAATAAATTTTGTCTCAAATTTATTGATGGATTTTAAAGATTTGAAAAATTAAAAGTTGAGCAGAAATCGAATAGGAGAGTGTAGAGAATTTAGAGATAGTTTACGACCTACTTCGACTTCTATATGAAATTATGATTCTGTGCCAACCGAACATATATTGACTTTTTTTAAATACTATAGTACTAGTTTTAAAGGTTCAACACCACTGTGTTAGTTCTCAAAATTCAATGTCGTTTTGTTGTTGGGTTCGAGAAATCAGAACTATGCAGTGTTGATTTTGAAATTTTAGTACTATTTTAGTGATGATTTTCAAAGTTCAGTATAACTGTATTGCTGAGTTTGAGAAATCAAAATTTTATGGTTATGATTTTAAAATTTTAGAACCAATTTATTGTTTATTTTCAAAGTTTAATACCACTTTGATGTTAGTTTTCAAAGTTTAGCACCAGTGGGTTGATGTGTTTGAGGAATCAAAACACTGTAATGCTGATTTTAAAAGTTCAACTCCACGTTGATATTGGTTTTGGAGGTTCAATGTTAGTGTGGTATTGATTTTTAAAGTTCAACATACTATGATCTAGGTTTGAGAAATTAAAATTGTGTGGTACCGTTTTTGAAGGTTCAACATCATTTTGGTATTGGTATTTTAAAATTCAACACCACTTTGTTGCTAGGTTCAAGAAATTAGAATTATATGGGACTGATTTTGAAAGTTCAATATGTTAGTGCTAGTTTTCAAAGTCTAACACTACTATATATTGGGTTCGAGAAATCAAAATTATATGATATCGATTTTGAAGGTGTAGTATAACATGGTGTTGGTTTATAAAGTTCATCACCGCTTTGATGTTAATTTTCAAAGTTCAATACTATTGTATTGATAAGTTTGAGGATTCAAAATTTTATGATATTGATTTTCGAAGTTCAACACCGTTGTGTTATTAGATTTTGAGAAATTTCAATTATATAATGCAGGTTTTGAATGTTCAACATCACTTTAGTGTTGATTTCTAAAGTTCAACACTATTATGTGTTAGTGTAAGACGTGGAGCGATTACTGTGCAGTAACCGCACCACGAGCAGGTGCACGCACTCAAAGGAGTGTGTGCACACTGCGATGATACCCTCTTTCTAAGGGGGTGTGCGTCCAAAGCTTGGAGGTTGGACGAACTGAGAAGTGAGGCTGTGAGAAAGGCAAAGTGTCGTGTGTGTCGAAGTTCCGTTGGAGAGAACCGTGAGAGAAAAGAACACCAAGGTGTGGCTGCGATCTTGGCTCGTGAAGGAGGAGGATCTTTCCGATGTGATCGATCTTTAGACAGCAATTTCATCATCCCTACATCCCTACGACGCTAAAGCAATCTCTGTAAGTTTTTTTAATTTGCATTTCATTTCTTTTGTCTTTATCGCTTAAATTAGGTCAAACAGATGCTTTAACGACCAATAATGGTATCAGAGCCAAGTTAGTGATGTTGGTGCAATCGACCCAGGTCACGATTGACCAGGACTCGAGTTTGACTCGAGTGATGTTTTGATGTTTCGACAAAAACATATGACAATGTAATTGTCATGGGAAAGTCCAAGTCTTGTGTACTTGACATGGAAAGTCCAAGTGGAACACTTGGCATTTGGTAAAGTCCAAGTCTTGAGTACTTGGCATGAAAAGTCCAAGCATGGGTATTGGCAATGTAAAAGTCCAAGGGGTTTGATATTGGCTGCGTAAAGTCCAAGCGAGAGTCTTGGCAGCATAAGTCCAATGGTTGACGGCGTAAAGTCCAAGTAGAGTCTCGGCGGCGTAAGTCCAATGTGCCTTGGCGGTGTAGACACCGTTAGCATGACATAGCCGACGGAAGCACCTAGAGGCTAGCGCGATGGATGAACAAGTCATGGATGACTTGGAGGGATCCGAGATGCGTGAGGCTGATGGAGGTGACTAGAAGGCTTAGGTCTAGGCTAAGGGTGGTCTAGCAAGTATGGGGACATCATACTTGGGTTAAAACCTCATGTTTGAGGTTGGCAGTCGGCCGCAATATGGCGGTTCATTGCGATGATCGACGAGTTCGATTGCCAATTTAGAGCCGAATTGCTCTGGCGGTCAGCTCATTGGAAGCGATCGTGATGTCTCTGACGATCGGCGCCAGGGTCGATCGCTGGTCTGTCGAAAGCACGGCGGCAGCCGATGCCGGCCAGCGGATCGACTACGAGCGTTAGCGATCGGCCAATGTTGGCGATCGGCGAAGAGTCCCCGTTAGAACTTGTCCAAGCGTGGATTGAGCCGTTGTCTCACAGCTACAGATCTTTGGCGGATGGGACTTATGGCGATCGGGATAATCGGCCGATGGAGGATAATTGTTCGTGGAAGGCTCAAGCATCAGTTCTTTGGGGGCTTTGGTGAAGTGATTTTCTTGGGCGAAATTGAAGGGGGAAGTTGGTGCTTTCCAGTCCTTCAAAGCTAGTTCAAGGCAATCAAAGATCAAGCAATCCAAAGCTCTTGTAAAGTGTTTTTCCTTTACTTGCATTTGTATTTTATATTGTATTTGCTTGTATCTAATTGATTATTGTTGTAATCATTATTATACGAGGTTTCTCTGCCTCCGGATTGTTCCGAGAAGGAGTGTTTATTAGTGGTTGCATGTGCATCACTAGAGCTCGTAGAGCTCGATCCGTGGAGTATGAACCGTGTGATTTCGAACCACGTTATATCGTTGTGTTAGCGTGTTGTGCATTTCGTTATCATTATTACTTTTCTATTTCCGCTGCGCTAACGAAATTGTAGAAACAAACGCAAACAAATTCCATCTACGAACGAATTCTACGCTATTCACCCCCCTCTAGCGGCGTCAAATATTCTACAAGTGAAGCGTCTGTTCTTTTTTTTTCTTCTACAAAATCACTGTTCATCGCGAAAGTAAGTCGCGAGAATGAAGAACAGTGATTTTGCCGAGCAATTTCCGAAAATAGCCCTGGTGAAACTGCTCTGCTTCGAGCGGCCGAGCAATTTCCGAAAATAGCCACTCGAGCGCTTTTGCCTCGATTTAGGCGTCAAGAATCGAACCGAGAATCGCATCAGCGCGAGTGGGAATAGCTTGCGAAATCGCGATTTGAAGCGCTGATCTCGAGGATCAGATTGGTCTCGAAGGGGAATAGTTCCTTGGGGGAACAATTACTTGGGAAACTGCTTTGTTTCCCGAGTAGTTTATTTCAGACCGGTCTGGTTATCAGACCGATTTCCATGGGAACAGTTCCCTGGCGGGAACAGTACCCAGGAAAAACTTCTTGGGATAACAGTCCTCTGATGGGAATAGTTCCTTGGCCAAACAGTTCCATGGGGACAACTGCTTCCCGAGCAGTTCCACGGGGGGAATAGTTCCCTGGCGGGAACAGTACCCAGGAAAAACTTCTTGGGATAGCAGTCCTCTTATGGGAATAGTTCCTTGGCTGAACAGTTCCATGGGGACAACTGCTTCCGGCGAGTTCCACGGGAAACGATTCCTGGGAAAATTGCCCGAAATCGATCCTCGATGGTAAGCTTCCACAGGGGCGATTATGAAAACTATTTCCGGCGATTTGGATCGATCTAGTTTCTGATGGTTTAGTTTCTGAATAGTTCCCTAGAAGCGATTTGATCGTTCGAGCAATTCGAGAGCACTCGGGATTTGAGATCGATCTAGAAAGACGAGCCGATATAGATTGAAGACCGCGGGATATAAGGCGGTTTTGCGATCTGAATCGGTTGGAATTTCATATTGGTTTGACTTACAGACCGGTTGAAATTTCAAACCAATTTGGATTACAGACTGGTTCAGTAGTTCTAAGAAAATGCTTGGGATTATAGACCGACCTGGAGATTAAACTGGTCTGGTTTCAAAAAACTAGTCTGACAAACTGGTCTGGTTCACATCAAACTAGTCTGGAGACTAGTCTAGACGTGAAACCAGTCTGAAAACTGGTCTGATTGATGTCAAACCGGACTGGAATTTCAGAAACTAGTCTAAAATTCATCAAACCGGTCTAGATTGACGTCAAATCGGTTTGGAATTTTAGAAACCAGTCTAAAATTCGTCTGACAGGTCTGAAATCATGACAAACTGGTCTGGCCAGAGGGCTAAGCCTACTGTAGGTCAACGTCAGTTGACTAAGTTGACTTTAGTCAACTTAGCTCATAACTTGATCGTCGAGTATTTGTTTGGAACAAATAGAACTCGACTTAAACAACTTATAAATAGGTTAAATAAGAACTAGAGTTGATGGCTAGGGACGATATGAAAATAAACTACCATTCATGTTACTCGAGTGCCTGGGGTCCTCGGAGAAAAATGGAAGGTGTTTAAGTCTTTGCATTAATGGTCATGTCAAGTCAAAAAAGTTTAAAACGATTGGACTTAGATGATAGTTGATTGGTAAATTTATCAGTCGACTTGTCTAAGCATTTCAGTCGACTATTCTTCAGAGAATTAAGGAAATTTATCCTTGATTGAATGTGTTCGTTCTATACCAATATATAAATTAAATTAAGCCGGTATATGTATTGGTTTGTCGGTTTTATACTGACTTAATTAATTTCAATTTTTTTAGATGGCACGGATGATTACCACGATGACTAAACGCGATGTGTTGCGTAACCAACTGAGGGAGGCTATCTAGGGGATAGAGTATGACTCAGCACATGGAGTCGGGTGGCACATAGGGAGACTGGACAAACTATTTTGGAGACTCAAGATGCAGGAGTTTCCAATTCTAGATAACTATAGGATCTGGGCTCCGGTCCGTTCGCTGCCTCAATACCTTAGTGATATAGCGCATCAGATCTGGGGGCATTATGAAGGGCACGTTACCTATGCCCAGTTGTGCGCTGAGTTAATTCACTATGAGGATTGTGAAGTGCACTATGAAGAGGATCCAGAGGAAGATCCGGAAGAAGATCCTGAAGAGATTTTTCCTATGAGATCTCTTCAAAGGTGTCATTCAAAGGATTCTCCATCCTGACATCATCTGGAGAGCATCTCAGCTGAAGGTGTTCCAGTTCAGCTCAAGAAAAATGGGCTTGTTTGGATTATTACTGCGCTAGTGCTTGTACTAGTGGGAGTAATAATTACCTATCTAGTTTGTTAGAGTTATTTTTCTTTTTATCAGTTATGAGTTAGAAGAATATTATGTGTAACATTCTTAGTAGAGTCTTCTTTGTTATATGTTAACAATGTACAACATGTTTAGTTTAAATGAAATGTTTCATTTTTAATGTTGTTTACTTTACATGATGCATGATATTTAATTACTCTTTGATTTGTTCATAATGAGTATAATTTTAAATGATATGTTCATTTTATGTGTAATATCATGTTTAGATAATGATTAAGTTCATTAGATGGGATGTATGTAATATAATTGATCAAAGTTGATTGGATTGGAACATACACATGATGAGTGAGAATTTAATTGTCACTTGATTTTGTAAACCAAATCGAATTTATATTGAGTCAATTTAGAGATTACATACATAAAAATATACACTGAGTAACTAAATAATGTGTTTATTTATGTTAGGTTATGACAATCAAAAACATCATAGCTAAACTCAATAAGGGTGAGAAACTGAATGAAGATAACTATAAAATCTGACAACTCGGGATACAATATGTCTTAGAGGAATAAGAAGTTCTTGAGGTTGTAAATCAGGTCTTGGTAGAACCTGTAGATGGTCCCACTGTACAAAACAAGCGAGATCTTGATGCTTATAAGCCATGGAAGAAAAAGGACTCCACTACTAAGGCCATTTTGATTAGTTCAATGGTGGATGACCTGACATTTTAGTATGAGTCATATTCTTCGGCTCATGCAGTTTGGATAGCCCTTAAAGATAAGTATAGTGGAGTTAGTCTGAGCAAGCTTCGACAGCTGACAATCAAGTTCGACAACTATAAAAAGCGCCCGAATGTCATGATGGCTCAACATCTCAGGGAGATGTCAAACATGATTCGGGAGCTTAAAACTACAGGTCATGAGTTGACTGATGAACAATAGGTTCAGACAGTTATTTGATCTCTTCTAGATTCCTGGGAGATCATGAAGCAGACCCTTACTCACAGTGAGAGTATTAAAACTTTCATTGATGTCTCACGCCATATTGAACTAGAGGCAGAGAGAGTAGAATCCACAAGAATTTCTGGCCAAGTCTATTTGGCTGCTGGGAATCCACAGGGAAGGGAAAGAAGAAAGAAGTTGCTGCTATAGGTGCGACAGGCCCAATCAAGAAGAAGAAGAACAAGAAGACAGGGAAGAAATCTAAAAGCAAGGTGACTTGCTTTAATTGTGACAAAAAGGGTCACTATGCTCGGGAATGCACTGAGCCAAGAAAGGTAACTTCAAGTCTGTCTTCTGAGCATTTTGTTGCTAGTTCTGTGTTGTTGGCTGATTCTTATCCTTTGTGGATTATAGATTCGGGAGCAACCAACCATGTAGCTCGGGAGTGGGTTACATATGTGGAGTATCGCAGGGTATCAGCTGGCAACAAATGGATATATATAGGAAACAATGCAAGAGTCGAAGTCAAAGGAGTCGGCACTTGCAAACTTAACCTTTAGGGTGGAAATACTTTGTTTCAACATTATGTCTTGTATGCTCCTGAGATTCGAAGGAATCTTATTTCTGTTACTTGTCTTCTTGATTTGAGGTATTGTATTAACTTTTACAGTCGATGTGTGGAACTTAAGATTGACTCAGCGTCAATCAGATATGGTTTTTTAACGAATAGTTTTATGGTTCTTGATGTGGAACCAAATGTCAATTGTGCGATTGATAATTATTTTTCAAACATGACTCTTACTAGTGATGCAGATATAACTGATGAAGTTTGGCATGCTAGATTAGGATATATAGGACAAGATCGCATGAATCGGTTAGCAAAGGAGGGCTTATTGGGCTCTCATGCTAAGATTATCTTGTCTGTATGTGAGCATTGTCTTGTTGGAAAAGCAACTAGGAAATCATTCGGTAAGGCTATTAGGGCAGAGTCACCATTACAATTGATTCATTCGGATATTTGTGGTCCAATGAATGTGAAGGCTAGACATGGAGCTTCCTATTTCATTATGTTTATTGATGATTTCTCTCATTTCGGTCATGTGTATTTGATTTCTCATAAATCTGAAGCATTGGATTGCTTCATTCATTATATGAACGAAGTTGAGAATCAAACGTAACGTAAGGTTACAACTTTACGCACTGACCGTGGAAGAGAATATTTGTCTGATATGTTCAAGACAATATATAATGACAAGGGGATTATTAGATAGCTGGCAATCCCTGGAACTCCACAGCAAAATGGGGTTGCTGAGAGAAGAAACAGGACTCTTCTAGAAATGGTTAAGTCTATGATGACACAGACTAATTTGTCAATCTCCTATTAGAGAGATGCATTACTAGTTGCAGCCTATATACTTAACAAAGTGCCTTTAAAGTAAATTTCATCTACCCCATATGAACGTTGAATAGACAAAAAATCAGATTTGAGCAATCTGAGACCATGGGGGTCAGCTGCCTATGTTCATGATAGTTCTCATAAGTATGAAAAATTGAGACTTAGAGGTAAGAAGTGTATCTTTCTAAGATATTCTGATGCCTCCAAAGGTTATGTTTTCATAGGTGAGCAATAAGATGAAACATTAATCTCTGAATTGGATTCAAGAGATGCTACTTTTTTCGAAACAGAGTTCCCAACTAGAGGTGAAGTTGATAAGACAGTTCCTCTATTTGAGGAGGATGAGTCATTGTCAACAAGACATGTGTCTAGTGGGATATCTAGAACTAGTCAACCCAGTGAGAATATTTTGCCTAGTCATGGGGTGACTTCTCATGAGCCCAACTTACGAAAAAGTGTTCGTAAGCTCAAACCTAAGAAGAGGTTTGATATTGAGAATGAGACAATGATGACACTCCCTGTTGACGATGAAGAACCTCAATCAGTTAAGGAAGCTCTGGGCTCAAGAGTTGGAGAAAAGTAGAGAGCTACAATGGTTGAAGAAATGGAGTCAATGATTAAGAATTATGTTTGGGAGTTAGTCGATCTTCCTCCTGACCGAAGGGCTATTGGGAATAAATGGATTCTCAAAATAAAGAGGAAAACAGATGGATCGATTAACTGATACAAAGCTCATTTGGTTGCAAAAGGATTTACCCAATTAGAGGGTATAGACTTTGGGAAGACATTTTCTCCCATAGCAAAGTTTGTGTCAATCCGAGTTATTTTAGCTTTAGTGGCGCATTATGACTTAGAGTTACATCAGATAGATGTAAAAACCGCTTTCCTTAAAGGTGAGCTTGATGAGGAAATCTATACTGCTCAACCAGAAGGTTTCATTACTGAAGGCCAAGAAGATAAAGTATGTAGATTGAAGAAATCTATATATGGGCTAAAGCAAGCATCAAGACAATGAAACATAAGATTTAACGATGTAGTTTTATCTTATGGTTTCGAAATGATTAATAAGGATCATTACGTTTTTCTGAAGAAGGACAAAGGAAAGTATATCATTTTATCATTATATGTTGATGATATGTTGATTGCACAAAATGATATAGATTTTGTGATAGAAGTCAAAAAGTGACTTTCATCACAGTTTGACATAATAGATATGGGAGAAGCTGAATACATCTTAGGAGTAAAGATTATCAAGGATCGATCTAAGAGACTTTTGGGTTTGTCTCAAGAGTCTTATATAAATAAGATGTTACAATATTTCAGCATATCTAATTACAATAGTGAACAGACACCTATTGTAAAAGGTACTATTCTAAGCAAGAATATGAGTCCCAAAACTCCTGAAGAAATAGTCGAGATGAATAAAAAACCATATACTAGTGCTGTTGGTAATTTGATGTATACTATGTTGTGTATTCGTCCCGATATCAGCTATGTTGTTGGCTTAGTCAGTAGATTCTAGTCAAACTAGGACCGAGACACTGGAAGACAGTGAAAAGGATATTCAGATATCTGAAAGCGATGACAGGTTACAGTCTCTGTTATCAAGGATCAGATATGAGCCTGAAGGGCTATTCAGATGCAGATTGGGTGGGGGACCTAGATGATAGAAAATCCACATCAGGTTATGCGTTCTTGTTGAATGGTGGCGCCATCTCTTGGAACAGCAAGAAACATGCCTGTGTGGCCTTATCAACCATGGAAGCTGAATATGTGGCATGTTCAGCAGCTGTACAAGAAGCAGTCTGGTTAAGGAGGTTCCTGAAGCATCTGAAGATTGCTGAAGACAGTGGGAGTCCAGTGACTGTCTACTGTGACAGTCAAGCTGCTATAGCTTTTTCCAAGGATCCCAAATATCACAGCAAGGGCAAGCATATAGCTATAAAGTATAACTTTATCAGGGATATTGTTGCTAAGAAGAAGGTGATTCTTGAGTATATCCCCACACGAGCTATGCTGGTAGATCTTTTTACTAAGTCGATGACTAGAGAGTCATTTAATGAGCATGTAAAGTCTATGAGACTTCGTAGAATGTAACAGTTTTGTAATGACGATCGGATATTGTATTTTGATCATTTTAAATGCAAGCCATAATTTATTTAGTGTATATGATGTTACATTCTGATAAGATCTCGGTGAGCATGTTGACAGGTAGTGATTGGTCCTCTCACATGGAATATCATCTCTGTTTGTTATGTACGAATAGAGGTAAGACTATTACTTATAGGATAGCTTTGGAAGCTATATGTATGGGATACATACCTATAAGCTGGGGTCGTCTTGATATGTGTATCAAGATAATATCATTTAAGAAAAGTGATCGAAGTAAATGTTTCACCATTTACTATACCTGTTTATGAGCCAGATTAGAATTCATACGTTGAATTCAGGATTAGACATTTGGAATATCTGGATCAAAATCTGTATGATGTTGAGGAAAAATATGCGCTCTTTATTGGTGAAGAGAATAACAACGTAGCATGTGATTCATACCATATGTGCTAAAGCGACAATAAGGCTAGTAGGAGAATAGATCTCTGCTTCTCTACTATATGAGCCCTTTGAGATTATATGTTAATCTCAACATTTGTCCTATGTGACTATTTACTTATCTGCTTGAAGTTTTAATCAGGGTCTGCTACTTTAGCATGTAAACCTATTGACTATGGATGATTCGGTCTATGAAACATGACTAGGAAAAGTGACTGATTAATATGAATAGATTCACACTAAAAAAGAATATTAAATATATTTACATCCTTTTAGAATTATTCACTAGTCGACACATTTCTGTTATGTATGGAAATGTTTGTGAATATTGAGAATATAGAACATGCTCTTGACTTAATAGTCATTATGAGAGATTAGAGATGTTTAAATTGATGTAAGTGGAGATTATTTAATCTGGGCAAATATCAAGACATTATATCAAGGAAAACGGTTAAGTACCACTAGGAAAATAGTTCAGTACCACCTGTGTAGAAGATTTGTGACTGCTAGAGGGGGGTGAATAGCGTCGATTCGTTAAGTCAATGGATTTCAATTGCGTGCTTGTCTACAATTCGTATTAGTGCAGCGAAAATAAAACAAACACAAATACAAACACACAATTACACAATCATATAACGTGGTTCGGAACTGAACGGTTCCTACTCCATGGATCGAGGTCTGAAGAGCTCTAGCGATGCCAATCACACACCACTAATAAACACTCCTTCTCGAGACAAGTCGGAGGCGGAGAAACCTCGTACAAGTGATCTTACAACAATAAGAGATAAATACAAGCAATGTACAATACAAATACGAAAGACAAGTAAAAAAAACTTTACAACACTTTGCTTTCGATTGCTTGAATGCTTGGTTGCTTGACTTGCACTTGAAGACCCTAATTTGCAGCAACAAATCACCCCAAAAGCTCTCAAGAAAACGCTGCCAAAAACCCCTTTCCGAGCTGCTTTTATAACCTACAATCGGGCTGAATTTTTGCCTATCAGTCGACTAGTCGGGACCATCAGTCGACTGATGACACTGTTACTGTGAGACAACAGTGCAATCCATGCTGAAAAAATCCAACGGATAGGACATCAGTCGACTGATAATGTCCATCAGTCGATTGATCAAGCCTTCACTCAGCTAACCCCGATGAGTCGACTCCATTCTGCCCCAAATTCTCGAGCACCGATTGGTGATCACACGATCAAATCAATCGATAGAGCCCAATGACCGCCCACCTCAGCGATCACCGACACTTCCCGCAATCAAACCCTAGTTGACTCACACCAGTCGACTGTCATATGGCACTAGTCGACTGGCACACCTCAAACATGAGGTTTTAACCCAAGTATGGTGCCCCTATACTTGCTAGACCACCCTTAGCCTAGACCTAAGCCTTCTAGCCACCTCTATCAGGCTCGTGCCTCTCGGATCCCTCCAAGTCATCCATGACTTGTTCATCCATTGTGCTAGCCTTCAGGTGCTTCCATCGGCTTTGTCATGCTAACGGTGTCTACACCGCGAAGGCACATTGGACTTACGCTGCCAAGACTCCGCTTAGACTTTACGCCGCCAACCATTGGACTTATGCTGCCAAGACTCTCGCTTGGACTTTACGCCGCCAATATCAAACCCCTTAAACTTCTCAAATGCCAAGACTCAAGCATGGACTTTCCTTTGCCAACCCATGTTGGACTTTCCATGCCAAGACTCATGCTTGGACTTTTCCTTGCCAACCCATGTTGAACTTTCCATGCCAAGACCCATGTTTGGACTTTTCCTTGTCACATGGTCAACCCCAGTCAACCATCAAAATCCCCCTCGAGTCAAACTCAAGTCCGGTCAATCATGACCCAGGTCGATTGCTCTAACAATCTCCTAAAAATATTACCAGACATCAATGTCAACCATTGATGTCAAATTTCCATGTCAAACATCAAAACATCGCTCGAGTCAAACTCGAGTCCGGTCAATCGTGACCTGGGCCGATTGCACCAATAATCTCTCCCTTTTTGATGTTTGACAAAAACACATACCTTTGAGTTAGAACACTAACTCAAATTTCCTTACAAATTATCCCAAATTGGTAATTTCACTTTCTCCCAAATTCTCCGAATTGACAATTGATAACATCAATTAATAACACTCTCCATAACATTCTCTCCCAAAATCTCCCCCTTTTTGACTAACATCAAAAAGGTTAACTCTCCAAGGAGGTCAATGTCTCATATCCAATGAGATCTTACAATCTCCTCCTTGGTTCAAAAATACCTAGGATGCCTACCATCTTCCTAGTGATAAGTCTCATATTACTCAAGTGAGACAATCCTATACACTCTCCCAATTTCCAAATTGGGTATCTCAAAATCTCATTTTCCCCCTCATGAGGAAAAATACCATCCATCATCCCATGATGGATATCTCCCCTAAAAGGCTTGCTCCCCCTTGACCATTGCACCAACAATGTCCTTGGAAAGTCTCTAAGCCAATAGAAACTCTAAACCATCAAAAATAAGGTTCAAAGTTCAAACATGAACTCTCCACACCTTAAATTTGATACATCATCCTAACACCTCTCCTAATCCATATCCAATGGATTTTCAATCTTTGTAATGTTTCCCAAAGCATATCCTAGGGTTAGGAGTGGTTAGAGAACTTTACCATGGCTAAAAATGGGCTAAACAACCTTGTTTTTCCCGAAATCAGCCAATCAATCAAGTCCTTCAAAAATCAGTCGACTGAAGTGACCATCAGTCGATTGGCACCAAGCGATCGGCCGATAAGCTGCGCCGAACAATCTGCCGCGGGGTAGTTTCCACGAGCGGTTTCGCGAGCGGTTCTACCATAACAGTCTGCGAGCGATTTCGCCGAGAGGTTTCGCGGTGATTTTCACGAGGCGTTCTTGCCCATCGATCGGCTAAAAAGCGATGCGATCGTGATAAGCTCTTCGATTTTGATTATCAGAATTAGAGTTTGAAAAATCATAAGTAATTATATAGCTTGAAAAATCATGAAATTTCATATGTATAATACTTATAACACATACAATTGGTGAAAAATATTGGAAAAATATTTTACCCATTAAAATAGGAGATTGATACAAAGTTCAAAAACCATTAAAACTTTAATATTTTTGATCTACTTTGCATCAACTTCTTCAATGGTGATTGCTATCAAAAGATAGACTTCACCAAGGTTTTCTAAAGTAATTTTAAAATGTTTTTGAAAACCTATTTTGAACCATGGACTCTTAGCTAAATGTACATGACTTGTACATTAGCTTTCCTCATGATTCATATTGATGATTGAGATAAGTTTAAGTACATCTAGATGCACTATCTATGCGCTTTGAACTTAACTTATTTTCCTAACATCTCACATGTATCTAAGATGAATTAAGCACACACAAGTCAAAGTAATTGTGAGATGTGGGATTAGGCTTATTATAGCCTCATGCATTTTCTAGGCAACTTTATTTGACTTCCTTATAGATGAGACTTCAAATCATGCCATAATTCTTAACTCAATTTTAATTAATTCATGAATGATCATGGCATAAATGATAACAATAATTAAGCATGGCTAATGATCATGATGTCATGGCATATGATATAATCTAAAAACACATGACATTAGTCCTTAATCCTAAACATAATCATGACATATTTAATGATAAATATAAGTATGATGTCATGACATGTCAAATTTGTATATATAAACACATTAATACACACATAATCAGACAAAAACACATAATTTTTTATAAACAAAATATTTCATTCAAATATAACTTTAGTTTTTACAAGCAAAATAGAAGTCTGAAACTCTCAACCTCACTAAGAAACTAAAAACAGAATCCCTAAACATCCTCTAGCTGTCATCCCTGGCAGATGGTGGAGGCGGAGGAGGTTATTGGCTCAGCGTCCAGGTCCTCATCATCTCGTACATATCAATCTAGCGCTGCTCCATTCGGCTCTAGCGCTCCTCCATCCTACTGTGGCGCTCCTCCATCCCACTGTGGCGCTCCTCCATCTGACTAAGCTGCTGACTCATGGAGGACTGCCCCGATATGATCTCCATCGGGATCGAGTCAGCACGAATCGACCTCCAATGTAACACGATTTGAAAGACCTGCTGCTGGTGCATCTGCTGGCATATGGTCATCCTCGTCAGCAGTATTGGGCCCCTCATAGTATCCTGCATGCTCTCCAGGCACTAGAGGTGGCTCCTCATGTGCCATGGGCTGAGGTCGAGGTATCAGCTCCATCTGTCCATCTCCAGTCCGGAGCCCAGCCAATGTGAAGTTACACACTGAGATGCAGTCGTATACTTCAGAAAGCACCCTCAACGATCCCCTGGATATGTTAATGTCAATGGACTCTAACTATGCAGTGATAATATGTTCAAAAGGCATATGAACTTTCCCTTGTATAGGGCATATGAAATGGACAATGCAATGAAACATGTTCAATGCAATGTTCACGTCTAACCTGTGACGCATGGCATACATGAGAAAGAGATGGAGATGTCGAATCTCGGCCAGACCCCGAGTCACAATAGGAAGGAAGCACCCAACAATGACTTTGTAAAGAATATTGTCAGGTGCAGATAACTCACTGATAGGAAAGAGGTTCTGAGCTGGTGGGCCAGGATGACAGAAGAAGTGCTCATGCATGGAATCTAATGAAATGTGGTCAAAAGGAGCAGGAAGAGGTGCATCAAAGGTAGGATAAAAGATGAAGGTATCATCCGATGCCCTACACTCTAGGAACTCCTGCAAGATCGCAGGAGTGAACTCCAGGTCACGTTTTGCAACGTGAGTGGTGTAGGTAGGGCCATCGTCTACCTTCCTCAAGTTTTGGTAAAATTCCTTGAGGAGATCATCATTAATAGCATGATTATACAGAGCGACCTTCATGAGCTGATAGTGCAGTAAGATCTCAATGATATCGCCACAGTAGTGTCTAAAAAATCGATCATCGATGTACCTAACCGCCATCGGTTGGTACAAACGTGATCCACCTTCACTTGGGTCATTCCTACGTTGTCTTCTACATGATTATATGATGAATGCAATGCAATGCAATGTAATGACATAAATACATAATTAGATCAAAATGTGGTGTAAAAGAAAATTAGGGTTTAAGAGTTTAGAGATATACTTTGGTGTCATTACTAGATTGATGGTTGTGAGGGCCTAACTGGGCAGTCTATTTGTCGGAGAGAACGCCGAAAGATCACCGGAAGGAGGATCTCGTCGGAACCCTAACGCCGGAGAAGAAACCTAAGGCTGTGAGACGCCATTAGAGTGACCAAAACACAAATGAGAAGGATAGCTTTCAAACCTAAGGCTTTTGGTCACCGGCGTGGAAGCGAGAAAGCTGGTCGGAGAGGTTTGGAGATGATCAAAGAGGAGAATCGCGTGAAGACGCTGAACCCTAGCAGTTCGATGTTATAAAATCACGATGTCAGTCGACTGATAGCGGTTTAGTGAACGGTTTATCGAACCAGCAACCGACTGCTCCGGCTTGACACTCATTGTTGAGCGTTACGGCGAGCTACGATAACATCGATCGGGATGTGACTAGCACTCAAGCGCTAGGCGATCCACTCATTGTTGGCTCTTCATCCCGATGAGCAGTACCATCGATCGATGTACAATCGATCGAGTCTGGAAGCGACACTCATTCTTGGGCTCATGATGTCGTGCTACAGTGTTAACGATCGTGATATCTTGTATCGATGGCGATTTTCAATTTTGAAATTAAGTGAATTTCGATTTCTTCACTCAATTTGTTTCATTTTACCATGTTTATTCATGTATATCGAATATATTAGTGTTATGCCTATGTTCATGTATTTGTTAATGTATTTTGGCATTTTATTTCATTTTCACAAGCATTAACAATCAATAGTTTCAAATCCTAGCATCTTACCCTTTCTAAGTGTTGAAATACACAATCAAGGTGAATGATCTATTTTGTGAGATGCAATACACCATAAACATTCCTTCCATGTAAACATATGGTAAAACACATGAAGCATGGTAAGTATGAGACATCAAGATGTGTAGTACTTGAGTATCAATCTTAAATGTAATTTCTAAGCCTTAAGACAATTTTCTTGATACACTAATTCTCAAAGTGTGCCAAAACCCCAAATTGCACACCAATACCTCTAATTCTACATGTGCCAAGTTTGATCAAATTTTTCATAATTCTCAAGGCTTATTGGCACATCCTAAAATCTTTTAGGATTAAAATTCAAACTTATTTCCAAGGTATCACATAATCTTGAAAATCACCTAAGGTGCCACCTTTACCATGGTTAGGTTAACTACCCATCTATTTAAAGTTGGCACACCTAAGCCCATCTAGCATGAATCGATCACGCTCTTGGGAACCCAAAACCTATTTGAGCTCCTAGGGTTAATTAGGTATTCCTTAGGGATAACCTCCCTAGATACCTTTCTAATGATCCTTCTAGGCTTCTTAGCCTTGGTCATTTTAGTCTTGACTAGGTTAACCTTAGGGATTGCCTCCCTAGTAATCTTCTTAGTGGTCTTCCTTGGTTTCATAAAAACCTTGGCCACTAGACACTTGCCTTGGTTAACCTTAGGAATAACTTTCCTAGTAACCATGGCCTTCCTAGACCTAGGTTGTGTTCCATAATCGAATGGAACACTATGGTAGGTCTCCTTGGGCTTAGGTTTGTGACCCAAACCTTTCTTGCCTTTGGATGACTCTTGTCTTCTAAACCCTAGGTTTTGACTTTGATTTCTAGACCCTAGAGTTTGATCGTTTGACCTTTGCATTTGATTTGTCATTTTTGCAATGGTCTTTTCAAGTTTGTCAAGCCTTGATCTCAAGGCTTGATTTTCCTTTTCTAATTGCTTAATTTTTTATTTTTCATTATCTCTTGAGATATTCTTATTTCTAGGCATGTGTCTAGTCCATTTAGGATTGATGTCTAGGTGATCTTCTATTTTCCTAATAGATTCCTTAGGTAATGTTTTTCTAGGGACATTAGTTCCAAATTTCTCCTTATTTTTAACCTTGTAGGTCTTAGCCCCTAAGCAATAAAATTTATCATTCTTAGCATGCTCTTTATAAAACATAGAGAAATTACTTCTAGTATGCTTGTTCTTATTACTTAGAGATTGAACATCGTTTAAATGTACCTTAGGGTTTGCCTTAAAGGCTCCCCCTACATTTGATGCTCCTTCTTGACCTCTCTTCTTCCCCTTAGGGCATTGACTTCGGTAGTGTCCTCTTTGGTGACACTTGAAGCATACCACATGCTCCTTGTTCTTAGGAATGGTGATTCTAGCATCCTTGGTCTTTTCTTGAGATTTCGGTGCCGGTTGACTTTTCTTGACTTTCCTAGGGCACTTTCTCTTATAGTGCCCATGTTCCCTACACTTAAAATACATAATATGATTTTTATTTGAAATTGAAGTGTTTGAGTTACCTAGGTCAATGGTGGTGGCCGAAGTGAGA
The DNA here is from genome assembly GCA_025175895.1 of Wurfbainia villosa. NCBI lineage: Eukaryota > Viridiplantae > Streptophyta > Magnoliopsida > Zingiberales > Zingiberaceae > Wurfbainia > Wurfbainia villosa. Next base: position 40,435,151 of record CM045998.1, on the reverse strand, counting down.
GCTTCTACATCTTGACCGGATGTTGAAGATTTTTCTTCTTGCTCCGGTGTGGGAATTCTCTCCTCCCCCTCAATCCTAGAGATTGAGACTTCTTCCACCAATCCGGAAGTTGACTCCTTCTCAACTTCCAACTCCTCACTTTCTTATGAGGATGATGATGATTCTTCCTCGGCTTCTTCCTCTTCTTGAGCCGATGAAGATTCTTCTTCTTCTACTTGTGCCAAGCGAGGATTCTCATGGAACTTGGCCAATTTGTCTCATAGCTCCTTGGCATCTTGAAATTCACCTAAGCTAGACAAAATGTCATTAGGTATCAAATCTTCTAAAAGCTTTGTTACCTTGACTTCAGTCTAGAATTTTAGGCGTTGCTCTTGGGTCCACCTTTTTAACTTGAGGACTTTTCCCTTCTTATCCCTAGGAGGTTCAAAGACTTCTACGAGGATGAACCAATCCTCTATGTCCATCATCAAGAATGTCTCCATTCTTGCTCTCCACATCGAACAATCTTCTCGGTCGTATGGTGGTGGAGTGTTGATGTCTCATCCAAGCTTGTCTTGGAATTCCATCTTCCCTCTAGCATCTTTTGCTCCCGACGATTAGTCCGTAGAAGAGCCCCGGGCTCTAATACCAATTGTAGAAGATTTATGACCGTTAGAGGGGGGGTGAATAGCGTCGATTCGTTACGTCGATGGATTTTAATTGCGTGCTTGTCTACAATTCGTGTTAGCGCAGCGGAAATAAAACAAACACAAATACAAACACACAATTACACAATCATATAACGTGGTTCGAAACCGAACGGTTTCTACTCCACGGATCGAGCTCTAAAGAGCTCTAGCGATGCCAATCACACACCACTAATAAACACTCCTTCTCGACATAAGTCGGAGACGGAGAAACCTTGTACAAGTGATCTTACAACGGTAAAAAATAAATACAAGCAATATACAATACAAATACGAAAGACAAGTAAAGAAAACTTTACAACACTTTGCTTTTGATTGCTTGAATGCTTGGTTGCTTGACTTACACTTGGAGATCCTGATTTGCAGCAACAAATCACCCCAAAAGCTCTCAAGAAAATGCTGCCAAAACCCCCTTTCTAAGCTGCTTTTATAACCTACAATCGGGTTGGATTTTCGCCTATTAGTCAACTGTTCGGGACCATCAGTCGACTGATGACACTATTGTTATGAGACAACGGTGCAGTCCACGCTAAAAAAATCCAACGGATAGGACATCAATCGACTGATAATCTCCATCAGTCGACTGATCGAGCCTTCACTCGACTACTAACTCCAGCAGTCGAGTCAGACTCAATTCCGTGCCCAAATTCTCGAGCACCAATCGACTGATCACACGATCAGTCGACTGATAGAGCCAGCAGTCGACTGCTGGGACACTTCCCGCAGTCAAATCCTAGTTGACTCACACCAGTCGACTGTCATATGACACCAGTCGACTGACACACCTCAAACATGAGGCTTTAACCCAAGTATGGTACCCTCATACTTGCTAGACCACCCTTAGCCTAGACCTAAGCCTTCTAGCCACCCCCGTCAGCCTCACGCCTCTCGGATCCCTCCAAGTCATCCATGACTTGTTCATCCATTGCACTAGCCTTCAGGTGCTTCCATCTGCTATGTCATGCTAACAGTGTCTACATCGCCAAGGCACATTGGACTTACGCTGCCAAGACTCCGCTTGGACTTTACACCACCAACCATTGGACTTATGCTACCAAGACTCCCGCTTGGACTTTACGCCGCCAATATCAAACCCCTTGGACTTCTCAAATGCCAAGATTCAAGCTTGGACTTTCCCTTGCCAACCCATGTTGGACTTTCCATGCCAAGACCCATGCTTGGACTTTTCCTTGCCAACCCATGTTGGACTTTCCATGCCAAGACCCATGTTTGGATTTTCCTTGTAACATGGTCAACCCCAATCAACCATCAAAACCCCCCTCGAGTCAAACTCGAGTCCGATCAATCATGACCCGAAACGATTGCTCCAATAATCTCCCCAAAATATTACCAGACATTAATGTCAACCATTGATGTCAGACTTCCATGTCAAACATCAAAATATCGCTCGAGTCAAACTCGAGTCTGGTCAATCATTGTAAAATACCAAAAATAAATAAATAAATAAATAAAGCATGGTTAGAGATTTAATTAATCTAACCTAGCTTTAAGATTTATGAGTTTAATTTAAGTGGATCTTGATTTGACTTATAGGGTTTAAACCCAAACCCGTTAGTAAAACCCTATCCTTTTACTTCTCTAAACGCCCAACCATTTACTTGTGTCATTCTTCCGTTTCTCACCGCAACTCAACTCCGAGCATTGCTTCTTCCATTTTCTTCACCGATCCTTCTTCCCCAATCCTGATTCATCGCGACTTTCCTCCTCCCAACCACAGCCGTGAGACCTGCTCGATTTCTTGTCGATTCTCTATCTCTCTCGATTTCTCGCCGCTGTCGTCCCCTCTCCCAAACCCATACGAGCTCCGCCACCCAACTGTCGATCGCGGTGCTTCTCGATCGATCCGGCCGTTGCCATGCTCGAGCAGCCGCAGCTGCGAACCTTCTTCCTCCTGACTTCTCACGCGCAGCCGCAGATCTCGCCGCTCCGCCTGATCTCCGCCCGAGCGCGTTGCCGCCGCCCTTGGTCGCCTCTTCGAGCCGCTCGTCGCACACGCCACTGCCGCAATCTCCCCGTTATTCTCCCGATCCAACAGCAGTAAGGACGCCGCCCCTTCTCGTGATAGGGTTACCGCTGCACCCATCTCCTGTCCACCACCGACTACCCCGTTGGCGAACTGCCTTTGGGATACCCTTTCTTCTCCACTCGTCGCCGCCGGATCTGACTCTTCCCGCTTGCCGTCAGACCCTTCGATGGTCGATCGATCGTGGTGTCATAGCAAGCTGCGCGAGCACCACAACCGCCTTTCTTTTCTTCCGATCGAGCATCGTCGCAACTCCTGATCACCGTCGTCGTCTTCGGCCCTCTCGATTGTGTGCCACATCGAGCGCCGACTGTGCCTCCTTGCGACGTCGTCGCCTTTCCTCCTCGCCACGGGCTCAGTTGCCACTGTGAATGCCAGCCGATCGTGTTTTTGTTTTTGGCTGTGAATGGGAAAGGAAAGGCTAGGTAAGTTCAGGTTACAGAAATTTGGTATATGGATATTTTGTAGCCTATACAGTTTAATTGGGTAATTTGGGTTATCTTCCTGTTGCTTAGACTGGGATTTCGGATGGAGTTGTCGTCGTGAACGGGAAGAACCCTAACCACACATTGCGGGTTCGAGAAGCTGGATTAGTGAATCTGCCGTGGGATTCCATTGAGTCTTCACCTTCGATTTGAGGTAAAAGACCTCTCTACTTCTTTAGATTAAGAAATCTGAGAATTTGTAGGTTGGATGTAGACTTGTATATTGTGATTTCAGATGTTAGAGTTATGGAATTGGATTTATCTTGTTGATAAGTTGTGGCCGATTGAAGGGGGAGAGGTAAGCTTTGACCTAATAATGATATAGTTGGAGAACCATCATATTTGTTGTGGTCATTAATATAGTGGTGTTAATTGTAGATTTACATATCATATTTTTGGGCAATTGAGTAGATCTGATGAGGATCAAGAAGTCGAGCAAATAAAAGCTAGGATTGGTAAGTGAGATTTGGTTGTTCATAGTTGTGCATCAGATTAATTTAGTAAACTGATTTGAATATGTTATTATCGTATTATATTGGTGGTTAGTGGAGACTAGAGTTATTTTGATTATATTGGTATTCTACAGTTTCAGGACTTTGATATGAGGCAGGTTCGCGGATGTGAATACAATCAACACGAACTACATATCATGTGGGTAATTCCTACCCTGGTCAGGTAGTTTTAATGTATACAGATTTAGATGCATGATTATCTTATATGATCATGTTACCTTGACCCTGCTCTTATTATCGTACGCTTGATACTTTACCGTTGGCTATTAACTCCATTGCTGCTATCATATTTATTTTACCATGATTAGAAGTTATACATATAGGTGATGTAAGTAACTTAGAATTTATTTAAGTTAAGTGCAAATAGTAAAGTCCGGATGACAACCTGATTGTACATTGGGCAAAAAGGTCATCCGTAGATAGATAATGTCTTAAACCTAGTGTTAGTTCTAGTACCCTTAGGTTGCATGTTACCACCGACCATGTATTGTGTAAATGGTCAGGAGAATGATACTTAGTGTGTCACTACGGCCCGGTGGTCCTAGCTTGTTATAATCAGATGAGTACGACTCTCTACAGGATAGAGAGTGCGTCCATCAGTTGAGTACGACTCTCTACATGATAGAGAGTGCATCGATTAGATTGGTATGACTCTCTACAAGATAGAGAGTATTATGATCAGTTGAGTACGACTCTCTACAGGATAGAGAGTGCGTCGATTAGATTGGTATGACTCTCTATAGGATAGAGAGTATTATGATCAGTTGAGTACGACTCTCTGCAGGATAGAGAGTGTGTTGATCTGGTTAGTATGATTCTCTGTAGAATAGAGAGTCTATGGTGGATGTCTATATGTGAGACATTGTATTCATGTCATTTGCATGCACGCTAGCGACGAGGTCTCCCTTGTGGTTGAGAGTGTCGCCAGTCATCCTGCCTCCACGGTTACTTATAGGAGGAGTAACCGGTGTGAGGGCAGAACATTGTGGTGCCGCACTCTACCACTATAGACGGTGGTAGTTGGATTTGTATGTCGTAGTCCTGCGTGTGTGGCACTCAACCACTCATGGGTAGTGACTGTCGGAGTGGCCAACAGCAGGGACCCCCATCGTGTAGCTTGCTCTTTACGCTTATATGCTACTTGATCATACTGCCCACTCGGCCACTCGAGAGTAGTGATTGGTGTTAAGTTGGGACAGTTGTCATGCTCGAGCCACCGAGGCCACACTGGGGTCGTGGTAGCTTTAGGGTGAGCCGACATGACCATGCATGCTGCATTGCCGACTTATGACATTTTTTCATATTGCCATATATATACATATATGCATGTATATATATATATAGATGATTGTGATTAGTATACATATATAAATGCAGTCTATATATGTATGCTTATTGTGATGATGCATTTGATTGTATTATGCTTGCTGCATTTGATTGTACATCATATTCATGCATGCTTCTTGCATATGTTATACGGTTGTGTCGGATACTGGTATGTGTTGGACAACCCATTAGATACCTTGACCTATAGCTTGAGTATATTGTGAGTTGATCTTACTCTTCCTGCTATATATATGTTGGATATATGTTCAGGTTGGATCAGAGTAGCGTAGCAGACTTCAGGTATGTCTGTATTTTATGTTGTTCATTGGTTAGATGGTATATGCTTGTATTTATATACTATGCTGATATACCTATTGTACCTCTAGATTATGTTGTTGAAATACATGTGATATTACATATATGCATGTTTTCCTATTACCTGCTGAGTTTTACTCACCACCCCAATGGACCCTGGGTTTTTTTGTCGCCCAGGTAACAGGTAGAAGTCTTCGTGACGGCTTGGAGCACCGTTGGCTGACATCTCATCTCACCTCCGAGGCTCCCGTGTTTGTTTTGGGCTTTCCGTACATTGTGTTATGTATTTGGAGTTTTCGTAATGTAATATGTTGTAGATTCGGATTTTATCGAGGTTTCGTGTTGTTGTGATGTGTTAGTCATACCAGTATGCATGTGTGTAGCTTGTTGTATTATGTTTCCGCTGTGCTTTGAGTAGTTGATGTATTTACTTTATATGTTATGTTGTTATTGTGGGCCTACAAGCCTTGTATTAACCCGAAATGTTGCCACGTATAGGGGAGATATCGTCCGTTTATTTTTCGGCTTGGCATGCTCTCAGGGCGTGACAATCGTGACCTGGGTCGATTGCACCAACAACCTGGAAAACAGATGTGCGCCACCTGGAGGATGGCAATGGGCCATCAAATGAATGACTATGTGTCATTCAGAGAATGGTGATGTACCATTTGAAGAGTATCTAAGTTAGGCGTAACAACTTTTTTTAGCATTGATCGCTCTATGAGCAGCTATGTAAGGTGTAACAACTTTCTTAGCATTGGATTGCTCCTGTCATACGAGTCATTTTCCTAAGTATGAATTGGTTGTTCTAATGGTCTTTGTGACTATTAATCTCTGTTCTATTAGTCTTTTGGGACTATGGTCTCCGACTCGATTCTGGTCTATGTGATTGGATACTTCTATTAGTCATTTGGGACTATTGACTCTGGCTCTATTTAGTTTATGTGATTAAATACCTCTTATTGGTCTATGTAACCATTTGTCCATGTGGCATGCTTTGGACGAGTGGGAGATGTAAGGCGGGCGATTCTTTGCGCGTCTTGTGATAGCTACCTGCAGGTGCACACACTCAAAGGAGTGTGTGCACGCTATATCGCTGCAGCAATGACACCCCCTTTATAAGGGGGTGTGCGTCCAAAGCTTGGAGGTTGGACGAACTGAGAGGTGAGACTGTGAGAAAAGTAAAGTGTCGTGTGTGTCGAAGTTCCGTCGGAGAGAACCGTGAGAGAAAAGAACACCAAGGCGCGGCTGTGATCTTGGCTCATGAAGGAGGAGGATCTTTCCGATGTGATCGATCTTCAAACATCAATTTCATCATCCCTACATCCCTACGGTGCTAAAGCAATATCTGTAAATCTCTGTAAGTTTTTTTTAATCTGCATTTCATTTCTTTTGTCTTTATCGCTTAAATTAGGTCAAATAGATGCTTTAACGACCAACAGTTAGGTTTGAGAAATCATAACTATGTGATTCATTTTTTTTCAATGTTCACTACAATCATGTTACTAGGTCAGAGAAATTAGAATTATGTAATGTTTTACATTTCAATCCGATAAGAATCATATTATCAATTTATTTTTCCAAAATTTTGAACTATACCATAATGGATAGTAAAATTTAAAATAATATATTCTGATAAAATGTAAGCTATAATGACTAAAAATCATTCTGAAATAATTTTTCAAATCAATATTGCTACAATATTTATGTAGACTTGTAATTTCACATATTAAAGATTTAGATGACAATTAAAAAAAGACTAGAGTCAATAGAATATACGTAAGAAAAAACTTTGAAAAAAATTAAACAAAAAGATGATGATTGAAACTCTAATCAATCTTATTTAGAAAAAATATCTTCAACTTTTTCTTGAGTTATTATATAGGAATAGTATCTTGAATGAGAAGAATTGTATGTAAAATAGACTTTGATAAGTAAAAGCTCTAAATAACATGTTGCCTATCAAGACAGGGACGACGAGGTGTCCAGTGGCGAAGACGGCAAAGAATCGGTGACTCAGACGGAAGGACGGCTGACGCAGAGGGAAAGACGAGACGGAGGAGTTGGCATATCAGGCGCTAGCCGAGCCGAATGATACGAGACAACCAAATGTCATATCTTGCAAAGGAAACACGGTTAAGGGCATCGAGAGAGATCTCGGCAAAACCCCTCCAATGCTCAAAATAGGAATTAGTAAGAACAAGTGGTGAAAGTAGTGGAGAGGGTTGTGAGAATGCGAACCTGCTTTTCTCCTCCTCAATGAGGGTTATTTAGAAGCAAGTCTTCCTGCTGAGCGGTACAGTAGGTATGAGCGATATGACTTAGTGACATACTCACGCCTGCTTTTAGAGGTAACAAGGGATCATTATGTTGGACTATCCGAGCCGCAAAAATCTCTTTTTGTGTTGCGGAAACCTCGGAAGTCAACCACGGATCTGTGCGAAGGTAAACAAAAATATATGTACATATTTAAAAACCTTAGATCTACTCTAGATCTACATGTTAAGAATTTTACCCTTGATGCGACGCCCTTCGCTTATCCCGCTCGACCAAACGGCTTTCCGGAACTCGAGAGTGTCAAGTGTACACTCCTCTATCGGTATCCACAAAAGCAATTGGTGGAGAAAAACAACCTAGAGTGTGCTAGCACTCCTTAAAAGCTCACGACAAGATGAGGAAGAGAGAGCTTGAGAAGAGAGGAGAAATAAGATGAAGTTACCACACTTAACTTCACACACCTACACCTATTCAATAGTGGCCGGCCACTATTAGGGGGTTACATGCATGCATGTAATTCCAAGAGCCAATGACTTTTGGTCTCCCTCATGAGGTGGCACCCCATGATATGTCCATGATGATGTGGAACATCATCATTGGCCGGCCCCATGCCAAGTCACCATGACATGGCAATTGGTCAAGTCAAAATTGACCATTCATCTTCCCTCTCAAGTCAAGTCAAACTTGACCTCTTATCTCCCATGGTTGATCAAATCCAACCATTTGATTCAAGTCAATTTGATTTAATGAATCTCAATTCATTAGTTTAAATTGACTTGATGAATCAAATCTAAATTAGACTCATTCAACACTTGAATCAACTTGAGTCCAACTCAATTAGTCTAATTTGGATTACTCTTAATCAAATTTGGTTCATCCCATGAACCTAATCCTCATGGTTCATCATATGAACTTAATCTCCATCTAATTGCTCTTTGTGTGTGACCCTATGGGTTCTTGTAACATTGGCAATGCTCCTAAACTGATTTAGGAACATAAGCAATGAGCAGTATCTAACAACACATCATTACTACCCAAGTTACAAGAATGTTGAGATCCAACATCACCTTTGTGACTACTAATTGTGACTCTCACAATATGTGACAATGTCCCTCTATCCTTGACATCTAGATTGACCAATTGAGGTATAGACCGTGTCATCCTTGGTACAATCTATATCTTGAACTCCAAGTAGACTCATATTGACTCATTTGGGCATGGTCATGCACTTAGTGGTCTCACTCTATCAAAAATAACGATGTCACTCCCATCATATAGGAGGGATAGATCTCATCTATATCACTCACATCCCTCCGCATAATTTGTTACATACTCAGTAATCGCCTTTATAGTCCACCCATTTACGGGTGACATTGACGAAGCCAAAGTATGCAACTCCTTATGTAGGGAACCATTGTGACTTCAGGTCCAAGGACTAATAGTCATACTAATAGTCACATGAGAAAGTATATGACATTCATATAACGATCCATGATACTTTCTCATGGCGGGTCATTCAGTATACATTCTCCAATGCATACCCATGTGTCAACTTGATATCTCATATTCATGACTTGTGAGATCAAGTCATCGAGTTGACCTACATGCTAGTCTCTTCGGATTAACATTGTCCCTGAATGTTAATACTTGACTAGGAATGATTAAGAGTAGTGTTCTCTATATCATCTCATTATCGATTCAACCAATCGATTGATATAGATAAGAACCTTCTACTCAAGGATGTTATTATACTTAGTTATTTGGCACAAATACAAGTAAGTATAATAACCATAAAGAAATGCCTTTATAAATAGGAATATGATACAATAAAGTTCATACAACAATCATCACATGATTGACTCTAGGGCTTTCACTAACAATCTCCAACTAGCACTAGTGTCAATCACTGTAGTATCTAATACCCAATGATCTAGTGTGACCATCATGCTTTTTCTGTGTCAAAGCCTTGGTCAAAGGATATGCGATGTTAGCCTCTGTGGGTACTCTACAAATCTTCACATCTCCTCTATCGATAATCTCTCGAATGAGATGGAAGTGTCGTAGTATGTGTTTAGTCCGCTGGTGTGAGCGAGGTTCCTTAGCCTGCGTAATCGCTCCATTGTTGTCACAATAGAGCTCTATAGGATCTGCTATACTAGGAACCACCCCAAGCTCAGTAATGAACTTGCAGATCCAAACTGCCTCCTTTGCTGCCTCTGATGCAGCGATATACTCGGCCTCTGTTGTAGAATCAGCAATTGTGTCCTGCTTCGAACTCTTCCAGCTCACAACGCTACCATTCAAGTAAAACATGAACCATGACTGCGATCTATAATCATTCTGGTCAATTTGGAAGCTGGCATCGCTGTAACCCTTTACAGCTAGCTCCTCATCGCCTCCAAATATCAAGAAATATTCTTTAGTCCTTCTCAAGTACTTAAGAATATTCTTGACTGCTATCTAGTAACGCTCACCTGGATCTGACTAGTATCTACTCGTCATGCTCAAAGCATACGAGACATCAGGACGAGTACATAGCATGACGTACATGATAGATCTTATGGCCGATGCATAAGGGATCTTATCCATGCGATCTCTCTCCTCTCTAGAAGAGGGACTTTGAGTCTTCGAAAGACTCACACCATGTGACATCGGCAGAAGTCCCTTCTTGGAATTCTGCATGGTAAATCATAGTAATACCATGTCAATATATATAGTCTGACTTAGGCTAAGCAATCTCTTAGATCTATCTCTATAGAAGCACATCCCCAGCCAAGTCTTCACAGACTGTAGCGAAAGGATGTCATTCCCAATGAGTAGTATGTCATCCACATACAATACAAGGAAGACAACTGTGTTTCCATTAACCCTCTTGTAGACACAGGGTTCATCTTCATTCTTGATGAAACCAAACTGTTTGATCGCATCATCGAATCGAAGATTCCAACTCCGAGAAGCTTGCTTTAGCCCATAAATGGACCTTTACAACTTGCATACTTTCCCAGTATGCTGTGGATTTATAAAACCCTCAGGTTGTGTCATGTACACATCCTCGAGCAAGTTTCCATTCAGAAATGCAGTTTTTACATCCATCTGTCAGATCTCATAATCGTGGTATGCTGCAATAGCAAGCATGATCCGAATGGACTTAACATCGCCACTGGAGAAAATGTTTCATCATAGTTAATATCAAGAATTTGTTTGAAACCTTTAGCCACTAATCGGCCCTTATAGGTATGCGTAAGTCCATCAATGTCAATCTTTCTCTTAAAGACCCACTTACACCCAATGGGTTTGACACCTTCAGGTGGATCAACCAAAGTCCATACTTGGTTGGTGTACATGGATTACATCTCGGATCTCATGGCCTATAGCCATTTCTCAGAATCTGGGTTCATCACAGTTTCCTAATAGGAGGTAGACTCATTCTCAATGAGCATAACGTCATCATGGTCAGACAAGAGAAATGAGTATCTCTCAGGCTGACGACGTACCCTATCAGATCTACGAAGAGGTAGGTCTACCTGAACAGGTTGTTGTTCCATAACTCTTTGTGCAACAATCTCATCACCCACAACACTTTATGGTTCCTGTTCAACCTCCATCAAGACCTCAGTGTTATGGTCCTTATCTTGAATTTCTTCAAGATCGAACGTACTCCCACTAGTTTTTCTAGAAACAAAATCTCTTTCAGTTTTTGCCACAAACATTTTGTGTTGACTGGGAATATAGAAGTAATATCCCTTCGTTTCCTTAGGATATCCAACAAAATAGTACTTATCGGATTTGGGTCCCAATTTGTCTGAGACTTAACGTCGAATGTAAGCCTCATAACCCCAAATCATCATGAAAGACATCTTGGGATTTTTCCCTGTCCATATCGTATATGGTGTCTTTATCACAGCCTTGGATGGTACACGATTAAGTGTGAAGGCTGCTGTGTCTAGAGCATATCCCCAAAAGGATATAGGAAGATCTGTGTGACTCATCATAGATCGTATCATATCTAATAGGGTACGATTCCTCCTTTCGGATACATCATTCCACTGTGGTGTTCCAGGAAGAGTGAGCTGGGATAGAATCTCACACTCGGTTATATAGTCACAGAACTCATGGCTAAGGTATTCACCACCTCGATCTGATCGAAGTATCATAATACTCTTGCCAAGATGATTTTGTACTTCATTCTTGAATTCTCTGAACTTTTCAAAGGATTCTAACTTATGTATCATCAGATACACATAACCATATCTACTGAAGTCATCAGTAAATGTAATGAAGTATCTATAACCACCTCTAGCAGCAACATTGAAAGGGTCATATACATCACTATGTATAAGTCCTAACAAGTCTGTTGCTCTTTCGCTGTGTCCACTAAAGGGAGTCTTGGTCATCTTGCCTAGAAGGTAAGACTCGCATGTCTCATATGATTCAAAATCAAATGAGTCTAGCAACCCATCCTTATGGAGCTGGGATAAGCGACTCTCATTTATGTGACCTAAGCGACAATGCCAGAGATAGGTTTGGTTAAACTCATTTGACTTAAACCTTTTGGTACTTATGTTATAGATGAGGCTCTCTAAGTCTAGAATGTAGAGTCCGTTCATCAGAGGTGCACTACAATAGAACATATCATTTAAATAAACTGAATAATATTTGTTCTTTATTATAAATGAAAAGCCTTTCTTGTCTAAACAAGAAACTGAAATTATGTTCTTAGTCAAAGCAGACACATAATAACATTCATCTAATTCTAGTACAAGCCCAGAGGGCAGAGATAGAAAATAAGTTCCTACAACAACAGCCGCAACCCTTGCTCCATTGCCTACTCGTAGGTTCACCTCGCCCTTCGTCAATGCCCTGCTATTTCTCAGCGCCTGCACATTAGTACAAATGTGAGATGCACTTCCGGTATCTAATACCCATGATGAAGAAATAGATAGATTGACTTCTATGACATATATACCTGAAGTAGAAGTCTTACTTCTCTTCTTCTTAAGATCTTCCAGGTATGCTTTGTAGTTACGCTTCTAGTGTCCAGCTTCCTTACAGTGGAAGCAAGTCCCTTCCTTGGCTACCCCTCCTTTCGATTTCAGTGTCTTGCCTTTGCCCTTGGCTTGAGACTTTCCCTTACCTTTAGGCTTGCCCTTGCCTTTCTTGTTTTGCACCATCAAAATGGAGTCAGTTTTTCCTTGTTAAGGTTGAGCTCAGTAGTTCTCAACATGCTAAGTATCTCAGGCAATGACTTATCAATTTCATTCATGTTGTAATTCATGATAAATTGATTGTAGCTTTGTGGCAAAGATTGCAAGATCAAGTCAGTGGTCAACTCTTGGCCAAGTGGGAATCTCAACCTATGTAGGTTTTCTATGTACCCAATCATCTTGAGTACATATGGACCTACGGGAGTCCCATCTTGCATCTTGGACTGAAACAGTGCCTTAGAGATCTCATATCTCTCGTGCCTTGCTTATCCTTGATACAGTTTACGAAGATGTTCAACCATATCAAAAGCATTCATGAACTCGTGTTGCTTCTAAAGCTCAGAGTTCATGGTCGCGAGCATGAGGCATGAAACATCTAATGCATCATCTTGATGCTTCTTGTAAGCATCTCGGTCAGCTCGTGAGGCAGTGGCAGGAGGTGCCTCCGGAATAGGCTGCTCCAGGACGTACAATTTTCTTTCTTGAGTGAGAACGATTCTCAGATTCCTGTACCAGTCTAGGAAATTAGCTCTATTGAGCTTGTCCTTCTCAAGGACAGAACGCAGGGAGAGAGTGTTCGTGTTTATCGACATGGTAATCTACAACATACACAATGCAAAAAATTAATATCATATTCCATTTATCATTTAATTAGGCCTTTAATCAAATTATGCTCCCACTGAATTATAGGACTTTTGTAGAATCGAGTCATAGATGTGGTCAAACTACATTACTAGATTCATATAAATTAGCTATAATTCTCATGGGACAAGATCCACATCATACTACACCTTGAGTTAGCTTTGGCTAAATCGCCCAAGACTTAGTATTATCGGTAGATAACAAATTACCGATTACATTTCTATGCAACTCTTGTTTATAGGATCAAGATCAACATTTACAAAAGACCTTGAGTTAGCTTTGGCTAAATCTCCCAAGATTTAGTGTAAATGTAATCTTATCCTACCTTTCCAACGGTTGGAATATGCCTATAATTTTACTCGATCCAATTGAGTTAATTAGTTTTACTCAATCTAATTGAGCTTATTCTCACCCAAGCTGTGATAGGCGGGACCAAGATTGTCCCTCCGCACCCTACCAAGATAATATGCGTTTCTCTGCTTTGGCAGATTCAACAACAATAAATGATCGAGGTAGTGATGGGTATCAAAACTTGATAGGCATTTTCGAGTTGATTCGATTAAGATCTAATCTAATCGTGAATGTGTATCATATACACATTAAGGCCTTTATTACCCTACACTAGCATGCATCACATACATACAAGCAATATACTAGCATGCATCATATACATACAAGCAAAATATCCTAGCATGCATTATATACATACAAGCAAAATATCCTAGCATGCATCATATACATACAAGCAAAATTTACTAGCATGCATCATATACATACAAGCAAAAATAAATAAATAAATAAATATATATATATATATATATATATATATATATATATATATATATATATATATATATATATATTGTGATGAAGTCATGACCCTACTATGATCTTCTCAAGCCAATGAGGAGATCGGACGGTCAACCTAGGGTTAGCAGCTTCTCCAAGCGTCTCCTTTGATCGCATCGGCGCCCTCCTCGTAACTCCGTCTACTAGTGGACCTTCCACCGCTCCATTTTTGTACATTACAAACATGAAACTCAAGTTACATTTGAGTCTAAAACTATTTACAATTAAAATATTAAAAAAAGAGGCACGATGTGCAGGTCACATACATTATACAATATGCACAACACAAAAATAGCGCGCAAGCCGTATTATGAATTACAACACATTTATCCAATCACATTGGGTTTCTTGGGTCATGACCATCACAATATTATATATAATTCTAAATTATGTATTTTACATAAATTTCTATATTTTTTCCTTTTTTTTTCAATTTTTATGAGTCAGGTCTCCGTAACGATCCCGCTAAGCGATTTCCGGGCGTGATCGCGGGACAATGCCCCTTGCAGGGTTAGGGGCAGCGCCCCTTCTCACAAAATGAACCTTGCGAGTGTCCTATCTTGATCTTACAGTGACTTAAGTCACTGTCCCAAAAACCTAAAGCAAGAATTCGCTGTTCCGGAGAGTTTTTCTCGGTGGTTGAAGCCTACAAGTGTCCCAACACTTGTTGCTTCGACTCTTCGAGAAAAATACCCAAAAAATCTATAAAAATAGAAACTTTACAGAAACTTACAGATTTATAATTTTTATATCTAATACAAAAACTACAAAACTAAACACATACATGCTTCGCACGTGACTCTGATACCACTATTGGACTATCCGAGCTACAAAAACCGCTTTTTGCATTGCGGAAACCTCGAAAGTCGACCACGGATCTGTACGAAGGTAAACAAAAATACATGTACGTGTTTAAAAATCTTAGATCTACTCTAGATCTACATGTTAAGAGTTTTACCCTTGATACAAGACCGTTCGCTTATCCCGCTCGTCCAAATGGCTTACCGGAACTCGAGAGTGTCAAGTGTACACTCCTCTATCGGTATCCACACAAGCAATAGGTGGAGAAAAGCAACCTAGAGTGTGATAGCACCCCTTAGAAGCTCATGGCAAGATGAGGAAGAGAGAGCTTGAGAAGAGAGGAGGAAGAAGATGAAGTTACCACACTTAACTTCACACACCTACACCCATTCAATAGTGACCGACCACTATAAGGGGGTTACATGCATGCATGTAATTCCAAGAGCCAATGACTCTTGGTCTCCCTCATGAGGTGGCACCCCATGATGTGTCCATGATGTGGAACATCATCATTGGCCGACCCCATGCCAAGTCACCATGACATGGTAATTGGTCAAGTCAAAATTGACCATTCATCTTCCCTCTCAAGTCAAATCAAACTTGATCTCTTATCTCCCATGGTTGATCAAATCCAACCATTTGATTCAAGTCAATTTGATTTAGTGAATCTCAATTCATTAGTTTAAATTGACTCGATGAATCAAATCTAAATTAGACTCATTCAACACTTGAATCAACTTGAGTCCAACTCAATTAGTCTAATTTGGATTACTCTTAATCAAATTTGGTTCATCCCATGAACCTAATCCTCATGGTTCATCATATGAACCTAATCTCCATCTAATTTCCCTTTGTGTGTGACCCTATAGGTTCTTGTAACGTTGGCAATGCTCCTAAACCGATTTAGAAACATAAGCAATAAGCGATATCTAGCAACACATCATTGCTACCCAAGTTACAAGAATATTGAGATCCAACATCACCTTTGTGACTCTCACAATATGTGACAATGTTCCTCTATCCTTGACATCTAGATTGACCAATTGAGGCATAGACCGTGTCATCCTCGGTACAATCTATATCTTGAACTCCAAGTAGACTCACTCTAATCAAATGAGTTCAATATCTCATATTGACTCATTTGGGCATGATCATGCACTTAGTGGTCTCACTCTATCAAAAATAACGATGTCACTCCCATCATATAGGAGGGATAGATTCGATCTACATTACTCACATCCCTCTGCATAATTTGTTACATACCCAGTAATCGCCTTTATAGTCCACCCATTTACGGGTGACATTTGACGAAACCAAAGTATGCAACTTCTTATGTAGAGAACCATGGTGACTTTAGGTCCAAGGACTAATAGTCACATAAGAAAGTATATGACACTCATATAACGATCCATGATACTTTCTCATGGCGGGTCATTCAGTATACATTCTCCAATGCATACCCATGTGTTAACTTGATATCTCATATCCATGACTTGTGAGATTAAGTCATCGAGTTGACCTATATGCTAGTCTCTTCGTTTTAACATTGTCCTTGAATGTTAATACTTGACTAGGAATGATTAAGAGTAGTGTTCTCTATATCATCTTATTATCGATTCAACCAATCGATTGATATAGATAAGAATCTTCTACTCAAGGACGTTATTATACTTAGTTATTTGACACCAATACAAGTAAGTATAATAACCATAAAGAAATATCTTTATAAATAGGAATATGATACAACAAAATCCATACAACAATCATCACATGATTGACTCTAGGGCTTTCACTAACATATTACTCTCATAAATGCCGCAGACGCGTGAGCTGTGATTAATTCTTATCGTGTGGTTAATAGGAGACAACTCCTCATTAATGCGGTGAATAGTCTTATGGAGGTCAGTATGAGCATCTGTTCCCTGGTCGGAGAGAACCGCTGATAAGGACTGTCTTGCTGGCCCATATGAGCAGGAATACCCGCTACGTCACCTGACTAGGTAAGATAGAGCATACGTTAGAAGTCATACATCCAAAATAGTGTGCAACTGTCAAGATGCAGGGCGGAGATGCAAAATAATAGTCGAGACGTGGGGCGTCCGAAATACCATACAGTCGAGGTGAGGAATAGGCCGAGATGGGGGGCGTCTGGAATATAATATGGCAGAGATGTAGAATTGGCCGAGATGTGAGGCGTCTGAAATACAATATGGTTGAGATGAAAAGTACGTCGAGATGCGAGGCATCTGAAATATAATATGGCCGAGACAAAGAGTAGGCTGAGACGCGGGACGTCTGGAATATAATACGGTCGAGACGAAGAGTAGGCCGAGACGTGGGGCATCTGGAATATAATACGCCTGAGACGAAGAGTAGGCCGAGACACGGGACATTTAGAATATAATACGGTCGAGACGAAGAGTAGGCTGAAACGCAGGGCGTCTGGATGGCTCAGATGTACCGGACTATCTGGTCTCCTTCCTTTCGTGGAGCTGTGATACAATGACTTGAAGTATTAGTTGTCATTTTCTATATGACCAGTCATAGGTTAGTTCTTCCCGGTATCATATGTAGGAACATTCGTGACCGTTAGAGGGGGGTGAATAGCGATTCGTCGTAAATGGAAGTCATTTTGTGCTTGCTACAAATTGATTAGTGCACAGCAGAAATAAAGCAATAACAAATACATACAAGTGCAATAGACAACACGATATAATGTGGTTCGGAACTGAATGGTTCATACTCTATGGATTAGGCTCGAATGAGCCCTAGCGATGCCAATCACACACCACTATAACAATAACTCATTCTCGGAATAATCCGAAGGTGGAGAAACCTCGTACAATAATTCTTACAATAATAAGAATGAAATACAAGAAAAATACACTAAAATACAAGTAAAGAAACTTTACAAAGAGCTTTTGGATGCTTGCTTGTTTGGTTGCTTGAATTGCACTTGGAGAACATGATTTGCAACAACAAATCGCTTAAACATATCAAAGAACCGATGCTAAAAATCCTTCTTCTGAGTTGCTTTTATAACCTACAATCAAGCTGGATTTTTGCCTAGCAGTCGACTGATCGGGACCATCAGTCGACTGCTCCTGTAGCCGTTGTGAGACAACGACATGTGCCACGTTAGATAAGTTCCAACAGATAGACCATCAGTCGACTGATGGCTCAATCAGTCGAGTGTTCGGGCCGATCACTGACCGAGAGCCCATCGCGCCTAAAAACTCACCATTAGTCGATCGATCTTCCATATCTCGACCGATCGTGCAAAGAATGATCGTCAGGGCATCTCCTGCAGTCAAACCCTAGTTGCCTCCCATCAGTTGACTGACCATAGTCTTAGTCGATTGACACACCTCAAACATGAGATTTTAAATCAAGTATGGTGCCCCCATACTTGCTAGACCACCCTTAGCCTAGACCTAAGTCTTCTAGCCACCTTCATTAGTCTCACATTTATTGGATCCCTCTAAGTCATCCATGACTTGTTCATCCATACGCTAGCCTTCAAGTGCTTCCATCAGTTATTGTCATGCTAATGTGGTCTACACCGCCAAGGCACATTGGACTTACGCTGTCAAAACTCCCGCTCGGACTTTACGCCGCCAAACATTGGACTTATGCCCCAAGACTCCAGCTTGGACTTTACGCCACCAATATTCCCCTTGGACTTCTCAATTGCCAAGACTCAAACTTGGACTTTCCCTTGCCAAACCATGTTGGACTTTCCATGCCAAGACTCATTCTTGGACTTTTCCTTGCCAAGACCCATGCTTGGACTTTCCTTGCCAAGACCCATGCTTAGACTTTCCTTGCCAATCCATGTGGGACTTTCCATGCCAAGACCCATGCTTGGACTTTTCCTTGCCAACACATGTTGGACTTTCCATGCCAAGACTTAAGCTTAGACTTTTCATGTCAAGTACACAAGACTTGGACTTTTCCCATGACAATGGTCAAACCATCGTCAAATATCAAGTATGACCTGGGTCGATTGTACTAACAATCTCCCCAACACATGTCAGACATCAATGTCAAACATCAAAACACCATTCGAGTCAAACTCGAGTCTGGTCAATCGTGACCTGGGTCAATTGCACCAACATCATAGGCATCCCCCCAAGTCTAGTTGAAGGATAGACATAGCCTGATCGACTGGATGAACCTTATTACGTCATGATTTCCCTCTTTCAACTTAATGAGGCATGGGGGTGGCGCCTCGGATATGCCCCTCTGGAACGAAGGAGATCCTGCTTTAGAGGTAGTTCATTAATGCGAGGATATGATATGATTGTCTCACTTCCCTAGGGTTCCCTCTGACATGCCACGTGTCTGTAGGATCCCGAGGAGGTGTTCTCGAGAGACGAACTGTCGCGGCTCGTCTATAAGTACCTTGCAAAACCTAAGTTTTGCGACTCTACGCTCGACTCCTCCTCCACTTCCTCTTCTCTGGCAATTCTTCTTTCCTCCTTCCACTCTGGCACGACCTCTCCTGTAAGTTTTATGCCCTCCATTCTCTTTTTTTTTTCTTAATGGTCGGTACCTCCAACCTATAGTTTCTTAGGACTCGTAGCGTTATTACCCCTAAGGAGCACAGCAAGATTAGGTCCGCCATCCATGTTCCTCCCTCATAAAGGCTTAGAGCCCCTCAACTAGCAATCGGTCTTCATTTCACGACCAACTAGCAACCGATCTTCGTTTCCCTCTTTATCCTTTTTATGCCAAGCTAGTTACTTACTTTCATATTCCCTTGCAGTAACTCGCTTATAATTCCTTTAGCTTTATCAACGGTTTCATCATTATTTTCCTTGTTTATCATCTTCCTTTATCTGCTATGGCCTTTCATTCCTGCTTCATCCTGAAACGGAAAGAGGTAGGAGTATTTTTCTTTATAGCTCGGCCAGAAACTAGGTTTTTAGCAAACCTCATCACTTCCCGCAAGTATTAGAAAACCCGATACTTGTTCCTTAAACCCGAGACACCTTTCTCTTGGCCGAGTAGCTGGTAGCTTGAACTGCCTCCCACCCTTTCCTTGCGCAGCTTCAAAAAATCCTCTACTTATAAAGAAATTGTCGAAGTACTTTCTAGTCTATGCTTCGACGTCAATGTCCTACTGGAAGAAGGGCTCTTGTACCACTATGGCTTAAGCCTGATAGAGGGCAAGCTGAGCGGCACATTAGGTAAACTTTTATTTTTTATTCTTTTGTACTTCTAAACTTTAACTTACTTTGTCTTTTGCAGCTGAAGTCATGTTTCGTACCTCGATCAACAAAAAACTGAAGTGGAAAAGGGCGCAAATAATTCCCCCCACAGGTGCTCCAGCCGAAACACCAGAAGAGGCTGGATCAGAAGAACCCCCATCACCTGGGCATTCCATGGTGGGAGAGGTGATTAGTTCCGAGGGTCGAGGCGACAACAACATAAAGGCCAAGGCGGTGCTCTCTTCATGGTAGGAGCCCTTCTTGTGATCCTCTCCGGCCCAAGTCTTCGTGACTCAGTTGGGACGAGTGGTGCTAGGCTGAGTGATGCTGGGTCGAGTGATCCTGGGCCCTCCAACATCCCGGCGGTTCCCATGGAGGAGTATCCGAAGGCCCCTGCTCCTCCGACAGAACTGTTGTCTTCTCGACCGCACAGTCCAAGCCCTCTCCTCGAGATGTCCTCTGGGCATTCTATGCTGAGACAAGAGCGGCCTGCTTGGGGCTTCCTCCAGGAGATCCGAGATGCGGTCAGGGTGTCCACCATGGAGAAGTCCATCCCGGCGTTAAGCGACGAGATGAATACCCACTTGGCGAAGGTAAACATTCTTTGATTGTTTTATGATTTCGATTATTTTTACTAACTTCACTCCTTCCTTTGTA
Source organism: Wurfbainia villosa (assembly GCA_025175895.1). Classification (NCBI taxonomy): domain Eukaryota; kingdom Viridiplantae; phylum Streptophyta; class Magnoliopsida; order Zingiberales; family Zingiberaceae; genus Wurfbainia; species Wurfbainia villosa. Next base: position 40,414,140 of record CM045998.1, on the reverse strand, counting down.
GTTTTGGGGCTATCACTTGGAGCTGATGTCCCACCTTCCTCCCTTAACAGTGACCTTCCAAGGGATGCGGGCCCAGTTGGTGGCCCTTTCGACCCAGCTCAGGGACAAGGAAACGGAGCTCGGGCTAGCTCAAGCCGAGGCAGTCGTGTCTCGATCGAAGGTCCTCCGTTATGAGGATGACCTTCAAAGTCAAATGCGAGAGATCGAGCGCTTACGGCTTCAAGATATCGAGGCCAAATTACTGCAGGTTGAGCAGACTAGGGTTGCTCAAATAGAATTTGATGCTAAGCAGCGCGACGAGTTAGCAGCTCAAGCAGGGGTGACCAAAATCGAGCTGATCACTTACTGGGCCGGCGAGGAGGGCCGCTGGGTGCAGCACAAGAAGGCCTTCCTCATCTCAGAGGAGTTCTCTAACATTCTAGGAGGTTGTACCGTCGACCTCCTAGGAAAAAAAATGGAACCGCCACATTAGCGGCCCCCCACCACTGCCCCTACGTGTGGAGGGGGGTAAATCAGGTCTCAGGTGGTTAGCGTAGAAATGCAGAGTCATCGGTAGCCTGGTCGTCACCTCTAGGAATTGACCCCTTGCCCTTTCAAGCCTTAACACTGGATTTACCCTGGGGGCTAAACCGTCGACCTCTTAGAGATAGGCTATGAGGGGGTCATCCGACATTTCAAAGAAGTCGGGTACTCCCCCTCCCCCGAGGGAGCCTCAATTGAGTTCCTGGATTTGCAACGTCTAATCGACGAGACCCCGAACTCGACTCTCAACGGGCTCCCAAAATAGCTTAGCCTTTAGTTTTTAATTTAGCAGTATGTTTTTGCAGTCATATGCGACATTTCTAAACTTGTACTTTCTTTGAAATTAATACAAGTTTTATTTTTGAGTTAAATGTTGTCTTCCAGCTTAAGAATTTAATGCAATGGACTAACTACTTTAATAACGAATAACAATCGATAACTCTAAAGTACCTTCATGATGCCCAATGATAGAGGACTTAGTCGAGATGTGCCCTAATAAACAACTTAGAAATAACGTGTCGAATCATATACCGTTGGCGGGCTGTGTTACCATAACCAATCCTCTCAGCTGGAGGGTAATATTTGAAACCATCTATGATAAATGATATCCAATGAAGAACTGAATAATATATACTTGTAACTAGCCGTGATAGGCGATATCAACGGAAGAACCGAATAGTAAATACTTAGAATCAGCCGTGATAGGCGATATTCAAGGAAGAGCCGAATAATATATACTTGGAACCAGCCGTAATAGGCGATATCCAAGGAAGAGTTGAATAGTAAATACTTAGAACTAGTCGTGATAGGCGATATCCAAGGAAGAGCTGAATTGTAAATACTTGGAACTAGCCGTGATAGACGACATCCAAGGAAGAGCCGAATAGTAAATACTCAGAACCAACCGTGATAGACAATATCCAAGGAAGAGCCGAATAGTAAATACTTGGAACCAGCCGTGATAGGCGATATCCAAGGAAGAGCCGAATAATATATACTTAGAACCAACCATGATAGGCGATATCCAAGGAAGAGCCGAAAGATAAATACTTAGAACCAACCGTGATAGGTGATATCTAAGGAATAGCCGAGAGATAAATACTTAGAATCAGCCGTGATAGGCGATATCCAAGGAATAGTTGAGAGATAAATACTTGGAACCAGTCGTGATAGGCGATATCCAAGGAAGAGCCGAGAGATAAATACTTTGAACCAACTGTGATAGGTGATATCTAAGGAATAACTGAATGATAAATACTTGGACGTAAGGGGTGAATCTATACGAATTGCATCTTGATAAATGACTTATATAAGAAAGCCTGGTTATCATCACGAAGGAGAGCTTTTATTATGGAGAAACTTCATTACATATTGTTTGTCCCTTTAGACATGATAGGGGCAGAAATGAAAGACATTCCATGGTTGGGTAAGCTCCTTTCCTTCGGTATCTTTTAGATAATAAGCGTTATAGCTGAGCTTCTTAATGATTTTGTATGGGCCCTCCCATCGGGGTGCCAATTTGCGAACTTTCCCAGCTGGCTGGATTTTCTTCCATACGAAATCGCCGAGCTGAAAGGAGCGGGGTATAACTTTTTTTGTTATAAGCTTGGGTGATCCTCCTCCGAAAGGCATTCATTCGGCTAGCCTCTTGGTCTCGAGTCTCAGTCACTAGGTCTAATTTTGCCTGCCTCTTTTCATCATTGCTGTCATTATCCGAGGTATAAGCAGAAACTCGAGGTGATCCCATATCGGTCTCTACAGGGACGAGGGCTTCGACGTCGTATACAAGATGAAAAGGAGTGAGGCCCGTACTGCCTTTGGGAGTAGTTCTGTATGCCCATAGAATACTGGGTAATTCTTCAACCCAACTTCCCCCAGTGTGATCTAGCTTGATTTTGATTCCCCGTATTAGTTCCCGGTTGGTGACTTCATCTTGCCCATTGCTTTGGGGATAAGCTACAGAGGTGAAAGTTTGTTGGATCTCCAATTGTTGGCACTATTCTTTTATCTTTTGACCTTGGAATTGTCGTCCATTATCCAAGACTAGCCTTTTCGAAATGCCAAATCGGCGTACTATATTCTTCCAAAGGAATTTTAACACAACTTCTTTAGTTTTTTTGGCCAATGGTTATGCTTCCACCCACTTTGAGAAATAATCTACTACGACCAATAAAAACTTCTTTTGATTCGATCCGATTGGTAGTGGTCCCACTATGTCAATTTTCCATTGGTCGAAGGGGCATGATATTACTGAGGCCTTTAGCAACTCAGTTGGTTGTTGAGAAAAGTTTTGATGCTTCTGACAGCTGAGACATACACGTACGCAGTGAGCAGCATCCTTTTGGAGAGTCAGCCAAAAATATTCGGCCAACAGAATCTTTCAAGCAAGGGATGTTCCTCTGGAATGATTTCTACAGCAGCCTTCGTGCACTTCTCTCATGACATAATCAGCTTCCTCGAGGCCGAGACATTTAAGCAAAGGCCGAGCAAAGGCTCATTTGTATAGAGTGTCGCCAACTAGGACAAAATGGGTACTTCTTTTCTTGATGATCTACGTCTCAACTCGGTCACTCGGCAGTATCCCCCTTGTCAGATAATCAATGGGGGGGGGGGGTCCTCCAGTCCGGCGGACTTTAGGGCGCCATCAGATCTTGATCTATATTAGCAACGAGCTACGTCTCGGCTAGCGAATTATCCAAGCTCCAATTAGTAAGAGCACTAGCCATGCAAACCAACTCGTCGACATTTTGATTGTCTGCCCGAGGAATTTTATGGAGGACAACCTCTTGAAATTCTGAAGATAGCTTGCGGTACACTTGCATATAGCGCTGAAGCCGCTGGTTGTTGGTGTCAAATGATCCTTTGACTTGCTCCACTACCAACTGTGAGTCGGAATATAAAAAAATTCGAGTAGCTCCGACATGCCAAGCTGCCCACAGTCCAGCTAATAAGGCTTCATATTCGGCTTCATTGTTGAAGGCTCGGAAGTTGAGTTGCACAGCTATCCGGATCGTATCTCCTTGAGGGGATATTAATAATACTCCTACTCTACTTCCTTGCTTAGTTGTCGAACCATCTACATATATTTTTCATTCCTCATTTCTCTCGACCCCTGTTGTCTCGGCTAAGAAATCTATTAATACTTGCGCTTTAAGGGATATACGAGGCTGATAATGAATGTCATATTCAGCTAGCTCAGTGGTCCATTTGATCAAGCGACCAAATGCTTCAGGGTTAGTTAATATCCTCCCGAGACCACTGTTGGTTAAAACTGTGATCGGGTGAGACAGAAAATAGGGACGGAGCTTCCGCCGAGGCAGAGCTAGCGCCACCTTTCAATGTTGTGTGTTCACTCTCGATAGCTAGCAATACGTAACTAACAAAATATATGGGTAATTGCTTACCACCCCCTTGCCGAAGCAGGACTGAAGCCACGACCTCTTCTGAGGAGGCCAGATACAATTGCAGACTTTCTCTCGGCATCGACTTAGCAAGTGTGGGCAGTTCAGATATATACTTCTTTAGCTCAGTAAAGGCTTATTCACACTTCTTGTCCCATGAAAATCGAGTTGACTTGCGAAGCGCCTTGAATAAAGGAAGGCTTCACTCAGCCGACTTAGGGATGAAGCAAGAGAGAGTCATTATTCTACCCAGTAGCCTTTGTACTTCTCTAATATTTCTGGGCGAGGTCATGTTCTGTAGGGCCTGAGCCTTCTTGGGATTAACTTTAATGCCTCGCTCGGTCACAATATATTCGAGAAATTTGCCTCCTTGGACGCCGAATATATATTTGCTGGGGTTGAGCTGGATTCCGTATCGGCGTAGTGTGTTGAATGTTTCTGCCATATCTTTGACTATATTTTCAGCTTTTATAGACTTAATGAGAATATCATCCACATATACTTCAATGTTTCGGCTTATCTGTGACCGAAACACTTTGTTCATCAGCCTTTGATAAGTGATGCCGGTATTCTTTAATCCGAATGACATGACCTTATAACAAAAAGTGTCATCCGTCATGACAAAGCTGACTTTCTCTTGGTCTTCCTGTGCCAATGGAATCTGATGATACCCCTGATGTGCATCCAACATGCAGATCAATTCACATCCTGCCATAGAATCAACTAGTTAATCTATTCGAGGCAAAGGGTAATAATCTTTAGGGCATGATTTATTAATGTCTCTGAAGTCTATACATACCCTCCATTTCCCTCCTGGTTTTGACACTAGAACAACATTAGACAACTATTTGGGGAATTGAACTTCTCAGATGTATCTATCATGCATTAATTTTTGCACTTTGGCTCGGATGATCTGATCTTTTTTGGGGCCAAAATGTCTTCTCTTTTGTTTTACGAGCCGAGATCTGGGAAAGATATTCAGTCGGTGCTCCATCACAGTCCGGGAGATACTCCAATTGTGCTCCCCAGTCTAAGTAAAAATATCTCAGTTGCTTACTAGGCAATTGATTACTTCTTGCTTCAGCTCGCCTGACAGGTCAGCAGCGACTCGGATCACTCTGTCAAGCTAATTCGACCATATATGTACAACTTTCTCATCCAGCGGGTCTTCTCGGAGAGTGTAAACTTCTGTCATTTTGATCTTTCGATTTTTCCTGGGGCCCGTCTGAACTTCTTCCACATAACATATCCGAGCTGCCTTTTGGTCTCCAGTGGCTTCCCCTATTTGATTATTCACAGGAAATTTGACCTTCTAGTGGTATGTTGATACGACAGCTTCGAAGGAGTGTAGCGCTGACCTTCCCAAGATGACGTTATAGGTTGAGATAGCATCTACCACCGTAAAGGTGATAATTCAGGTCCGACGGAGGGGCTCCTCCCCTAGAGATAGAGGTAGATCAATCCGGCCTAGGGGAGACACCTTGTGACCCGAGAAGCCGAACACGACAGTATTCATTGGCTGGAGTTGTGTCGGGTCATGTTGTATATGATCAAAGGCGTCTTTGAATAAAATATTAAGCGAGCTACCTGTATCCACGAAGATCCTGGCCACGTCATAGTTGACGATGATGGCTATAATCACCAAGGCATCATCATGCGGGACAGAAACTCCTTGCAATCCTCGAGACCGAAGTTCATAAAGCATCCTTCAACGCGCTTTCGATTGGTATTTACTTTCATATTTTCCAGCTATCTCTCGTGAGTCTTCCTAGCTCAGTTTGAATCTCCATCTGTGGCCCTGTCGGTAATCATATTGATAGTGTCGCGATGTGGAGTGTTGGAGAGTTTCTGCGGCGATTCTGGTCGGGGAGTTGGCTCACTTGGAGAGCCCTCTCGGGCCCTTCGAGGAACTTGAGCTTGTCTCTAATGCTCGGGTAAGGGTCAAGGAGCTCGCCTGGTTGGGTTTCGCCGAGCTTGATTTCGTGGCTCCGGTCTTGCTTTCATTTGCAGGAACCGGGACAGGGCATTGAAGTTTTGCTGCCGCTCCCTCATAACTTGCATGATTCTTCGGCCAGAGTACGACACTCCCGAGTCAAGTGGGCGTGCACTTGATGGAAAGCGCAAAAAGGAGCACACTGATCCGCCAACATCAATGGTTGAGAAGCTTCCTGTACGATATGGATTGTCCTATTTTTGACCAGCAGAGGAGGGTAGACAGGGGAACTCTGGGAGGGCGACTCGGTGCCGAGGGAAGAGTCTTTTTACTTAGTTTTTGGGGCTGAGGCTGGTTAGATCTTCCCCTTCCTTATTGTTTATCTGTTGCCTTCTCGACTTCTTCTAAGTTGATGTATGTCTTTGCTGGGGTCTCTTCATCAGGGACTTCGAGAAATACCCCCTTATTAAACTATGGAAAAAGCATTGACTACCGTCCCGGATGAAGTATCCAAGATGTCAACTGCTACTCGGTTAAACCGATGTATGTAGTCTTGCAAGGATTCATTACTCTTCTGCTTTATAATCATAAGGTACTGGGTAGTTCGGTGGTACCTCTTGCTGCTGGCGAAGTGCTGGAGGAAAAGAACGGAAAGCTCTTGGAAGGAGCTGATGGATCCCTCAGGAAGCAGCTCGAACCACCTTTGGGCGGAGCCTATTAAATTGAGAGAGAAACCTTTGCATTTGGCCCCGTCAGAATAATTATGTATCAGGGCAGCCTTCTTAAATCTTCCTAAGTATTCTTTTGGATCGACCGAGCCGCTATACTCTCCTACAGATATCTGCTTGAAGGACTTGGGCATTCTCTCGGCTATAATGCTAGGGGCAAGGGGAGAGTTTGTGCCGACTAGCGGAGCCTTGCTCTTCTTGGGATCCCTTTCTTGTGGTGTGTAAGAAGGTGCTTCTTCAAAAGATTCCTGCAGAGATGCAGTAGAGGACGACTCGATCGACATTGAGACTATAAGAACTGCCCTCGGTGGGACCGGAGTTGAAGGGATAGATATTGGTGTTGGACTTTGAACTGGGCTGGGGGACGCCTGCATAGGAGTAGTACCTTGGGGGAAAAGGTCACGTAGGACGTCCTCCATGGTATTCTTGACGAGGGCGATGATACTTTCCCTGGTCATATTTCCTTCAGTGGAGTTGCGGTTGTCGAAATTCGTTCCTTGGTCTCCCATCCTTATCTTAGGCATGTTTATTGAAGTTTCCCACAAACGTCACCAATTATGTTGCCTGTCGAGACAGGGACGACGAGGTGTCTGGTGGCGAAGACGACAAAGGACCGGTGACTTGGACGAAAGGACGGTTGACGCAGAGGGAAAGCCGAGATGGAGGAGCTGGCGTATCGGACGCTAGCCGAGCCGAATGACGCGAGACAACCAAATGTCGTATCCTGCAAGGGAAATGCGGTTAAGGGCACCGAGAGAGATTTCGGCAAAACCCCTCTGACGCTTAAGGCAGGAATTAGTAAGAACGGGTGGTGAAAGTAGTGAAGAGGGTTGTGAGAATGCGAACTTGCTTTTCTCCTCCTCAAGGAGGGTTATATAAAAGCGAGTCTTCCTGCTGAGCGGTACGGTAGGTATGAGCGGTATAGCTTAGTGACGTATTTACGCCTGCTCTTAGAGGTAACAGGGGATCATTACTCTCATAAATGCCGCAAGTGCGTAGGCTGTGATTAATGCTTATCGTGTGGTTGATGAGAGACAACTCTTCATTAATACAGTGGACAGGCTTATGGAGGCCAGTATGAGCATCTGTTCTATGGTCGGAGAGAACCGCTGATAAGGACTGCCTTGCTGGCCCATATGAACAGAAATACCTGGCACGTCACCTGACTAGGTAAGATAGAGCATACGTTAGGAAGCCATATATCCAAAATAGTGTACAACTGCCGAGATGCGGGGCGGAGATACAGAATAATAGCCAAGACGCAGGGCGTCCAAAATACTATACGACTGAGGTGCGGAATAGGCCGAGATGGGAGGCGTCTGGAATATAATATGACAGAGATGCAGAATAGACTGAGACGCGAGGCGTCTGAAATATAATACGACCGAGACGAAGAGTAGGCCAAGACGCGGGACGTCTGGAATATAATACGACCGAGAGAAAGAGTAGACCGAGACGCGAGATGTCTGAAATATAATACGACCGAGATGAAAAGTAGGTCGAGACGCAGGACGTCTGGAATATAATATGATCGAGATAACCCCTTCATACAACTCCGATGTACCGGACTGTCGGATCTCCTTCCTTTCGTGGAGGCGTGATACAATGACTTGGAGTATTAGTTGTCGTTTGTTATATGATCAGTTATAGGTTAGTTCTTTCCGGTATCATAACATTTTAGTGGATCGGATATTTAATAGCTCGGATGTTTGAAAAAATAAATTGATATTATAATTGTTGATGGGAGGGATAGTATTGAAATTAAATGTGACCTTTGATGAGAAAAAAAATAAAGTACGAGGTGTCTTTTATAAATTTTAGAAACTCGAATACCTTGGGTAAAATGCGGAATTAAATTAGATGAATAAATTTGAATTTAAAAAGCTTCAAATCGGGTTTAGATTGACTACATCCATTCACTTGAATTCGAATTCGATAATCCAATTTAACAGGCGAATTACAAATTTTATTAAGAATTATAACTCTCTTCTCCTCTCTCTCTCTCTCTCTCACACACACACACACACACTCAGTCTCGCTGTTATTCCAACGCCCTCACCCGAAACTCCCTCACTCGAAAAGCCTTCAACCTCTCTCTTCTTCTCCATCCAACTCCATCCACCGCACGGAAACCCTCGACGCCGGCGACAATACGGTTTCCCTCCTATACTGGACGCTCTTCCTCCCTCCTGCAGCCCTTCCCATCCTTTTTCCCCCCTCCTGATCGCTCCTCTCCCTCGTGCGTCGTCGACGTCGTTGGGTCTCTGCCACGCACAAGCGCAGGAGTTAACCCCCGGAAGCCGTCTTGATTTCTCTTATCCCTATCCTCTCTTTGGTGGTCGTCGTCACTTGAAGTCGGGAGAAGGGCCGAACACAGTCGACCCTTCTTTCTCTCTCTTTCTTTTCTTCCTCTCTTATTCTCATACGGCAGCCACCGCTGTCACCCGACCGCCGCCGCTGCCGATCCAAGAAAGAGGGACAATCGGTCCTCTTCTTCCTTTTTCCTTCTCCCCGACGATTGTTTTCCACTGCTTTTGGCCGAGCCAAGAGGGACCACTGGCCTCTTCGTGTCCTTGAACGAACGAAGCCATTACCGTCAAATTAAAGGTAAAAATGTTTGATAAATAATTGCCTGGTTGATATTGGAAAATGATCGACTATTTTTGACTAATCATGACCTATTATTTAATTCAATTAACTCAAGTGTTTCATATTAATGAAACATCTTTTTTGTTCCATCATCTTAGAAGAAGGAGAACCTTGGCATTGCAGCCGTGTGATCTTGAGATCACAGGTTTGACTTGAGAAAATAACCTCTTGTAATGCAAGGTAAGACGAATACGATAGATCCAATGTGGTCCAACCATTTCTCGGAATTCCGCATTGATGGGAGCTTTGTGCATTGGGTGCCTTTTTTTTTAGATTAGTAATATTTGATTAGGATAGGAAAATGAATTATTATTCGTTAGTAATGGGTATCTTGTGTTGTAATCAAGATTATATCGAGGAATTGGGATTAATATAGGATCCATCCACATTGAATTCTATTAATTTTTATATTTTTGTATCATTATTATTAGAGATTTATTTTGAGTTTTTTGAATTATTTTTGTATTGTATTTATAAAAAAAATGTGGAGCAGCCACATTAACGACCCCCTCTAACTGCCCCTACCGGTGAAGGAGGTAAATCAGGAACCCAGTTGACAAGTGCAGAGGAGGGGATCCGTAGATAGCCTAGAGCGGTGAAATCCTCGGGAATTAATCCTTGCCCACTTAAGAGTTACCCCTGTGTACTTACCAACTGAGTTAGCCCTGGGGGCTTTTTATATTGTATTTATAGATACTCATTTGGGTGGAGTATGCTGATTCCTAGACACTTAGATATTTTTTTGCTGTATATTGAGCTAGGTAAGATTTCTATTATATGTTCCTTGTGCATGAATAAAGATACAGAATGAATTTTATACATTCTTCTATGGTTGTTTTCGAAAAAAGGAATTAAAATATTTAAAATAATGAAATAGGTTTTAAAATAAATTAAATTATTGAGTGATAAATAAGTGACATTCTTTTCGTGCTATGCGTGTATGGACGTTGTTATGGGATGTGGGTATTCGTATGAGGATAAAATGGGATGAAATTGTTTTAAAAAGTTAAATTGGACACTTTGATGTACTATATATATATATATATATATATGAACTTATTTTAATGTTGCATTTGTGCTTTTATTTCAACCCCAGAATTGGAATCCATACTAGCATGCAGAATTCCTGTTGTCTTTTTAAATTCCTGAATTTCTAAGAATTGTTTATCAATTAATTTTTGTGGCTTCATTCTTCGACCCTTTGAGTATGCTGTAGCTTGGAAAAGTGATAAAACTTGCGTTGAAACATGATCATATGATTATCAATTGCTATGTTATTAGACAATAAATTTCATGTTTCTGCTGGAATTGGAATCCATACTAGCATGCATAATTCATGTTGTCTTTTTAAATTCCTGAATTTTTAAGAATTGTTTATTAATTAATTTCTGTGTCTTCATTCTCTGACCCTTTGAGTATGCTGTAGCTTGGAAAAGTGATAAAGCTGGAGTTGAAACATGATCCTATGATTATGCATTGCTACCTTATTAGACTATCAATTTTATTTTTCTTTGTCAGTGTATGTGTTTTGTTTCCTGTACAAATACAGACTGGAAGACAGTTTTACAAGGTGGATCAATTTCTTTCTTGGTATTGATGCTATTTTGGTGGAAGGAACTGCAAGATGGGTTGTTTCAGTTAAATATTTAGTGGGACAGGAATCCTTGATTATGCCAAATTGTTTCTTGCATCCAGTTTTGACCTTATTTTTCTCTTGTGTTATATTTAAATCATCCTGTACTACATAAACATCTATAACAAACACATAATATGATATCAATATAAATATAGCCAAGGTGCTGACTTCTGTAAAATAAGATGAGAAGTCTAATTGAAAAGAGATTATCTTCTCTTACGAGTGAAAGAAGAGAGGAAATGAACATTGCAGATAACCTATCTGGGTTTTATGAATTAGGCGGGGAAATTGATTTTTCTTCTTCCATAACAATTAAGCTAACTTGCTGTACTAGCAAGAAATATACAGTCAATTGGTTTCAGGGATGCTCCACTATCCATTTGCTCTTGATGGCTTTATCCTAGGGCCTTGTACTGATTCTTCATTCATGTTTTTGTTTCAATTATCAAATTGTTACTCAAGCAAAGATTCTGAATTCCTAATATTGTTTTGGATTTTTCAGTTGGTAAGCAGTATAATGCTATATCCGAGCAACTTCTGTAAAATCATTCGCTGATCCCTCGAAGGAGCATCTTTGCACTGTTGCATGGCCTAAACTATCTTTTGGTTCTTGTGCAATTACAAATTTGTTTTTTGTTCTCTTGACAGTGGGATTATAGTCATTGATTTATGGCAATTTTATGAAAATTTTCCCCTCTAAATCGATGCTACATTTCATTTTATCCTGAATTTTGATATTTTTCCTCACTTTGAGATTATAATTGGTCTTTCTTTTTTATTGTCAGGTGAATGAGTGGTATCTAAACCGGAGGACTATTTCATTCTTTCCAGTGTATCTCATTATGGCTGCCTTACATACTTCTGAATATGATTATGAAATGAGGGCATTGCAAAACTTGTTTGATGTATTTGGTAAAGTTTGTTGTCTTGAAGAGATAGCATCTGCTTACCGCAAGGCAGGACGTGATGTATCCAAGGCAGCTGACATTCTGGCCCGGCAGCAAGGAAGTAGTAGTTCTGGTGAATCTCATGCACAATTTGGGAAGAAATTTCCTCAATCAGTGGAGTTACTAGATGAAGGAAAGCTCAAGAATTCTGTCTACCAGGGAAAAACTTCCTGTGGAACAAAACCCAAAAAGTTAAGTGCTTCATCTGGTTCTGTATCAAGTGTTTTGGGTAAGAAGTATGTGAATGAAGTCTCGTCATTGTGGAATAGAACAAATGTAACACAGAAGCCGCCTAAGCTTGAAATCAAGGAACCAAAGCCATGTGGATTTGATGAATCGTCTGTGCTAAAGTCTGTTCAAACAAATGATTTTCTGGAAGACAATGATGTTGAAGACTTCCTCTTCTCAATGCTTGGGGATGGATTCAAACTTAGCAGGGATGTCATACGCAATGTGCTTGGTAATTATCTTTTCATTATTTCTCAATGTGTAGTTTATAAATGATGCATCCAGTTCAGTGCTTTATAGTTTACTCACTGGCTACTTATAATCAATATCAAGTCAATTGGTGCTGGTGCATCAGTGGCATCAATGAGACTTTAGTCGAAACTTATCTTGTTCTTAAGGTGTCAACATAAACCATACTTAACCTTTATAAAGGCCGTTTCCATGTTGATGTCAACAAAAGGGTGTCTTGGTAATTCACTTTGTGGGTTCTAGAAGTTTTTTTTTTGTTATTGTATACTTATGTAATTATTGTTGTCACGCCCCGGAGCCCATTCGCCATCCAAATGACGGAGGAGCCCCTTAGCGACAATTATTCCGATATACATTGCTGGAACCAAATCAGATAAAAACTTTGAAATAATATAGAAATATAAGTATTTTATTAACCGCATGCATGCACGACTAAAATATAAATCAATTAAATTAGTTTTATGACATCAAATCAAACTGCGACCAAAATCTAAAGTGCATAAACAAAATGCAATAACAAAAAAGTAAATAAAACGACATTTCGATGATGCAGTGGGACCAGCACAGCAAGGGACTCTCTGAGCGATGCGAAGGTAAGCCAACTGGACACGTCCTCTACTAGCTAACCTGGAGGATAAAAGAAGAGGGGGTGAGTACAACCACTCAGTGGGTGAATAGAAAATAGTGCATAATCATAATGGATATAATGGACATAATGGAAGTCAAAGGAAACAAACTAGAGTAATCCAAACCTCAGAGTACCAATATCAGTCTGCAACTACCCTGATCAACAATATAACAAATACACCTGCAACATATACAACCAACTGCAATCTACAAGTAATACATACCAAGATACCGCGACAAAGCCTCGTGGCTCTCGAGGTAATACAAAGACACTATCTGCGCGCAACCATATGCTACCACGACCGGGACTCGTGGGCAGATAAGCAATAAAAGACTCCATGTGCGGGCGGCGACATGCTACCGACCTGGTCTCGTGGGCGCAGAGTATATAGCTATCTAGCTATGGATCGCGCAACATGCTACTACGCGGCCGGGTCTCGTAGGCGGTCAAGATGTAAGGTAGCTATCTGGCTATATACGATACCGAATCCAACTATCACTAACTTCGAACGCAGTAGTCCAAGAGTATAACTCATGGCGCATCCTCTTAACCACGAATGGGAGACATAAGCGTACCGCAGTATACAAAGCAACCATAGTTCAGTAGAGAACCTCTCTCACAGACCCTCTCAACCACGAATGGGAGATATAGCTAGCAGCCGAGATAGAAGAAAAGTTATAAATCCTCTACTGCAGACCCTCTCAACCACGAATGGGAGACATAGCTGGCAGTCGAGACAGGAGAAAAGTTATATATCCTCTACTGCAGACCCTCTCAACCACGAATGGGAGACATAGCTGGCAGTCAAGACAGGGGAAAAGTTATATATCCTCTAACAATTAATCTTATCTTAATTATACTATTTCACTAGTTCATTAATGATACCAATCCAACAAAATAATAGGTAAACATCTTCCAGCACTATCTACCTATTTATATCTCAGCACTAAATAGGCACCCACAACAGTAATATCAATCAATAACTACATGTTAATGATGAGCAAGCAACCTAGAATCCAAGGGTTCAGCGAATATAGTATCAAAGTAATTCTAGCAATAACATCAGTAAACCAAATAACCAATAAAATCATGCACTAAATTCTAAAGATGTAAAAGATCCACCCACCTGATACGTAGAATGCCCGAGCTATCTTCCAATTCGAGGATTGCTTCAGCTTTCAACTCTGTTATAATTAATCCATTGTTAACTCAACTATCCATTAATTTATAATTAATTATTTAATCAAGTGTGAGTCTTCTCGTTGAGTTTAATTATCTCTTAACCCAAAATCCAAAACGAGTTAATTGAGTAAATAGGTTAATTAATTAAACTAAAATCAGATTGGTTAAGCTAGTACCAATTAATTAAATCCTATTTAATTAAAGGCTTAATCTCGTTTAATTAACTCAATTAACAGATTAATCAAATTAATCTAATTCGTTATACCATAATTCTAATTAATCATTTATTTCCATTAATGATAAATTCCATGTTAACTGAACATTCAATTAATTATTCTGTTTCACATAACTTAATCCATTATCTTAACTAATTAGATTAACAATACCACTCTAATTAATTAATTAATCACATTAACCGATTAATCAAACTCTAAGTATCTAAATTAAGTATTTACTTGTTTAATTTCTGCGTACTTAATTAATTAGATTAGCAGATTAGTCACAATCAGATAATAGCTTAGTTACTTAATTTAATTAAACCAAAAATCAATTTAACTAATCCAATTACCAAAATCCTATTAATTAAACCTCAATCGATTAATCTGGGTTAAACTTTATATAAAATCAATAAATCCTTATTTTCCGCAATCATAAATCCTTATTTTCAAATCCATTAAGGTCGGTTAAAAATCAAGATCTATTTAACCTTAATCAAAATCACATAAAACTAATTACTGCATACCGTCGACGGAAGCTAAGTCTGTCGCTAACATCACCGACGGTCGGCGAGCCGCTCGTGGCACCAGACGGTGGCACAGTTAGCGGCGGCGCTGTGACGCGACTGCTACGGTGGTTTGCGAGCGAGGCAGGGTCGTCGACGGTCGGAGGCTAACCGCTTGACGGTGACGACCAAGGCGGCGGGCGCGTGGGCAGCGAGTAGAGGCGCTGCCGACGCTTGGAGTTGGCCGGAAGAGGAGGAACGGGATTTTCCCAAATTGAACTTAGGAAAATCAAAAGCTAGGGCTTAATTTATACTTAGGCTAATTGACTTAATCAATATCTTGGATAAAATTTAATTAGACTTAACCAAACCTAATAAAATTTGATCTCAAAATTTTTAATAAATATTTAATAACTAAATTTCGCTTTTAAACAATCAACTTTATTATTGGATAAAGCTAATTAAACTTAGTCCAATCTAATAAAAGCTTATCTCAAAATTATCAACTAAAATACTAATAAATAACTAATTTCCATTTAATAAAATAGATAAATAAATTTACTTTATTTATCTCGTAATTAAATTATATTATTATTATATTATATTATATTATATTTTTATTTAATTTGTTATATATATGTACATATATATATATATATTTTTCGATATATATTACAATTGTAGTTTGCCTATTTATTTTTTAGAGGTCCGGTAGGTACTGCTTGACTGTTCCCTATTTTTTCTTGGTTAAAAAAAAGTTAATCTAGGGTCCATATTTAGTAGTTTCTAGGCTGCAAAAAGATTTTTCTCGCTTGGCCCTCAATGAATCTTAGCGAACGATTTTGTGCCCATATAATGCCTTGATTTATTGAGGTTAATAAGTGAAGGATTATCTATTGTTCTTGAAAATCTTTGCCTTAAAATCATGGCCATATGCCCCTTGGCCTTAATCGAACAAAATTTTTTGAAGAATTTTGTTTTCCAAAAAATATAAACCTGTGACAAACCACAGAACTGTACTTTTTAATAATATTTTACCTGTTATTTTGTCATTGTTATAATGATCTATATGCAAATTTGTCTTTTACTAATTTGGATCAAGACATTCAGCCTCTATATTAAAATATTTAAGTCTTATAAAAGTGAAGGATCTAGTCATTGTTTCACTACCATATTAGAGTTTGTATCCAACAATTATTAACCATTTTATTGAACAAAGTAGCTTCATTTGCATCGATTTTGTGGTAATTTTGTGTTTGAGCTTCAAATCTTGTTCGATAATGACTAGCACGAGCAAAATTTTCCATTCTTTTAGTCGACTGACATGTGGAAACCTTCAAAACCCCTTGTACATCGGGCATATCCTTCATCAGAGTTGTGTGCAGCCATGAGCTTCATTCACGAGTTTATCCATGACCTGGGCTACTTTCTTAAGTTTGTCAACACTCGAATTTGTTTGTAACTGTGTGCTACATCCATGATTATGTCTGTGACCATGAACTTTGTCCATAACCACAATTCTACATCCATGAGTTCGTTTGTGACCATAAGCTCTTTATTTATATGTTTGGGTTTCATTGAGTTTTCCTTTTCTACTTTAGTTCTTTTTTGGTATGCTACCCCTTGTTCCGTGCCCTCATCACAATTCGCCCAATGCTGGCAATCCCTCCTCCAATGAGTAAGCTTCCTCCTATGCCTTTTCTTCCTCCTATTCTTCTTCCTTCCTCTCCTTCTCATGCTTCTCATAGGAGCAACCAACACCATTTGTCAGCATGAGCATAAGTTCCTACTAGGCACTGAAACTCCTGAACGGGAAAACCTTGCTTAGTATTAGAATTATTCTAGTTTTAAATTAGAATGTTTGTGATCATTGACAAAAAAACATATTTTGATAGTTAAAATCTACATAATGAGATCTTGCAGTTCCTATCATGATAGCCTTCCGGGACAGTTTATACTATAGCATTTGAAGGATGACTCTGAAACTAGCACTGAAATATCGAATTATTATCCTGTAATATGAATGAATATATTTGACTTTAGAAATATGTTATACACACCTCAGGATGTTGTATTTCAAACGATGAAATGAGCATAATTTTATATATTTACTGTCAAATTTCTGATGTGTTTCAACTATTATTCACTTTGAGATAATAAAATTGTGCATGTCATTGCAGGCATTTGTGGATATGACATGAAGAAGGTGCGCAAGTGTGTTTACTTTTCCTTTTTGACTAGTGACTTTGAGTCATTAGTAGATGATTTGTTATATATCTCCATTTCCTTTTTTCTCAATTTATTTTGGTATACGAGGAACTACTCTATCAAATTTGTCAGGCATGCTAGGTTGTGTGTCTATCAAACTATTAGGTGAATGTTAAGCATTTCCTTCCACAGTATACTGGGTTTTAGTTATTTTCTTTGTAATTTTTCTGCCTATATATGTATGGGCTTTGTTTTTCTTTTCCTTTTATGTGTAAAACTAAAATAAAAATGGTCCATTTACTTTATGTACTTATGGGGGCCATATGAATGACACAATAATTTAAGTTAGAGAGGTGTAAAAATTACAATTCTTGAGGGACACATCCCGTATTGTTGGATGCGTAGACTGAATTTGTCATCTTGGTACAACAAGGTTGTGGTGTTAGGTACACCTAAGCTTCTAAATTGGATCATCCGTTCCAAATATTGATGCTGGAAAATCGTTTTTCTGAGTTTTATTATGTTATGCCATCTGCGAAATTACTGAAATGAAATTATACTGCACATTTGAGACGAACACTACTAAGATTGATTAGTCTTGTCAAAACCTTGATACCAAAAGAATAACAAACTTGAAGTAAATAAGTAGGTCCTTGATATATGGTAGTACGTGGTAGTGAGTTATGAAGGTAACTACAAATTAGAAAATTTATGTCTGCTTCAAGTCAGTGGTGGAAGTCCCAGAGATAATTGTTGCTTCAAAACATCCTAAAAACTGTTTTAAAGAGGGTTGAAATCTTGAGCCATATCAGAGATTTGGTCGGGAATGGTATGATTTCGGCATGTTCTAACACAATGTCAGTGGTGAATTTGAGATGGAGGGAAGAAAAAAAAGGAGAAGATCCTTACATACCTAAGGGAAAGAATAAACACAAGTTTTAAAAAAATACCAAACAATACTTAGAATTCTTCTTGATGTGTGTCACAACCAAGTTTAAAATTTCGACCCGAATTGATGTTTTGGTTCGCGACCGGAATGATACAATTTCGGTATTGTATCGGGGCGTATCGATAAATTTCGATAATTTTTAATATAAAATATATAAATTAAAAATGAAAATATTAATTTAAATATTAAAAAATTAGTAATATTAATTTAAATTAAATAGGATTAAAAAATAAATTATTATTTATAATATATAAATTAATAAAATAAATTTTAATTAATTTTATTAACTTATAGTTAAACTATAGTTTGGGAAGTTAATTTTTTTCTCCCTTCGTCTCGTCACTGCGGTCGCGCACAGGCGCCGTGCGAGCAGCTCGCGATTGCCAGCGGCCGCTGAGGGCCCACATGAGGCCGCAGCATCACCGGGCAAATGAGGAAGGCCCGCGGCAGGCGACGGCGTGCGAGGCCAGCGTAGCGGTGGCCACGCGGGCCTAGCAGCGTCGCTGCGGCCTCATGCGGGGGCTGCAGTGACCGCTGGCAGCTGTGGACTGCTCGCGCGGGGCCTCTGCTGCCGTCGTAACCGTCGTCTCGTGGGCGTGCCGGTTTCGGTGGTGCGGCAGAACGAAAAATACCGCCCGTTTTGGATGAAACGGGTTGGTATTTTAAACAGTGGTCACAACATTCCAAGGCGACACGGTATGAGGCTATATATTACACAGTTTTAATATATTCTTTAGTGTAATCCTATTCCTACTAGCTATCGCACAACTGCATTTTTTTTCTGTGGGTTGTGCAGATATCATATCCTGGTGAGTTTGCCCCACAAAATCTTCTTGTGCCTGTAGCTCTGAAACTGATAAACAATGTATGACACATCTTCATTCTAGGTGTTGCATCATAGCTTGCTAATGGTTATTATGCTTTGATACGAGTCTTTTCTACCATCGGTTTTTAGGTTAGCTTGGTATCGATGGGATCTCAAGTGCTGCAAATTTGAAAGAGCACTCTGTTTTGGTCCAAATAGATAATTCTTCAATGGGGAAGACTGCACTAAATTCCTCTCCCTTGGTGATGGAGAGACAATCAAGTCCCTGTCAGTATTGCGGTAGTTCTGAATGATTTGTTGGTTAATGTTGTGAAAGGCTTGCCAGTTGGATGCTTGTCTCTCCTTTGGATGGTTTTTCTCCATCAAACTTCGATGATTGGGATGCAATGACAAAGGTGCATGGAAGTAGGAGGTGGAGTGCCAGTGGAACTGGTAGTTTTGGCAGGAGTGGTTTTAAATGTGTAATAGCTTGATGGCCATTTGGGGCATTTAGGAAGAATTTATTTATAGGTGATCTTTTCTGCCAAATAGTTTCAATTCTCTTATTGCAATAATCTCCAAGATGCCTGTGATCCAACCCATAGTATCTTTCGCAGCAATTGTGCATGAAGGTGAACCAAGTTTGTGACTTGGGCTTGGTCAACCTTTGGGTTTTAAGTTACTGCCTGCACTGCTCTGATATTTTGGATGCAGGTAGTTTAAGTAGAACCTTCTAGAATGAAGCAATTGATTCTTTTGTGATTTCAAAGTTGTGATGGAAGCTCAATTACATTTCTTGTTGTCTTCTTAGGTTTGTCATTTGCTACCCCAGATTCCTTTAGTCAGTTAATATTGCTTGCCCTGGCTTGTTGAAGGCTAGATTGTAAGGGAGGGTTCTTTTGTTTTTTTTCCTGATGATATTGTGATTTAAGAGTGCAACATTATGGCAATTTAAGGAGAGAAGCAAAACCTTTGCTTACTTTGAGCAAGCTAGCCATTTGGAGTGTGGCGGGTCCCTAAATTGGAATCTGTGTTGGCCAAAAAGGTCCAACCATACTTCATCAGAGTAGCTGATGTCAATTGTCCACAGCTTTTGTTGAAGACCAACCTTCCATTGTTCCCCCATCTCAGAATTGTCAAAGCATGCTCGCTGGTTGACTTTTGTGGAGTGGATAACGTGAGCAACTGGTTAGTTGAGTGTAAGATTAGGTGAAATTCCCTTCTTCATTCTCTAACGTCCTAGCTTTTGTGGAGTGGATAACATGAGCAACTGGTTAGTTGAGTGTGAGATTAGTTGAAATTCCCTTCTTCATTCTCTAACATCCTAGCTCTTGTGGAGTGGATAACATGAGCAACTGGTTCGTTGAGTGTGAGATTTGTTGAAATTCCCTTCTTCATTCTCTAATGTTCTATTCTAAAACAACATGGAAACATAACCTATTAAAATAATGGTTTAAGAATATGGTGACATACATTGATTGGTCAACCTATCTACAACATGGAACACAAGAACATTAAGGCCAAACCTAATGCCTTGTAGGCTCATGCTAAATTTTGCCAACTCTAATGTCATAACATTAGCAGTAGTTATTTTCTCAATCAAAGTTATGCAAATCAGATAGCTAAAAAAAAAACTCTAAAAAAGAGATCCTGTGAAGGGGCTTCATTGGAGATTGATGTACCGAAGGGCAGTCTGACGTACAAAGTTCCTACCAATGCAGGATTCCGAGGAAGGATTAGACCACATTGAGTCTATTGGATGTAGTCTTATTCTGCATTGTAAGAGACTATTTCTACGATTTGAAACCGTGACTTCAAGGTTACATGACAATAATTTTACCATTGTGTCGAGGTTCCCCTTCAAAATTCACTTCAACTAGGAAATAACCTTTTTAACCATCATTAAGTAATTGATTTGCCTTATTAGATCATAGTTGTCAAGGTATTGATATCAGGATTAGTTGGTCAAAATCTAGGGGGGATTTGATGGTCAAAATCCAAGTATCATCCGGATTTTAACATTAGGATGATTGAAATTGGAATCATTATGATAAATTTTGAAAAAGAGGATAATCAAGTAATTTAATACATGACAATATGCGATAACAAATGATAAGGAAAGGGGATTGTAGAAGGCTAGAACCTCTATTTTATAGTTATGTAAATATACGTATCTGTAGCATTCCCTCTTTTAGTGAAGGTGGATTTGGAATATAGCACCTTGACATCTATTCCAAATAGTAATATTTAAACAGAACATCATGCAACACCTTTCTTTTTGTGCACATTCTGTTATTATATTTTTCTTCAAGTTGTTTTTTTGTTGATATTGATCATGCCACATGGAAATTGTTCCAATCTTGCAGAGTATGGAAGAATTATTGGAACTATCTTCCAGAAACTTGGAAAAGGGAAATTCAGTTGAGTTCGATGAACTGGGAAAGGTCTGTACAATCACAATCTGCAGTGTTCCTTTTTTTAGCAGTGTAAACTTTTTTTTTTCATGATCAAGTGTTAATTTCACTTAGGCAACAATTTCTTTCTTTGACATGGTCAGTTTAAGCACGCTTAGCATTTGATGGATTGTAGCTTTCTTCCATTTCTTGAGTTCACATTGTATTAGAATGGAGTGGCACCATAGTAATCACACATCTATTCACTTGTTCATTACCCTGGTAGCGTGTCTTCCACTAGCCATGTATACATAACATGCATAAGAAATATTTTTTTGACAACCTTTATATGATTTAGTAAATATTTAAAAGTGCAGCAGCGGATTCCTGCTCATAGCTGTGTGACATTAAATTGTCTGTATAATTTTATCCTTGCACTGATCATTTCAATTTTTGGTACTTTGCTACCAGTCCACAGGCAAAGGCTTAGAGATGGAGAGCAAATTTTGCCAAAATTCTAGCTCCAACCCTTCATCTAGTGTTAGGTGTGCATTTGTATCTTTTGTAAGATAATACATTGTTCTTTCTCATCTTTCTTTAATGCACAATGCAAGACATGGAATGCATTTTCTAATAAGCGAATCTTATTAACATGAAGAGATATTCCCATGTACTCTGACATGGAACAAAAGAATGCTAATCTTCCAAAAGAGGTGCTACAGTCATTGTTCAGTGTTCCTGAGAGGTCAGAGGAACCAAAGAAAACCCGTATAGGAATTGGTCTGAACAGAACAAGAGTTGTTGGAAAAAAGCCAGTGAAAGAACCACTGGAGGACCTTTACTCATCATCCATAATGGATCATCCAATTATGATGCACGATGTCACTAGTGGTATGCCCCTTGAATCCCAACTATTCTTTTCATGTTTATTATCTAAGAGATGAGAGATGGTAAATATATCTAGGTTCATGATGGTAGGGTGCAAATAGGAATAGTACATTGACAGTGACATTCACTTTTGTTTGGACTATAATATATTGTTTAGAGTATACTGGAAAACTGGCAACTTTTAATATGTTTAATCCAGCAGGATAATACATGTGATCATGGCGATGTCTACTTATAATAAGCTTCTCTTCCTTTTTCATATTTTAGTATTCCCATATTTCCTTTGGAGAAAGACGTGAAACACTTGTATTAACACACTTCATGTTGCAGAATAATGAGACTATTATTATGTCTTCACGGTAATGCTATTTCAAAGACATGCCTGCTCACCCAATCCAAAAATTTGAAGAAACTTAACATGTTCTTTTTTGTTCTCTTTGAATCATGTAGCTTTTCACTGCCTGTATTATGTTTTAAAATAACCATGATTCTGATGCTTAAACAATAACCTCATTATATATTAGTTTCATGTACCAATAAATCCATTATCTATGCATATTTATACTTAATAGCACATTCTCAGTGCTAGTGTATTATATATTTTACATCAATGATCAAAGTCTTGACCTCTTTTTCTCTCTTTTTACATTGGTACTCAATAGAATTTTCCAGTTGTATTTAAGATTAACTTCCTTGGTTTATGTTATTGGCAGATTGTGATAATCAATGCGAGTGCAAAAAATATTGAACTCAAAGCTTGAATTGCGAACAAAACATTTAAGTTAAATACAATTAAAATGGAATATGTATTGGGCCCTAGGGCCAAAATAGGCCCTCTTCATGTAACACAACTTCTTTTTATAGGCCTCAAAGTGTGTGATTAACCAAACTTGGAGTGTCACTTAGCTTGACTTAGTAACAGCTTCACTTGTTGGCTAAGTGGATACATGTCAGGTTGTCATGGTTGAACCCAGACCACATGGACCAGAACCTGTTCATGCTGTTAGCCTCTTAGATGACACGTGTCACTCATCTAGAGATTCCTTAGGTTAATGGACAATTTACCCACATCATTTAGATTTAGGCTAAATTTGTCTTTGTTATGATCAACTTAAATGATAGGTGGTTTCCTGACAAAAAAGTTCTAGAATTAAGTCAACTGTTCTCATTTGGTTTTGCAAATCATTCTAGTGAAAATGTATGCCTAGTGAGAGCTATAATAATTTAATGTAAAATTGTAATGCTAATACTAGCCATATATGACAAATTATTTGCCAAATAGTGGCTTAAATGTGAACACAGTATTAATAGATTATTGGACTCTGGAAATCGACTAAAACTAGTTGATAAACTTGCAATTTCCACTTTTAGAAGATGAAGATGGATATTTATCATTTGGAACACTAGCATCATATGTGGACATGTAACTAGATGGATCTTGACGTAGGCAAGAAAAATCCAATAACTTTTTTTTAGCACTGTTGGTACAATCGTACTCTTAAGTGAATTTTGATATTTGGACAAAAAATTGAAGTTAGAAGTTACATATGTATTTGATATGTGAGTTAAATTGTGCAGGAACTTAGCAATATGCACATAGAGCTCGCTAAGCTGGTGATTTGATGAGATCAAGTGTAAATAATAACTTGGTGCAATCAAGGCAACATGCTCAATGACTTGGAGGTTTGATGGAGTATGGAGTAGGTTACATGAGACATCTAAGCCAAACTTGACCCAACCAAGTTAGTTGGCTTAGTGACTCGAGATCTATTTGAAATTAAAGAAGGATAACATGAGACATTTGAGGTACCGCAAGATGAGTAGTATTGCGGTCCAACTTTGTGCAAGACTTGACAAAACACACATGTAGCTAGTAGAGCTAGTGACTCATCGAGGTTGAGTGTAGATAATGACTTAGTGCCTCAAGCTCTGTTGGAGATTAGAGAAGAATAATATGAACGAGGGACCACATGATGAGCAATATTGAGGTGCAATGTTGATTGTAGTTGGAAGAAGGCAAACATTAAGGGTGAAGCATAAAGGATGACAAGTGACATGAGTCAAGCGCCCATCAAATTCAAGAGATGAATAACCTAGTAGGAGATAGCCATGGTGGTGAGGTCAAGTTGTGGAAGGGAAACTCATGAGCGGGTTGAGAGTTGATTGATTGAGATTAATCAATTGATGTTGTTTAATTGATATCAGGGGGAAAACTAATTGTAGTTGTTGATATGAAGTAACAATGGTTGGATGATTTGGTGTTTATATGAGATAAATTGATTGATGTCAATTGATAGAGGTAATTGTTGACATATTGAAGACTATAATGACTAGAAACTAGTCACATGATATAGAACTGAAAGTTGGAGATGTTGAAGGTTGTAGAAGAGGGATCGTGGGGGGCATTTGAAGGCAGATGAAATATTAATTGTGTTTGCTAGCCCGGATGAAATATTGAAGGTTTGGCCGGTCCTAAGGCCGAATGAGAAAGGGGGAGGGTTGCGTTAGGTTGCTAGCCTACGTTGAACTTCGATAAATCTTAATGAATGGATCCATCAAGATATTGTACTAATGCTAGGATGCTCCCTAAAAGGAATGCAATATAGGGTCCGACTGCAATATCTCAGGAAGGACCGTTATATCTCTATGAGAACTTGAATATAGTGTTAAATATGTAAGAGTTCTCACACCATATGTTGGATAAAAATAAATATTATAGAAAAATTGATTGTTTACGATATGGAATATGGAATATAGGAATGTTCACTAGTAAAACAATAGAAGTAGTAGATACTATGATTAAAAGAATTAATATTCTGTGTTTACAAGAGACAAAGTGGGTAGGAGAGAAAGCAAAGACGATAGATAACTCATATTTTAAGTTATGATATACAAGAAAGAGTAGAATACGAAATGAAGTAGCTATTGTTGTAGATCGATGAAATAGTAGAAGTAATTAGAAAAGAGGATAAAATTATAGCTTTTTAAGATAGTGATAGCGAAATAAGCTATTAATTTAATTAGTATATGCACGTCAAGTAGAATTAGATGAAAACACTAAAACTAGGTTTTGGAAAAATTTAGATGAGATATTCCAAAGAATTTCGCTAAATGAAGTGATTTTAAGAGGAGATTTGAATGGGTCTGTAGGAGTAAAAAATATGGAATATAATAGGGTGCATGGGGGTTATGAGGTTAGAACAAGTAAGGAAGAAGGAAAACCTATATTAGATTTTGCAATAGCATATGAACTTATATTAGCTAATATATTTTTTAAGAAAAGAGAATAACATTTGATCACGTTTAAAAGTGGAAATAATAAGTCGTAAATTGACTTTCTTACGATAATGAAGGATAGAAAGATTTGTAAATATTGTAAAGTTATTTCTAGAGAAAACTTAACTACCCAACATAGGTTGGTGGTGTTGGATATACACCTTAATCATAATATTAATAAAAGAAAAATATGTACGATTTCTAGAATTAAATGGTGGAAGTTAAAAGATGAGAAACAAATTATATTTAAAGAGAGAGTAGGAGTACAAGTAGTAGAAGAGATACATGATGACTCAAATACAATATAGAAGAAGATGACATTAAAGATAAAAATGATAGACAAAGGTATACTAGGTGAGTTAAAAGGATGTGTATCGTTTAGTAAAAAATTTTGGTGATGAAATGAGAAAGTACAAGGGAAAACAAAAAAAACGAAACGACTACAAGATATTATACACTTGTAAGAACGAGAAAATATAAAAAAAAATATAATGGCCAAGGAGGTAAAAAAAAGTAGCAAGTGAGACAAAAAAAAAAAAAAAACTTTTGAATGTTTATATCAACAATTGAATACAAAAGAAAGGGAAAAAGATATTTATAGAATATCTAAAGTTAGAAAAAGAAAGACTAGAGATTTTGCTCAAATAAGATACATTAAAGATGAATGCAATGAGGTATTAGTAGAGAACGAGGAAATACAAGAGCAATGGAAAAGACATTTTCATCCACTTTTAAAAGAGGGTTTAGGTGATCAAATTAACTTAGAAAATTTAAGTAGGTCAACGAAGTATAGAAATTTAAATTTTTATTTAGAATTTAACCTTCAAAAGTAGAACAAGCTTTAAATGAGATGCAAAATAAAAAAGCAGTTAGGCCAGATGATATTTCAATAGAGGTATGGAAGTTCTTAGATAAATAAGGTATTGAATGACTTACAAAGTTATTCAACTTGATATTGAAAACGAAAAAAAATGAAACTTTTGAATGTTTATATCAACAATTGAATACAAAAGAAAGGGAAAAAGATATTTATAGAATATCTAAAGTTAGAAAAAGAAAGACTAGAGATTTTGCTCAAATAAGATACATTAAAGATGAATGCAATGAGGTATTAGTAGAGAACGAGGAAATACAAGAGCAATGGAAAAGACATTTTCATCCACTTTTAAAAGAGGGTTTAGGTGATCAAATTAACTTAGAAAATTTAAGTAGGTCAACGAAGTATAGAAATTTAAATTTTTATTTAGAATTCAACCTTCAAAAGTAGAACAAGCTTTAAATGAGATGCAAAATAAAAAAGCAGTTAGGCCAGATGCTATTTCAATAGAGGTATGAAAGTTCTTAGATAAATAAGGTATTGAATGACTTACAAAGTTATTCAACTTGATATTGAAAACGAAAAAAAATGAAACTTTTGAATGTTTATATCAACAATTGAATACAAAAGAAAGGGAAAAAGATATTTATAGAATATCTAAAGTTAGAAAAAGAAAGACTAGAGATTTTGAAAAAATGCCTAATCAGTGGAGAATAAGTTATCTTGTTCCTTTATATAAAAACAAAGGAGACATATGTTAGGATCTTGGGTCGCTAGAGGGGGGAGGGGTGAATAATGTTTGAGTCGATCGTTGATTGTGTTTGTGTGCTCGTCTACAAAATATCAATGCTATAAACAATAGACAAGATAAAGTACAAACACAACACATTAGATTTTATGTGGTTCGGAACCCCTCAGTTCTTATTCCACGGTCTAGCTCCTACCGATAGTCCCACTATCACTTCCTCCTCGAAAACTTTCCAAAGGTGGATAAACCTCTTACAACCTGGAGCTTGTACAACAAATGCAACCAAATACAAAATATACAAGTGAAATGAAAAACAAGAATCAAAATGCTTTATATGATTGCGATCTTGCTTGCTTGTAGCTTGATTGCTTTGGAATGCCTTGGAAGGTCTGGAATGCAGCAACAAATCTCCTTCAAAATCTCCAAGAACCGATACCTTGAAATCTCCATGAAACCCTCTTTTATAGTCTTCATCGAGTTGATTTCCGCTTACCAGTCGACTGCCTTACCCTCAGTCGACTGGTCAATGGACCGTTGTGCGATTTGACGCTCCAACGACATGATCCACGTCGGATTCTGGTCTATCAGTTGATTGGTCAGTCGAGTTGCTAACCTTCCATGCCTAGTCATAGTAACACCAGTCGATTGCTTCTTTCCTAGCAATCGACTATCATCTTTTTTATGTGCCCTACCACAGTGTCACTAGTCTACTGATCAATCCACCAGTTGACTGATCTTAGCCAATCGAGTTCTTAATTCTACGACTGCTCTTTACCATCAGTCGATTGCCAAGCTATCGATCGACTGATCAACTCTATCAGTCAACTGCTCAACCAGTCGAGTTGGCAGTTGAGTTTTGAACTCAACACTTGCTCAAGCAGTGTTACCAGTCGACTGGTAGCTCAGTCTCGGTCTAGTTTCAAGCTGACTCTCGCTTCATTTGGTGTCCGATTGACCTCAACTTACCAAGACTTTCCTTGTCCATCATCTGATCACTCTTGATCTGTCGGAACCTCCCTTGCTTAGCATCCGATCAACCATGACCCATTAGGACTTCTCTTGCCAAGCTCGGTCTCCTTGATCGGTCGGGTCTTCCCTTGCCAAGTACGGTCTTCCAGACTTGTCGGGACTTCACCTTTCAAGCACGGTCACCTTTACTTGTCAGGACTTCACCTGCCAAGCACGGTCACCCTTGACTTGTCGGGACTTCACTTGCTAAGCATGATATCTTCGATTTGTCAGGACTTCATTTGTCAAGCACGATCTCCTCAATATGTCGGGACTTCACTTGCCAAGTATCCATGCTTAAATTTTTTCTTGTCAAGTATTTATACTTAGACTTTCCTTATCGACTCCCAGTTGGACTTTCCCGTTAAGTCTTTTATCAACCTTGACCTTCTTGATTTCTCGGTTAACAACTCCATATGACTGGATGTCCCATACCATCTAGTTATATTGTCAAATATCAAAACTTTATTTGAGTCTCACTTAAGCTTGGTCAACCTTAACTTGAGGTTGATTGCAATACTAATTTCCCTTTACAACATACAACAACAACAACAACAACCTAGTCTTATTCCACTAAGTGGGGTCGATTATATGAATCCTTTTATGCCATTAGACTCTATTCCTTACTATATCATCATTTATACTTAAATAAATTTTATCTTGTTTTATCGTTGCTAACCAAGTCTTTTTTGATATTCTTCTTCCTTGTTCGATGTGCGTATTTGTCATAGTTTCACATTGCCTAACTGGAGCATTTATTGATCGTCTAAGTACATGTTCATATCACTTTAAACGTATTTCTCGGAGTTTTTTCTCAATAGATGCAATTCTAACTTTCTCTCTAATGCTCTCATTTCTCATTTTGCCCATCCTCGTGTATTCACACATTCATCTTAATACCCTCATCTCTGCAACTCTCATCTTCTGTTCATGTGCTCGAATCATAGCCTAACATTTAACACCATATAACATAGCAGGTTTAATCGTTATTTTGTAAAATTTCTTTTCAAGTTTTAGAGTTATTTTATGATCACATAAAACACCTGACACTCTCCTCCATTTTAACCATCCTGTTTGTATTCTATATAAAACATCTCTCTCAATCTCTCAATTGTCTTGCAAAAATGATCATAAATACTTAACTCTTAGTTTCAGACAACTCATCATCTCCTATCTTAACACTTGTCTCATTACGTCTAATATTGCTAAATTTAAATTCAATATATTTTGTCTTTACTCTACTAAGCCTAAAACCTTTCACTTCTAGTATTTTTCGCCAAGATTCTAGTTTAACATTTACTCCACGTGTCTCATCTATCAAAACAATATTATCTGTAAATAATATGCACCATGGTATTATATCTTGAATGTATCCAGTGAGGTCGTCCATGATTAGTATAAAAAGATAAGGGGACTTAAAGCTGGATCTTGATGTAACCATATCTTTATTGGAAATACTTCAGTTAATCCACCTGAAATCTTCATTCTGGTCATTATTTTCTCATACATATTCTTAATTAGTTCAATATATGCTACGGTAATATTTTTTTTTTCTAGAATTCTCCATATAATTTTTCTTGGTATTTTTTTTAAGTTAATGAATACCATGTATAGATTTTGCTCCTGATTTTTTTCAATTAGTTTCCTAAGATGTATAACTTCTATTATTGACCATGAAATATACAAAATTGTGCAAATTATAAGGGTATTAAACTTGTTATTTCATAAAAAAGAACCACATTTATTACATAGAAGATACCCCATTTATTTACAAAGTTAGGGCATATTCAAAGAAATAAATCAAATTCTATCATAAGAATAAATCAAATTTTATCCTAGGAAATAATTATCCCTAACCATATTTGGGGATAAAATTATCAATATTCTAATACTCCCTCTTAAGTTGTAGAATATAAATTATATACCAAATTACATATATATAGTTGGGGACCTCTCGGTGACTTAGTAAATATATCTCTGGTGATCGTGAGTTAATAAAACTAGTAGATCTTTCTCATTTTAATACGCTTTCTTCTCTCTTTAAAACTGGATTTGAGGCGATATGCATGACAGCCTGGTTATCACATATAAGTGACATTTGTGTAACATCTCTAAACCTTAGCTCCTGAAGCAACTGTTTGAGCCATATAAGCTCTTGACTGACTATGACTATAGCTCGATACTCTGCCTTTGCACTGAATCTCGTCATAACATTCTGCTTTTTGCTTTTCCAAGAAACAAGGTTATCTCCGATAAATATACAAAAATCAGAAGTAGATCTCCTATCAATGGTAGATCTTGTCCAATCTGCATCAAAATACCCTATGATTCGAGTATGTCCTTTGTCTTCGTACAAAAGACTTTTTCCTGGAGCGCCTATGATATATCGAACAATGCGAATCACAACATCTCAATGTTCTTTACATGGAGAGTTGAGAAACTGACTTACTACACTTACTGCAAATGAGATATCTGGACGAGTAACAGTAAGGTAGTTTAGTCTCCCTACTAATCGTCTGTATCGTTCAGGATCTAGTAGAGGCTCCCCCTGATTTGGCATGAGCTTGTCATTAGGATCCATAGGGTTGTCAACTGTCTTTGAGTTTAACATTCTTGTTTCTTCTAGAATATCCATTGCATACTTCCTTTGGGATATAATGATTCCATTTCTGGACTGTGCTACTTCTATTCCCAAGAAATACTTAAGTCTGCCAAAATCCTTTGTCTGGAAATGTTTGAAAAGATATTGTTTCACCTGTGAGATCCCGAGATGATCACTACCTGTGATGACAATATCATCAACATAGACCATTAGGTAGATGCAACCAGTAGATGAGTGGCGATAAAAAATAGAATGGTTAGCCTCGCTCCGAGTCATGCCGAACTGTTAAATTACAATACTGAATCTACCGAACCATATTCTGGGTGACTGCTTGAGACCATATAAAGATTTTTGCAAGCAGCACACAAGATCAGAAGACTCCTCTTGAGCAACAAAACACGGAGGTTGCTCTATGTAGACTTCTTCGAGCAGGTCACCATGTAAGAACGCATTCTTGATGTCCAATTGATAAAGAGGTCAGTGTTGAATCACAACAATGGATATGAATAAACTTATAGAGGACATCTTGGCAACAGGAGAAAAGGTGTCCTCATAATCCAATCCGAAGATCTGAGTATGACCTTTAGCAACGAGACGAGCCTTAAGTCGATCAACCCCTCCGTCTGGACCAACCTTCACCGTATAGCCATCGACAACCAACAATTGACTTTCCTGGTGGTAGAGGAATGAGGTCCCAAGTCCTACAGCTCCGTAAGACACTCATTTCGTTCAGCATAGTCGGTTTCCATCCTGGATGGGCTAATGCATCTCCTGTAGTCTTCGGAAGAGAAACAGACGACAAGGAGGAAAGACAAAAATAATAGAAAGGAGAAAGACGACGGTAACTCAAAGACACATAATGAGAAGAAGGATTACGAGTAGAACGTGTACTTTTCCGAAGCACAATGGGAATATCAGATTCAGAAGACTGTACCGGAGGACTTGGCTCCAGACATGATTCCATGGCAGAGTCAGTGTTGGGCGGTGACAAAGCATGCTGAGGACGACGCTGATAAACCTGCAACGGAGGAGAAATTAGGGTTGGGGGTGATAGAGAATCCTTCGGCGGATAAAAGACTTGCGCAGGCATAGAAGGAGAAAACTCGGACGACGACTCTGAAGGCCCAAAGAAAGGAACCGAATCAAAGAACGAGACATCAGCAGAGATGAAATATCGACGAAGAGTAGGAGAATAATACTTGTACCCTTTTTGAGACCGTGGGTACCCAAGGAAAATACATTTATGCGACCGAGGAGAGAGTTTATCAATGCCAGGATCAAGAGCATGAGCAAAACATGTAGAACCAAAGACCCTAGGTGGTAAAGGATGAAGGGATCGATTTGGATAAAGTACATGATGAGGTATTTGACCTTGTAAAGTAGAGGAAGACATGCGATTAATGAGATAACATGCAGTAAGTACGACGTCACCCCAAAAACGAAGAGGAACGTGAGAGTGGAGAAGAAGAGTCCGGGTGGTCTTGAGAAGATGGAGATTCTTGTGTTCTGCAACTCTATTCTGTTGGGGGGTATGAGGACAAGACGTCCGATGTAACACGCCGTGAGATGCCAAAAAGGTCTGAAATGGAGTAGATAGATATTCACGTGTATTATCACTGTGCAAGGATCGAAGAGTAATACCAAATTGTGTTTTAACTTCATTAAAAAAAAAGATTGGAAAATAAAAAACAATTCCGAATGATCCTTCATCAGATATAACTAAGAAATCTGTGGGAAAAATGGTACATAAAGGTAACAAATATGGTGACTGATATAGAAAAAACCTGACTCGGACCCGAACATCGAGAATGAATCAAAGCGAAAGAGCGTGGCGACTTATAATGCGAGGAGAAAACGAATTATGAATATGCTTGTTTAACTGACACGACTCATAAGATAAAGACTCTAAGTGAGAAAAACTAGGATGTAATTATTTTAACTTATCAAGACTAGGATGTCCCAACTGAGCATGAATAACAAGTGGAGATGCTGCCGCCGCTGAACCAACAAGAGAGGCTTGGTGAGTCGATATAGGCCATGAGACTTACATCCGAAGTCAATCATCCTCCCCGTACTCTGGTCCTGTAATGACATAGAAGATTTAGTAAACAAGATGACACAATCAAGAGATCGAGTAAGCTGACTTATTGATAACAAATTAAAGGGAGTTCCAGGAACATAAAGAACATTGTGAATGAAAAGAGATGGAGAAGGATGAACAACACCAATACTTTGGGACTGAATTTGAGAACCATTTGCCATGGTGACAAAGGGTAAATAATCAGAAGTGATAGTGAAGAAAAAAGAGATTTATTACCAGTGATATGATCAGTAGCCCCAGAGTCAAATACCCAAGGACTTGAAGAGCGAGATATGCTAGCAAAGGTATTACCATCTTGTGTAACAGCAGCAGGGGAATTAGAATCCCGTCGATCCTCCTACCATTTCAGAAAGTCATCATAGGTAGGCAGTGGAGTCGAATCCGGTGTCAACTGTGAAGTGAAATGAAGAAGTGATCGAACTCTGGGCGATATGAGCAGCATGAGGAGGTCGACCATGGAGACTCCAACATTTATCAATCGTGTGTCCTGGTCGGTGACAATGATCACACCACGGATGTCTTTTGTCACTCTTACGAGGTGAAGGTCGGAAAAAGGGTGATTGAGAGGTAGGCGGAGGGAGGGTCTGAGGTGCAACAAACCCAGAAAATGGAAGAGAGGTCGTAGAAGAGGTCAGCCATGTGCTTCTGGAATACCTCAAGCTCGAGGTCGTGGGAGGCGCTGCCGGCATGTGGCCGACATGGTCCTATTCCTCTTCCGAGTTAATACAGTGGACACCACTGGAGCAGGAGATGCATTTGTCGGTGCCATGCTCGGCAAGATCGTCGAGGACCAATTTGTGCTACAGAGCGAGGAAAAGCTCAGAGGAGTTCTCAGATTTGCCAATGCGTGTGGGCGATGGATTCCTCGTGCTTGCTAAAGAAGCCGAAGCAGTCGCAACTCCTCTGAGGTTGTGGCGGAGAAGCCGTTCGTCGCGAAGGTGGTCATGGAATTCCTGTTGTGCAGCAGCAGAGGAATGCGCTCGTGGGAGGGGCAAGCCGCTGGAGACTATTAGCGGCAGGGCAGGCGTCGCGATCGGAACCTAAAACCTTCGACTTCGATTGCCGGAGCGAGGCGAAGTGGATGCGAGGCGGACGTGCTGGAGGAACGCCAGACGAGGGGCGTGCGACGTGTGAGCTCTACGAGTGGAGGTAGAAGCCGACAGAGCGAGGCGAGGCGGACGCGAGGTTGGCGCCCATGAGGAATTGCATTGGATGATGACTGCGTCCGCGAGGAAGGCCGCACTGCGTTCGCAAGGAAGGCCGCCTACGAGGAATCGCCCGAGGAAAAGAAAAAAAATCATGAAGGGGATGCGATGCGTAATCCTAATACTCTCCTAATATGGCTTTGATACCACGTTATTTCATAAAAAAGAACCACATTTATTACATGGAAGATGTCCCATTTATATACAAAGTTAGGACCTATTCAAAGGAATAAATCAAATTCTATCCTTAAGAATAAATCAAATCTTATCCTAGGAAATAATTATCCCTAGCCATATTTGGGGATAAAATTATTAATATTCTAACAAAACTAATGAGTCATATCATGAAACTATAAGAAAAAATAATAGAAAAAAGATTAAGGAATGAGATCACAGTGATCGAAAATCAATTTGGATTTATGTTGGAAAAATCGACAATAGAAGCTATACATCTTCTCGGATAACTATTTGAAAAGTATCGGGAACGAAAGCAAGACTTACGCATGGTATTTATTGATCTTGAAAAAACTTACGATGGAGTCCTAAAGGAAATTATGTGAAGAATTCTTGAAATGAGAGGTATGTATCATATATTGAAATAATTAAAGACATATATGAGGATGCAATGACAAGAGTGAAAATTGTTGGAGGATCGTGGCCCCGCTAGAGAGGGGTGAATAGCCCTCAATGTGTACGATGGGATTCTCTCGTGTCGTAATGGTCTACAATCGAAGTTAGCATAGCGGAAATACTAACAATAAAGACAATTAAGCAAATACAAGATAAACAAAGAAAACAAACGCTAACAAGATTATGTAATGTGGTTCACGACCTTTACCGCTAATCCATGGACGATTCGTTCGGCGAATCACTCCCTCAACAATCCACTAGTCTCTCCTTCAAGGTGGAGGTTGTTGTTGTGTAATAATTGATTCTAACTTACATGAAAGAAGCCCTATTTATAGACAAGATTAGGGCTTATTCAAAAGGATAAATCAAACCCTATCCTAGGAATAAATCAAAATTCTATCCTAAGTAATAATTATTCCTAATGATATTTAGGGATAACAATTATCCCTAATCATATCTACAATATTCTAACACTCCCCCTCAAGCTGAAGAATATAAATTATACGCACCCACTTATACGTAGTAATCTTCGGGGACCTCTCGGATTTAGTAAATATATCCGCAGTGATCGTATGAGTTAACAAAACTAGTAGATATTTCTCAGGATATGACTTTCTCTCGTAAGTGACGATCGACTTCTACGCTTTGTCTTAAAAACCTGATTTGAGGCGATATACGTGGCGGCTTAGTTATCACATATAAGTGACATTTGTGTAATGTCTCCAAATTTTAGCTCAAGCAATCGTTTGAGCCATATAAGTTCTCGATTTTATGACCGTAGCTCGATACTGCAGATGGATCTCACACCATTCTCTTTTGCTTTTCCAAGAAACAAGGTTATCTCCGACAAATATACAAAAACCAGTAGATTTCTATCAACGGGAGATCCCGCCTATCTGCATCGTAATATCCTATAACTCGTGTACGCCCTTTGTCTTCATACAAAAGACCCTTTCTGAGCGCTCGATATATCGAACAATGCGAATCACGATCGTCATGTTCTTTACACGGAGAGTCGAGAACCACTTACTACACTTATCGCAATGAGATATCCGACGAGTAATGAAGATAACTTAG
The DNA here is from genome assembly GCA_025175895.1 of Wurfbainia villosa. Taxonomy (NCBI): domain Eukaryota; kingdom Viridiplantae; phylum Streptophyta; class Magnoliopsida; order Zingiberales; family Zingiberaceae; genus Wurfbainia; species Wurfbainia villosa. Next base: position 40,378,609 of record CM045998.1, on the reverse strand, counting down.
TCTCCTACTAATCGCTGTATCGTTCAGATCTAGTAGAGGCTCCCCTGATTTGGTAGGAGCTTGACATTAGGATCCATAGGGTTGTCCAACCTGCTTTGAGTTTAACATTCTGCTTTCTTCTGTAATATCCATCGATACTTCCTTTGAGATATAATGATCCCATTTCTGATCGTACTTCTATTCCCAAGAAGTATTTAAGTCTTCCGAGATCCTTTCATTCGAAATGTTTGAAAAGATGTTGTTTTACCCGCGAGATCCCGAGACGATGATCACTGTGATGACAATATCATCAACATAAACCACTAGGTAGATGCACCCCGATGAGTGGCGATAAAAGATGAATGGTCACTTCTCCGAGTCACGCCAATCGTTGAATTACAATACTAAATCTATCGAACCGTACGCGATCGCTGAGACCGTATAAAGACTTTCGCAAGCTTTACATACAAGACCGTAAGACTTCGAGCAACAAAACACGGAGGTTGCTTCCACGTAGACTTCCTCGAGCGAGATCACCACGAAGAAACGCATTCTTAATGTCAGCGATAAAGAGACCAGTGTTGAATCGCAGCAATGGACATGAGTAAGCGTATAGAGGACATCTTAGCAACAGGAGAAAACGTGTCTCCATAATCCAATCCGAAGATCTGAGTATAACCTTTAGCAACGAGACGAGCCTTAAGCCGATCAACCGTTCCGCCTGGACCAACCTTCACTGTATATACCCATCGACAACCAACAACTGACTTTCCTGGTGGTAGAGGAACGAGATCCCAAGTCCCACAACTCTATAAGGCACTCATTTCGTCTAACATAGCCTGTTTCCATCCTGGATGGGAAAATATATCTCCTGCAGTCTTTGGAAGAGAAACAGACGACAAAGAGGAAAAACAAGAATAATAGGAAGGAGAAAGACGATGGTAACTCAAAGAAACATAATGTGGAGAAGGATTACGAGTGGAGCGTATACCTTTTCGAAGGGCAATGGGAATATCGATTCGTAAGATGGACGGAGGAGGGAGCGGAGGATCCGGCTCGAGATGATTCCACGGCAGAGTCGGTTGGGCGTGAGCAAAGCGTAACGAGGACCCGATAAACTCGCAACGGAGGAGGAATTGGGAAGGGGTGATAGAGAAACTTCCGGAGGATCAAAGATCGATACATGTGTAGAAGGATTTAAACTCGATGACTCAAGGACCCAAAGAAAGGAATCAATCAAAGAACGCGACATCGGCAGAGAGATGAAATACCGACGAGAGTAGGGAATAACACTTATACTTTACGAGACCTCGGATACCCAAGGAAAATACATTTATGATGAGGAGAGAGTTTATCAATGCCAGGATCAAGAGTACGAGCAAAACATGTAGAACTAAAGACCTTAGGTGGTAAAGGATGAAGGCACCGCCGGATAAAGTACATGATGAGGTATTTGACCCGTAAAGTAGAGGAAGGCACGCGATCGATTGATGAGATAATACGCAAGAAGTACGACATCACCCCAAAACGAAGAAGAACGCGAGAGGAGGAGAAGAGTCCGGTGGTCTCGGAAGACGGCGATTCTTGCTCGCGACTCCATTCTCATTGGGGGTATGAGGACAAGACTTAGATGTAATACGCTGAGATGCCAAAAAGGTTCAAAGCGGAGTAGATAGATATTCACGGCATTATCACTCTGCAAGGATCGAAGAGGATACCAAATGTGTTTTGACTTTCATTAAAAAGATCGAAAAATAGAAAACAATTCAGAGCGATCTTTCATCGAGATATAACCAAGTACAACGGAAAAATCGTCTACAAAAAGTAACAAAATATCACGTGATCCCAATGTAGAGGTAACACGACTCGGACCCCAAATATCGGAATGAACCAAAGCAAAGGAGACGTGAAATGACTTATAACGCGAGGAGAAAATGAACTACGCATACGTCATTTACTCGACATGACTCACAAGACAAAGAGCAGACAGACTAGGATGAATTGTTTTAACTTATCAAGACCGGGATGTCGATTGAGCATGGATAACAAGTGGAGATCCGCCGTACAACAAGAGAGTTTTGGTGAAGTTGATATAGATTACGAGACTCACATCCGAGCCAATCATCCTCCCGTACTCGGTCTATGATAAATGAAGATTTAGTGAATGAGATACAATCAAGAGACCGAGTGAGTGGGCTTATTGATAATAAATTAAAGGGGGCTCCGGAACATAAAGAACATTACGAATGGGAAGAGATGGAGAAGAATGAACAATACCAACACCTTGGGATCAGTCCGAGAACCATTTGCCATATAATGAAAAGGGTAAATAACTGTAAGTAGATAGTGAGGAAAAAGAGATCTATTACGGTGATATGATCGGTGGCCCTGCAGTCAAGTACCCAAGGACCAAGAGCGAGATACGCCAAAGAAAAGAATTACGCTGTAACGACAATGAAGGGAATTAGACTCTGTCGACCTCATACCACTTCGTAAAGTCATCATAGGAAGGCGGTGGAGTTGAGCCGTGGTGATCGAGGCGGTGGAGTTAGGCGATGTCAATGAAGTCAAGACGTGATGTAACTCGAGCGATCCGAGAAAGACGAGGAGGTCGACCATGGAGACTCCAACATTTATCAATCGTGTGTCGGTCGGTGATAGTTACACCAAGGACGCCCTTTGCCATTCTTACGTGGTGGAGGTTTGTTGTTATTTCAGAGACCTTGAAGAGTCAATTGAACAGAGGATGGTAATGTCAAGACTTTGGTAGGACACGAAGGAGAGTCGCTCAGTAGAGTCCATGGTCAGCTTTACATGGGACTCCCGAGGATCCGATCACGAACACGAGAGTAATCTGCGGCGCACATATAACGCCAGAGACATAAAAATTTCTTCCGATTTTCAAGCTCCATAGTGCGGTGGGAGCAGGTCGTTGAACTCAACTCACACGAAGGCTAGATCGATCCCAAATAAGTCGTAGACTCTCGATCCGACGGCATTAAGAATGGTCACGAGGTCATCACAACTCGATAGAGTCGCCGAGAAGTGTTTGTAAAAAGTTGTTGAGCCAGATTCAAACATCCTCGCAGTCTTATGAGTTCGGAAGACATCCCAAGAGATGGACGGATCGTGGCTGGATAATGCAACACAACCGAGCATCAACTTTTCTCCATAAAGGACGATCGACCACTCAATATCCTCTTCAGGTGAGATGCTTTCATAACCCCGCCCAACAAGCCAAAGCTCAATATAAGAGGCCCAAGAGTAGTTCTTACCATCCAAGAACTCGACGAGCGGTCTTGGCCATGGTTGTAAAATCTAAACTCCGGCCAAGTATTAGAGGTAGTCATGATGAATCGAGTAAAAGATCCACCGTCCGTAGAATCTGGTGATGACACGCAGCCGGTAGCTTGCGAGAATCGGAGGAGGCGTAGCGAGACCAAGTTTGCGGCAAGACAGAGCTCGCGGCAGAGGCGGGCTGGCAAAAGGAGGATGACGACCCTTATTGTCGCCGAGATTTGGAGAAGATGCGACTGCGGTGGATGTAGGAAAACAAGGATCGGGAGAAGAAAGCGGCGACAATCGCGACGAAGGAGCCGGGCTCTGCTCGCTCTGTTTGCGAACCCTAATCCACAGCGTCGACCGTCGATTTGTGGGCGGATAGCGATCCGAGGGAGGATGGCTTACCGATCCGGGGATCGCAAGTGGCGACGCGACGGCGGAGCCGGCGGCTGGCCGCTGACGGCGCGATCGCGACAAAGACACGAGCCGAGAGGCCGTTGATAACGACGCCGCTGGCGTCGCCGCGTCGGCTCACGGCGTCGGCCGTGTCGGAGAGAAACGACGGAGAAAGGGGCGTCGGGAAGTTGCCTGCGTGAGGAAGCTGAAAGAAAGGGGGCGTCGAAGCTGCCTGCGTGAGGAAGCTGCTGCTGAACGAACGCCAATCGTCGCGCGTGAGGAGGCTGCCCGCGTGAGGAAGAAGAACGCGGTGAAAGACGTGTCGGGAGAAGAACGCGGCGGAAGACCGTAGAGACGCGCGCTCGGGAAAAGAACGCAGCGGCGAAAAATTAGGGATTAGCGCTCTGATACCATGTTGTTGTGTAATAATTGATTCTAACTTACATGAAAGAAACCCTATTTATAGACAAGATTAGGGCTTATTCAAAAGGATAAATCAAACCCTATCCTAGGAATAAATCAAAATTCTATCCTAAGTAATAATTATTCCTAATGATATTTAGGGATAACAATTATCCCTAATCATATCTACAATATTCTAACAGAGGTAAACCTTCTTACACAAATCACTCCCTCTTACAATAAGATTGAAATAAATACAAGAAGAGGAGTGTTAAAACGTGTTGGGCACTTGGGAGAAGTTTAGGAGTTAAACATTAGACTCCCCAAGTCACTCAAGGCCTTCTCTTATAGGGAGGAAGTCATTCTTTCCGTTGACAATGAGCAATGACTAACGACGCCATCTGATTGGCTGGCTGCTTCATAATCTGCATTCACGAAGGCCCAAACGACTCCTCATCACCGACCGATCAACCCTATTAGTGAACCGACAGAGCCATCACGGTTAGAGTGATCCAGCGATCGATCGACTCTCAAACCCTCCGCTCGCGACCACCTTGAATGATCGTCATTCGGTCGTTTACGGTCGTGGTGCATTAGTCGACCGACAAACCCTAGCAATGATCGATGGCCGAGGTTCATCACCGAACACCGGCCGAGCACTAGTCGAGTGGATCGACATCTATATCACCGACCGGGTGTCGGGTAAAACCTCAAACAAAACACTTGTTTGAGCCTTCGACGGTCGAGTAAACCTCAAACCACATGTTTGAGCATCCGACACTTCCACTTGTCGGGTAGAAACCTCAAACTCATGTTTGAGCATCCGACTTATCCAAACGTCGGGTACAACCTCAAACATAAGTTTGAGCGTCCGACTTGTCAGGTAAAACCTCAAACCTAAGTTTGAGCATCCGACACTTGACTTAGCCATTCGGCCAAGTTCACCTATAAGCTATCCCATCCCGGGTTACAATCGCTTACTCTCATCTCCCTTGGAGTCCCTCGCCTCGAAGCTCTCTTCGTCCGACCACGTCCCTTGGATGCACCAAGTGCATGACTTCGCAATGCCATCCTTCGCGTCTCGCTCTGAAGTCTGCTTCCTTTAGCTTCACTCCAATGCTCCTCATCCGACGGTCCCTCGGATGCACCAAGCGCACGGCTTCCGCAATGCCATCCTTCACCGACTCAAGGACCCGAGCCATCAGATAGTGAACTCGCCAATGCTATCATCAAGTCAACCATGTGTGATTCACTCAAGTCCTGCACAACTTAAACACACACATCAAATCCATAACAACCTAACTTAAATCTTTTGCCACACACATTAAAACCAAATCATACATGGGTTGATTGTCCTAACAATCTCTCCTTTTTTGATGTGTGAAAATTATGTTTAAGTTAGGTAAAACAATACCAAATACACAAGGCAAGAAAGTATGTAAAATAAATATGAGTATCAAACACTCCCCCTTAATACATGCAACTCCCTTAACGCATGCTAATTCTCCTCCTAGTATGATTAACTTAAACTCAACATTTCTCCCCCTTTAACACCATCAAAAACATCACACACATGTTATATAACAAGGTATTAAAGTCTAATGGAAGAAAAATACCAAAACATGCTGAAAACACCCAAAACAGGCTGTGTACAGTTCCATCAGTCGACTGCGTCAACTGGCACCAATATTTCAGCCTTTTCTGATTTCGGAACTCGATTCAGAAATGCATTAAAAATTATAGAAAATTTGAAAAATCATGAAATTCGGGGAACATATTTCTCATAAGTCCCTTTATCAAGGAAAAATAATTTTTCATGAAAATTCATTCTATTTTCGAAAATTAGGCAAAAACTCAAAAGGTGTAAAATGTCTCAATTTTGTATCAACTTGAAAGCCTAGTTTTGCCTTAGAATGTTTCAAATCATGAACTCCCAGTTTATAAAACATAAATTGATTTTAAAATATTTGAAATATCCAACCATGATCTTTGGGCAATATGTCTATGAATTAAACATATGTTTTCCCCATGATTGGTCTATGATTGCTCTATTTTGATACTTTGAATGACCCATCTAAATGCTATAAGCATTAGTAAATCAATTGTATCATCCTAACATCTCACCCATTGCTATGTTTTCAATCAAGTTAGCCTTATGGTGGGTTGTGAGATATAGCTAAAGGTATTTATACTTAACCATAAATTTCATGCAATTCTACCCAATGGTTGAGTATCTATCATTCAAAAATACCCATCATGATCATAATACAAATATTATCATTTAATTTACATATTATGATCATAATACAAGTATAACATTCAATTTATAAATCATGATCATTCATCAAGTATAAAATCAAGTACAAATCATGATTTAAACATTATAGCCAAATCATCCAAAATACTCTCCAACTTCGACATAAGTCAATCATTTAGCATGATATAAAATAAGTCCAATATGGTTGACTATCCTAGGTTTCTCTAACCTCTAAGGATGGACTTGGGAACCCAGTATAAGTTCTTTTCAATAGGATTTACCAAATATTCCTTTGGGATCCATTTCCTAGCTATCATTTTTATTTTGGATTGTCCTCTAGCTATTAAACAATGATAGACCTTTTCATTTTTGGATCCCTTGTAACCTAGGCTCTTCTTGTTAAAACTAGCCCTTTAGCTTCCAATGATCATATTTAGGGTATTGGAGTCAATTGTGAAATTCTCTAGGGCCTTAGTTAAATGATCTACCTTTTCCCTTAAGACCTTATTTTCTTCTACACATGCATCATTAATACTAGAAGAAATACAATCATCATGTGAACATGCTTTTTTAAGTTTTTCTTCTAATTTCCTAATATCATCAAGCATGCATTTGTTTTTTTTTAGCCCTCAATAAGTCCTTAGTTAAACTAGTAATCATGGAAATAGTCTTTTTGGAAGGAAGATTTGTTATCTCAATTACTCAATCTCCTTGTTCCGAATCCGATGAGGATGATGCTCCTCCTACACTTGAGCTCTCCTCCTCACTTGTGCTTGCTTCTTCTCTTTCGGAGTCCAAATCTTCTATTGTCATAAGTGCAAGGCTTGAAAATGCTTCTTCTTCCTCCGATGATAAATCATCTCATGTGACCTTCAAGCTTTGCATCTTCCTCTTTCCTTTTTCCTTGGGTTTCTTTTCTTCATCCTTCTTTTTGCTTCCCTTCTTCTTGTCTTCTTTCTTTCTTGCTTTTGTTCAAGAGAGGACAATCATCTCTCATGTGTCCCTCTCCTTGACAATTGTAGCATATGATTTTTTTCCTCGGTCTTCTCCTATCGTGAGACTTGTTAAATTTAAAATTCTTTAAAGCACGTCTCACCTTCCTTACCATATATGCTTCCTCATTACTATTCATTGATGAGGAGGATTCTTCATCCGATGAGGAAGGTGGAGTCTCCTTCTTCCCTTTGTCGGCTACTAGTGCTAATCCCCTTGATGGCTTGATTGAATCTTCTATTATACTTTAAAGCCTAGTTTCATGTAATTCCATAGTGGGGAAAAATTCTTCTAAAGTATTTACTGCTAGATTTTTGGAGATGTAAAATGAATACACTATAGAACTCCATTTGGATGACCGGGGGAATGCGTCTATTGCCTTCATTACTATGTCTCGGTTTGAAAGTTTCTTTCCTACACTTGTTAAACCGGTAATTATTTCCTTAAACCTAGAATGCAAGGAAAGTGCCTTTTCTCATTTTTCTAGCTTGATGTTGCTTAATTGCGATCGAAGAAGGTCCCGTCTTACAAGCTTTGCCTCGGAGGTGCCTTCATGGAGCTCTACAAGCTTTTCCCACATTTCCTTGGTGCTAGAGCACTCTCCAATTCGATTGAACTCTTGTTGAGGGAGCATATTGTATAGATGATGCTTGACCTTTAAATTCGCCAAGTGCTCCTCTCTTTACTTCTTGGTCTTTCTCGATTTTTCTAGCATTCTCCCTTCTTCGTCCCTAGGTATCTCGAAACCACTATCCATGATTAGCATTATATCAAAGTCTGTTTCGAAGAATACCTCCATTCTCTTTTTCCACCAAGAGAAATCGCCTTCGAACTTGGGTGGATGAATGTTAGAGCCAACTATTTCTTGTCGTGCTTGTTTTGGCGATGAGTTCGTCGACAAGCTCCTCGCTCTGATACCGCTTGTTGGAGGATCGTGGCCCGCTAGAGAGGGGTGAATAACCCTCGATGTGTACGATGGAATTCTCTTGCGTCTTAATGGTCTACAATCAAAGTTAGCGCAGCGGAAATATTAACAATAAAGACAATTAAGCAAATACAAGATAAGCAAAGAAAACAAACACTAACAAGGTTGTGTAACGTGGTTCACGACCCTTGCCGCTAATCCATGGACGATTCGTTCGGCGAATCACTCCCTCAACAATCCATTAGTCTCTCCTTCAAGGTGGAGGTAAACCTTCTTATACAAATCACTCCCTCTTACAATAAGATTGAAATAAATACAAGAAGAGGAGTGTTAAAATGTGTTAGGCATTTGGGAGAAGTTTAGGAGTTAAGCATTAGACTCCCCAATTCACCCAAGTCCTCTTATAGGGAGGAAGCAATGACCGATGCATGCCATCATGATCACATCAGAGCTTGCCTCACAACGACTTCATCCATGTTGGCGTCCAACCAACGACTCCCACATCAGTCGATTGATTAACCCTATCAGTTGATTGACAGAGCCATCAGTCGAGTGATCCAGGCAATCAATCGACTTTTAAACCCTCTGTGTCTGCGACCACCTTCAGCAGTCGACTGATGGTGTATTAGTCGACTGACAAACCCTAGCAGTCGATTGATGGCTAGAGGTTCATCAGTCAAACACCGGTCGAGCACCAGTCGAGTGCCATCGACCCAGAGCAGTCGACTGATATCTATATCAGTCGACTGGTGTCGGGTAAAGCCTCAAACAAAACACTTGTTTGAGCCTCCGACGGTCGGGTAAACCTCAAACCACATGTTTGAGCATCCGACACTTCCACTCGTCGGGTAGAAACCTCAAACTCATGTTTGAGCATCCGACTTATCCAAATGTCGGGTAAAACCTCAAATATAAGTTTGAGTGACCGACTTGTCGGGTAAAATCTCAAACCTAAGTTTGAGCATTCGACACTTGACTTAGCCATTCGACCAAGTCCACCTATGAGCTGTCCCATCGCGAGTTATAATCGCTCACTCTCATCTCCCTTGGAGTCTCTCGCCTCGAAGCTCTCTTCGTCCGGTCACGTCCCTCGGATGCACCAAGTGCACAGCTTCGCAATGTCATCCTTCGCGTCTCGCCCTGAAGTCTGCTTCCTTTGGCTTCACTCCAATGCTCCTCATCCGGCGGTCCCTCGGATGCACCAAGCGCATGACTTTCGCAATGTCATCTTTCACCGATTCAAGGACCAGAGCCATCAAATGGTGAACTCGCCAAAGCTATCATCAAGTCAAGCATGTGTGATTCATTTAAGTCCTGCACAACTTAAACACACATCAAATCCATAACAACCTAACTTAAACTCTTTGCCACACATCAAAATCAAACCACACATGGGTTGATTGCTCTAACAAAAATGTCAAGAGGATTAATCGAAGCATTTCTCATAAAAATATGATTATATCAAGGATTAACTTTAAGTCCCTATTTTTTTGCACTAATTATGGATGAACTCATTAGACACATCCGAGATATGATACCATGGCGTATATTATTTACAGATATTATCTTGGTAGATGAGTCATGTGAAGGAGTAAATGTTAAACTTGAATCTTTGAGGAAAACGTTAGAACTAAAAAGTTTTATACTTAGTAAAGACCGAAAATATGAAATTTAAATTTAGTAATGTTAGATATAATAAGACAATTGTTAAGTTAGGAGATAATGAGTTATCTGTAACTGAAAATTTTAAATATTTATGATCTTTTTTGTATAAGAAGGGGGGGGGGGTTGAGAGAGATATCTTATATAGAATATAAGCAGGTTGATTGAAATTGAAAAGAACATCATGTATTCTTTGCGATCGAAAAGTATCTTTAAAAAGAAATTTTTTATAAAGTTAGACTTGTTACGTTATGTGAAACTGAATATTGAGCTATGACTCAAGCACATGAGCAGAAGATGAAAGTTGCAAAGATGAGGATATTAAGATAAATGTGTGAAAATACGAGGACGAATAAAATAAGAAATGAGAACATTAAAGTGAAAGTTAGGGTTGACGTAAGAGGATTCATATAGCCGACCCACCTAGTGGGATAAGACTTAGTTGTTGTTGTAGTCTTTTAAGCTTTTTCTCTTTTACTCAGCCTGATCCTTTAAGCATTTGTTTTGTTGTTGTTGTATGGGGTTTCTTCATCTCTAGAAAATCTAAGAATGATAAAGATAGTGGGCTTTTGGGAGTTACTCACCGACGAATCATAGATTGTGAAACAAGGGTTTCAAACCACACTATTTCAAATGTGTTAGCGATTGTCTCGTGTGATTGAAAGTAAGACTGCGTACAATAGATCGAATGTAGTCCGACCCTTTCTCGGGATTCCGTATTGACGGGAGCTTCGTGCAACAAACTACTCTTTTTTTATATTCATGTGAAACTTTATTAAGGCATTAGCAGGAGCAAAGACCTCCCCCCTCCCCTCTAGCTAACTGGTCATCACCTCATCGGTCATAACAAGTACTTGAAAGGAGAAAGGTTAAATTCATTTCTTTGTTTTAAAGTTCAATCTATTCATTTTCTTAACTTTCTGACTGCTTTTTTCTCATGACAAATTCTCCAACTTAAAGTTTCTTTATTTGCTGACTTCTGGATATTTTTAATTATTCTCATAGATTTCTCTATAGTTTCTGCAAGTTAAGATGGATTTCCTTTGTTTTCCTAGATCTAATTATCCAAGAAGATGATGATTATGAAGCCCTCAGGAGATCTGTCAAGCAGAATTGGGGTTTGATGAAGCAGTATTATGAAGCTGTAAGCAGTTTGTTTCACAACTACATGATTGTTTTCCTTCAGTATGCTCTCTACTCTTTACACTTCTTGTTTTTCAAGTACTCATTTTGATAATTTCAGTTATGTCTATGGCTTTTTAGGCAGCTGATGCTTTTATAAAGGGTGATACTAAAGCAGTCAACTACTGTCTAGAGGAAGTAAGTTTTATCGTGAAATATTGCCTGTAATTGTTGACAAGTAACCATAAATATTCAGTTGTGTATGTTCCTGTCCTTGCTAACTGTTGTGCCATACTAGCTGTGGTTTCAAATAATCCCACTCAAACAACCTTTTATTAGATTTTTCTTTGAATGAAGTCTTATTGGTTTTGGTTGTTTTTAGTTGTGCCCTATGCCTTAATCATGGTTTGAAATTTTATGTTGGACCCAAACATGCTCGAAAATTACCGTTGTGTACCAAAACCCCTTATTATTGGCACAAGTGTGCCTCTTATGCACACATGCCAAGGATTTAGTGCATCATTCTAAACTTGCCATGCTTGACACGTGCCAAAGCATGTCCAAACAAATGTAGCTAATGATAACTTGATCATATTTATTGATCGAGATGTTTATTATATCTTTGTAACAACAACAATAACAACAAGAGCCGACTTTTATTCCACTAAATAGGGTTGACTATTATATTTTTGTAACACCAACAACAATAACCAAGTTTTATCCCACTAGATGGGGTCGGCTAAATGGATCTTCCTATGCCATTAGACTTTATTATATCTTTGTAACGTATCTCCAAAATATTAATTTAATTATCCGATTCTTAGCTTTATTTTAGAAGGAAGCAACTCAAGTGGAAAGAGATTAAATAACTAAAAATTGTCTAAATTCATCTCAATGTCCTTTAATTCATGCTTTAGGGGATCCTATCAACTATCTAATAAGTAGTCTTATTTTTGGATGAAAAAAAATCTAGTGAAAGAGATTAAAAGAGAAATTCATTTGAATCCATCTCTATATGCTTTTCCATATGTTGAAGCTACATAATATGATATAACTAAATTTTAACTTAATTAACTATCTAATTGTTACAATCTCATATGTAACTAAAGTAAATGGAAGAGGATTAAAGAAGTAAAACTAATGAATTCATCTCGACATCCTTTGACTCGTGTAGAAGCGTGTTGGGTGTTAGCAAATACAATATTAAAATGTATTGGTTCGGATCAGTGTCACACCCCAAATGAGTCTCCTTCCCATGGATGTGAGTGACCACTTTGACATATGAACAATCATATTGGTATAACCTTATTAAAATACTTAAGCAATGCTATAAATTTCCTTTCCTAGTTTATCACTTGAGTGAGGTAGGAACTCTCTTATAGTGCTAAGTTTGCTTGATCTTTAGATCTTTGTTTTCCTTCTAAAATTGATGATAAGTCATAAAGTAACTTTTTTGAAATTGTATATTCAGACTTATTCACTTAAATTATTGGTTTAAAGAGGATGAAGCTTCTACTTTTATTTCCTCGGGATCTAGGGTTGACACTAGTGTCACTTTTCTTTTCTTTTTAATGATGCATTAGCATAGAAATAATATTCTAGAGAAATACTTGAGCATAGGATTTCGAAGAGGTGGCTATTAGCTTTAGATCTCGAAGAGAATTGGTGGCAGTGAGCGTGGATAGTATTGTGTGCATGTTGAATTTTGACCCACTGATCGTGTAAGTGATGTCGCTTGTAAGTAGGAGGGACAATGTTATGTGAGGAAAGCAGAGTGGTTCTGCCCTTGCACAAATAGGTGCAAGGTTGCAAGTCATGTGGGAAAGAGGGGAGGCTTGTGTCAAGTCGCATGTTAACTGGGAAGGTTGCACTGAGGCTTATGGCTCATGATGCTGTTGTTGCTAGAGATGACACAATGGGGTGGTTATTGGAGATGTGCAGGTGAGGTAGTGGTAATTGGACGATTGAAGTATGCTGGGCGCAGAAATTGGTGGTTAATGGCAGAGAGTAGGTATTACAATTTAGATTGGCAGGTCATAAACAAGTTATGTCTCATTGACCTACAATTTGCTTAATCTCCCGTTGATAAATAGATCAAAATCTATAATCCATACATGATGGATTAGATTAATCCTAGATGGGTCACGTCACACACAACTCATATAATTAAATGGGTCATTATAAATGAGTTGAATGACAATATATTTAGCAAAGTCAAATAAACTTTAAATACAAATAACATAGTAACTACTTTTAATTATACAAAAGCATAAAGTATAATCTATAGCAATATGTGTTATAATAAATATGTTATTATACTATATATTTGTAACTTATTATTAGATTATATATTCATAACTTATATAAATTGCTATTAAATAATTAATTAAATATTTATATATTTATAATTGTGTTAACCATTTATGACCTGATTCAATTAGTTTATTTGTGGGTCATAAACATATGACCTGGTTATGACCTAAGTTTATTTACCTCAAATTTAAACCCTCAAATTGTGGATTGGGTCAATTCATGTAAATAGGTCGTGTCAAGTTTTCCACCCCTTGTGGAGAGGCATGCAATTCACCCTTGCTCATGGGTAGATGTGAGACTGAGCTATAGGACAGTGGTGCTCCTAGTAGATCCACACATGGGTTGGAGGGTAGTTAGCAAGAAAAGAAAGGGGACAATGGGCTTGTAACTGCAGGTTTAGTGTTTGTTTTCCTCTGTCGTTGTGGCCAGAGAGACTGAGTGGATACAAGTGTGTGAAGAGTTGTGAGGCAGTGTTACTGCCAATAGATCCAATCAGAGTTGGGAGGTTCAGGATCTATGTCGATTGCGGATGATGCAAGAGCATAAAGGGAACAGTGGTCTGTAACTATATCATTGTTACAAGAGAGACCAAGTGTATACTAGGGTAAGGGTTAGGCAACAATGAGCATGAAATCAAGAATTTGGCTTTGGTATCAAATAGACACAACTGATCAGAAACTCACACAGAGAAATTTATATGACTTCATGCAACACAAGGGAAACAATCTCACATAGAGAACAAAAACACACAAAAGATGGATATTATGCAAAAGATTTATGACATGAGCTTTTAAAGACAAAACAAAACAAAACAAAAATGAAAATAAACTAAAAACAGTGAAGCAAAGAACTACTCCTATGGACCTAACAAACTATGAATTAAGTCAAATTACAATTAATAAATGAACAAAGTTAAATAAAACTCCAACTAAAACTTTCTGACAATTTTGAATTAGACAATTAGAAATTCGAAGGTGTACTCTAAAAACTACTCTCCTAAAGAGAACACCCTAGCAAATAAACTCTTACAAATCCTAAATCTTTAACAAAATAATTTCTATTTTGCATTCATTTTTCTTTTGATATAATTGATACATTATAATTCTTTTTTTGATATAATTGATAAATTACGATAACACAAGACTTCATTTTTTATATCCTATTAATAGTATCTTCACTAGTATCCCAAAGTAGATTTAAGATATTTGACTCTTATTTGTAGGAATTTCAGGACTATCCATCTTAACTACTTTGTTTGCTTTTTCTCTTATTATTATTGAAATCACATTTGATGTCTAGTATTTGTTCTAATTTATTTGAAGTCTCTAGTTTAAAGTCATTCTTCATAATTCTAAATTCGAATATAATCTATTACATTCTCATCGGTTGATACAATCTCCTATAAACTGCATATCCTAACGTAAAAAGATGCAAACTTAAAGGTTGACCATTGATGTAAACCTAGCACTATAGGAAAATCGTATCACACTCCCAAACAAAGTCATATTTTTTAAATATCAGGGTAACAGTTATGCTCAAAAGGCTCGAGAAGCAGATGGAAAATCTGCTGCAATGCTACTTCAACCAAGGTAACCAATTGTCTTTGGTTATTGGAGGGGCATAATTTTACTTCATTTCTCTGTTCACTGTCACAGTATACGATGTGTTCTTGTTATATTTTGCAGAAAGTCTAGTAACAAAGACGAAGTCACTCTTAATCTTGAGCCACTTCGTTCAAGGGATGCTTTGGACTTGGTCAAATTACACCTCCGTCAATTGGCTGGTATTCCTAGTATGCATCCAGACATCCAAGAACCTTGGTTTTGCCCTGTTCTGTCATATTCTCAGTTGTTGAACTTAAATGACTTTATTGTACATTGTTCTTTTTAGCTTTTAAATGTTTAAAGCTCGTCTTTGGTGCTGATGGTGGGGATAGCAAGAAGGCAAAAACAAGACGTCTGGTATGGACTTATCTTGAGCTCTCCTGACTGTGCATGATTTTCTTTGTTTGTTCAGCATGGACTTATCTTGAGCTCTCTTGACTTTCCTGTGCATTTTTTTGTTTGTTTGCTTGCACTGATACTGCTATGATCGACCTCTCCCTTTGTGGTGGGTATGCTGAAATGGATTTGCAAATGAAAAAAAAAAGCAGGATACAATATAAATATTAGTAATTTGTTTGCTACATTGGTAGGTTTGCGTAGGCTTTCGGATTCTACTTTTAAACCATCCATTTTATCCTTGAGATTTGTATTAGCAAAATCTCAAATGAAATTTCAGCAACTAGATCGAGGAGGTAGCAGTCATAGTCCTTATCCTATTGGAAAATAGACTTATTATTGTTGGTGCATTTCATTCCAGCTTTTAAAATTTTGCTTTTCTTTCGTACATGGCTTTTCTTTTATGCAATCATGTAATACCTAATCTTGATGTTATCGCTGCATGTAAAGAGTGACATTACAGTTTATGGTGTCCATCTCTTCCTTGTCGCAACTTGGCATCATTTTTTATGGAAATCTACATTTGATTGAGATATATTAATTGTTTAGGTCATAAAGCTTCTCAACAATGAGTCAATCCAGTGGAATGAAGATGATGAGCAAGGGGTCATCTGTATTCACTTGGATCAGGTGGATCCCGGCAAGTTGAGCTTTGTCATGGAATAAACAGTATTCAGTTTTTTTTTGGAGCCACATTAAACCTTCTTCAAAATATTACTATTCTTTTTTGAGAAATCAACTTCCAAAATCCTTTTTATTAACTAAGCTTAGCAGGGGATTTGAGAAGTTGAATGATTCAACCTTTTCTTGAGTTGGTCGGTTCAACCTTTTCTTTAGATGCTTTAGCTTATATTTTATCCTGAAATAGGTCTGGGGTTACTTGAGACGAACAAAATCCAGTTCATGCTAAACTGATGCATAGTTTCCATTTGCTAGAATGTGAGGGATGTGTTTCATCAAATCTTATTAAGAAACATATGCTTAATTACAATTTATTAAACATAATTAATATGATTGTGAAATGAATGGATGAATTCGAAGTGCATCGCACAATTCCCATGACGCATAATTCATCCACATCAATAATGTACAATCAGTTTGGTGATTCTTTTTGGCTAAGATTGTTTGCTCTTTTGTGACTTGCACTGCCCCTCTTCTGACTCGTTTGATCATGTGTTTCAGCGACGCTTTATTTTGGTTCATTTGGATTGCTTAGACGATTCAAATTACATCAGCTTAAAATACTGTTCCTTTAAATTTGTTGGCTTCTGTCACACCCGAATTAGATCGTTGGCATGTAATTCAGGTGAGAATTCGCCATCATGTTTGGTGGATAAGAGTTCCTACATGGTAAATAAATTTGTATGTATATTATGCTTGCCGAAAATGCGAAATTTGTTGACAAACAAATCGGCACTTTACATTTTATTGCGAATAAGCCGCTAAGTGATGCGTGGGTTAGCAACAATTCATTTCCATTACATATGGCTCAAATTTGTCGTCTTTACATGCAAATAGGTAGAGTACTCAATAGTAACTATCACAAAACTAAAGCTAAAGCAAATGAGAATAATTCAATGTCCTCAGTGGTTGTAGTTGATTATGCTACGTGAGCACTGTTTATATAATATAGAAGTCAGTCATCTCTAACATTCTCATGATTCTTACAGTATGCACATTTAAGTTTGCTTTGTCTATTCGTACGACAATCATAGTCATGCTAGTGAACTCTTTTATTGCCACAAAGAACTTGTAGATAATACTCGAGTGACTACATTGGTGTAATTCTGTTGGTGCGCTAGTCACACGATTCTCCCGTGGAAACAAAGTATGTTCATCTATAGTGGCATTAGATGTAGTTGAGGACTTCAATATTTTCGTATACATTTGATGGGGTTCCATAATGGCAGTGCTTTTGATGCGCAGGCATGGGGCATTAGGATGATGTTAAAAATCTTCCATACATGAGGTTAGGATAGAGGAGGATAGAAAGAATTCGTTAATAAAAGAGAATTTATCTCTATGTTTAAATGAAATAAAAAAAAAATATTAATCAAAAAATCAATCTATGAATTACAAGAGATTAAATCTATCTTTAAATAGACTAAAGAAAATTTCTTAACAAATAAAAAAGTTAAAAAAATAAATAAACTTAAACAAAAATTTGTTAATAGGTAAGAAAATTAAAAAAACAAAAATAAATAAAATTTTTGAAAACTTTTAAACTAAAAAAAAATCTAAATAGAGCATTTTTAAAACTAAATCAAAATTTCGAACTAATAAAATATAAAAAATTATGAAATCCTAATTTATTTGGATGGCAAAAGCGCTCCGCAGTTGTGGAGGGATCCACGGACTAGCCATGGTGTGACCACAACCGTGTGTGGCCATGATCTAGTCGTGGTGGAAATCACGATCATGGTGGGGACCACGAGCAGGTCATGGTCCCTATTGAAGGTCTTGTGTCGAGTCACAGAATGATCCACACCTATGTTAGTGACCACGGATAGGTCATGGTAGGCTATAGGAGCTCCATAATATCTTGTTCAAATCCAGAATGAAATATATCCATGTTAAGGGGCCATGAAGGTATTGAAATTCTTATTTTGGAGCTCAATTGCTCTTTGTTATGGCTTGGAAGAAGGCAAGATTGTATTACAAGATAAAAGTTGATCAGGCTATTAGACATGCCTGCATCAGTCACCCGAAATTGAAAAGAATTCATCCTTGAGTTCGAACTAGTGTCATCCTCTTATTTGGCATATGGATTTATATGTTCTCTTTCGTCTACTAGCTCCATCACCGATTGCGTTGCTTTTAAATCCAAAATGTTGCTCGAGCGTAGTAGGGTATAGGCGACTTCCTCTTGTGTGATCACCTCTAAATACCTGGACATAAAAAGGAAATGAGAGGTAAAATATACCAAAATAAAAGTGAGATCATCTCGATGGGATGCTAATTTAATTTTCTGGCCTTCGACATAAGTGTTCTTCCATTCATCTTAAATAACTTTGCGATCGTGCTGCTAAGGCGGGTCTAATAATATGTAATATGCGACTATTGCTTCAACCTTGAGAAGGAGGAGATTATTTTGAACAATCAGCCTTGTAGTCATCTCTATAAAATACCTCATCATCATCATAGACGTCCATGTATTCTTCAACCAATATGTCATCTTCATCGTAGATGTTGTTGTCTCCTTCAATCAATATGCTTATGTCTTCTCCAACCGATATGTGGTCTTCATCATGGATACCCATGTCGTCTTCATCATGGATACCCATGTCGTCTTCATCATAGATGGGGTTTTCTATGTTTTCTTCAATTACCTCATGATCGATATCATCATAAATGGGGTCTTTCACTATCTCATCAACGTCATCTTCGTTGTAAATGAGATCTTCCATATCTTCTTTGGACTCGGTGCTCTCAAGGTCATTATCGTCGTAGATGGGATCTTCCACATTTTCTTCAATGATGTCATAACGATTATCTTTATCATAGATGGGGTCTTTCATGTCTTCTCTGAACTCGATGGTCTCAAGGTTGTCCTCATCATAGATGAGATCTTCCACATTTTCTTCAGTGACGTCGTCACCATTATCTTCATCATAGATGGGGCCTTTCATGTCTTCTCTGAACTCGATGATCTCAAGGTCGTCCTCATCATAGATGGGATTATTGTAGATGAAGTCTTCTATTACCTCATCAATATCATAATCGTCATAGATAGGATCTTCTAGGTTTTCTTCCATCAAGTATTGTTCCATCTTTCACACCCCGTTTTGAAAAAAAAAAACTCATCCTCGAGTTTGAACGGGGTCATTATCTGCACACAACTTCTTGCTTCTTCAATCGATAGAGACTGCTCTTTTATTGATCGGGTGACCTATTTTAAAGTATGAAAAGGTTGAAAGAATGTCTAACAAAAAGGAAGAAAATGACCTTTCATCTTCTCCCAATCTGTAATCTTAGTCTTATCCTATTTCTTATGTGAGTATCGCAATTGTAACCACCAAGCGAAGGCTTATCCCTTAAGAGTCATGGCTACCAACTTTATTTTTGGCATGATTGGGAACTTTTTCAAAATAAAAAATCTGTTCGACTTCATCAATCCAATCAATAAAATTTTCTACGTGTAATGTGTCAAAAAACTCGAGAAGCTTAATCCGAAAACCAAGGTCTTCATACTATTCTTTATGATTACGATGATCTTGATGATATAGTTGTTCAAAATTTGAAGTAGTGTGTCGATTAAATATCTTATGATCTTTAAGGTTTAGGCGCCGAGATAACTCTGTAACTCGTCTCTGTAGATCCTTAGTGGTTTTTTGGGAACATCAATCCTAGAGTGCAACTTTTTCAATCGGAACTTGCTGATCATGTCCATAATCATGACCATGATAACCATTCATGGATTGTCGAGATAACTCAGTGATTGGTCTTCATAGATCGATGAGCTCGCTGGTACTTTGATCCTGAGATGTGACTTCCTTAATCGAAACCTATTTATCATATCCATGACTACGACCACAATGTCCCTCCATGGATTTAGAGTGTTGATACCAACTAACGCAGGCATGGGGTATTGGGATGACACTAAAAACCTTTTGTGCATGATGTTAGAATAGAGTGGGCAGAGAGAATTGAAGGAGAGAGGAAATTCGCTAATAAAAGAGGATCCACCTCTATATTTAAATGAAACCAAAGTAAACTTTATTTATCAAAAAACCAATCAATGAACTACAAGAGCCTAAATCCATCTTTAAATAAGCTAAGAAAAGGGAAAGTTTTTTAACAAGCAAGAAAGCTAAAAAAAACTTAATAAACTTAAATAATTTTTTTTAACAGGGTAAAAAATAAAAAGAAACTTAAACAAAAATTTCTTAACAAGTAAGAAAACTTTTAAACTAAAAAAAATCTAATAGAAAATTTTTAAAACTAAACCAAAATTTTGTAAAAACGTTGATGGCGTGCTAAAGAGAGTGAATAGCGTTTTGATTCGTCGCTTGGAAATCGATTGCATTCGTTCGATTGCTTGTCTACAATGATGTTAGTGCACAGTGAAATATACAACAAATATAAATGCACAATAAGAATATACAAACATATAACGTGGTTCGGAACATAAAATTCCTACTCTACGGGTCGAGCTCAAGTGAGCTCTAGTGATGCACATCACCACTAATGAAACTCTTCTTCTTGTAAAACACTCCGGAGGTGGAGAAACCTTTTACAAATGATTACAAAAGTAATACAACAATAAGATACAATCAACTACAATAATACAAATGAAATGCAAAGAAAAACTTTACAAGAGAGTGCTTTGATTGTCTTGCTTGTTGCTTGCTTTGGATTGCTCTTGAAGGTCTAGAATGCAGCAACAATTCCCCTTCAAAATCTCCCAAAAAACTAATGCAAAATCCTCCATCTTGAGCTCCTTTTATAACCAGTATCAAGCTGATTTTGCACCTAATAGTTGATTGCCAAAAAGGCCCAATCGACTGCCCACAGTGTCATTGTCTCACAACGGCTCAATCCACGCTAGAAAACTCCAACGGATACACTAGCAATCAACTGCCCTTACCAACAGTCGACTGTTGGCCTGATAGTTGACTACCAAAGCTTTTGTTCTCGTGACCACTTCAATCAGTTGATTGCCCTTCATAGCAGTCGATTGCTTATGGACTAGTCGACTGCTAAACCCTAGCAGTCGATTGTCATGACCACAGAATAGTAGTCGAGCATCAGTTGACTGGTCATAATTAGTCGATTGTTCAGAGTTGACTAGGCTGCCAAGTGTCAAACACTCAACCAGTCGACTGATAAACCTCAAATATGATATTTAACCCAAGTATGCTCTCCTCATACTTGATAGACCACTCTTAGTCTAGACTTAAGCCTTCTAGTCATTTCCATTAGCCTCACATATATCGGATTCCTCTAAGTCATCCATACACTAGCCTTCAGGTGCTTCCATCGGCTATTGTCATATTAACCGAGTCTACTTTGCCAAGGTGCATTTGGATTTACGTTGCTAAGATACACGCTTGGACTTTACGCCACCAAACATCGGACTTGTGCCGCCAAGACTATAGCTTGGACTTTACGCCGCCAATATCACACCCTTGGACTTCCCAATTACCAAGATCCATTTGGACTTACCCCGCCAAGATTCTATGCTTGGACTTTACGCTGTCAAACATTGGACTTATGCTGCAAAGACTCATGCTTAGACTTTAGGCCGCCAATATCACACTCTTGGACTTCCCTTGTCAACTCCATGTTAAACTTTCCAATTGCTAAGACCCATGCTTAAACATTCCATGCCAAGTACCCAAGACTTGGACTTTCCATGCTCAATACCCCAGACTTGGACTTTCCATGCCAAATACACAAGACTTGGACTTTCCATGACAATCACATTGTCAATTGTATTATCAACATCAAAATACTTCTCGAGTCAAACTCGAGTCCGATCAATTGTGACCTGGGTCGATTGCACCAACAAATTTCAAAACTAATAAAATATAAAAATTTATAAAATCCTAATTTATTTAGATGACAACGACGACAACACTCCACGATCGTGGAGTCCACAGATTGATCGTGGTCTGGACGATTGGACCATAATTGTATTAGTGGCCACGACCTAGTTGTGGTGGGGACCACGAGCAGACTGTGGTCTGTTGGTGCAATCGACCTAGGTCATGATTTACTGGACTCGAATTTGACTCGAGTAGTATTTTGATGTTTGACAATGGATTGACCATTGTTTGACAATGAGTTGACTATATAGTTGACATGAGATTGACCATATGATGGAGAAGTTCAAGTCCAAGTCTTGTGTACTTGGCATGGAAAGTCCAAGTCTTAGGTACTTAGCATGGAAAGTCCAAGTCTTGGGTACTTAGCATGGAAAGTCCAAGTCTTGGGTACTTGACAAAGAAAGTTCAAGCATGGGTCTTGACATGGAAAATCCAAGCATGGGTCTTGGCAATTGGAAAGTCCAAGCATGACACTTGACAATTGGAAAGTTCAAGCATGGGTCTTAGCATTTGGAAAGTCTAACATGAAGTTGACATTTGGAAAGTCCAACATGGAGTTGTCAAGGGAAGTCTAAGAGTGTGATATTGGCAGCGTAAAGTCCAAGCATGAGTCTTGGCAGCATAAATCCAATGTTTAGCAGTGTAAAGTCTAAGCGTGGAGTCTTGGTGGCATAAGTCCAAATGGATCTTGGCATTTGGTAAGTCCAAGGGTATGATATTAGCGGTGTAAAGTCCAAGCTATAATCTTGGCGGCATAAGTTCAATGTTTGGCGGCGTAAAGTCGAAGCGTGTGTCTTGGTAGCGTAAGACCAAATGTACCTTAGCGATGTAGACTCGATTAGCATGACAATAGTCGATGAAAACACCTGAAGGCTAGCGTATGGATGAACAAGTCATGGATGACTTGGAGGGATCCAATAGGCGTGAGGTTGATGGAGGTGGCTAGAAGACTTAGGTCTAGGCTAAAGGTGGTGTAGCAAGTATAAGAGCATCATACTTTGATTAAACCTTATGTTTGAGGTTTATCAATCAACTAGAATTATGTACCAGTCGACTGGTCAAGTGTTAACACTTGGCAGTCGAGTCAACTCTGAGCAGTCGATTGAGGTTATGACCAGTCGACTGGTTGGGAGTCGACTAGCGCTTGATTGCGACGCGTGCGGCGATCGCTAACTTTGAGCGTTCGATTAGTTTGATCGATCGGCGCCATGGAGGCGATCGGTGATGGTCATCGGCACAAAAAGTTTCGTAGTCGATTGGCGGGGCAACAATCGACTGTTAGGGTTTGACAGTCGACTGATCAACTATCCGTTGGAGTTTTTCCAATGTGGATTAAACCATTGTAAGACAACGGCTATATGAGCAGTCGACTGTTAGGTATGGGTAGTCAACTGCTAGGCGAAAATCAATTCGAGTTACAGTTTTATAAGGAGCATGAAAGAGAGAATTTTGGCACTGATTCTGGGGGCGATTTGAAGGAGAATAGTTGGTTCTTTCCAGTCCTTCAAAGTCATTCCAAGACAATCAACAAGCAAGCAATTCAAAGTTCTTTGTGTAAATTTTTTTTACTTGTGTTTATGTATTGCTTAGTTTACTTGTTGTATTTCGTTGTATTACTTTTGTAATCACTCGTAAGAGGTTTCTCCACCTTCAGATTGTTTCGAGAAGGAGTTGATTAATGGTGGTGTGCATCACTAGAGCTCATTTGAGCTCAACCCATGGAGTATGAACTAGGGTTTTGAACCACGTTACATATTGTGTCTTTGTGCTTGTGTATTCATGTTCGTATTTTTATTAGTATTTCTATTTCCGCCGCGTACTAACAAATTGTAGAAACGAACATGAACAAATTCCATCAAGCGATGCAAGATGCTATTCACCTCCCCTCTAGCGCGACCATCGATTCTCAACAAGTGGTATCAGAGCTAGGTCGCTCTTTAAGGCTTAACAACTAAGGGAGCATCGCTAGAGGTGAAGAAGATGGAGGAGCCAAGTTTTAAACTAGGCCGTGACATCAACATGCCTCCTCCATATAAACTTTTTGAAGCTAAGGGATTTGATCAATGGAGGATGTGGACGGAGAATTTCTTAATGATGGACATCGAGCAGTGGTTCACCATACTAGACGGATTCGAATATCCAAGGAGTTCAAAGGGAGGATATCTCATGAAGGAGAGATAGACCCAAGATCAACTTTGAAAATCCAAAATAAATGACAAAGTAATTGATATGTAAGTTGAATCAATACCTAATGATTTATTATGTAAGATAGGTGAATTTTAAGATGCCAAGGAGCTATAGAGTAAATTGAAAAAGCTTCATGAAAATCCTTCATCGGCTAAATTGGATAAGGAGATCGAAGAAGAAAGCTCATCCCCTCAAGAGAGTTAGGACTCGGAGGTTGAGAAGTGTTCGACATCCGAGAAAAAAGAAGAGGTGGAAGAATTGGATGAAGCCTCCACCTCTAGGATCGAGGGAGAGGAGATTAGGCCTTCCATGTCGGAGCAAGAAGAAGAACCATCAACATCCGAGAGAGAAGAAGAGCAAGCTTAAGATTCCCCTACCGACTTAGGTAACTTAAATACATGTGTTAATAATAAAGATCATATAAAATATTTTGAGTGTAGGGAGTAAGGACACTACAAGAGCAAATGTCCAAAGCGAGTCAATAAGACTCAACCGACACCAAAAATCAAGGATAAGTCAAAGGATGTCGAAGCCCCAACAATCAAGAGCAAAGAACACATAATTTTCTTCAAATGTCATCAAAAGAGGCACTATAGAAGTCAATGTCCTAAGGGAAGACAACCTAGCAAGGGCAAAGGAAGAGCTACACATATAGGGGGAACAAAGGCAAACCCTAAGATAAATTTAAATAATGATTATCCTTTATATTGTTGGTGCAGTGAGGCATCGAAATTGAACCTGTGTTTTGATTATAGCAAAGACACAAGGTTAAGTCTATTTTGTTATCTCATGAGTCTACTTGAGTGTGCAGAAACAGGTTAAGCTTGAGTTGGAGATCTGCGACACAGTAAGTGCAAGGTAAGACTCGTGTCCGACGAGCATAAGTGAGGTCGGATCCTCCATTTAGGAGTTGATCTTAGGCGACAATCCGACCCAAAACTTTCCATGAAAGTCTAAGTCGAGATCTGATGGTTAGAAACCATCTAAATCCATCACATTTAATATTTCTACATATTGCTTTGAGCTAACCCTTGTTTGAATTCGAAGTTACTCTAATTCGAATTAAAATTAGAATTCGAATTTATTCGAATTCGAATTAAAATTAGAACTCGAATTGAAATAAAATTAAATAACTAAAGTATCCTGAAAATGGGCAAAAGGAACTAAAAGCAAGGTGACAACTTATCCCCCAAATCTTGGTGAGGTGGCCGGTCAAAAGCAAGGTGGAAACTTATCCCTCAATTGGTGGTGAGGTGGCCGGATCTCAAGTGGGCGGACAAGGCTTCAAATAGAGGGGGGTGCTTCACATCTTAGACACAACAATTATTACAAAGCTCTCAAACGCCTCCACAATGCCGCTCTTCTACGACGACCCCACTACAACGAAGTGCTGCCAACACGAAGCTTCACCGTTAAAGTGTTGGTAATCGTTTTAGTCGATTAATTTAAGTTGTGTTTTTCGAGCTTTTATATCAAAAAGGAGAGAGGGGCTTGTCTCTCATCCTTGTGTTTTTGTCGAAAGTTTTGTAATCGTAACTCCTACCTCCAACGAGGAGGAGTGTTTTAGTGATTGCCCTCCGTACGTGGTCTAGGACCATTAGGGCCTTGGATTAGCAGCCGGTTGGCTGTGAACCAAGTAAAACTCCTTGTGTCCATCTCTTTTTCGCTGCGTTTATCTCTCACTTATCATTTTTACAACAAAAGAAAAGAAAAACCGTTTTGCGCTATTCACCCCCCCTCTAGCGCTCATTTCGATCCTACAATTGGTATCAGAGCTGGGGGCACTCAAATTTGGTGAAACCATCAATTTGAGTAATTTTTATTTCTTTTGTTTCCTTTGTTTCTGTCTATGTTAATTTTTGTGTTTTTTTTAATTTTTCTAATTTTTTTTTCAGACTTTTCTTTAATTTAATTTTATCGCTTTTAATCTTTCTATTGATCATCCTAACAAAAAAAACTCTTAATTACGATTTTTTAATTCTATTACTGATTAAAATTAGTTTTTCCCATAATTAAAAATTCTTTCATTTTTTTTAAACACTTGAATTTTTCAAACCCTAAAATCTTTATATTTCGTTTTATAAAGTTTTCTCGTTAATCTTAGCATTGAATTAAATCTTATTTCCACTAATATAGATTTTCAATCAATTTACAAAATTTAATCAATTAAAAATCAATTAAAACTTATTTTAATTTTTAAATCTTGTCTAGAATATAAGTTTGGTTTTTCAATATTTTTTACTTAATTTCAACATTAGATTTTTTTCTACAAAATAGTTTTTAATTAATTTTCGAAATTAATTAATTAATTATTTTTTTTACAGAATTAAAATTAAATTTCTAATTAGTTAATCTATCGATTGATTTATTTATCTTTTCTTCTTCCCGCACTACTAATCCAAGACGCAAGTCTTGGGACCTTTGTTGTCTGTGTGTTTTTTCTTTTTTTTTCTCTTCTTACCGTTTCGTGTTAATGACCCATCTTGAGGGTTTTAGCACCGTCCGACCACCGTTTTACAACGGTGACGATTTCCGTTACTGGAAAGGTCAGATGAAGTACTTCCTAAAAACCCAAATAGAGATGTTGATTGTGATCCAAACCGGGTTCACCCTTCCTACTAATGAAGAAGGTGAATCCTTGGATTACAATCAGTGGTCCATTATCACTAAACGACAAGTTGAGGCAGATGCAAAGGCGACTCAAATCCTGCAGTGCGGGTTATCCAAGGAGGAGCTGAACCGAGTCGGACCCTTCATCAGCGCAAGAGATCTCTGGACGAGGCTGATCGAGTTACACGAAGGATCGGATCAAGCTAAGGTTTGCAAACGCGATTTGTTGTTCAATAAATTGTACACACTAAAAATGCAGGAACACGAGACGGCAACATAATTGCACGCCGCATCCAGACATAGTCAACCAAATTGTATTCAATAGACGAGAAAGTCGAAACCGAGATCTAATCGGTATGTTCTAAATTCTTTCCTAGGACCACCTTGTGGGCATCCATGGCGATGCCTACAAGGTATCTAAGGACCTAGCTAAAGTTAGAATAGACGAATTATTCTCGATTTCAATTACATGAGCAAATCAACTCTAACCCGAGAGGGGTATAGCCTTGTTTGCAGGTTCAAAGAAGAAGAAAATCACAAGCAAGCCACCACCAACCGAGGAGGAAGACGAGTTCGAAGAAGAAGTTGACCCGGAGTTGACTGCTGAACTAATGAACCTAGCTCGAAGGATAGCCAAGGGACGAAAGCGAACCACGACTCGACCCAACCAAGGTAAGCCTAAAAGTTCTAATATTAGGTGTTATGAGTGTAACAGGTTTGGACATATCAAGTCCGAGTGCCCCAAGCTCAACCACCAAGCACCTAAGCACAAGAAGGCCCTCAACGCGACATGGGAAGAAGCGTCATCCGAAGAAGACGAAGACCACGTCTTCATGGCGAAATCGATTGAGTCAGACACAGAGACCGAACCTGAACTTGAGTCGTAACACGAGGATGACTCGGACTACGAAGCTACCTTCAAGTCAAGCCACGGATACGCATCCGGTTCAAAAGATACCCTTAAAGTGAGTCGAACTTTATTTAATACTTTACATAATACGGTTAGGTTTTTGTCTATGAAATTAGTTAAGTCCGAGTCCAAGGTCGAGACCTTGGTTGAGGAGGTCAAACTCCTCAAACACAAGGTCTCCCTAACCTCTTCGACTAGTCAAGTTCGAGAAGAGGACCCAACTCGAGCTGAAAAGCTCGAAGTTGAGAACTCTCTCTTGAAAAGTCAAGTTGAAGATCTTAGGAACACGTTGGAAAGGTTCACTTCGGGATCCAAAGGACTTGACCTCCTACTTGGATCTCAAAGGGCCGTGTACAACAAGGCTGGACTAGGGTTTAACTCAAACACGACTAATAGGTCGTATATGTCGATTGTAAGTCGACATAGGAAACATGTCCAAGCATGGGTCCCTAAGAACTTTTTGATTTCAACTCTAGGATCCAACCCGTACTGGGTTCCCAAGGACCAAATCCACTATGTGGATAGACCGAACCGATTCAACGGTCTAGGGGGAGCCAGTACAAAACATGTTTGTGCTTTAACTTAGAAATTGCATGTTTTTTTTTAAAACTTGTGAACTCACTTAGAACACGTACATAACCAACTAAAATCCTTCGAAAAGATTGAGCCTCGGGGAGCCTCTTTTCAAAAATAACCAGTTAGACTAGGAAATAGTCTTAGGTGAGTCATCATTTTCTTGAAAATGGCTTTGTCTAAGGAAGTGGTCGATGATCCGATAAAAGAAGGCCCCTGTGCCTCGCCACGACCTGGAAGCCATGATCTTGAAAAGGTAAACTTGACAAGCCTAGGGTCAAATCCAAATCTAACATAAAATTACTTGAACCTAAATGCACTTAATCAACTTAATTGGAAGTCATCTCACAAAAAACACATAAGTATAACATGCTTGATCATATAGACACAGGTGAGATGACCTAGGTTTAACAACTTACAACCAGTTTTTTTTTAAAAAATCTAACATCCAATCCAACCACCTTGTGTGTAGGATCAATGGATGTTGGACAGCGGTTGCTCCCGACACATGACCGAGGATCAACTCAAATTCACGAAGCTTCGATTCAAACGACAAGGATCGGTAGCCTTTGGGAATAACAGCAAGATCAAAATCATCGGATCAGGTGATATCGAGCTTAACTCGAATTTTGTTATTAAAAATATATTACTTGTAGAGAATTTTGAATATAACCTGCTTAGCGTAAGCCAATTATGTGACAATAACTATAAGGTCGTATTTTTAGAAAATGAATGTGTAATTAAAACAAATAAAACAGCTAAAACAATACTCAAAGGAACTAGGACAAATAACATTTATACAATTAACTTAATCAAATCCTCAGCCAAATGTCTTATGACACAGGAAGAGGAATCATGGTTGTGGCACCGATGACTCGGTCACTCGCACCCAAGACTCGTCCACAAGATGAGTCAGAGTGGCTTAGTCAGAGGCTTACCCAACCTCAACAATTTGGTTAATAAAATCTGTAATGCTTGTCAACAAGGAAAACAACCTAGGATACAACACAAGTTAACTAACCAAGAACGAACCTCAAGTGTACTTGAGCTCCTGCATATGGATCTATTCGATTCACATGGAGCCAAGTCACTCAATAGAAGTCAATATTGCTTAGTCATAATTGACGACTACTCCAGGTTTACCTGGGTTAGGTTCATCAAACATAAAAATGATACCCTAGATCAATTAATCAATCTATTCAAATTAATCGAGAATAAAAAAAACCTTAAGGTTAAAAGACTTAGAAGCGATCATGGTGGTGAATTCGAAAATCAAAGGTTCACCGACTTCTGTAACCTAAACGGATACCACCATGAATTCTCTTGCCCTAGGACCCCTCAACAAAATGACCTAGTGGAGCGGAAAAACCGAATTCTACAAGAAGCCGCTAGGACCATGTTGAACGAATACAACCTACCTGATAGGTTTTGGGCAGAAGCCGTTAGCACGACTTGCTATGTCCAAAATAGGATCCTTATGGTAAAGAGGCACCTTAAGACCTCGTACAAGATTTATCACAATAAAGTACCCAACATCAAGTACTTTAGGGTATTTGGATGTAAAGTACATATCTTAAACACTAAGAACCACCTAGGGAAATTCAAATCCAAAACCTCCACCGGAATCTTCTTAGGATACTCAACCACGAGTAGGGCCTATAGGGTATATAACCACGATACCCTTAAAGTCGAAGAGACTATTAATGTAGTGTTCGATGAAGTACCCGAACCTACAAAACCCTTAATGACCCCAAGTGTTGAGCCCACTGATACCAAACTCGTCTCCGGCCCTGAGATCGAGTCTAATCCACATCAACCAACTTCTCTTGTCGACCAAGTGACAAGTGATCCGAGTCAAACTAGTGTTCAACCAAGTCACCCCATTGATCAAGCATTAGGTGACACAAACCCAACCCAATCTAGGATTCAGACTAACCACCCTATCGATCAAGTAATAGGAGATCCTAATCTGGGAGTTCGAACTAGAGCATCCTATAGGAACCTTAGTCAAATTTCCTTAATTTCAAAGATAGAACCCAAATCAATTGAACAAGCTCTTCTTGATCCCGATTGGATTATTGCAATGCAAGAAGAGCTAGCTCAATTTACTAGGAATGAAGTGTGGGAATTAGTACCACCACCTAAAGACAAAACGATAATTGGAACAAGGTGGGTGTTTCGAAATAAGCTTGATGATAAAGGTGAAGTAGTTAGAAACAAGGCTAGGTTAGTCGCCAAAGGGTTTAGTCAAGTCGAAGGCTTAGATTACGACGAAACCTATGCCCCAGTAGCTAGACTCGAATCCATTCGAATGTTGCTAGCTTATGCCGCACATCGAGGATTTAAGCTGTTTCAAATGGATGTTAAGTCGGCATTCCTAAATGGATACATTAAAGAAGAAGTTTATGTTAGCCAACCCCCCAGATTCGAAAATCTAGATAAACCCGACCATGTTCTAAAACTTAAGAAAGCTCTCTATGGACTTAAACAAGCTCTTCGAGCTTAGTACGAGAGACTTTCAATCCATATTAAGTCAAAAGGGTTTAACCAAGGCTTAGTTGACCCAACTCTCTTCGTAAAAACCTTAGGTAAAGAAATATTCATAGCTCAAATTTACGTAGACGATATAATTTTTGGAACCTCTAACTCAGCCTTACTAAACGAGTTCGTTTCACTCATGGAAAGTGAGTTCGAAATGAACTTGGTAGGCGAGTCAAGTTTCTTTTTAGGTCTACAAATTAAACAAACTAAGGATGGTATATACCTATATCAACAAAAATACACTAAGGAGTTAATTAAAAGATTTGGAATGCAAGATGCTAAGATAATAAACACCCCAATGGTGATTAATGTTAACATAGGAGAAGACCTAGAAAGTAAGTCCATTGACTTAAAGTACTATAGGAGCGCGATAGGAAGTCTCCTATACTTAACTGCGAGTCGACCCGACATCCTATTCGCAGTAAGTATGTGCGCCAGGTTTCAAACCAGTGCCAAGGAGTCTCACCTAACCCTAGTTAAGCGTATCCTTAGATATCTTAAGGGTACACTTAACGTTGGTACTTGGTACCCTAGATCTACGGAGTTCGAACTAATCGGCTACTCCGATTCGGATTATGCCGGTAGTAAACTCGATAGAAAGAGCACGAGTGGTTGTTGTCAACTACTCAGCTCGAGTCTAGTGAGTTGGTACAGTAGGAAGCAACATTGTGTTGTCTTATCTACCACCGAAGCCGAATACGTTGCGATGGGTGAGTGTGTAACTCAGCTTCTTTGGATGAAGCACACTCTCCGAGACTTTAGGTTGGACTTCACCAAAACTAAAATTTTTGTAGACAACATAAGTTCGATAAATCTAACTAAGAACCCTATATGTCATTCAAGGACAAAGCATATAGAGGTAAAACACCATTTCATTCGAGAACATGTAGCCAACGGCTCCATACAACTCGAATATGTTGACTCGAAGTCTAACCTAGCAGACCTATTTACTAAACCACTACCCGAAGCCGAATTTAGTCTCTTGAGACGAAAATTGGGCTTGTGCGTAATAGAATAGGTTAGCAAAAGTTTTCAAATGCTATTTTCAAAAAATTTATTTTTCTTATTTTTTTTCATTATGCAAATGGAACTAGTTTAGGACTTGTTGATAATATCATTTCAATCAAGTCAAACTAGAGTTGAACATTTAGATGAATTATTTTCACATACTATTTTCAAAATCATCATGCTTGGACTTAGGGTTTTCTTAAACCCCCCCCCCCCCCTACTTTTTTTCTTGATTTATGTCAAAAGGGGGAGAAAATGCCAAAGTTAAGGTTCAATAAATTCAAATTTTTGAATTTGATAACTTAACTTAAAACTTTGATTCTGGCCTAAGTTAAGGGGGAGTAAGGTTTAGGTTTCAACTCTTCGGAATTGAAAACTTTAAAGGCCCAAGTTAAGAAATCAAAAGTTAAACCTTTTGAATAATTAACCTTTTGACTTAACTTTTGATTACTTAACTTGCACTTATTTTTGACTCTAAAGAGCCTAAGTTAAGTAATGCCATTTACTTAACTCGTTATCTTTTGTGTTTGGAGAACTAAAAGTCTTTTTCAAGTACTCACCCTCGGTCAAGGGGGAGGGTTCCTCTAAGGGGAGAACTTGAGAAATATTTTTACTACTCCTACTTTTGCTTCATGTCTTTATTGTTTCATGCACTTAATTTCCTTAACTTTGTGTGTTTTTGCCATAGATCAAAAGGGAGATTGTTGGTGCGGTGAGGCACCAAATCGAACTGTATTTTGATTATAGCAAAGACACAAGGTTAAGTCTATTTTGTTATCTCATGAGTCTACTTGAGTGTGCGTAAAGGTTAAGCTTGAGTTGGAGATCTGCGACCACGATGAGTGCAAGGTAAGACTCGTGTCCGACGCGTAAGTGGTCGGATCCTCCGTTAGGAGTTGATCTTAGGCGACAATCCGACCCAAAACTTTCCATGAAAGTCTAAGTCGAGATCGGATGGTTAGAAACCATCTAAATCCATCACATTTAATATTTCTACATATTGCTTTGAGCTAACCCTTGTTTGAATTGGTTACTCTAATTCGAATTAAAATTAGAATTAATTTATTGAATTCAATTAAAATTAGAACTCAATTGAAATAAAATTAAATAACTAAAGTATCCTGAAAATGGGCAAAAGGAACTAAAATCAAGGTGGCAACTTATCCCCAAATCTTGGTGAGGTGGTCACAAAGCAAGGTGGAAACTTATCCCTCAATTGGTGGTGAGGTGGCCGGATCTCAAGTGGGCGGACAAGGCTTCAAATAGAGGGGGGTGCTTCACATCTTAGACACAACAATTATTACAAAGCTCTCAAACGCCTCCACAATGCCGCTCTTCTACGACGACGCCACTACAACGAAGTGCTGCCAACACGAAGCTTCACCGTTAAAGTGTTGGTAATCATTTTAGTCGATTAATTTAAGTTGTGTTTTTTGAGCTTTTATATCAAAAAGGAGAGAGGGGCTTGTCTCTCATCCTTGTGTTTTTGTCGAAAGTTTTGTAATCGTAACTCCTACCTCCAACGAGGAGGAGTGTTTTAGTGATTGCCCTCTGTACGTGGTCTAGGACCATTAGGGCCTTGGATTAGCAGCCGGTTGGCTGTGAACCAAGTAAAACTCCTTGTGCCCATCTCTTTTTCGCTGCGTTTATCTCTCACTTATCGTTTTTACAACAAAAGAAAAGAAAAATCATTTTGCGCTATTCACCCCCCCCCCTCTAGCGCTCATTTCGATCCTACATATATAAGGTCAAAAAGCATGCTAGGAGTAATGTTAATATTCTTGCTATTGTTCATGATCATGAAAAGTATGCTAGAAATAGATCTTATTGTTTAGGTGCTAAATCATGCGATATTAGGGTTAAGGACAAATCTAGAACAAATAACCTAAGAACAATTCTACCTCAGAAAGCAATTAGAAAGGTAGAAAATCATTTAGACATTAACCTTAAAAAGAGTAGGCATATGCCTAAAAGAAAGAACAATACCCAAAGAATGAATGAAAATTCAAAAATTGGACAATTAGAGTTGGAAAATCAAGTTTTAAGGTCAAAACTTAAGAAAATGGAGAAGACCCTTAGGAAAATGGAAAACATGATTATGGGGTCAAATGATAAAAAATTAGGGTCTAGAAGACAAGAACCTTCTAAGGACAAGAAAGGTTTGAGTCACAAACCTAAGCCTAAAAAGACCTATAACAATATTCCATTTGATTATGAAACCATTTCTATGTTTAGGAAAATCAAGATTACTAAGGAAGTCATCCCTAAGATTAACCATGGTAGATGCCCATTGGCTAAGGTTTCAAAGAAACCTAGGGAAGCCACTAAGAAGGTTACAAGGGGAGTTACCCCTAGGATTAACCTAGACAAACCCCACTTGACCAAGGCTACCAAGCCAAAAAGGGTTATTAGGAAGGTGCTAAAGGAGGATATCCCTAGTGAGTACCTAATAAACTCAAGGAGCTCCGATATGTATTAGGTTCCTAAGAGTGTGATCCCTTCACGCTAGATGGGTTAGGCTGTGTCAACCTTGAATAAATGGGTAGTTAACCTAACCATAGCAAAGTTAGTCCTTTAGGTCATTTCCAAGGTTATGCGATACCTTGGAAATAAGTTTGGATTTATATCCTAAAAGATTTTAGGATGTGCCAATAAAATTGAAGTTTGAAAAATTGATCAAAATTTACACAATTAAGTTTAGAGATCATGATGTGTGATTTTGAGTTTTTTGACATACTTGGGAGATGAGTGGTTATGACAAATTAGTGTAAATTTTAGAAAATGACAATTTGAGCTCAACACTTAGATATTATATACCTTTGTATTTTATACTTGTAATGTTTTTATTTTTCTTGTCATGTCATATCATGATATCATATTTCATTTAATCACATAAAATGTCATGAAAATGCTTAAATTTATCCTTTATGTCATGTGTAACTACGTTTATGTTTGTGACATGATATCATAATTATTGACACATGTTTTATTTATGTTATCTTATATGTCATAATTATCATTCATGCATTTAGATTAATTAAAATTGATTTAAAGACTATGACATGATTTGAAGTCTCATATATAAAGGAATCAAATAGAGTTGCCTAAAAAAATACATGAGACTTTAGATTAAGAAGAACAAAAACCCACATCTCACATTACATTGACATATGCGTGTATTGATACACTCTAGACATATGTGAGATGTTAGGAAAATAAATTAAGTTCAAGGTGCATAGTTTTTGCATCTAGATGAAAACTCATCTTATACTATTGATGGATCATAGGGAAAGCTAATGTGCAAGTCATGTGCATTGAGCCCATATATCATTATCCAATATAAGATTTTAAAATCATTTTGAAAAATCTTGGTGTAGTCTATCTTTTGATAGAAGTCACTATTGATGAAGTTGATACAAAGTAAGTTCAAAACATTGAAGTTATCTTTGTTTTTAAACTTTGTATCAATCTCACTATTTAATGAGTATTTTATTTTTCAAATATTTTGCACCTATAATGATTGATATAAGTATTATACATATGAATTTTCATGATTTTTTGAATTGTGTATAATTACTTATGATTTTCTGAAATTCATTGTCTGATTTTTGGATTTCTGCACATTGCATAAACCAATCGACTGCCGCCTTGGGTAGTCGACTGGCATTAAGGGCAGCCGACTGGTTGCTGACTGAGTTGACTGTCAAGGCTAATTTCGGGTAAACAAAATTTGTTTAGCCCAGTTTGAGCTACTTTAGGCTATCCTATCTGCTCCTAACCCTAGGTTATGCTTCGGAAAGCATTGAAAGGGTGAAAATCCATTGGAAATGGATTAGGAGAGTTGTTTTGGGTGGAAATCAAATTTTAAGGTGGATGAAAGTTCAAGTTTGAACTTTTGCCCTTAATTTCGATGATTTAGAGTTTCTATCGGCTTAGGGTCTCTCCAAAGACATTGTTGGTGCAATAGTCAAGGGGGAGTAAGCCTTTAGGGGAGGTTATCCATCTTGGGATAATGGATGTGTATTCCTCAAAGGGGGAGACATGAAGGGTTTTTGGAAATCATTATTGTGCTCACTAACGGAGAGAATTGGAGAAGTAAGGATTGCCTCTCATTTAGTGATATGAGACTTATTACTAGGAATAGTAAAGGCATCCTAAATATTTTTGGACCAAGGGAGAGTTGTAAGATTTCATTGGTATGTGAGACATTGATACCCTTGGAGAGTCTTTTTGACGTATGTCAAAGGGGGAGAAGTGAAGTTTAAGTTAAGTAAACCTTTACCATATTTTGGCATTGAAAGTGTTTAAGTTTAGATTATTGTTAGCCTAACTTAAAGGTATTGTCAAACATCAAAAAGTGAGAGATTGTTGATGCAATCGACCTAGGTCACGATTGATCAGACTCGAGTAGTATTTTGATTTTTGACAATGGGTTGACCATTGTTTGATAATGGATTGATTTATGGTTGACATGAGGTTGACCATATGATGGAGAAGTCCAAGTCTTGTGTACTCGACATAGGAAGTCCAAGTCATGTGTACTTGGTATGGAAAGTCCAAGTCTTGGATACTTGGCATGGAAAAGTCCAAATCTTGGGTACTTGGCATGGAAAGTCCAAGGATGGGTCTTTGTAGAAGAAATGTGACCGCTAGAGGGGGTGAATAACATCGATTCGTTACGTCGATGGATTTCAATTGCATGCTTGTCTACAATTCGTGTTAGCGCAGCGGAAATAAAACAAACACAAATACAAACACACAATTACACAATCATATAACGTGGTTCGGAACCGAACGGTTCATACTCCACGGATCGAGCTCTAAAGAGCTCTGGCGATGCCAATCACACACCATTAATAAACACTCATTCTCGACACAAGTCGGAGGTGGAGAAACCTCGTACAAGTGATCTTATAACAGTAAGAGATAAATACAAGCAATATACAATACAAATACGAAAGACAAGTAAAGAAAACTTTACAATACTTTGCTTTTGATTGCTTGAATGCTTGGTTGCTTGACTTGCACTTGGAGACCCTGATTTGCAGCAACAAATCGCCCAAAAAGCTCTCAAGAAACTCTGTTGATTTCCTCCTCCACGAGCTCCATTTAAAGCTGTTGCATTGGCTGGAAATCGCTGATCAGTCGACTGGTCGGGACCATTAGTCGACTGATGACACTGTTGCTATGAGACAACGGTGTAATCCACGTTGAAAAAATCCAATAGATAGGACATCAGTCGACTGATCATGTCCATCAGTCGACTGATCGAGCCTTCACTCGACTGCTAACCCCAACAGTCGAGTCAGACTCCATTCTGTGCTCGAAATACCGAGCACCAGTCGACTGATCACAAGATCAATCGACTGCTCGGTCCAGCAGTCGACTACCCACCTCTGACAGTCGAATGCTAGGGCACTCCCCGCAATTAAACCCTAGTTGACTCACACAAGTCGACTACCATATGGCACCAGTCGACTGGCACACCTCAAACATGAGGTTTTAACCCAAGTATGGTGCCCCCATACTTGCTAGACCACTCTTAGCTTAGACCTAAGCCTTCTAGCCACCTCCGTTAGCCTCGCGTCTCTCGGATCCCTCCAAGTCATCCATGACTTGTTCATCGATTGCGCTAGCCTTCAGGTGCTTCCATCGGGTATGTCATGCTAACAGTGTATACACCGCCAAGGCACATTGGACTTACGCTGCCAAGACTCCCGCTTGGACGTTATGCCGTCAACCATTGGATTTATGCTGCCAAGACTCCTGCTTGGACTTTACGTCGTCAATATCAAACCCCTTAGACTTCTCAAATGCCAAGATTAAAGCTTGGACTTTCCCTTGCTAACCCATGTTGGACTTTCCATGCCAATACTCATGCTTGGACTTTTCCTTGCCAAGACTCATGCTTGGACTATGCCAAGTACTCAAGACTTGGACTTTCAATGACATGGTCAACTCCAGTCAACCATCAAAATCCCCCTCGAGTCAAACTCGAGTTCGGTCAATCATGACCCGGGTCGATTGTACAAACAATCTCCCAAAACATTATCAGACATGAATGTCAAACATCAATGTCAAACTTCCATGTCAAATATCAAAACATCACTCGAGTCAAACTCGAGTCCGATCAATCGTGACCTGGGTCGATTGCACCAACAATCTCCCCCTTTTTGATGTTTAACAAAAACACATATCTTTGAGTTAGAACACTAACTCAAATCTCCTTACCAATTATCTCAAATTGGTAATTTCACTTTCTCTCCAATTCTCCGAATTGACAATTGATAACATCAATTGATAATACTCTCCATAACATTCTCCCCCAAAACATTGTCCCCCTTTTTGACTAACATCAAAAAGGTTCTCTCCAAGGAGGTCAATGTCTCATGTCCCAATGAGATTTTATAATCTCCCCCTTGGTCCAAAAATACCTAGGATGCCTACCATCTTCCTAATGATAAGTCTCATATCACTCAAGAGAGACAATCCTATACACTCTCCCAATTCCCAAATTGGGTATCTCAAAATCCCATTTCTCCTCCTCATGAGGAAAAATACCATCCATCATCCCATGATGGATATCTCCCCCTAAAGGCTTGATCCCCCTTGACCATTGCACCAACAATGTCCTTGGGAAGACCCTAAGCTAATAGGAACTTTAAACCATCAAAAATAAGGTTCAAAGTTCAAACATGAACTCTCCACACCTTAAATTTGATACATCATCCTAACACCTCTCCTAATCCATATCCAATAGATTTTCATCCTTTATAATGCTTCCCAAAGCATATCCTAGGGTTAGGAATGGTTAGGGAACTTTACCATGGTTGCGCTAAGCAATAATCCTGTTTTTCCCTTTTAATTACGCAAATGATTTTTATCGTAGATCCTACGTCATGTAATCAATAATCGCCACCAAGGGCGATCGATAATCAAATTTCTGAATTTCAATTATCAGAAATAGATTTTAAAAATTCATAAATAATTATACATATATCAAAAAATCATGAAAATTCATACGTATAATACTTATGACTAATACAATGGGTGAAAAATGATAGAAAAATATTTTACCCATAAAATAGTGAAATTGACACGAAGTTCAAAACCATTGAAATTTTCAATGTTTTGGCCCTACTTTGTATCAACTTCATCAATGACGATTGCTATCAAAAGATAGACTTCACCAAGGTTTTCTAAAAGGATTTTAAAATGATTTTGAAAACCTATTTTGGATCATGTTCCTTGGGCTTAATGTACATGACTTGTACACAAGCTTTCCTAATAATCCATTTTTAGTTAAAGATGAGTTTTAGTTCATCTAGATGCAAAAATTATGCACTTTGAACTTAACTCATATCCTAGCATCTCACATATATCTAGGGTGTATGAAAATACATACAAGTCAATTTAGATGTGAGATGTGGGTTTTGTTCTCCAAATCTAGGGTTTCATGCATTTTTCTAAGGCAACCCTACTTGATTCCCTTATACATGGGACTTCAAGTCATGCCAAAGTCCTTAAATCAATTTTCATTAATTTAAATGCATGAAGTATGATCATGACATAAATGATAACATACGTAAACATGGCTAATGATCATGATGTCATGACATATGATACAACTTAAGCATACATGACATTTAAAATGATTAAAAATAGATATGATGTTTGGCATGTTATATGGTAAATAAAACATGACACATAAAATGTATAGGTATAATAATACCTAAATTTTAGTATTAATTGTCATTTGTTATGGTTAGGTTTATTTTGTCATATTATTACTTTTCTCCCTAGTGTGTTAAAAATCCAAAATGACACACTATGACCTCTAATCCTAAATTGTGTCAATTTAATTGATTTTTCATAATCTCAAAAATATATTGGCACATCCTAAAATCTTTTAGGATCATAATATCAAATCTATTTTCAATGTATCCATAACCTTGAAAATTACCTAAAGTGTCACATTTACCATAGTTAGGCTAACTGTTCTTCCATTTAAAGTTGGCACACCCTAAACCCATCTAGCGTGAATCAATCACGCTTTTAGGAACCCAAAATCTATTTGAGCTCCTAGGGTTTACTAGATATTCCTTAGGGACAATCTCCCTATATATCTTCCTAATGACCATTCTAGGCTTGTTAGCCTTGGTCATTTGGGTCTTGCTATGATTAACTCTAGGGGTAACTCCCCTTGTAACCTTCTTAGTGGCCACCCTAGGTTTCTTAAAAACCCTAGCCACTAGGCACACACCTTGGTTACCCTTAGGGATGACTTCCCTAGTAACCTTGGTCTTTCTAGACCTAATTTGTGTTCCATAATCAAATGGAATACTATGATAAGCCACCTTAGGCTTAGGTTTGTGACCCAAACCATTCTTGTCCTTGGTTGACTTTTGTCTCTCAGGCCCTAGGTGTTGACTTTGAGATATAGACCCTTGACTTTTACCATTTGACTATATAATTGAATTTTGCATCTTTGCTAGGGTCTTTTCAAGTTTCTTAGGCCTTGACCTCAAGGCTTGATTTTCAACCTCTAATTGCCCAATTTTAGAATTTTGATTTAGTCATTGGGCATGATTCTTCCTAGGCATATGTCTAATCCATTTAGGGTTTAAACCTAGGTGCTCTTGTACCTTTCTAATTGTCTCCCTAGGTTGAATTGATCTAGAATTATTTGACCTAGATTTGTCTTTAGATAAATTTGTTTTAGGGACATTAGTCACAAATTTCTCCCTATTTGAAAAGTGGACATTCTTAGCTCCTAGACAAAAATATTTATTGTTCTTAGCATGCTTTTCATGATAAATAACAAGTGAATTGAAATTCCTAGCATGCTTTTGTCTATTAACTAAAGAAGGAGCATTATTTAATTTTACCTTAGGGATTGCTTTAGAAGCTACATGTGATGTCCCCTCTTGAATCTTCTTGCTCCCCCTAGGGCATTTACTCCTATAGTGCCCCTTTTGATGGCATTTGAAGCAAATGACATGCTCCTTACTCTTTTGCATTGAGGCACCGGTCTTCTTGACCTTTGGCACGGGTGGAGCCTTCCTTACTCTCTTTGGGCACTTACTCTTGTAGTGCCCGGATTCCCTACACTCAAAGCAAATTATATTATTTTTGTTTAAGCTTAAATTGCTTGAGTTACCTAGGTCCGTGGTGGAAGGTGGATTTTGAGCTTCTTCATTTTGATCGGATGTTGAAGGCTCTTCTTGAGGTTGCTCCGGTGTGGGAATTCTCTCCTCCCCCTCAATCCTAGAGGTGGAGGCTTCTTCCACCTCTTCCTCTTCCACCGATTCAGAGGTTGACTCCCTATCAACTTCCGAATCCTCACTCGATTGTAAGGATGAGGATTCATCTTCGACCTCTTCTTCTTGAGCCGGTGATGGGTCTTCATGGAGCTTGACCAATTCCCTCCAAAGCTCCTTAGCATCCATGCAATCGCCTAGGCTACACAAGAAGTCATTAGGAATTAAATCAAAAATAAATTTGATTACCTTCTTGTTTTTCTCGAATAGTTGGAGTTGCTCCTCACTCCTGTTAGTATGAGCCCTTAGTGCCAATTATGAGATGATTGGTGAGGGAGACTTTTGTATTATATTCTTGCATTAATAAAGACAAAGATTGATTATTATATTTCTTTATGCGTGTGCCAGCTAAATAAATATAATAATGCCCATGAATAGTAGGTTGTTATCTACAGTATATCAATTGGTAGAATTGATTATGAGAAGCTGTAGAGAACACTATTCTTAAATATTCCTAGTCGAGAATTGTATTAATAGACAAGGGCTATATTGATACATTGAGACTAGCATGTAGGTCAATGGATGACTTGATCTCACAAGTCATGGATATATGATATCACATTGATACATGGGTATATATATTGGAGACTATATATACTGAATTGACCCACCATGAGAAAGTATCATGGATCGTTATATGAGTGTCATATACTTTCTCATGTGACTATTGGTATGAATAGTCCTTAGACCTGAAGTCACTACGGTTCCCTACATAAGGAGTTATGTACTTTGGTATCGTCTAACGTCACACCGTAATTGGGTGACTATAACG
The DNA here is from genome assembly GCA_025175895.1 of Wurfbainia villosa. Taxonomy (NCBI): domain Eukaryota; kingdom Viridiplantae; phylum Streptophyta; class Magnoliopsida; order Zingiberales; family Zingiberaceae; genus Wurfbainia; species Wurfbainia villosa. The sequence goes on along the minus strand of CM045998.1, from coordinate 40,336,809 downwards.
GCGATCACTGAGTATGTAACGAATTATGCGGAGGGATGTGAGTGATGTAGATGGGATCTATCCCTCCCATATGACGGGAGTGATATCTTTGGCCTCTTGATAGAGTAGGACCACGAAATGCATGACCATGCTCAAATGAGTCAATATGAGATATTGAGCTCATTTGTTTGAGTGAGTCTACTTGGGGATCAAGAAACATAAAGATTGATAAGAGGGTGACACGGTCTATGCCTCATTGATCGATCTGAGATATCAAGGATAGAAGGACACTGTCATATGATAATAGTCACGGAAGAGGTTGTCGGATCTCGACATTCTCATCACTTGGGTAGCAATGATGTATTGCTAGATGCCGCTCATTGCTTATGTATCTAAAATGGTTTTGGATACATTGCCAACGTTATGAGAGCCTATAGGGTCACACATAAAGAACATATTATTTTGGAGACGAAATCATTTTGGTTTGACTAAAATGAATTATTAGTTAATTGGATTAACTAGAATGAGTAAGACTCATTACTTGGCTAAATTTGAGTTGGACTCAAATTGGTTTATGTTGAGTTAGAATCAAGTCAAACCAAGAGAAGAAGGCTAAAATGAATAATACACGAATTAATTATATAATACACGAATTAATAAATGGGGTTTTAAATGAGATTTAAAACTCATTAATGTGCATTTAATGAGCATTAATTGACTTCCTTTCTTTTACCATGGAGAACAAGGAAGTGCATTTAATGTCTCATTAAGGTGTATTATTGTGGCTTCTTCTTCTTCAACGTGGACAATGAAAAAGAAATCTGATTTTTTTTTGTTTTCGTTCATAACACAAGAGGGCCATGTACCGAGTGGAAAAGTGAGACCTTGGAGTGGTTGCTAGCACAACCGAAAGGGCTTACCTCTTCTCTCCAAGATCGTGTGTGTGTGTGCACCGTAGAGGCGTGGACATCCTGACCACGCTGAGATCCGCAAGTGTTGCTGACTGGAATTCGAAGGGCACGCTTCGAAGGTAATCTCAATTCCTATAGGATAGAATCGATAATTGAAACGAGTATATTTTTTTGCTTGGATCTCTGGAGGGATCCTAAGTTTTCCGCTGCGAGTTTTTGTTTATCGCTGGGGTCCCTACAGTGGTATCAGAGCCACTTGTAAAAAAAAATGTACACATTTTTTTTTTGTGTTTTATGTGATATAAACATGAGATTAGTTTTATTATGTTTTTTTTTGCCGACTCGGTATATGTCCGAGTTGATTTAGCCAAGCAGATAGTCTGCCGAGTGGGCTGAATCAAGTCGGATGGTGCCAACTCGGTCTATGTCCGAGTTGATTTAGCCAAGCAGATAATCTGTCGAGTGGGCTGAATCAAGTCGGATGGTGCCGACTCCGCCTGTGTCCGAGTTGATTCAGCCAAGCAGATGGTCTACCAAGTGGGCTGGTTCAAGTCGGATGGTGCCGAACACACCTGGCCATCTGGAGGTCTCGGGTTCATAGAGATGGACAAAATGGGCAACGACTCACAAGCGGGACCGCCGTGGTGTTGCGGCTAATCGGCATAGCGGCTTAAAAATTGCACATAATAAAACTGATAAATAAAATAATTTATTAAATCATTGTGAATGATTTGTATATGGTGCATGGTTATGGCCTAGGACCCAATATGATTGTGGTTATGTGTTGTAATTCATAATACGGCCTGCGTGCCGTCATATGTACGTGGGTGTTGTATTTTTTTTACACGGCCTACGTGTCGTGCCTTCACTTCTATTTTCTAGTTGTAAAATAGATTTAGACTCGAATGTAACTCGAGTATTCTCATTTTGTAATGTACAAAATAAATAAGCAATGAAAGTCCATTGAAGGTGGATGTTACAAGGACGATGCTGACAACACATGCTGACCAAAGGAAGCGCTTGGAGAAGATGCTATCCCTAGGGTAACCAATCGATTTTCTCATTGGCTTGAGAAATCGTAGAATAAGGGCCATAATCATGTCACGTTTAGCGTATATATGATATATTTTGTATGTATGTGATGCATGCTAGATAATCTGTTATCTTAAAATTAAGTCAAATGAATATGCCTACCAAAGTTTGGTACTCATAAACTACCTCAATCATTTGTGTTGGGCTCACAAAGCAAAGCAAAGCAGCGCATTTTATCTTGGTAGAGTGCGAGAGGACAATTGTGATGTCCCGCTATCAAACTTTGGATGAGACTTCACTAAGTGTCTCAATTAGATTGAGAAATACTTAGAGGCATTTCCTAATAGTTAGGAGACACGGATAAGAGAACATTTATACTAAGTCTTGGGCGATTAGCCAAAGCTAACTCAAGATGATGTATAATTTGAATCTTGATCCTTTATTCCAAGAGTTGCATACGATGCAATTGGTAAAATTTTACCTACCTAGTGATACTAAATCTTGGGCGATTAGCCAAAGCTAACTCAAGGTGAGGTATGATGTGGATCTTGTCCCACATGAACTTGAAGCTCAATAGAACTGGTATGACTAGCTCCTATTGAAGCTAAGGGAATCAGTGGGAGTCTCATTTAATTAAAGGCCTAATTAAATGATTTCAGATATAATACTCATTTCTGCATATCATTTCTGTTGTAGATTACTATGTCTTCAAATACGTCAAATACCCTCTCTCTGCGATCGGTCCTTGAGAAGGACAAGCTCAATGGAGCAAACTTTATTGACTGGTTCAGAAATTTGAAATAGTTCTCAAACAGGAGCGGAAACTCTATGTCCTAGAGCAACCCATTCCTGAACCACCCGCCAATAATGCTACTCGTGCAGATAAGGATGCATACAAGAAGCATCAAGATGATGCATTAGATGCATCATGCCTTATGCTTGTAACCATGAACTCTAAGCTTCAGAAGCAACATGAGAACATGGATGCCTTCGATATGGTTGCACACTTGAAGCAACTATATCAAGGGCAGGCGAGGCACGAGAGATTTGAGGTATCTAAGGCATTATTTTCATGCAAAATGCAAGAAGGAACACCCGTAGGAACTCATGTACTCAAGATGATTGGGTATGTTGAGAACCTTGAAAGATTAGGGTTTCCTTTAGGCCAAGAGTTGGCCACTGACCTTATTCTGTATTCGCTGCCTAGAGGCTTTAGTCAATTTGTCATGAATTATTACATGAGCGAAATTGACAAACCATTGCCTGAGCTCTTAAGCATGTTAAGAACTGCTGAGAGCAATCTTAAGAAGATGCAACCTGGTACTAATGATGTACTTATGGTTAAAAAGGGCAAGGGTAAGAAAAAGTCTAAAGGCAAGGGTAAGACCCAGAATAAAGATAAGGACAAAGCATTGAAGCCTAAAGGTGGGGTGGCCAAGGAAGGGACTTGCTTCCACTGCAAGGAAGCTGGACATTGGAAGAGAAACTGCAAAAAGTACCTCGAGGAAGTTCAGAAGAAGAAAGGAAGTGAGACTTCCACTTCAGGTATACATGTTATAGAAGTCAATCTATCTATTTCTTCCTCATGGGTATTGGATACCGGTTGTGCTTCTCACATTTGTACCAATGTGTAGGGCTTGAGAAGAAGTAGATCTTTGACAAAAGGAGAAGTGGACCTACGTGTTGGCAATGACGCAAGAGTTGCTGCTATAGCTGTAGGAACATATTCCTTATCATTACCCAGTGGTTTAATTCTAGAACTTGAAGAGTGTTATTTTGTACCTGCAATAACTAAGAACATTATGTCTATATCTTGTTTGGACAAGAAAGGTTTTTCATTTATAATTAAGGACAAGTGTTGTTCTCAGATATTTAAATGAAATGTTCTATCATGCAAGCACACTTGATGAATGGACTCTATGTTCTAGACCTTGAAAACCCAAATCTATAACATAATACCAAACGATTCAAATCTAATCATTTGAATCAAACATATCTTTGACATTGTCGCTTGGGTCACATAAATGAGAGTCGCATAGCCCAGCTCCATAAGGATGGATTACTGGACTCATTTGATTTTGAATCATATGAGCTATGTGAATCTTGTCTTTTAGGCAAGATGACCAAGACTCCATTTAGTGGACAAAGGCGAGCGAAGACAATTTGTTAGGCCTCATACATAGTGATGTATGCGGTCCTTTCAAAGTCGCAATGATCGGAGGAGGTTATCGATTTCATCACATTTCGATGATTTCAGATATGGATATGTGTATCTTATGAGACACAAATCAATCCTTTGAAAAGTTCAAAGAATTCAAGAATGAAGTCTGAGAACCAACTTGGTAAGAGTATTAAGATGCTTCGATCGGATCGAGGTGGGAATACCTAAGCCAAGAGTTTAGTGACTATCTAGTTGAGTGTGGGATAAGATCTCAGCTCACTCCACCTGGAACACCACAGTTGAATGGTGTATATGAGAGGAGAAATCGTACTCTATTAGATATGGTACGATCAATGATAAGTCATACAGAACTTCCTCCTTCCTTCTGGGGATATGCTCTAGAGACCGCCGCTTTCACACTTAACCGTGTTCCTTCTAAGGCAGTCGTAAAGACACCATATGAGATATGGACTGGGAAGAGTCCCAAGATGTCTTTTATGAAGATTTGGGGTTGTGAGGCTTACGTACGACGTCAAGTATCAGATAAACTAGGCCTCAAATCAGATAGATGCTATTTCGTTGGATATCCCAAGGAAACTAAGGGATATTACTTTTACAACCCCACACAAGGCAAAGTGTTTGTTGCCAGAAATGGTGTTTTTCTAGAAAGGGAATTTATTTCTAGAAAAATAAGTGGGAGTAAAATTGATCTTGAAGAAGTTCAAGATACACAAAATAACACTGATACCTTAATGGAACAAGAACAGTCATCACAAGGAGTTGTGATACAACCTGTTCAGGTAGACCAAGCTCTGCGCAGGTCTGATAGGATACGTCATCAACCTGAGAGATATTCTTTTCTCTTGGATAATAACGATGGTATCATGCTTGATGAGCCGACATCCTATCAGGAAGCTGTAATGAGCCCAGATTCTGAGAAATGGCTCGAGGCCATGAGATCCGAAATAGAATCCATGTACACTAACCAAGTCTGGACTTTGGTTGATCCACCTGAAGGGGTCAAACCCATTGGGTGTAAGTGGGTCTTTAGGTGAAAGACTGACATGGAAGGTAATGTGCATACCTATAAAGGGCAATTGGTAACAAAAGGATTCAAGCAGATTCATGGTATTGACTATAATGAAACCTTTTCTCCAGTTGCGATGCTCAAATCCATTCGGATCATGCTTGCTATTGCAGCTTACTATGACTATGAGATTTGGCAGATGGATGTCAAAATAACATTTCTTAACGGAAATCTACTCGAGGATGTGTATATGACACAACCTGAGGGTTTTGTCGATCCAAAGGATGTTGGAAAGGTTTGTAAGTTGCATAGGTCCATTTATGGTTTAAAGCAAGCTTCTAGAAGCTGGAATCTTCGTTTCGATAATGCGATCAAAACGTTTGGTTTCATTAAGAACGAAGATGAACCTTGTGTCTATAAGAAGGTTAGTGGGAGCTCAATTATTTTCCTCATATTGTATGTAGATGACATACTGCTCATTGAAAATGATATCCCTATGCTGCAGTCTGTGAAGACTTGGCTTGGGAATTGTTTTTCAATGAAAGACTTAGGTGAAGCAGCCTATATTCTAGGCATCAAGATCTATAAAGATAGATCTAAGAGATTGCTTGGCTTGAGTCAGAGTACATATGTGGACAAGGTGCTTAAGCGTTTTACCATGCAGAATTCCAAGAAGGGATTTTCGCCAATGTCACATGGTATGAGTCTTTCGAAGACTCAATCTCCCTCTTCTAAGGAGGAGAGAGATCGCATGGATCAGATCCCTTATGCATCAGCTATAGGATCTATCATGTACGCCATGATTTGTACTCACCCCGATGTCTCGTATGCTTTAAGCATGACGGTAGTGTATCAAGATCCCTGAATGTCATCGATTACCGTCAAGAATATTCTTAAGTACTTGCGAAGGACAAAAGAATATTTCTTGATATTTGGAGGCAATGAGGAGCTAGCTGTAAAGGGTTACAGTGATGCGAGCTTCTAAACTGACAAGGATGACTCCAGATCGCAGTCAGGGTGTGTATTTTGCTTGAATGGTGGCGCTGTGAGCTGGAAGAGTTCGAAGCAGGACACAATTGCAGATTCTACAATAGAAGCCGAGTATATTGCTGCGTCTTCTGCAGCAAAGGAGGCTATTTGGATCCGAAAGTTCATCACTGAACTTGAGGTGGTTCCTAGCATAGCAGACCCAATAGACCTCTATTGTGACAATAATGGGGCTATTGCTCAGGCTAAGGAACCTCGCTCTCATCAGAGGACCAAACACATACTGCGGCGGTATCACCTCATTCGAGAGATCATCAATAGAGGAGATGTTCAGATATGCAGAGTAGACACTGATGCTAACATTGCGGATCCCTTGACCAAGGCTTTGACACAGAGGAAGCATGATGGTCATACTAGGTCACTGGGTCTTAGAGATTACAGTGATTGGCACAAGTGCTAGTGGGAGATTGTTAGTATGAGCCCTTAGTGCCAATTATGAGATGATTGGTGAGGGAGACTTTTGTATTATATTCTTGCATTAATAAAGGCAAAGATTGATTATTATATTTCTTTATGCGTGTGCTAGCTAAATAAATATAATAATGCCCATGAATAGTAGGTTGTTATCTACAGTATATCAATTGGTAGAATTGATTATGAGAAGCTGTAGAGAACACTATTCTTAAATATTCCTAGTCGAGTATTGTATTAATAGACAAGGGCTATATTGATACATTGAGACTAGCATGTAGGTCAATGGATGACTTGATCTCACAAATCATGGATATATGATATCACATTGATACATGGGTATATATATTGGAGACTATATATACTGAATTGACCCACCATGAGAAAGTATCATGGATCGTTATATGAGTGTCATATACTTTCTCATGTGACTATTGGTATGAATAGTCCTTAGACCTGAAGTCACTACGGTTCCCTACATAAGGAGTTATGTACTTTGGTATCGTCTAACGTCACACCGTAATTGGGTGACTATAATGGCGATCACTGAGTATGTAACGAATTATGCGGAGGGATGTGAGTGATGTAGATGAGATCTATCCCTCCCATATGACGGGAGTGATATCTTTGACCTCTTGATAGAGTAGGACCACGAAATGTATGACCATGCTCAAATGAGTCAATATGAGATATTGAGCTCATTTGTTTGAGTGAGTCTACTTGGGGATCAAGAAACATAAAGATTGATAAGAGGGTGACACGGTCTATGCCTCATTGATCGATCTGAGATATCAAGGATAGAAGGACACTGTCATATGATAATAGTCACGGAAGAGGTTGTCGGATCTCGACATTCTCATCACTTGGGTAGCAATGATGTATTGCTAGATGTCGCTCATTGCTTATGTATCTAAAATGGTTTTGGATACATTGCCAACGTTATGAGAGCCTATAGGGTCACACACAAAGAACATATTATTTTGGAGACGAAATCATTTTGGTTTGACTAAAATGAATTATTAGTTAATTGGATTAACTAGAATGAGTAAGACTCATTACTTGGCTAAATTTGAGTTGGACTCAAATTGGTTTATGTTGAGTTAGACTCAAGTCAAACCAAGAGAAGAAGGCTAAAATGAATAATACATGAATTAATTATATAATACACGAATTAATAAATGGAGTTTTAAATGGGATTTAAAACTCATTAATGTGCATTTAATGAGCATTAATTGACTTCCTTTCTTTTACCATGGAGAATAAGGAAGTGCATTTAATGTCTCATTAAGGTGTATTATTGTGGCTTCTTCTTCTTCAACGTGGACAATGAAAAAGAAATCTGATTTTTTTTTGTTTTCGTTCATAACACAAGAGGGCCATGTACCGAGTGGAAAAGTGAGACCTTGGAGTGGTTGCTAGCACAACCGAAAGGGCTTACCTCTTCTCTCCAAGATCGTGTGTGTGTGTGCACCGTAGAGGCGTGGACATCCTGACCACGCTGAGATCCGCAAGTGTTGCTGACTGGAATTCGAAGGGCACGCTTCGAAGGTAATCTCAATTCCTATAGGATAGAATCGATAATTGAAACGAGTATATTTTTTTGCTTGGATCTCTGGAGGGATCCTAAGTTTTCCGCTGCAAGTTTTTGTTTATCGCTGGGGATCCCTACAACTCCATCTCTTCTTTTTGAGGAAGCCACCTTTTGGTCCTCTTGGATATTCAAATCCTTCCATTAAGGTGGACCACTTTTCAAGGTCTCTCATTATGATAAAATCTTCAATTCTTCTCTTCCAAGAATTGAAGCCTTCTTGTCCATATAGGGTGTAGGGCACCGGTGTGTTGATGTCCCAACCTAGTTGTTCTTCCAACTCCATCTTCACCCTCTAGCGTCTTTGCTCCCGGCGGTTAGTCCGTAGAAGAGCCCCGGGCTCTGATACCAATTGTAGAAGAAATGTGACCGCTAGAGGGAGGGTGAATAGCGTCGATTCGTTATGTCGATGGATTCCATTTGCGTGCTTGTCTACAATTCGTGTTAGCGTAGCGAAAATAAAACAAACACAAATACAAACACACAATTACACAATCATATAAAGTGGTTCGGAATCGAACGGTTCCTACTCCACGGATTGAGCTCTGGCGATGCCAATCACACACCACTAATAAACACTCCTTCTCGACACAAGTCAGAGGCGGAGAAACCTCGTACAAGTGATCTTACAACAATAAGAGATAAATACAAGCAATATACAATACAAATACGAAAGACAAGCAAAGAAAACTTTACAACACTTTGCTTTTGATTGCTTGAATGCTTGGTTGCTTGACTTGCACTTGGAGACCCTGATTTGCAGCAACAAATCGCCCCAAAATCTCTCAAGAAACGCTATTGATTTCCTCCTCCACGAGCTCCATTTAAAGCTGCTGCCTGGGCTGGAAATCGTCGATCAGTCGACTGGTCGGGACCATCAGTCGACTGATGACACTGTTGCTATGAGACAACGGTGTAATCTACGCTGGAAAAATTCAATGGATAGGACATCAGTCGACTGATCATGTCCATCAGTCGACTGATCGAGCCTTCACTCGACTGCTAACCCCAGCAGTCGAGTCAGACTCCATTCTGTGCCCAAAATACCGAGCACCAGTCGACTGATCACAAGATCAGTCGACTGCTCGATCCAACAGTCGACTGCTAGGTCACTCCCCGTAGTCAAACCCTAGTTGACTCACACCAGTCGACTGCCATTTAACATCAATCGACTGACACACCTCAAACATGAGGTTTTAATCCAAGTATGGTGCCCCCATACTTGCTATACCACCCTTAGCCTAGACCTAAGCCTTCTAGCCACCTCCGTCAGCCTCGCGCCTCTTAGATCCCTCCAAGTCATCCATGACTTGTTCATCGATTGTGCTAGCCTTCAGGTGCTTCCATTGGCTATGTCATGCTAACGGTGTCTACACCGCCAAGGCATATTGGACTTACGCTGTCAAGACTCCCGCTTGGACTTTACGCCGTCAACCATTGGACTTATGCTGCCAAGACTCCCGCTTGGACTTTACGCCGCTAATATCAAACCCCTTGGACTTCTCAAATGCCAAGACTCAAGCTTGGACTTCCCTTGTCAACCCATGTTGGACTTTCCATGCCAAGACCCATGCTTGGACTTTTCCTTGCCAAGACCCATGCTTGGACTTTACATGCCAAGTACTCAAGACTTGGACTTTCCATGACATGGTCAACTCTAGTCAACCATCAAAATCCCCCTCGAGTCAAACTCGAGTCCGGTCAATCATGACCTGGGTCGATTGTACAAACAATCTCCCAAAATATTATCAGATATCAATGTCAAACTTCCATGTCAAACATCAAAATATCGCTCGAGTCAAACTCGAGTCTGGTCAATCGTGACCTGGGCCGATTGCACCAACAGTCTTGGCATGTGATGAGGTCGAGATTTTTTCTGATCAGATTATGCTTTTCCTGGGCAGTTTAGGCGATTTTCGAGCAGTATGTTCACTTCCCGAGCAATATATATGATTCTCGAGCCCAGTAAGGAAAGGTAGTGCAGTATTGTTCAAAAGTAAAGTATGGTGTTGACAGAGCAATATGTGCTTTTCGCGAGTAGTATATATGCTTCCCAAACCCAGTAGGGGAGAATAGTGCAGTGTTGTTCAGAAGTGAAGTATGACGTTGACAGAGCAGTATGTTCACTTCCCGAACAGTATATATGATTCCCGAGCCCAATAAGGAAGAATAGTGTTGTATTGTTCAGAAGTGAAGTATGATATTGACAGAGCAATATGCGCTTTTCCCTAGTAGTATATATGATTCCCGAGCCCGATGAGGAGTAGTGCGATGTTGTTGAAGTAAGTATGGTGTTGTGAAGCGGTGTGCTTTTCCGGCAAGATATATATTTTCTGGCGATGTATGTGTTTTTCAAGCATAATAGGGGTGAGCATGACAGTGTTGTTCAGTGATTAAGTACAATGTTAGTGGTGCAGTGAGTGCTTTTCTTGAGCAGTATATGTGTTTTCCGAACATTGTATGTATTTTTTGAGCTCGGTAGGGGTGAGCGAGGCAGTGTTGTCAGTGCTTAGTATTGCATCGACAGAATAGTCTATGTGAAATCCCGAGCAGTTAGTGTATTTCTCAAGCAATATGTTCATTTCCTGAGCCACCTATGAGTTTCAGGGTTTCTTTCTGAATATGGTGAAATGAGGAAGGGGTATTCCGGAGTATGGAAAGTGATAGGAGGAGTTTGAAGATAATAAATGTGATTGATTTAATATATTTAATTATTTGTTTCTATATTTTATTTAATTAATACGTGACAGGGAAACATAAGGTGTATGAAGGCATTTGAAGGAGAAATTTTGAATTAAAGCAGAAAAACAGTTACAATGAATAGCCTGACAAAGGGTATTAAAGTAAATTCACTCTAAAGAGAAGGCGGGACAAACCATCTATAAAAGGGGCAGAGATAGAAGGGAGAAGGACTTCGGATTATTGTTCTCTTCGTTATTCGGTACCTGAAGGATCCTCTTCTTGCTTCTTCATTCTTTTTGCATTCTTACTTTCTTCATCTTCTCATTTCTGACTTAAGCGTCGGAGGGACTGTGTCAGGAAGACGAGGTAATTGAAGAAGGAACCACTCATTATTCCATTCTTAAGACTACTCTATGTCAGATCTAGCTAGGAGCTGCAAGATTTGAGGCGATCGGAAGAGGGCTACAAGAAGGAGGAAGGGGATCACGGTAGGCCGCAGAAGTGAACACTATCAAATTGGCACCGTCTGTAAGAATCTGAACAAAAAGTTGTGATGGTGAACACTAGGAGGACATTGCAAGAGTCGATGGAAGAAGAGAAATTTGTCTCCAGTACTTCTAAAGAGGGCACCAGCCGAAGGTGCTGTGAGCTTGTATATAGGGAAGATCTTATGCAAGTAGTGGCTGCTATGATGAATCAGATGTCACAACAGAAGGCCACCCTGAAGAAAGTGAAGGAGGATGATGTGTCTGACGATGATTCTGAATAAGAGGTGGTCAGAGTTTCTCTATCAAAGAAAGGTTCCTCTTGTGTCTGCAAGCAAGGGGGAAAGAGAAGTATGTCGCTCCCCTCAGGAGTGCACAACCTGAGGGGGACGTTCCCTTTGTAAGTACTATTGTAAAAGTAGAGGAGTTAAATCCCTTTACCGAGAATATATTGAACGAAGAGTTGCCTCGGCACTTCCGAATGCCTCAGATGCCTGAATATATTGGTTCTTCCGATCCTAAAGATCATTTAAGTAAATTTGAAAATTCTACTTTATTGTACCATTATACCGATGGAGTTAAATATCGAGTGTCGCTTGCTATATTAGTAGAACTGACACAACAATGGTTCAGTGATTTGAAGCCACAGAGTATTGCGTCATTCAAGAATTTTTCAGCATTATTTTTAAGGTATTTTTCTAGTTATAAAAAATATTTGCCTCAACCACTAAGTCTTTTTGATCTTAAACAGAGAAAGCAGAAAAGTTTGCGACAATATGTGCAGAGATTCATGCAGTCCGTGCGAGAAATTCCTGCTATAGAGTCTGGTATGATGGTAGGAGCCTTCACTCAAGGGCTCAGAGAAGGGGATTTTTTTAAATCTTTAGCTCAAAAGTCTCCGGTAAATTTTGATGATTTGTTGCCCCGAGCAAAGAAGTTTATTAATCTTGAGGATGCTCTGAAGTCTCGGCAAACTTCTTGGGATTACAGAATGGTAGAAATGCCAGAAAGGAGGATTGAGTGGGTAAGACCCGATCGACCTTTGAAAGACAGATCTCTATATGCTCCTCAATTAAAGTTTTCTAAGGAGAGAGCAATGAATATTTGTATTGAACAACAGTTATTGAGAAGACCCTTTGGGGTTGAAGAGGGCCTAGGAGATTACCGACCCCTACTTTCTGTGCTTATCATCAGAAGTATGGGCATAATACTCGGAATTGTCAGCAGTTAGACTTTGAGCTGCAGAGAATTATGGGAGCTCATCCCCATGTCCAAAATCTGATTATGAATCTAGTTCCTTATCAGCGGAGGTTTGGAGGAAGAAATTATGGTAGGGGAAATCCGATGAGACCTTTGATAAATTGACCCATCCAGTCTGCTCAGCCAAGGGAGGCAACTGTTGACAGGGTAGTGCCTGCTGGTCAGCCTCCAGTGAGAGGTTCTATTAATATGATTTCTGGTGGTTATACTAATAGAGATTCCAACATGACTCGGAAAAGACATAGTTGAGAAGAGTGTGCGGTTGTGACTATTCTACCTAGAGCATAGGGGCCTCTTCTGGGTTTTGGTCCTAGTGACTTAGAGGGAGTAATGACCTCTCATATTGATGCCTTAGTCATTCGGGCTCTTATCGCCAACTTTGATGTGGGGAGAGTTTTTGTAGACCCGAACAGTTCAGTGGATATTTTGTATTGGTCGACTTTGGAACAAATGAGAGTATAACTGATTTATAGTTGATCGACACTTCTCTATTTGAGTTTTCTGATCATGAGGTACAACCAATAGGACAAATCAAATTACTTTTACCTTTAGGGGAGGAGCCAAGGAGAAGAACAGTGTTTATTAACTATACAATAGTTGACATGTCTTCTTCTTACAATGCTATCTTAGGCAGACCTGTGTTGAGCAGTTTATAGGCTGTAACTTCTCCTTATCATCAGAAAATTAAGTTTCTGTCGAAAATGAGATAGGGAAAGTCAAGGGAGATCAACAGCTCTTGCGGAGGTGTTATGTGGATTCTATTCGAATGGGTCAGAAGGGGAAAGCTGTTAAGGAGAGCCAAACTGGAGCATTTATCAATCGTCTAAGTATATATTCATACCATCTTAGACTTATATCCCGGAGTTTTCCCTCAGTGCAATCTTAATTTTTACTCTAATATTCTCATTCTTATTTTATCCCGTATAATTCTACAAATATGTTAGCAACTAGATAGTGACGTCCAAAAAAAGAAAAAGTTATAATGGATAGTATTTAGCGAAGCACACATATTATAGTGATGTACTACAATAATCATGATTACAAATATAATTTAGCTTAAAATTGAGATCCCATATAAATCAAGGCTTCCAATCATACAGGACAGGAAATTGAGAAGACACATCTAGTTTAATTCATGCTTGCTAATATCTATAATCAGGAGTTAGAGTAATTAAGTTAGCATAAAAAAATGATTATGAAAACCACAAAAACCTGATACAAGCTGATTCTTCCTTAGACGAAACTTACTAAATTAAACATCACCATATTTTTTTGAGGATAATATGAAACCATCTCAGTTTAATCCTTAACAATCAGAGCCGACCCATTTTATTTTGAGATCCTGAGCAAAATCTATTAAGTTGGACCCTGATCCACGGTGAAATTTGATATATATTTTTTTTTAAACCCTAAAAATTTTATTGACCATATTAAAAAATTTTATGCCCTGGGCAGTTGTCCCAAAACACCTAGCCCAGGGTTGGCTCTCGGATAAACAAATCTTTGTATCCGTAACCTTAATTGAGGACAAATATAGTTTTTAACTTGAAGTTGTTTTGTTGAATAATCACTAGTTTAAGAATTTTTCAGTTATTTTTGATTTCCAGATCATCTTACATTGGTTCGTGAGTTCTTGGATGAATTAGCTGAAAATAATCACATTCAATAACAACTAAATCCTTGGTGCCATTGCATACTAACCTTTCCAGGTCCAAGTATGCCTGATTCTGTTCAGCTGTAGCTCCTGAGGCGGGATTTTCAAGAGTGATGATCCTCCTTATTTGTGATAGGATGTTCTGGGTCTCATCCGCAGCATTGATCAATTTATCATACTAATTGGGAAACATCATTCGCCATTGAATGAAAGTTTTCTTTTCTATTTCTCCCAATAAATTTTCCACGTATTGTACTTTGGTTCTTCTGTCGGGCCATATCTTTGAATCCACCACATTAGTAGTTATGGATTCCCATCTGGAAATAACATCATTATACAACCCAATATTATTAGGGAGAACTAACATAGCACTTGTGGTTTGTTGTGCTGATGGAAGTGTCCATTGCTCATTATTGTAAACTTTTCTGAACCTTCCAATTTTTGCATTCATGAAATCCATGTTCTTGTATGGGTTAGATGTTGCCGATCTTTCATCTGCTGGACCATATTGAGGTGGTCCCATCTGTGGTAAAATCAGTAATGGCTAGTAATTGTCATCCATTTTTTCTTTCCCTTTGCTTGTTGTTATTACCGAGACTATTTCTTTGGCAAAGACCAGTCTCGATAAAGAGTCTGCAAAAATATTTAACTTAGCATCAATATGCTCAAATTGCACTTTTATACCTGACCCTATGATGAAGTTGGTAAAGGCAATCCATCGGACTCGAGAGGGCTTATTTTTGGCTACTTTGTTGTAGAAACTTATTATCGCTTGGCAATCTGTTCTTAGGGTGATCTCTTCCTTGTCCAAATAGTGAATTTTTAGTGCACTCATGGTCTCCATAGCGGCAAATATCTCTTCTTTGGCTGGGTATAATTCATCTCTGCAAATTATATAGCCTCCTTTGCCCAACTCTGTAGTCTCTTATTTGATCTTCTGCACTGGGTACTTGCAGGTCAGTCGGTGTTATTACCGCTGGTGGTCTTGTACTTGTAGAGGTCCTTGAGGCCATCACTTCTCCTTTTCCTTCTGGAGAATATCTGAAGGATTCCTGAATACAAGGATAGAGCCTTTCTTCTTTAGGATTATTGTTTCAGTTCCCAAATTTAAACCAGAAATTCTTTTTGACAGATCGTCAATTGCTCCTTCTAGCTCCTTTGGTGCTGAAGTTGATGCACTTGAAGCTTGTTTGAGATTCTTGACCTGGTTTTGAAGGTCCTGCAACTGATTGTGTATTTCAATTATAAGAGATAATAGGGTATATCAACTGTCTTCTAATTCCACAATTTATACTGAGAATATCACCAAGTTAAGATTTCAGGCTTACCATCTTACGCACTTACTAGCCTTGTGGATATACCGAACCAAGGATGCTTATCGAGTCTCCACCTTTCGTCTTTACTGTTACTTCTCAGGCATATATGTGAAATTTAAGTAGTACGAGATTGTATAGAAAGAAGAGGTATATACCCGTACCTTCACCTAGAACTTGATTTTAGCCTTGCATCTCTGTAGTCAACTAGCTCTGATACCAAAAATAAGGATCCACTTTCCGAATTTTGAAATAAAACCTGAGACGGTGCTCGGAGTTTTTAATTTCCTTCAGAAAGATTTACAACTGCCAAACTCACACTGCTTCGCAAACTCACACTTCTTCACGCTTCTTAGGAATGATAGACTTGGTATTGCTCAAGTCTGATCAAACCGTTGCACTCTTATGGCCTTATATGATCCTCCTTATTTGTGATAGGATGTTCTGGGTCTCATCCGCAGCATTGATCAGTTTATCATACTGATCGGGAAACATCATTCGCCATTGAATGAAAGTTTTCTTTTCTATTTCTCCCAATAAATTTTCCACGTATTGTACTTTGGTTCTTCTGTCGGGCCATATCTTTGAATCCACCACATTAGTAGTTATGGATTCCCATCTGGAAATAACATCATTATACAACCCAATATTATTAGGGAGAACTAACATAGCACCTGTGGTTTGTTGTGCTGATGAAAGTGTCCATTTCTCATTATTATAAACTTTTCTGAACCTTCCAATTTTTGCATTCATGAAATCCATGTTCCTGTATGGGTTAGATGTTGCTGGTCTTTCATCTGCTGGACCATATTGAGGTTGTCCCATCATTGTATCTTCAGGAGGGTTGAAGGTAGATGTTACAGAGGACGCCAAAATTTATTTCTTGCCCTTCTGCACTGGATAATCCATATCATAATCTCCTTCATTAATATGAGCAAGCTGTTTATCACAAAAATTAGAATCAGCAGATAAATATTCATCATTAGATAAATATTCTTCTCCACCAACTTCCGCGAATGGATTAGTCCATTCAATATTGTCCTGTAGGGTAATAAGATGTTCTTCATCCAGCCATTGATGCCATGCATGGCTAATAGATGATTCTTCTGCAATTACCCTTGTTGGTGCTGGCTTTTATTCTGATGGTACCAGAACTTTCATCAGATTATTCCATTCAGGAGTCTTCATTTGTACAGGCCTGGAAGATGTAGATCTGAATCCTTGTTGTCCTCATATAGTACTTTCAAGGCAAGGCAAGTCACAGTGTTACCTTCTATCCGAACTCCTCCCTGCATTTCAAATGAATAAGTGAAAGGAATTCTGAATTTGTTTTCCCCAATCTTCATTTGTCCTCCTTTGAATTTCCAGTTTGCTACTTGTTTTGAATTGACTCCGTTAATAATAACAGTGAAAGGGTTCTTCTCTAGAGCCTGCGCTGGAACTGATCTCTGGTCTACACAACAAGTAGTAGCTCCAGTGTCTAAAATAGCACTAACCTGGAATGGTGGAATAGACGGGATCTCTATTTCTACCGTCATGTGAGTTTTTAGAACTTCATTTTCTAGTAAACTCATAGTCGTTCTAAGCTTGACAATTTCACCTTTTAACACCTTGTTTTCCTCCTCTAGTGAATAAAAGTGCTTTAATGATACTTTTGAGAGTAAGGAAATTTTGTTATGAATGATTTCAAGGTTGTTTGCCAAATCCCTAGTTGTTGGTTTGGGTTTCTCTGCAAGATTAAGATATTCTAGGTTCGGGTTCCGGGTTTTCTCATACCAATCCCTTATATTTTTCTCGAATTTTTCACTCATTAAAAAGATTTATCAATCTTACCCTTACTTACAGCTTAGGAACCCATAAAATGTTCATGCTCACCTGACGGACTCGGCTCCTTCCTGGAGACTTATAAGTACTGCAGTCTTTTACAATCAATTAACAGATTCGGTCGCCTTATTGCAAGATTAAGACTAATATATCAACTGTCTTCTAATTCCACAATTTATACTGAGAATATCACCAAGTTAAGATTTCAGGCTTACCGTCTTATGCACTTACTAGCCTTGTGGATATACTGAACCAAGGATGCTTATCAAGTCTCCACCTTTCGTCTTTATGGTTACTTCTCAGGCATATATGTGAAATTTAAGTAGTACGAGATTGTATAGAAAGAAGAGGTATATACCCGTACCTTCACCTAGAACTTGATTTTAGCCTTGCATCTCTGTAGTCAACTAGCTCTGATACCAAAATAAGGATCCACTTTCCGAATTTTGAAATAAAACCTGAGACGGTGCTCGGAGTTTTTAATTTCCTTCAGAAAGATTTACAACTGCCAAACTCACACTGCTTCGCAAACTCACACTTCTTAGGAATGATAGGCTTGGTATTGCTCAAGTCTGATCAAACCGTTGCACTCTTATGGCCTTATATAGATGAAAAAGGTTGTGTCAATAATTAAAGTGGGTGCTCGTTTATTAGCCCCATCGTCCTTTAATTATGATACCCTTTAGTACCTCAGCTGGTACCATGTTTGCTCGTTGGGATCTGGAAATCTCCAACTGTTCTTCTGGGTTGACTTGACTTTCAATAGTCCGCCGGTATCTTCTTTGGCTGGGTATAATTCGTCTCTACAAATTATATAGCCTCCTTTGCCCAACTCTGTAGTCTCTTATTTGATCTTCTGCACTGGGTACTTGCAGGTTAGTCGGTGTTATTACCGTTGGTGGTCTTGTACTTGTAGAGGTCCTTGAGGCCATCACTTCTCCTTTTCCTTCTGGAGAATATCAGAAGGATTCCTGAATACAAGGATAGAACCTTTCTTCTTTGGGATTATTGTTTCAATTCCCAAATTTAAACCAGAAATTCTTTTTGACAGATCGTCAATTGCTCCTTCTAGCTCCTTTGGTGTTGAAGTTGATGCACTTGAAGCTTGTTTGAGATTCTTGACCTGGTTTTGAAGGTCCTGCAACTGATTGTGTATTTCAATTATAAGAGATAATAGGGTATTATTTTGTTTTATTAATACCCTTTGAAAATCAAATGCTGATTTTGATTGTGATGGTATAGAAAATCCTTGAGCAGGTGCTTCGAATACTGGTTCCTCAGTAATTAATACTGATAGGATTTCTCTTTCAGGCGAACATGTTTCAATATCCTCTTCATTTACGGCAATTGCTCGAGGTTCCGCGATAGGAGTGTACCCTTGAAACTGCAAAGAAATACTTCCATCCAATAGTGTTCTGGTGTCTACCCTGGTTGGGGCCATAGGGTTTCTCCTTTGTGTTGGCCGCAATATCCACCGTTGTTGTTGCAACTCATCAACAGTGAATCTTGATCCTGGAAGTGCGATTATCCCTCTACTGGCTAGGTAATCTGCAACATTCTGCACATTATAAGTAAAATTTATGAAGCTAGTATTAGATAATCGACCAATCATCATTCTAGTAATCAGCAGATTACTAGATCCTCCTTGCCAGTCTTGATAACCTCGGGTTTGAATAGATATTTCAATATGGTTTGCAAAATCTTCTAGATTCATCATTATATCTGGAATCACGTAAACCATTTGCGTGCCTCTGGTTAAGTCCATCTCCAGATCCGGAAGTTGCTGAATTTGGGCCTTTATTTCTTTCACTAAGGCACAATCTGATGACTTCATTCTTTTTGACAGATCGTCAATTGCTCCTTCTAGCTCCTTTGGTGCTGAAGTTGATGCACTTGAAGCTTGTTTCTGACTATTTCTTTTTCAACTACCTTGGGTTGATTTAAAGCCTCAGCTATCACTGTTCTTACTTCCCTTTTTGTTACAGGTTGAGTTTTTAGAACTTCGTTTTCTAGTAAACTCACAGCCGTTCTAAGCTTGACAATTTCACCTTTTAACACCTTGTTTTCCTCCTCTAGTGAATAAAAGTGCTTTAATGATACTTTTGAGAGTAAGGAAATTTTGTTATGAATGATTTCAAGGTTGTTTGCCAAATCGCTAGTTGTTGGTTTGGGTTTCTCTGCAAGATTAAGATATTCTAGGTTCGGGTTCCGGGTTTTCTCATACCAATCCCTTATATTTTTCTCGAATTTTTCACTCATTAAGAAGATTTATCAATCTTACCCTTACTTACAGCTTAGGAACCCATAAAATTTTCATGCTCACCTGACGGACTCGGCTTCTTCCTCGAGACTTATAAGTACTGCAGTCTTTTGCAATCAATTAACAGATTCGGTCGCCTTATTGTAAGATTAAGACTAATATATCAACTGTCTTCTAATTCCACAATTTATACTGAGAATATCACCAAGTTAAGATTTCAGGGTTACCGTCTTACGCACTTACTAGCCTTGTGGATATACCGAACCAAGGATGCTTATCGAGTCTCCACCTTTCGTCTTTACGGTTACTTCTCAGGCATATATGTGAAATTTAAGTAGTACGAGATTGTATAGAAAGAAGAGGTATATACCCGTACCTTCACCTAGAACTTGATTTTAGCCTTGCATCTCTGTAGTCAACTAGCTCTGATACCAAAATAAGGATCCACTTTCCGAATTTTGAAATAAAACCTGAGACGGTGCTCGGAGTTTTTAATTTCCTTCAGAAAGATTTACAACTGCCAAACTCACACTGCTTCACAAACTCACACTTCTTAGGAATGATAGGCTTGGTATTGCTCAAGTCTGATCAAACCGTTGCACTCTTATGGCCTTATATAGATGAAAAAGGTTGTGTCAATAATTAAAGTGGGTGCTCGTTTATTAGCCCCATCGTCCTTTAATTATGATACCCTTTATTCTCTACTGGCCTTACAGCTCACTTACAGCTCACTTTGATAAGACACTTCCTACTTTACAGCTATAAAGGATTGCATTATTGTACCAGAGGACAATGTCCTGGCATAATTGAGAATCCCTAGCCAAGATCTTAATCCTTTCTTCTCTTTAAGGCTTTCTTCTTTAAATTCAGCGATCTTCTTAATTATGTGCGGTTGCAATTTTAGTTTTCCTTCTCCAATTTCTGCTCCCAAGAATTCAATCTTCGAGACCGCTAATTTGCATTTGGTTGGTGATAAAACCAGGCCATGCTTTTCACAAATATTCAGCATGATTTCAAGATGCTTTACGTGCTCTTTCTCTGAATTTGAAAAGACAAGAATATCATCAATATATATATAAATGAATTCTTCTGTACCTTTAAAGCACTGATCCATTTTGCGCTGAAATATTGCTGGTGCATTTTTTAATCCAAATGGCATTGCTAGCCATTCAAAAAGACCAGATGGGCAAATAAATGTCGTCCATTCAATTGATGATGGATCCATAGCCACTTGATGAAATCCAGACTTCAGATCAAATTTTGAATAAATCTTTGAATTTCCGACCTTCTTAAGAATTGTATTAATACCTGGCAGACTATATTGGTCTTTATAGGTATTATCATTGAGCGTCCTGTAGTTGAATACCATACGCTCCTTTCCCTTTTCCTCTTTTCCAGTAATATCTTCAGGAGGGTTGAAGGTAGATGTTACAGAGGACGCCAAAATTTGTTTCTTGCCCTTCTGCACTGGATAATCCATATCATAATCTCCTTCATTAATATGAGCAAGCTGTTTATCACAAAAATTAGAATCAGCAGATAAATATTCATCATTAGATAAATATTCTTCTCCACCAACTTCTGCGAATGGATTAGTCCATTCAATATTGTCCTGTAGGGTAATAAGATGTTCTTCATCCAGCCATTGATGCCATGCATGGCTAATAGATGATTCTTCTGGAATTACCCTTGTTGGTGCTGGCTTTTGTTCTGATGGTACCAGAACTTTCATTAGATTATTCCATTCAGAAGTCTTCATTTGTACAGGCCTGGAAGATGTAGATCTGAATCCTTGTTGTCCTTGTATAGTACTTTCAAGGCAAGGCACCATTATTAATGGTGGTGTGGATATCTTCTCAAGAAATAATTGAGCTATAGCTTCGCCTGCTTTGAGGAATAAATCTTCAGAAGTCATATTGAAGGCTAAAATTTTAACCTCTCCTCTGTAATCTGAATCAATAACTCCTGCTCCAATTAGAATTCCCTTCTTCCATGCGCTGCCTGACCTGGCTGCAATACGACCATAGTGCCCTTCGGGAATGGCGAATGCCAATCCTGTATAAAGCAAGGACCTACCCCATGGTTGTATTTTATAATTATTGCATATATGTAAATCATACCCCGCAGCTCCTTGTGTCCTTCGAACAGGCGAAATGGCTTCTGGATGCATTCTCATTACTTCGAATACTGGTTCCTCAGTAATTAATACTGATAGGATTTCTCTTTCAGGCGAACATGTTTCAATATCCTCTTCATTTACGGCAATTGCTCGAGGTTCCGCAATAGGAGTGTACCCTTGAAACTGCAAAGAAATACTTCCATCCAATAGTGTTCTGGTGTCTACCCTGGTTGGGGTCATAGGGTTTCTCCTTTGTGTTGGTCGCAATATCCACCGCTGTTGTTGCAACTCATCAACAGTGAATCTTGATCCTGGAAGTGCGATTACCCCTCTATTGGCTAGGTAATCTGCAACATTCTGCACATTACAAGTAAAATCTGTGAAGCTAGTATTAGTTAATCGACCAATCATCATTCTAGTAATCAGCAGATTACTAGATCCTCCTTGCCAGTCTTGATAACCTCGGGTTTGAATAGATATTTCAACATGGTTTGCAAAATCTTCTAGATTCATCATTATATCTGGAATCACGTAAACCATTTGCGTGCCTCTGGTTAAGTCCATCTCCATAGTAGCGATTATAGATCGATCTCCTCGCCACCTGGTGTCTCGTAATATCACAAGAACCATGACACCTGTATTTCTTCTATGGAGAATAGACGAGATCTCTATTTCTACCGTCATGTGATATATAGCCTGTTTAAGGTTCTCTTTGGATGATACTGGCCACTTGTTGCTTGGAATACAGCTACTTCCAAGAAATGCAGTTGCTCTTTCCCCCTCTGTATATCTCTGAGATTTAACTGTTGAAGTTCCTCAGCTAATTCTTCACTTAGTGTTGCTTCTGCTTCATGATTTCTTTTTAGAACTCTTTCCAACTCAGCTTGCAATCTTCTTATCTCAGCCTGTAAGTACTCAATATAACCAAACAATTCTGTCATTAAGTTATTTTCCTCGTACTTACTAGGTACTGGTGGCATAGTTGGGGTTTCAATCTTCAAATAATAATCTGAACATAGTGTGCAAGCTGTCCACCTGCACTCTGAACAATGCCTTCTCGCCCTTTGTGTAGTGACTGCACCACAAAAATTGCATTTGATAAATGGAGTACTTATTTCTTGATTTACCTGCCATTTATGCTCACAGTAGAATTTTTCTTCTAGCATATCCACTTGAACTTGTCATCCTTGTGGTTCACCTACTAGGACAAACATAGACTCAGTAATAGGCAGAACACTGGTTGCAATATTGCAGTGCTGTTCTGTTGCATTTTCGCCTTCTGACATACTGCAGATGACATCACTGCTACTCTCATCTGGATCAACTGACACTATGGCAGGGGTTATATGGGATAATGGCTTATCCTGGATAATAATATCCGGATTTTTTATATCTATTTTGCATAGGATGCCATTCTTTTCCCAATGCTGCAGTGGATTGTCCCCTATGTACCCTTGCTCCTTCAACCTGTTTAGCAATGGTCCATGTTTTTGTAGTATAAATGTATTTGAGGGAGTTGCAGTAAAAAATACCTTTTCCTTGATTTCTAGATATTCCATTTCTTCCAACTGATGTTCCTCAATTGCTACTGCAGCTGTAGGACTTGTAGAAATGGTTGTTATATTCTTATAGAAAGTCACAGTGTTACCTTCTATCCGAACTCCTCCCTGCATTCCTCTGATGAAATTTCCTCCGAGGACCATCTGAATTCCTTCTCCTAATGTCATTTCAAATGAATAAGTGAAAGGAATTCTGAATTTGTTTTCCCCAATCTTCATTTGTCCTCCTTTGAATTTCCAGTTTGCTACTTGTTTTGAATTGACTCCATACTTTTTTCTCTTTCAGGCGAACATGTTTCAATATCCTCTTCATTTACGGCAATTGCTCGAGGTTCCGCGATAGGAGTGTACCCTTGAAACTGCAAAGAAATACTTCCATCCAATAGTGTTATGGTGTCTACCCTGGTTGGGGCCATAGGGTTTCTCCTTTGTGTTGGCCGCAATATCCACCGCTGTTGTTGCAACTCATCAACAGTGAATCTTGATCCTGGAAGTGCGATTACCCCTCTACTGGCTAGGTAATCTGCAACATTCTGCATATTATAAGTAAAATTTGTGAAGCTAGTATTAGTTAATCGACCAATTATCATTCTAGTAATCAGCAGATTACTAGATCCTCCTTGCCAGTCTTGATAACATCGGGTTTGAATAGATATTTCAACATGGTTTGCAAAATCTTCTAGATTCATCATTATATCTGGAATCACGTAAACCATTTGCGTGCCTCTGGTTAAGTCCATCTCCATAGTAGCAATTATAGATCAATCTCCTCGCCACCTGGTGTCTCGTAATGTGTGCATGCAAACAAGAAGTTGAACAATGGAGTCTCAATTATTCAATTCCAATAGGAGAGCACAGAGAAGAGGAAAACAATATAAATTTGCTAACCTAGTAGATCCATTGTCAATCCATGAAAAAAAAAGACGCTAATTAGCTGACTCCGCCGCAGAAGAGGAAGTCGCAGGAATAGAGTGACTGACGAAGATCGGCGGGCACTGAGCGCAGTCCTCTGCCTCCTCTGTTTCCTGGTGTCGTACATTTCCTCCATCTCCAAGGCCACTAATCGCTTCACCTGGTCATTCAGAAATGAATAGAAATGAGAAGAAAGTCAAGAATCTGGGAATTGACTAAAAATGTAAAGAAAAAGGGGACCTGATTGAGCATGCCGAGGAGAGAGGGAGTTGTGCAGTGGATGACTGTTCGATGGTAGCGGCGGAGGTGCATGGTGGCCAGGGTGCTACGGAGGGTGCCAGGGAGGCCGCATACACCAACGTTATGTACAGACAAGGGCTCCATGCGATCAACACCTTCGCCTTGAAGACATTGAACGTGCTTCCGCTCATCTCCAATCCCTCTCCATGTCGACAAACAAACGACGATGGAAAAAGTTGCGGCCTTTCTAGGGCAATAGAAGAAGAGACTCTAAAGCAAACAAGCTAGAGACAGAAATTATATATATATATATATAGTTAGTTAGTTAGTTGATCTGTTGAGCACCATTTTGCTACTCGACTGTGTGCGACGCACAGTAACCGTGCGCCCGACGCCCTCAATCGCCGGTGGAAGGTCGGATTCCGGCCTCGATTCTGTTGGAATCCGACGGTAGTTCGACCGGAATCCGAGCACGATCCGGCCAGTACCGGAGTCCGGCCGGATTGCGACCGTCATCGGAGTCCAACCGGATCCCGACCGATTTCCAACCGGATGGCAGTCGGAAATGACCGCGATTGAGGCCAAAACCCGACCGACACCAGAGTCCTGTTGGATCCCGACCGGTTTCTGATCGGATTGCGGCCGTAAACGGCCGCGATGGGGCCGTTTTCTACTACGATCGCGACCGGAAATGGCCGCAATCCAGCTGGAAATTGGTCAGATTCCAACCGCAATCCGATCGGAAATCGATCGGGATCCAGCCGGACTCCGGTGTCGGTTGGATCCCGACCGATTTCCGATCGGAATCCGGCCGGCCGACGATGAATCGCGGCGACACGGTGAAAATCTCAAGTGCATTCCCCGTTTTGATCCAACGGCTGAGATGCTGTCATGCACGAGTCACGCAGCAGATCAACACTATATATATATATTATGAGAATATATTAAAGTAATATCTAAATTATCTTAGAATAAAATTATACGCTAGAATTATGGGCGTTGGGCTAAAAATATATTAGAGCATCTCCAATGGTGAAATATATTGGAGAGCTCCTCTGTGGATTCTATCATGTCACGTCAATGCCACGTCAAAAGAAAAAACCTCATTCATCTCTCCACTATAAAAAAAAACCTTCCAACAACTTTTGGATTTTGTATCAATCTCCTATTTCGATGGTAAAAATATTTTTCCAAATTTTTTCACTGATTGTATGTGTGATAAGTAATATATGTATCAAGTTTCGTGATTTTTTGCTTTACGTAGAATTACTTATGAATTTCCAAAAGTCGAGTCTGATTTTTGAAAATCAGGTTTTGATTAGCGATCATTGCCTCTGATCTGATCGTGATGGCGCGTTGGACTCGATTGCGATGCAAGTATCACTCGTATTGCCGTGTCCGATCGGTGATGACACATCGATCGTAGTAACAGTCGATCGATAGCTGATTTCGGGTAACCAAAAGTTGTTTAACCCGATTTCAGCTGCGGTTAAGGTCCCTAACCACTCCTGACCCTAGGATATGCTTTGGGAAGCATGGTGAAGGGTGAAAGTCCATTGGATATGGATTAGGAGAGGTGTTTAGGGTTTGTATCAATTTTAAGGTGTTGGGAAGTTCAATGTTGAATTTTTAACCTTAACTTTGATGATTTTGAGTTCCTATTGGCTTGGGGACTTCCCAAGGACATTGTTGGTGCAATGGTCAAGGGGGAGCAAGCCTTTAGGGGGAGGTATCCATCTTGGAGTGATGGATGTTATCAATTTGGAAAATTGATGGATTTTTAGAAACCTAGTTTGGAAATTGAGAAAGTGTACAGGATTGCCTCTCTTGAGTGATATGAGACTTATCACTAAGAAGATAGTAGGCATCCTAGGTATTTTTGGACAAAGGGGGAGATTGTAAGATCTCATTGGGCCATGAGACATTGACCTCCTTAGAGAGATAACCTTTTGATGTATGTCAAAAAGGGGGAGAATATGTTTGGGAAAATATTTGGGATCACCAATTTGGAATAATTGGTAAGAGACTTGAGTTAGCGGTCTAACTCAAATGTTCTGGTTTTTGTCAAACATCAAAAAGGGGGAGATTGTTGGTGCAATCGGCCCAGGTCACGATTGACCAGGAATCGAGTTTGACTCGAATGATGTTTTGATGTTCGACAAAAATATATGACAATGAAATTGTCAAGGTAAAGTCCAAGTCATGGGCACTTGGCATGGAAAATCCAAGTTGAACACTTAGCATTTGGTAAAGTCTAAGTCTTGAGTACTTGACACATGAAAAGTCAAAACATGGGTCTTGGCATGAAAAGTCCAACATGGGTTGGCAAGGGAAAGTCCAAGCATGGGTCTTGGCATGGAAAGTCCAACATGTGTTGGCAAGGGAAAGTCCAAGCTTGAGTCTTGGCATTTGAGAAGTCCAAGGGGTTTGATATTGGCGGCGTAAAGTCCAAGCGGGAGTCTTGGCAGCATAAGTCCAATGGTTCGCGGCGTAAAGTCCAAGCGGAGTCTTGGCGGCGTAAGTCCAATGTGCCTTGGCGGTGTAGACACCGTTAGTATGACATAGCCGATGGAAGCACCTGAAGGCTAGCGCGATGGATGAACAAGTCATGGATGACTTGGAGGGATCCGAGAGGCGTGAGGCTGATGGAGGTAGCTAGAAGGCTTAGGTCTAGGCTAAGGGTGGTCTAGCAAGTATGGGGACACCATACTTGAGTTAAAACCTCATGTTTGAGGTGTGCGGTCGGCCCAGTGTCATATACGATGATCGACCGCCCGTCAACTAGGGTTTATGCGGAGTAGCCTAGCGATCGCCACTATTAGGCAATCGGTGATAGCGAAGTCGGATCGATCATGTGATCGGTCGGCGATGCTCGGATTTTCGGCCACGAATGGAGTCTCACTCATTCGAGACGAGCGGTCGGTGATGGCTCATCGATCGTGATGGTCATGATCGATCGATGTCCTAGCCGCTGGATTTTTCCAAAGATGGATTACACCGTTGTCTCACAGAATAATGTGATCGATCGGTGATGGTCCCGGCGGTGATCGATCGACCTCCAAAGACAGGTTGAAGCTATATAAGGAGCTCGTGATGGAGGAAAAGACAGCGATTTTCTTGAGCGAAATTGAAGGGGAAAGTTGGTGCTTTCCAGTCCTTCAAAGCTAGTTCAAGACAATCAAAGATCAAGCAATCCAAAGCTCTTGTAAAGTGTTTTTCTTTTACTTACATTTGTATTTCATATTGTATTTGCTTGTATCTATTTGATTATTGTTGTAATCATTATTGTACGAGGTTTCTCCGCCTCCGGATTGTTCCGAGAAGGAGTGTTTATTAGTGGTTGCATGTGCATCACTAGAGCTCGTAGAGCTCGATCCGTGGAGTAGGAACCGTGCGGTTCCGAACCACGTTATATCCTTGTGTTAGCGTGTTGTGCATTTCGTTATCGTTATTACTTTTCTATTTCCGCTGCGCTAACGAAATTGTAGAAACAAACGAGATCGAATTCCACCAACGTACGGGAAAACGCTATTCACCCCCCTCTAGCCGTTACAAAGATCCTAACACGAATGCCTCAGATGCCTAAATATACTGGTTCTTCCGATCCTAAAGATCATTTAAGTAAATTTGAAAAATCTGCTTTATTGTACCGTTATACCGATGGAGTTAAATGTTGAGTGTTCCTTGCTATATTAGTAGAATCGGTACAACAATGATTTAGTGATTTGAAGCCACAGAGTATTGTGTCATTCAAGAATTTTTCAGCATTTTTTTAAGGCATTTTTCTAGTCCTAAAAAATATTTGTCTCAACCACTAAGTCTTTTTGATCTTAAACAGAGAGAGCAGAAAAGTTTGCGACAATATGTGCAGAGATTCATGCAGTCTGTGCGAGAAATTCCTGCTATAGAGTCTGGTATGATGGTAGGAGCCTTCACTCAAGGGCTTAGAGAAGGGGAGTTCTTTAAATCTTTAGCTCAAAAGTCTCCGATAAATTTTGATGATTTATTGCCCCGAGCAAAGAAGTTTATTAATCTTGAGGATGCTCAGAAGTCTCGACAAACTTCTCGAGATTACAGAATGGTAGAAATGCCAGAAAGGAGGATTGAGTGGGTAAGACCCGCTCGGCTTTCGAAAGACAGATCTCTATATGCTCCTCATTTAAGGTTTTCTAAGAAGAGAGCAAATATTTGTATTGAACAACAGTTATTGAGAAGACCCTTTGGGGTGGAAGAGGGCCTAGGAGATTACCGACCCCTACTTTCTGTGCTTATCATTAGAAGTATGGGTATAATACTCGGAATTGTCAACAGTTAGACTTTGAGCTACAGAGAATTATGGGAGCTCATCCCCATATCCAGAATCTGATTATGAATCTAGTTCCTTATCAGCGGAGATTTGGAGGAAGAAATTATGGTAGGGGAAATCCGGTGAGACCTTTGATAAATCGACCCATTCAGCCTGCTCAGCCAAGGGAGGCAGCCGTTAATAGGGTAGTGACTGCTGGTCAACCGCCAGTGAGAGGCTCTATTAATATGATTTATGGTGGTTCTACTAACGGAGATTCCAACATGACTCGGAAAAGACATAGTTGAGAAGAGTGTGCGACTATGACTGTTCTACCTAGAGCAGAGGGGCCTCTTATGGGTTTTGGTCCTAGTGACTTAGAGGGAGTAATGACCTCTCATACTGATGTCTTAGTCATTCGAGCTCTTATCGCCAACTTTGATGTGGGGAGAATTTTTGTAGACCCAAACAGTTCAGTGGATATTTTGTATTCGTCGACTTTGGAACAAATGGGAGTATAACTGATTTACAGCCGGTCGACACTTCTCTGTTTGGGTTTTCTGATCATGAGGTACAACCAATAGGACAAATCAAATTACCTTTACCTTTAGAGGAGGAGCCAAGGAGAAGAACAGTGTTTATTAACTTTACAATAGTTGACATGTCTTCTTCTTATAATGTTATCTTAGGCAGACTTGTGTTGGCAGTTTATAGGCTGTAACTTCTCCTTATCATCAGAAAATTAAGTTTCTGTCGAAAATGAGATAGGAAAAGTCAAGGGAGATCAACAGCTCTCGCGGAGGTGTTATGTGGATTCTATTCGAACGGGTCAGAAGGGGAAAGCTGTTAAGGAGAGCCAAACTGAAGCATTTATCAATCGTCTAAGTATATATTTATACCATCTTAGACTTATATCCTGGAGTTTTCCTTCAGTGCAATCCTAATTTTTACTCTAATATTCTCATTCTTATTTTATCCCGTATAATTCTACAAATGTGTTAGCAACTAAATAGTGATATCCAAAAAAAAGAAAAAGTTATAATGGATAGTATTTAGCGAAGCACACATCTTATAGTGATGTACTACAATAATCATGATTACAAATATAATTTAGCTTAAAATTGAGATCTCATATAAATCAAGGCTTCCAATCAGACGGGACAGGAAATTGAGAAGACACGTCTAGTTTAATTCATGTTTGCTAATATCTGTAATCAGGAGTTAGAGTAATTAAGTTAGCATAAAAAAACGATTATGAAAACCACAAAAACCTGATACAAGCTGATTCTTCCTCAGACGAAACTGACTAAATTAAACATCAACATATTTTTTTGAGGATAATATGAAACCATCTCAGTTTAATCCTTAACCAATATCAGAAAAGTTCTAAAGGATAAATCAAAGTCGGCCCATTTTATTTTTTTGAGATCCCAAGCAAAACCTATTAAGTTAGACCCTGATCCATGGTGAAATTTGATATAAACATTTTTGTAAACCCTAAAAATTGTATTGACCGTATTAAAAATTTTTATGCCCTGGACAGTTGTCCCAAAACACCTAGCCCAGGGTTGGCTCTCAGATAAACAAATCTTTGTATTCGTAACCTTAATTGAGGACAAATATAGTTTTTAACTTGAAGTTGTTTTGTTGAACAATCACTAGTTTAAGATTTTTTCAGTTATTTTTTATTTCTAGATCACCTTACATTGGTTCGTGAGTTCTTGGATGAATTAATTGAAAATAATCACATTCAATAACAACATCCAGAATGTGTTCATGCAAACAAGAAGTTGAACAATGAAGT
The DNA here is from genome assembly GCA_025175895.1 of Wurfbainia villosa. Taxonomy (NCBI): domain Eukaryota; kingdom Viridiplantae; phylum Streptophyta; class Magnoliopsida; order Zingiberales; family Zingiberaceae; genus Wurfbainia; species Wurfbainia villosa. The sequence continues at coordinate 40,306,256 of CM045998.1, read as the reverse complement.
CTCAATTATTCAATTCCAATAGGAGAGCACAGAGAAGAGGAAAGCAACATAAATTTGCTAACCTAGTATATCCATTGTCAATCCATGAAAAAAAAAACTAATTAGCTGACTCCGTCGCAGAAGAGGAAGCTGTTGGAATAGAGTGACTGACGAAGATCGGCGGGCGCAGAACACGATGCTCTGCCTCCTGCTGCTTCCTGGCGTTGTACATTTCCTCCGTCTCCACGGCCACCAATCGCTTCACCTGGCCATTCAGGAATGAGTAAAAATGAGAAGAAAGTCGAGAATCCGACAATTAACTAAAAAAGTAAAGAAAAAGGGGATCTGGTTGAGCATGCCGAGGAGGGAAGGCGTTGTGCGGTGGATGACTGTTCGATGGCAACGGCGAAGGCGCATGGCAACCAAGGTGCGGCGGTGGAGGCGGAGGGTGCCAGGGAGGCCGGCACCAATGTTATGTACAGGCGAGGGCTCCATGCGATCGGCACCTTCGCCTTGAAGGCATTGAACGCACTTCCACTTATCTCCGATCCCTCTCCACGTCGACAAACAAGCGACGATGGAAAAAGCTGCGGCCTTTCTAGGGCAATAGAAGAAGAGACTCTAAAACAAACAAGTCGGAGCCAGAAATTAAAAAAAAAACTGCGATATATTAAGCTTCAAGAGAACAACTATTTTTTCACACATTGCAATTCAATTCAAATGCAAGTAATTTCCCAGTCAAAGGACAAAAACACAATACATTAGCTTAATTATTGATACCTAATATTCATTTAGCACTGCTGCATATCATGGAAGTTAACTTATTGAAACAAATACTGAACATAATAAGTTTGCTTAACAAATCTAACAAGAAAAAAAAAGGGCAAAATAATCACAGTGAACTTAGGGAGAATTCTTTTGTTTGGTCTAACATACAATTACTAGAGCTACCTGCTTTTTAGCACAAGTGACTATCAATAATACATAAAAATACCGTATCGCTAAGAAGTGAGTTTTCTCCTAAAAATTCTCAGCGAGCAGTGCATAAGATAAGACACAACATGGCCGATGAAAAAAAGGATAGAACTATCGTCCAATTTCTGCACCGAGATCGTATCAGAAATACAAGCGATCAAAATTTACTACAGGAAACCTTCAACATGTGAATCAGCAAAATGACCATTTTTAAGTACCACGAATCAAATCGAACAATTACAGGGGATCTCAAACACAGAGAAGAACAATTCTGAAAAACATAATAAAATTATAGAACAAAACGCACCTATACAGAATTAAATTCCGAGATCTAAACCAAGGAGCCAGTCTCCAGCGTAAACGCCAGAAAGTCTTTGCGGCTGTGGTGGTCCTTTTTGTCTAGGGTTTGATATCACGTAGACCCGCTTCCGGTCTAGAGAAACGTAACAAACTGAACCGGATTGGTTCTCAATCGGCTTCGAACCAGCTCATATGACCTCATTCACAGTGCCCAAATCATGTATAGTAAAATAATTCATGCTTAATTCCAGGACAAATTCAGACGATTAAATAGCTGTGTGACAAATTCAGACGATTAAATAGCTGTGTTAAGATTTAAAAGGATAAGAAATCGATCTTTGGAGGTGACGATTAAATTATCGATGATTTTACATTTCTGTGCTAGTCATTTGACATCTGATTTATTTCCCTCATATATAGGGACAACGATGAAGAACCATTAATACATGGTTCCATATTTTTGTAAAATAACTCACGCTCCCTCCAAATTAACCCAAACCTCGAAAGCCCCTGCGGTCGAAGCGGTGCTGCGCAATGGCGGAGGGGCGAAGCTCGGTGGTGGTGCGGGAAGGGAGTCTGGCGGCTGGTGGTTGGCGGCTGGGCTAAGAAACGGGAGGGGGAGGAGGAGGATCACGGACTTGGATGGCTGAACCAATGAATATATCTACAGATTATTTAAAAGGTTCATAAACATGATAATAAGTAAATTAAAAATAATTTAATTAATTTGTCAGAATTCAAATATTAAACATATTTTGGAATCTTAGGAATAATTTATCCTCAGAAGCAGAATTATTGCAATTCATCTAACTCCTCATCCATGTACCGAGCCTTCAATTCTTCAGCAACTCCCGTGGCCACCAGATTTAGTTGCAGAGAGGAGAGCACGAGGGCGAGTTTGGCGATGGCTCTCGCTCTTCTCCCAACCCTAGTTTTCTTACTCTTCCTCTCCACCTTCATCCCCCTCCTCTCGTCGTCTTCCTCCCTTCGCCGTTGTAGGCAGTTGCAACAGCTTGCACATGTTGCCATATGTAGTAACATGTGCAAGTGTTATACGGCTGCACACAATGTTGCACAGCTGCGCACGTTGTGTGCAAAAACTGCACTTCATGCAGTGAGAAATGTGCTGTCATCAAAGGCTTGGCATCCAAGTGAATCAAGTGTACCAAGAGCAAGAAAGGAAAGTGAGGGAGGTTAGAGTGAAGTGCAAGAGGTGTGCGTGTAATTCGCGGATCGCCGCGGAGGTTCTATTGGAGAGAATGGAGAGTTTCGAGAACGTCAAGGTGTGGACGGAACTTGCCTTGTGAAAGAGAAGGAACCTTCGATTCCATAATCGTGATCGTTCCTCAGATAATGAATAAAAAAATTGATCGTCCTTGGAAGCACGAAGATTCTGACGCATCCCTATAAGTTTTAAAATTCAGTGTAATTTATTTTCTATCATTTAATTTCATGCAACATATGCAATACTATCAACATTGGTATCAGAGCAAAATTGATTTGCATCTTTTGGTTTATGTAAAAAAAATCACAGATTCATCGGAGACGATGAACGATGGTTTCAACGAAAAAAATCCAAGCACAACCGAGCACTTTAGGTGGACGGGAATGCTGAGTGAATTATGGAGTTCTTGCTTCAGAAGGCTTGAGCAGTGTGAATTAATTGGACCTCAATTAATTGGGCTTGAGCTATATTGGATTGACTCAATTGGTTTAAGGTATAGAACTAATTTTGGAAACATGATTGAGTTGTATATTGAGCCAAATTTTTTTAGGTGTATGTGATCCGACACTACAGCTGCATTTTTGGTGCTCGGTCGGATCTAACAGTAGTCGACTTGCACACTTGGTGCTCGCTCGGACCCCTAAGGTGGTCAACATTGGTTGACCTACCATAGTTGACTATGGTTAACTTAACTCATAACTTGATTGTCGAGTAGTTATTTGGAACAATTAGGACTCGACATTAATAACTAATAATAAGCTTAGTCAACTATGGTCGGTGGCTAGGAACGATGAGAAGACAGAATATCATACATGTTGCTCGGGTGTCTGGGGTACTCGAAGCAAATCAGATGGTGTTCGGATTCTCACGAATTGTAAAATACCACAGAAAATAATAATAATAATAATAATGTTTGGTAATTAGAAGAATACCTTATGGAATTTTTTTTCAATAATTTTTAGAAATTTTCTTGGACTTAAATGGAAATTTCTAAGGTCATTTACGGAGAAGGGTTTAAAAAGGGGCTTAACGGGTCTGAAATCCGACCCGTTTATTTGCCAAACCCGACCCACTCCATTAAAGAAGTTGTTTCTGCCGTCTCTCTCCGTGCGAGCGTTTCCAGCCGCGATCTTTATTTCCCCTTTTATTTCTTCACGACAGGATCTCTTCACCGCAGTTATTCCGTTTCTTTTCTTCCCCGCGAATCTCCTTAGCGCAATCCCCTTTCTCCTCAGCGCGACCTCTTCGACTCCTGCCGCTTCGGAGTTCGTCGACTTCTCTGCGCGAGTGGACGGTGACGAGCGACGTTCCCTCGCCGGTGCTCACGGACAAACCAGAGCAACTAGGGTGCTCGCAATTTGGGGGCTTGGGTCGGCGACGACGGCACCATGCTTGGATCGGAAGCCGCGACTTTCTGCCGGAGCAAGGTAAGGCACTGGCTGTTCTTTGTTCTCCTTCGATTTCGGAAGAGTTCCCTATGTTATTTGGGCAATAGGTTATCCAGTGAACAGGGCTGTCGATTTTGGGGTATTGCTCTGCCGGTGTGCTCCAACTATTGGTAAGCCTAATCTCTCCTTAGTTTACTGTGTTGTTCCTTGCCTTGGCTGAGACAATTGTGAATTAGGGCAGTGGCATTCTTCTGGCAGACTGAGGATTGGGAAGAAATTGGGAGTGTCGATGGAGTCGGTGAACAGTGGTTAGGGGAGGAACACCGTCGGTGGATCCCAAGGGCAGGTATATCTCAAACTATACCTATTCTTTCATATGTTGTTTGGTTGATTCGGGTAATGGTCACGAAATTGGATTTCTGTTGGATGTGAGAAGGGGTTGTTTCGTGGAAATAAGATTAGAGGTGGCTGTGGATAGTGTATGGGTTCGAATGGGAGGCTGTCGTGTGTTTGTGGGTGGCTACCATGTGTCCTGTGGGGCTGCGAGTCAAAATTCTGGTCAGTTATGGGTTGTTGGTGGTTGTGAATTGGAGTCTTAGTTGGGTATGAGCTGTAAATGGCAGTACAGGAGCTGTGATCGGTGGTTTACATGATTAGAGAGTTATTATGGGTTGTGGAATATCCGATTAATATGGAAATTGATGTATGGAATTAAATGTATAGATTTGCGTAGTTGTTAATTGGAAACGGGGGGTTTTAATTATGATGTTAACCGTACCAGTTGAGGGTCTAATGTGAAGGTTGGTTATAGTGAATCAATCTTGGATAATTTAGGGGATTTTCCTAAATCGTAGTCGATAAAAAGGATGAATGGAGAAGCTTCACTTCCCGCTTCAACTCGGTCGCTTGTGCTTGGTGATCCCATCTACGTCCCCTGATTAAAAAAAAATTAATCTAAGACGATGACGGATTACCCAAGCAACCGATCCATCATCGTGCTATTCGATTAGAGTGATCTCTTGAACAAACTTATTGTTCAAGCAACCTAACTCTTTTCCTCGATTAGCCTCAGAATAGATGATGTACGGATCACCGATTTTTGTGTTTATCTTCGGGGTCCAAGTAAATTGGTCACATGCAATTACATACATAATACAAAGAAACAAAAGGAAACCAAAACAAGAATTATACCTCTTGTTTACCACTTGGTCTTCTATTGTATGTTCTATCCTCCTCTTGGACATTGTGTGGGCAACGATCCTCCAAGAGATGAAGCCTCCTAGATCTCGTATCTTCCTTTCCTTGTTCGCTCTGAACAAAGGAAGATAATAAACTCCCTTCTTCTCCTATCTAGTTCCGGACACAATCCCTTTGGAGAAAGATCAAACCTCTTTCTCCTCTTTGTTGTTGTCGCCGGCCACCAAGGAGAGGGAGAGGAATTTTAGTTGCCGGCCAAGAGCTCCCAAGGAAGAACCTTCACTCTTGTTGCCGCTGGCCAAGGAGAAATATAGGAAGAGGTATGGGCGGCGGCCAAAGTGAGGAGGAAGAGGATGGGCGCCGGCTACACCTTAGGAAGAGAGGAAAACAAACCCTAACCCTTCCACTTGTTGCCGCCCAAGCCTTTTCCTAAACCCTAGCCGCCCAAACCAATGGAAGAAAAACCTAATCTCCAAAAAATATTTTTTTTCACGCCCAAGCCCTTAGCCCTCCTTTTATAGAGCTAGGCTTAAGCCTTCTTTCAATCTCCACCGTCGGATCTAGGGATTCAATTCCCATCGTCGGATTTAGGGTTTCATTTTCCACCATCGATCTAAGCTTCATGAGGGTTTTAATAGGCTATAAAAGGGACCATGAGGAGGAGTTGGATCTTGGCCACCCAATGGATCTAGCCCATATAAAGTCCGATCCATTAATGATAATTCATTCCACTAGAGGATTATCATTGATCTACCTCACCAACCCCCATAAATAAATATGGGCTCCATATATTAATTGTACAAATATCTCCCCGTATTTAAGATCTCGAATGTCCGTTAATTAATTAATTTATTGATAATTAATTAATCAACATCTAACTCCATGAGTAGTACCACTCAACCTTATCATCATGCCGGACTAAGTCCACCTGTAGGGTTTACATGATGAACCTTATGAGCTCCTCAAGGGGACATCATCATCCTAATATATAGGATACGATTTCCTCCTATAATCAACGACACACCATATAAATAATATCATTTCCCAACTTACTGAGCCTATCGATTTAATCTATAAATCTCGCTCATTGGTAAATCAAAAAAAATAAATACTAAGTATATGTGCCCGTTATTATATCGGCAATAAGAGCATGTACACCATAATATCCAAGGTCTGATTCAATTATGTAGTCAGCAATAAATTGAATCACCTCTAAGTCAGTCATGCTCAATACACACAAAGTGTACTAGTGTAATTCTATGGTCAAGACAAACTAATAACAAATCACACTACAACCATACCAATGGTTTGTCCAAAACTATCTCGGTTGTGAGCCTTTACTTGTACTCTATAAAGAACTGATAACATGATCTCCCGTGTGACACTACACACTATGTTATCTACAATGTAATGTATCAAACAATATTCATAACCATAAATATGCAAACAATAATCATGTGATTCTTATTTCAAAAATAAAAATGTTCATACAAAAGATAGACTTTTCAGTATACATTCCAATAATCTCCAACTTATACTAAAAGACTATGCTGTCCTCATACTGCCATACATCTGATTCTCATTCCCTCCACATGCCTATCAAAAGCTCTCGCTAGAAGGACCTTAGTGAAAGGATCTACCAGGTCATCCTTTGATGCAATCTAGGCGACAATAACTTCTACCAACTTTACGATCTCTCGTATCAGGTGATACTTGCGCTCTATGTGTTTACTTGCATTATCGGCTCATGGTTCTTTCGAGTTTGCAATTGCACCACTGTTATCACAATAAATTGTGATAGTTCTGAGCAAACCAGGAATCACATCCAAGTCCATCAAGAAGTTCTTGAGTCATACAACTGTTAGTAATATATGAGAGATGTCCTAAGGCAATCGCCTTATGTTTGAACCATTTATATGATAAATAAAGATTCACTATTTGAGTATACATGTTTTCATGTATTTGATTAGATCTTAAACTCATTTACTGAATGTCCACGATACGATTCATAGTATGAGAGAATTTATGATTGGATCATAACTAGTGAGTATCTCTACATGTGTAATTGTGATGTATCAAAATTATCCCTAGTCGATGAATTGATGGATTCGGACACCATCGATTCTGTCGAGACTAGCACGAGGTATACTCCTTGGTGTATCCAAGCAACTGATTCTCACTAGCTGGAGACATTGTGATGTCCGAAGTTAATCGTGGATGCTAGTTATGGTAATTAGTTCATTGGAGTGACCAACCGTAAGACTTCATATGGTTCTCTGCATATATAGATATGTCAATGAAGTTTTTACTGCAGCTTAAGTGCGATGTTCCTTTAACTTGCGGTATTCAAGTCATCTTGATCATAAAGACTTATGCTTTGACATCTTAAGCAAGCATCTTTAAGGAGATGTAGACCCAGGATGATTGGGTATAAGTCGAAGTGATAGAAGGTGTTTGAATAGCCTATAAAGAATTCACCACTCCTTGCAATGAGATGTATACCCATGGCCTCTCGTCGGATTGTTACTAAAGTCTTTGGTCAAAGCATTACATATTTAGAGTAAGGTACTCTTGGATACATGTGCAGTAACTAGAATCCGTAGGACGAGGAAATGATACTTGGACTAGGTACCACTCATGATTGTTCTATAATTAATGGTTAATTATAGACGACCAACATAAACTGAGAACCTATTTGGTCACACGCACAACGAGAGTAATCCGAAGGATTTAAAATGAGCTTGAGAATGAGATTCTCAGACCGAGAGAAATTAGGTTTGGTTGGATCAAACAAGGAGCGAGCATGAAATCATTTCAGTTGCAATGGAAGCGTGAATGGGCCGTGTCTTATGAAGACATGATGGATGAACCAAATTGGTTTGGTTCTAATCCAATGGTGGAGAATAAACCAAAGGGGTTTGGTTTGTTTTAAACGAATGAACCAAAGTTTGTTCGGTTCGTTTTAACTTAAATAGATCAAATCGGTTTGGTTTATTTTAACTTAAATTAATGGAGCGGGTTAATGGGATTTTGGTTATGATCCGATAACCATTAGGAGAATTTGTTCTCTATAAAATAGGGCTTAAGGGTTTTGTGAATCCACAAGTTGTCGCCCACCCTCCTCGACCCTAGCCGCCGCCCAGCCTTGTGTCGCCGTCCAAACTTGTTGCCGGCGTCCAAGCTTCAGCCGGCGATCCTCCGGCGACCCTCCGGTGATCTTCCTTGGGTCCGGAGACAAGGTGAGCATCTAGCTTCCTTATTTGGCCGACCCTAAGCCTCCACCAAAGCTGTCTAGTTTTCTAGACAGCTTGTTTATTTCGTGTCGAAGCGTCGTTTGGACGACGTTTGGAGCTCCGACAACGGCTTCCTTGCCGGGGATTCGATCTCCGGTAATCCTCATAGGTGGAGGACGAAGGATTCGTCAAACGGTTGACGAATACCTCTCCGGAGAAGCGAGTTTTTGAGGACTCATTTTGAATCCGAATTTTGATTCGGATTGTGATCTTCTCTCGATCACATCGTCTTTGACACGAGGCTAGTAACTCGTACGAAGACGAGACTCGTGACTTTGTGAAGTCATCCCGAAGATACTCGGTGTGGATACAAATAGAGGCGATTCTAGCGAGGATCGTTCCGGTTGATGTCTTTCCCGCTACACGTGATATGTCAGGTATACGTAGTATAAATTTCCTTTTATTGCAAAATTTAAATTTACGGTTATGTCTACACATGTTGTACTATGCATGCATGTGGTGTGTGTGTTGTAATAAATTAGATTTATTTTTTTTTCTTCCGCTGTGCACATGTTTACAAAACATGTTCGAACACACACTCACCACGGTGTCGGAAACCCAACAGTGGTATCAGAGCCCAGGTTGTGTTTCGACATAATCGTAAAATTATTTTGCTATAGTCGTAATGGTATTTATAGAAATTTTCTACTTTTGGAAAGTTAGAAGTATTTATTGAAATTTTTAATTTTGGAAAGTCTAGAAGTATTTATGGAAATCTTCTACTTTTGGAAAGTTAGAAGTATTTATGAAAATTAATATTTTCCATAAATAAAATATTTGATTAGATTTGGAAATTTATTTCCTAATTTAATCATGATTTGATTTGGGAAATCAAATCTTAAAATATTTTATTTCCATAAGTAGTTTTGATGATTTAGAAAATTTGTTTCCTAAATTGACTTTCCTTAATCAACACTTTCCATAAATAAAATATGTGATTAGATTTGGAAATTTGTTTCCTAATTTAATCATGATTTGATTTGAAGAATCAAATCTCAAACATATTTTATTTCCATAAATAGTTATGACATATAAGGAAATTTTGTACATGTCATAATTGTATGCCATGTAATTGCATTAGATGCATATCATTATGTCATGTGTGTCGTGACATGTAGATGTATGTCATGTATGTCATGTCATGTAGATAATAGTTATTTGCATGCAAAGAGGATGAGACATATAAACCCTTACTCAATATTAAAGCCTACACCTTCCATTAATATGATTATAACCAGAGTTCCATTTCTTGTTTGGGTTGTTGGACTCTCTCGAAGCCCGACTCGAACTCGAACATGTTCAAACCATGGAATAGTTTAATACTAATATGGTAAGAGTCAGAGGTCAATCGTTAGCTTTGGTTGTTGGACTCTCTCCAAGCCGGGCTAATTGGTTGAATGCGCTCTAACCATATTAAAACTGTCTTGATTAATAGGTTGGCTTTAACTTGGAGCATCAGCTTGTTGGACTCTCTCCAAGGTCGATGTGAAGGGAGGTGAAGTTGGGTGCTATGCATATGATGCATACTTGTTAATGAGTTAACAACCCGATGTATGTGTGAACATTCAATTAGTTGATAGCACATTGTGATAGTTGCATATATGTGATATGCAATCGGTATATTTGATACCTACTATCGTAGCTATGAATGACTTGTTGGACTCTCTCCAAGGTTGTTCATATCTATGATGGATATCAGTCCATTCGGAGATGGACCTACGATCTCCCGAAGTGATTTTGGGATTTTGAAATTCGAAAAATGAATGAGATTTATGAATGTATATTGATGCATTTTAAATCATCTTTCTCATATATGCTCGTTTTGTATTTCTAAGTTAATCTATTGATCATGATGTCTTTGAATTTGCGTTCCATTTTGGATTCGAATAAATTGACTAGGCCAAAATTCTTGGACTGGCTTAGAAACTTGAGAATTGTTCTCAAGGTTGAAAAGCTTGCAAATGTCCTCGAAGCGCCTCTTCCGGCCGTCCTAGTGACAATGCAACTCTAGACCAATTTTTGGCCTATCAAAAACATGTGGCAGATTCTGAACTGGCGAGTTGCATCATGCTAGCTGTGATGGTACCTGAGCTGCAAAAGCAGCATGAGCATATGGATGCTAATACCATAGTCTTCCATCTTCATGAGTTGTTTGATGAGCAAGCGAGATCCGAAAGGTTCGAAGTCTCCAGACTCCTCTTCACCTCTAAGATGCAAGAAGGTTCGTCTATAGTGCAGTTTGTGCTAAAGATGAATGGGTACATCGAGCGGCTGGTCACCCTCGGGTTTGTGATGGATCATGAATTAAGTATTGACTTAATTTTGCATTGTTTTCCCAAGAGTTTCTCACAATTTGTGATGAACTATCGGATGAACAAATTAGAATCCACTATTCCTGAGCTCCTCAATATGCTGAAGACTGTGGAGCCTTCTGTGAAACATGAGGAGAAGACGGTTCTGTTAGTTGATTCCTCAAAGAAAGGTTCTAAGAGGAAGGCAAAGGAACAGAAGAAAGGGAAGAACAAGAAGGCTAAGAAGGCAGAACTAGCACAAAAGGGCACTTGCCATCATTGTGGCAAGGAAGGCCACTGGCGAAGAAATTGCAAGATTTATCCTGAGTCCGTGAAGAAGAAGAAGACATCTGATGCCCCATCCTCTTCAGATATCTTCGTTATTGATTGTCATTCTATTTCCTTAGACACTTGGGTATTGGATACTGGGTGTGGCTCACATATATGTAATGACATACAGGGGCTAAGGAATAGAAGAAGACTCGTCAGAGGGGAGTCAAATTTGCGAGTTGGCAATGGAGCAAAGGTTGTTGCGGTTGCCATCGAAACTTATTTGCTGAAGCTCCCTAGTGGACTAGTCTTGGAACTGGACAATTGCTATTGTGTTCCTTCTCTAATAAAGAACATTGTTTCTATTTCCTGCTTAAATAGAAATGGTTACCATTTGACGTTCAGTAACAATTGTTGTTATATAACTTTGAATGACGTACTTTATGGAACTGAAACTTTGAGTCATGGTATTTATACATTGGACGTATCCAGTGACATTTTCAATATCGAAGCGAGCAACAAGCGTGCTCGAAAGGATAATCAATTAGACTCCTACATGTGGCATTGTCGTCTTGGCCATGCAAGCAAGAAACGCATGTCCGAATTACACCGATGTGGAATTCTGGAATCGTTTGAATTGGATTCATACGATACATGCGAATCATGCTAAAAAGGCAAGATGACTAAGTTACCTTTTACAGGAAAAGGTGAATGAGTGGGAGAGTTGCTAGGTCTAATACATACTGATGTATGTGGACCTATGTCAACTCAAGCTTTAGGAGGCTATAACTACTTCATTACCTTCACCGATGATCACTCACGGTTTGGGTATGTGTTCTTGATGAAACACAAGTCTGAAGCCTTTGAAAGGTTCAAAGAGTTCAGAAATGAAGTAGAGAAACAACATGACAAGAGTATTAAAATACTTCGATCGGATCGAGGTGGTGAATACTTAAGTCAAGAGTTTCTTGATTATCTAAGAGACAATGGTATATTGTCTCAATGGACTCCGCCATATACACCACAACATAATGGTGTATCTGAGAAGCGTAACCAGACCTTGTTGGACATGGTCAGGTCAATGATGAATCATGTGAATCTTCCCAAGTCCTTTTAGGGCTATGCACTTCATACAGCTATTTACTTGTTAAATAGAATACCAACCAAGGTAGTCTCTATTACTCCATATGAGATATAGAATAGTAAGAAACCTCATGTATCTTACTTAAAGATATGGGATTGTCCTGCTTATGTGAAGCGGACTGTATCAGACAAATTGGATGTTAAGTCTGATAAATGTCTATTTATTGGGATACCCTAAGGAAACAAGGGGTTACCAATTCTATCATCCTGTGGAACAAAAGGTGTTTGTTTCAAGGCACGCTGTGTTTCTAGAGAAAGAGTTTCTCTTGCAAGAAAACAGTGAGAGTGTCGTCGAGCTTGAGGAGGCTCGAGAGACTCAAATAGACATTGATGAGATACCTGGTGAAGCACAACAGCCGATAACTCATAGTGATGAGCAATCGGCTAGACCTATTAAAACACCACATCTTTGTAGATCTGGTAGAACACGCAATATTCCTGAGAGATATGGATTTCTCGTAAGTGAATCGAATGACGTGTTACTCATTGATGATGAGGAGTCTACCAGTTATGAAAAAGTTTTGACAAGTTCAGAAAGGGATAAGTGACTTGAAGCCATGAAGTCGGAAATGGATTCCATGTATGAAAACCAAGTTTGGAACTTGGTTGACCCACCTGAAGGCATAAAACCTATAGGGTGCAAGTGGGTTTTCAAGAAGAAAATCGACATGGATGGTAATGTGATTACTTATAAGGCTAGACTGGTGGCGAAAGGATATCGTCAAAAGTAAGGTGTTGATTATGACGAAACTTATTCGCCTGTTGCTATGCTTAAATTCATTCGGATGCTCCTAGTCATAACGGCTCATTATGATTATGAGATATGGCAAATGGATGTGAAAACAATTTTCCTTAATGGAAACCTGCTCGAGGACGTGTATATGATACAACCTGAGGGTATCACATCGGTTGATAAAACCAAGGTATGCAAATTGCGACAGTCCATATATGGATTGAAGCAAGCATCAAGGAGCTGGAATATTCGTTTTGATGAGACAATCAAAAAAATTTGATTTCTCACAAAATCCAGATGAACCTTGTGTGTACAAGAAGGTTAGTGGGAGTGCAATCGTGTTCCTAGTATTGTATGTCGATGACATATTACTTATAGGAAACGATATTTCAGTCTTACAGTCAGTTAAGATTTGGTTGTCCAAAACATTCTCCATGAAAGACCTGGGAGAAGCAACCTACATCCTCTGGATTAAGATCTATAGAGATAGATTGAAACGGTTGCTTGGTCTTTCGCAGTCTACATATATAGACCGAGTGCTAAAGAGGTTTAGCATGTCGGAATCCAAGAAATGTTTCCTACCCATCAGGCATGGGATACACCTTTCGAAGTCTGTGTCCGCGCACAGAAGACGAGAGGATTTGCATGAGTAAGATTTCCTATGCATCCGTAATAGGATCTATCATGTATGCTATGTTATGAACGAGGCCCGATGTATCGTATGCTCTGAGTGTCACGAGTAGATACTAGTCTGATCCAGGATCATTGGGAGGCTGTTAAGACAATCCTTAAGTACTTGAGAAGAACTAAGGATGTGTTTCTAATATATGGAGAAGGGGACATGGTGATCTGGCGGGTATCACGGATGCGACTTCGAACGGACGAGGATAATTCCAAGTCTCGATGCGGATCGTGTTCACCTTGAATGAGGCGCGATGAGTTGGAAAAGTTCCGAATAAGACAGCATGGCGGATTACCTCTGAGGCGAGAATACATTGCGGCGAGCGTGAAGAGGCGGTTTAGATCGAGTTCATTTATGAACTTGGTGTGGTTCGACCATTGTTGAGCGATACGGTCTCTGCGACAACAATGGAGCAATTGCACAGGCGAAAGAGCCAAGGTCTCATCAACGATCCAAACATGTGCTTCGCCGCTATCATCTGATCAGAGAGATCATTAGTAGGAAGGAAATACAAATCGAGAAAATCTCCACTGAAAGGAACTTAGCGGATCCTTTGACTAAGGCATTACCTCAAAGTAAGTTTGAGAGTCATGTTAGAGCTTATGGTATTGGATACTGTAGTGATTGGCATTAGGCCAAGTGAGAGTTTGTTAGTAATATATGAGATATGTCCTAAGGCAATTGCCTTATGTTTGAACCATTTATATGATAAATAAAGATTCACTATTTGAGTATACATATTTTCATGTATTTGATTAGATCTTAAACTCATTTACTGAATATCCACGATACGATTCACAGCATGAGAGAATTTGTGATTGGATCACAACTAGTGAGTATCTCTACATGTGTAATTGTGATGTATCGGAATTATTCCTAGTCGATGAATTGATGGATTTGGACACCATCGATTCTGTCGAGTCTAGCATGAGGTATACTCCTTGGTGTATCCAAACAGCTGATTCTCACTGGCTGGAGACATTGTGATGTCCGGATCATGGATGCTAGTTATGGTAACTAGTTCATTGAAGTGACCAGCCGTAAGACTTCATATGGTTCTCTGCATATATAGATATGTCAATGAAGTTCTTACTGCAGCTTAAGTACGATGTTCCTTTGACTTGCAGTATTCAAGTCATCTTGATCATAAAGACTTATGTTTTGACATCTTAAGCAAGCATCTCTGAGGAGATGTGGACCCGGGATGATTGAGTATAAGTCAAAGTGATCGAAGGTGTTTGAATAGCCTATAAAGGATTCACCACTCCTTGCGAGGAGATGTATACTCATGGCCTCTCGTCGGATTGTTACTAAAGTCTTTGGCCAAAGAATTACATATTTAGAGTAAGGTACTCTTGGATACTTGTGCAGTAACTAGAATCCGTAGGACGAGGAAATGATACTTGGGCTAGGTGTGACGTAGTCAACCTAGTGGAGACTGACACTATAGACCATGTCCTGAACCAAGTGGGTATAAGATGAGTGAAGGGAATGAGACACGATTCATTGTAGCTGCTGAAGGGTTTCAGAAATAGTTCTGGATCAACCGTTGATCTTTTCGATTAATTGGGGATCATGATGTACTACTAGGTGTCACTCATGATCGTTCTATAATTAATGATTAATTATAGACGGCCAACATAAATCGAGAACCTATTTGGTCACACGCACAACGAGCTTGAGAATGAGATTCTCAGACCGAGAGAAATTAGGTTTGGTTGGACCAAACAAGGAGCGAGCATGAAATCGTTTCAGTCGCAATGGAAGCATGGATGGGCCGTGTCTTATGAAGACATGATGGATGAACCAAATTGGTTTGGTTCTAATCCAATGGTGGAGAATAAACCAAAGGGGTTTGGTTTGTTTTAAACGAATGAACTAAAGTTGGTTCGGTTCATTTTAACTTAAAATAGACCAAATCAGTTTGGTTTATTTTAACTTAAATTAATGGAGCGGGTTAATGGGCTTTTGGTTATGATCCGATAACCATTAGGAGAATTTGTTCTCTATAAAATAGGGCTTAAGGGTTTTGTGAAAACCTAATCCAAGCAATCCACAAGTTGCCGCCCACCCCTCCTCTCCTCTAGTGGTCGGCGCCCAACCCTAGCCGCCGCCTAGCCTTGTGCCTCCGTCCAAACTTGTTGCCGGCGTCCAAGCTTCAGCCGGCGACCCTCCGGTGATCTTCCTTGGGTCCGGCGGCAAGGTGAGCATCTAACTTCCTTATTTGGCCGGCCCTAATCCTCCACCAAAGCTGTCCAGTTTTCTGGACATCTTGTTTATTTCGTGTCGGAGCGTCATTTGGACGACGTTTGGAGCTCCGACAGTGGCTTCCTTACTGGGGATTCGATCTCCGGTAATCCTCATAGGTGGAGAACAAAGGATTCGTCAAACGGTTGACGAATACCTCTCCGGAGAAGCGAGTTTTTGAGGACTCGTTTTGAATCCGAATTTTGATTCGGATTGTGATCTTCTCTCGATCACATCATCTTCGACACGAGGCTAGTGACTCGTACGAAGACGAGGCTCATGACTTTGTGAAGTCATCCCGAAGAAACTCGGCGTGGATACGGATAGAGGCGATTCTAGCAAGGATCGTTCCGGTTGATGTCTTTCCCGCTACACGTGATACATCAGGTATACGTAGTATAAATTTCCTTTTATTGCAAAATTTGAATTTACGGTTATGTCTACACATGTTGTACTATGGATGTGTGTGGTGTGTGTGTTGTAATAAATTAAATTTATTTTTTTTTCTTCCGTTGGGCACATATTTACGAAACATGTTCGAACACACACTCACCGCGGTGCCGGAAACCCAACAACAGCTTCTTTGGCTGCCTCAGAGGCTGCCACATACTCAACTTCCATGGTAGAGTCCGCCACGCATTTCTGCTTGACACTCCTCTATACAATGGCTCCACCTCCCAAAGTAAACACAAAACCTGAGGTAGACTTACTGTTATCCCTATTTGATTGGAAGTCGAAATCTGTGTAACCCACAGGGAGTAATTAATCTGTCTGGTATACCAGCATATAATCCCTAGTCCTTCTCAGGTACTTCAATATATGCTTTACCGCAGTCCAATGTCCCTGTCCTAGATTACTCTGATATCTGCTAACCATGCCCACGTCAACATAGATATCCGATCTCGTACATAGCATAGCATACATGAGGTTTCCTACTACCGAAGCATAAGGAACCACCTTCATCTCCTCTATCTCCTTTGATGTTCTAGGACACATCTCTTTAGATAAAGGTACTCCATGCCTAAAAGGTAGAAAACATTTCTTGGAGTTTTGCATGCTAAAATGAGCCAAAATTGTGTCTATGTATGAAGCTTGAGATAAGCACAACATCCTTTTCCCGCGATCTCTTATAACCTTGATCCCAAGGATGTGTCCCACTTCTCCCAAGTCCTTCATATCAAACTGTTTGGACAACCATACCCTTACGTCTGATAACATCTTGACATTGTTGCCAATTAACAAAATATCATCTACGTATAGTACAAGAAATATCACTACGTTTCTGTCACATCTCTTGTATACACAAGACTCATCCGGACTTTGAATAAATCCATAAGACTGGATTACCTCATCAAAGTGGATGTTCCAAGATCTCGAAGCTTGCTTCAATCCATAAATGGACCGATTAAGTTTGCACACAAGATGCTCTTTGCCCTTTGCAATGAATCCCTCTGGTTGCTTCATATAGATGTTTTCCTCAAGACTTCCATTAAGGAAAGCTGTCTTGACATCCATCTGCCACACCTCATAATCCATATGAGCAGCAATACATAAGAGAATCTGGACAGACTTAAGCATGGCTACCGACGAAAAGGTCTCCTCATAATTGATACCCTCTTTCTGAGTATACCCTTTCGCAACAAACCTTGCTTTGAAGGTCTCAACCTTCCCATCTATTCCTCTCTTTCTTTTGTAGATCCACTTGCATCCAATGGTTTTTACACCATTGTGTGGTTCTACTAGCTCTCAGACCTAATTTGAATCCATGGATTCTATCTCAGAATTCATTGCACTTTGCCAAGATACCACATCTTTATCTTGGATTGTCTCGTCATATGTCTAAGGATCAGGTTCATGTTCGCCAGGGATCAAATCAGAAGATTCTCCCAAGAACATAAATCTATCAGACTGTCTAACAACCTTCCCACTATGACGAGGTATCACCTGTATATCCTCTGTGACACGCGGTGCAGTCACATGTGGTATATCCTCTTGTACCGGTGGTACTGAAGTAGTGACTTCCCCTCTCAATTCCTCCAGAACAATCTTACTCATGGGCTTGTGGTTCATCACATAGTCTTCCAATAAAAATTTGGCATTCGTGCTAACGATCACCCTCTGATCTCTAGGACTATATAACAAACTATCTTTCGTTCCTCGAGGATAGCCTACGAACATGCACACTTCTATACGAGATTCCAACTTACCAGCATCTGCCTTCAGCATATGTGTTGGACTCCCCTAAATCTGAATATGTCTCAGACTAGGCTTTCGCCCAGTCCACAATTCTATGGGAGTAGAAGGCACTGATTTAGATGGTACCGAGTTTAGAATATACACTATCGTATCCAGAGCATACCCCCAGAATGAATTTGACAACTCAAAATAACTCATCATCGATATAACCATCTCCATAAGAGTCCTATTCCTTCGCTCCGCTACACCATTTTACTGGGGTGTGTCAGGTGCAGACAATTGAGATTGAATCCCAGCCTTTGATAAGTAATTCATAAACTCTCCCAAGAGGTACTCACTACCACGATCAGATCGTAGTGTCTTGATACTTTTACCTTGATATTTCTCCACACCAGCCTTGAATTCTTTGAACCTGTCAAAGCATTCAGACTTGCAGCGCATCAAGTAAATGTATCCATATCTTGAATAATCATCTATAAAAGAGACGAAATATTCAAAACCACCTCTTGCTTGGATAGACATAGGACCACACAAATCAGAATGAACCAATTCCAACAAATCTTTGACTCTATACCCCTTGGCCTTAAAAGGCCTCTTAATCATTTTACCTTCCAAGCAAGATTCACAGGTTGGAAAATCTTCCACCACTAATGAACCCAGAGGTCCATCAGCTATCAACCTTTGAATTCTACTTAGGTTAATATGACCTAACCTTAGATGTCAAAGATATATTTGGTTCATTTTCAAAGGTTCTTTTCTCTTATTAGAATTAGAAGATGAGTTATTCACTTCTATTTGCATCATGGGAGCTTTTGGTTCAAGGGTATATAAATTTCCTATCAATGCACCAGAACAGATAATCTCCCTATTCCTTTTTATAACAACTCTGTCATTAAAAGAAATAGAATATCCATCCAAAAATAATTTAGAAACCGAAATTAAATTCTTTCTAAATAAAGGTACATAAAGGTAATTTTTCAGAACCAAAGTTTTATTTCTATCAAAAGATAAATAAACATCTACTGCTGCAACAACCACCACCTTCGTAGCATCGCCCAAGTAAACGGTAATCTCCCCCTCGGTTAGTCGTCTGATTTCCTAGAACCCCTGCAAAGTATTGCAGACATGATCAGTGGCTCCCGTATCTACACACCAGGTGTGTGTAGATAACACCGCTAAACATGTTTCAACGACTAGACCAATAGATATACTTTTGTTCTGCTTCCGATTGGGGTAGTCCTTCTTCCAATGTCCAGTCTGCTTGCAAGTGAAGCACTTGCCTTTCGGCTTCTTCACTCTTCCCTGAGATCCTCCCGCCACCTTTGCTCCACCTTGTTTCTTCTTCTTCTTGCCTTTCGGCTTAGAAGTCGAAACTTTCTGGGTAACCATGGCCTGAGCCTGAGCACTCTGATGAAAAAGCCCCTCTGTCGCCTGGAGTTTTGTCAGAAGCTCCGTCAACGAATACAACCTTTTATTCATGTTGTAGTTCAGGCGAAACTGCTCAAAACTCCTAGATAGAGACTGGAGTATGATATCAACCTGAGTTTCTCTATCGATCTCAGCTCCAAGGACTTCCAGCTCATTCAAATGAGCCATCATCTTGAAAACATGATCCCTCACGGGTGTTCTCTCGATCATGGTGGTCGTCATCAAGTTTCTCATGGCTTCCTGTCTAGTAGCCCGATTTTGGTGTCCGAAAAGCTCCTTGAGATTGAACATCATGTCATAAGCAGTGGACATGGCTTGATGCTGATGTTGCAATACATTTGATATAGAAGCCAAAATGTAACACCGCGCCATCTCATCAGCCTTAATCCACTTTTTATAACTCTCTTTCTCCTTTTCCCCAGAATCATCCGCAGGCTTAGGAGGACACTCTTCGAAGAGTACATACTTATACTCCTCAGCAGTCAAGACAATATTAAGATTCCTTTTCCAATCAACATAATTGGGTCCAATAAATTTATTCTCTTTTAGTATCACAGCAAGCGGGTTGAAAGTTATTTTTTAAAAACCTAAGAATCACATAGATCAAAACATTAGATTTCAAAAAATTATTGATTCCTCAAACAATAAAATTTTAAAATCAACCAACACCTCAAAACACCGAGAATATCGTATGCCACGATCGTGTGGATGTATACGAATTCTACATTTGTAATGTTAGTTATAGCCCTAAGAACCAATCATGTGATGGTTGAATAGGGAACATTTTATATCATATTCTATAAAGGCAAAGGATTGGTTATTATATTTAAGTCTTGCTTGTGCCAGCTAAATTAAATATAGTAATGCCCTAGAAAAGTAGGTTCTTATCTACAGCACATCAATTGGCAGAATTGATTATGAGAGGCTGTAGAGAACACTTTCTAAATGTTCCTAGTCAAGTATTAATATGCAAGGGCAATATTAATACATAAAGACTAGCATGTAGGTCAATTGATGACTTGATCTCACAAGTCATGGATATATGATATCAAGTTGACACATGGGTATATATTAGAGAATATATACTGAACTGACCCGCCATGAGAAAGTTTCATGGATCGTTATATAAGTGTCATAAACTTTCTCATGTGACTATTGGTATGAATAGTCCTCAGACCTGAAGTCACTACGGTTCCCTACATAAGAAGTTATGTACTTTGGTATCGTCAAACGTCACCCGTAACAGGGTGGACCATAAAGGCGATTACTGGGTATATAACAAATTATGCGGAGGGATGTGAGTGATGTAGATGGGATCTATCCCTCTCATATGACGAGAGTGATATCGGTGGGCCCCTTGATTGAGTAGAACTACTAAAACGCATGGCCATGCTCGAATGAGTCAATATGAGATATTGAGCTCATTTGTTTGAGTTAGTTTACTCAGGGATCAAGAAACACATAGATTGATCGAGGATGACACGGTCTATGCCTCATTGATCAATCTGATATCAAGGATAGAAGGACACGGTCTCATATATTATAGTAGTCACGGAAAGGTTAGTCGGATCTTGACTTATCTCATAACTTGGGTAGCAATGATGTATTGCTAGATGCCGCTCATTGCTTGTGTATCTAAAAGAGTTTAGGTCCACTGCCAACGTTATGAGAGCCTATAGGGTCACACACAAAGAGCATGATAATTAGAGGAATTAGAGTATTCTAGTTTGACTAGAATAATTTGGGAATAAGCTTAAGTACAAAATGGTTTTTGGACTTTAAGCTTAATGAGAATTTTAGCTAATTGATTTAATGAGATTAATTCAATATGTTACCTTATTGATTTAATAAGATTAATTCAATATGATAACATAAGCTTAATTGAATTAATAAGATTAATTCAATATGATAACATAAGCTTAATTGAATTAATAAGATTAATTCAACATGCATGAATGCCACATAAGAATGTCACATAAGCATGCCACATAAGCATGCCACCTAAGCATCCACCTAAGCTAGATAAGGTGGAAGGAAACAAAATGGTTTTTGTCTCCTTAAGTGGCCGGCCAAACAAGGAAGCCAAATCCTTTTTGAGTGTGTCTCAATGCAATGGATTGCATTGAATGTGAAGGAGGTGGAAGGGTTTTTCCAACCCTATAAAAGGCTCCATGGAGTGGCCGGCCAAAGTAGAGTTTTTGGTGGAGTGTGGTTGTTGGGAGCTTGAGGCTTGGAGAGAGCTTGTGAGCTTATTGTTGTGTGGCTTTTGTGAGTGTAGCAAGAAGAGTAGTCTTCTTCTTCCCTTCTCTTTTTCCCTAGCTTCCTCTCCTTTAGGGACTTCTCTAGCAAGAAGTAAAGGAGAGCTCCTCTAGTTTTCTTTTGTGAGACAAGAGCTTGCTCGTGTGGATACATATAGAGGCACGGACACTTGAACGTGCTAAAGATCCAACAAACAAAAGGAAGAAGCGGGATTAACAAGGGCACGCAACAAAGGTAATCCTCTCCTATAAGATAGGCTTGGTTTAGAGAAATTTATTTTATACGAGTTTGCTTTCGCATGGATCACTTGGAAGGGATCCTAATTTTTCCGTTGCATATGCCATTTGGCATAAAGAATTCCCTACAAAGGGTATCGAGCCACTTGCGAAAGATCGTATAAAATAGGTTTTCTATTTTATATGTGATATAGAAGTAGGATAAATTTTATTATGAGTTGATAATTGCATTAGCAATTGTCAAACATAATAAAATATCCAATGTCTTTTAAAAGTTAAAATGACATGGTGCATGGTTATGGCCTAGTCCCAAAAGGTTTGTGAATGTGTGTGTTGTAATTCTCAAATACGGCTCATGGTCGTGCCTTCCTTCTAAAATTCTTGTTGTAAAATTAGTTTTAGACTCGAATGTAACTCGAGTATTTCTCCTTTTGTAATGTACAAAACAAAGATGGAGGGTCCATTGGAAGATGAGGTTACAAGGAGGAAGTCAACACACAAGACAACCAAAAGGAAGCACTTAGGAGAAGATGCTATCCCTAGGTTGACCAATCAATCTTTTCATTGGCTTGAGAAGATTGTAGAATAAGGGCCATAACCATGACACGCTTAGTTTAATATGTATGTGATGCATGTTAGTTTAGCTTGTATGTGATGCATGATTAGTTTAGCTTATATGTGATGTATGCTAATATGTATATGATACATGTTTATTTCTTAATAAGTCAAAAACGATATGCCTACCAAAGCTTGGTACTCACTACTTCCTCGATCATTTGTTATTGGGTTTGCAAAAGCAAAGCAATGCATTTTATCTTGGAAGAGTGCGAGTGGACAATCGTGATGTCCCACTATCAAACTTGGTTAAGACTTAATTAAGTTTTCTTAATTAGTTAAGAAAGTAGAGGCATATATTAGCTTTGAACATAAGTTTTAAAATTAGTTTTATGTGATTTCAACATCACTTTGTCTTAGAAGTGGTCATCTTCGATATCCAAGAAGGCCCTCGTGCCTCGCCATACCGAAGTCGTTTAGGAATAAACACTAAACTAATCTAAAACTTAACCAAAGCTATTAAAGAGTTACATCAGATGTAATTGGCAAAAGATTGCCTACCTAATTATACTACGTCTTGGGCGATTAGCCAAAGCTAACTCAAGACGAATTATAATGTGGATCTTTATCCCATATAAATTTATAGCTAAATAGTAGCTATGAGAATTTAGGGAACCTCATTTAATTAAAGGCCTAATTAAATGATTTAGGTATGATACTTAACTTTGCATTTTAATGTTGTAGATCACCATGACATCTAACACACACCCTCACTTGCGATCTGTCCTTGAGAAGGACAAGCTTAATGGAGCGAACTTTCTTGATCGGTATAGGAACTTGAGGATTATCCTCAAACAAGAACGCAAATCGTATGTCCTAGAGCAGCTACCTCAAACACCCGCCTACGCGCCACTGTCTGAAAAGGATGCTTATAAGAAGCATCAAGATGACGATTAGATGTGTCATGTCTTATGCTTGCCACCATGAACTCGAGCTTCGTATAACATGAGAACATGGATGCCTATGATATGGTTGAGCATTTGAAACAACTATATCAAGGACAAGCTAGGCACGAGCGTTTTGAAGTGTCTAAGGCTCTTTTGCATGCAAGATGCAAGAAGGAACACTGTAGGAACTCACGACTCAAAATGATTGGGTACGCTGAGAACCTCAAAGACTAGGTTTTCCATCGAGCCAAGAATTGGCAACCGATGTTATCCTCGCAATCGCCGGAAGCATATAATCAATTCATGAATTATAACATGAATGAAATTGATAAATTTTGTCGAGATTCTCAAGATGTTAAGAATCACAACCGAATCTCAAAAAGAAAGTTAGTAACGCATTAATGGTCAAGAAGGGCAAAGGTAAGCTTAAAGGCAAGGGTAAGACCAAGCCAAAGGCAAGGCCAATTCATCCACTTCAAAGGGTAAAGGTAAAGTACCTAAGGAAGGGATCGCTTCCATTGCGGTGAGATCGACATCGGAAGCGAATCGCAAAGTCTACCTTGAGGAAGTAAAGAATAAAAGAAGTGGGACTTCGCCTCGGTATACACGCTTATAGAAGTTAATCTATCTATTTCTTCTACATGGGTATTAGATACCGGATGTGCATCTCACATTTGTAATAATGCGTGTGGACCGAGAAATAGTAGACAAATGGCAAAAGGCTAAGTAGACCTACGAGTAGGCAATGGCGCAAAAGTTCAGTGAGTCAGGAACATATTCTTTGTCTTTGCCCACGGGCTTATCTTAGAACTAGAGGAGTGCTTATATGTACTGCATTGACAAAGAACATAATTTCAGATCTTGTTTAGACAAGAAAAATTTTCTTTTATAATAAAGGACAAATGTTGTTCCATTTATTTAAATGAAATGTTCTATTGTAATGCACCACTTATGAATGGTCTCTATGTTCTAGATTTAGAAAACCCAATTTATAACGTAATATACAAGCGTTCAAATCGAATGATTCAACCAAACATATCTCTGCAATCGCCTAGGTCACATAAATGAAAAACGCATATCCCAACTCCATAAAGATGGATTATTGGACTCATTTGATTTTGAATGATATGATGTATGCGAATCTTGCCTTTTAGGAAAGATGACTAAAACTCCATTTAGTAGACATGGAGAGAGAGCGACAGACTTGTTAGGACTCATACATACTGATGTATGTGGGCCTTTCAATGTCAGCCAGGAGGCTATAAGTACTTTATTACTTTCACCGATGATACGAGTAGATTTGGCTACTTATATTTGATGAGACATAAGTCGAATCCTTTGAAAAGTTCAAAGCATTCAAGAATGAAGTACAAAACCAACTTGGTAAGCGATAAGCTACTTCGATCGAGATCGAGGTGGTGAATACCTTAGTCAAGAGTTTCGTGATCACCGGGCCGAGTGTGGGATAATATCCCAACTCACTCCGAACACCACAATGGAATGGTGTATCCGAGAGGAGAAATCGTACTTTATTAGATATGGTACGATCAATGATGAGCCGACCGATCTACCTACTTCCTTTGGGACTAGCTCTAGAGACACCGCCACACTTAATCGCCCCATCAAAAGTCAGAGAAAGACACCATATAATGATATGGATCGGGAAGAGTCCCAAAATGTCTTTTATAAAGATTTGGGGTTGTGAAGCTTATGTAAGACGCCAAGTCTCGTATAAACTAGGACCCAAATCGATAAGTGTTATTTTGTGATATCCCAAGGAAACTAAGGGATATTACTTTTACAATCCCACACTTGGCAAGGTGTTTGTTGCCGTAAATGTTGTCTTTCTAGAAAGAGAATTTATTTCTAGAAAACTAGGTGGGAGTAAAATTCATCTTGAAGAAGTTCAAGATGATGATAACACTAAGGCGATGGAAAATGAGCAGGAACCTGAAGTGTTGTGGATGAGAAATTGTTGCCCAAGAGTTGTGGAGCAAACACACATTCAAGTAGACCAACCTCTTCGTAGATCAGGATCCGTCGTCAACCCGAGAGATATTCTTTTCTCTTGGTGACAATGGTGATGTATTGCTTGTCGATCTTGGCGAGCCTACATCCTATCAAGCTATGATGAGCCAGTTAGAGAAATGGCTAGAGGCCATGAGATCGAAATGGAATCCATGTACACTAACCAAGTATGGACCTTGGTTGATCCACTGAAGGGTAAAACCCATTGGGTGTAAGTGGGTCTTTAAAGTAAAGTAGCATTGATGGTAATAAGCATACCTATAAAGGTAGATTGGTGGCTAAAGGATTGAACAAATTCATGGTATTGACTATGATGAAACCTTTTCACCGATTGCGATGCTTAAATCCATTCGGATCATACTTGCTATTGCGACCTACCACGATTATGAGATCTGGCGGATGGATGTCAGCAAACTTTTACGAATGGAAGCTACTCGAGGATGTGTACATGACACACGGCTGAGGTTTTGAAGATCAAGCATCCTGGAAAGGTATCTGTTGCAAGGTCCATTTATGGACTAAAGCAAACCTCTCGGTGGAATCTTGATTCGATGATGCAATCAAAGAGTTTGGTTTCATCAAGAATGAAGATGAATCTTGTGTCTACAAGAGAAATAGTAGAACACAGTTGTATTTCTTGTCTTGTATGTAGATGACATACTTCTCATCGGAAATGATATTCCCTCACTCCGATCTGTGAAGATGTGGTTAGGAATTGTTTCTCGATGAAAGACTTAGGTGAAGTGCCTATATTCTAGGCAAGATCTATAGAGATAGATCTAAAGATTACTTGGCCTAAGTCAGTACATACATTGATAAAGTGCTAGATCGTTTGCTATGCAAAATTCCAAGAAAGGATTTACGCCTTTATCACATGGTGTGAGTCTTTCGAAGACTCAATGTCCCTCTTCTAGGAGAGAGAGAGATCGCATGGATAAGATCCCTTATGCGCGCCATAGGGTCTATCATATGCGCCATGCTTTGTACTCGTCACGACGTCTCGTATGCTTTGAGCATGACGAGTAGATACGATCGGATCGGTGAAAGTCAGCTGGATAGCGATCAAAAATATTCTTAAATACTTACGAAGAGCGAAAGAATATTTCCGATATTTGGAAGGCAATGAGGAGCTAGTGTAAAGGTTACGGTGATGCAAGCTTCAAGCGGACAAGGATGACTATAGATCGATCGAGTGCGTGTTTTGCACGAATGGTGGGCTGTGGTGGAAGAGTTCAAAGCGGGACACGATTCTTGATTCTAGCGAAGTCGAGTATATTGCTTTGCATCGATCGTGAAAGGAGTTTGGCTCATAAGTTCATCGATGAACTTGGGGTAGTTCTAACATTGCGAGATCCAATAGACCTCTATTGTGACAACAATGGGGCTATTGCGAGCTAAGGAACCTCGATCACATCGGTGGACCAAACACATCTTTGCGGCGCTTCCATCTCATTCGAGAGATCATCGATAGAGGAGATGTGAGGATATCTGATGCAAGCGAAGCTAACATCGCGGATCCATTGACGAGGCTTTGTACAGAGGAAGCATGATGGTCACACTAGGTCACTAGGTATTAGATATCATAGTGATTGGTACTAGTGCTAGTGGGAGATTGTTAGTTATAGCCCTAAGAACCAATCATGTGATGGTTGAATAGGGAACATTTTGTATCATATTCTATAAAGGCAAAGGATTGGTTATTATATTTACGTCTTGCTTGTGCCAGCTAAATTAAATATAATAATGCCCTAGAAAAGTAGGTTCTTATCTACAGCACATCAATTGGCAGAATTGATTATGAGAGGCTGTAGAGAACACTTTCCTAAATGGTCCTAGTCAAGTATTAATATGCAAGGGCAATATTAATACATAAAGACTAGCATGTAGGTCAATTGATGACTTGATCTCACAAGTCATGGATATATGATATCAAGTTGACACATGGGTATATATTAGAGAATATATACTGAACTGACCCGCCATGAGAAAGTTTCATGGATCGTTATATGAGTGTCATAAACTTTCTCATGTGACTATTGGTATGAATAGTCCTCAGACACAAGTCACTACGGTTCCCTACATAAGGAGTTATGTACTTTGGTATCGTCAGCGTCACCATGTGAGGTGGACCATAAAGCGATTCTTGGGTATATAACAAATTATGCGGAGGGATGTGAGTGATGTAGATGGGATCTATCCCTCTCATATGGGAGTGATATCGGTGGGCCCCTTGATTGAGTAGAACTACTAAAAGCATGGCCATGCTCGAATGAGTCAATATGAGATATTGAGCTCATTTGTTTGAGTTAGTTTACTCGGGGATCAAGAAACACATAGATTGATCGAGGATGACCCACGGTCTATGCCTCATTGATCGTCGATATCAAGGATAGAAGGACACGGTCATATATTATAGTAGTCACGGAAAGGTTAGTCGGATCTTGACTTATCTCATAGCAGGTAACTTGATGATGTATTGCTAGATGCGCTCATTGCTTGTGTATCTAAAGAGTTTAGATCCCTTTATAGCGTTATGAGAGCCTATAAGTCACACAAGAGCATGATAATTAGAGGAATTAGAGTATTCTAGTTTGACTAGAATAATTTGGGAATAAGCTTAAGTACAAAATGGTTTTGGACTTTAAGCAATAAATTTACAGCTAATTGATTTAATGAGATTAATTCAATATGTTACCTTATTGATTTAATAAGATTAATTGATATGATAACGTAAGCAATTTGCCACATAAGAATGTCACATAAGCATGCCACATAAGCATGCCACCTAAGCATCCACCTAAGCTAGATAAGGTGGAAGGAAACAAAATGGTTTTGTCTCCTTAAGTGGCCGGCCAAACAAGGAAGCCAAATCCTTTTTGAGTGTGTCTCAATGCAATGGATTGCATTGAATGTGAAGGAGGTGGAAGGGTTTTCCAACCCTATAAAGGCTCCATGGAGTGGTAGGCCCAGTAGAGTTTTGGTGGAGTGTGGTTGTTGGGAGCTTGAGGCTTGGAGAGAGCTTGTGAGCTTATTGTTGTGTGGCTTTTGTGAGTGTAGCAAGAAGAGTAGTCTTCTTCTTCCCTTCTCTTTTTCCCTAGCTTCCTCTCCTTTAGGGACTTCTCTAGCAAGAAGTAAAGGAGAGCTCCTCTAGTTTTCTTTTGTGAGACAAGAGCTTGCTCGTGTGGATACATATAGAGGCACGGACACTTGAACGTGCTAAAGATCCAACAAACAAAAGGAAGAAGCGGGATTAACAAGGGCACGCAACAAAGGTAATCCTCTCCTATAAGATAGGCTTGGTTTAGAGAAATTTATTTTATACGAGTTTGCTTTCGCATGGATCACTTGGAAGGGATCCTAATTTTTCCGTTGCGCATATGTCATTTGGCATAAAGAATTCCCTACATGTAAGAGAAGGTTTTACCCATTAATTTTACTATCTTGCAACCTAACTTTTTGACAAATAAAATTAATGGTTGATTCCTCTTCGGCCCTACAAATAAAAGCAGTGACTCCGATGGGGAGGATACTCCTATTTGTATCTAAGTGTTCACCATTACTTGATACCAAGGCAATTATCTCAGATTATGTGCCTTCCGATAGGGAAGTACACACGCTCCTAAATAATTTTCTATAACCATATTTGACCCTATGATCCACAAAACAAACTCATCTGATGGGGAGGAAGGCACTCAGAGCCGATGCGCAAGTTTGTTTGTATCACATGTCAAATCGTAATGGAGGTCGTGGGAATTTTAAAAAATATCCCTCTCCCACTTAGTAATTTAAAATTGAGGAATTTTCCTAGCACACAACATGCATATCAAACAAGAAGCAATAAATATGAAAAAAATATTTTCCAACTATTATGACTTTTGTTCTCCAATATGCCTCCCGTCGTATCGTCATCTCGTTCGCTCCTCCCTACGCCATGTACAAGCCATCCGGAGATCCGAGCCGAGAAAAATTATTTTAATTTGTTGGAGTATTGGGAATACAATCAAAGTCCCACATTGGTAAGACATAGAAAAGATCTTGTGCTTATAAGATGAAAAAATATTTCCATTGGTGTGAGACCTTTTGGGTAAAACCCAAAAACAAAACCATGAGGGTTTAGGCCCAAAGTGGACAATATCATACCATTGTGGAGATATGTGAATCTTATAGGCACCAACAATTGGTATCAGAGTCATAGTCCATGTCAAGCCATAAACCTTGAACGAAGAAAATTGAGCTCCCATGTCCGGATCAAGAGAACCAGACACCAGGCAGGAAGTCCATTTGGGTCGGGAGGATCGAATAACTGGCAGGAAGTCCAGTTGGGCCAGAAGGGCTGGACAATTGGCAGGAAGTCCAACTGGGTCAGGAGGACCAAATAGTTGGCAGGAAGTCCTGGTGGGTTGAGATCGGACATCAAACAAAGGATGTACTTCGAGGACGAATAAGCTTGAGGGGGGATCAATGTGGTCCTTTGTTTGAGGGGGGGATTGTTGGAGTATTGAGAATACAATCAAAGTCCCACATTGGTAAGACATGAAAAAGATCATGTGCTTATAAGATGAAAAAATATTTCCATTGGTGTGAGGCCTTTTGGGTAAAGCCCAAAAATAAAACCATGAGGGTTTAGGCCCAAAGTGGACAATATCATATCATTGTGGAGATATATGAATCTTATAGGCACCTACATAATTTACATACATCGATCCTATACTCCACGAAGGAGTGTACATGAAATCTATATCGAAAGTAAACTAAAATAAAAGAGTGGCTAAACAATGTCGTACTTAATTATAAAAATTAAATACTAACCTCGTCAATCCCGAGGATTCAAATAATATTACAATTATACACATCTAATCACTTACTCACATATGACCATAATAGTCGGATCTTATGTCTGCAACCAAAAAGTTAGCCTACACATATCCTACTATCATTCGGCACATACAATATATGATAAGTGCATAAAAGTAACTGAATCCTAAAAACACAAAACCGAAAACCGTGGCTCTGATACCACTTGAAGAGAGAAGCTTCGCTTCCCGCTTCAACTCGGTCGTTTGTGCATGGCGATCCCATCTACGTCTCCGGATTAAAAAAAATTAATCGAAGACGATGACGGATTACCCAAGCAATCGATCTATCATTGTGCTATTCGATTAGAGTGGTCTCTTGAACAAACTTGTTGTTCAAGCAACCTAACTCTTTTCCTCGATTAGCCACGGAATAGATAATGTACGAATCGCCGGTTTTTGTATTTATCTTCGGGATCCAAGTAAATTAGCCACATGCAATTACATAATACAAAGAAACAAAAGGAAACCAAAACAAGAATTATACCTCTTGTTTACCTCTTGGTCTTCTTTTGTATGTCCTATCCTCCTCTTGGACGTTGTGTAGGCAACAATCCTCCAAGAGATGAAACCTCCTAGATCTCGTATCTTCCTTTCTTTGTTCGCTCCGAACAAAGGAAGATAATAAGCTCCCTTCTTCTCCTATCTAGTTCCGGACACAATCCCTTTGGAGAAAGATCAAACCTCTTTCTCCTCTTTGTTGTTGCCGCAGGCCACCAAGGAGAGGGAGAGGAATTTTGGTTGCTGGCTAAGAGCTCCAAAGGAAGAACCTTCACTCTTGTTTCCGTCGGGCAAGGAGAAATATAGGAAGAGGTATGGGTGTCGACCAAAGTGAGGAGGAAGAGGATGGGCGCCGACTACACCTTAGGAAGAGAGGAAAACAAACCCTAACCCTTCCACTTGTTGCTGCCCAAGCCTTTTCCTAAACCCTAGCCGCCCAAACCAATGGAAGAAAAACCTAATCTCCAAAAAATGTTTTTTTTCACGCCCAAGCCCTTAGGCCTCCTTTTATAGAGCTAGGCTTAAGACTCCTTTCAATCTCCACCGTCGGATCTAGGGATTCAATTCCCACCGTCGAATTTAGGGTTTCATTTTTCACCGTCGGATCTAGGCTTCATGAGGGTTTAATAGGCTACAATAGGGACCATGAGGAGGAGTTGGATCTTGGCCATCCAATGGATCTAGCCCACATAAAGTCCGATCCATTAATGATAATTCATTCCACTAGAGGATTATCATTGATCTACCTCACCAACCCCCATAAATAAATATGGGATTCATATATTATTTGTACAAATATCTCTCCGTGTTTAAGATCTTGAATGCCCATCAATTAATTAATTTACTGACAATTAATTAATCAACATCTAACTCCATGAGTAGTACCACTCAACCTTATCATCATGCCGGACTAAGTCCACCTGCAGGGTTTACATGATAAACCTTATGAGCTCCTCAAGGGGACATCATCATCCTAATATATAGGACACGATTTCCTCCTATAATCAATGGCACACCATGTAAATAATATCATTTCTCAACTTACCAAGTCTATCGATTTAATCTATAAATCTCACCCATTGATAAATCAAAGAAATAAATACTAAGTACATGTGCCCGTTATTATATCGGCAATAAGAGCATGTACACCATAATATCCGAGGTTCGATTCAATTATGTAGTCAGTAAATAATTGAATCACCTCTAAGTTGGTCCTGTTCAATACACACAAAGTGTACTAGTATAATTCTATGGTCAAGACAAACCAATACCAAATCACACTACACCATACCAATGGTTTATCCAAAACCATCTCGGTTGTGAGCCTTTACTTATACTCTACAAGGAATTGATAATATGATCTCCCGTGTGACACTACACATCATGTTATCTATAATGTAATGTATCAGACAATATGCATAACTATAAATATGCAAACAATGATCATGTGATTCTTATTTTAAAAATAAAGATGTTCATATAAAAGATAGACTTTTCAGTATACATCCCAACAAAGGATACAACTATAAGAACGATATAGTAATTAATTCGTATTTTATAGTCTGCTTGCACTAAAATGTAATTGATGATATTTGCAGGACGTGGATACCAGACAGGTCCGCGACCGTGAGGACTTCATTGTTTCGAGCATTACAGCAGGGGGTAATATCCTACCCTGGTCAAGTAGTTTTAATGCATGCATATTTAGATATATGATCATCTTATATGATCATGTTACCTTGACTCTGCTCTTATTTGCTCTTGCACTTGATACCTTATCTTTGGCTGTTATACTCTATTGCTGTTATCATATTTTACTTCATCATGATTAGGAATTACAGATGTGATGTAAGTAAACCTAGAATTGCTTAGTTAGGTGCAAATAGTGAAGTACGGATGACGACCTGATTGTAAATTGGGCAAAAAGGTCATCCGTGGGTAGGTAATGTCTTGAATGTAGGGTTAATTCTAATACTCTTAGAATGCATGTTTACTACCGACCATGTATTGTGTAAATGGTCAGGTGAATTGTACTTAGTGTGTCGCTACAGACCAATGGTCCTAACTTGTTATAATCAATTGAGTACGACTCTCTGCAGGATAGAGAGTGCGTTGATCTGTTTGGTATGACTCTCTGTAGAATAGAGAGTCTGTGGTGGATGTCTATTTGTGTGACAAAGCATTCATGTCATTTGCATATATGCTGTCGACGTGGTCTCCCTTATAGTTGAGAGGGTCGTCAGTCATCCTGCCTCCACAGTTACTCATATGAGGAGTAACCGATGTGAGGACAGAGCATAGTGGTGCCGCACTCTACCACTATAGACGGTGGTAGTTGAATTTGCGTGCTGATGTCCTGCATGTGTGGCACTTGACCACTCATGGATAGTGACTGTCGGAGTGGCCAACAGCTTGGACCCCCCGTCGTGTAGCTTGCTCTTTACGCTTATATGCTACTCGATCATACTTCCCACTCGGTCACTCGAGAGTAGTGGTTGGTGTTGAGTTGGGACAGTTGTCATGTCGAGCCACCGAGGCCACACTGGGGTCGTGGTAGCTTTAAGGTGAGCCGGCATGATCATATATATATATATATATAAGTCTATATATATGTGCTTATTGTGATGCATTTGATTGTACTATGCTTGTTGCATTTGGTTGTACATCATCTTCATACATGGTACCCGCATCTATTATATGGTTGTGTCGGATACCTGTATACTTGTTGGTTAGACTATTGCGTTCTTTGGCCTGTATTTATGATGTTGTATGGTTTAGACCAGACTTCCTGTTATATACATATATTGTGGATATGTACTCAGGTTGGATAGGTGTAGCGTAGCAGATTTTCAAGTATGTCTGCATTTTACGTTAGTCATTTGGTTAGAAGGTATATACATGGATATGTTTATCATGCTAGTGTTACCTGATGTACCTGTAGATTTTTCTATTGAATTATATGTGATATTTGATATATACATGTTTTTCCTATTACCTGTTGAGTTTTACTCACCACCACGGACCCTAGGTTTTTCTGTCGCCTAGATAATAGGTAGAAGTCTTCGTGACGGCTTGGAGCTTCACCGACGATTCATCTCATCTCCTTTTTCCGAGCCTCCCGTGGATTTTGGGTTATGTTGTGGACTTTATTTTGTGACCGATATTTTATGAACTATTTGGTACTGTGGATTTGTCAGTTGGTATGCACTTATGTTGGTTTTGGATTGTATATCAGTATGTGTGGTTATGGGTATGTGGTTTTATGTTTTACGCTGTGTTTTGATATATATATGCTTGTTATGTTGTGGTTACGGGCCTAAGGGCCTTGTATTAATAGGATATGTTGCCACATACAGGGGAGATGTTGTCTGTTTTCTTTTTGGCACGGCATACTCTCGGAGCGTGACACGAATTCACGACCAAGTTGAGTCTTCATAGTTCTAGTCGACTGGACTTAAATGACAGTTAACTGGTAAAAGTGTTAGTCGACTTGTCTAAGTGGAACAATCGACTGTTCTCCAGCAAATCAAGGAAATTTATTTATTTATTTCCTAATTTATTGTGTTGGTTCTATGCCTATATAAATTGAATTAAGTTGGTATATGTACTGACTTAATTAATTTTAATTTTTTCAGATGGCACAGACGATTACTACTATGACTCGACGCGATATGTTGCGTCATCAGCTGAGGGAGGCAATCTAGGGGATAGAGTATGACTGCTCATGGAGTCGGATGACACATCGGGAGACTTGATAGGCTATTTTGGAGACTTGAGATGCAGGAATTTCTAATTCTAGACAACTACAGATCTGGACTTTGATCCGTTCACTGCCTGAGAACCTGAGTGATATTGCACATCATATCTGGGGGCGCTATGAGGGGTGCATTTCTTATACCCAGTTATACACTGAGCTTCTTCACTGTGAAGCTTGTAAAGTTGATCCAAATAAAGACCCTGAAGAGCACTTTTCTGTGGGCTCTTTAAGGGTGGTGGGCTCTTTATAGAATTCTGTGCCCTAGCATCATCTTGAGAGCGTCCCAGGAAAAGATGTCCTAGTTCAGCCCAAGAAGATTAGACATATTTGAATTATTACTGCGCTAGTGTTTGTCGTGGAAGTAATAATCGTCTATCTAGTTTATTAGAGTTGTTTTTGTTTGTTAGTTATGAGTAGGAAAAATATTATGTATAACATTCTTAGTAGAGTCTTATTATTTGTTGACAATGTACAACATGTTTACTTAATGATATGTTCATTCAAAATGATTAGTTTATTTTATGTTGTTGATTATACATGATGCATCATATTAGTGTATGCTCTTTGATTTGTTTATTATGAGTATAATTTTAAATGATAAGTTCATTTAATGTTTAATATCATGTAATGATTAAGTTCATTAAATGAGATATATGTAATAAAATAGATCAATTTAAGTCAGATTAGTATATACAGATGATGAGTGGTAACGTAGTTATCACTTGATTTTGTAAACCAAATCAGATTTATATTAAGTCAATTTAGAGATTACATACATAAATACATACACTGAATATCTAAATAATTTATTTATTTATGGTAGATTATGGCAACGAAGAACATCATAGCTGAATTGAATAAGGGTAAAAAATTTAATGATGAAGACTACAAAATCTAGCACCTCAAGATTCAGTATGTACTTGAGGAACAAAAAGTTCTTGAGATTGTACATCACGTTATGATAGAACCTGTTGAAGGTTCTAATGGACAACACAGACGAGACCTTGATGTTTATAAGGCATGAAAAAGGAAGGATTCTACTGCTAAGGGTATATTGATAAGTTCAATGATTGATAATTTAGTTTTTGAGTATGAGTCGTATCCTTCGGCTCATGCAGTCTGGGTAGCCCTTAGGGATAGATACAATGGAATGAGTATGAGCAAACTTTAGCAGTTGACGATCAGGTTCGACAACTACAAGAAGCGCCCGAATGTTACGATGGTTCAACATCTCAGGGAGATGTCAAACATAGGAGCTTAAAACTGCTGGTCATGAGCTGACAGATGCACAATAGATTCAGACAGTTATTCATTCTCTTCCGGATTCTTGGAAAACCATGAAGCAAATCTTAACTCACAGTGAGAGTATTAAGACTTTCACTAACATCTCACGCTATGTTGAGCTGAAGGCGGAGAGAGTAGAATTCGCAAAAAATTTTGGCCAAGCTTATTTGGCTATCGATTCTGCTGGATCATCTGGATCCAAGAAAAAGAAATGGTTCAAGACGGGAAAGGGAAAGGAAAAGAAGAAGGAAGTTGCTGTAGTTACTGGGGAAGGCCCAATCAAGAAGAAGGGCAAGAAGACATGGAAGAAACATAAAAGCAAGGTGTCTTGCTTTAATTGTGGCAAAAAGGATCGCTATGCTCAGGAATGTACTGAGCCGAAAAAGATAACTTCGAGTCTGTCTTTTGAAAATTTTGTTGCTAGTTCTGTGTTGTTGGCTAATTCTTATCCTTTGTGGATTATAGATTCGAGAACAACCAACCATGTAGCTCGGGAGTGGGTTACATATGTGGAGTACCACAAGGTACCAGCTGACAACAAATGGATCTATGTAGGAAACAATGCAAAAGTTGAAACCAAAGGAGTCGACACTTGCAAACTTAATCTACGGGGTGGAAGTACTTTGTTTCTACATGATGTCCTGTATACTCCTGAGATTCGAAGGAATCTTATTTCTGTTACTTGTCTTCTTGATTTAGGGTACTGTATTAATTTTTACAACCAGTGTGTAGAACTTAAGATTGACTCCGTGTCAATCGGATATGATTTTTAACAAATGGTTTTATGGTTCTTGATGTGAAACCAAATGTCAATTGTGTGATTGATAATTATTTTTCAAACATTGCTCTTACTAGTGATGCAAATATAAGTGATGATGTTTGACATGCTAGATTAGGATATATATGACAAGATCGCATGAATTGATTAGCTAAAGAGGGCTTCTTGGGCTCTCGTATTAAGATTAGCTTGTCTATATGTGAGCATTGTCTTGTTGGAAAAACGATTAGGAAACTATTTGGTAAGGCTATTAGAGTTGAGTCGTCATTGCAATTAATTCATTCGGATATTTGTGGTCCAATAAATGTGAAAGCTAGACATGGAGCTTCCTATTTCATTACCTTTATTGATGATTTCTCTCGTTTTGGTCATGTGTATTTGATTTCTCATAAATCTGAAACATTGGATTGCTTCATTCATGTTGGTGCAACAATGCTCCAAGCATTTATATATGTTTTGATGTTTGGATAATTATCTAAGTTAGGCAATGATTTGTGATCTAATTGCAAATATGTTTAAGTGACAGGGAAATCCAAGGATGAAGCATTGGTAAAAGAGAAGTCCAAGTATGATCTTGGCAAGTAAAGTCCAAGGGATGGACTTGGCAGCATAAGACCAAGCTTGTAGTCTTGGCAGCGTAAAGTCCAAAGTGAACCTTGGCAAAGGAAGACCAAGTATGATCTTGGCAAGGAAAGTCCAAGGGATGGACTTGGCAGCGTAAGACCAAGCTTATAGTCTTGGCAGCATAAAGTCCAAGTGAACATTGGCAAAGGAAGTCCAAAGTAAGGTCTTGGCAGCATAAGTCCAAGCTTGGAGTCTTGGCGGCATAAAGTCCAAGCATTTGGCAACCCAAGACATGACGAGGCCGAAGGAAACTCTTGAAGGCAGGCGCAAGGCTGAAGGAAGAGTTAGAAGGTCAAGTTTAGGTCTAGGGTGTAAAATCAAGTGTAAATTACTCACACTTGATAAGTATCAGTCGACTGATACAATGTATCAGTCGACTGATAAGGTGCTCGGATGAGTCAGGTTGAAACCCTGACCATCAGTCGACTGCTTTGACAATGACAATGATCGATGTTACATCGATCGCCAACGGCTGATCGATCGATCAACGCAAAACGAGCAGAATGTAAGTCGCGATTTCGATCGCGGCTGCGATCACTGATCGATCGCTCCATCGGCCGATCGATGGAGGGATCGATCCGATCACTGCCAGTTGGAAATGGCACTACGAATCTCATGAGATCTCGGTTGGGCCGTT
Organism: Wurfbainia villosa; assembly: GCA_025175895.1. Lineage (NCBI taxonomy): Eukaryota > Viridiplantae > Streptophyta > Magnoliopsida > Zingiberales > Zingiberaceae > Wurfbainia > Wurfbainia villosa. Next base: position 40,268,450 of record CM045998.1, on the reverse strand, counting down.
GGTTGTTGCGCAATGATCGATGATAAGCATCAGTCGACTGATCGAGGCCCAACGGGAAAAACATCCCCTCTTCTATAAAAAGGGGCCTTGGGGAGCTTGGTGAAGTTAGTGCTCTCATTCCTAACTACACCCTCGTGCTCACCAAGCTTTCCCAAGTGTTTTAGCAATTCAAAACCTCCTCTTCTCTAGTTCTTAATCATCCATCATTGTAAAGAAGAGGAGAGCATTGTAAGAAAGGTTTCTCCACCTTGGTTCATCCAAAGGAGAATATAGTGAAGCTTGGCTAGGACTAATCCACCTTACGGATTGCCGTGGAGTAGGAGCGTCATCTCCGAACCACGTACATCGGGTGTTAGCGTTGGTTTCTTATTTCTTATTCGTATTTGTATTGCTTCCGCTAACTTGCTTGTAGAAAAGAAGAAAGGCTAATCACCCCCCCCTCTAGCCATTACAAAGGTCCTAACAAGTGGTATCAGAGCCCGGATAGCTTGGAAGATCTCACCATCAACCAAGGCATCAATGGCTCTTCAACAGGGATATAGCACCGCCAAGCCACCACTCTTCGATGGGAGTCATTTTGCATATTGGAAAGGTAGAATGAAATATTATCTTATGAGTAACATTGAAATTTGGCATAGTATTGTAGATGGCTTCGAGGAACCGGTGGATGAACATGGAAACCCTATTCCGAGCAAGGATTGGACAAGGGAAATAAATAAGAAATTTAAATCAAATGCAAAGGCGGTACTCACCATTCAATGTGGCATTACCATGGAGCAACTCAACAAGGTGGGGCCTTTCGAATCCGCCAAGGAATTATGGGAAAAGCTCATTGAGCTAAATGAAGGATCCAAGGAGTCAAAGAGGGCCAAGAAGGACTTACTAATTGGACAACTTCAAGCCTTCCAAATGAAGATGCATGAAACCGTAAGCCAAATGCATGGAAGGTTCAAGGAGATTGTGAACGGACTCCATATCATAGGTGAGCGAGTTGACAACCGGGACTTGGTAAGGTATATACTTCAAGCATTTCCTAGAAACTCTTTATGGACTTCTATAGTTGATGCCATTAAGGTAACTAGGGATCTTTCTCAAATTAAAATTGATGAATTATTTTGTGAGTTTGAATTACATGAGCAAACTAACATGTCCTCTAAGGAAAAAGGTTTAGCTCTATTTGTTGAAAAGAAGGAAAAGAAGAAGAAGGAAAGAAAAGAAGTATCATCATCATCCGAATCGGAGCATAACTCAAGTAGTGATGAAGACTCATCTAGTGAGATGGCCAATTTTGTCAAGAAGCTCTATAGGAAATCAAAGGAGTTCAAAAGTAGAGAAGCAAGGAAGGGGTCTCATTCTTCAAAAGGTAAGTTTAGTGGTAATTCAAGTTTCAATAACAATGTGATTTGTCATGCTTGCAACAAGAAGGGGCATATAAAGCCGAATTGCCCGGAGCTAAAGAAGAAGGAGGAAAAAGAAAAGAAAAAGAAGGACAAGAAGGAGAAGAAGAAGAAGAAGGCCATGGTGGCTCAAACCACATGGGACACACCAAGTGTTGAAGACTCCTCCTCCGATGATGAGCTTTGCCACATCACACACCATGTGGCACTCATGGCACTAGGAGATGATTCCGGCGCATCAAGCCAAGAAGACTCCTCAAGTGATGAATTGTCATCTAGTGACGATGAGGTAATAAACTCTCCCAAAGTTAAGCTTCTTTATAAATCAATTGTCTATCTTAAAGAAGCTCTAGATAAGTCTAAATCTAAGGTTAAGAACATGAAGGTAGAGCTAAAGGCTATTAGGAATGAAAAACCTTCACATGTTGATTCTTGCATGCTTAAGGAAGAAAATGATAAACTTAAGGATGAGGTTAGTGAATTAAAAGCATGTTTAGAGAAATTCTCAAATGGCTCAAAATATCTTGATATGATTCTTAGTAGACAAAGAGTCGTTTACAACAAGGCCGGTTTAGGATATAAGCCAAAAGAAAAAGAAGTTGCTTATGTTTCATTGATTAATAGAAAAGCAACCATTAAGGGTAAGGTTAAGAAAGCATATGTACCTAAGAAGCTTTTACTTAATGTTACCGGTCCAAATGTTTGGGTACCAAAAGCTTGTGTTTTTCATGTGATTTAGGTAGGAGAGCAAGGTATGTGGATTGTGGATTGTGGATAGTAGTTGCTCAACACATATGACCGGGGATGTGAGCAAGTTCTCCACAATTAAGTATGTGAAGAAAGGAGCAGTGTCTTTTGGAAATAGTGGGAAACTCAAGATATTAGGTAGAGGTACAATTGAGGTATCCTTCAAAATTGTTATTCACAAAGTCTTGCTAGTTGAAAATATGAAATTTAATTTATTAAGTGTTAGCCAACTTTGTGATGCAAATTATCATGTCTCATTTGAATCCTCTAAATGCATGATTAGACACAAGGAATTAAATGATTGTATGTTAGTTGGATATAGGAAGTCAAATATCTATTATGTTGATCTTTCATATGCTTCTAACATTTCTACTAAGTGTCTTGTTGCAAAAGAGGAAGAAAGTTGGCTATGGAATAGGAGATTGGGGCACATCAACATGAAAAACATAGCCAAGGTAGCCAAGATGGAGTTGGTCAAAGGGCTACCAAAGATCAAGTATGTCAAGAACAAAATGTGTGATGCATGCCAAGAAGGAAAACAAACCAAGGCATCACACAAAGGTAAAACCCTAACTAATACCTCTTTACCATTAGAATTATTGCATCTTAACTTATTTGATTGTCATAGTACTCCATCTTTAAATGGTAACAAATATTGTTTGTTATTGTAGATGATTTTTCTAGGTATACTTGGGTCTACTTTATGAAACATAAGGATGATACCTTAGAAATAATCAAAGGATTTAGTAAAAGGGTTGAAAATGAAAAGAGTCTCAAAATTAACCGGATCCGTAGTGATCATGGTGGTGAATTTGAAAACTTAAAATTTTCACAATTTTGTTTAGAGCAAGGGTACAAGCATGAGTTCTCTTGTCCTAGAACACCCCAACAAAATGGGGTGGTGGAAAGGAGAAATTGTGCCCTACAAGAGGCGGCTAGGACTATGCTTAATGCATATTCTCTACCTAGCTACTTGTGGGTGAAAGCGGTTAATACCGCTTGCTATATCCAAAATAGGGTTCAAATCCATAGGTTTTTAGAAAATACACCTTTTGAATTATGGAATGGGACTATTCCCACAATCCATTATTTCAAAGTCTTTGGATGTAAGGTTTATATTTTAAACACCAAAGATAACTTAGGAAAATTTGAATCGAAAGCGGATGAGGGAATCCTAGTTGGATACTCATCTACAAGTAGAGGATATAGAGTCTACAATAAGAGAACCCAAGGGACTGAGGAATCTTCTAATGTTCAATTTGATGAAACCACTAGTACCTACCCTAGAAAGTCCTCCATTGATAAGGATATTAATGACAATAATCAAGACATTACCCAAAAACTTCAAAAGTTGACCATTAGGGGTAATGATCAAGGGGGAGGAAGAGGAGATTCCGATGATGAAAGAAGGATGGAAGATAACAATGATCAATTTGAAACCCCTTCTAGAACCCTAAGAATTCATCAAGATCATCCACTTGACCAAGTAGTAGGAGATCTATCTCAAGGAGTAAGAACTAGGTCACTTCATAGACCTCCCACTAGTCAAGTAGCTCTCATTTCACAAATTGAGCCCAAATCGATCAATGATGCATTACATGATCCGGATTGGATTTTGGCAATGCAAGATGAATTGGCTCAATTTGAGAGGAGTCAAGTATGAGAGTTAGTACCTAGACCAAATGATAGCACCATAATTACTACAAGATGGGTCTTTAGGAATAAGCTAGATGACCAAGGAAATATCACTAGAAATAAGGCTAGGTTGGTTGCTAGGGAATTTAATCAAGTTGAGGGGCTTGACTATGATGAGACTTATGCCCCGGTTGCTAGGTTAGAATCTATTAGAATTCTCTTAGGGTATGCTTCCTATATGGGATTTAAACTTTACCAAATGGATGTTAAATCGACATTCTTAAATGGTTATATTAAGGAGGAAGTATATGTAGAGCAACCACTCGGATTTGAGAACATGGATTATCCAAACCATGTATGTAAGCTTAGGAAAGCATTATATGGGTTAAAACAAGCTCCTCGGGCATGGTATGAAAGATTATCATCTTTCTTAATTTCTAAGGATTTTAGAAGAGGCCAAGTAGATCAAACCTTGTTTATAAAGTCAACATTAAAGGATATATTCATAGCCCAAGTATATGTTGATGACATCATTTTTGGATCAACAAATGATGATCTTCTTCAAGACTTTATAAAAAATATGGAAAATGAATTTGAAATGAGTTTAGTTGGAGAGCTTACCTTTTTCCTAGGTTTACAAGTCAAACAAACCAATGAAGGGATTCACATTTATCAAACCAAATATGCAAATGAAATGATCAAGAAATTTGGTTTGGAGAATGCCAAAATTGTAACCACTCCTATGGCCACTAACACTAGAATAGATAGTGATCATGAAGGTAAATCAATTGATCTTAAACTTTATAGAAGTATGATTGGTAGCCTACTATACCTAACCGCTAGTAGACCCGATATCTTATTTGCGGTAGGTATGTGTGCAAGATATCAATCTTGTGCCAAAGAATCACATTTAGCAGCCGTTAAGAGAATTTTAAGATATGTTAAAGGCACCCTAAATGTAGGACTTTGGTATCCTATGACTAGGTCATTTGAATTGCTTGGCTATACCGATTCCGATTATGCCGGGTGCAAATTGGATAGGAAGAGTACTAATGGTGGATGCCAATTTCTTGGGTCCTCCCTAGTTAGTTGGAGTAGTAGGAAGCAACATTGTGTTGCTTTATCAACCATCGAAGCCGAATATGTGGCTATGGGTGGTTGTGTAGCTCAACTACTTTGGATGAGACATACTCTTGTGGACTATGAGCTACACTACTCTAACATTAAAGTTTATTGTGACAATGTAAGTACCATCAACTTAAATAAAAATCCGGTACATCATTCTAGGACCAAGCACATTGAAGTGAAACATCACTTCATAAGAGATCATGTGGCAAGAGGGGATATTGAACTTAATTATGTAGAATCTAAGTCCAACCTTGCCGATATCTTCACTAAAGCTCTTCCCGAAACCGAATTTTCATCATTAAGGAGAGAGCTTGGTATGTGCTTTGTAGAGTAAAATTCTAGGTTTGCATGATACCATGTTAAGCGTTATACCTTTGATACATCTCACAAAAGCCTTAAGAAACCTTGATTTTTGTATTGAGACACTTAAAAATATGTGAGATGATAGGGAAGGTGTACTTGGCTCATCATGCTTGTTATGATGCATTACTATGAGCCAATGACACACCTAGAGACATAAATACCTTATGGACCAATCATTGGGAAGGCTTGTATTCAAGTAATGGATACATAGCTCTAAGAACATGGTTGGAAATTCCAAATAATATACATTTTAAACTATGTTCATTATATTTTGAAAAACAGTTTTCAAGTGGAACACAAAAGTGATACAAAGTTTGAAAAATCTTTAGAACTTTTGTAAGTTTCTAAATTTGTATCAATCTTGAAATCTGGAAAACATATATTTTTCAAACTATTTTTTCTTAATAAAGTATGATCTCAGAAATGTGTACACAAAATTTCGTGATTTTTCAAGGTTTCTAGAATTTCTAACGCATTTTAGTTGTGAAAAAAATTTGAAATTTCGATTTCGCGTATGTGATCGGATTGATAAACGATCGTGATATCTTTGTATTTTGTATTTTGATGTCCTAAAACTATAGTATGATAATATTACGTATACACAAAGTTTAGGACTGTTTAATGCAGTGTTTTAGGGGGAGTTTCATAAATTATTTCTTTTTCATCCCCAAAATCCATTGTTGGTGCAAAGTTAGGACTTAATTTTTGAATTTTTGTTATGCTTTGCTTCAAATATTGTTTACACATTATAAAGCATATCTTGGATTAAGGGGGAGCTTAATTTCAATCTTATACCTTAGTCCAAGATCCAACACATGAATTCTTTTATGTTTGAATCCTTCTCTTTTTGATGTATGTCAAAGGGGGAGAAGGAGTGTTTTAAGTTATAATTTATATTATGTGCGTACTTTTAAAAACCTAACTTAAATGATTGTCAAACATAAAAAAGGGGGAGATTATTGGTGCAACAATGCTCCAAGCATTTATATATGTTTTGATGTTTGGATAATCATCTAAGTTAGGCAATGATTTGTGATCTAATTGTAAATATGTTTAAGTGACAGGGAAATCCAAGGATGAAGCCTTGGTAAAAGAGAAGTCCAAGTATGATCTTGGCAAGTAAAGTCCAAGGGATGGACTTGGCAGCATAAGACCAAGCTTGTAGTCTTGGCGTAAAGTCAAAGTGAACCTTGCGAAGGAAGACCAAGTATGATCTTGGCAAGGAAAGTCGAGGATGGACTTGGCGTAAGACCAAGCTTGTAGTCTTGGCGACATAAAGTCAAGTGAACCTTGGCAAAGGAAGTCAGTAAGGTCTTGGCAGCATAAGTCCAAGCTTGGAGTCTTGGCGGCATAAAGTCCAAGCATTTGGCAACCCAAGACATGATGAGGCCGAAGGAAACTCTTGAAGGCAGGCGCAAGGCTGAAGGAAGAGTTAGAAGGTCAAGTTTAGGCCTAGGGTGTAAAATCAAGTGTAAATTACTCACACTTGATAAGTATCGATCAGCGATACAATGTATCGATCGTGATAAGGTGCTCGGATGAGTCGAGTTGAAACCGACCATCGATCGATTACACATGATGGCGATCGGTGATGTTACCATCGATCGGCCAACGGTGCAATCGGTGATCAATGCAAAACGAGCACGAGAATGTAGTCGCGCTCATTGCGCGACTGCGATCACTCATTGATCGCTCCATCGATCGGTGATGGAGGATCGATCGGTGATCACTGGTCGTTGAAGTGCGACTACGAATCTCGCGGAGATCTCGGTTGGCCGTTGGGTTCGGCATTCGTGATGGTAAGCATCGATCGTCGGTCGAGGCCCAACGGAAAAACAACCCTCTTATAAAAGGGAGCTTGGGGAGCTTGGTGAAGCTAGTGCTCTCATTCCTAACTACACCCTCGTGCTCACCAAGCTTTCCCAAGTGTTTTAGCAATTCAAAACCTCCTCTTCTCTAGTTCTTAATCATCCATCATTGTAAAGAAGAGGAGAGCATTGTAAGAAAGGTTTCTCCACCTTGGTTCATCCAAAGGAGAATATAGTGAAGCTTGGCTAGGACTAATCCACCTTACGGATTGCCGTGGAGTAGGAGCGTCATCTCCGAACCACGTACATCGGGTCTTAGCGTTGGTTTCTTATTTCTTATTCGTATTCATTTTCGTATTTGTATTGCTTCCGCTAACTTGCTTGTAGAAAAGAAGAAAGGCTAATCACCCCCCCCCCCTCTAGACATTACAAAGGTCCTAACAATTCATTATATGAACGAAGTAGAGAATCAAACAGAACGTAAGATAAAGACTTTACGCACTGACCGTGAAAGGAAATATTTATCTGATTGTTCAAGACAATATGTAATGACAAAGAGATTATTAGACAATTGACAATCCCTGAAACTCCACAGCAAAATGAGGTTCCTGAGAGAAAAAATAGGACTCTTCTTGAAATAGTTACGTCTATAATGATATAGGCTAATTTGTCGATCTCCTATTGAGGAGATGCATTATTATCTGTGGCCTATATTCTTAATAAAGTGTCTTCAAAGTCAATTCCATCTACCCCATATGAACGTTGGACATGCAAAAAATTAGATTTGAGCAATCTAAGACCCTGGGGGTCAACTGCCTATGTTCATGATAGTTCTCACAAGTATGGAAAACTAAGACCTAGAGGTAAGAAATGTATCTTTATAAGATATTCTGAGACTTCCAAAGGTTGTGTTTTCATAGGTGAGCAACAAGATGGAATCATCTCTGAATTTGATTCGAGAGATGCTACTTTTCTCGAAACTGAATTCTCAGCTAAAGGTGAGGTTGATAAAACAATTCCTTTATTTGAGGAGGATGAATCATTATCAACAAGACAAGTGTCAAATGGAATACTTGAACTTAATCAACCCAGTGGGAGTAATTTGCCTAGTCACGAGGTGACTTCTTCAGAGCCCAGCTTACGAAGAAGTATTTATAAGATCAAACCTAAGAAGATGTTTGATATTGAGAATGAGGCAATGATGACACTTCCAGTTGACGATGATGAACTTCAATCAGTTGAGGAAGCTCTGAGATGTAGAGTTAGAGAAAAGTGAAAAAATACAATAGTTGAAAAGATGGAGTCAATGATTCAGAATCATATTTGGGAGTTAGTCGATCTTCCTCCTGGTAGAAAGGCTATTGAAAATAAATGGATTCTCAAAATAAAGAGGAAATCAAATGGATCTATTAACCGATACAAAGCTCATTTAGTTGCAAAAAGATTTACCCAATTAGAGGGTATATACTTTGAAGAGATATTTTCTCCAATAGTGAAGTTTATGTCAATCCGAGTTATTTTGACTTTTGTAGCGCATTATGACTTGGATGTAAAAACCGCTTTCCTTAACAGTGAGCTTGATGAGGAAATCTATATAGTTCAACCAGAAAGTTTTATTGTTGAAGGTCAAAAAAAGTATGTAGATTTAAGAAATCTATATATGAGCTAAAGCAAATATTAAGATAGTGGAATATAAGATTTAAGGAAGTCGTTTTATCTTATGGTTTTGAAATAATCAATGAGGATCATTGTGTTTTCTTGAAAAAAAAGTAAAAGAAAAGTATGTCATTTTATCATTATATGTTGATGATATGCTGATAACAGAAAATGACATAGGTTTTGTGATAGAAGTCAAAAAGTGAGTTTCATCACAGTTTGACACAACAAATATGGGAGAACCTGAATACATCTTAGGTGTTAAGATCATCAGGGATCGATCTAAGAGACTTTTGGATTTATCTCAAGTGTCTTATATAAATAAGATGTTACAACATTTCAGCATGTCTAATTGCAACTGTGAACAGACACCTATTGTAAAAGGTATTATTCTGAGCAAGAGTATGAGTCCCAAGACTCCTGAAGAAATAGCCGAGATGAATAAAAAATCATATACCAGTGTTGTAGGTAGTTTGATGTACACTATATTGTGTACTCGTCTCAATATCAGCTATGTTATTGTCTTAGTCAGTCAATTTCAGTCGAACCCAGGATCGAGAAACTGAAAGATAGTGAAAAGGATATTCGGATATCTGAAAGCGATAACATTGGGCTGGGTACCTGGATGATAGAAAATCCACATCAGGTTATGTATTCTTGTTGAATGGTAGCGCCATCTCTTGGAACAACAAGAAACAGGCCTGTGTGGCCTTGTCAACTATGGAAGCTGAATATGTGACATGTTCAGTAGTTGTATAAGGAGTTTGGTTAAGGAGGTTCCTAAAGCATCTGAAGATTGTTGAGAACAGTGGGAGTTCAGTGACCATCTATTGTGACAGTCAAGCTGCTATAATTTTTTCTAAGGATCCCAAATATCACAATAAGGGCAAGCATATAACTATAAAGTATAACTTTATGAGGAATAGTATTGCTAAAAAGAAGGTGATTCTTGAGTATATCCCTACATGTGTTATGCTTGCAGATCCTTTTACTAAACCGATGACTAGAGAGTCATTTAATCAACATGTAAAGTCTATAGGACTTCGTAAAATGTAATAAATTTGTAATGACAATCGAATATTATAATTTGATTGTTTAAAATGTCAGCCATAATTTATTCAGTGTATGTGATATTATATTCTGATAAAATTTCGGTGAGCATGTTGGCAGGTAGTGATTGGTCCTCTCACATGGACAATCATCTCTATTTGTTAAGTACAAATAGGGGTAAGACCATTACTTATATGATAGCTTTGAAAGCTATATGTATAGATATACATACCTATAAGCTGGGGTCGTCTTGATATTTGTATCAAGATAAGATCATTTGAGAATAATGATCAAAGTAAATGCTCTAACCATTTACTATACCTGTTTGGAGCCATATTAGAATTCATATGTTGAATTCAGGATTAGGCATTGAGAATGTCTAGATCGAAATATGTACGATGTTAATTTGATGAAAATATATGCTCTTTATTAGTAAAGAGAATAACATCGTAACATGTGATTCATACCATATGTGCTAAGACGACAATAAGGGTAGTAAGAGAATAGATCTCTGCTTCTTTATTATATGAGCCCTTTGAGATTATATGCTAATCTCAGCATTTACTCTGAGTGATTATTTAGCTGTCTACTTGAAGTTTTAATCAGAGTCTGCTAGTTTAGCGTATAAACCTATTAACTATGGATGATTCGGTCTATGAAACATGACTAGGAAAGTGATTGATTAAAATGAATGGATTCAAGCTAAAAAGGAAGATTAAATAAATTTACATCTTTTGAGAATTATTTACTGATCGATCCATTTCCGTTGTGTATAAAAATGATTGTGAATATTGAGAATATGAAACATGCTCTTGACACGATAGTCATTATGAGGGATTAGAGATGTTCATATTGATGTAAATGACTATTTAATTTGAGTAAATAGCAAGATATGGATGTATCTAGGAAAACGATTGTGTACTATTAGGAGAATGGTTTTGTACCACCTGGAAAACGACTGTGTGCCACTTGTTATATGGTTGTATGACATCAGATGAATGACCATGTGTTATTCAGAGAATGGTTATGTACCATTTGAAGAGTGGTTAAGTTAGGCGTAACAATTTTTCTTAGCATTGATCGCTTTATGAGCAGCTATGTAAGGTGTAATAATTTTCTTAGCATTGGATTGCTTAGTGTGCTTGTTGTCGCACGAACCATTTTCCTATGTATGAATTAGTTGTTCTAATGGTCTTTGTGATTATTTATCTCTATTCTATTAGTCTTTTAAGACTATGAATTCCGACTATATTTTAATCTATGTGATTAAATACTTCTATTAGTCTATGTGACTATTGACTCCAGATCTATTTAATCTAAGTGATTAAATATCTCTTATTTGTCTATGTGACCATTTGCCTATATGACATAACTTGAATGAGTGAGAGATGTAGACAATTGCAACAGCTTGCACACGTTGTCATGTGCAAGTATTGTACGACTGCACATGTTATATGCAAAAATTGTACTTCATGTAGTGAGAAATGTGTCGTCATCCAGCCTATAAAAGGCTTGGCACCCAAGTGAATCAAGTGTGCCAAGAGCAAGAAAGAAAAGTGAGGGAGGCTAGAGTGAAGTGCAAGAGTGCTAGTGCAAGAGGTGTGCGCGCGATCTGCTACGGAGAGTTTCGAAAATGTTAAGGTGAGGACAGAACTTGATTTGTGAAAGAAAAGGAACTTTTCGATTCCATAATCGTGATCATTTTTGGAAGCACGAAGATTCTACTGTAAATTTTAAAATTCAATGTAATTTTATTTTCTGTCATTCAATTTCACGATTCCAACAGTCGTCTCATCCTTTGCTTCTTTTCAAATTGTGATCTCGTGCGGGAGTCTGATCGGTACCCGCCCTCTCAAGGCCATCTCCGGAAGCAGACCCAGCCTCGTGGAGGCGCCAGCAGGCGGGAGAGGGGATCTGAAGGAGATTCTCAGATCCTGCGCCACATGGAAGTGGAAGGAGTTCGATGTCAACTACCTCGTGAGAGGCACGGGTCCTCCTCTCCTCCTCATCCATGGCTTCAACGCCTCCATCGACCACTGGCACAGGTCGGGAGAGTTAAAAAAAAATAGTAAAAAATTTCATCTTTTCCTCTATTATTTCCTGCTACAGATTTTCTCGATTAGAGGTAGAAAATCGAGATCTTCAGAAAAAATACGAGCAAAGCCGGGGCATTTCCGATCCAAGGTCAGAAATCGAACCTGTAAGAGAAAAGGAAGGCGAAGGATCCGACCGGACAACAGTAAAAGTAGAAGGATCTCCCGGATAGGCGACGGGCGTAAACAAGCGAACAGAGGGAATCGTCGCTTCCGTTCTGTTGGTGCAAACCCTAGCGATGAGTCAGACGCCACCGGTTACAATTTGGTGCAAAATATAGGCGGCCGGTGGATCGACACGTTAGGAGCACACTCCTGTGAGGGAAGGCCACAACCCAAATACGATCGCAATTTATTTATTTATTTTATTTTTTTGTTTTAGAGTCTCTTCAGTTCTAATATAGTTTTAGCCCAACGCCCATTATTCTAGCGTATAATTTTATTCTAAGATTATTTAGATATTACTTTAATATATTCTCATAATTAATATATATATATATATATATAGGGAGTTTTCACCTTTCATCAGGCATATATGAACAAAGGAAAACATCGTCACTTGCCCGCTACAAGACAGACAGCGACTGTGCGCCAGTAGGTAACATTAGCCTATATATATATATATATATATATATATATAATGTTGATCTGCTGCGCACCTTATGTTGCGCGACAACATCTCAGCCGTCGAATCAAAACGAGGAATGCACGTGCGATTTTCACCGTGTTGCTGCAATTCACCGTCGGTCGGTCGGATTCCGATCGGAAATCGGTCGGGATTCGGAGTCCGATCAGATCCCGATCGGTTTTGAAAGCCGTCGGATTTGATCGCTCGCCAGTCACGGATCCCGATCGATCGATTTGATCGGATCGATATTCGGCCGATCGTGTCGCCGTCGCGCCAGCGCCACGATCGCAGCTGAAAACGGCCGCCATCGCGACAGTTTACGATCGCAATCCGACTGGAAATCGGTCGGGATCCGACCGGACTCCGATGCCGGCCGGTTTCCGACTGGATTGCGGTCGTTTCCAATCGCAATCTGGTCGGACTTCGGTATCGATCGGATCGCGCCCAGATTCCGACCGGACCGTCGTCGGATTCCGGCCGAATCGGGGTCGGAATTCGGCCTTCCGTCGGCGATCGAGGGCGTCGGGCGCGCGGTTACTATGCGTCACGCATAGTCGAGCAGTGAAATGGTGCTCAGTAGATCAACACACACACTCTCTCTCTCTATATATATATATATAATTTCGGTCTCCGGCTTATTTGCTTTAGAGTCTCTTCTTCTATTGCCCTAGAAAGGCCGCAACATTTTCCATCGTCGTTTGTTCGTCGGCATGGAGAGGGATCGGAGATGAGCAGAAGCATGTTTAATGCCTTCGAGGCGAAGGTGCTGATCGCATGGAGCCCTCGTCCGTACATAACGTTGGTGTATGCGACCTCCCTGGCACCCTCCGTCGCACCCTGGCCACCATGCACCTCCGTCGCTACCATCGAACAGTCATCCACCGCATAACTCCCTCCCTCCTCGGCATGCTCAATCAGGTCCCCTTTTTCTTTACCTTTTTAGTCAATTCCCGGATTCTTGACTTTCTTCTCATTTCTACTCATTTCTGAATGACCAGGTGAAGCGATTAGTGGCCTTGGAGACGGAGGAAATGTACGACACCAGGAAACAGAAGGAGGCAGAGCACCGCGCTCAGTGCCCGACGATCTTCATCAGTCACTCTATTCCTGCGGCTTCTTCTTCTGCGGCGGAGTAAGCTAATTAGCGTCTTTTTTTTCGTGGATTGACAATGGATCTACTAGGTTAGCAAATTTATGTTGTTTTTCTCTTCTATGTGCTCTCCCGTTGGAATTGAATAATTGAGACTCCATTGTTCAACTTCTTGTTTGCATGCACACATTCTGGATGTTGTTATTAAATGCGATTATTTTCAATTAATTCATCTAAGAACTCACGAACTAGTGTAAGGTAATCTGGAAATCAAAAATAACTGGTGATTAAACTAAGATGGTTTTATATTATCCTCAAAAAATATGGTGATGTTTAATTTAGTCAGTTTCATCTAAGGAAGAATTAGCTTGTATGAGGTTTTTGTGGTTTTCATAATCTTTTGTTTATGCTAACTTAATTACTCTAACTCCTGATTACAGATATTAGCAAGCATGAATTAAACTAGATGTGTCTTCTCAATTCCCCGTCCTGTCTGATTGGAAGCCTTGATTTATATGGGATCTCAATTTTAAGCTAAATTATATTTGTAATCATGATAATTTGTAGTACATCACTATAAGATGTGTGCTTCGCTGAATACTATCCATTATAACTTTTTCTTTTTTGAATATCACTATCTAGTTGCTAACACATTTGTAGAATTATACGGGATAAAATAAAAATAAAAATATTAGAACGAAAATTAGGATTGCACTGAGGAAAAACTCCGGGATACATGTCTAAGATGGTATGAACATATACTTAGACGATTGATGAATGCTCTAGTTAGGCAATATGGAACTATTACAAATATACAAATCAAACAAGAAAGAGGAAGACCGAAGACTTGATCGGTAATGATAAAATAAAATAAATTTATTTAAATATAGATAATGATATAGTATGAATTTAGTCTAATGAAAAAAAGATCCATATATTCGATCTCACTTAGTGGAATAAGACTTGATTATTATTATTGTATTGGAGAAGAATTACACTTAATGCACTGAAAGCTATTTGACATGAGTGTGTCAAATCTCTGAAATAGATCGATCCTTACGCAACTCTTTGTGAACACTGTCAACTAGTAACATCACGAGGCTACTAATAACTAATGGTATATACGTAGAACTAGAGATGTACTACATAACTTAAGAAATGCCTATTAAAGGAACGTGGCATTATTCATTCAAAGGAATGTGGCAAGCTCTACATAACTTAAGAAATCCTTCTCGGCATTGCCTACCGAGTTATAAATATTTGCCAATCTTTTACCAAGCTTCAAGCATTGCCTACCGAGTTATAAAGCTAAGATGAGAGAGGCATGCAAGAGGGAATTTTCTACATTCAGTTTTTTGTGCTTTTTCAATCTTATCGAGGAGGCTAGGATTGTTGTGCTCTTGTTGCTAAAACGTATTTATATATTATGCACTAGTACAAGGGTTAATGGTCATATTTAACCTAAAACTTAAACATTCTAGCTTTTAAGAACGACACATCTATCAGACCTTTGCTATTAGAAATTCAATAGTTGTTGCAAACTAGCTGAGTTCATGAGGTCAGTAATACATCAGCCAACTAAAATAGTAAACTAAGATTCAATCCCCCTTTACCTTCCCCACTCCGGGGTGCAATGGTGTTCATTTGGAACAAACACAAGCCTTTTAGGGCTATCAAAAGTGTTTGACAACCCTAAATGTCTTAAAATCTTAAAAGAAAAATAGAGTTTAGGCAATCAGTATGGATGCAACAATACTTATTTGAGCCCTTTAGGCAATGTTTGGTAGGAGATGAGGGAAGTGTAAGTGAGGGGAAGGGAATTTTAATTCTTGTTTGGGAGGGGGGTGAGGAAAGAGTAAGGGAAGGAGAATTTAAAATTTTATTTGGGACAAAGTGAGAGAAGGAGAAGAAAAGATAAGAAAGGATAAATTTTAACATTTCTTATCCATAAAATGAAAGATTTCCTTACACCCCAATTTGAGGTGTAAATTTTAACCCTCTCTTCTCCTCCCTTTCCTTCCCTTCTCATTACTTGCACTTCCCTCACCTTCTCCCAAACATAGCGTTAGGGAGACCAAGCATGCTTGTCTAAGAACCTAATAGGGTGCAATGGTATTAATTTGGCATATTAGGGCCGTCAAAAACCTTTGGTACTAAAGAACTAACACCTTAGCTTCTTGCCATAGTTTGGGTAAGCAAAGGACCTTTTGGAGAACAAGTTCACTTTTTGATATTAAAAATAAAAACCCTAAGGATAATTTGCTCATTGGGTATTGATATCAGAAAAAATTAACATATGACTAGACGCATAACTATCAGCACCATGTCATCTATTATGTCAGATGTCCCGTGTCTCGACTCGGTCATCTATTATGTTAGACGTTTCGCGTCTTGGCTCGGTCATCTATTATGTCAGACGCCCCGCGTCTCGTCTCGGTCATCTATCATGTCAGACGTCCCGCATCTCGGCTCGATCATCTATTATGCCAGAAGCTCCGCGTCTCGGCTCGGTCATCTCTTATATCAGATGTCCCGCATCTTGGCTCGGTCATCTCATATCTCGGCAAAGACACATTATCTCAGATGTATGGCTCCTTAGTACATAATTTATCTTATTTAGTCAAAGGATGTGGCAAATATTTCCTACTCAGGGGGTCCACCAGGCAAGCCTTGTCATCATTTCTCTCCGACCAAGAAACAAACGCCCATACTAGTTTTCAAAGGAATTGTTGGGTTTTCGGCACCGCGGCGAGTGTGTGTTCGAACTGTTTTGTAAACATGTGCACAACGGAAGAAATAAAAGCAATAAATATAATTTATTATATCACACACACCACACGCATGCATAGTACAATATGTGTAGACATAATCGTAGTTTCAAATTTTGCAATAAAAGAAATTTTATTCTACGTATACCTGATGTATCAAGTGTAGCGGGAAATGCATCAACCGGAGCAACTCTCGCTAGAATCGCCTCTATCCGTATCCACGCCGAGTATCTTCGGGATGACTTCACAAAGTCACGAGTCTCGTCTTCGTACAAGTCACTAGCCTTGTGTCGAAGACGATGTGATCGAGAGAAGATCACAATCCGAATCAAAATTTAGATTCAAAACCGAGTCGCCAAAACTGACTTCTCCGGAGAGGTATTCGTCAACCGTTTGACGAATCCTTCGTCCTCCACCTATGAAGATTACCGAAGATCAAATTCCCAGGAAGGAACCCACTGTCGGAGCTCCAAACGTCGTCCAAACGACGCTCCGACAAGAAGGAAACAAGCTGTCTAGAAAACTGGACAGCTTTGGTGGAGGATATTGCACCGGCCAAATAAGGAAAGCTAGATGCTCACCTTGTCGCCGGAGCCAAGGAAGATCGCCGGAGGATCGCCGGTAGGAGCTTGGACGCCGACAACAACTTGGACAGTGGCACAAGGGGTGGGCGGCGGCAAGGGCTTGGGCACCGACTACAAGGAGAGGAGGGAGAGGGGCGGCAAGATTAGATTAGGTTTTCACAAAACCCTTAAGCCCTATTTTTATAGAGAACAAATTCTCCTAATGGTTATTGGTTCATAATCAAAAATCCGTTAACCCGCTCCATTAATTTAAGTTAAAATAAACCAAACCGATTTGGTCTATTTTAAGTTAAAACGAACCGAACCAACTTTGGTTCATTCGTTTAAAACAAACCAAACCCCTTTGGTTTATTCTCCACCATTGGATTAGAATCAAACCAATTTGGTTCATCCATCATGTCTTCATAAGACACGGCCGATCCACGCTTCCATTGTGACTGAAACAATTTCATGTTCGATCCTTGTTTTGTCCAACCAAACCTAGTTTCTCTCGGTCTAAGAATCTCATTCTCAAGCTCGTTTTAAATCCTTCAGATTATGCTCGTTGTGCGTGTGACCAAATAGGTTCTCGGTTTATGTTGGCCGTCTATAATTAACCATTAATTATAGAATAATCATGAGTGGTATCTAGTAGTACATCATGATCCCCAATTAACCGAAAAGATCAACGGTTGATCCAGAACTATTTCTGAAACCCTTCAGCAGCTAGAATGATTCGTGCCCCATTACCTTCACTCATCTTATACCCACTTGATTCAGGACATGATCTATAGTGTCAGTCCCCACTAGGTTGACTACGTCACACCTAGCCCAAGTATCATTTCCTCATCCTGCGGATTCTAGTTACTGCACATGTATCCAAGAGTACCTTACTCTAAACATGTAATGCTTTGGCAAAAGACTTTAGTAACAGTCCGATGAGAGGTCATGGGTATACATCTCCTCGCAAGGAGTGATGAACCTTTTATAGGCTATTCAACACCTTCGATCACTTCGACTTATACCCAATCATCCCGAGTCCACATCTCCTCAGAGATGCTTGCTTAAGATGACAAAGCATAAGTCTTCATGATCAAGATGACTTAAATACCGCAAGTTAAAGGAACATCACACTTAAGCTGCAGTAAGAACTTCATTGACATATCTATATATGCAGAGAACCATATGAAGTCTTACAGCTGGTCACTCCAATGAACTAGTTACCATAACTAGCATCCACGATTAACTCCGGACATTACAATGTCTCCAACCAGTGAGAATCAACTGTTTGGATACACCAAGGAGTATACCTCGTGCTAGTCTCAACAGAACTGATGGTGTCCAAATCCATCAATTCATCGACTACGGATAATTCCGATACATCACAATGACACATGTAGAGATACTCACTAGTTGTGATCCAATCACAAATTCTCTCATGCTGTGAATCGTATCGTGGACATTCAGTAAATGAGTTTAAGATCTAATCAAATACATGAAAACATGTATACTCAAATAGTGAATCTTCATTTATCATATAAATGGTTCAAACATAAGGCGATTGTCTTAGGACATCTCTTATATATTACTAACAGGAATGTTTACCACATTAATGAGGAGTTGTCTCCTATCAACCACATGACGAGTATTAATTATAGCCCACGCGTCTATAACATTTATGAGGGTAATGATTCATTCTTAGTTCTTCTTAAGTACTTAAAGATTATCTTAACAGTCGCCCAATGATCCATTCCTAGATCATATTGGTATCTACTTGTGACACTCAGAGCATATGATACATCGGGTCTCGTACATAACATAACATATATGATAGATCCTATTACGAATGCATAGGGAATCTTACTCATGCAAATCCTCTCGTCTTCTGTGCGCGGACACATAGACTTCGAAAGGTGTATCCCATGCTTGCATGGCCAAGACGACAATGACACATGTAGGAGTCTAATTGATTATCCTTTCGAGCACACTTGTTGCTCACTTCAATATTGAAAATGTCACTGGATACGTCCAACGTATAAATACCATTGCTCAAGGTTCCAGTCCTATAAAGTACGCCATTCAAAGTTATATAACAACAATTGTTACTAAACGTCAAATGGTAACCATTTCTATTTAAGCAGGAAATAGAAACAATGTTCTTTATTAGAGAAGGAACACAATAGCAATTGTCCAGTTCTAAAACTAGTCCACTAGGGAGCTTCAGCAAATAAGTTCCGATGGCGACTGCAGCAACCTTTGCTCCATTGCCAACTCACAAATTTGACTCCCCTCTGACGAGTCTTCTTCTATTCTTTAGCCCCTGTATGTCATTACATATATGTGAGCCACACCCAGTATCCAATACCCAAGTGTCTAAGGAAATAGAATGACAATCAATAACGAAGATACCTGAAGAGGATGGGGCATCGGATGCCTTCTTCTTCTTCACGGACTCAAGATAAATCTTGCAGTTTCTTCGCCAGTGGCCTTCCTTGCCACAATGATGACAAGTGCCCTTTTGTGCTGGTTCTGCCTTCTTAGCCTTCTTGTTCTTCCCTTTCTTCTGTTCCTTTGCCTTTCTCTTAGAACCTTTCTTCGAGGAATCAACTAACAGAACCGTCTTCTCCTCATGCTTCACAGAAGGCTCCACAGTCTTCAGCATATTGAGGAGCTCAGGAATAGTGGATTCTAATTTGTTCATCCGATAGTTCATCACAAATTGTGAGAAACTCTTGGGCAAACAATGAAGAATTAAGTCAATACTTAATTCATGATCCATCACAAACCCGAGGGTGGCCAGCCGCTTGATATACCCGTTCATCTTTAGCACAAACTGCACTACAGACGAACCTTCTTGCATCTTAGAGGTGAAGAGTGTTGGAATGTATACTGAAAGCCTAGCTCTTTTTGTATGGACATTTTATTTTGAAATAAGAATCACATGATCATTATTTGCATTTTATATATTCATTATATATGTGTGCATATTGTCTAATATTTTACGTTGTAGATAACATGGTGCTTGGTGTGACACAGAAGATCATGTTATCAGTACCTTGTAAAATATAAGTAAAGGCTCACAACCAAGATGGTTTTGGACAAACCATTGGCATGGTTGTAGTGTAGCTTGGTATTGTTTTATCTTGAACATAGAGTTACACTAGTACACTTAGGTGTATTGAGTAGGACCGACATAGAGGTGATTCAATTTAGTACTGACTACATAATTGAATCGGACCTCGGATATTATGTTGTACATGCTCTTAATCCCGATATAATAACGGACACATGTACTTAGTATTTATTTCTTTGATTTACCAGTGGGTGAGATTTAGATGGATTAAATCAATATGCCCGGTAAGTTGGGAAATAATATTATTTACATGGTGTGTCGTTGATTATAGGAGGAAACCGTGTCCTATATATTAGGTTGATGATGTCCCCTTGAGGAGCTCATAAGGTTAATGATGTAAACACAGATGTTTTACTTATTCAACATTATTATACGGTTGAGTGGTACTACTAGAAAATTTAGATGTTAATTAATTGATGGTCAGTAAATCAATTAATTGACGGACATTCGATATCTTAAACACGGGGAGATTAATGTACAAATAATATATGGAGCCCATATTGATTTATGGGGGTTGGTGAGGTAGTTCAATGATGATCCTCTAGTGGAATGGAACATCATTGATGGATCAAGTTTGTGTGGTTCCGATCCATCAGGTGGCCAAGACCCAACTCCTCCTTATGGTCCCTATCGTAGCCTAATATAATCCTTAAGAAGTCTAGATCCAAGAATGTAAAACAAAACCTAGAACCAACGGTTGGGATTAAATCCCTAGATCCGATGGTTGGATGAAACCCTAGAACCAACGGTTGGGATTAAATCCCTAGATCCGATGGTTAGGATGAAATCCTAGAATCGACGGTTGGGATTAAATCCTTAGATCCGACGGTTGGGATAAAACCCTAGATCCGACGGTTGGGATGAAACCTTAGATCCGACGGTTGGGATGAAATCCTAGATCCGATGGTTGGGATTAAACCCTAGATCCGACGGTTGGGATAAAACCCTAGATCCGACGGTGGAGATTAAAGGAGGCTTAAGCCCTATTCTATAAATAGATGGCTAGGGTTGGGCGGCAAGATTAATAAAGGAATTGGAGTTAGGGTTTGGTTAATCCACAAGTGGGCGGCTAGGGTTCATTGGGCGGCTAGGGTTTTGGAGCAAAGTTTGGGCGGCAAGCTTCTTCCTTCAAGTTGATTGTCGGCGCCCATCCTCTACCTTCTTCCTTGGCCGGCGGTTCTCCTTCCATTGGTGGTCGGTGGTCTTCCTCCTTCCTTTCTCCTTGGTGGCCGGCGGCAACTCCTCTTCAAGTTGGCCGGTGCTTCATCCAATTGTTTCCTTGGCCGGCGGTTGCACCAAGTTCCATAATTTGGTGGCCGGTTCTAGATAGGAAGGTATTTGTGGTTTCTTCTCTTTGTTCGCAGCGGACAAGGTAGAGAAGAAAGTGATCTAGAAGGCTTCTACTCGTGGAGGATCTTCGTCCACACGTCGTCCACGAGAAGGATAGGACATACGGTAGAAGATCGTGAGGTATAAAGTTATTTTAACTTTATGTACAGATCTGAGCATGTTCTTATTTGTTTTGATTATGCATGTGTGTGTATGAATATGTATTGTATAATCATGGACCCCGAAGACAAACACAAAAACCGGCGATCCATCCATCGTCTCTTCCGCGGCTAACCAACTAGAAGAGTTGTGTTGCTTGAATAACTAGTTTGTTCAAGCGACCACTCAAGTTGTTAGCACGACGACGAAATGGTGTTGTTAAGGAAGCTCATCCCATCCGGATTAATCCTTTCATTAGTGAAAATTTTAATCCGGGGATATGGGAGCCAATGAGCCTCCGAAGCATTCACCCAACAATTGGTATCAGAGCCATCGGATTCCGGTTTTGTGTGTTTAGGATTCGGTTAATTTTTTATGCATTTTTCATATATTATATGTGCCGGATAATAGTAGGATATGCGTAGTTTAACTCTTTGGTTGCAGGCATAAGATCCGACTATTATGGTCATGTGTGTGTATGTGAATGGATGTGTGTAAAAATTTATTATTTGAATCCTCGGGGTTGACGAGGCTAGATTAGTATTTAATTTTTGTAATTAAATACGGCATTGTTTAGCCGATCATTTTAGTTTACTTTCGATCTAGACTATTTGTACACTCCTTCGTGGAGTATAGGATCGATGGATGTAAATAAAATGATTTATCTCGGCTCGGATATCTTTGGTGACTTGCGCACGGGAAAAGGTGGAGCGGACGAGGTGGCGACACGACGGGATGCATATTGGAGGACAATGCCATAATAGTTGGAAAAAATTCTGTTTTTCCATATTTATTGCTTATTTGTTTTATATGCATGTTGTGTATGTTTAAAATTCCTCGATTGCAATTTACTAAGTGGGAGAGGGATATTTTAATTAATTCTCGCGGCCTCCATTACAATTTGACGTGTGATGCAAACAAACTTGTGTGTTGGCTCTGAGTGCCTTCCTCCCTGCGGACGGGTTTGTTTGCGGATCACTAGGTCAAATAATGGTTATAGGAAATTATCTAGGAGCATGTGTACTTCCACAGCGGTAAGGCACATAATCCGAAATAATTTCCTCAAGATAAATAATGGTGCACACTTAGATACAAATAAAGGTATCCTCCCCATCGGAGTCACTGCTTTTATTTGTAGGGCCAAAGAGGAACCAACTATTAATTTTATTTGTCAAAAAGTAAGGTTGACAAGATAATAAAATTAATGGGTAAAACCTCCTCTTACAAATGTAGAATTCGTATACGTCCACACTGCGTGACATGCGACATTCTCGGTGATTTGAGGTGTTGGTTGATTTCGGGATTTTATTGTTTTGAGGAATCAATAATATTTGAAATCTAATATTTTGATCATTGTGATTTTTAGGATTTTCAAATGGCTTTCAACCCACTTGCTGTGATTTTAAAAGAAAACAAACTTACTGGTCCAAACTACATTGATTGGAAAAGAAACCTAGATATTGTCTTAACTGCGGAAGAGTACAAATTTGTACTCTTCGAGGTCTGTCCTCCTAAGCCCTTAGATGACTCTGATGAAAAGGAGATAGAACGTTATAAGAAATGGGTTAAGGCAGATGAGATGGCGCGGTGTTACATTTTGGTATCTATGTCAAATGTGCTGCAACATCAGCATCAGGCCATAGCCATTGCTTATGACATGATGTTCAATCTCAAGGAACTTTTCGGACATCAGAGTAGGGCGGCTAGGCAGGAGGCTATGAGAAACTTGATGACGACCTCCATGATCTAGGGAACACCCGTTAGGGATCATGTTCTCAAGATGATGGCTCATCTTAATGAGATGGAAGTCCTAGGAGCTGAGATCGATGGGGAAACCCAGGTCGATATCATTCTCCAGTCTCTGCCTAGGAGTTTTGAGCAGTTCCGCCTCAACTACAACATGAACAAAAGGTTGTATTCGTTGGCGGAGCTTCTGACAGAACTCCAGGCGGCAGAGGGACTTTTTCGTCAGAGTGCTCAAGCCATAGTCGCTTAGAAGGTTTCTTCCTCTAAACCGAAAGGTAAGAAGAAGAAGAAGCAAGGTGGAACGAAGAAGGTGGCAACAGGACCTCAGGCAGGAGTGAAGAAGCCGAAAGGCAAGTGCTTCACTTGCAAGCAGACTGGACATTGGAAGGCGGACTGTCCTCGCCGAAAGAACAAAGGTATATCTTCTTGTTTAGTTGTTGAAACATGTTTAGCGGTGTTATCTACCAGTGCCTGGTGTGTAGATACAGGAGCCACTGATCATGTCTGCAATACTTTGCAGGGGTTCCAGGAAACCCGACGACTAGCTGAGGGAGAGATTACCGTCTTCATGGGCAATGCTTCAAAGGTGGCGGTTATTGCAGTGGGAGACGTTTATTTATCTTTTGATAGGAATAAATTTTTGGTTTTGAGAAATTGTCTTTATGTACCTACTTTTAGAAAGAATTTAATTTCAGTTTCTAAATTATTTTTGGATGGATATTCTGTTTCTTTTAATGACAAGGTGGTTATAAAAAGGAATAGGGAGATTATCTGTTCTGGTACATTGTGTTGGTGCAGGGGCACTAGATAATCGAACCTGTGTTTTGATTATGGCAAAGACACAAAGTTAAGTTTATATTGTTATCTCACGAGCTAAATCAAGTGTGCAGAAAAGTACTAAAGCTGGAGCTGAAGGCTAGCGACACCCGGAGGAAGCCGTGGTGGTCGGGCGACACTTGAGTGAATTCGGAGGGAGCCGAAGGAATCGAGTGGAAGGCCGAAAGCGAGAGCTACTATCGAGGTAAGCTCGTGTGAGTGAGAGATTGTAAGGTCGTGTCCTCTTTACGGGGACGACCGTAGGCGACGATTCGACTAAGACTTCCTGTGGAAGGTCTAGGTCGAGATCGGACGGTTAGAAACCGTCGTATTTATCATTTTCCGAGCTAATCTCTTACTGCAGGGAAGTGGCCAGCCGGTGTGATCATTCTTGGACATTAGGCGATCAGTTATCGTTGGTGATGAGATGCATCGATCGTATCATCGATCGATGAGAGGCATCGATCGTGATGGCGGACGATTCGCTTTGCGCTAGGTCAAAACGGATAACGTTTGACGCGGCCACTTCGCGATAAAAATTTGGAAAAATTCATGATCCGTTCCAAAGAAATAGGAGACAAATTCAGAGGCTAAAGTCTATAAAAGGAGGGGAGGATTCATCTCCAAATATCATCAATTATTCATCAAGTGCTCCTACAACGCCAACGCTTCAACACCGTCATAACGCCGACACGACGACAACCTCAGATCTTCTTCGTCGGCAGCAGATTCAAGTAATATTTTTGATATTATATTCTGTGTTTTTTATCTTCATAACGAGGTGAGGTAGGCTTGTTGCCTCATCCTCGTGTATTCGATTTTTGTAATCGTTGTCTCCTACCTCCAACGAGGAGGAGACGTTTTAGTGTTTTGCCCTCCGTACGCGGTCTAGGACCGATAGGGCCTTGGAGTAGCAACCGCTGGGTTGTGAACCAAGTAAAATAAACGTGTTCATTTATTTTCCGCTGTGCTTACTTTGCGTATTGAACGAACGAAAAAGAAAAGATTTACGATCGCTATTCACCCCCCCCCTCTAGCGACGCTTCTCGATCCAACACATTGGTTGGCAATTTATATACTCTTGAACCAAAAACTCCCACGATGCAAATAGAAGTAAATAACTCATCTTCTAAATCTAATAAGAGAAAAGAACCTTCGCAAATGAACTAAACATATCTTTGGCATCTAAGGCTTGGTCATATTAACCTAAGTAGAATTCAAAGGTTGATAGCTGATGGACCTTTGGGTTCATTAGTGGTGGAGGATCTCCCAACCTGCGAATCTTGCTTGGAAGGTAAAATGACCAAGAGGCCTTTTAAGGCCAAGGGATATAGAGTCAAAGATGTGTTAGAATTGGTTCATTCTGATTTGTGTGGTCCTATGTCTATCCAGGCAAGAGGTGGCTTTGAATACTTCGTCTCATTTATAGACGATTATTCAAGGTATGGATACATTTACTTGATGCGCCGCAAGTCTGAATGCTTTGACAAGTTCAAAGAATTCAAGGCTGATGTGGAGAATCGTCAAGGTAAAAGTATCAAGACATTACGATCTGATCGTGGTGGCGAGTACCTCTTGGGAGAGTTTAGGAGTTACTTATCAGAGGCTGGGATTCAATCTCAATTGTTGCACTGCACACCCAGTGAATGGTGTAGCGGAGCGAAGGAATAGGACTCTTATGGAGATGGTCAGATCGATGATGAGTTATTCTGAGTTACCTGTTTCGTTCTGGGGGTATGCACTGGATACAACAATGTACACTCTGAACTTGGTTCCATCTAAATCAGTACCTTCTACCCCTGTAGAATTGTGGACTGGGCGAAAACCTAGTTTGAAACATATTCAGATATGGGGGAGTCCAGCACATGTGCTGAAGGCTGATGCTGGTAAGTTGGAACCTCGTACAGAAGTATGCATGTTTGTTGGCTACCCTAAGGGAACGAAAGGTGGTTTGTTTTATAATCCTAGAGATCAGAGGGTGATCGTTAGCACGAACGCCAGATTTCTAGAGGAGGATTATGTAATGAACCACAAGCCCAAGAGTAGGATTGTTCTTGAGGAGTTGACAGGGGAAGTCCCGACTTCAGTACCACCGGTACAAGAGGAGACACCACAAGTCACTGCACCGCGTGTCACAGAGCATACACAGGAGGCACCTCGTCGTAGTGGGAGAGTTGATAGACAACCTGACAGATTCATGTTTTTGGGAGAGTCTTCGGACTTAGTCCCTGGTGAACATGAACCTGATCCCTGGACATATGATGAGGCAATCCAGGATAGAGATGCGGTATCTTGGCAAAGTGCGATGAATTCAGAGATAGAATCTATGGATTCTAATCAAGTCTGGGAGCTAGTAGAACCACCCGATGGTGTAAAAACCATTGGATGCAAGTGGATCTACAAGAGAAAGAGAGGAGTAGACGGGAAGGTCGAGACCTTCAAAGCTAGGCTTGTTGCGAAAGGGTATACTCAGAAAGAGGGCATCGATTATGAGGAGACCTTTTCGCCGGTAGCTATGCTTAAGTCTATCCGGATTCTCTTATCTATAGCTGCTCATATGGATTATGAGATTTGGCAGATGGATGTCAAGACAGCTTTCCTTAACGGAAGTCTTGAGGAGAACATCTATATGCGGCAACCAGAGGGATTCATTGCTAAAGGAAAAGAGCATCTTGTATGTAAGCTTAATCGGTCCATTTATGGATTGAAGCAAGCTTCTAGATCTTGGAACATCCGCTTTGATGAGGTAATCCAGTCATATGGATTTATTCAAAGTCCGGATGAGCCTTGTGTATACAAGAGATGTGACGGAAACGTAGTGGTGTTTCTTGTACTATACGTAGATGACATTTTGTTAGTTGGCAACAATATCAAAGTGTTATCAGACGTAAGGGTATGGTTGTCCAAACAGTTTGATATGAAGGACTTGGGAGAAGTGGGACACATCCTTGGGATCAAAGTTATAAGGGATCGCAAGAAAAGGATGTTGTGCTTATCCCAAGCTTCATACATTGACACTATCCTTGCTCGATTTAGCATGCAGAACTCCAAGAAAGGTTTTCTACCTTTTAGGCATGGAGTTCCTTTATCTAAAGAGATGTGTCCCAAAACATCAAAGGAGATAGAGGACATGAAGGCGGTTCCTTATGCTTCGGCAGTAGGAAGCCTTATGTATGTTATGCTATGTACGAGACCGGATATCTGCTTTGCCGTGGGCATGGTTAGCAGATATCAGAGTAATCCTGGACAGGGACATTGGACTGCGGTAAAGCATATATTGAAGTACCTGAGAAGGACTAGGGATTATATGCTGGTTTACCGGGCAGATCAATTATTCCCTATGGGTTACACGGATTCAGATTTCCAATCAGATAGGGACAAGAGTAAGTCTACCTCGAGGTTTGTGTTTACTTTTGGAGGTGGAGCCATAGTATGGAGGAGTGTCAAGCAGAAATGCGTGGCGGACTCTACCATGGAAGCTGAGTATGTGGCAGCCTCTGAGGCAGCCAAGGAAGCTGTATGGCTCAGGAACTTCTTCATGGACTTGGATGTGATTCCTGGTTTGCCCAGAACTATCACAATTTATTGTGATAACAGTGGTGCAGTTGCAAACTCGAAGGAACCACGAGCCCATAAGGCGAGTAAACACATAGAGCGCAAGTACCACCTCATACGAGAGATCGTAAAGCGAGGAGAAGTTGTTGTCGCCAAGATTGCATCAAAGGATAACCTGGCGGATCCATTCACTAAGGCCCTTCCAGCGAAAGCGTTTGATAGGCATGTGGAGGACATGGGGATCAGATGTATAGCAGAGTGATGACAGCATAGTCTTTTAGTATAAGTGGGAGATTGTTAGAATGTATACTGAAAGCCTAGCTCTTTTTGTATAAACATTTTATTTTGAAATAAGAATCACATGATCATTATTTGCATTTTATATATTCATTATATATGTGTGCATATTGTCTAATATTTTACGTTGTAGATAACATGGTGCTTGGTGTGACACAGAAGATCATGTTATCAGTACCTTGTAAAATATAAGTAAAGGCTCACAACCAAGATGGTTTTGGACAAACCATTGGCATGGTTGTAGTGTAGCTTGGTATTGTTTTATCTTGAACATAGAGTTACACTAGTACACTTAGGTGTATTGAGTAGGACCGACATAGAGGTGATTGATTTAATCTTGACGACATAATTGAATCGGACCTCGGATATTATGTTGTACATGCTCTTAATCCCGATATAATAACGGGCACATGTACTTAGTATTTATTTCTTTGATTTACCAGTGGGTGAGATTTAGATGGATTAAATCAATATGCCCGGTAAGTTGGGAAATAATATTATTTATATGGTGTGTCGTTGATTATAGGAGGAAACCGTGTCCTATATATTAGGTTGATGATGTCCCCTTGAGGAGCTCATAAGGTTCATCATGTAAACCCAGCTGGTTGACTTAGTCAACATGATGATAAGGTTGAGTGGTACTACTCGAGGAATTAGATGTTAATTAATTGATGGTCAGTAAATCAATTAATTGACGGACATTCGATATCTTAAACACGGGGAGATTAATGTACAAATAATATATGGAGCCCATATTGATTTATGGGGGTTGGTGAGGTAGTTCAATGATGATCCTCTAGTGGAATGGAACATCATTGATAGATCAAGTTTGTGTGGTTCCGATCCATCGGGTGGCCAAGACCCAACTCCTCCTTATGGCCCCTATCGTAGCCTAATATAATCCTTAAGAAGTCTAGATCCAAGAATGTAAAACAAAACCTAGAACCAACGGTTGGGATTAAATCCCTAGATCCGATGGTTGGATGAAACCCTAGAACCAACGGTTGGGATTAAATCCCTAGATCCGATGGTTAGGATGAAATCCTAGAATCGACGGTTGGGATTAAATCCTTAGATCCGACGGTTGGGATAAAACCCTAGATCCGACGGTTGGGATGAAACCTTAGATCCGACGGTTGGGATGAAATCCTAGATCCGATGGTTGGGATTAAACCCTAGATCCGACGGTTGGGATAAAACCCTAGATCCGACGGTGGAGATTAAATCCCTAGATCCGGCGGTGGAGATTAAAGGAGGCTTAAGCCCTATTCTATAAATAGATGGCTAGGGTTGGGCGGCAAGATTAATAAAGGAATTGGAGTTAGGGTTTGGTTAATCCACAAGTGGGCGGCTAGGGTTCATTGGGCGGCTAGGGTTTTGGAGCAAAGTTTGGGCAGCAAGCTTCTTCCTTCAAGTTGATTGTCGGCGCCCATCCTCTACCTTCTTCCTTGGCCGGCGCCCATCTTAGAGCCCTCTACCTTCTTCCTTGGCCGGCGGTTCTCCTTCCATTGGTGGCCGGTGGTCTTCCTCCTTCCTTTCTCCTTGGTGGCCGGCGGCAACTCCTCTTCAAGTTGGCCGGTGCTTCATCCAATTGTTTCCTTGGCCGGCGGTTGCACCAAGTTCCATAATTTGGTGGTCGGTTCTAGATAGGAAGGTATTTGTGGTTTCTTCTCTTTGTTCGCAGCGGACAAGGTAGAGAAGAAAGTGATCTAGAAGGCTTCTACTCGTGGAGGATCTTCGTCCACACGTCGTCCATGAGAAGGATAGGACATACGGTAGAAGATCGTGAGGTATAAAGTTATTTTAACTTTATGTACAGATCTGAGCATGTTCTTATTTGTTTTGATTATGCATGTGTGTGTATGAATATGTATTGTATAATCATGGACCCCGAAGACAAACACAAAAACCGGCGATCCATCCGTCGTCTCTTCCGCAGCTAACCAACTAGAAGAGTTGTGTTGCTTGAACAACTAGTTTGTTCAAGCGACCACTCAAGTTGTTAGCACGATGACAAAATGGTGTTGTTAAGGAAGCTCATCCCATCCGGATTAATCCTTTCATTAGTGAAAATTTTAATCCGGGGACATGGGAGCCAATGAGCCTCCGAAGCATTCACCCAACAAAGAGGAGCCTGGAGACTTCAAACCTTTCGGATCTCGCTTGCTCATCAAACAACTCATGAAGTTGGAAGACTATGGTATTAGCATCCATATGCTCATGCTGCTTTTGCAGCTCAGGTACCATCGCAGCTAGCATGATGCAACTCGTCAGTTCAAAATCTGTCACATGTTTCTTATAGGCCAACAATTGGTCTGGAGTTGCATCGTCCCTAGGACGGTTGGGAAGATGCTCTTTAAGGACATACGCTTGCTTTTCCGCCTTGAGAACAATTCTCAAGTTTCTAAGCCAGTCCAGGAAGTTAGTTCCAGTCAATTTGTTTGAATCTAAAATAGTCCGCAAATTCAAAGACGTCATGATCAATCGATTAACCTAGAAATACAAAACGAGCATATATGAGAAAATGATTTTAAAATGCATCAATATACATTTATAAATCCCATTCATTTTTCGAATTTCAAAAATCCCAAAATCACTTCGGGAGATCGTAGGTCCATCTCTGAATGGCCTGACATCCAACATAGATATAAACAACCTTGGAGAGAGTCCAACAAGTCATTCATAGCTACGATAATATACCAATTGCATATCACATATATGCAACTATCACAATGTGTTGTCAACTAATTGAATGTTCACACATACATCGGGTTGTTAACTCATTAACATATGCATCATATGCATAGCATCCAACTTCACCTCCCTTCACATCGACCTTGGAGAGAGTCCAACAAGCCGATGCTCCAGGTTAAAGCCAACTCATTAATCGAGAAATAGTTTTAATATGGTTAGAGTGCATTCAACCAATTAGCCCGGCTTGGAGAGAGTCCAACAATCAAAGCTAACGATTGACCTCTGACTCTTACCATATTAGTATTAAATTATTCCATGGTTTGAACATGTTCGGGTTCGAGCCGGGCTTGGAGAGAGTCCAACAACCCAAACAAGAAACAGAACTCTAGTTCTAACCATGTTAATGAAAGGTGTAGGCTTTAATATTGAGTAAGGGTTTTATGTCTCATCCTCTTTGTATGCAAATAACTATTATCTGTATGATATGACATATATTGCATACATCTATATGTCACGATACGCATGACATAATGATATGCATCTAATGCAATTACATGACATACAATTATGACATGTACTTAATTTCCTTATGTGTTATAACTATTTATGGAAATAAAATATGTTTGAGATTTGATTCTTCAAATCAAATCATGATTAAATTAGAAAATAAATTTCCAAATATAATCACATATTTTATTTGTGGAAAGTGTTGATTAAGGAAAGTCAAATTTAATTTAGAAAATAAATTTTCTAAATTGTCAAAACTATTTATGGAAATAAAATATATTTAAGATTTGATTTTCCAAATCAAATCATGATTAAATTAGGAAATAAATTTTCAAATCTAATCAAATATTTTATTTATGAAAAATGTTAATTTCCATAAATACTTCTAATTTTCCAAAAGTAGAAGATTTTCATAAATGCTTCTAGACTTTCCAAAATTAAAAATTTCCATAAATACTTCTAACTTTCCAAAAGTAGAAAATTTCCATAAATACAATTACGACTATCGTAAAATAAATTTACGATTATGTCGAAACACAACCTAGGCTCTGATACCACTGTTGGGTTTCAGGCACCGCAGCGAGTGTGTGTTCAAACATGTTTTGTAAACATGTGCGCAGCGAAAGAAATAAAAGTAATAAATATAATTTATTACATCATACACACCACACGCATGCATAACAACATGTGTAGACATAACCGTAGTTTCAAATTTTGCAATAAAAGGAAATTTATTCTACGTATACCTGATGTATCACGTGTAGCGGGAAATACATCAACCGGAGCAACCCTCGCTAGAATCGCCTCTATCCGTATCCACGCCGAGTATCTTTGGGATGACTTCACAAAGTCACGAGCCTCATCTTCGTACAAATCACTAGCCTCGTGTCGAAGATGATGTGATCGAGAGAAGATCACAATCCGAATCAAAATTCGGATTCAAAATCGAGTCGTCAAAACTCGCTTCTCCGGAGAGGTATTCGTCAACTGTTTGATGAATCCTTCATCCTCCACCTATGAGGATTATCGGAGATCGAATCCTCGGCAAGGAAGCCACTGTCGGAGCTCCAAACGTCATCCAAATGATGCTCCGACAAAGAAGGAAACAAGCTGTCTAGAAAACTGGACAACTTTAGTGGAGGATGTTGTGCCGGCCAAATAAGGAAAGCTAGATGCTCACCTTGTCGCCGGAGACAAGGAAGATCACCGGAGGGTCGCCGGAGGATCGCCGGCAGGAGCTTGGACGCCGACAACAACTTGGACGGCGGCAAGGGCTTGGGCGCCGACTACAAGGAGAGGAGGGAGAGGGGCGGCAAGATTAGATTAGGTTTTCACAAAACCCTTAAGCCCTATTTTTATAGAGAACAAATTCTCCTAATGATTATTGGTTCATAACTAAAAACCCATTAACCCGCTCCATTAATTTAAGTTAAAATAAACCAAACCGATTTGGTCTATTTTAAGTTAAAACGAACCGAACCAACTTTGGTTCATTCGTTTAAAACAAACCAAACCCCTTTGGTTTATTCTCCACCATTGGATTAGAACCAAACCAATTTGGTTCATCCATCATGTCTTCATAAGACACGGCTCATCCACGCTTCCATTACGACTGAACAATTTCATGCTCGATCCTTGTTTGGTCCAACCAAACCTAGTTTCTCTCGGTCTAAGAATCTCATTCTCAAGCTCATTTTAAATCCTTCGGATTACGCTCGTTGTGCGTGTGACCAAATAGGTTCTAGGTTTATGTTGGCCGTCTATAATTAACCATTAATTATAGAACAATCATGAGTGATACCTAGTAATACATCATGATCCTCAATTAACCGAAAAGATCAACGGTTGATCCAGAACTATTTCTGAAACCCTTCAACAGTTAGAATGATTCGTGCCCCGTTCCCTTCACTCATCTTATACCCACTTGGTTCAGGACATGGTCTATAGTGTCAGTCCCCACTAGGTTGACTACGTCACACCTAGCACAAGTATCATTTCCTCGTCCTACGGATTCTAGTTACTGCACATGTATCCAAGAGTACCTTACTCTAAACATGTAATGCTTTGGCCAAATACTTTAGTAACAATCCGACGAGAGGTCATGGGTATACATCTCCTCGCAAGGAGTGGTGAATCCTTTATAGGCTATTCAAACACCTTCGATCACTTCGACTTATACCCAATCATCCCGGGTCCACATCTCCTCAGAGATGCTTGCTTAAGATGTCAAAGCATAAGTCTTCATGATCAAGATGACTTGAATATCGCAAGTCAAAGGAACATCGCACTTAAGCTGCAATAAGAACTTCATTGACATATCTATATATGCAGAGAATCATATGAAGCCTTACAGCTGGTCACTCCAATGAACTAATTACCATAACTAGCATCCACGATTAACTCCAGACATCACAATATCTCCAGCCAGTGAGAATTAGCTGTTTGGATACACCAAGGAGTATATCTTGTGCTAGTCTTGACAGAACTGATGGTGTCCAAATCCATCAATTCATCGACTAAGGATAATTTCAATACATCACAATGACACATGTAGAGATACTCACTAGTTGTGATCCAATCACAAATTCTCTCATGCTGTGAATCGTATCGTGGACATTCAGTAAATGAGTTTAAGATCTAATCAAATACATGAAAATATGTATACTCAAATAGTGAATCTTCATTTATCATATAAATGGTTCAAACATAAGACGATTACCTTAGAACATCTCTCATATATTACTAACAGGAATGTCTACCACATTAATGAGGAGTTGTCTCCTATCAACCACATGACGAGTATTAATTACAGCCCACGCGTCTATAGCATTTATGAGGGTAATGACCCCTATTACTTCTTGGAGCAGGCGTAAACACATCATAAATTTATACTGCCCATACCGACAGTATAATTTGGTAGGAGGATTTCTCTTATATATATAGCCTCCTCAGAGGAGGAGAACAGAGGTTGGCGCATTCTCAACTTCGCTTGTCCATTCTCTTCTCCATCTTCTTGTTAATTTCTTGCCTTGAGCGTCAGAGGGGCCTTGCCAAGATCTCTCAGTGCCCTTAACCGTTTACTGTCTTGCAGGACCCTCCATTCGGCTCAGCCCATCGCCGAGATGATGTTCTGGCTGTCACCCCACTCCCTCCGCGTCAACCCCCGTTCGTCCAAGTTATCAGTCCTTATCGCCTTTGCCACCGGGACACCTCACCATCCCCATCTCGATAGGCAATATAATTGGCATCGTCTGTGGGAAACAAAACAAACAACACCTGAGGCAAAGATGGGAGACCAAGGAGTGAACTCCAACAACCACAACTCCACTGAAGGGAATCTGACCAGGGAGAGCATCATAGCCCTTGTCAAGACCACCATGGAAGACGTTCTGCGCGACCTTCTACCCCAAGAAACTTCCCCAATGTAGGCTTCTCCCAGTCCGGTTCAGGGTCCCGCGTCAATTCCTATCCCCTCCACTCCGGCTGCCCCGGGGACAACTCCTGCAACCTCAATACCGGTCGAATCGTCATTGACTGCATCACTGCAATAATCCTCAGAGGAAGTGTCTTCCTATATACACCGGCTGAAAGTAATCCCAAAAAGGGCAAAGATCCGTTAAGCAGCACAGAATCTCCTCTTGCCCTAGCATCATAGATGACAAAATACCCAAGTCTTTCGAGCAAATCTCTATAGGAGAATACAACGGCTCAGCTGACCCAGAAGAATATCTTGAAAGATTCAATAAGGTCGCCCTGATACACAACTATTCGAACGAAGCCAAATACAAGGTTTTCTCTCTCAATTTAATTGGCTTCGCCCAAAGGTGGTTCGACCGACTCCCGACTGGATCCATTAACTCCTTTCAGGAGTTGTCTGTGTTGTTCCTTCAGCGCTTCACCAGTAGTAAGAGATACCGTCAAACTGCTCAGTACCTTATGACCATGAAGCAGAAGAGTGATAAATCCCTAAGAGACTACATACATCGGTTTAACCGAGTAGCTGTTGACGTCTCAGATGTCTCGTCAAAGACAGTGGTCAATGCCTTTTCTCATGGCCTGATAAGGGGGGATTTCTCAATGTCATTGATGAAGAGACCCCCTCCTCACTTTGAGGCCTTGCTGGCTAGAGCCGAAGCATACATCAATTTGGAGGAGGCTGAGAAAGCAGCAGATGAGCAGTGAAGGATTGATTGACCCAAGTCTCCTCAAAAGTCGAGTTAGAAGGCTCCTCCCCCAGTACACAATTGACCCCCCAGAGCCCCTCCTGTCTACCCTCCTCGGCTGGTGAAAGACAGAGTAATTCATGTCGTGCAGGAAGCCCCCCAACCATCCATGTAGCCCGACCAGCGTGACCCCTTCTGCGCCTTTCATCAGATATATGGTCACTCAACCCGGGAGTGTCGCACCTTGGCTGATGAAATCAGGCAAGTAATGAGGAAGCAGCAACAGAACTTCAACGCTCCACCCCGAGATATAAGGCCTGAACCACGGGGTCATGTTCAGCACAATCCGGCCAAAAGGGCTCCTCGACCTGCACCCGAGCAGTAAAGATCGGCTCAAATTCCACGGAGATCTCAAGAAGCTTCTCCCAGTAGGCCTGCTTCTCAGCTAGGATCGCCGCAGGAACTCAACACTCCTCACCGTGGGACAATTAACATGATCACCAGTGGAACTATCGATGGGGACTCGAATCGAGCCAGAAATGCTCATGGAAGACGACTGGAGAACATGGAAGTAAGCACCAGTCGAAGGCCTGCGGATGAACTTGCACTAAATTTCGGCCCCGAGGACCTGCGAGGAGTTTCTGTCCTGCATGATGATGCCTTAGTGATCAGAGCCACCATTGCCAACTATGACATGGCCAGAATCTTCGTGGACACAAATAGCTCGGTTAATATTTTATTTAAAGATGCTTTTGACCGCATGCAGCTTGATTCAGCACGACTCCAGCCGATGAACACCGCCTTATTTGGTTTCTCGGGCCATGAAGTAGCACCACTCGCCCGAATTGATCTCCCCCTATCTCTGGGAGAAGAGCCCCTCCGTCGGATGCGGATGGCCACTTTCACTGTTGTAGATGCTATCTCGGCCTACAACGTCATTTTGGGAAGGCTGACACTACATTCTTTTGAAGCGGCGGTATCCACTTATCATCAGAAGATTAAGTTCCCTGTGAATAATCAAATAGGGGAACCCACTGGAAATCAAAAGGCAGCTCGGAAATGCTACGTGGAAGAAGTCCAAACCGGTCCCAGAAAAAGCCGAAAGATAGAACTGGCTGAAGTTTATGCTCTGCATGAAGCGCCTTTGGAATAGGCCGTTGACGAAGAAAATATACAAGTATGGCCAAATCAGCCCGAACGAGTCATCCGAGTTGCTGCAGACTTGCCAGCCGAGTTAAAGTAAGAAGTAGTGGACTGCCTGGTCAACAACCGAGACGTCTTCATTTGGCCGGAGGAACAAAATCAGAGCATCTCTCGAGCCATAATGGAGCATAGATTGAATATCTTTCTCGGGACTAGGTCCATCAAGCAGAAAAGAAGACACTTCGAACCAGAAAATGACCAAATTATCCAAGCCGAAGTGCAGAAACTCATGCAAGCCAGATACATCCGGGAAGTACAATTTCCCGAATGGTTATCTAATATTGTATTAGTGCCGAAACCAGGAGGAAAGTGGAGGGTATGTATAGACTTCAGAGATCTCAATAAAGCATGCCCTAAAGATTGTTACCCCTTGTCTCGGATAGATCAATTAGTAGATTCCACGGCAGGTTGTGAGTTAATTTGCATACTGGACGCTCACCAGGGGTATCATCAGATTCCATTAGTCTTAGAAGATCAAGAAAAGGTTAGCTTTGTCACAGCGAATGACAAGTTTGCTACAAGGTTATGTCATTCGGACTGAAGAACGTTGGCACTACTTATCAAAGGCCGATGTACAAGGTGTTTCGGTCACAAATAGGTCGAAACATAGAAGTATATGTGAATGACATCCTCATCAAGTCCACCAAAGCCAAAGATATGGTCAGAGATATGGCGGAAACATTCAGCACATTGCGCTAGTATGGAATTCGGCTCAACCCAGCAAGTGTATATTCGAGGTTCGAGGAGGCAAGTTCCTGGGCTATATTGTCACTGAGTGAGGTATTGTCCCGAGAAGGCTCGGGCTTTATAGAATATGACTTCTCCCCGAAATGTCAGAGAAGTACAAAAGTTGCCGAGCCAAATAACGGCACTCTCTCGATTCATCCCTAAGTCGACTCGGTTTTCATGGGATAAAAAGCGCGAACAAGCTTTCTCTAAACTAAAGTAGTATATAGCCGAGCTTCCCACACTTGCTAAACCTGTGCTGGGGGAGAATTTGCAGTTGTATCTGGTCTCCTCTGAGGAGGTTGTGACATCAGTACTACTCCAGCAGGAAGAAGGTAAACAATTACCTATTTATTTCGTCAATCATTTATTAAAAGCTGTCGAGAGCAGGTACACGACGCTGGAAAATTAGTCCTAGCTCTACTTATAACAACTCGGAAGCTCCGACCTTACTTATTATCTCATCTGGTCACGGTCCTAACTAACAGTGGTTTCGGAAGAATATTAAACAATCCGGAAGCATCTACCCACTTGATCAAGTAGATCACTGAGCTAGCCGAGTATGACATCCAGTATCAGCCCCGTACGACCCTTAAGGGACAAGTATTGATGGACTTCTTAGCCGAAATGTCAGGGCTCGAGAAAAACGAGGAATGGAAGGTATATGTGGATGGCTCGACAACTATGCAAGGAAGTGGGGTAGGAGTATTATTGATATCCCCCCAAGGAGATACAATCTGGATAGCTATACAACTCAACTTTCGAACTTCCAACAACGAAGCAGAGTATGAAGCCTTACTGGCGGGAATGTGGGCAACCCATCACATTGGAGCCACTCGAATTTCTCTATATTCAGACTCACAGTTGGCCGTGGAACAACTTAAAGGGTCATTCGACATCAACAATCAAAGGTTGCAGCGTTATATGCAAGCTTATCAAAAGTTATCCTTGGAATTTCAAGAGGTCACTCTTCACAAGATTCCTTGGACAGACAATCAAAAAGTCGATGAGTTGGCTTGCATGGTTAGTGCACTCACTACTTGGAGCTTGGATGACTCAATAGTCGAGACGCAACTTATCTCTAACATAGATCAAGAGCCAATGGTGTCTTACAGCCCGCCGGACTGGAGGACTCCTCTAGCTGATTACCTCAAGAAAGGAGTATTGTCGAATGACCGAGCCGAGGCATAAGCAGTCAAGAAAAGAAGCACTTGCTTCATCCTAATAGACGACACACTATATAAGCGAGCTTTCGCCCGACCCCAACTCAAATACCTCGGCCCGGAAGAAGCAGATTATGTTATGTGCGAAGTACACGAGGACTACTGCGGAAATCATTCTGGAGGAGTATCCCTCAATCAGAAAGTCTTATTAGCCGGATATTTTTAGCCTACACTCTAGCGAGATGCCTCCCACTGTGTGCGGGCATACCTTAGTTGTTAAAAGCATCAAAAAATTTCTCAACAACCCACCGAGCTACTGAAAGCCTCAGTAATATCCTGCCCTTTCGATCAGTGGAGAATGGACATAG
Organism: Wurfbainia villosa; assembly: GCA_025175895.1. Lineage (NCBI taxonomy): Eukaryota > Viridiplantae > Streptophyta > Magnoliopsida > Zingiberales > Zingiberaceae > Wurfbainia > Wurfbainia villosa. The sequence goes on along the minus strand of CM045998.1, from coordinate 40,229,665 downwards.
TGGGACCACTATCAATGGGGTCGAATCAGAAGAAGTTTCTGCTAGTTGCGGTGGATTATTTTTTAAAGTGGGTGGAAGCCGAGCCGCTGGCCAAGATAATTGAAGAGATCATATTAAAATTCCTCTGGAAAAATATAGTGTGCCGATTCGATATTCCAAGGAAGCTGGTCTCAGATAACGGGCGACAATTTCAAGGCCACAAAGTGAAAGAATGGTGTCAGCAGTTGGAGATTCAGCAAGCCTTCACCTTAGTGGCTTATCCTCAAAGCAATGGGCAAGCCGAAGTCACTAATCAAGAGCTGATTCGGGGAATTAAAATCAAGTTAGATCACACGGGGGGAAGCTAGGTCGAAGAATTACCCAGTATTTTATGGGCATACCGAACTACCCCTAAAGACAGCACGAGCCTCACCCCATTCCATCTGGTCTACGGTGCTGAATCCCTCGTCCCTGTGGAGATTGACATGGGATCACCCCGAGTTTCTGCTTATACTCCCGACAAAGATACCAACAAGGAAAGAAGACAGGCCGAACTGGATTTAGTATCGGAGACCCGAGACCGAGCGACCAATCGGATGAATGCCTTTCAAAGAAAAATCACCCAAGCCTACAACAAGAAGATGGTACCCCGATCCTTTCAGCCCGGCGATTTTGTATGGAAGAAAATCCAGCCAGTGGGGGAAGTTCGCAAATTGACACCCCGATGGGAAGGCCCGTACAAAGTCATCAAGAAGCTCAGTTCTGGCGCTTACTACCTTCAGGATAGCGAATGAAAGGAGCTTACTCGGCCCTGGAATGCTTTCCATTTATGACCTTATCATGTTTAGAGAGCCCAGTGATATATAATGAAGTCTCCTCATAATGAAAATTCTTCTTCATAGCCCCCAGATAGGTTTTTCTATACGAGTATTGTCCATTCGGCTTTACTATCTATCCAGTCTTCGGCTATCCTCCTTGGGTATCGCTTATCACAACTGGTCCTAAGAGTTATCTATTCGGCTATCCCCCTTGGATATCGCTTATCATAGCTGGTCCCAAGTACAACCATTCGATTTTCTCCTTGGGTATCGCTTACCACAGCTGGTCCTAAGTATTATCTATTCGGTTATCCTCCTTGGGTATCGCTTATCACAACTGGTCCCAAGCACAATCATTCGGCTATCCCCCTTGGGTATCGCTTATCACAGCTGGTCCCAAGGGTTATCTATTCGGCTATCCCCCTTGGGTATCGCTTATTATAGCTGGTCCCAAGTACAACCATTCGATTTTCTCTTTGGGTATTACTTACCACAACTGGTCCCAAGTATTATCTATTCGGCTATCCCCCTTGGGTATCGCTTATCACAGTTGGTCCCAAGTACAACCATTCAGTTTTCTCCTTGGGTATCGCTTACCACAGTTGATCCCGAGTATTATCTATTCGTCTATCCCCTTGAGTATCGCTTATCACAGTTGGTCCCAAGTACAACCATTCAGTTTTCTCCTTAGGTATTGCTTATCACAGCTTGTCCCAAATATTATCTCTGATTCGGCTCTTCCTTGTAGCTTATTCGGCTCTCCCAAGTATAGCCTATCCGACTCTCTTTCTTGGATATCGCCTATCACGGCTAGCTCCAAGTATCTTTGATTCGACTCTTCTCTGATGTCATTTATCATAGCTAATTCCAAGTGATTACTATTCGGCCTTCGGTTTTCTTCTTCGAGTATCTCTCCTCGACCAAGTTTTCTATTATTGAACCGCGGTGAAGGTACTTCGAGTCGCTTGTTATTATTCATTATTAACATAGTCAGTAGCATTAAATTCCTAAGGAGCCGAATGACAACACTTAGTTCAAAGAGTGCATTAAGATCCAAGGTATTACAAATATAGAAATGTCGTCACGGCTACAAAATGTACTATTAAACTAGAAATTTAAGACTAAACTATTGGGGAAGGCCACCAAACACTGAGTCTGAGGTCTCATCAATGAGACGCTGCAGGTCCAGGAACTCAGTAGAGGTCCCTTCAGGCGGGTATCTAGCTTCCTTGAAGTGTCAGATGACCCCCTCATATCCTATCTCTAGGAGGTCAATAGTGCGACCTCCTAAGATGTCCAAAAACTCTTCAGAGGCGAGGAAGGTCTTCTTGCGATTCTCCCATCGGCCTTCCTCGCCCGTACGATACGAGACTAGTTTAGCCTTAGCCTTCTCGGCTCGGCCTGCTAGCTCGTCATCCGCCTGGCTGCAGCAGCTTCAACTGCGGACCTTAAGCTCATCTGCCTCTGCAGCTCTGGCCCGCAGCTCCTCCATCTCGGCAACCTGGACCTTTAGGCTCTCTAGCTCCCGCACTTGGCTCCGGAGATCGTCCTCATAGCGGAGGACCTTGGATCGGGACACAGATGCCTCGGACTGAGCTAAGCCGAGTTTCGCTTCCTTGTCCCGAAGCTGGGTTGAGAGGCCTGCCACCTGGGCCTGCATCTGCTGGAAGGTCGCGGTTAAGGGAGGCAGGCGGGACATCAACTCCAAATGGTAGCCCCAGAACTACAAAAAGAGCAGAGTCAATTAAGTTAGCCGAGGTAGTAAAACTTGGTGACAAAAATGAAACGACAAAACTAAACAGAAACTTACCTTGGCCAGGTGGGTATTCATCTCGTCGCTAAGCGCCGGGATGGATTTCCCCTTGGTCGACTCCCCTATGGCATCCCGGATGTCGCGAAGAAATCCTCTAGTTGGTCACTCTTGTCTCGATCGAGGACGACCCGAAACTTCCAGGAGGGGACTTGGACTGCATTGATGAGAGGATGATGACTCGTTAGGAGGAGGAGGAGCCCTCGGATACTCCTCTGAAGGAGGCGCCGACACGTCTAGCCCCGTGCCACTCGGCCCCTCGCCGCTCTACCCCTTGCCACTCGGGCTCTCACCACTCAGCCCGGCCGAATACCGAGGACTTGTGTGGGGGGGAGGATTGCTGAGAGGGGATCCCCTCTGCGGAGGAAAGCATCACACGACTCCTCTTTGCGTCGCCGTTGCTGCTCCTCCGAGTCCCCAGAACTTATCACCTCAACCACCATGAAAGGCCGAGGTGGTGGAGGTGCATCTGATCTAGCTTCTTCAGGTGTTTCGGGATCATCTGCGCCCTCTTCCACTTTAACTTTTTGTTAAGGAAAGCGTGAAACATGACTTCAACTGACATAAATAAGAAGGTTAGTATATAGAAATAAAACAGAGAAATATACAAGAGGAAGTTTTTTTTTTACCTAAGGAGTCACTCAGCTCGGCCTCTATGGGACTTATACCAAAGTGGTATAGAAGTCCTTTCTCCAGCAAGACGTTGGCGTCAAAGCTTAAGCCAGCGAGGACTCCGGAAATCTCTCAATAGGCGGGAGATTTTTTGAAGCTCCGAATAAAAGGAGAATGTGGCAGCTCGAGCTGTCACCCGGTTGGCCAAGTAAAAGGGGATTCGGGCTTAACAAATAAGTACTTGGCCTTCCAGTGTTTGTGGGAAGTGGCGAGGTTCGACAAGAATTTCACTTCTTGTCGAGTCGAGAAGAAGAAGACTCCCGCCTCTTTTTTTTCGAGATAAAACAGGAATGAAAGGCGGCAGCCTAAAGAGGAAGATGATAGAAAAGAAAATTAATAATAAAATTGTTAATAATGCTAAAAGCATTAGGGGCGAATTGATTCAAATGAATGAGAAAATAAGAGGACAGCTCGGCAAAGAAAGGATGCAAGGGGAAGCGAAGACCAGCGGCCAATTGGTCAAGAAAGAAGGTCGTGAATTCGGGAGGGGGCTCGTGAGGCTGCTAGTCCCGTTGAGGGAGACCTAAGCCTATGGGAGTTAGGGATGTGGAAAGCAGACCTGACCTCGGTGCAAACCTCTGGGTCGACGGTACTGCGGACTCTTAGATACCATATGTCAGTATTTGAGGCCATTGCGAAAGGAAAAGGAGGACGAAGGGCAGAGAACATACAAGAGAAACGTCGCCGAAGAAGGAAGAAATCGCAGGAGAGAGATTCGAGAAGGCGGCACGTGCAAAATAGCGAGAATCAAGTGGCAAAGGGGCACTTATAGATAAGCTACGTCGGTTCTCCTTCTGAGGACTTCTTTTTGAGATACGCGACATAACGAGAGAAACCCTAAAGAAGTGAGACAATCATAACAATATCCCCGCATTAATGTGCATTAATGGGGCATCTCCAAAAGCGAGATCTTCTTCGTTTCCGAGGAGCACATACTAGGTGCCACCTCCCAGTCTCATTAAAATGAAAGAGAAAAATCATAACACAATAAGATCAGTCTAGTCAATCAAGCTACGTCTATCCTTCAACTAGACTTGAGGGGGATACTTGTGATACCAGGAAAAACTAACATATGACTAGGCGCATAACTATCAGTGCTACGTCATCTATTATGTCAAACACCCCACGTCTCGGCTCAGTCATCTATCATGTCAGACGCCCTGCGTCTCGACTCGGTCATCTATTATGCCAGACGCCCCACGTCTCGACTCGATCATCTATTATGCCAGACGCTCCGTGTCTCGGCTTGGTCATCTATTATGCCAAACGCCCTGCGTCTCGGCTCGGTCAACTCTTATATCAGACACCCCGCGTCTCGGTCATCATCTCATATCTCGGCAAAGGCACATTATCTCAGATGTATGACTTCTCAGCACATAATTTATCTTATTTAGTCAGAGGACATGGTAGATATTTCTTGTTCAGGGGGTCCACCAGACATGCCTTGTCAGCATTTCTCTCCAACCAAGAAATAGATGCCTATACTAATTTTCAGAGGAATGTCTATCACATTAATGAGGAGTTATCTCTTATTAGCCACACGACGAATATTAATTACAACTCACGTGCCTGCAGTATTTATGAGGATAATGACCCCCTATTATTTCTTAGAACAGGAGTAAACACATCATGAAGTCATACTGCCCATATCGACAGTACCATTTGACAGGAGGATTTCTCTTCTATATATAGCCTCCCTAGAGGAGGAGAATAAAGGTTGGCTCATTCTCACGCTTGTCCATTCTCTTCTCTATTTTCTTACTAATTTCATGCTTTGAGCATCGGAAGGGTCTTGCCGAGATCTCTCGGCGCCTTTAACCGTTTGCTATCTTGCATGACCCTTCATTCAACTCGACTCGTTTCATTCGGCTCGGCCCATCACCGAGACGATATTCCGACTGTTACCCCACTCCCTCCACATCAACCTCTGTTCGTTCGAGTTGTCGATCCTTGTCGCCTTCGCCATCGAGATACCTCATCATCTCCGTCTCAACAAACAACAGGTATTGTGAAATTGGATGTGCCTATTGATAAAATGCATACATTGGACCCGAAACTGCCAAACCTTGGACCCGAAAAGCATGTTCGAGTGAACATGCCAATTTAGCGCAGCTTTGTTTCAGGAAGGATCTCGAGGAGAGCACTTCCTGTTTGACGGTCGAGAGGATTCACTCTTTGTATTGCTTGTTTTCATTACTTGCCCATGGCATATGATTTCTCTTAGTTCATTCTGTGATTTTTTTTTTTTCATTTGCAACTGCACATCTGTCAATCATGTGTAACAACGGTGGTTCTATTTTCAGGTCCTTGTAAAGCATATATATATATATGGGCGTTACGCAAGGCTGCATTCAAAGACCAATTTGTTTTGTAGTACTGCTTATAATTTGTTCAAACGATCATGCTAGGTGCAATCAATCATGCTCCAATTCTTTCATCGTTGAGCATTGAAAACTTGATGAGTAATATGATGATTAAAATCTATCAATTTAACGGTCTCTATAAGTCCACTTTCGAATCATCGTAAAAAAGATAAATCACGATAGATCTTTAACTCTTGGAACTAATAACTAATATATGATAAAAAAATGACATCCTCATATTTATGAGGAATTAATCCATTATTCTATGATACAAGCTAATCATTATACCCTTTCCGTGAGGACAAACTTGATGAGTAATAGCTATGTTAGAATGTTGTCATTGCCCTGTTTAATATTTTGCATTTGAAGCCTGGTTGCTTCGGTTGTAAAGTGTGTAAAAATACAAGTAAATAATAAAAAAAAAAACTATATGACGGGGCTGATCTTCTATAAGTTGACCGGATTGGTTTTCAGGGCAATTTATATAAAATTGGATCTATTTCTAAATAATTGACCGCATGTTCGATAACCCATTCTATTAATAAATATATTTTTTAAAAATAAATTTTACATTTAAAAAACAATTATAAATTGATTAGTTAATTATTAACTTCTTTTACATCATCATCATCATCCACCAAATATTTTAATCTTCTTTATTACCGAACACAAGCAACGCTGAACCACCTGATTGACGTTTGTGAGGAATGGCGTGAGAAATGGTCTGCTTATACCACGAAGCGCGGACGTTGACCAGGCCAGCCATTCAATAAGCAGGAACGGATAGAGCTGAAACCATAGACGATCCACATCCAACTACTCTGCCAGTCCACCATAGAATTTTAGGTTGGAATGGCAGTTTATGATGCAAACTGTCAGCCGGGAGGGGGCTTATCACCTATGAGATTCAGCGCAGCACAGCATGCAAGGTGGTTGATCGACGGAGAGACCACCGAATGGGTTTTACAGGAATGAAGGCACAAGCACCTGCAACAGAGGCTTCAAGCCCATTGCCTTTGTCTAGGACAACAAGACCGGCAATTGTCAGAAGCAAAACGGTGGCGGAGATTAACCAATACTGGAGGATGAAGCGAATGATCGAAGAGGATCACCTCGCCGCAGCCAACAAGGCAGCGGCCAGGATCAGAGCCAAGGCTCTCAAGGCATGGTCTTTCTGCTCTGTAACCTCTAGTCACCAATAAGATCAGGATTTGAAAGTTGAGACAGCTTCCCAACTATTTTTCTACTCCAAAACTTGTGTTGATAACTGTGACGAACAGGAAGAAGATTACCAGAAGTTCGAGGAGTCGTTGAAGGAGATACTAGATGATGCTAAAAAGGAAGGAAAGGCAGAGGCCAACGACCATGGCGGTGAGATGGAGACATGGATGAGATTCAGGGACTGGTAGGTATCCATTTCCTATCAGAAATATCCGAGTAAAAACAGAATGTCCACTTCTTCGCTAGGTCGATCTTGTGAATTGCCAAACGTGGATACAAAACAGAAAATAACACCACAACTCGATCAAAAAAAATGCTTGAATGGATTTTCCAGTGAAAAATAACAAGAGTAAAATTAATACCTGTTAAACAATGGCCATTTGCATTGAATGTTTCGAAGGATAACAGAGTTGTTGATTGTCGGTGGACCAAAAGCAAGTTCTCCTACTTGAACCAACCAACAATCAAATCAATGGGGGAGGATGCAGCAGCAAAACGTCCAACTTCTACATACATTCCAGAGTCTACCTGCTTCAGCAACTCCTCTCCTCCGACACAACTCTGCTTCACGTCATTGGGTTGCGCTTGCTAAGCATTCAAATACATCAAAAATATCCTGTGTTCACCTCGAATTTAAATCATGCACTGTTAAGATCCACAATAAGTAATGCAAACTAGAACATCAAGTTTTAAAAGCTTTTAAGGAAGTGCTAAACTGGCATAGAGTATACGTAGTTTCGTTCTAAATTTAATTTGGATTGAGTATTTCCAAATTCACAGTTTGATTATTTTTCTAGTTTGTTTTGGATTGAGTATTTCCTTGCGGTGTAAATTCCATCATAATTCTCTTTGAGTTTAGGTTCGATTTTGGTGTTGCATCAATAATTTAACCAATAGCATCCCAATTAGTCATTTTAACCGTGCAGAAGCAATGTATCCTCAAACTTTAAGCACACTGCCGGTCAATTTGAAGAATGCCCAAGTTACTGTTGGGCATTGGAATAGATCACTAGAGTCGAACATGGTTTGCATACTTCTGTACTCGAAACTTCTATTACTAATTCTCATATCCAAACAAGAAAATTTACATCTAAACTACATCATTTAGAACTTGTGAAATATTCATATAGACAGAATACTAAAGTGTGCTCTCCCACTACATCAATAAGATTCAATCTTATTTAATGAGACTTTGTTTTCCTTCTATCAAAATGAAAGCCTGAAAAAGCAAAATATCTTATAACAAAAATCCAATCGGATTCTAAATAAGAGTTCGACCACATTGGATCTATTGTTCGTGTCTTACCTTGAATTACACGAGATTATTTCCTTGATTCGAACTCCTAACCACAAGATTACACATTCATATTCTTTAATAGATGAATAAAAATGTCGATACAATGAATGATCTAAGTGATTGAGTTCAATCAAATTAAGTACTATTAGAAAGATTGTCGGTGCATTCATACCTAAGTAGTTAACTTTTATCAAGTACTTTTGATGTGTTGGGCAGTAAGACTTAAGTGTGCAGTGTAAGATATTAGTGCAATTAACTTCAGGTCACATTGATCGTGATATATGTTTTGATAAAAGATGATTGAGTGAGAAATCAAGTAGGTCAAAGTTGATCAGATACTTGACATGTAGTAAAGTTTAAGTGAGAAATGAAAGACTAGACACATGTGGTCAAAAGTCTAATAGGATGTTGACAAGTGAAAAGTCCGAGTGAGTCACAGTTAATTGGATATTTAGCATGAGATGAAAAGTCTTAATAGATCATGGAGAATCCAATGTTAGGCAAGTGTGAAAAATTTTAACAGATCAAAAGAATCGAATATTAGGTGAGTGTGAAAATTTTCAACATGTCATGAAGAATGGATCTTAGGTGAGTGTGGAAGTTCAAACAAGTTAAGGAAGATCGGATGTTTGCCATTGAAGAAAACCTAGTAAATCAAGATTGACTAGATGCTAGATACAAGAATGAAAGTCTAAACAAGGAAGGAGGATTGAATATTTAATGTTAGTAAGATTCTGATAGGTTATGGATGATATGATGTTTGACAATGAAATCTTATAGATGAAAAACCTTTAGGTAAAGATGGAAAGTCTTAGTATGTTGATGTCGATTCAATATTAGGCAAGTATGAGGTTCTACTAAGTAGAAGATAACCTATACTAGTCATACAAAGAAGTATCAAAGACTTCGGGGTTAATTGCCATAAGAAACTTTGATATGGATAATAATTTCAACACTATAAATAGTAGTAAACTATAACACTCAATTATTACAATAGCAATAAATTGAGAATAGTATTTTCATCATTCGAATAGTTTTTTATTCAAAACCAAATAATATATTTGACAATCGAGTGACATAAGACCATTACTTGATTGATGAATTTGAAATTTTTTTAACTGGTTTAGAATATGATTAATCTACTAATGATATTGTAGCAGTAAATAGAAGATTTAAAACTTGACTTAGCAACTTGACTGATCATCAATAGTCGACTACTTTGTGGTATCAGTCAACTGATTTTATTATTCAAGTGAATATAAAGTTTAGAACACAATTATGGGATTCAACTGATTAAAAATCAATTGACTAATGGTAATGAGCAGTTGACTGTTGTGATCAAATTTGAGTTGTAAAGAGTCCTTCTACCACTGTAACATTTGAATTCAATAAAGCAGTTGACTGATAGGAGAAGACAATTGATTGATTGGTTAAATCATCCTGACAACAATCCTATAAAAGAGGATTTCATAGAAGATTTGAGAAGTCGATTCTTAATGACTTTGAAAGGAAAGTGTTATTGCATTCCTTAACTTCAAAAAATAATCAAAAGCAACCAAATTAAAGCAACGAGCACTTGTGAAACTAGTTTGTTTATATTGTATTTCATTTTTAATCTGATCTTCGTTTTTAATTTTTGTTGCTGGTAAAGAATAGATTGTAAGAAATTTCTCTATCTTCGGAAGGTATCTGAAAAAAAGAAAGTGTAATGGTACTCTTGCTTGAACTCTAAGTAGTGAAATAAGAATTAGAGATTCCGAACTATGTAAAAATCAATTTATTGTGCTATTTTTGTTTGAATTATATATTTCTTATTTTTGCTGGATTTAAATTATTTTATAGACAAGCATGAATAAATGACGATTAAGATCGAACGCAATCGCTATTCATACCCCTTCTAGTGACGTCAATAGCTCCAACATAAGATACTTGAAAAGACACTACAGAAGCAATGAATGGAAGAAATTCAAGTAAATTAAGAAGCACAAGTAAGTTAAGAGTAACCAAATTATTGGTGAATAGAAGTCCTAAAATGTTAAAGTTTATTGGATATCTAACAATCGAGAAAGACTTGAAGTTAATGTCTCTTGGCAAACATTGACTCTTAATAGGTAAGGAAGACCTAGAGGCAAGACCTCTTGACAAGAGAGGAAGTGTAGGCATAATTCAAGGCAGTTTCTATAACTGCACATGCAGTTTTTGTAACTACACTTGTTGAATATATGGCAACGTGTACACGCACAGCTCAGGGAGCAGTACACTGCCATACACCCCCTATAAAGGGGATGAGTGTCCAAGTGAGAGGGTGTGAAACAAAAAGGCGAGAGTATCGTTAGGTTGCCGAAGAGAATTGTGGAAGGAGATTACAACGGAAGTGTTGTCGAAAGAACATCCAAGGCATCAGATCTTGATTTGTGGAATAGTAGGGATCTTCTGATTCTACGAATCATGATCGTCCTTTAGATAACAAGTTTTAGATCAGAGGATCAGATCATCGCCGACAATTTAAGGAAATCGACGGAACCTAAACTCACTGTAAGTTTTTATTTACAACATTCAAATTCATGCAAAGGTTATCTGAGATTGACATTGGTATCAAAGTGTCCGTTGGTAACCTAATTTCTGAATTTTCCTTTAAATTGGTCGTTTTTCATTTTTGGTTACTGTTCATCGAAGAAGACAATGAACAATGTCATTGTCGCGATTTCTCCCGAACACACAGTTTCTCCTACTATGCTCGAGATTGCTTAATGGTGCTCAATTTTACCATATGGTACTCGACCAAAGTACAAAGTGCTCGATTTTGCCATATGGTGGTCGGCTAGTACTTAAGGTGCTCAGCCAACACTATGGTGCTCAACTAACACATATGGTGCTCGACCAGACCTTATGGTGGTCGGCTAGCACATATGGTGCTCGGCAAGAGCACTAGATGCTCGGAAAACATATGGTATTCGGCCAGAGCACTAGGTGCTCGATAAACACATATGGTGTTCGGCCAAAGTACTAGGTGCTCGATAAATACATATGGTGTTCGGCCAGAGCACTAGTATGTTCCTTCCTGAAACAAAGCTGCGCCAAATTAGCATGTTCACTTAAACTTGTTCATTTATGCCAATCGGAGGAATATTTTTTGTTAATCAAAAATATCTTCTATAACATGATAATTATGTAATAGAGGATTGCTGGTTTTTTACCTTAAGAGGTAAAAGCAACATATTCAGGTTTTTGGCCTTAAGAGGGAAAAACAACAGTTCGAACCAACTTGTTCACGTTTTTACTATTTGCCCATGTCAAGGGCAAAATCTATAGTTTGTTAATGCTATTATCTTCAGAATGTTGTAATAGGATGATTGTTTATGATGTACAAGGGATGGCTTCGGCTCATAGTCAAATGCATGTTGTTTAATTTGAAGGTTTGGCAGTTTCGGATCCAATGTGTGACATTTTATCAATAGGCACACCCAATTTCACAATACCCAATGAGCAAATTATCCTTGGGGTTTTTTTTTTAATATCAAAAAGTGAACTTGTTCTCCAAAAGGTCCTTTGCTTGCCCAAACTATGGCAAGAAGCTAAGGTGTTAGTTCTTTAGTACCAAAGGTTTTTGACGGCCCTAATATGCCAAATTAATACCATTGCACCCTATTAGGTTCCTGAGCCTATTTATACCCCCTTTTCTCCCACATTTTTGAACACTTTAAGACCATCAAGTGCTTTTAGACAAGCATGCTTGGTCTCCCTAACGTTATGTTTGGGAGAAGGTGAGGGAAGTGCAAGTAATGAGAAGGGAAGGAAAGGGAGGAGAAGAGAGGGTTAAAACTTACACCTCAAATTGGGGTGTAAGGAAATCTTTCATTTCATGGATAAGGAATGTTAAAACACACCCTTTCTTACCCTTCCTTCCCCTTCTCTCACTTTGTCCCAAACAAGATTTAAAATTCTTCTCCCCTTACTTACTCTCCCCCCCCCCCAAACAAGGATTAAAATTCCCTTCCCCTCACTTACACTTCCCTCATCTCCTCCCAAACATTGCCTAAAGGCTCGAATAAGTATTGTTGCATCCGTCCTAAACTCTATTTTTCTTTTAAGATTTTAAGACATTTAGGGCTGTCAAACACTTTTGATAGCTCTAAAAGGCTTGCGTTTGATCCAAATGAACACCACTGCACCCCGGAGTGGGGGAGGTAAAGGGGGATTGAATCTTGGTTTACTATTTTAGTTGGCTGATGTATTACTGACCTCATGAACTCAGCTAGTTTGCAACAACTTATTGAATTTCTAACAGCAAAGGTCTGATAGATGTGTCGTTCTTAAAAGCTAGAATGGTTAAGTTTTAGGTTAGATATGGCCATTAACCCTTGTACTAGTGCATAATATATAAATACGTTTCAGCTGAGAGCACAACAATCCTAGCCTCCTCGATACGATTGAAAAAGTACAAAAAATTGAATGTAGAAAATTCCCTCTTGCAATGCCTCTCATCTTAGCTTTTTCGCACCAATTTAGTGCTTGAAGCTAGGTAAAAGATTGGGAAATATTTATAACTCGGTAGGCAATGCCGAGAAGGATTTCTTAAGTTATGTAAGTTATTCAACTTGCCACATTCCTTTGAATGAATAATGCAATTTCCTTTAATAGGCATAATCTGATAGGTAGTACATCTCTAGCTCTACGTATATACCATTAGTTATTAGTAGCCTCACGATGTTACTAGTTGATAGTGTTCACAAATAATTGCGTAAGGATCGGTCTATTTCAGAGATTTGGCGCACTCATGTCAAATAGTTTTCAGTGCATCAAGTGTAATTCTTCTCCAATACAACAACAATAATCAAGTCTTATTCCACTAAGTGAGGTCGGCTATATGGATCTTTCTGTCATTAAACTAAATTCATACTATATCATCATCTATATTTAAATAAATTTTATTTTGTTTTATCGTTACTAACCAAGCCTTCTTTGGTCTTCCTCTTTCTTATTTGATTTGTATATTTGTAATAGTTTCACATCACCTAACTGAAACATTTATCAATCGTCTAAGTATATGTTCATACCATCTTAGACATGTATCCCGGAGTTTTCTCTCAGTGCAATCCTAATTTTCGTTCTAATATTCTTATTCTTATTTTATCCCGTATAATTCTACAAATGTGTTAGTAACTAGATAGTGATATCCAAAAAAAGAAAAAGTTATAATGGATAGTATTTAGCGAAGCACACATCTTATAGTGATGTACTACAATAAACATGATTACAAATATAATTTAGCTTAAAATTGAGATCCCATATAAATCAAGGCTTCCAATTAGACAGGACAGGAAATTGAGAAGACACGTCTAGTTTAATTCATGCTTGCTAATATCCGTAATCAGGAGAGTAATTAAGTCAGCATAAACAAAAGATTATGAAAATCACAAAAACCTGATACAAGCTGATTCTTCCTTAGATGAAACTGACTAAATTAAACATCACCATATTTTTTGAGGATAATATGAAACCTTCTCAGTTTAATCCTTAACCAATATCAGAAAAGTTCTAAAGGATAAACAAATCTTTGTATCCGTAACCTTAGTTGAGGACAAATATAGTTTTTAACTTGAAGTTAGAAAGATGAAAAATCTTTGTTTGTTTTGTTGAACAATCACTAGTTTATGAATTTTCCAATTATTTTTTATTTCCAGATCACCTTACACTGGTTCGTGAGTTCTCAGATGAATTAATTGAAAATAATCGCATTCAATAACAACATCCAGAATGTGTGCATGCAAACAAGAAGTTGAACTATGGAGTCTCAAATATTCAATTCCAACAGGAGAGCACAGAGAAGAGGAAAACAACATAAATTTGCTAACCTAGTAGATCCATTGTCAATCCATTAAAAAATAAGCTAATTAGTTGACTCCGCCGCAGACGAGGAAACTGCAGGAATAGAGTGACCAACGAAGATCGACGGGCGCAGAGCACGGTGCTCCACCTCCTTCTGCTTCCTGGCGTCGTACATTTCCTCCGTCTCCACGGCCACTAATCGCTTCACCTAGCCATTCAGGAATGAGTAGAAATGAGATGAAATTCGAGAATCCGGGAATTGACTAAAAAAGTAAAGAAAAAGGGGACCTGGTTGAGCATGCCAAGGAGAGAGGGGGTTGTGCGGTGGATGATTGTTCGATGGCAGCGGCGGAGGCGCATGGCGGCCAGGGTACGGCGATGGAGGCGGAGGGTGCCAGGGAGGCCGCGCACCAACGTTATGTACAGACGAGGGCTCCATGCGATCGACACCTTCGCCTTAAAGGCATTGAACGTGCTCCCGCTCATCTCCGATCCCTCTCCACGCCAACGAACAAGCGACAATGGAAAAATGTTGCGGCCTTTCTAAGGCAGAACTAACCTGTAAAAGAAGAGACTCTAAAGCAAACAAGCCAGACACAGGAAAAAAAAAAAGGGTTGTGATCGTATTTGGGTCGTGGTCTTTTTTTTTTTTTTTTGATAATTAAGCCTAAAAAAAACTCGATTCTGACTCTTAATTCACACCCCACCAATTTTTAGCCCAAGGCCCATAATACAATCTCAATTCAAAGAAAACATAGAAAAAGCTTTTTTTAAAAAAAAGGTTCTTCAATAGCACTCAAAAACGAAATTTTTTGTACGAAAAAAAAAATAGATCACAAAATAGTTAAATTCTAAGACATTATCATATATTGTTCAAATATCAAAATGAAGGTTGTTTGAGTCAAACTGATAACATCAAGTCTTTATTTGCTTAGCTATTCCATCCAGAATGATCTACATCTACAATGGAAATAAATGTGCATACAGCCAATATTTGCATTATTCTCATAGAAGATATACCTGTACCAAAGTATACATAAGTTATCATGAACCTTATCTGAAAGTCATATCTCTAAGCTTAGGTTATTCAATATGAACATTATCCTAGGTGAGAATGAAACAGCTCTTTTCTTTTCCTGCTTTTCAGTGTAACTAAAAGGCATGGAACAACTTAGAGAAAGATCTGGTTTGGCTTAAACTAAAATATACTTTTATACAGACTATGGGTTTGTCGGCAAAACATTTACAGATTAGCCTAAGTGTACTTTGTCTGAGATACAGCAAACAAAATAATACAGAGCTTTTGAGTAACTTATTTACATCAATAGGATATAACTTGAAGTTTGATAGCTCTAAGGATTAAAAGATATGCCAATGATGTGGTTACTTTCGGGAAGAACTAAATGTAATCTCACACTTACTGTGGCATAAACATCAAGAACCTATGTAGAATCGAAAGGTAATTGAAAATTTTAGACGTGCGCTGATTTCTTGTGTTGGGCTATTGAGACACAAAGTTTCTACAACAAAGAAGATTGTACCAAGTTTTAAAACTTGTCAAGAAAAAAAAGAGCTTATAGAAGGTTGACAGAGTAAACTAATAGCACAAATGACTAATTACATTGACAGAAAAAGAATTAGCAAGCTCAAGTAATTTATAAATGTAAAGGTATAAAAGAATAGTCCAGTGCATGAAACTCAAGTGTCCTAAAGAAGGATCTATTGTAATTGACATAACAAATTATTTACATTAACAGGTACAATCGACACCATCTTTTATACTTTGGTTCTTATCGCCCGTTTCAAGCAGCAAATACCACTCCAAAATGTCCAAATACAGCTAGTCGGAACAAAACATGGTTACAGGTCAAGTTGCAGCAGTTTATGTACCATCATGTGGAGCTGCTACCTGCAGGGAGAATCAAGGAAGGTCTACAATGGAGAACCATTCAACTTTCCGAAGAATTATGGGAGTCTATTCAAAGTGAAATTTTAGGTGCACAAGGTGAGCAGATAATGACCTAAAGCACCCCAAGTATGTCAACTATAAAGATGTGTTTGAACTTGTCGATCGACCTTTAGTCAAGGTTGACTAGGCTCGAATTAGGCTGGAATTGAATTTTGATATTTGAACAGAGCATTTACGAGAGTAAGTCTTCTGCAATTTGTAGACCATTTGCACTAAAGCAGAAATAGAAATTTGCAAGAGTCCGTACTCACGAAGCACAAGCAAGACGCTTACCGTGCTGCTCTTTTGGTTCTGCCGCAGTGGATAGCAACTCGGCACTGGCGTGCGAAGCTCGCGTTCTAAAGTGCGAAGGAGGCTAGCTCGATGCCTCTAAAACCCTAGGCCCAGCTCGGTGAGAAGGAAATGACCGATGAGGACTCGGAAATGGGCCAAACCATGGGCTCATTTATTTCTAATTGCGTTGGTGCTTCGGTTAGGTTGAACCGGAACACACTCGCAGACGGATCATTATATAAAACCTAGAATGGCAATTTCCTCTCAAATATATATATATTTTTAAATCTAATTAAATAATTGAATACGGAGATTTTCGAATTGGAATAAGAAGAATTGTATAATCCTACCTAAATATCTGATTAAATTATTAAATTTGAGATAAATTATTTTTATATGATGTTAATTTGTTAATTTTTCTTTTTAATATTTTTTATTATACTCACAATAAATATTCATAACTTCATCTAAATAATAAAAATTAAATATCCGACGAAAATATAAATGAATATAACAAATAGGAATGAAAATAAAAAATATGATCATCCCTGTGCCGATAAATAAAATTAAAATTTATGAGCCTTGGGCTAAAAATTGGTGGGGAGTGAATTAAGAGCCATAATTGAATTTGTTTTAGGCTTAATTATCAAAAAAAAAAAAAAAAGGCCACGGCCCAAATATGATCGCAGCCTTTAATTACAAGTATCAACGTAAATAGGTCATCATACGAACGGAAATGCATGCCAAGCAAAATTTCTGATAAAAAAAACAATAGCACATGATTAGAGGTAGAAAACCGAGATCTTCAGAAAAAATACGAGCAAAGCGGGGCATTTCCGTTCCAAGGTCAGAAATCGAACCTGTAGGAGAAAGGGAAGGCGAAGGATCCGACCGGACAACAGTAAAAGTAGAAGGATCTCCCGGATAGGCGACGGGCGTAAACAAGCGAGCAGAGGGAATCGTCGCTTCCGTTCTGTTGGTGCAAACCCTAGCGATGAGACAGACGCCGTCGGTTACAATTTGGTGCAAAATACAGGCGGCCGGTGGATCGACACGTTAGGAGCGCACTCCTGTGAGGGAAATCGATAAAGGCCACGGCCCAAATTCTAAAATCGCTTTGACATTGTAGAATTCAAAAACAAATTAAAGCATGCCCCTTTTTATAAAGGACAAGGGAAGATTTCATTTTCCACATTCCAGCATTCTACTTGCTCGTTAAATAAATCATGTGTAAATCATTATAAAACAAAAGAAGCAGACAATTTACAAGTGACTAAAGCCAAGTATTAAAACTTAATTAGTTGCAATTATTTTTAAGTTTGAAGAATGAGATAATCAAATTAATTATCAAATATAAATAGAAAATTATGCATGTATTAGCAATCTAATTAATAATTAATTAAAATTAAAAGTTACAATTCACACTAAGAAAAACTAAATCATGTCATTATTAATAATTCAATAAAATAAATATTGAAACATAGACACGATAGGATATCAAAATTATAGCATTCCATTCGTAGACAAAATCTACCACAGCCTAAGATTTTAAAACTTCAATCCATTACATTACAACTATAAATTGTCTCTTTCACAGTGCTCTCACTGAAAATACCGAGCTATCTAAAAAACCCATTGTTCCCTTTTAGCATGATGGAGGAGGCAGTCAGGCATGGCCAAGAGCTCCGGCGGACGACGGAAGACAACGCCATGATCCTTTTCCTCCTTCATGTGCCCTATCGGAGATGGAAAGGAGAGGGCCTGCAATTTGCATGTGGTGAAGTCTCTGAATCCGGCCCAAAAATCCAGCCCAATTTAGGTTGGATACAACGCCCTTTAAACGACAAAATGAAAATCGAATGTCTCAATTACCAAATAATAATAAACAATTTCTTTTTAATATTCAAAAGAGCACTTTAAAAATCACCTAAATTAATTGAAGAAAAATTCTTGAAAAAACATTTGATTTTTGGCATAACAGAAAATATATAATTTCAAAAAGCCTGGTGCAAATCAGTTTGTAAACTTGTTGTTGAGATGACTTAAAAAATATTCGATCCTATTTGAAATTATTGAATTCACAAGCTTTTTAAGCTAACTTTAAAAATATTTAATTCTATTTGAAATTATTGAATTGAGCTAAAGTCGAACATATTTGATAATTTTTTTTTAAAGCAGAATTCAAATCCATAATGTTTTATTCAATTGTCCGAATTTAATTTTGAATTGTTATATTTTCAAACTTTAAATGCACATCCCCCCAGCCTCAAACAAAATTCACCTTTATACTGAAATGATGAATGAAGCATTAAGCAAAACACAAGTCATTACATGGTTGACATCGACAATAGCTAAACCACCTAAAATGGCAGACGGCAGTTTTCACATGCATCTCTTTGAGCAAAGCAGAAAATAAACTACAGGAAATGTATACTTTCCCCTTAAAAATTGCAAATGGTAAAATAATCAAGCAGCCTGAAATATACACTCTTAGGTTAGAATCAAGGTCCTGAAAAAAAAAGAGCTGCTAATCGCTTGGATTTGACAGAGAGTAGCCATAGATTGACATATCGCCGGCAGCACTGGCAAACTTAGAAGCATCCGCGAAGGGATGCATTGCTTGATCTGCACCGTTATCGCGCTGCACGAATCGCAGCTCGGAGCTGACATCCTGAAACAGGTGGTCGTCGCTCGTGGCAATCGCCTTCTCGGTCCGGGCTTTCTTGGATTCGGATTCAGATTCAGCGTGGTGGTTGTGCGTCGGATTCGCCTGCTTCCTTTTGGACCGCGCCCTACGGTTCTGGAACCAGTTGTAGACGTTCGTCTCGGAAATCTGGCCGTGCTCCGCGAGCTCGGAAGTGATGTCCTTTATCCTCTGTTTGCTCGGCGTGCCAGTACCTTGAAAGAAGATGCTCTCCAGAATCTGAAGCTGCGTCGGCGTCGGTGTCCATCGCTGCCTCGCGCAGATTTTGGACGCTCCACACGCCATTGAAGAGTCTGGGTACAGAGAACCCATTCCCGTTCCTGAAAGCAATATTGTATCAGTTGCTTAACCTTAATGAACGAATTGAATCCTTGTCTTTTAAGTGTAATGGGCAGGAATCAGAAAGAAGATGACAAAAACAAAAACAAAAAAAAAACTTTTTCTTGTCTTAATCTCACCGAGACATTTCATAATAAATCTCAGCATCAACAATTCACATGCCCGTCCCTATAAGTCAGGGATCTATGACTGTTAGTGGCCTAACCTCAAAAGGACACTTTCTTTTAGCTAAAAAAACTTTTAAAAACAAAAAAGTTTGTGTGATCCAGTATACAACAGCCAGTAATATCCCAAAAAAAAAAATTATACTTCATCAATCAGAAGCATCAGAATAAAAAAAAAAGAAAGACATATCTAAATCAGAATAATATATATCGTGCAAGAAAGATAAGAAAAGGCACGGATTTATCAACAGGATAGGTAAAGATCGAGTTTTGGACACTGCCAGGAGCAAATAAGAAAGTATGATAGAGGAGGAGGAGGAAGTTCTTGTTTAATCCAATAAACAACAGCCGGCAAAACACCAAAAAAGCTCCACTTTATCAATCAGAAACACCAGCATAATCCATATCAAAATCCCAAAAATGCAACATTAAACCATCAAGATTCAATTTTTAAAGACAATATTACCCTGATGTAGATGTTCGTGCAAGAAAGTTTTTTTTTAAAAAAAAAAAGAGAGAGGCAGAAAAGGCACGGTTTTATCAACAGGAAAGGTAAAGATCGAATTTTTGGACGGTCCCATCAACGAAGGCGAGATGAGAATGGAGAATGAGGGAGAATAAGAACCTGGGAAGGGTTCCTGGCGTCGCGTGATTTCCCTGTGCATCTCCACAAGCTGCTCGCAGATGGTGGCGTAGGCGGCGATTTGTCGCCTCAAGATCTCTATCTGTTCATCCGTCATCACCTTCCCACACAGCGCTGCATTCTCCATCGCTCCTATACCAATTTCGATCAAGGATCGAAGGGAAGCAAGATCCTCGCTCGTCTCCCACCTTTTTTTCTCAGATGCGAAGGAGGAGGAGAAGAAAAACGACGGCGATCAACAAGTCAGTGAAACGGAGACTTTGCGGTCAGAGTCTCTATTTGTAGACCGCTCGGGTTAATCCTTTAAGATTCGGGAGTGAAGATGGACGGTTGACATCGAAGAAGCGGGATGGAGTAACTGATTGAGGGGAGAAACTGAGGATCGACGGTGGAGATCTTCACACGGTGGTTGGAGTCACGAATTGCGGGAAAACGGCGCATTGGACGGATTAGATTCTGACACGTCGGATGGAGTCCAGGATGGTGGAGGAGAATCTAATGATGGATTGGTCCGCTTATTATACGATTTGATGTCATTTATGAGAAGAAGAAAAAATTTCCAATCTATCGCACGCGTATTTTACGGTAAAAAAAGGGAAAAATAAAGAGATAAAGGAGACTAGAATTTTAAGGAAAGTTTTTCCATTGATGGTTGATGGATTTTATAAAAGGTAATAAAAATATTAAAATTAATTTATCAAATTTATCCTCTTACATTAATATCTCCTAAGGAAGAAATTTTATGTTTATCATGACATAACTATCAAGTCACATAATTATTAACGATTCAGTTGGATTAGTAAGTGTGATTAGGATAATATATGGATGGATAATGTTGTCGATGGAGCTTTAACTTTAGATTAAAGTAGAAAAAAGTGGAAAGAAAGGGTGGATATTTTAATTAAAGGAATTTGGAAACTTCAGCCGACAATTTACCAAACACAGCAACTGAAGTTCGGAATTGTTCAAAACGCGCACTATAGTTTCAGAATTACCAAATCGCGCGCGTAATTCCCAAAATACCCCTCTCGCCAAACAGCATTTTTAATGCAGAGATTCTGCATGCATCCGAGCTACATTTTCAAATCCTGAGTCATCCAAACGTCCCGTCCAAACGAGTCACCAAATTAGCGTTTTCGTGTCTTCGGCTTCCCGAAAATCTTCGAGCGAACAAAAAATTGGAAATTCTTAGACTCCAGTTTTCCTCCTGCGGCGTCATTCCGTTAGCTTCTGAGTTTTTGGATTTCGACGAGACGCTTCGAGGTAATATGGTGTCGTCCTCTCATTTAACTAGAGTTTTACCCATTTCTTACTCGGTTGTAGGGTTTCCGTTGAAAGGCGTACATCTCATAAGAGTTTTGTCTACTATTCATTATTACAGAATGAGTCAAGCATCTGGTTCAACCTCTCCTTCACCGGCGAAGGTAAGTGTCGCATTCCTTGCTTTAGTCGAATATGAAGTATGCCATATGTTTAAAATGATTTTTCGATTATGGTTTTGGAATGGTTTCAAATATTCAAATACAAATGGACGATCTTTTTCATGTGTATCTGAATTAGATAAATAGAGTCCTAAAGTTTTTTTAACAGGATTATTGCAAAGCATTGCGGAATCTCTAATTTGTTTTTTACAGTTACAAAATGAATGAAGGAATAAATCGGGTTTTTTAAATTTTGTATTTTCAAATTGTTAGGGAAATAATGAGTATGCGAAGAAACTCCAATGGACCAGCGTTTTAGGCCACTTTATTGAATTTTTTGGAGGTACATGTGCCAAAGGAAAGCAACGTCCGTGTATTTGTTTACATGAAAGGCACAGAGAAATCATTAAACAAACTCCATTTGCTATTTTTTTGAATATACAAGACATTCCACAAATCCGTGGCATATTGGTCAATATATTTCAAAGTTGGGATTCGACAAGTCAAAGCTTTAAGTTTTCAACTGTGCCAGTTGCTTTCACTAGAAGAAATGTGTCCCTTTTGCTCGGTATTGCAGATAGAGGGGCTTATGTTCTTATGAATTCAATTAATGCATCAGGTGCTCTTTTCAATTCTCAATTCTCCAAAAAAAAACCAACTAGATCGAGGTTAGAGTTTTTGCTTAAAACTTTTTTTACTAGAGTAGAAGTAGATGAAGATGTTTTGGTATTTTGTAAGTTGTATGTTTTGTATATATTTGCTTGTGTGTTGTTCTGTACTACTACATATAAGGTTCCCATAGGTCTTGTAGATATTGTAGATGATTTTGACAACATAGGTAGTTTCAATTGGGTTGAAGTCATCCATCAATTTATGACTCCAAAATTGTCTATTATTGGAGATCTATGTTCATCTACTAATACAGTTGCGCAGAAGTACCGAATTCCTTACCTAAAGGGATTTGCCGGCCTTTTGGCTGTAAGTTCTTTCTTACTAAATTATTGTTTCTTTTATATTTACATAAGTATGTAACACTTTGGATATGAGCAGGCTTGGTTTCTGGAACATGTCCCAATCCAGATACCATACAATACCGAAGGGTCACGAATAAATAAGTGGAGGGCAACTCCTTCACATATTAGCAAGGTGAGGAATTTATTGGAGCAAGTCTCACCTGACAGGTAAATAGAATACCACAACTTAACATTTTTTTATTTTTGTTATCTAAATAATTGTTGATTTTCTGATAGGTCATTGTTAATCTAGTGTGTACACGTAGTGAAAATATATTGTTTGATAAGGTTGACTATTATATTGAAAATACTCCTCATCCAACAGAGACATCATCATCACAAACTATACAAGAAAAATACCCTACTAGTGAATGTCATGAGTGTTTAGTTTATTAGAGACAACTCAAAGAGTTAAGAATGGAAAACATGGCACTAACCGAAAGGGTAAAAGAACTAATGGAAATTATAGGAAGAGAAGGTATGGAGGCTGAATCAAATAAGCCCGAAGTTAACCCTCAACCTCAACCGGAACCAATTTCCAGCATAACAAGACGGCGAGATAGAACCCGCTATGATTACAGGGATACTCCCGTTGATAGTCTACTGTGGGCAAAATTAGTACCTTAAAGCAAAAGAAAAAAGACAGAAATTTCTGATATTGAGTTATTAGAAGGGCAACCTGATAAAGTTGTAAATGAAGCAGAAGTATTTGCGAAGAAAGGCAAACAAAAAATTGGTATGGATGAATTGCAAGCGAGGGATACTATCTGTATTGTGGAAGAAGATGAAAAAGATTTTGAGAGGGATGAAGCAATAATTGATAAACTCAACCAAATGAGAATGGAAGCCATTGCGGTTAGTCAGAATACTTCCCAAAATTAGTTTGTGTTATTTTATTTAAATAACTAATATAATTTTTGTATTATAGTATGTCAAGAAAAAATGTAAGACGACAAAGAACAAAAAACAAGATGTTGATGTGACCTACTTGCTAAAAAGTTTAAAAAAATAAAGTATGGTAGTTACATCCACCATTACATTCAAAATTTTTATTACAATATTATAAAGTGCAAATATTTAATTACCATTAAATTTTTTTGTAGGCCTATTACAGGTTATGTTTGGGAGGAAGCTCTTTTTTCATTAACTCTGAATTCTTTATACTCTGGAGTTAATGGATCTGTTTTCACAGTTGGGGAGGTTATCGATACATTTTGCTCAATTCTTTTTAGGGGGGCCTCCTCTTCATGTAGGTCATATAACAAGTGCATGTTCATTGTAAGGAAGTTAAATTATCTTGTATTTTCACGATTTAAAATGTTATACTAACTGTTTAAATATTTTCCTCTGCACACAATTACAGTCAGTATTAAGAATGTCGTGGAAGACTGCTACAACACAAATCATAAACACGGGCATGAATGATGGAGAGGTTAAATATATTTTTATACCTCTAAATACTAACCAAACTCACTTTCACCTGTTGTGTATCGACACAAAAGCAATGACTTTCAATCATTACAACTCCATTTCATATGGTGGAAGATCAAAAGCTGATTTTGAAACAGTGGTGAGTAGTTTAATTTTTTAAATATGGATATTCCATCAATTTAACTTAGTTATCTGAAAATTAATAGTTATCTTAACTTAGTCATCGTGTAATAATAGGTATCCCAATTTAAAGGATATTCACCTAAGGAGCTTGCAGCAATTCATCCATGTTTACAAGCTTATTACCCCATCGACAGCTGGGTTTTTGTTACAACTGATTGTCCCCAACAAGTAGCAAGGTGAAAATACTGAATGTGAAAATTATACTTTTGAATTGAAATATAAAATTTTTCTTTGCATGTTTACAGCAATGATTGTGCCTTCTTTGTGATGCAATATATGAGATGTCTGCTTTATGGTGAGAAGATGGACTTCAAACAAGCAGACATGACCAAATTCAGAATAGATGTCTCAGTCTCAATTTTAAGGGATGAGTTCTTCCTGATGTAATTTTAGAAAAGTTGTGGACTTCAAACTGCATTGTTGTAATTAATGAATTTTGCTAATTTGTAAATGATACTGCTTTCCATAGATCAACGATGGTATGTAAATTTGTTTATTGTTTGTGTTTGAGCTTTAATAAATGTTATATAATATATTGTTGAATACTTTGATGGTGCTGGCAATGAAATCCCAGGAACACAATAGTCCTGGGATTTAATTTTCCAGCAACACGTTCAAATTCAAACTGGTTCAGATCCAAAAAAAGTGATCCTGGGAATTAAAGTCCCAGGAACACAGTGGTTCTGGGATTTTAATTTCCAGCACCACGTACAATTTTGAACTGACCGAGAAATACGGTGGTGCTGGGAATTTAACTCCCAGGAACACACTGGTGCTGGGAATTAAAGTCCTAGCACCACGTACAATTCGAACTGGGCGAGGAATAAGGTGGTGCTGGGCATTAAAATCCCAGGAACTAAATGGTCCTGGGATTTTAATTCCCAGAACCACGTACAATTTTGAACTGGCCGAGGAATACGGTGGTGTTGGTAATTATAATCCCAGAAACACAGTGGTCATGGGAATTTATTTCCCAGGACCACTTACAATTTCGAAATGGCCGAGGAATAAGGTGGTCCTGGGATTTTGATTCGGGACCACATACTGATTTAGAATCGTAGGGAACACACGTGGTCCTCGAATTTCAATTCTCGATTACCACGTCTGATTAGTGGCGAGGAATACGGTGGTCTTTGGAAATTTAACTCGAGGGAATACCTGTCTTTGGGAATTAAAGTTCGGCACCACGCATTCTGATTCAATGGTAGAAATAAGGTGGTGTTAGAATTAAAATCCCGAGAACACAATGGTCTTGGGATTTTAATTCCCGAGAACACAATGGTCTGGGATTTTAATTCCCGGGACCACGTCAATTTCGAATCGCCGAGGAATACGGTGGTCTTTGGTAATTATAATCCCGAAACACGGTGGTCTCAGGAATTTATTTCCCGAGGATCAGCGTCTGATTCGAAATGGCCGAGGAATAAGGTGGTCCTGGGATTTCAATTCCCAGGACCACATACAATTTAGAACTGGCTGGGAAACACACAGTGGTCCTGGGATTTCAATTCCCAGTACCACATACACTTTCAAACAGCCCAGAAATAAGGTGGTGTTGGCAATTATAATCCCAGGAACACAGTGGTCCTGTGTAGGGTCATCAATGGGTTTTGGCCGAAACCCATTGATGGACCTTGAGGAGTCCAAATTTCGAAATCTTGACATGGACTGAAAGACCTAACAACTTCAAATGTTGTTGTGTCGATGAAACTTTGTTCTGATCCACCTACCTCCCAGTTTCGGCCGCGTGCCACGTGGCACGGGGCTTGATTTCTGAAATATGGCTGTGTAAACCTAATCAAACCTTGAATATCAGAAATTTTGGACACGGTACACACGGAGAACTTCGGACCAGTGGACTTGGATTGGATCGAAGATGAGCTGAGTAGGGCCATCAATGGGTTTTGACCGAAACCCATTGATGGACCTAGAGGAGTCCAAATTCCGAAATCTTCACATGGACTGAAAGACCTAAGAGCTTCAAATGTTGTTGCTTGGAGGAAACTTTCCTCTGATCCTCCTACCTCCCAGTTTTGGCCGCGTGCCACGTGGCACGAGGCCGGATTTCTAAAAATTGGCTGTGTAGACCTAATCCTGCCTTGGAAATCAGAAATTTTAGACACGATACACAGACGGGCACGTCCCAAAGCCACTGGAGTTGGATTGGATGGGAGATGAGGTGAATAGGCCCATCAATGGGTTTTGGCCGAAACTCATTGATGGACCTACAGGAGTCCAAATTCTTAAATCTTGACATGGACTGAAAGACCTAACAGCTTCAAATGTTGTTGTGTCGACGAAACTTTGTTCTGATCCACCTACCTCCCAGTTTCGACCGCGTGCCACGTGGCACGGGGCCTGATTTTTGAAATATGGCTGTGTAAACCTAATCAAACCTTGAATACCAGAAATTTTGGACACGGTACACAGAAGGACACTTCCCAGACCCAATGGACTTGGATTGGATCGAAGATGAGCTGAGTAGGACCATCAATGGGTTTTGACCGAAACCCATTGATGGACCTAGAGGAGTCCAAATTCCGAAATCTTCACATGGACCGAAAGACCTAAGAGCTTCAAATATTGTTGCTTGGAGGAAACTTTCCTCTGATCCTCCTACCTCCTAGTTTCGCCCGCGTGCCATGTGGCACGGGGCCTGATTTCTGAAATATGGCTGTGTAAACCTAATCAAACCTTGAATATCAGAAATTTTGAATACGGTACACAGAGGGGCACTTCCCAGACCCAATGGACTTGGATTGGATCGAAGATGAGCTAAGTAGGGCCATCAATGGGTTTTGACCGAAACCCATTGATGGACCTAGAGGAGTCCAAATTCCGAAATCTTCACATGGACTGAAAGACCTAAGAGCTTTAAATGTTGTTGCTTGGAGGAAACTTTCCTCTGATCCTCCTACCTCCGGTTTAGGCGTGCCACGTGTGGCGGGGATTTGAAAAATTGGTATGTGTAGGTCTAATCCTGCCTTGGAAATCAGATATTTTGGACACGATACACAGAGGGGCACGTCCCAAACCCACTGGAGTTGGATTGGATCGGAGATGAGGTGAATAGGGGCATCAATGGGTTTTGACCGAAACCCATTGATGGACCTACAGGAGTCCAAATTCCAAAATCTTCACACGGACTGAAAGACCCAAGAGCTTCAAATATTGTTGCTTAGAGGAAACTTTCCTCTGATCCTCCTACCTCTCGATTTATAGCGTGCCACGTGGCGCAGGCGGATTACGAAAATGTGGTCTTTGAGAATTTTAATCCCAGAACCACGGTAGCCACAAATTTAATTCCCAACACCGCGTTCATTTGCGAAATGCCAGAAATAAGGTGGTCTTGAGAATCTTAATCCAGAACAGTGGTGTTGGCAAGTGAATTCAGATCAGCGTCTGATTTTGGTAGAGAAAAATATGGTCTTTGGGAATTTAAATCCCAGGAACACAGTGGTCATGGAAATTCAATTCCCAGCACCACATCCATTTGTGAATTAATTAGAAATAAGGTGGTCTTTGGGAATCTTAATCTCAGAACACATTGGTCTTTGGCAAGTGAATTCCCGGCCACCACGATACACACATTCGGTGTGAGAAAAATATGGTCTGAATTTTAATCCTAGGAACACGGTGGTCTGAAATTTAATTCCTAACACCACGCGTCCATTCTTGCGCGAGAAATAAGGTGGTCTTTGGAATCTTAATCCCGGGAACACGTGGTCTTTAACAAGTGAATTCCCGGCACCACGTCTGATTTATGGCCGAGAAAAATGTAGTCTTTGGGAATTTTAGTCCCGATAACACAATGATCTGAAATTTAATTCCCAACACCACATCCATTTTTGCCGGCAGAAATAAGGTGGTCTGGGAATCTTAATCGAGGAACACGGTGGTCTTTGGCAAGTGAATTCCCGGCACCACGCGTCTGATTTTAGCTGGCCGAGAAAAAATATAGTCTTTGAGAATTTTAATCCCGATAACAGTGGTCCTAGAAATTAATTCCCGGCACCACGTTCATTTTGCAACCGCCTGAGGAATAAGGTAGTGGCCAGAATCTTAATCCAGAACACGTGGTCTTTGTAAGTGAATTCCCGGCCACGTCTGATTCAATGGCCGAGAAATAAGGTGGTGATGAGATTTTTAATCCCAGGAACACAGTGGTCCTGGAAAATAAATTCCCAGCACCACATACAGTTTCGAACTGACGAGAAATAAGGTGGTGCTGGCAATTTTAATCCCAGGAACATGGTGGTCCGGGAAATTTAATTCCCAGCACCACGTATATTCCATAATTGTACAGATACTACACAGATTGCAAACACTTTTGCAGCTGACTAATGACTTTTACAGGCAGGCACCTTGGTGTAGTTATAAATCTAAAACTCTGTATAGTCTTACAACATATCCCACAATACAAAGATCGTAATGGCAACAAAATGTAATTGCGCATTATTCTATTCCCCACCACGAATCTGAAGCTCCTCATATCTTGCTGTCTGAATCTTTTAGGGTACCCAAATAGTAGGCTCTCAATGTATCGTATTATAAAAAATGCGCAATCATAACTGTAAAAAAATATAAATTATTAGTCCATTGCTAGCTTATAAAATATGGTATTTACAAAGATTATTAAATGTCTTACGAAGAGCTTTATTTGGGACCCTAGACTCGACGCACGAAAAAGTTTGCATTAGAAATTTTATCAGCCAGGCCAGGATGCCAATTATCATAATACGAAGGGTGGATCTTTTTAAAGAATTCAACCTGGGACACAAATAAATGCTATGAATCCTCCGTACACAAACGATTTATTTAACTGAATTAAAATCTATTGCTTACTGTTTCTTCAAATTGAGTAGTGTAAGCCTTCCTGAAGGACAAGGAGCTGTAGTGGATAAACTCTGAATTTCCAAGTCGGCCACTAGTAGGTGGCAGTGCTCGTCACGAATTATTGGACAAAATATGTATCTGATTGGATTGCCTGGGGTTTTAAAAGTTTGCTCGAATGCTTGGGCGTACATAATATTAAACATATCCTATGTATAACAAAATCACAAAACACGTGTAAAGTTTACAATTCCATGCAAAGGCCCAAAACTTACAGAATCCATTTACAGAATATTGAGTTATAGTATGCCTTATCAGTCACCTTGCACTCATCAGCTAAGACTGAAAAATATGCACTTATGCAATCCCCATGTGTCAAAACATTCCAATCAAATATTGTAAGGAAAGAGTCCATGTATAAGTTAATAGCATCGGTCTTCCACACTTTGGTCACGATCTTTGTCACACTACACAAGAAAAGGATTATTAGCAACTCTCAAAAATAAGGAAATTTATTATAAACAAAGAATATAAGACTTGTCTTACTCTATTTTTTAGTTTCAATAAACACTCCCCATTGTTGGATCCATCTTCTAGGTGAATTCTTTATAAACTTGTTTGTATACAAAATAAAACTGTTGAGTTTCAGAAATATTTTGTCTGAAAAATAGGATTGGATAGGATAACTTATGTTCACCTCCAATATCCTCTCCTTGACTTCGTCGAGTGTTGGTTGTTTGTCCGTGGAGACTTGTGTGCCAGTATCTAATCTTTCGGGTTCACCTTCCTCGACAATTGATTTCCCTTTTTATCCAGCTCGACTTGCTCGATATTTGGCTCTGCGGAGAGAGATATTAGGGTCTCTTGAGGATACTCAATAGCCTTGCTGGGGACTATTTGAGTTTCAACTCTCCTTCTTTTAGGGATGTTAGAAAACCATGCGAGGAGGAGGCTTCTAAGGTTAGGGTGATACAGTGAAGAGCCCTCTTCCGACACAAACCTTCCGCCTAGTGTATGCGAAGAAGGTTGTTGGAGTGCATCGACTTGTATAGGCTGTGATTGTAACCCCTCTACATCCCGGGATTGTAAATTCAGCTGAAGCTCCAGTATTAAACTGTCCTTTTCAGCGATTAATACTTCTTTTCCAGAAATTATATCATCCCTTTCACTTATCTCGTTGTCCTTCCTGTTCTTGACCTCCTCTAACTCTTGAAGAAGCTCTTGTATTTTCCTTTCTTGTTGTTCGATGGTCGCTTCCTTAAGTAGGGAGGTTCTTTCAAAGTTACACCTTGCTTCAACTAGCTTGGTGCTTAGAGTAGAAACAATTTCTGCATTCTCCTGGCATACTGGACATGTCATTCCTCTTGCGTCCACCTGAGTTTGGGGTTGAGGAGTTGATGTAGAAAATCTAGGTGGGGAAGCGATGTGTACCAGATGCAGCTCTGACTGTGCTGGAATTAGATCAACAATGATTTTATCGGGTACGAGACCATCTACCATCTTCTTAACGACCCTTACATTTGTGGAACTCCACCTCCATCTCAGCATTCTTGGCAAAGCATGAGAGTCGTGTGGAGGTAGGATACACAAATGCTCACACATCCATACCTGGAATGACAAGATTAGTTGTTAATAGACAGATTGATCTATACTATTTGTGGAATACATAAAATATATTCACTCACAGCCAATAAGTGAGTGAAACCCTTAAGCATTGGTCTCGTAGATCCACCGGCGACCTCTTCTTTTGGTCGCAATGTGACTCCCATACCAATTGACTCCATTTGAGGAGTCATGTACGTATAAAGTGCTTCGCACCAATTGTACCTGCCTAAGTTATCAAAATCCTCTACACAATCTATAAGTGATCGCATAGGTATTCTAGGCTTACTGCTGGTGGTAGTAAAAAATACACAAGAGAAAAAATATAAAATAAACAACTGACAATAAACTTTTGCAGATCCTAAATTATCTGGAGATTTGGAAGTCTTCAATAAATCCTTTAGATGCTTGTTAGAGCAATCAGCTTCCATGAAATATTGCAAATATAGCTGTCCAGAGGGTCATTATTCATAGGAACTTCAAGTCCATCATTTGGTAGACCAAGGATGAGGGAGACATCCGTCTTTGTGAAATGCAATTTCTTATCGTGGAATATAAAACATTTCTCCCTACAATCCCAATTATCAAATATATTTTGAACGAGGGGTCTGACATGGGTAATATCTGGAATGTCCAAAACCCACCCAAAGGGGGAGCTCCGAATAAGCATTTCTTCTTCCACACTCGGCGGCACATTTGCAATAAATTTTTTAAACTGTGAAACGTTGCTTTTCCAGTTCATTCTCTTGGTTCTTCCTCGCATCAATGCACGGGTTCTTACAGAAGTATCACTTGATGATTCATCAGTTGAAGTCATCGTTAACTGAGAAACATTCCTTAGGTTACGAACCAAATGCATTGTAATACGGCGATTTTAAACTAATAGATGAAATGAATTAAAACATGTGTGATGATACAAACAAACGTTATGTCTGCTCAAATGGTAAACCCTAAAACCCTAAACCCTATCAGGCCCGAGTTTAAACGACATCGTGCACGAAAAATTGTAAAACCCTAGATAGATCGGAAGAAGCGATAGCGACACCGAATTTAAGAAATCTACAAAACTTACTTAGGTCGAAAATAGCGTTGAGATGGTGTTGAGATGGTGTTGAGATGTTTTAACTTCGCAGGGGGTTTTAAGCGACAGGGAGTTTTGGTAGCGGGAGTTTGAGCTGGGCAGGAGTTTGAGCAGACGTAGGGAATGGAGCGAATTCACGAGAGGCGAGCATGAGGCAGCGGAGAGAAATGAAATATGGTGTTGAGATGTTTGAACTTCCACCGGGGAGTTTTATATTAACGGCTCGGGTGCGGTCGGACGGATTTAGATTACAATTTTGCAAAATAACGTAACAAATATTTTCATTACAATTCTGCAAAATAGCTTAACATTAACATTAACATTGTTTCCTTTACAAATATTTACACAACCACTATTTACACTTAGTAATTAGTAGGCGGTGGCATTCTACAAGACCTCCTATTATGCCCAAGCTGTTTGCATCTGCTGCATTTATTTTTCACCCTCCCAGTATGTTTAGACTCAATGCGTGCCTTTTTTCTTCGCCCAGGCTACACAAGGCTATGAGGAGGTAGAACTCCAAAAATTTTGTCACCATTAGGCCAAAATTTCTTGCTTCGACATGGGTAAATACGATCCATGTAAGTTGCCTCCCAGGTTTCCCTTAGAAAATAATGCTCGTAATAACGGTATGGATCCATGTTCCGATATATGATGACTGCAATAACATGTGAGCAAGTAATTCCTGAAATTTGAAACTCACCGCAGATGCAACTTCGCCTATCCAAATCAACAATATACGAAGAAACTATTGTCTGTACTTCCATTTCCGTTTGTGAGTATGGGAATACCGAATATAATCGAGTTCTTTCTCTCCTTTCATCAATCTCTTTAATGGCATAAGGTGTTAGAAAACCTGACCTTTTTGAAGATTCTTCCCTACGGTTATAGAACCATTCAGCAACCTTTCTTCTAGTGTTGTCAATTAAACTGGTGATGGGGAGTTCATATGTTTCCTTGAATAATGCATTTAAACTCTCAGAACAATTAATGGTTAACATTGTGTACCTCCTCCCAGGAAAGTGTGCATTGGCCCATCTTTTTGGATCGATCTTTTGTAGCCACGCATATGCATCCTTGTGTTTGTCATGCATGTTCTGCATTAATCGATCAAACTCCACTCTTGTATTGACTCTTGCTGCTGCCCAAAATAAACCTAATGAGGATCTATCCCGGGTATTTGTCACCATGTTACAAGATAAGTGATAGCAACAAAAAGCATGATGGGCAGATGGATACACTTTGTTAACTGCTGATATAATCCCCCGATGTTTATCCGATACAATGCTCAACAACTCTGGCAGGACGACAAGGAATGTCTTTACATGATCCAAAAACCACTCCCAGGCAGATCCACATTCAACTTCGGCAATTCCAAATGCAACTGGCATAATTTTTGCATTACCGTCAACGACAGTAACCATTAGTAAAACACCAGGATACTTTCCAGTGATATGTGTAGCATCAATTCCAATTAGTTTTCGCAAATAAGACCTGAATACTCTTCCACAAGCACCAAATGCCCAAAAACATCTCTGGAATTGATTTTCACCATTTCTTAGTACTGCAACATATGTATCAGGATCTCTAACTCTTAACTCACGCAAGTACATTGGAAGATCAATATAGGCCTGATCAAAATCACCTACCACTCTTTTTAATGCTTTCTTGTATGAAATGTTAACACCAAACCTAGCTTGCATTTCTCTTCGAATTGAACTTGGTTTGTAATCATCAGAAGTAGCTAACCGTCCTACAATCTGGTTTACTATAAATGTGGATGTGCAAGCATGGTGATCTGCTGTTTCCCTAACATTGTCACATTCATGCTGCTTTATATATTTTGTGACAGTGAACTCCACGTCTCCACTTGCAACTAGACTCCATGAACAAGGCTGCCTAAAGCAAATAACTTTAATTCTATTAAGTCTGGTGTCAACTGGCTTGTATCTGAAGTTTTTTATCATCGCATGCCTTTTTAGTGCATCTTTAAACTCTTGTCGAGAGGAAAAAACATGTCCAGTGAAAAATTCATTTGGATCTGATGAACTGACATCTGCAAATACTCTTATTTGTGGATTTAAAACATAGGGATCATCAGCAATTGGGAACACTTCCTCTAAGTCACTGTACTCATTTGGGTTTAACTCACCTTCTTCATGTTGGATATCATCAGCTAAGAATTCTTCAAAAGGATTTGTATATTCTAACTCTTCTATCGCATGTATATCACTTACCTCCTCTTCGCTCCAAGTTTGTTCAAAATATTCATGATCTACTGTGGTAGCAGTGACAAACTCTTCTTCGAGTATGGAAGAAGCTTCTCTATTTATATCAAGGTGTTGATCACTGGTAATTCTATTCCCCACATCGATGGGAGATGAAGATGGAATATTACTTGGGGACAGATTTATGGAATATTGATCATCTAACTCTCTATCCTTCAAATTTGATTCAATTGTTTCCAAAAATGTTAACACTTCATCAGGAAGGGGGTCGTCCCTGCAAATGTTTTTAAAATCAACACTATTATATGTAGTGTGCTAAGCAAGTAGGCTGAATTTTTTTAACTAGGCTTTACAAGCCTGAAGACAAGTGGAGGATGAGAGTTTACAGTTAGGTTTCCCAATTATGCACTTAACTAATTAGAACATTTGATGTTGATAGGGCCATCAATGGGTTTTTACCGAAACCCATTGATGGACCTTTCAATCTTGAAATTATGAACAGTTTATATGGAATGGAAGAGGAAGACATTTACAGGGTTTATGCGCAGAGGGATACTTAGTTCCCACACTCCTACCGGCAGTTATGGGTGCGTGCCAATTGACACGCAGCATGCCAATTGGCACACTCGTCTGCATGTTGGCACAGAGTATTAATTTTCATAACTACTGTTTAGGAGCCTAAGGAAAGGTGGAGAATGATAGTATAGGCCACGCTTGCACTCGACCCGCCTAGAGGACTTTATTTATCTCCAATATAAATTGACAGCACCACTATTTTTCTCGGTCAGGTTCCCTCTCCATGGTGCTGGAAATTTATATCTCATGCCCACGGTGGTGCTGGGATATGAATTCCCAGCACCACCATTTATCTCGACCAGTTCCATCTCCCTGGTGCTGGGATTTTTAAACGCAGAACCACTGTGTTGCTGGGGTTTCAGTTTCCAGCACCACCAACAATTCCGACAACTTATATGTATATGATGATGGAAATTACATTCTCAGCACCATGGTGTTGCTGGGAGTTTTAATCCCATTACCACGGTGGTGTTGGGATATAAATTCCCAGCACCACCATTTATCTCGACCAGTCCAATGCCAATGGTGCTGGGAGTCTTAATCGCAGGACCATAGTGTTGCTGAGGTTTCAAATCCCAGCACCACCCTTAATGTCGACAACTTATATCTCCCTGGTCTAGTGAATTAGATTACCAGCACCATGGTGTTTCTGGGAGTTTGAATCTCATTACCATGTTACTGGGATATAAATTACCATCACCACCATTTATCTCGACAAGTTCATTCCCCATGGTGCTGGGAGTTTTAATCGCAGGACCACAGTGGTGACGATATTTCAATTGCCAGCACCACCTTTTATCCTGAACTGTTGAACGTCGATGGTGCTGGGAGTTTTAATCCCAGCACCACGGTGGTGACGATATTTCAATTCCCAGCACCAGATTTTATTTCAAATTTGTTGAACCTTAATGGTGTTGAGAATTTGAAGCTCAGGACCACGATGTTACTGGGATTTAAATTCCCAGCATCACTTTTTATCCAGACCAGCCAGCTTCAATCTCCCATGGTACTGGGATTTAAAATTTTAGGGAGAGGGTGGTGCTGGGAATTTCATTGCCAGCACCACCTACTCTCTCGGACAGATTGAATCTCCTAGTGCTGGGAATATCAATCAGGGAACTTAAGTAATCGTGGGATTTAATTGAAAGCATCATCTTTTAAGTTAGGTGGAATTTGTTTAGGTGGCGATAAAATTTGGTTATGAATCTCCTGCATAGCAATTATGGGTGCATTGGTCTACTTTAGTATGATATGCCTACCTCGTATTTATGGGTGTGTGGCAACCTTGGCTATACAATCACCTACAATGCATTTATTAACATCATAGCAGTCTCAAGAATAAAAACACATACATACATGATAATACTCTGTGAAGCGCCTAGTGAGTGAGCTGCGCCAACTTCTGAATTAACTGCTGATATATTCATGGGAGCAGTGATGTCGTTGATAACTACTAGGGTTTCATCAAAAATGGTGTTGCTCAGTTGGTTTGCGGAGGAAAACTGCGTGTGGTGCTCATCAACAGCATGGGGCTGGCGCTCCCACGCGGCTGGAAGAGACGTTTGGATGGCTCGGGATTTCTAGTTGTGCCTCGGATGGATGCAAATCTCTCTCTGCATTAAATTGCAACATGTTTGGCGGGAGAGGTATTTTGGGAATTACGCACGCGATTTGATAATTCTGAAACTATAGTGTGCGTTTTGGGTAATTTCGAACTTCAGCTGCTGTGTTTGGTAAATTGTCGAACTTCATCGGAAAACAAGGTTAGCGGACTTAACACAGCAGGAGTTTAGATTGTTAATTAAGGTCGATAATAAGAAAATTATCATAGGAAAACAAGGTTAGTGGACAGTGGACTTAACACAAGTGGGCAATTATCAAAATGATGACTTTCTAGATCAAAATTATCGAAGGAGCCTTCGTTTGCTTTTCAGAAGCTCAATATTGTGAGTTTTTTTTACCCTTTTCGATTTACAATTTTACAAAATTTAAATTTAAATTAATAATAAAATACATTATTTTTTAGGTGTTAAAGGATCCTTTGGTTGTTCCAACCGTTTTTATTATCTAAGCGCCCCATCTAATTAGACTAGAGTATGAGTTTACCTTATTTTTCATGATATATCTTCCTCACATGATCTATTCAATCTAAATAGATTGTGCCCTTGTATTCTTTAATATAATCGTAGTTCGATGTACGAAGCTTTTATCAATATCGGATTCTAAATAAGAGTTCGACCACATTGAATCTATTGTACGTGTCTTACCTTGAATTATAAGAGGTTATTTTTTTTATTCGAACTCCTAACCACAAGATTACACATTCATATTCTTTAATAGATGAATAAAAATGAAGATACAATGAATGATCAAAGTGATTGAGTTCAATCAAATTAAGTACTATTAGAAAGATTGTATTCATACCTAAGTAGTTAACTTTTATCAAGTACTTTTGATGTGTTGGGCAGTTAGACTTATGTTGCATTTACTAATAAAGTTTTTAAGTGTGCAGTGCAAGATATTGGTGCAATTAACTTTAGGTCACATTGATCATGATATATGTTTTGATAAAAGATGATCGAGTGAGAAATCAAGTAGGTTAAAGCTGATCAAATATTTGACAGATAGTAAAGTTTAAATGAGTAATGAAAGACTAGACACTTGTGGTTAAAAGTCTAATAGAATGTTGACAGGTGAAAAGTCCGAGTGAGTTATAATTGATTGGATATTTAGCATGAGATGAAAAATCCTAACAGATCATGGAGAACCCAATGTTAGGCAAGTATGAAAAATCCTAACAGATCAAAAAGAATTGAATATTAGGTGAGTGTGAAAAATTTTAACATGTCATGAAGAATGGATCTTAGGCGAGTGTAGAAGTTCAAGATCAGATGTTTGCCATTGAAGAAAACCTAGTAAATCAAGGTTGACTAGATACTAGATACAAGAATGAAAGTCTAAATAAGTCACGGAGAATTGAATATTTAATGTTAGTAAAATTCTGACAGGTTATGGATGATCGAATGCTGGACAATGAAATCTTATAGATGAAAAACCTCCGAGAAAAAATGGAAAGTCTTAGTATGTTGATGTCAATTCAATATTAGGCAAGTATGAGGTTCTACTAAGTAGGAGATAACCTATACTAGTCAACTATGACACTCGACTATTACAGTAGCAATAAATTGAGAATAATATTTTCACCATTCTTTTTTATTCAAAATCAAATAAAATATTTGACCATCGATAGACTACTAGTTGATTGATGAATTTGAAAATATGAATTTGAAATTGTTTCAACGGGTTTAGAATATGATTAATCTACTAATGACATTGTAGTAGTAAATAGAATATTTGAAACTTGACTTAGCAATTTGACAAATCATCAATAGTCAATTGCTATGTGGTATCAGTCAACTGATTTTATTATTCAAGTGAATAGAAAGTTTTGAACACAATTATGGGATTCAATTGATTAAAAAATAATCGACTGATGGTAATGAACAGTTACTGTTGTGGTCAAATATGAGTTGTAAAGAGTCGTTCTACCACTGTAACATTCGAATTCAATAGAGCAATCAACTGATGGAAGAAGACGGTTGATTGATTGGTTAAGTCATCCTAACAACAACCTTATAAAAGAGGATTTCATAAGATTTGAGAAGTCGATTCTTAATGACTTTGAAAGGAAAATATTATTGCTTTCTTGAACTTCAAAAAGTAATCCAAAGAAAGCAAATT
Source organism: Wurfbainia villosa (assembly GCA_025175895.1). Lineage (NCBI taxonomy): Eukaryota > Viridiplantae > Streptophyta > Magnoliopsida > Zingiberales > Zingiberaceae > Wurfbainia > Wurfbainia villosa. Next base: position 40,191,475 of record CM045998.1, on the reverse strand, counting down.
AAAGCATCGAGCACTTGTGAAACTAGTTTGTTTATATTGTATTTCATTTTTAATATGATCTTCATTTTTAATTTTTGTTGTTGGTAGAAAATAGATTGTAAGAAATTTCCATCTCAGAAAGATATCTAAGAAAAAGAAAGTGTAATGGTACTCTTGCTTGAACTCTAGGTATTGAAATAAGAATCAGAGATTCCGAACTAAGTAAAAATTAATTTATTGTGCTATGTTTGTTTGAATTATCTATTTCTTATTTTCACTATATTTAATTATTTTATAGATAAGCATGAATAAATGACGATTAAGATCAAATGCAATCGTTATTCATGCCCCTTATAGTGACGTCAATAACTCCAACACAAGATTAGACCCCGGCCAAGGTCCGGGTTAGACCCGGACCCAACCCGGAATCGGACCGTGGTCAACGGTCCGGTTAACCGGGTCAACGGGTTTGACCCGGACCCGTGACCAGACCGCCTATTACGCGGTCCGGTCACGGTTTTTTAAAAAACCGAACCGGCAGTTTAAAAAAAAAAATTTAACGGCCACGATTTCGTGGCCGTTGTGGTGCAATGGGCGACCCACCGGGTCGGTCCGAACCGGACCCGGCGGGTCAACCATTTTATTTATTTAAAAAAAAAATCGACGACCACGATTTCGTGGCGTTGTCTGATAATGGCCGACGCAGTCGTTCGCCCGTGGCGGGTCAGTTGGATTTTTTTTTTGTTTTTTTTCCTTTAAATACTCCTCCACTCCCTTTCATTTTTTCATAAATCACAACTTCTCTTCTCTAATTCTCATTCCCTCATTTTCTTTCAAGTCTCAAGTCATATTTTTACAAATTTCTGGAGCCGGATCAAGTCGTAAGGGTGCGGCCGGTGCCAGAAAGGGAAAGAGCATAATGTCACCACCGCCCGAGTTCGAGTTCGAGCAAGGCGACGATTCACCTCAATTCGATATCAGCGACTATGATCTTGATATTTCCGGTGATGAATATCAAATACGTCATCATCATCAAAGTCAAGAAAGTAGGAGTAATACATCCAATACGATGGCGGGTTCTACGGCTACAAGACCAATTCGAGTGTCTCGCCCCGCATCCGATATCTTCACCAAACATTTCGAAAAAGTAACGCTCTCTTCCGGTGATATGCAAGCAAAATGCAAATATTGTTCGAAATGTTACAAATTTCAACAAGGAGGAGGTTACGGAACCCTTACTCGACATGTGGAGAGAAATCATCCGGTGGAAATTGATATTGATCGTTCTCAAACTCAAATTCCGACATTCTCTTCTCAATCGGGTTGGGGTAACGAATCTAAACTCTTTAAATTTGACGAAACTAGATTTAGAAAAGAAACTGCTAAATTTTGTGCAATTGAACAACTTTCTTTTAGTTTTAGTGATAAATTATCTTTTGAAAATTGACTTTCTACAAGTGCAAATCCTTCTATTAAACGTATCCCAAGAAATACTCTAAAACGCACACTTTTAAAATTAGTCTTAGAACAAAAAAAAGAATTGATTAAAGAATTTTCTAGTTTAAACAGTAAAGTTTCTTTGTGTTCCGATATTTGGAGTGATCATTGGCAAAGTTGTTCATATATGGGTATTACTTGTCATTGGATTGATAATAATTGGGACATTCAAAAAAGATTGCTAGCATATAGATATTTTAACGAAACACACACGACACAAAATATTTCACAACTTATTTTTGTTATTTTAGAAGAATATGGTCTAACTTCTAAAATTTTTTCAATTTCTTTTAATAATGTTAGTGCAAATATCTCTAGTATTAGTGAACTTATTGATATATGTAAACCATCAATAGGTGGAAGATTTTTTCTTTTTTTTTTATTTACATCAGGTATCAGGTACGATTTCTCTTCCCTACTAATCCTGATGGCTAACCGGGCCCGCCCCAAGGCCTTCAACGAGAGTCCCCACCGGTCAACGAGGGTAAATCAGGAGACGCGCGACCCGCTACGTTAGGACCCATGCTACGCCAATGGGCCGACCACGCTGCACAGAAAGGACATCGAGCATCGCTATTCGCAGCGGATGCAGTGTCGAATCGAACCGCCTGCAGAGGAACCGAAGCTTACTGTCGTTGTTGCTGCGCGAACTGTGATGGTAAACTTTTTTACGTGACCGGCCCCACCACCGAAGCGACCCCTCAGCAGAAACCCCTTTCGGGAATTTTTGGAGGCACGGTACCACGATGTTGATAAGAGCAACGCTGGGCCAGCCCAGTATCTCAGTCAACAGAACCCTGCCTGTCGCTGAGGAGGGCTCGAACCCGGCACCTCCCGCAACATATACCTCCACGCTTACCACTTGGGATAAGGCATTTTAAATTTGTGTGTTCAAGATGGACTTAAAATTTAGGATCACATATTCAATCAATTAGGAGTGCAATTCATTATTTATGGACACATCCTCAAGTTATGAAAGAATGGAGAAAATTTTGTAAAATAAATGGTATGAAGCCTAAACGGTTTGCACGTGACGTTCCAACTCGTTGGAATTCTACTTATAAATTGTTGTTATCTACTTTTGAATACAAAGATTTATTATGTATGTTTCTTCATCAACATGTTCAATCACGTGATATTTATTTGTTTTCAAATCAATGGAATATATGCACTAGTATTTGTGAAATTTTAAAAGTTTTTAGTGATGCTAGTGACCAATTATCAGGTGTTTATTATCCAACTTCACATTTAGTTTTAACACATTGTTGTAATATTGCATGTATTTTTAATGAACATATTCAATCAAATGATACTTATTTATCTCAATGTATTTATGTAATAAAAGAAAATTAGGAAAAATATTTCTTAAACATTCCTGAAATATTTTTATGTGTTTTTGTTTTAGATCCTAGACTTAAATTAGATGGTTTGCAAGATATGTTAGTATTATATTATGAATCTTTAAGCCTTATTACCGAAACTACTCCTAATATTTCTTTGATTTTGTTTAATATTAAAACTCATTTACATGATATTTATATTGAATATAACATTAAATATGGTGAACAAACTATTGGACATGAAATACATCAATCTACTACAATTAGTATTATTACTTCTAAACTCACTAAAGCACAATTGTTATTAAGGCAACGGACCAAACGTCCACGAGGATCCTCAAGTTCCAGTCAGGAACTTGAGAATTATTTTACCACTTCTTTTGATTTTTGTGATGCAGATGAAGAAAGCTTCAACATTCTAAAATGGTGGTCGCAAAGAACTCAAATATTTCCAATCTTATCTATAATAGCAAAAGAAATTCTAGCTTGTCCAGTTTCAACGGTTGTAGTGGAACAAGCTTTTAGTATCGGAGGAAATACATTGGACGAGAGACGTTCTAGCTTAAGGCCGGAAAATTTGGAAGCGCAATGTTTACTCAATGATTGGTCAAAAGCTGCAAGTCGAACCCAACATATTAAAAGTGACGAAGAAGACCAAGACGAAACAGAAGGAACATCCGAAACTACGACGACGGGAGGAAATACGAATCTTTGATTGAATATAATGAAAATTGAAATGTATTTGATTTTTTTTATTGTAATAGGTTTTTTTATTTAAGTCCAAGATGTAATATATTTTTTATTGAGATAATGAAATATTTGATAGAGTTTTTATAATTTTAATTGTGCAATTTTTTTATTTTAATTATTTACATCATTCTTTAATTTTTTATTTATTTAACTAAGACGGCGATTAACCGGATCGGACCCGGACCGGACCCAGACTCGGACCCGGACCAGAATCGGCGGTTCCACAACCCGGACCATAACCGGCCACCAGCGGACCAGTTAAGGGTCGGTATTTTATCAACTCGGACCCGACGGTTCCGACCCGGACCCGGACCGGACCCGGACCGGACCCGGATCGTGGCCAGGTCTACACAAGATACTTGAAAAGATATTATAGATGCAATGAATGGAAGAAATTCAAGTAAATTAAGAAGCCCAAGTAAGTTAAGAGTAACCAAATTCTTGGTGAATAGAAGTCCTACAAGGTTAGAGTTTATTGGATATCTAACAATCGAGAAAGACTTGAAGTTCAAGTCTCTTGGCAAACATTGACACTTAATAGGTAAAAAAGACCTAGAGGCAAGACCTCTTGACAAGAGAGGAAGTGTAAACAAAATTCAAGGCAGTTTCTATAACTGCACACGTAGTTTTTGTAACTACACATGATGAATATATGACAACTAGGGAGCAATGCACTGTCATACACCCCTATAAAGGGGATGAGCGTCCAAGTGAGAGGGTGTGAAACAAAATGGCGAGAGTATCGTTAGGTTGTCGGAGAGAATTTTGGAAGGAGATCACAGCAGAAGTGCTGTCAGAAGAACATCCAAGGCGTTAGATCTTGGTTTATGGAATAGTAAGGATATTCTGATTTTACGAATCGTGATCATCCTTTAGACAACAAGTTATAGATCGGAGGAATAGTCCATCGCCGATAATTCAAGGAAATCGACGAAACCTAAATTCACTATAAGTTTTTATTTATAGCATTCAAATCCATGCAAAGGTTACCTGGGGTCGACATTGGTATCAGAGCACCAGGTTGGTAACCTAATTGCTAAATTTTCCTTTAAAATTGATCGTTTCCATTTTTATTACTGTTCATCAAAAAAGAGTATGAACAATGTCATTGTCACGATTTCTCTCGAACATAGTTTCTCCTACTATGCTCGGGATTGCTTAATGGTGCTCAATTTTACCATATGATACTCGGGCAGAGCACAAGGTGCTCGATTTTGCCATATGGTCGGCTAGCAGTTAAGGTGCTCAACTAGACCTTATGGTTCTTGGCTAGCACATATGGTGCTCGGACAGAGTACTAGGTGCTCAAAAAACACACATGGTGTTTGGCCAGAGCAGTAGGTGCTCGGTAAACACATATGGTGTTTGGGCAGAGTACTAGGTGCTCAGTAAATACATATGGTGTTCGGGCAAAGCACTAGGTGCTCGGAAAACACATATTGTGTTCAGCAGAGCACTGGGTGCTTGGTAAACACATATGGTGTTCGCCCAAAGTACTAAGTGCTCGGTAAATTCATATGTTGTTCAGCCAGGGCACTGGGTGCTCAAAAACACAAGTGGTGGTTAGCTAGCACATATGGTGATCGATCAGACCTTATGCTGGTCAGCTAGCACATATGGTGTTGGGCTAAACCTTATGGTGGTTGGCTAGCACATATGATGCTCAACAACTTGGTGCTCGGCAAGAGCACTAGGTGCTCGGCAAGAGCACTAGGTGCTTAGAATTTTCTAATGGTGCTTAGAATTTCCTACAGGTGCTCAGAATTTCCTAATGGTACTCAGAATTTCCTGAGGGTGTTCGGTATTAGCTAATAGTATTCGGCCAGAGCACAGGGTGTTTGACCAGCACACATATGTGCTCAGATAGAGTACATAAGTGTTCATATAGAGCACATAGGTGTTCATACGGAGCACTAGGTGTTCGTATGGAGCACATAGGTTGACTTACTTAACGTATTTAACTTGGAAGTTGATTTATCTTTCTTATTTGACCTAGAAGTTGATTTATCTTACTTGTTTTATTTTGACTTGTATCTTATCTTATTTAGTTGATTTTACTTGGAAGTAAGTTCATTTGACTAGAAAGTTAACTTATTTAGTTGGACATAATTTAACCTTATGTTAACTAGCTTTTGACTTAATTGACTCTATGTTACTAGTTATCGACTTTATACTTCTTGATCTGTACAAGTTTGATGTGTTTAGTTGACTTTGAGCACACACTATCTTAGAAATATACTGATTGATTTCATATTAACTTCATCATACTTAATTTTACATCTTTTCATTATATGGGAGATTCTTTACTCTCTATTTTGATGTATATCAAAGGGGGGAAATGGATAAAATGATTATTTGAAGAAAATGGAATGAAAAAGAATATTTTTTCCTGATCTATTATTTAGGGGGGAGTGCATTGTTGGTGCAATCGGCCCAGGTTGACTCGAGTTTGACTCGAGCAGTACCTTGATAGTATTTTGATGATAGACAAAACTCACGATATGAGATTGTCATGGGAAAGTCCAACATGGGGTTGGCATGGAAAATCCAAGCATGGAGCTTGGTGTGGAAGTCCAAGGGGGAAGCCTTGGCATAGGAAAGTCCAAAGCATTGCGAAGCCGTGCGCTTGGTGTCTTGGCATGGGAAAGTCCAAAGCATTGCGAAGTCGTGCGCTTGATGCTTGACATGGGAAATCCAAAGCATTGTGAAGCCATGCGCTTGGTGCATTTGGGAAGTCTTGAGAACTTGGCAAGTTCACTAGACTCGGGTCCTTGAGTCGGTGAAGGATGGCATTGCGAAGCCGTGCGCTTGGTGCATTCGAGGGACCGCCGGACGGGGAGCGAATGGAGTGAGCCCAAAGGGAAGCATACTTCTAGGGCATGAGATGCGAAGGATGGCGTTGCGAAGCCGTGCGCTTGGCGCATCCGAGGGACGTAGGCCGAGGGAAGAGAGCTTCGGTGGGGAACTCCATGAGGGATAAGGTGGACTTGGTCAAGTGGCTAAGACTGAGTGTCGGACGCTCAAATAACTTTGTGTTTGAGGTTTTAGCCGACATCAGTCGACTGGCATAGGTGCCAGTCGACTGCTCTAGGTCGTATGGGTTCGACCAGTATTCGACTGAACCAAGTCTGGCTGATCAGTCGACTGCCGAGGGAGGGCAGTCGATCGGTTAGAGAATCGATCGCCGAGGGATGATAGCTCATCATCACTCGTGATGGATGATCGATCGTGATGTGTGATCCGTTGGAACTTAACCAGCGTGGATCGGCGTTGTGAGACAACGACTCTGAGAACCGATCGTGATGATCACGATCGGTCGTGATGGGCGAAATCGACTTGATGCAAGTTATAAAAGGAGCTCAAGAGGAGGATTTACATGGTTTTTGTGGAGCTATTGGAGGGGAATTGCTGCTGCATTCCAGTCCTTCAAGAGCCAATCAAAGCAAGCAACAAACAAGTGATCAAAAGCAATCGGTGAAAAGTGTTTCTTTTGTATTGTATTTGTATTCTTGTTTGTATTTGTATATTACTGTTGTAATTGCTTGTGAGAGATTTCTCCACCTCCGACATGTAGTCGAGAAGGAGTTTAGTTAGTGTCGTGCGCATAACTAGAGCTCGGTGAGCTCGCCCGTGGAGTAGGAACCATTTGGTTCCGAACCACGTATATCTTGTGTTGTGTGATTGTGTATTGTTGTTAGTTTTATTATTATTGTTATTCCGTTGTGCTAACAACAAATCGTAGACAAGCAACGCAACGAGAACGAGCGAATTTCAACATCCAACGATCGAGGGCTATTCACCCCCCTCTAGCTGGCCATTTCGATCCCCCAACAAGTGGTATCAGAGCTGAGGTCGCTCTTCAAGGACTAACCGCCGCGAGAGCACTACAAAATGGCCGGCTTCATCCATCCACCGAAATTCGTTGGAGATTTTGCTTGGTGGAGGAAACGGACGGAGGTATATCTCGAAACCAATTTTGATTATATGATTATTGTAGAAAATGGTTTTGAGATGCCTAGGGACAAACACAACAAGCCAATTAAGAAGTCAAGGTGGACCCAAGACCAAATCAAGGATTTCAAGACAAATCTTGAGGTAATCAAATTGATTAGTGATTTGTTACCTAACACTATTTGGTCTAGATTGGGTGATTATAGGGATGCAAGGGAACTATGGAATAAGATAATAAATTTCCAAGAAAATTCCCAACTGGCACAAGTAGAAGAAAATGCCGAGGAAGAAGAACCCACAACATTTGAAGATGTCGATGACTTGGTGGAGACCTCCACCTCTAGCATTGAGGGGGAGGAGAGGCAATCTTCCATCCCGGAGCAAGAACAAAAAGCATCCACATCCGGGAGAAGTGAAGATCGGGAAGAAGCCTCCACCACCTCCCTAGGTAACTCAAGTGTTATTATTTTAAATAAAAATCACATAATATGCTTTGAGTGTAGGGAGAAAGGGCATTACAAGAGCAAATGCCCTAAATTGGCTAAGAAGAAGGCATCGACACCAAAAGTCAACTCAAAGTCAAACGATGCTGGTGCTCCCTCAATTAAGAGCAAAGAGCACATTGTGTGCTTCAAGTGCAACCAACGGGGACACTACTGAAGCCAATGCCCTAGGGGGAGGAAGAAAGGGCAAGAAGGTGTGACTCATGTAGGGGGAGCTTCTAAAGCTAACCCTAAGGTAAATTTATTTAATGCACCTTTAATTTCTAGAGTCAAAAAGCATGCTAAGAATTATTTTAGTTCTCTTGCAATTATAAATGAAAAACATGCTAAGAGAAATAATAAGGTTTATTGCTTAGGTGCCAAGCATGTTCATATAACTAAGGATAAACCTAGGACTCATAATTCTAGACCTATTTTACCTAAAGAGTCCATTAGGAGAGTTGAAAATCATCTAGGCATTAACCCTAAGAAGGGTAGACACATGCCTAAGAAGAAGAATATTTCCCCTAAACCTAATGAAAATTCAAAATTGAGGAAATTAGAGGTGGAGAACCAAGCCTTGAGGTCAAGGCTAGAAAAATTGGAGAAGACCCTAGCAATAATATCAAATTCGGTTAAGGGGTCTGTTGGGTTTCCGGCACCGCGGCGTGTGTGTGTTCGATCATGTTTCGTAAACATGAGCACAGCGGAAGCAATAAAATTAATAAATCTACATTTATTACAACACACACATCACACGCATGCATAGTACAACATGTGTAGACATAACCGTAAATTTAAATTTGCAATAAAAGGAAATTTAACTACGTTATACCTTTCGTATGACGTGTAGTGGGAACGGCATCAACCGGAACGATCCTCGCTAGAATCGTCTCTATCCGTATCCACGCCGAGTATCCTCTGGATGACTTCGCTAAGCCACGAGCTTCGTCTTCGTACGGGTTACTAGCCTCATGTTGAAGACGACGTGATCGAGAGATGATCACTATCCGAATCCAAATTCGGATCCAAAAATGAGTCCTCAAAACTCGCTTCTCCGGAGAGGTATTCGTCAACCGATTGACGAATCCTTCGTCCTCCACCTCAGACGATTACCGGAGATTGAATCCCCGATAAGTTAGCCGCTGTCGGAGCTCTAACCGTCGTCCAAACGACGCTCCGACGACAAGAGAACAAGCTGTCCAGAAAACTGGACAGCTTTGGTGGAGGAGATAGGCGCCGGCCAACCAAGGGAAGATAAAGCTCACCTTGATGCCAAACCTAAAGGAGATCACCGGAGGGTCGCCGGAGGATCACCGGCCGAAGCTTGGACGCCGACAACAACTTGGACGGCGGCACAAGAGGTTGGGCGGCAATGGAGGTTGGCGCCAACTCTTAGAGGGGATGAGGTGGGCGGCAACTTGAGCTAGGGTTTTTGGATTAGGGCTTAATTATCCCTTAAGCCCTCTTTTATAGAGAACTAATTCTCTTAATGGTTATTGGATCATAACCATTAGGCCCGTTAACCCGCTCCATTAAGATAAGTTAAAATAAACCAAACCATGATGGTTTATTTTAAGTTAAAACGAACCGAACCAACTTTTGGTTCATTCGTTTAAAATAAACCAAACCCTTTGGTTTATTCTCCTCCATTGGATTAGAACCAAACCATTTTGGTCCATCCATTATATCTTCATAAGACATGGCTCATCCACGCTTCCATTGCGACTGAAACGATTTCATGCTCGCTCCATGTTTGGTCTAACCAAACATAGTTTCTCTCGGTCTGAGAATCCCATTCTCAAGCTCGTTTTAAATCCTTCGGATTACGCTCGTTGTGCGTGTGACCAAATAGGTTCTTGGTTTATGTTGGTCGTCTATAATTAACCATTAATTATAGAACGATCATGAGTGGCACCTAGTAGTACATCATGATCCCCAATTAATCGAAAATATCAACGGTTGATCCAGAACTATTTCTAAAACCCTTCAGCAGCTCGAATGAATCGTGCCCCATTCCCTTCACTCATCTTATACCCACTTGGTTCAGGACATGGTCTATAGTGTCAGTCCCCACTAGGCTGACTACGTCACATCTAGCCCAAGTATCATTTCCTCGTCCTACGGATTCTAGTTACTGCACATGTATCGAAGAGTACCTTACTCTAAACATGTAATGCTTTGGCCAAAGACTTTAGTAACAATCCGACGAGAGGCCATGGGTATACATCTCCTCGCAAGGAGTGGTGAATCCTTTATAGGCTATTCAAACACCTTCGATCACTTTGACTTATACTCAATCATCCCAGGTCCACATCTCCTTGGAGATGTTTGCTTAAGATGTCAAAGCATAAGTCTCCATGATCAAGATGACTTGAATACCACAACTCAAAGGAACATCGCACTTAAGCTACAGTAAGAACTTCATTGACATATCTATATATGCAGAGAACCATATGAAGTCTTACGGCTGGTCACTCCAATGAACTAGTTACCATAACTAGCATCCACGATCAACTCTGGACATTACTATGTCTCCAGCTAGTGAGAATCAGCTGCTTGGATACACCAAGGAGTATACCTCGTGCTAGTCTCGACAGAATTGATGGTGTCCAAATCCATCAATTCATCGACTAGGGATTATTCCGATACATCACAATTACACATGTAGAGATACTCACTAGTTGTGATCCAATCACAAATTCTCTCATGCTGTGAATCGTATCGTGGACATTCAGTAAATGAGTTTAAGATCCAATCAAATACATGAAACATGTATACTCAAATAGTGAATCTTCATTTATCATATAAATGGTTCATACATAAGGCGATTGTCTTAGGACATCTCTCATATATTACTAACAGACTCCCACTTGGCCTAATGTCAATCGCTACGGTATCCAATACCATAAGCTCTAACATGACCCTCAAACTTACTTTGAGGTAATGCCTTAGTCAAAGGATCCGCTAAGTTCTTTTCAGTGGGAATTTTCTCGATTTGTATTTCGTTCCTACTGATGATCTCTCTGATAAGGTGATAGCGGCGAAGCACATGTTTGGATCGTTGATGAGACCTTGGCTCTTTCGCCTGTGCAATTGCTCCATTGTTGTCGCAATAGACCGGTATTGCTTCAACAATGGACGGAATCACACCAAGTTCATAAACGAACTTCTTGATCCAAACCGCTTCCTTTGCTGCTTCCGAAGCTGCAATGTATTCTGCCTCAGTGGTAGAATCCGCTACAGTGTCTTGTTTGGAACTTTTCAAACTCACTGCGCCTCCATTCAAGGTGAACCGCGATATCGGTGAGACACGGAATCATCCTTGTATGTCTGGGGTGGCATCCAGTATACCGCCATGTCCCCTTCTCCATATATTAGGAACACATCCTTAGTTCTTCTTAAGTACTTAAGGATCGTCTTAACAGCCACCCAATGATCCATTCCTGGATCGGACTGGTATCTTCTCGTGACACTCAGAGCATACGATACATCGGGCCTCGTACATAACATAGTATACATGATAGATCCTATTGCGGATGCATAGGGAATCTTACTCATGCAAATCCTCTTGTCTTCTGTGCGCGGACACATAGACTTCGAAAGGTGTACCCCATGCCTGATGGGTAAAAAACCTTTCTTGGATTCCGACATGCTAAACCTCTTTAGCACTCGGTCTATATATGTAGACTGCGAAAGACCAAGCAACCGTTTCGATCTATCTCTATAGATCTTAATCCCGAGGATGTAGGTTGCTTCTCCCAGGTCTTTCATGGAGAATGTCTTGGATAACCAAACCTTCACTGACTGTAAGATTGAGACATCGTTTCCTATAAGTAATATGTCATCTACATACAATACTAGGAACACGACTGCACTCCCACTAACCTTCTTGTACACACAAGGTTCGTCTGGATTTTGTGAGAAATCAAACTTTTTGATTGTCTCATCAAAACGGATATTCGACTCTGGATGCTTGCTTGATCCATAAATGGACCGTCATGATTTGCATACCTTGGTTTTATCAGCCGATGTGAAACCCTCGGGTTGTATCATATACATGTCCTCGGCGAGTTTCCATTAAGGAAATTGTTTTCACATCCATCATCATATCTAATAATCATAATAAGCCGCTATGGCCAGGAGCATCAGAATGGATTTAAGCATAGCTACAGGCGAATAGGTTTCGTCATAATCAACACCTTGTTTTTGACGATATCCTTTCGCCACCAATCTAGCCTTATAGGTAATCACATTACCATCCATGTCGGTTTTCTTCTTGAAAACCCACTTGCACCCTATAGGCTTTATGCCTTCAGGTGGGTCAACCAAGTTCCAAACTTGGTTTTCATACATGGAATCCATTTCCGACTTCATGGCACCAAGCCACTTATCCCTTTCTGAACTTGTCAGCACTTCTTCATAACTAGTAGGCTCCTCATCATCAATGAGTAACACGTCGTTCGATTCACTTACGAGAAATTCATATCTCTCGGGAATATTGCGTGCTCTACTAGATCTACGAAGATATGGTGCCTCAATAGGTCCAGCCGATGGCTCATCACTTGACGACCGTATCTCTTCAATGTCATCAAGTCTCTTGAACCTCCTCAAGTTCAACGACACTCCCACTGTTTTCTTGTAAGAGAAACTCTTTCTCTAGAAACACAGCATTCCTTGAAACAAACACCTTTTGTTCCAAGGGATGATAGAATTGGTAACCCCTTGTTTCCTTAGGGTATCCAATAAATAGACATTTATCAGACTTAGCATCCAATTTATCTGACACAGTCCGCTTCACATAAGCAGGACAACCCCATATCTTCAAGTAAGATAAATGAGGTTTCTTACTAGCTCATATCTCATATGGAGTAGTAGAGACTACCTTGGTCGAGACTCTATTTAACAAGTAAACAGCTGTCTGAAGTGCATAGCCCCAAAAGGACTTGGGAAGATTCGCGTGATTCATCATTGACCTGACCATGTCCAACAAGGTCCGGTTTCGCCTCTCAGATACACCATTAAGTTGTGGTGTATACGACGGAGTCCATTGAGACAATATACCATTGTCCCTCAGATAATCTAGAAACTCTTGACTCAAGTATTCACCACCTCGATCCGATCGAAGTATTTTAATACTCTTGCCAAGTTGTTTCTCTACTTCATTTCTGAATTCTTTGAACCTTTCAAAGGCTTCAGACTTGTGTTTCATCAAGAACACATACCCAAACCGTGAGTGATCATCGGTGAAGGTAATGAAGTAGCTATAGTCTCCTAAAGCTTGAGTTGACATGGGTCCACATACATCAGTATGTATTAGACCTAGCAACTCTTCCACTCGTTCACCTTTTCCAGTAAAAGGTAACTTAGTCATCTTGCCTTTTAAGCATGATTCGCATGTATCGTATGAATCCAATTCAAACGATTCCAGAATTCCACATCGGTGTAATTCGGACATGCGTTTCTTACTTGCATGGCCAAGACGACAATGCCACATATAGGAGTCTAATTGATTATCTTTTCGAGCACGCTTGTTGCTCGCTTCGATATTGAAAATGTCACTGGATACGTCCAACGTATAAATACCATTGCTTAAAGTTCCAGTCCCATAAAGAACTCCATTCAAAGTTATGTAACAACAATTGTTACTAAAAGTCAAATGGTACCCATTTCTATTTAAACAAGAAATAAAAATGATGTTCTTTATCAACGAAGGAACATAAAAGCAATTATCCAGTTCTAAGATAAGTCCTGTAGGGAGTTTCAACAAATACGTTCCGATGGCGAGTGCAACAACCTTTGCTCCATTCCCAACACGTAAATTTGACTCTCCCTTGACGAGTCTTCTTCTATTTCTTAGCCCATGTATGTCTTTACATATATGTGAGCCACACCCAGTATCCAATACCCAAGTGTCTGAGGAAATAGAATGACAATCAATAACGAAGATATCTGAGGAAGATGGGGCATCCGATGCCTTATTCTTCTTCACAGACTCAAGATAAATCTTGCACTTTCTTCGCCAATGGCTCTCCTTGCCATAATGATGACAAGTTTCCTTTTGTGCTAGTTCTACCTTCTTAGCCCTTCTCTTCTTTCCCTTCTGCGATTCCTTTGACTTCCTCTTAGAACCTTTCTTCGAGGAATCAACTAACAGCACCGTCCCCTGCTCATGCTTCTCAGAAGGCTCCACAGTCTTCAGCATGTTGAGCAGTACCACAGATGAACCTTCTTGCATCTCAGAGGTGAAGAGGAGCTTGGAGACTTCGAACCTTTCGAATCTCACTTGCTCATCAAACAACTCATAAAGATGAAGGACTATGGTATGAGCATCCATATGCTCATGCTGCTTTCACAGCTCGGGTACCATCGCCCCTAGCATGATGTAACTCACTTGCTCAGAATCACTCACATGTTTCTGATGGGCCAACAATTGGTCCGGTGTTGCATCATCACTAGGACGAGCGGGAAGAGACGCTTCGAGGACATACTCAAGCTTTTCTGCCTTGAGAACAATTCTCAAGTTTCTAAGCCAGTCCAAGAAGTTCGGCCCAGTCAATTTATTCGAATTCAAAATAGAGCGCAAATTCAAAGACATCATGATCAAGCGATTAACCTAGAAATACAAAACGAGCATATATGAGAAAGATGATTTTAAAATGCATCCACATACATTTACAAAATCCCATTCATTTTTTCGAATTTAAAAACCCTTGAAATCAATTCGGGAGATCGTAGGTCAATCTCCGAATGGGCTGATATCCAATATAGATAAGAACAACCTTGAAAAATTGGAGAAGACCCTAGCAATAATATCAAATTTGGTTAAGGGGTCTGTTGGGTTTCCAGCACCGCGGCGTGTGTGTGTTCGATCATGTTTCGTAAACATGAGCACAGCGGAAGCAATAAAATTAATAAATCTACATTTATTACAATACACACATCACACGCATGCATAGTACAACATGTGTAGACATAACCGTAAATTTAAATTTGCAATAAAAGGAAATTTAACTACGTTATACCTTTCGTATGACGTGTAGCGGGAACGGCATCAACCGGAACGATCCTCGCTAGAATCGTCTCTATCCGTATCCACACCGAGTATCCTCTGGATGACTTCGCTAAGCCACGAGCTTCGTCTTCGTACGGGTTACTAGCCTCGTGTTGAAGACGACGTGATCGAGAGATGATCACTATCCGAATCCAAATTCGGATCCAAAAATGAGTCCTCAAAACTCGCATCTCCAGAGAGATATTCATCAACCGATTGACGAATCCTTCGTCCTCCACTTCAGAGGATTACCGGAGATCGAATCCCCGATAAGTTAGCCGCTGTCGGAGCTCTAACCATCGTCCAAACGACGCTCGACGATAGGAGAACAAGCTGTCCAGAAAACTGGACAGCTTTGGTGGAGGAGATAGGCGCCGGCCAACCAAGGGAAGATAAAGCTCACCTTGATGCCAAACCTAAAGGAGATCACCGGAGGGTCGCCGGAGGATCACCGGCCGAAGCTTGGACGCCGGCAACAACTTGGACGGCGGCACAAGAGGTTGGGCGGCAATGGAGGTTGGCGCCAACTCTTAGAGGGGATGAGGTGGGCGGCAACTTGAGCTAGGGTTTTTGGATTAGGGCTTAATTATCCCTTAAGCCCTCTTTTATAGAGAACTAATTCTCTTAATGGTTATTGGATCATAACCATTAGGCCCGTTAACCCGCTCCATTAAGATAAGTTAAAATAAACCAAACCATGATGGTTTATTTTAAGTTAAAACGAACCGAATCAACTTTTGGTTCATTCGTTTAAAATAAACCAAACCCTTTGGTTTATTCTTTTCCATTGGATTAGAACCAAACCATTTTGGTTCATCCATTATGTCTTCATAAGACATGGCTCATCCATGCTTCCATTGCGACTGAAACGATTTCATGCTCGCTCCATGTTTGGTCCAACCAAACATAGTTTCTCTCGGTCTGAGAATCTCATTCTCAAGCTCATTTTAAATCCTTCGGATTACGCTCGTTGTGCGTGTGACCAAATAGGTTCTCGGTTTATGTTGGCCGTCTATAATTAACCATTAATTATAGAACGATCATGAGTGGCACCTAGTAGTACATCATGATCCCCAATTAACTAAAAATATCAACGGTTGATCCAGAACTATTTCTGAAACCCTTCAGCAGCTCGAATGAATCGTGCCTCATTCCCTTCACTCATCTTATACCCACTTGGTTCAGGACATGATCTATAGTGTCAGTCCCTACTAGGCTGACTACGTCACACCTAGCCCAAGTATCATTTCCTCGTCCTACGGATTCTAGTTATTGCACATGTATCGAAGAGTACCTTACTCTAAACATGTAATGCTTTGGCTAAAGACTTTAGTAATAATCCGACGAGAGGCCATGGGTATACATCTCCTCGCAAGGAGTGGTGAATCCTTTATAGGCTATTCAAACACCTTCGATCACTTTGACATATACCCAATCATCCCGGGTCCACATCTCCTTGGAGATGTTTGCTTAAGATGTCAAAGCATAAGTCTCCATGATCAAGATGACTTGAATACCGCAAGTCAAAGGAACATCGCACTTAACATACAGTAAGAACTTCATTGACATATCTATATATGCAGAGAACCATATGAAGTCTTACGGCTGGTCACTCCAATGAACTAGTTACCATAACTAGCATCCACGATCAACTCTGGACATCACTATGTCTCCAGCTAGTGAGAATCAGCTGCTTGGATACACCAAGGAGTATACCTCGTGCTAGTCTCGACAGAATTTATGGTGTCCAAATCCATCAATTCATCGACTAGGGATTATTCCGATACATCACAATTACACATGTAGAGATACTCACTAGTCGTGATCCAATCACAAATTCTCTCATGCTGTGAATCGTATCGTGGACATTCAGTAAATGAGTTTAAGATCCAATCAAATACATGAAACATGTATACTGAAATAGTGAATCTTCATTTATCATATAAATGGTTCATACATAAGGCGATTGCCTTAGGACATCTCTCATATATTACTAACAGGGTCTAATGTACAAAAGTCAAGACCTAGAAAACAAGAAATGTCTAAGGGCAAGAAGGGTTAGGGTCACAAACCTATGTCCTACCATAATGTTCCATTTAATTATGGAACCACATCTAGGTCTAGGAAAACCAAGGCTAATAGGGAAGTCATCCCTAAGTCTAGCCATGGTATGTGTTTAGTGGCTAACACCTCAAAGAAATCAAATGTAGCCACTAAGAAGGTCAATGGAGGAGTCACCTCTAGAGTTGACCCAAGTAAGACCCATTTAACTAAGACTTCAAAGCCAAAAAGGGTCATTAGGAAGGTATCTAGGAAAGTTATCCCTAGGGAATACCTTGTTAACCCAAGGAGCTCCAATAGGTATTGGGTTCCTAAAAGCGTGATCGATTCACGCTAGATGGGTTAGGGTGTGTCAACCCTAGGTGGATGGGTAGTTAACCTAGCCATGATGAATTGACACATTAGGATGTGCCAATATGGTTTGAGAAGTTTTAAAATGATTTAAATTGGCACAATTAGGTCTTAGAGGTATTGGTGTGTCATTTTGAGTTTTTGGCACACTAAGGAAATAATGGCATTAAGGCAAAATGTATTTAATCCCTAAAAATGGCAAATTGATTTTCACACTTAGGTATTCTATACCTTAGTATATTTTACTTGCCATGATTTGTTTGTCTTACCATGTCATGACATCATTTTCATTTTTATCTATAAAATGTCATGATCATGTTTAGAATTATTTTTAGATGTCATGTATGCTTAGTTCTCATTCACATGCCATGACATCATGATATTGACATATGTTTTATCTAAATCATATTTATGTCATAATCATATCATGCATAGTTTAAAATGGAGTTAAGGACTATGACACAACTTGAAGGGAATCAAATTAATGTTGCCTAGAAATATGCATGAGAACATAAACAAAACAAAACCCACATCTCACAAAAATTTAACTTATATGTGTTTTACACATCTAGATATTGGTGAGATGTTTAGGAAAAAGAAAATAAAGGTTTGAAAAACATTTTGAAAACATTTTGAAAAACCTTGGTGAAGCCTATCTTTTGATAGCTATCACCATTGAATGAGATGATACAAAGAGGGCTCTTTATTGAAGCTTTTCTTAAATTTTGAACTTTGTATCAATCTCCTAGTTTAATGGGTAAAATATTTTTCTAATATTTTTCACCCATAATGTTTGTGATAAGTAGTATACATACCAAATTTCAAGATTTATCTACTTATGTATATTTACTTATGAATTTTAGAAAGTCATTTCTGAAATTCAAAATAATAGACATCAATGACCGCCAGGAGGGCAATGATCGATGAGTGTGTCACGACCGTTTTCGACGTAGTCGACTGAAAATGCTGATTTCGGGTAAACCTTGTTGGTTAGACTCATGTTCAGCTGTGTTTTGGTCCCCTAACCACTCCTAACCCTAGGATATGCTTGGGAGAGCATTAGAGAGGGTGGAAATCCATTGGATATGGATTAGGAGTTGGGTTGAGGGTGAGTATCAATTTTAAGGTGGATGAGAGTTCATTGGTGAACTTTGTCTTAATTTTGTTTGGTTTAATGTTCCTATTGGCTTAGGGACTCTCCAAGGACATTGTTGGTGCAATGGTCAAGGGGGAGCAAGCCTCTAGGGGGAGGTATCCATCATGGGAAGATGGATGTGTATTTCCTCATGGGAGGAAAATTGGGTTGCCTCTCTTTAAGTGATATGGGATCACTAGAAAGATTGTAGGCATGTGTTCCTCCAAGGGAGAGATTGTAAGATCTCATTGGGATATGAGACATTCATACCCTTGGGGAGGACCTTTTTGATGTAATGTCAAAAAGGGGGAGAAGTTACCAAGTTACCAATTAGGGTTCGTTGGAATTTTCATTGGGATATGAGAATTGCCAATATGGGAGAATTGGTAGACTTGAGATGGTAGTTTTGTCAATCATCAAAAAGGGGTTGACTCGAGTTTGACTCGAGCAGTACCTTGATAGTATTTTGATGATAGACAAAACTCATGACATGGGATTGTCATGGGAAAGTCCAACATGGGGTTGGCATGGAAAATCCAAGCATGGAGCTTGGTGTGGAAGTCCAAGGGGAAAGCCTTGGCATGGGAAAGTCCAAAGCATTGCGAAGCCGTGCGCTTGGTGCCTTGGCATGGGAAAGTCCAAAGCATTGCGAAGCCGTGCGCTTGGTGCTTGGCATGGGAAATCCAAAGCATTGCGAAGCCGTGCGCTTGGTGCATTTGGGAAGTCTTGAGAACTTGGCAAGTTCACTAGGCTCGGGTCCTTGAGTTGGTGAAGGATGGCATTGCGAAGCTATGCGCTTGGTGCATCCGAGGGACCACCGGACGGGGAGCGAATGGAGTGAGCCCAAAGGGAAGCATACTTCTAGGGCATGAGACGCGAAGGATGGCATTGCGAAGTCGTGCGCCGCGATCCGAGGGACGAGGCCGAGGGAAGAGAGCCGTGGGGAACTCCATGAGGATAAGGTGGACTTGGCCAAGTGGCTAAGATCGAGTGTCGGACGCCAAACAACTTTGTGTTTGAGGTTTTAGCCGACATCGGACATGGTGTCGATCCAACCGCGCTCTAGTCGTATGGGTTCGATCGGTGTTCGATGAACCAAGTCTGGTTGATCGACCGAGCCGAGGGAGGGCATTGTTGAAGAATCGACTGCCGAGGGATGGCAGTCGACTAATGACACTGTGCACAGGCACAGAATGGAGTCGAGCTCGCCAGCACTCGACTGATGGATGATCAGTCGACTGATGGGTGCCATCAGTCGACTGATGTGTGATCCGTTGGAACTTAACCAACGTGGATCTGGCCGTTGTGAGACAACGACTACGGGACGATCGATGGTCACGATCGATCCGATGGGCGAAATCAGCTTGATGCAGGTTATAAAAGGAGCTCAAGAGGGAGGATTTCGCCATGGTTTTTGTGGAGCTATTGGAGGAGAATTGCTGCTGCATTCCAGTCCTTCAAGAGCCAATCAAAGCAAGCAACAAACAAGTGATCAAAAGCAATCGGTGAAAAGTGTTTCTTTTGTATTGTATTTGTATTCTTGTTTGTATTTGTATATTACTGTTGTAATTGCTTGTGAGAGATTTCTCCACCTCCGACGTGTAGTCGAGAAGGAGTTTAGTTAGTGTCGTGCGCATAACTAGAGCTCGGTGAGCTCGCCCATGGAGTATGAACCATTTGGTTCCGAACCACGTATATTTTGTGTTGTGTGATTGTTTATTGTTGTTAGTTTCATTATTATTGTTATTCCACTTCGCTAACAACAAATCGTAGACAAGCAATGCAACGAGAACGAGCGAATTCCGACATCCAACGATCGAGGGCTATTCACCCCCCTCTAGCCGGCCATTTCGATCCCCCAACATGCATTCATGTATTTTTTTCTCTCCTAAATTTAAACAGGTTGTCACACATTAAAAAAGGAAAACATTGTTATACTATCACCAAGAGATCGAACGCGGCATGTTGTACTGATTTCAAGAGGTATAGCAATACGTAACCGAACGGATGTAACAGGATTTAAAGTTATGATATTTTATGATCTGACTTGGTATATCAAGTGTGCAAGTGCAAAAACTTGATAGATGAAGCTCAGAAGTGTCTGAAAGATATAGATTTTGTCAAGGTGATTAGGTGACCAAGGAATACTTGATGGGACCAAGCAGGTGAAGCCTAGAAGCATTTTGGCAAGGTAGTCAGGTGACCAAAAAAGACCTGATTGGACCAGACAAGCGAAGTCCAGATGCACTTTAGCAAGATGGTTAGGTGACCAAGAGAGACCTAGAGCTCCAAGCAAGGTAAGTCCTGAAGATGACTGGTAAGGTAAGCTTAAGAGAGATCTTTTATTTCAAAAAATAATGAGGGAGTATCACTATTTCTAGAGCATGAGTAGATTTTGAGTAAGCGCCACCCTAACTCAAGTCAAGGGTGAAACAGTTGAGTTGCTACATATTAGATATACTTGTGTTCTAACTTTATGATACAAGGACTTAGGTATTCGGTTTGAATTAGATCAATTGGATTAAAGTGATCCATACACCCTTACCAAATCCAAGTGCCCAGAGATTCAGACAATTGGATGGAATCTGGGTGACCCAAGTTAAGATCTAGATCAAGTCTAGATTCAAAATGATGTGGCAAAAGCATATCTTAGAAATTGGGGATCAACCCTTTATGGAGTTCTGCCACATCAATATTCGAGCGATCGAAAGGAGATAAAGACCAGCTTAATTGGATTGATCAGATACAAACAAGGTTTTGCCGAGTCAAGTGCTCAGAAGGTGCCTGGGAGACCGTAGATGAATATGAACAAGAGCAGTTGATCAGATTAAGAAGGAGTTGGGGTGGCCGGAAAAGTGCCCAAACTAAATCTATAAAGTGAAAGGACTTACAATAGTCTTTTATCATAAAATTATCAACTAAGCAATCAAACAAGTAAAAGTGATCCACAAGAAAAGTTCTATCATTTAGCATTGTTGTTCGTCTCATTCAAGGTAACCATATAAGTTCGATATATTTATTTATTATTGTCTTATTACTTTACTCCTACTACACTTTACTTTTGTAATCTTTTGTATAAAAGATTGCTCCACCTCTAGATATTCTAGAAAGGAAAAAGTATAGTCATTTTATTTCGATTGATCAACACGAACAATTTAAGATCATATAATCATTTTGAACACAATTGTTACATGTATATAAATTGGGGAAAAAGAAGGCATGTAGTGGCTCTAAAAGGTTTACAGAACACATAGGAGTGTTGTTTTTGAATTTAGAAAATTTTGGTCCTTGTTGCAATTTGGGTCAAAATTATAGTCAAAATTGACACATGAGTTTGCTTAGGGGTGCATGCCACACAGATTGGATAGTTGGTCTAATTTTAATGGGTAGATAAGTGAAGTGCAATAAACTTTAAAGAGCAAATTTGGAGGGAAACATGGCTTGGGGTGTGTTGGGTGCTATTGTTATGATAAAACAAAAAGGGTCACCCTTAAACAATTTTGTTAAAAGGGGTTCATTTTGATTTTTGTCCATTTTAAATTGTTCGTAGTTAGTTTTTCTCATAATTTTCTTTAAATTATCACATTATTTTTAAAAATAAAATCTATCATATTATTTCCTATTTAGTTTAATTATTATCTATAAAATAATTATAGGATCGAAAGTGTTTGAGAGGGGTTGTGAATCTCGAAATTAAAAATTTCTTTATTAGTTAAAAAAAAATCTTTATTTTTAAAATCAAAGTGCACAATTAAAAATAAATAAGACAAATTATTTTTTATTTGATTTTTAATTTGAGTCGGATTGCTACTTCAAGGCCGGCAACTCTCTTCTAGGCCCGTAACTCATTGGATAATTACTAATAAACTCTCCGATTCAAACATCTTTTGACTTTGGAGAGTGCACATTTACAAAATTTGAGGGTAAGATAACACCCTACTTTTCCTCTATAATGAAAATACAAGTGCAATAATATAAAATTTATATCGATAATTTAAGATACGAAATGAAGCTCGATTGTTGGCGGAATGGCAGGATGACTTAAAGAAGCTTGGAAATGAAGGGATAGCACAAGATAGAAGAATGAGAGATCAATTTTATTCTCTTCGAAGTTGCCTTCATTCTTTTTTTTTATAGGGCTCTTGTAGCCGTCTGAACCACCTCCAAAGTGCCTCCACATCGACCTATCAAATTGACAACTCGGCCTTCTCAAGTGTTTGTACTCGGTCCAAGCGACTCCATCTTAGCTTTATCTACTCCGACACTTTTTGAGAATTTTCCTGTCCCAGGTGGATGGATCCAATCCAGTTGCTTGCTGTACCTATCATCCAAGTCTCATTGTCTCAAGCTAGCCTTGCCAACTTGGCGTTTCAGGCGTAAGAACCTAGTCCAATCATCTAAACCGCCAAGGCACCTGAACCCTACCCAATCGCTTGGAAATCTGCATTACAGATTTAGCACAGACAAATATATGAATCATATTGATAGTAGTAATACTGTTCGATTTCAACTCCAAAGTCCAAGTCGAATCCTTTAGTTGGATCGATGTCTACTTTTATCCTCAATTGAGAACTCGGTCTCACCTTTCCATTCAAGAGCTTATGTACCAAACATCTATATATTTGGACTTTCCTTATTTGACGTTTGATTTTGACTCACTAGGTCTTCCTGTTAATTGTCCAATCTTTTTGATCCAAATGATTTTCCCACCAGAAAAGATTTTTAGTTAAAATGAAAGAGCCGTGCTAAAAAAACCTCTTAATAACTTAGCCCTAGAAAAGATTTTTAGTAACATAAAAAAACCTTTAATGAAAATTTTGAAGAATTTTATAATGGCATTAATCCCTTACCAATATAATTTTGAAAGAATCTTCTGTTAACTTGACCTCGTTAAACACTATTTGACCCAATAATTGTTTCAAAGTATTAGAAACATATAGACAAACAAGAACCGATTATAAGTTATCATGAAATTAAAAGACAATAATTGAAAAGATATGTCTCACCAAATTAATGTTGGAAAAAAATTGTCTAACAAATATGTAAACACAAAACACTCATCATTAAGTGAATTAAACTCAATGACAATATCCAAAGACCCTAGCCCATTTATGATGCAAAAAGTTTGGAATCCGTCAACCTAGCGGGCCTTACCAATCTGTTCCTGGACCATCGTAAGGGAGATAAATCACGATAGATCTTTGACCATTAAAATTAATAACTAGCGCATGGAGGGATGACACTCTCACACTTGCGAGGGATTGACCCTAGCCCATTTATAATCCATAGGCTATTAGTTAAAATGAAAGAATCGTGCTTAAAAACCTCTTAATAACTTAGCCCTAGAAAAGATTTTTAGTAACATTTAAAAAAACCTTTGATGACAATTTTGAAGAATTTTCCAATGGCATAATCCCTTAACAATATTTTCTAAACCCTAAAGCCTTAACAGTATAATTTTAAAAGAGTCTTTTGTTAACTTGGCCTCTTTAAACACTATTTGACCCAATAATTTATACGTTCAAATTTTATTCATTCATGTTATCTAGAAAAGCTAAAAGAGGAAACTAAATTAAATAAACATTATGAATAATAATGCAAGATACCAACTTAAATTTTTTTAAAATCAATTGTTATGATTCCTTTGATAGTTACTCATAACTTTAATTATCATTAAACAATTGAGTTAAATATCTTTTTTGCTTCTGTCTATTAAACTAAAACTTCCACTTTGCATAAGTAAATATTATTATAAAACGGATAGTGATATGACAAATTTTCATATTGCATTCATGAAATCAAATTTTTCTCATCATTTTTATATTAATTTAAATGCATTCATGTCCTTCGTATCTATCCAAAGAATAAAAATAATAAAAAAATATTGCTAGACAAAGTAAAATAATCGGCAATTTACCAAACACAGTTCTTAAAGTTCGGAATTGTCCAAAAAGCGTAGCATGGTTTCAGATTTATCAAATCGCGTATCTAATTCCCCTTTTACCCCTCCCGTCAATTAGACCTGCAATTTAATGATGAGAGAGAATTTTCATGCATCCGAGTCACTACTGGAAATTCCGAACCATCTAAACGTGGTGCTTGGAATTCAAATCCCAGCACCACCTTTTTTTTTTATCTGATTTCTAATTTATATCAGTCTGATTTCTAAAATATTACTGTGAATACCTAATAAAACCTTGAATATCAGAAATTTTGGCCACGAATACACAGAGAGACACTACTCAAACTCAATGGACTTGGATTGGATCGAAAAAGAGGTGAATAAGACCATCAATGGGTTTTGACCGAAACCCATTGATGGACTTAGAGGAGTCCAAATTTCGAAATCTTGACATAGGCTGAAAGATCTTACAACATGAATTTTTGATATGTCGAGGAAACTTAGTTTTAATCCTCCTATCTCCCAATTTTAACTTGTGTCGAAAAAAAATGATATTGGAAGTTGAGAAACTGGTGAAAGATAGTGGTAGTGGTCTTTGGAATTCGCGATTCGTAATCTTTGGAATTGGAATTTTCCGTGATGATCTTGAATTGGAATTCCCGGCACCGCGGTGGTGTCGGGATCCTGCAACACCCGGTGCTTTGAATTTCAATCGATCGCGATGTGTCTTGAAATTTCAATTCGACACGCGTGGTATTCTGATCGACTACCACAGTGGTGAAATTCAAATCCCAACACCACAGTGGTGCTGTAAATTCCAATTCTAGTACCACAGTGGTGCTGGAATTCTCAAAACTAATAAAGGTAATTTTATCAGATTATTTTATGATAAATTAAAAATATCAGATTATTTCCAACACCACTCTACTAATCTTTATATTTCTTTCCGCCGTAAAGGTAATGAGTAGGAATTACAAGGGGTTTAAATTTTATCAGATTATTTTATGATAAATTAAAAATATATAGCTTCTTTGATATTTAATTTTTTATAAAAATTATAGAACACTTTTTTTTTAGAATCATAAAAAAACTTTTGAAAAATACGATAAAAAAATATGATTCGATATAGATATTAAATAGTCTATTAATGTAGAAATCGAATTTGCTCCTTGTGGAAATTCACATAAAAACATAAATATTTATTATATATAAATATTTATTTTTAATCTATATTATGTTGAACATTAATATTATAGCCTAACGCTGTAACTATACAATAATTTTAATTCATTTCTGCTTTAATTATATTTAAATAATTCAGCAGTTGGCGTAGGCATAAAAAAAAGGAGAACAATCAGGACTATTTTAATTAAAAAATATTTTTTTAAGAAATAAAAATTGTCCTTTAATTATTTTTTTTATTGTTTTTGTAAAGTTTATATGATTATGACTTTTAGCTCCACAGGGAACTATTTTTTTTTATTTAAAATTTCAACTTAATTAATTTTGAGGATGATTATTTTATTTATAGGTTTTTAATGAGATATTAAATAATTTAACTTTGTGGTGTTGGGATTGAAATTCGATCTACGGTGGTAGTCTTTGGGATTGTACCACCGCGTGGTCTTCACAATTCGACCAGCTGTGGTCTAGAATTCAATTCGGCTGTAGTCTGGAATTGAAATTTCAATACATTTGTGGTCTTTGGGATTGGAATTCCCAACACATTTGTGGTGTTGCGGGGATCCGACAACAGCGGTGGTCTTTGGGAATTCCAATCGACACCAGCGGTGGTCTTTGAAATTTCAATCTCGACCTGCAGTGGTCTTGAAATTGTAATTCCAAAGACCACTACCACTATCTTCCACCAGTTTCTCAACTTTCAATATCATTTTTTTTTCGACACAAGTTAAAATTGGGAGATAGGAGGATTAAAACTAAGTTTCCTCGACATATCAAAAATTCATGTTGTAAGATCTTTCAGTCTATGTCAAGATTTCGAAATTTGGACTCCTCTAAGTCCATCAATGGGTTTCGGTCAAAACTCATTGATGGTCTTATTCACCTCTTTTTCGATCCAATCCAAGTCCATTGAGTTTGAGTAGTGTCCCTCTGTGTATTCGTGGTCAAAATTTCTGATATTCAAGGTTTTATTAGGTATTCACAGTAATATTTTATAAATCAGACCGATATAAATTAGAAATCAGATAAAAAAAAAGGTGGTGCTGGGATTTGAATTCCCAGCACCATGTTTAGATGGTTCGGAATTTTCAGTAGTGGCTCGGATGTATGAAAATTCTCTCTCATCATTAAATTGTAGGTCTGTTTGGTGGGAGGGGTAAAAGGGGAATTAGGTACGCGATTTGGTAAATCTGAAACCATGCTACGTTTTTTGGACATTTTCGAACTTTAGGAGCTGTGTTTGATAAATTACCGTAAAATAATTATTTCGCATGTTGGACAATAAAAATTTTAGAAGAAAACTAGTTTAGCTTAGTGGAAAAGAATAATACATATATGTAAATATATAATAAAAAAGAAATAGGTGACATAAAATACCCACTGACTTTAATTTTTTTATTTATCGTAATTTTTTTTCAAAGTGTATTAATATTTCAGATAATTTTCATTAAAAAATTAACATTGCACTTTGTAGTACTTCATTAACTTAATAAAATGCACGCTCATGCATCACTTCGCAGAAGGTTGGAATCATCAATATAGTGACTCCCATCGACCTATTCCACAATTATTATGAGGAAGGTCAATCACAAGGGGTCTTTGACCTTGACGTGATTGGCTAAGACAAAGAAGAGACATCTGACGCAATGGAGAAATTTTAGACTCCCCTCTAAAATTGATCCGTATTTATTTTGCAATTGCTAATCTGCTCCAACCAATGCGCCATCTACGTGGAAACCACGCTCATGCATCACACATATTACACATGGACATACTCGGGCGTGTTATGTGCACACGCATAAGCACACTCCATCACATGCACGCACATACACATGTGCCTTGGTCGTGCACACAAGGACACGTGCTTTGGTCGTGCACATGTACGTGCATACTCAAATGATAGAGTTGCTATAATGGATATGAATCGATTTCCATATGACACATGCTATTTGAGAGTAATATCTTTCCATCTACGTGGTCATTAAGATTGTAGGATATATCATTGTTGTACTCTATTGTGATTTTGTTACTATTATTTGTGGTATTCTAGTTGACTATTTTAATTGATTGCTATGATTGTGTAGCTCTTTTTCAAATATAATAATTCTATATTGAATTTATATTTTTAATTTTTTATCAGACTTCTACAATATTTTCAGATTTTTACATATTTACATAATAATAATAATAATTTTGATTAAAACTCTGATAGAAATTTTGAATTTCTTTTCAACTTGGAAAGATATTTTTTTTAAATAACCTCTACAATAACATGTATTTCTAGCATTTTTTTATCAAAATAAATTATTTTTAATTATTAAATTTTTTTGATCAAAACTTCTCCATACAAGAACTATCCATCTGCACATGACCCTTTAGCTAAGAGCTTAATTTTTTTTTAAAAATATGAAACTGTCACATTAGCAATCACCATTACAAATAGTTTGAGAATTGACCTTTATCCAACAAATTCTTTTGCACTTGCCAGCTAGGATGGACTTAGATGTTTTCCTAATGTATGAATATTGCATCCAAAATTATGATTGCAAATAAATTTATTAAAATGATCTAATTTGATATTTGATTATGAATTTGTATTATGGGATGTGGAATTTTTATCTCATTACTATTAGCATCAATGGGTTGTGCATGTTAATGAATTTGAATTAATTATATATATGTGTGTGATTCTTTTAGCAGAGGATGATTCATTCAAAACCCTGATGGCTGGTTTGCTTTCATCATCGGATCGAGTCTTCGAAATCGTCACCCTTGCATCTATATAAATTAAACCCCAAGTCAATTTGCTTTCGATCTCCTAGTTTTTCCAATGATAATCAAGGAAAATATTTCTGATCCATTAATGAATTAACGAATTGAATTCCATCGAAGCATTCCTACGGACATAGGCCATGCCCTGTCTTTTCTTAGGAATGAGGGTGCATGGGGCAGTCCATTGCAGTCGACCCAAGCTATATAGCAAAGGAAAAAAAAAACCAATAACAAATACATAAAACAAATCAGAAACTTCAATTCTTTCTTAAATATTATGGAGGCCAGACGTTTGAATTACCCTAAGGCAGTGGCTCGATCGCCCATAACTACTCTACCCCACTGTAGAATTTCCTAATTACTACGTTGCAGCAATGATGATGCATCAGGATTTCAGCCTATAGGAGAAACAAGTAACAAATTAACGCATGGCAACCAAAACTACTATATTTTATATCTTTTGATCCATTAACTGCTTCAAAAATAGGACCTAGTGGAGATTTACCATCATACAGTCATCAAAGATGGGAAAATCCCTGTAAGCTGTAACCTGAAACTCAGCCAAGGTTAGGCCTTCCAAAGCTCCTAAATTTAATTATTCTATTGGAGTCCTCGTCGAAGTTTACTGTCTATTTGATGGACGTATGTTATCCATTGTATTTGGCAAATTATTGGAAAATCTATGACAAGATTCTGCGATTAAAATCATTGAGTACTTCGATTCATTTATATGCAGCAGTACAGTGTATGTTTAGCTAGATTCTTCCAATGATCCTCTCTCATCACATTATTCTTGATAAATCTTCGTACGTACGAAGAGTAGGCAACTGCCAATCTCATAGAATTAGACCTTGACTTGGTCCTGAAGAAAGAACTAAGGTGTATCCCACTGCCAAAGTGTTTATTGGAGAGAGCAAGTTAAACCATGCAGCATTATGCACAGCTAGGTCCCTCAGGGCTTGGCTTGGCTTCCAACCTAACTCTGTCCTCCATTCCTTTACCATCAGAAAGAAACCACTACAACTCATATTTATTTTCTTATGTCAAATCAGTTGTGATTAAAAATGGATAGGGGATAGTCAAGTTTCAGCACTGCTCTGGATCTTTTGTGGTTGTGATCATTGGTATGGACCCACAGTGCATGTTCTCAGAATCGAAAAAGGGAGAAGATAGGGAGGAAAATATCAGATTGCAACACCTATGAGGTTTCGAATTGTGGAAAAATGAATCCCATTTGTGTTTTTTTTTTTAAATTCTTGCTTAATTTTGATTTCTCTTCGATATGGCGCGTGTCGGCATTCAGTAAACGGAGAGATTTTTGCTATGCTTTATGCATATAAATGATGATTTGGATAGGCATGGAATATTTATAGGATGTGGTGTGTGTTGTGAATTGGTTTTGGTTTGAAAGCAAGTGGTGAATCTACTTAAAAACTATATATACATTTAGAGTGAAGATCTCTTTCAGATAAGATGGGTGAAGACCTCGTTTGTATATGATGTTTTTTACAGGTTGCACTATTTAATTCCAGCAAGTATCATACTTTAATTTCAGTTAGTTTAATTAACAAGTTTTACCCTTCTTTCGGTAAGTATTTTTGTTTAGTTTAATCGATCGTCTTACAGTAATTTACTAGAACAAAGAACCACTCAGTGGAACTCAAGAAGAATACTTTCTTATAATTACTCCATGCATGAGCAATTAACCCTCTCGCATAAGCTAGCAATATTTTACACTTCAATTAACCCTCCCGCATAAACAATTTCTCATGCACCGGACCGTACGTGTAGAGGAATCGGCATTAGGAGTAGAAGAAGCTACTGCGCCTGCAAAGCAACGAGAAGAAAAACCTAACAACAAAAGTGGAAGGAAAAGCATGAAGAATTTCAGTGATTGTGAATTGTAGCAGTTTTGCACAGTTTACACTATTGAGGGCGAAGTTGCCTCTCCAAGTAGCGGCGGCGCTCCGACTCCTGCTTCTGAAGCCGGAGGTGATCGTAGTGCTCCTTAATGAACGTCTCCACGCGCTGGAATAGCTCCTCCTTGCTCTCCACCAGCCTCTCCGGCGCTCTCGAACCACGTACCTCCTCCCATCTCTTCTTCGCCGTCTTCAGCGCCGTCGTGTCCGTCCTCCTTGACGCCGTCGCCCGCTCCGACTCCCTCCTCCCACGCCTCTCCCAAGTCTCGCTCTTCGTCAGCAGCCTCTTGTCCCCGCCCTCGTCGATCGACTTCCACATGTCGTCCAACGAGGGGTGCTCGGTCGCAACTGCCACCTCTTGCTTGGCCTCCTCTGGCTCCGGCTCGTGGAGTGGCGCAGAGGACCAGATAATCTCCGGCGGCGACTCCTCTACGTCAGGAGGCAGGTCTATCACTGTTGAAGGTTGTGGCGTTTGGTCGGCGTCGGATTTGGCGGGGAAAATCTTCCAGATGACTAGGACGATGAGCTGGGAAGTAATCCATAGGCGATGAAGGGAGGTGGATTTTCGGAGGCCGACGGAGGAATAAGGGATGAGGATGTTCGCCAGTAAAGCCGTCGAGAAGACGCTAATAATAACGAAGATTATCTTTCCAGGTGTTAACATGTTCCAAGTTGAATTCGCGTATCACAAAATGGAAGAGGATGCGTCGATTCGGAGAGAAGAAGAAGCACAAGATGAGTGAGGGGTGAGGTCGGAGCTAAACGGACGCTTGTTTCATTGGATAGAAGTGTGTGCTTTTCTAGTTGTTGAGACCTGAAACAGAAGAAGACATGAATGTGAACAGCCTAATGGCCGCCAGCTAATTAAGTGAAATTAAATAAGATTTACTATTTTATCTTGTTTGTATTGCTAAATGCTAGATGGATTATCTGTAAGATATATGTAAAAAAATGATATCTATAATTAATATAATAAAGTAAGATTGATTAAATTTATAATGGATATACAAACCATTAATGAAAATGGTCTGTATATTTTTTTTCATATATTAAGTAGATAATTTTTTCTTATTTCGTTTATAAAATATAATTTATACATATTGAAAAATTGATTTGTAAAATATTAGCCTACAGTGAAGTTTAAATATTAATTGTTTTTTTAGTGTTTTATCATTGAAAAAAATATTTATTATTAATTTGATATAAGTCAATATTATGAATTTTATTGGTTTTATAGTTATTCTTTTAAATATATACCTAAAGATTTAATTTGACATCGGTTTTATAATTAAAAACAGTTCTTTAAAGTATATACCTTCTTTTCCTCCTGTATTTTTTTTGAAAGAATTTATTTGTTTTGCAAAAAGATTGGAACTGTCAATCTAGTGACCCTCCATCGATCTATTCCACCACCATTATGAGAGAGATAAATTACGAAAAACCTTTGACTTTGACGTGATTGACCAAGATAGAGGGACCATAGAAGAAATGGTGAGTTTGATTTTGATTGCTTTTTTTTAGATCATTAGCTTCTTTTAAAGCTTCAGGACTAATAAGGAAGAGAAATCGTACTTAATATCTAATGTAAATAAAAAAAAAGAGAAAATTGTTGAATAGTAGTTGCTCAACCTTCCGAGATTTCATCTAGATCTCTAGAAAACTTAGAACCAATATCTACTTGATGCGGAAATGATATAGGTTTATGTGACCAAGGAAAGACTTGGTTAATGCAAACTTGATCAACACATATAATACATTGGGTCAGAGCTGACCCATCTTATTTTAAAGCCTTGGGCGAAAACTAATAATTGGGTGCTTATCCATAATGAATTTTGGCATAAAATTTTTTTTGGACCCTAAATAAAAAATACATTTACTGTATGAATTTGTTGGCCCTGGACGGTCACCCTAATAGGCCTAGCTCTACATCGGATTGTGGGGTCAATCTTGTTGGGATTGGAATGTACATTAGAGGAGGGTGAATAGCGTCTCGACTCATCTCTCTCTTCGATTGCATTCTCTCGATTATGTCTACAAAATGTTATAGCAACGAAAACAAGATATAAACAAAATAAACAAGCACACTCACAACACTTGGGTTTTAATGTGGTTCGGAGATCCACTCCTATTCCACGATAATCCTTAAGACAAATTACTCTTCTTGCAAGCTTTCACTATCTTCCCCTTTGGATGAACACCAAGGTGAAGAAAACTTTCTTACAATCTGGAGCTTATACAACAATACAACCAAACAACACAATTGTAAAGAGATAAAATGACATACAAAAAACAAAGAATGCATTACACGAAAATGCTTTTGATTATTGTTGATTTGATTGCTTTGGAATCTTTTTAAAGACCTGGAATGTAATAACACTTCCCTTCAAAAATTTCCAAGGAACCGAGACCGAAAAACTCCACCTTGTCCTCCTTTTATAAGCTCTGTGTCGGTTGATTTTTGTTTACTAGTCGATTGGTCTACCCTCAATTGACTAGTCATTCGTCGACCATTGTCTCACAACGACTTCATCCATGTCGAATTTCAGTCAAGCAATCGACTTCTCATAGCCATCAGTCGACTGCTTGAGCCACCAATCGACTGACGAGTCAATTCTACAACTCTCAGTGCGCCTGACCATTGAAGCCAGTCGACTGGTCTTACCATACCAGTCGATTAATGCCATCGGAACACTATTTCTCAACCCGAGCACTGGGGATGACCAAGCACAAATCGATTGAGCAGTAGACTAAGAGCACTTTTGTGTGCTCTTTGCTTCATCCAGTCAACTGCCCATCTATGGCAGTCGATTGCTTCGTCGAAGCTTTCTCAAGCATTATTTTCTTAATCGCCTGAGCACCAGTGTTGAGCACCCGACTTCCCAAGTCGGGATTGCTCTTCCTAAGCACTGTTCGGCCCGAGCACCGCTCGCACGCCTGAGCACTCGTAGCACTCGAGCTCCGCAGTGCCTCTGCGCCGAAGCACTAAGTGTTGCTCGAGCTTCCCGAGCACCGCTAAGGATTTCTCAAGTCCGAGTGCTGAGCACTTCTCGGGGTTCCCGAGCATCACTTAGCTTCCCAATCACTGCTCAGGATTTCCCTTCATGAGCACTACTCGAGCGCCCGAGCACTCGCAATGCCCTAGTTCCACAACACCCGAGCACTATAATGCCCAAGCAGCTTTCCCTTGTTGCCGGATCACTCAACCATCGATTGGTCCAAACCACTAGTCAACTACTCGAGAACCTTTCCGAATGTCGCAACTTCCTCACTCACCCGAACACTTGATCAATCGATTAGTCAATACCACCAGTCAACTGGTACACCTAAAAATTGAGGTTTAACCCATCAAGTATGATCCTCTTATTATATTTGAGAGGTGTCATAAGACAATCACCTTATGATTTGTACTATTTATTTGATAAATAGAAGATTCACTATTTGAGTGTACATTCATTATGTATTTGATTGGATCTTAAACTTATTTATTGAATATCCACAATATAATTTATAGCATGAGAGAATTCGTGATGGGATCACAACTAGTGAGTATCTCTACATGTGTAATTATGAATGTATTAAAATATTTCCTAGTCGATGAATTGATGAGCTCGGACATCATCGGTTCTGTGAGATTAACATGTGTTATACTCCTTGATTTATCCAAGTAGTTGTTACTCATTGGTTGGAGATATTAATGGGATGTCGATAGTTAAACATGAATGCTAGTTATGGTAACTAGCATTCATGTGGTTTCCCATATATGTCTATGAAGTTCTTACTGCAACTTAAATATGAGTTTCCTTTGACTTGAGATATTGAAGTCATCTTGGTCATGAAGACTTATACTTTGACATCTTAAGAAAATATCTCTTTGAGGTGTGAACCCGAGATGATTGGGTACAAATTAAAGTGCCTGAAGGTGTTTGAATAACCAACAGAGGATTCACCGATCCTTATAAAGGAGATGTATACCCTATGACTACTCGTCAGGATTGTTACTCAAAAATCTTTGGCTAAAGCATTTACATGTTAAGAGTATGATACTCTTGGACACATATAGGAGAAATTTAAATCCACAGGACAAGGAAGTATAACTTGGGCTAGGTGTGACTTAGTCAGCCTAGTGTTGGTGCAGGGGCACTAGATATTCAAACATAGGTTTTGATAATAGCAAATATTCAAAGTTAAGTTATTTTGTTATCTTATATGCTATGTTGAGTGTGCAGGTAATGTGTTAGACTTTTCTAAGGTCAAAGACACTAGGAGAATCTCGATGGGATGAGAAACCTCGGTGGTCGATGGACCAGGTCAAAGATGCCAGGAGAATCTTGATGAGTCAAGAAACCTCGGTAGTCGGTTGACTAGGTTAAAAGATGCTAGGAGAATCTCAGGAAGTCAAGAAACCACGGTGGTTGAGTTACCAGAAGCTAAGGGACCGATCAAAAGGACCAAAGGTAAGCTCCGTGTGTGGAGTAATGGTAACGACGCATCCTCAATAAGGGGACAATCCTAGGCGTCGATCCAACCAAGGCTTCAGGAGGAATGCCGAAGTCGAGATCGGACAGTCAAAGGACTGTCACACTACATGTGATTATGCAACTCTTGTGCTAACCTTATATTGCAAATGTCAGGTTGGATCCTCAAGTGTAATAGTCGACTGGAGGTTTTAGCAGTTGACTAGGGCAGTCGACTGCCAATAGGATCAGTCGACTGATGTTGACGAATCAATCCAAAGCACAAGGTCAAAGAGTTATTGATCAATGCTGCCACCTCAAGATAAGATCCATGAGATTTGGATCTATATATGGATTTATTCCAAGGCACCAGTCTATAAAAGGAGGGGAAGACACAAGCCCTAGCAATTAATGAACTCCTAAGTGCTCTTGCTCTTCGGCTGTGATTTTTTGTGCTGCAACGCTACTCCGACCGTGCATCCTCTACTATTTATTGTTGGTACATTATTATTATAGTTTTTTTGTACTTAATTTGTATAAGGACTAGTAAGGTTGTTACCGACCTTATCATCATTGTAATTATCTTGTCTCTTACCTCCAACGAGGAAGAGACTTTTAGTGATTGCCCTTCGGAAGCAATCAAGGATCGCAGAACCTTGGATTAGCAGTCAGTGGGTTGTGGACCAAGTAAAAATAAAGTGTTTTATTATTTTTTATCTTTATATTGTTTTCCACTGCATTTAACTCGTTTTCAAAAGAAAAGAAAGTTATTCAAAATACACTATTCACCCCCCCTCTAGCATCTTTTCAATTCAATATTTGGTATTAGAGCAGGGCCGCTCAGATTTGGTGCAATCACCGGTCGAGTATTTTCTTTTCATTTTCATTTTATTTTATTTATTATCTCTCGCACTACTAATCCAAGACCAAGTCTAGGGACAATTGTTTTTGTAATTAATATTGCAGAAAAATAGATAAATCTATTATATCAAGGATTCAGGGGGAGAGTTCAGATAAAGACTCATAAGGTAACAAATTAAATTTAAAATTTAAATTTCATATTATTTGTTTCAAGTGTAGAGAAAGAGAACACTATAAAAATAAGTGTCCTATTTGTAAGACTAACGGTGCAACCAGTGGCAAAGGAGACACTAATGCCAGAAGTCTGGAGGAACAAGGAGCACATCAAGTGCTTCAGGGGCAGAAGATTTGGTCACTACAAAAATCGGTGCCTGGAGAAAAAGAAGGTTAGTAAAATTAATAGTTTTGAGAATTTAAGTTTTAAAATACTTGATTATTTAGATAAATTGTGTGTTAAAGCGAGCAAATTAGTTGATTGTTATCAATTAATTAATACAATTAATAATTCAACTAGTAAAAAATTAATTAATTCAGATTTAATTAGTTTAAATAATAATAATATTATTGAAGAAAATAATCAAATTAATCTAACC
The DNA here is from genome assembly GCA_025175895.1 of Wurfbainia villosa. Lineage (NCBI taxonomy): Eukaryota > Viridiplantae > Streptophyta > Magnoliopsida > Zingiberales > Zingiberaceae > Wurfbainia > Wurfbainia villosa. The sequence goes on along the minus strand of CM045998.1, from coordinate 40,155,192 downwards.
TTTGATAAAATTAATCAAGATCTTAATCAAATTTTTAGTTTAATCAACATAAATCTAGATCAAATCAAGAATAAAATCAACCTAAGACTTAATCAGAATAGTCAAAGCCTAGATCAGAATAATCAAAACCTAGGACAGAATTATCAAACCCTAGATTTGATTAATCAAGATAATTCCAAATTAAAAAATTTTATTTTGAAAAATTCAACCTTAAAAAATTCGAAATTAAATTTAAAAAATTCCAAATCTAATCTAGAAAATTCGAAATCTAATCCTAATAATTCTACTTTGAAAAATTCTAATAATTCTACTTTGAAGAATTCTAATAACTCTAATAATTTTACTTTGAAAAATTCTAATAATCTTAATAATATTATTTTGAAAAATTCTAATAATCATATTAAATCTATTTTAAATTCAAAATCTAAGTTAATTAAAAATTCAAAATTAGATAATCAAACCAATAAAATTAATTATAATAGAGTACCATTTGATTATACACAAATTAATAATTTCATAATTAAACCTTCAACTTTTAAAAATTCAACTAATAAATATGTAGACTTGGGTTACATGTTTAAGTTAATCAAAAATCAAGATCATAAAATTTGTAAACCTAATTATCATAGAGTACCTTATAACTATGGAACAAATAAAAGTCTACCCAAGAAACTAACCACTTCTTTGAATTGATTGAATATGACATGCTCATTCATACATATCATGTTTAATTAATTATCATACTTAATTATGTCATGTCATACATACTAGTCTTAAATTACCTCTCAATAGAACGGTTAGATAGGAAATGATTAATTAATCTTGATAACATAGTATCAGGACATGGTGAGATGATAGTACGTTAGGAAAATAAAGTCAAGTGTATCCGGGTTGGATAAGAAGTATCTAGCTTGATGCATTTAACTAAGTGGAACTAATTGAAGCTACCTCACCACATCCTAAACTAGTTAGACCAAGATTTAACCCTAAGTAAATTAAGTGTGTAATTTCCTAAGTTGGCTTTGTCTAAGGAAGTGGTCATTGTTCTGATCAAAGAAGGCCTCTGTGCCTCGTCACAATCTGAAAGTCCTCTTTTGAAATGTTCACTTAACTAACTAAAAGTTAAATTCGAATCTAATCCAAGGTTAATTAATTTCTAAGACATTAAACTTAACTAAGTAAAATTAAATTCATCTCACAACAACTATAAGGATAACTTGGTTGATCATGTAGAATGGACGAGATGTCAAGGACAATAAATTAAAAATAGTTTTGAAATTTACATATAAATATATTCTTAAAACTATTTTTATTGGCTGTCATGATTGTTGTTGTTGGGGATCTTCGGAAGGCTAGAGGGGGGGGGGGAGGGGGTGAATAGCCTTTCTTGAATTTTACAATTGCGATTAGTGGAAGCAAATACAAATACAAAAGAAAACAAGAGATTAAAAAGACAATCGCTAACAAGAAGAATTTTACGTGGTTCGGAGATTAAGCTCCTACTCCACGGCGATCCTTAAGGTGGATCAATCCAATCAAATCTCCACTAAGAAAGCTTTCTCTTACAAGACTCTCCTCTTCTTACAAATGATGAATACGAAGATTGGAGAAGAGGAGGATTAAAACACTTAGAAAGCTTAAGAAAAAAATGTGGGAGCTTGAGAGTATGTTAGCAATAAGAGCACTAGCCTCCTCAAGCACCCCATGATCTCTTTTTATAGAGAAGAGGCTGATTTTCTCGTTGAGCCTCGATCAGTCGACTAATGTACAACATCAGTCGACTGATGCTGTAGCTGATGCCATCCAACGACTTCTGACGAGCCAGATCCACATTCGTCACTGCCCAACGAGACTCTGATCAGTCGACTGATTGAGTAACCAGTCGAGTGCTCCAAGCGATCACTCGACTGAAGAACCTTCTGTGCCAAAGTCCACTTATAGCAGTCAACTGCTGGGGTATAGTAGCTGATTAATGGTGGACCAGTCGACTGCCAAACCTTCGCAGTCGACTATTGGCCACAAAACTCAGCCAACTTCAGTCGAGTGACTGATCAGTCGACTGATACACTTCAAGTATGACTAAATCATACTTGAATTAACCCCTATACCTAGACTTAACCTTCTAGCTCTTCCTTCAGCCTTGCGCCTCCAGGATTCCTCCGAGTCCGTGAGTCCTTCATCCTTGCGCTTGTTTCCAAGAGCTTCCCTCGGTTTCATCATATCTTGAGTTTCTCTTTTACCAAAGGACAGCTTGGACTTTACGCCGCCAAGACTACATGCTTGGAATTACGTTGCCAAGACCTTGCCTTTAGTCTTCCTTTGCCAAGGTCCGCTTGGACTTTACGCCGCCAAGACTACATGCTTGGACTTATGCCGCCAAGACCTTTCCTTGGACTTTTCTTGCCAATATCACACTTGGAGTTTCCTTCACCAAGTCTTCATACTTGGATTTCCCTGTCACTTAACACATTCTCAATTAAATCACAATTAATGCCTAACTACAAATAATTATCCAAACATCAAAAGACATAAATGCTTGGGGCATTGTTGTACCAACAATCTCTCCCTTTTTGATGTTTGACAATCATTTAAGTTAGGTTTTGAAATATGCTCAGAAATAAACATTAAACATCATATATCAATATGAATTCTAACTTAAATTTCCCTTCTCTCCCTTTTATTAGGACTTATGCGCCCGCTAGAGGGGGATGAATAGCGTTATCGTTGTTTGATCGGAATTCGTTCGTGCTTGCTACACAATGTTAGTATGCAGCGGAATATACAAAATATACAATGAAGATAAATATGTAGGGTCGCGGTTGGCCGACTAGAGGGGGGTGAATAACCCTCAATCGTCGTACGGTGGAATACGATCGTTCACGTTGCGTGCTCGTCTACAATTTGTCGTTAGCGCAGTGGAAACAATAGAAACAATAATAATACTAACAACAATACAAGAATACGCAAACACACACGATATACGTGGTTCGGAACCGAATGGTTCCTACTCCTCGGGCGAGCTCACCGAGCTCTAGTTATGCGCATGCCACTAACTAAAATCCTTCTCGAATACACGTCGGAGGTGGAGAAACCTCTCACAAGCTATTACAACAGTAATACTACAAGAAATACAAAGACACTAAGAAATACAAGTAAATAACGTTTTACAACTCTTTGCTTTGAACCCTTTCTTGTTACTTGCTTTGGATGACTCTTGAAGGACTGGAATGCAGCAGCAATCCCCCTCCAATAGCTTCCTTAAAGTCTTGGCGAAATCCTCCCACTTGAGCTCCATTTATAACCTGCATCAAGCTATTTTCGCGCCCAGCAGTCGACTGCCAAAAGGCCCTAGTCGACTGTCCCTGTAGCCGTTATCTCACAACGGCCAGATCCACGTTGGATAAGTTCCAACGGATCACCTATCAGTCGACTGATCATGTCCATCAGTCGACTGGTGACCTAGTAGTCGACTGCCCAGTCGGCTACGGAGGGTTCTGTGCTCGCGACATTCCCATCAGTCGACTGCCATCCCTCTATAGTCGACTGACAGTCCATGGCAGTCGACTGCCAAGCACAAAACTGCAGTCTAACACTAGTTGAACCCTAGTCTACTTGGAGCAATCAACTAGCACCTATGCCAGTTGACTGATGTCGGGTAAAACCTCAAACACAAGGTTGTTTGAGCATCCGACACTCAGTCTTAGCCACTTGTCCAAGTCCACCTCATCCCTCATGGAGTTCCCCACCGAAGTTCTCTTCCCTCGGCCTACGTCCCTCGGATACGCCAAGCGCAAGGCTTCGTAACGCCATCCTTCGCGTCTCATGCCCTCGGAGTATACTTCCTTTTGGTCTCACTCCATTCGCTCTCCGTCCGGCGGTCCCTCGGATGCACCAAGCGCACGGCTTCGCAATGCCATCCTTCACCGACTCAAGGACCCCGAGCCTAGTGAACTTACCAAGTCCTCAAGACTTCCCACATGCACCAAGCACACGGCTTCACAATGCATTTCTCACCAAGCACCAAATGCACGGCTTCAAAATGCTTTGGACTTTTCTCACACTAAGCTCCATGCTTGGATTTTCCATGCCAACCCCATGTTAGACTTTCCCATGACAATCCCATGTCATGAGTTTTGTCTATCATCAAAATACTATCAAAATACTGCTCGAGTCAAACTCGAGTCAACCTGGGTCGATTGCATCAACAATCTCCCCCTTTTTAATGATTGACAAAACTACCATCTCAAGTCTACCAATTCTCCCATATTGACAATTCTCATATCCCAATGAGAATTCCAACGAACCCTAATTGGTAACATGGTAACTTCTCCCCCTTTTTGACACTACATCAAAAAGGTCCTCCCCAAGGATATGAATGTTTCATATTCTAATGAGATCTTACAATCTCTCCCTTGGAGGAACACATGCCTACCATCTTTCTAGTGATCCCATATCACTTAAGAGAGGCCACTCAATTTTCCTCCTATGAGGAAATACACATCCATCTTCCCATGATGGATACCTCCCCCTAGAGGCTTGCTCCCCCTTGACCATTGCACCAACAATGTCCTTGGAGAGTCCCTAAGCCAATAGGAACATTAACCAAATCAAAATTAAGGCAAAGTTCAACAATGAACTCTCATCCACCTTAAAATTGATACTCTCCCTAAATACTTCTCCTAATCCATATCCAATGGATTTTCACCCTTTCTAATGCTCTCCCAAGCATGTCCTAGGGTTAGGAGTGGTTAGGGGACCAAAACATAGCTGAACATAGGCCTAACCATCAAGGTTTACCCAAAATCAGCTTAGGCGATCATTGAATTGAAACCATTGGTGCCACTTATCGATCGTAGCCACCATGGCGGTCGTGATAATCGATTCTGCGTTCGAAGGAATTTCTAAAATTCATAAGTAAATATACATAAGTTGAAATTTTTTGAAATTTGGTATGTATATTACTTATCATAATCATTATGGGTGAAAAATATTAAAAAATTATTTTACCCACAAAATAGCGAGATTGATACAAAGTCCAAAAGTTAAGAAAAGCTTCAATATTGAGCCCTCTTTGTATCATCCTATTCAATGGTGATAGCTATCAAAAGATAGACTTCACCAAGGTTTTTCAAAACATTTTCAAAATGTTTTTGAAACCTTTAATTCCTTTTTCCTAAATATCTCACTTGTATCTAGATGTGTAAAACACATTCAAGGAAATTAATCTAGTGAGATGTGGGTTTTTGTTCGTTAATGGTCTCATGCATATTTCTAGGCAATATTATTTGATTCCATCAAATCATGCCATAGTCCTTAATTCCATTTTATTTTATGCATGATATGATTATGACATAGATATGATATAGATAAACGCATAGGCCAAAATCATGATGTCATGACATGTAAATGAGAACTAAGCATACATGACATCTAAAGATAAGTCTAAGGCATGATCATGACATTTTTAGAGATAAAAATGAAAATGATGTCATGACATGGCAAGACAAACAAAGTATGACAAGTAAAATATACTAAGGTATAAAATACCTAAGTGTTGAATCCAAATTACCATTTTTAGGGTTAAGTCCATTTTTGCCTTAATGCCATTATCTCCCAAGTGTGCCATAAACCCAAAATGGCACACCAATACCTCTAAGACCTATTTGTGCCAATTTAATCATTTTTCAACTTCTCAAGCACATTGACACATCCTAATGTGTCAACTCATCATGGCTAGGTTAACTACCCATCCACTTAGGGTTGACACACCCTAACCCATCTAGCGTGAATCGATCACGCTTCTAAGAATCCAATATCTATTGGAGCTCCTTGGGTTAACAATGTATTCACTAGGGATAACTTCCCTAGATACCTTCCTAATGACCCTTTTAGGCTTTGAAGCCATAGTCTTTTGGGTCTTTCCTAGGTCAACTCTAGGGGTAACTCCCCCTTTGACATTCTTAGTGGCTACATTTGATTTCTTTGAGGTCTTAGCCACTAAGCAAACACCATGACTAGTCTTAGGGATAGCTTCCCTATTAGTCTTGGTTTTCTTAGACTTAGAAATTGTTCCATAATCAAACGGAACATTATGATAAGTCTTCTTGGGCTTAGGTTTGTGACCCAAACCTTCCTTGCCCTTAGACTATTTTTGAACCCTAGGCCTTGACTTTTGGGTATTTGACCCTTGAATTGAACTTTCTATAATTCTAAGGGTTTTCTCCATTCTCTCAAGTCTTGACCTCAAGACTTGGTTCTCTAGCTCTAATTTTTCCAATTTTGATTTTTCATTAGATTTTTGGGAGATGTTCTTCTTCTTAGGCATGTCCCTAGATTTCTTGGGATTAATACCCAAATTTTCTTCAATTCTCCTAATTGACTCCCTAGGCAAGATAGTTCTAGTATTATTGGTCCTAGGTTTGTCCTTAGATATATGAACATGCTTGACACCTAAACAATAAACCTTATTATTTCTACTAGCATACTTTTCATTAATAATTGCAAGAGAACTAAAATAGTTTTTAGCATGCTTTTTAACTTTAGGAATTGAAGGTGCATTAATTAAATTTACCTTAGGGTTAGCTTGGGAAGCTCCCCTACATGAGATACACCTTCTCGCCCTTTCTTCCTCCCCCTAGGGCATTGGTTTCGATAGTGCCCCTTTTGATTGCATTTAAAGCACACAATGTGCTCTTTGCTTCTAGTTGTGGGGACTCCGACATCCTTTGACTTTGGGTTGACTTTTGATGCCGGTGTTTTCTTCTTAGCCAATTTTGGGCATTTACTCTTGTAATGCCCTTTCTCCCTACACTCAAAGCATATTATGTGATTTTTATTTAAAATAACAACACTTGAATTACCTAGGGAGGTGGAGGATTCTTCTTGATCACATCTTCCGGAGGTAGATGCTTCGTTTTGACTTTGCTCCGGAATAGAAACCCTTTCCTCCCCCTCAATGCTAGAAGTGGAGGTCTCCACCAAATCATCAACATCTTCAAATGTGGTGGGTGCTTCTTCCTCGGCATTCTCCTCTACTTGTGCCGGTTGGAAATTTTCTTGGAATTTCATTATCTTATTCCATAGCTCCCTTGCATCCCTATAGTCACCCAATCTAGACCAAATAGTGTTAGGTAACAAATCATTAAGTAATTTTATTACCTCGAGATTTATCTTAAAGTCCTTGATTTGGTCTTGGGTCCAACTTGACTTCTCAATTTGCCTATTTCTTTCATCCATAGGCAATTCGAAACCGTTTTCTAGAATTAACATAATATCAAAATCGGTTTCGAGATATACCTCCATTTTCCTTCTCCACCATAGAAAATCTCTTTCGAATTTTGGTTGTTGGAGGTTGTAGCCGGCCATCTTATAATGCTTGTGTCGGCGGTTAGTCCTTAACAAGCTCCTAGGCTCTGATACCACTTGTAGGGTCATGGTTGGCTGGCTAGAGGGGGGTGAATAGCCCTCAATCATCGTACGATGGAATACGATCATTCACGTTGTGTGCTCGTCTACAATTTGTCATTAGCACAGCGGAAACAATAGAAACAATAATAATACTAACAACAATACAAGCATACGCAAACACACACGATATACGTGGTTCGAAACCGAATGGTTCCTACTCCACGGGCGAGCTCACCGGGCTCTAGTTATGCGCACGACACTAACTAAACTCCTTCTCGACTACACGTTGGAGGTGGAGAAACCTCTCACAAGCTATTACAATAGTAATACTACAAGAAATACAAAGACACTAAAAAATACAAGTAAAGAACGCTTTACAACTCTTTGCTTTGAACCCTTTCTTGTTAATTGCTTTGGATGGCTCTTGAAGGACTGGAATGCAACAACAATTTCCCTCCAATAGCTTCCTTAAAGTCTTGGCGAAATCCTCCCACTTGAGCTCCATTTATAACCTGCATCAAGCTGTTTTCGCACCCAACAGTCGACTGCCAAAAGACCCCAGTCGACTGCCCCTGTAGCCGTTGTCTCACAACGGCCAGATTCACATTAGATAAGTTCCAACATATCACCTACCAGTCAACTGATCATGTCCATCAGTCGACTGGTGACCTAGTAGTCGACTACCTAGTCGGCTATGGAGCGTTCTATGCTCACGACATTCCCATTAGTCGACTGTCATCCCTCGACAGTCGATTGCTGTCGACATCAGTCGACTGACAGTCCATGGCAGTCGACTGCCAAGCACAAAACTGCAGTCTAACACCAGTCGAACCCTAGTCGACTTGGAGCAGTCGACTGACACCTATACCAGTCGACTGATATCGGGTAAAACCTCAAACACAAGGTTGTTTGAGCATCCGACACTCAGTCTTAGCCACTTGGCCAAGTCCACCTCATCCCTCATGGAGTTCCCCACTGAAGCTCTCTTCCCTCGGCCTACGTCCCTCGGATGTGCCAAGCGCACAACTTCGCAATGCCATCCTTCGTGTCTCATGCCCTTGAAGTATGCTTCCCTTTGGTCTCACTCCATTCGCTCCCCGTCCAGCGGTCCCTCGTATGCACCAAGTGCACGGCTTCGCAATGCCATCCTTCACCGACTCAAGGACCCCGAGCCTAGTGAACTTACCAAGTCCTCAAGACTTTCCACATGCACCAAGCGCACGGCTTCGCAATGTATTTCTCACCAAGCACCAAGCGCACGGCTTCGCAATGCTTTGGACTTTTCCCACACCAAGCTCCATGCTTGGATTTTCCATGCCAACCCCATGTTGGACTTTCCCATGACAATCCCATGTCATGAGTTTTGTCTATTATCAAAATACTGCTCGAGTCAAACTCGAGTCAACCTGGGGCGATTGCACCAACAAAATACACAAGCACAACCACACGACAAGACGATGTAACGTGGTTCGGAACCTTTGGGTTCCTACTCCACGGGTGAGCTCAACGACCTCTAGTGATGCACACACAACCACTAATCAATAACTCATTTTCGGAACAATCCGGAAGTGAAGAAAACCTCTTACAATGGTTCTTACAATAATAAGAATGAAATACAACAAAAGAATGTAAAGAAAACTTTACAATCGATCTTTTGGAAGCTTGCTTGTTTAGTTGTTTGAGTTGCACTTGGAGACCCTGAATTGCACCAGCAAATCGCCGTAAAACTTCGAAAAAGAACCATGCCAAAAATCCTCTCCACGAGATGCTTTTATAACCTACATTCGAGCTGGATTTTCGCCTAGCAGTCAACTGATTGAAACCATCAGTCGACTGCTCCTGTAGCCATTGTCTCACAACGGCATGAGCCACGTTAGATAAGTTCCAACGGATAGACCATCAGTCGACTGATCGAGTCATCACTCGACTGTCAAACCCTAACAGTCGACTCGGGAACTTTCTATCCCCGAATACCCGACCAACAGTTGACTGCTCAGGCCATTAGTCGACTGCCCAATGCTGGCAATTGAGTGCTAGGCCATTTCCTACAGTCGAACTCTAGTCAACTCCGATCAGTCGACTGACCATAATATCAGTCGATTGATAACCTCATCCATGTGGTTTTAACCCCAAGTATGGTGCCCCCATACTTGCTAGACCACCCTTAGCCTAGACCTAAACCTTCTAGCCACCTCTATCAGCCTCACGCCTATCGGATCCCTCCAAGTCATCCATGACTTGTTCATCCATACGCTAGCTTTCAGGTGCTTCCATCGGCTATTGTCATGTTAACGGTGTCTACACCGCCAAGGCACATTGGACTTACGCTACCAAGACTCACGCTTGGACTTTACGCCGCCAACCATTGGACTTATGCTGCAAAGACTCCACCCTTGGACTTTACGCCACCAATATCACCCTTTGGACTTCCCAATTGCCAAGTACTCATGACTTGGACTTTCACCGCCAAGACTACACCCTTGGACTTACATGACCAAGACTACACCCTTGGACTTTCTATGCCAACTTCATGTTGAACTTTCCAATTGCCAAGACTCAAGTTTGGACTTTCCCTTGCCAAGACCCATGCTTGGACTATTCATGCCAAGTACACAAGACTTGGACTTTCCCAAATGCCAAGTGTCCCACTTGGACTTTCCATGCCAAGTACCCATGACTTGGACTTTCTTCATCACATGGTCAACCCTAGTCAACCATCAAATACCCCTCGAGTCTAGTAAATCATGACCCGGGTCGATTGCACCAACAATCTCCCCAACACATTGTCAGACATCAATGTCAAACATCAAAATACTACTCGAGTCAAACTCGAGTCTGGTCAATCGTGACCTGGGCTGATTGCACCAACAATCTCTCCCTTTTTGATGTTTGATAAAAACCAAACACCTTTGAGTTAGGCCACCTAACTCAAATCTCCTTACCAATTTCCCAAATTGGTAATTTCACTTTCTCTCCCTTTTTGACATACATCAAAAAGATTCTCCCCAAGGAGGTCAATGTCTCATATCCCAATGAGACCTTATAATCTCCCCCTTGGTCCAAAAACACCTAGGACGCCTTCACTCTTCCTAGTGATAAGTCCTATATCACTTAAGAGAGGCTTCCTATAAACTCTCCCAAATTCTCCCCCTCATGAGGAAGAAACACATCCATCATCCCATGATGGATACCTCCCCCTAAAGGCTTTCTCCCCCTTGACCATTGCACCAACAATGCCCTCGGAGAGTCCCTAAGCCTATAGGAACACTAAACCATAAAAAATAAGATTAAAAATTAAACATTGAACTTTCCACACCTTAAAATTGATATATCACTCTAACAACTCTCCTAATTCATATCCAATGGATTTTCACCCTTTCCAATGCTTTCCAAAGCATATCCTAGGGTTAGGAGCAGTTAGAGAACCCTGACATAGCTGAAACATGGGCTAAACATCCTTGTTTACCTGAAATCAACATTGATAGTCGACTTTATCAGTCAACAATCGACTGACCTCATCATCAGTCGACTTCCATGGATGGCAGTAGACTGATATCTGCAAAATGCAGAAATCAATTTTCAAAAACTAATTTTCAAAATTCATAAGTAATTATATATAATACGAAAAATCACGAAAATTCATATGTATAATACTTATAACACACATTATGGGTGAAAAATATTTGAAAAACATTTTACCCATAAAATAGTGAAATTGATTCTAAGTTCAAAAATGAGAAAAACTTCAATGTTTTGAGCCCTCTTTGTATCAACATCATCAATGGTGATTGCTATCAAAAGATAGACTTCACTAAGGTTTTCAAAATGATTTTCAAATTGTTTTAAAACCTTATATTGGATCATGTTTTTTGGGCTCAATGTACATGACTTGAGCATAAGCTTTCCTAATGATCCATCCATGGTATAAGTTGAGTTTAAGTTCATCTAGATGCAAAAACTATGCACCTTGAACTTAACTCATTTCCTAGCATCTCACATGTGTTTAGAGTGTTTGAAAACACACACATGTCAATTTGATGTGAGATGTGGGTTTTGGTTCATCTCAAACTAAGGCCTCATGCATTTTTTAAGACAACACTACTTGATTCCCTTATACATGAGACTTCAAGTCATGTCATAGTCCTTAAATCAATTTCAATTACTTTAAATGCATAAATGATCATGGCATAAATGATGACATAAATAAGCATGACCAATGATCATGATGTTATGACATATGATATAAATCTAAACATACATGACATTAAAAACATAAACTAAGTATGATCATGACATATAAATGGTAAAAATAGATATGGTGTCATGACATGTTATATGACAAATCAAGCATGACAAATAAAATGTAAAGGTATACAATACCTAAATTATAATATTTGTTGCCATTTGTTAGAATTAAATTCATTTTGCCATATTACTACTAAGCCCCCAAGTGTGCCAAAAATTCAAAATGGCGCACCATGACTTTAAGACCTAAATTGTGCCAATTCGATTGATTTTTCATAATCTTCAAAATATATTGGCACATCCTAAAAAACTTTAGGATTATAATCAAAACACATTTCTAAGGTACCCCATTACCTTGGAAACGACCTAAAGTGCTACCTTTACCATGGTTAGGTTAACTACCCATCCATTTAAAGTTGGCACACCCTAACCCATTTAGCGTGAATCGATCATGCTCCTAGGAACTCAAAACCTATTGGAGCTCCTTGGGTTTACTAGGTATTCCTTTGGGATAACTTCCCTAGATACCCTCCTAATGACCCTCCTAGGCTTAGAAGCCTTGGTCATTTGGGTCTTACCTAGGTTAGCTCTAGGGGTAACTCCCCTTGTAACCTTCTTAATGGCTTCCCTAGGTTTCCTTGAAACCTTAGCCACTAAGCACCTACCTTGGTCAACCTTAGGGATGACTTCCCTATTGACCTTGGTTTTCCTAGACCTAGGTTGTGTTCCATAATTGAATGTAACACTATGATAAGTCCTTTTGGGCTTAGGTTTGCCCTTGGATGGTTCTTGTTTCCTAGGCCTTTGACTTTGACTCCTAGACCTAGATTTTTGATCACTTGACCCTTGAAATTGATTTTGCATTTTCTTAAGGGTCTTCTCCAATTTCTCAAGTCTTGACCTCAAGACTCGATTTTCTAGCTCTAATTGCCCAATTTTTGAGTTTTTGTTTAATCTTTGGGCATTACCATTCTTTCTAGGCATATGCCTAGTCCATTTAGGGTTGATACCTAGGTGATCCTCTATTTTGCTAATGGTCTCCCTAGATAGAATAGATCTAGAATTATTATTTCTATATTTGCCCTTAGACCCAAAATTATAAGATTTGACACCTAAACAATAAAATCTATTATTTCTACTAGCATGCTTCTCATGATGAATTGCAAGTGAATTAAAATCATGCCTTTTATTATTAAAATTCAAAGGTGCGTTATTGAAAAATACCTTAAGGTTTGCTTTTAAAGCTCCCCCTACATGTATGACCCCTTCTTTGATCTTCTTGCTCCCCCTAGGGCATTGACTCTTATAATGACCCTTTTGGTTGCATTTGAAGTATACCACGCGCTCCTTGCTTTTAATTATCGGGGCTCCGGCTTCCTTTGACTTTTCTTGGAATTTTGATGCCAGTTGACTTTTGTTGACCTTCTTAGGGCACTTACTCTTGTAATGCCCGACTTCCCTACACTCAAAGCAAATTATATGATTTTTAATTTTAATTGAATTGCTTGAATTACCTTCCATGGTAGGGGAGTCTCGAGCTTCCTCTTCCTCTCGACCGGAGGTAGATGGTTCTTCTTGTTGCTCCGGTATTGAAGATGCCCTAATCTCCTCCCCCTCAATTGTAGAAGTGGAGGCTTCCTCCAATTCAACCTCCTCTACAAATTCGAATGTCGACTCCTTCTCAACTTCCGACTCCTCACTTTCTTGTGAGGATGAACTTATTTCTTCGGTCTCCTCCGATTGAGTCGATGAACATTCCTCTTCCTCTTCGTCTTCTTGGACCGGTTGAGGGTTCTCATGGAATCTTACCACTTGGCTCCATAGCTCCTTGGCATCCATATAATTACCTAACCTACACACAATGCCGTTAGGAATCAAATCAGCCAAGAATTTTATTACCTTTGTGTTTTTCTCAAACTCTTGGATTTGTTTCCCGGTCCATTTTTTCATTTTGAGGAAACCTCCCTTTAGCCCTCTTGGATATTGAAATCCTTCTATCAATACAACCCATTCCTCAAGGTCCCTCATCATCAAGAAGTCTTCAATTCTTGCCTTCCATTGGTTGAAGCCTTCTCGTCCATAGAAATTGTATGGAATTGGAGTGTTGACGTCCCATTCCAATTTTTCTTCGAATTCCATCTTCTTTCCTCTAGCGCGCTTGCTCGCGGTTGTTAATCCGTTGAAGAGCTCCTAGCTCTAATACCACTTGTTAGGACCTATGCGTCTGCTAGAGGGGGGGGGGGTGAATAGCATTGTCATCGTTTGATCGGAATTCGTTCGTGTTTGCTACACAATATTAGTATGTAGTGGAATATATAAAATATACAATGAAGATAAATACACAAGCACAACCACATGATAAGACGATGTAACGTGGTTCGAAACCTTAGGGTTTATACTCCACAGGTGAGCTCAACGAGCTCTAGTGATGCACACGCAACCACTAATCAATAACTTCTTCTCAGAATAATCCGGAGGTGGAGAAAATCTCTTACAATGGTTCTTACAACAATAAGAATGAAATACAAGTAATTACAAATGAAATACAATAAAAGAATGCAAAGAAAACTTTACAATTGATCTTTTGGAAGTTTGCTTGTTTGGTTGCTTGAGTTGTACTTGGAGACCCCGAATTGCACCAGCAAATCACCCCAAAACTTCTCAAAGAACCATGTCAAAAATCCTCTCCATGAGCTGCTTTTATAACTTGCATTCACGATGGATTTTCATCTAGTAGTCGAATGATCGAGACCATCAGTCGACTGCTCCTGTATCCTTGTCTCACAACGGCATGAGCCACGTTGGATAAGTTCCAACGGATAGACCATCAGTTGACTGATCGAGTCATCACTCGACTGTCAAACCCTAACAGTTGACTCAGGAACTTTTTGTCCTCGAATACCTGACCAGCAGTCAACTGCTCAGACCATCAGTCGACTGCCCAATGGTGGCAGTTGACTGCTAGGCCATTTCCTACAATCGAACTCTAGTCGACTCCCATCAGTCGACTGATAACCTCATCCATGAGGTTTTAATCCCAAGTATGGTGCCCCTATACTTGCTAGACCACCCTTAGCCTAGACCTAAGCCTTCTAGCCACCTCCATCAGCCTCATGGCTATCGGATCCCTCCAATTCATCCATGACTTATTCATCCATACGCTAGCCTTCAGGTGCTTCCATCAGCTATTGTCATGCTAACGGTGTCTACGCCGCCAAGGCACATTAGACTTACACTGCCAAGACTCACTCTTGGACTTTACACCGTCAACCATTGGACTTATGCTGCCAAGACTCCACCCTTAGACTTTATGCCGCCAATATCATCCCTTGGACTTTCCAATTTTCAAGTACTCATGACTTGGACTTTCACTACCAAGACTGTTGGGTTTCTCCGGCACCGCGGCAAGTGTGTGTTCGAATACGTTTCGTAAACATGCATACAACGGAAGCAATAAAAGTAATAAATCTAATTTAGTACAACATACACATCACACACATGCAGGATACAACATGTGTAGACATAATCGTTATTTAAAATTTTGCAATAAAAGGAAACTTATATTAGGTATACCTGACGGATCACGTGTAGCGGGAATGATATCAACCGGAGCGACTCTCGCTAGAATCGCCTCTATCTGTATCCATGCTGAGTATCATCGGGATAGCTTCACAAAGCCACGAGCCTCGTCTTCGCAAAAGTCACTAGCCTTGAGTCGAAGACGATGTGATTTGAGAGATGATCACTATCCAAAATAAATTCGGATCCCAAAATGAGTTTCACAAACTCGCTTGTCGGAAGCGGTTTTCGTCAACCGTTTGATGAAAACTTAACCCTCCACCTATGAGGATTGACGGAGATCCAATCCCCGGCAAGTAGACCGCTGTCGGAGCACAAAACACCGACCAAACAGCCTCTCCACACGAAGGAGATCAAGCTGTCCAAAACTGGACAGCTTGTTGTGGAGGAAGAAGGGGCCGACCAAAGGCTTGGCCGGTTACTCCTTGGTCGCCGGTGGCCAAGGGGGGTTGGCCGGCGGCTGAGGGTGGCCCAAGGGACGCCGGTGTCTAGTGGATGGCTGGCGGCAAGGAGAGGCAGCAACTCCAATGGGCGGTGACGGCACAAAGGTGGGCGACAACCACCTTGGCTTGGGCGGCAAGAAGGAGGAAAGGAGGCTAGGGTTTCCAAAACCCTTGAACCAATTCATTCTCCACGAAAATCCCTTAAGTCGTGTTTTTATAGAGAACACATTCTCCTAACGGTTATTGGTTCATAACCAAAACCCGTTAACCCACTCTAATAACTTAAGTTAAAATAAACCAAACCGCGTTGGTCTATTTTAAGTTAAAACGAACCGAACCAACTTTGGTTCATTCGTTTAAAACAAACCAAACCACTTTGGTTTATTTTCCACCATTAGATTAGAACCAAATTCAATTTGGTTCATCCATCATGTCTTCAAAAGACACGGCCCATCCATGCTTCCGATGCGACTGAAACCATTTCATACTCGCTTTTTGTTTGATCCCATACTCGACTCCTTTCAAATTGAGCCAATTCATCTTGCATTACTAAGATCCAATCTGGATCAAGTAATGCATCATTGATTGATTTGGGCTCAATTTGGGAGATAAGAGCTATTTGACTAGTGGGAGTTCTATGGAAAGACCTAGTTCTAACACCTTGAGATAATTCTCCTACAACTTGGTCAAGAGGATGATTTTGATTAATACTTAATGTTCTAGGAGGTGTATTCAATTGATTTTGATCTTGGTTATCCTCAATCCTCCTTTCATCATTGGAATCTCCTCTTACTCCCCCTTGATCCTTACTCACTAATCCTCCCCCTTGATCATTACCCCCTAAGGTCAAGTCTTGAAATTTTTGGGCAATATCTTGATTTTTGTCATTGATATCATTATCAATGGGGGATTTCCTAGGATAGTTGTTAGAGGTCTCATAAAATTGAACATTTGAAGACTCCTCAACTATTTGGGTCCTTTTGTTGCAGACTCTATACCCTCTACTAGTGAATGAGTATCCAACTAGGATTCACTCATCTGCTTTGGACTCAAATTTCCTCAAATTGTCTTTGGTGTTTAAGATGTAAGTTTTACATCCAAAGACTTTAAAATAATGAATTGTTGGAATTGTACCATTCCATAATTCAAATAGAGTTTTTCCTAGAAACCTATGGATTTGGACTCTATTTTGGATATAACAAGCGGTATTAACCGCTTCCACCCACAAGTAACTAGGTAATGAATATGCATTAAGCATAGTCCTAGCCGCTTCTTGTAGGGCACGATTTCTCCTTTCCACCATCCCATTTTGTTGGGGTGTTCTAGGACAAGAGAATTCATGCTTGTACCCTTGTTCTAAGCAAAATTTGGAGAAATTAGAATTCTCAAATTCTCCACTATGATCACTACGGATCCGGTTGATTTTGAAATTTCTTTCATTCTCTATTCTTTTGCTAAAACCTATGATTATTTCTAGGGTATTGTCCTTATGTTTCATAAAATACACCCAAGTATATCTAGAGAAATCATCTACTATAACTAAGCAATATTTGCTACCATTCAAAGAGGGAGTACTATGATAATCAAATAAATCTAAATGAATAAGATCTAAAGGTAAAGAAGTGCTAGTTAAGGTTTTACCCTTGTGTGATGACTTTGATTGTTTCCCTTCTTGGCAAGCATCACACATCTTATCTTTGATGTATTTTAATTTTGGCATTCCCTTCACTAGCTCCAATTTAGCTACCTTGGCTATGTTCTTCATGTTGATATGCCCTAGCCTCCTATGCCATAACCAACTTTCTTCTTCTTTTGCCATAAGACACTTAGGGGAAATGTTAGAAGCATAGGATAAATCAACATAATAAATATTTGATCTCCTATATCCTACTAACATGCAATCATTTAATTTCTTATGTCTTGTAAAGCATTTAGAAGAGTTAAATTGAACATCAAAATTGACATCACATAATTGACTCACACTAAGCAAGTTAAATTTCATATTTTTAACCAACAATACTTTATGAATAGCAAGATTTGAGGATACCTCAATTGTGCCTTTTCTTAGAATTTTAAGTTTTCCACTATTTCCAAAGGACAAGTTCCCCTTAGGTTCCAACTTACCAGTATCTGCCTTCAGCACATGTGTTGGACTCCCCCAAATCCGAATATGTCTTAGACTAGGCTTTCGTCCAGTCCACAATTATGTGGGAGTAGAAGGCACTGATTTAGATGGTACTAAGTTCAGAATATACACTGCCGTATCTAGAGCATATCCCCAGAACGAATCTGGCAACTCAGAATAACTCATCATCGATCTAACCATCTCAATAAGAGTCCTATTCCTTCGCTCTGCTACACCATTCTGCTGGGGTGTGACAAGTGCAGATAATTGGGATTGAATCCCAGCCTCTGATAAGTAATTTCTAAACTCTCCCAAGAGGTACTCACCACCACGATCAGATCGTAGTGTCTTGATACTTTTACCTTGACGTTTCTCCACATCAGCCTTGAATTCTTTGAACTTGTCAAAGCATTCAGACTTGCGGCGCATCAAGTAAATGTATCCATATCTCGAATAATCGTCTATAAAGGAGACGAAATATTCAAAACCACCTCTTGCCTGGATAGACATAGGACCACACAAATCAGAATGAACCAACTCCAACACATCTTTGGCTCTATACCCCTTGGCCTTAAAAGGCCTCTTGGTCATTTTACCCTCCAAGCAAGATTTGCAGGTTGGGAAATCTTCCACCACTAATGAACCCAGAGGTCCATCATCTATCAACCTTTGAATTCTGCTTAGGTTAATATGACCAAGTCTTAGATGCCAAAGATATGTTTGGTTCATCTTCGAAGGTTCTTTTCTCTTATTGGAATTAGAAGATGAGTTATTAACTTCTATTTGCATCGTGGGAGCTTTTGGTTCAAGTGTATATAAATTTCCTATCAATGCACCAGAATAGATAATCTTCCTATTCCTTTTTATAACAACTCTGTCATTAAAAGAAATAGAATATCCATCCATAAACAATTTAGAAACCGAAATCAAATTCTTTCTAAATAAAGGTACATAAAGGCAATTCTTAAGAACCAAAACTTTATTTTTCTCAAAAGACAAATAAACATCTCCCACTGCAACAGTCGCCACCTTAGTGGCATCGCCCAAGTATACGGTAATCTCCCCTTTAGCCAGTCATCTGGTTTCCTGAAACCCCTGCAAAATATTACAGACATGATCAATGGATCCCGTATCTACACACCAGGTGCCGGTAGATAACACCGCTAAACATGTTTCAACGACTAGACCAAAAGATATACCTTTGTTCTGCTTTCGGTTGGGGCAGTCCTTCTTCCAGTGTCTAGTCTGCTTACAAGTGAAGCACTTGCCTTTTAGCTTCTTCACTCCTCCCTGAGTTCCTCCCACCGCCTTTGCCCCCGCTTGTTTCTTCTTCTTCTTGCTTTTTGGCTTAGAAGTAGAAACCTTTTGGGCAACCATGGCTTGAGCCTGAGCGCTCTGACGAAAAAGCCCCTCTGTCGCCTGGAGTTTTGTTAGAAGCTCCGCTAATGAATACAACCTCTTGTTCATGTTGTAGTTCAGGCGAAACTGCTCAAAACTCCTAGGTTGAGACTGGATAATGATATCAACCTGGGTTTCCCCATCGATCTCAGCTCCAAGGACTTCTAGCTCATTCAAATGAGCCATCATCTTGAGAACATGATCCCTTACGGGTGTTCCCTCGATCATGGTGGTCGTCATCAAGTTCCTCATGGCTTCTTGCCTGGCAGCCCGATTCTGTTGTCCAAAAAGCTCTTTGAGATTGAGCATCATGTCATAAGCAGTGGGCATGGCTTGATGCTAATGTTGCAGTACATTTGACATAGATGCCAAAATGTAACACCGTGCCATCTCATCGACCTTGATCCACTTCTTATAACTCTCCTTCTCCTTTTCCCCAGAATCATCCGCAGGCTTAGGAGGGCACTCTTCGAGGAGTATATATTTGTATTCCTCAGTAGTCAAGACAATGTCAAGATTCCTCTTCCAATCAATATTTGGGTCCAGTAAGTTTATTTTCTTTCAGTATCACAGCAAGCGGGTTGAAAGTCATTTTGAAAATAACCTAAGAATCACATAGATCAAAACATTAGATTTCAAAAATTATTGATTCTTCAAATAATAAAATTTTAAAATCAACCAACACCTCAATACACCGAGAATATCGTATGCCACGATAGTGTGGACGTATACGAATTCTACATTTGTAAGAGGAGGTTTCACCCATTAATTTTACTATCTTGTCAACCTAACTTTTTGACAAATAAAATTAATAGTTGGTTCCTCTTCGGCCCTACAAATAAAAGCAGTGACTCCGATGGGGAGGATACTTATATTTGTATCTAAGTATTCACCATTACTCGGTACCAAGGTAATTATCTCGGGTTATGTGCCTTCCGATGGGGAAGTACACACGCTCCTTAATAATTTCCTATAACCATATTCGACCTTGTGATCCGCAAACAAACTCATTTGATGTGGAGGAAGGCACTCAGAGCCGACGCGCAAGTTTGTTTGCATCACATGTCAAATCGTAATGGAGGCCGTGAGAATTTATAAAAATATCCCTCTCCCACTTAGTAATTTAAAATTGAGGAATTTTCTAGCCTACGACATGCATATCAAACAATAAGCAATAAATATGAAAAATAAATATTTTCCAACTATTATGGCTTTTGTCTTCAATATGTCTTCCAACGTATCGCCATCTCATCCGCTCCTCCCTACGCCATGTACAAGCCATCCGGAGATCCGAGCCGAGAAAAAAAACTATTTTAATTTACATCCATTGATCCTATACTCCACGAAGGAGTGTACATGAAATCTAGATCGAAAGTAAACTAAAATAAAAAGAGTGGCTAAACAATGTCGTATCTAATTACAAAAATTAAATACTAGTCTTGTCAACCCCGAGGATTCAAATAATATACAATTACACACATACAATCACATACACACATATGACCATAATAGTTGGATCCTATGCCTGCAACCAAAAAGTTAACCTATGCACATCCTACTATTATCCGACACATATAATATATGAAAAGTGTATAAAAGTAACCGAATCCGAAACACACAAAACCGGAAATCGTGGCTCCGATACCACTTGAAGGTAGGAAACTTCGCTTCCCACTTCAACTCGGTTGCTTGTTCATGGCGATCCCTTCTACGTCCCCGGATAAAAAAAATTTATCCTTGACAAGGAGGCTTTACCCAAGCTACCGTTTCATCGTCGTGCTATTCGATTAGAGTAGTCACTTGAACAAACTTGTTGTTCAAGCAACCAACCTCTATTCTACGATTAGCCGCGGAATAGACGATGTACGGATCACTGGCTTTTGTATTTGTATTAGGGGTCCAAGTAAATTTAACTATAAAATAGAACATACAATATGTATATGATTGAAAAACAATTATAGACATGTTACAAAAGAATATAAACAAGCATTATACCTCTTGATCTTCTATTGTATGTCCTTCCTCCTTTTGGACATCGTGTGGGCGACGATCTTCCAAAAGTCGAAGCCTCCTAGATCACCAATCTTCCTTTCTTTGCTCGCTCTGAACAAAAGGAAGAATAAGAAACAAAACTCTCCTCTATCTAGGACCAACCAACAAGCTCCCAACTTGAAGCTTGCGTTCGGCCTAAAGAGAGGGAAAGGTGGGTGCCGGCCAAGAGCTCCAAGGAATCACCCTAACCCTTGTTTCCACCGGCCAAGGAGAAGAGAAGGAAGATCTTTGGACACCGGCCAAGGAGTGGAGAGGAGAGGATGGATGCCGGCCACCTAAGGAAGAAGAAGGAAAATTTTTCCTAAATTGTGGCCGCCCACTTCTACCTTGCCGCCCAAGCCAAAGAAGCAAAAACCCTAATCTCTCTTATTCTCTTCTTGCCGCCCACCTTAAACCCTTATTTATAGAGTTAGGCTTAAGCCTCCTTTTAATCTCCACCGTTGGTTCTAGGGATTTAATCTCAACCGTCGGATCTAGAGATTTAATCTCAATCGTCGGATCTAGAGTTTTATTTTTCATCATTGAATCTAGGCTCCATGAGGGTTTAATAGGCTATAATAGGGACCATGAGGAGGAGTTGGATCTTGGCTACCCAATGGATCAAGCCCACATAAAGTCCGATCCATTAATGATAATCCATTCCACTAGAGGATTATCATTGATCTACCTCACCAACCCCCATAAATTAATATGGGCTTCATATATTATTTATACATTTTTCTCCCCGTGTTTAAGATCTCGAATGTCCGTCGATTAATTAATTTACTGATAATTAATTAATCAACATCTAACTCCATGAGTAGTACCACTCAACCTTATCATCATGCCGGACCAAGTCCACCTGCAGGGTTTACATGGTGAACCTTATGAGCTCCTCAAGGGGACATCATCATCCTAATATATAGGACACGGTTTCCTCCTATAATCAATGACACACCATATAAATAATACCATTTTCCAACTTACCGAGCCTATCGATTTACTCTATAAATCTCGCCCATTGGTAAATCAAAGAAATGAATAGTATATATGGCCGTTATTATATCGAGATTAAGAGAATATACAATATAATATCTGAGGTCTGATTCGATTATGTAGTCAGCAATAAATCGAATCACCTCTAAGTCAGTCCTGCTCAATACACACAAAGTGTACTAGTGTGATTCTATGGTCAAGACAAACCAATACCAAATCACACTACAACCATTCCAATGGTTTGTCCATAACCATCTCGGTTGTGAGCCTTTACTTATACTTTACAATGAATGGATAATATGATCTCCTGTGTGACACTACACACCATGTTATCTACAATGTAATGTATCGGACAATATGCATAACCATAAATATGCAAACAATGATCATGTGATTCTTATTTCAAAAATAAAGATGTTCATACAAAAGTTAGACTTTTCAGTATACATCCCAACAAATATTCCTAGTCAAGTATTAATATACAAGGGCAATATTTATATATTGAGACTAGCATGTAGGTCAATGGATGACTTGATCTCACAAGTCATGGATATGTGATATCACATTGACACATGTGTATATATATTGGAGAATATATATACTGAATTGACCCGCTATGAGAAAGTATCATGGATCGTTATATGATTGTCATATACTTTCTCATGTGACTATTGGTATGAATAGTCCTTAGACCTGAAGTCACTACGGTTCCCTACATAAGGAGTTATATACTTTGGTATCGTCTAATGTCACACCGTACTTGGGTGCACTATAACGGCGATCACTGGGTATGTAACGAATTATGCGGAGGGATGTGAGTGATGTAAATGAGATCTATCCCTCCCATATAACGGGAGTGATATCTTTGGCCTCTTGATAGAGTAGGACCACGAAATACATGGGCATGCTCAAATGAGTCAATATGAGATATTGAGCTCATTTGTTTGAGTGAGTCTACTTGGGGATCAAGAAACATAAAGATTGATAAGGGGATAACACGGTCTATGCCTCATTGATTGATCTAAGATATCAGAGATAGAAGGACACTGTCATACATGATAATAGTCACGGAAAGGTTGTCGGATCTCGATGATCTTGTAACTTGGGAAGCAATGATGTATTGCTAGATATCGCTCATTGCTTATGTATCTAAAAAGGGTTTTAGATACATTGCCAATGTTACAAGAGCCTATAGGGTCACACATAAATGACATTCTATTTTGGAGATAGTTTCTTTTAGTTGGACTAAGAGGACAATTGAGCATATGACCAAGATTTGAGTTATACTCAAACTGGTTAAACTTGAGTTAGACTCAAGTTGAACCATGGAAGATGATTCATCATCATGCATGTAATTTGATTAATCATGCATATGAATACTAAGGGGCTTGGTATTCTTGATGAGAATTAAAGAAGGGAATACCAAGAGTCTTGGTATTAAGAGATTTCTTAATGGGAGATAATGGCATTGATGGCTATGGGATTAAATGGCCTTTTTGGTGTTCAACGTGAATTACATTTTTTTCTGGTGTGGCTTTTGGTGTTTGGGCGTGCAAGAAAAAGGGCCAAGAGAGAAAGTGTTCTCTCATCTCCTCCTTCCTCTCCTTCTTCTTCCAAAAGAGTTCTTGGTGTTTTGCTAGGGGTTTCTAGTACAACGTGACTCCAAAGCTAGTGTGGGTGTCAGTGTGGATACCATAGATATACGGTTACCCTTACCGTATTGAGATCCGACAGCGTTTGGAAAAGCAGGATTGCGAAGGGCATGCACCGAAGGTATATTCCTCCTCTAGATAAGATCTAGACTAGATTAAAGAAAATGATTCATATAGTTTTCCATGGATCTCTGGTGGGATCCGGTATAATTATTGTTTCCGCTGCGGTTGTGCAAAGTATTTGCCTGCGATGTTGCGAACATCAGATCCGGAGTTTTCCCAACATCAACTAGTCAAGTTCAAGAGGGAAACTCAACTCAAGTTAAAAAAACTTGAGGAAGAGAATTCTCTCTTGAAAGGGCAAGTTCAAGAGCTTAAAGTTAAGTTGGAAAAGTTCACATTGGGCTCCAAGAGTCTTGACCTAATCCTTGAAACTCAAAGAGCCGTGTACAATAAGACTAAACTCAAGTTTAGATCGACCAATAGACCATTTCTTTTACTCGTAAATCATGGTCATAAACAAATCCAAGCATGGGTCCCTAACACCATTTTAAACTCACAACTAGGTTCAACCAAGTATTGGATTCCCAAGGATCAAATCCACTATGTGGATAGACCATATCGATTCAATGATCTAGGGGGAGCAAATACTAAATTTGTGTACTCAATTACTTGATTAATCTAGCTTTACATGCTTAGTTAATTTGTTTTTAAAACGGTTAGATAGGACTAATGATTAATTAACCTTGACAACATAGTATCAGGACGCGGTGAGATGATAGTATGTTAGGAAAATGAAGGCTCGTGTTTCCGGATTAGATATGGAGTATCTAGCTTGGTTCACTTGGCTAAGTGGAATTAGTTGAAGCTACCTTACCATATCCTAAACTAGTTAGACCAGCACGTAACCCTAAAGTGAATTAAGTGTACAATTTCTTAAGTTAGCTTTGTCTAAGGAAGTGGTCGTTGTTCCGATCAAAGAAGACCTTTGTACCTCGCCACGACCTGGAAGCCATCTTTTGAAAGGTTCACTTAACTAACTAAAGGTTAAATCCGAATCTAACCCAAGGTTAATTAGTCTTTAAATCATTAAATTTAACTAAGTAAAATTGAAGCCATCTCACAAAACACATAAGGTTACCATGCTTTAAGACACATAAAATAGGTGAGAAGTTAAGGACAATTAAAATAAAAATAACATAATTTTCGAAATGTTTTCAAAGTCTATAAAATATTTTTTTTCATGATTGTTGTATGTAGTTATATTTAATCTTTGGAAATCTATAATTACTTGATTGGTTGACCAATACTAGATATTTAATTCTTAGGTCAATTTTAGACTCCTAAACCCTCTAGACTTAGGTAAGTTTCCTTGTGGTTAACTATAATGTCCTAAAAAGTATGACAAGTTAAGGGGGAAATACTATTTTTAAAGCTTAAAATTTGTTTTAAAAAATTTATATTTGAAAATTATTCTTGCAACTCTTCAAAAAAAAATTGATAAGTCTTCAAAGTATTTTGAAACCATACTTATTAAATCCTTTTGGTAAAAAAAATTAAACACAATGTTTAATTGAGAGTCTGCATTCAAAATATAACTTTTATAAAATGAAATACATGAGCTTGTAATATCAAGATTGTGTTTATAGTATTTTCAAAAATTACTTTACCAAAGTTATTATACACTCTTTCGCAAAAGTAAAGCAAGTTTAACATTGTTGGTGCAAAGAAAAAAGAAAGACTTAAATTGATTCTATACCTCAGGTTACATCTAGGTTGGTATACAACCCTTAGGACTTAAACTAATAAGTCAAAATCAACTTCAAAGTATAGTTTTTCTTGTAAAGGACATATGCTTGGACTCATAAAAATGTGTGATTATTTTCTTCTATCTTTTAAATTTATAATGCTCTTTCGAAATAGTTATTAGAGTTTCTTTTCATTTACATACACGTTCAAAACATTAACTTTAAGAATTCACCCCTTATAAAATCATTTTTCATATATGGAAAAAGGGGGAGAAAAGGTTAAAGTTTAGGGGGAAAAATGTAAGGGGAAGAAAAGGTTAACTTTTTTCGAAAAATTTACCGAACTTAGTTTTTCAAAACTCACCTAGGGTTAAGGGGGAGGTAACCTTGAGGGCGAGGTTTTGAAAAATAAGTTGTTTAATGCTTACTATTTCCTTAACTTTGAATTGGTTTGTCATAGATCAAAAAGAGAGAGATTGCTGGTGCAGGGGCACCAGATAATTGCACCTAGGTTTTGATGATTGCAAAGATTCAAAGTTAAGCCATTCTTGTTATCTCATATGTTGTGTTGAGTGTGCAGGTAATGTATTAAGCTTTGCTAAGGTCAACGATGCCAGGAGAATCTTGGGACAAGAAACCTCGATGGTCAGGTGACACAAGGAGAACCTTAGGGAGTCAAGGAACCTCGGTGGTGACCGGAAGCTAAGCGACAGGCCAGAAGGTCCAAAAGTAAGCTCCGAGTGTGGAGTGATGGTAAGGACGTGTCCTACGTACGGAGACGACCGTAGGCAGCAATCCGACTAGGACTTCCAGAGGAAGATCTAAATCGATGTTGGATGGTAAAGGACCATTGAATTTACCATCAATAAATATTCTTGTGCTAACCATATATTGCAGGTGAGTTATCAAGCTATCAGTCGACTGGAGGTAAATGACAGTCGACTGAACTACCATCAGTCGACTGCTATAGGGCATCAGTCGACTGCTAGTCAAGCTGATCACTTCAAGGAGAGTCAAAATAAGATCCACCAAAGGAGGGGTGATGTGGAGGTTGAACCCAGATCTGGATCTCAATGAGCTGGGGTTCAAATGACTATAAAAGGAGAGGCAAATCACTCATTTCAATAATCTTGAAAGTCTTCTAAAGTGCTTCATCCATCCAAGTGCTCTTAGATTCGCAACGATGTCGTAATGCCGACAACACGTGCATCTTCATCCTCTTAAGTCGGTATACTTAATTAGTTACTAGCTTTTGTACTTATTGTTGCTAAAGGGGAGAGGTAGTCTTGTTGCCTCTGTTGGATCGAAGCGGATCGCTAGAGGGGGGGGGGGTGAATAGCGATAAAAACTTTTCTTTTAAAACGTTCGATAGACAATTAAACGCAGCGGAAATGTAAATAAAACCTAAATGAGACAAATAGTTTTTTTACTTGGTTCGTAGCCTTCGGCTACTACTCCAAGGCCCTAACGGTCCTAGACCGTGTACGGAGGGCAATTCACTAAAACACTCCTCCTCGTTGGAGGTAGGAGTTTTACGATTACAAAAGCCTTCGAAGCAAAAAGATAGAGAGACAAACCCTCTCTTCTATTAAAGTAAAATGCAACGAAAAAACCTCTATTGAAAAGAATTGCAGTATTGAAAGCAATAACAAATTAAGATTATACCAACAACTAAACAAAAGAAATTTTAAGCTAGGGTTGTTGGCAGCACTTCGTTGTTGTAGAGTCGTCGGAGAGTTGCAGCGTAACGGAGGCTTTTGAGCACTTAGAATTGATGATGAAATCCTAGGTTTGACCCTCCTTTTATAGCCTTTGAGCCCCTTTTCGAGAGGAACCCTAGCCAATCAAATTTGAGCACAACTCCCCTTGAAATTTGGTGATAAGCCTTGACTATTCGAATCTGATCATTGACCATCACCGATCGATGGCCATCATCACGATCGATGGCAAGATCGATCGAGTGCTAACCTTCTAGCCGATCGATTGACGACAATGAGTCCTCCAAGCCGGGCAATGATCGATGCTTGTTGCAGGTCAAAATTAGCTCAACAAAAACATAATTTCGATGGTCGTCGACCATCCGATCTCGACCTAGACCACCTATGAGATGTCTTGGGTCGGATCTACACTTAAATCTCTCCCCGTAAAGAGGATACGACCTCACTTACGCTCGCACACACGAGCTTACCTCGATACTTACGTGTTGCTTTTGCTTCCGGCCTTCCACTCGACTCCTTCGGCTCTCTCCGAAGTCACTCGAGTGTCGCCCGACCACCGCGGCTTCCTCCGGGTGTCGCTAGCCTTCAGCTCCAGCTATAGCAATCTTCTGCACACTCGATTCAGCTCGTGAGAAAACGATATGATCTTAACTTTGTATCATTTGCTATAATCAAAACTTAGGTTCTACTTAGGTGCCTACTGCACCAACAATCTTCCCCTTTTTGATTTATGGCAAACCCACATACAAAGTTAAGAAAATTAAGCATATTGAGAAAAATGAACAAGAGATATGCATGAATGAGCAGGAGTATAAAAACTCTTTTTCAAGTGCTCCCCCTTGAGGAATCCTCCCCCTTGACCGAGGGTGAGTACTTGAGAAAGAGTTTTAACTCTCCCCCTTGATGTTTGCTACTAAAAAAAGTAACCGAAATTACTTAATATTGGCCATAGTGTTTAAAATAAGTTTTAAGTTAAGAAAAAATTGATTTCTTAACCTTGGCCTTTACTTCTATTTTGTTAACAAGTTTAAGTAAATTACTGTATTGTTGAGTTCCCTTAACTTGTTTTGTTAACTTAAAGTTAAGTAAGCCTTGGCCATAAAAAAAATTGATCCCTTAACTTTGGCCTTTTTCTCCCCCTTTTGCCATATATCGAAAAGAGTGAGGATGTGTGTGGAGTAAAAAAATAAGTTTTAATTTTAAAGTCCAAGCATGTTCCACATTATTTTGAAAATAATATACTGAAAATAGGTTCATCTATAAAATATTCGACTCATATTTGGCTTGATTGATATGAAAGATCAACCAGTCCTGGTCAGAGTCGGTTAGTATGTATGATTATACTCCGTGGTTCATAGTGATGCACTAGCTCTACATCTGGAACCAGGAGTAGGGTCCTAACATCTCACGCCCATCTACGTGGCTAAGTACACAAACACATTAGTCCTATGTGTTGTGAGATGTACTGGCTCCTTAAATCTATAGGTGCATGATATCTAAGGTATGCCCTATGCTAGTTCCATCAAAATGAAAATTAAGAAATAGTAGTAAGAAAATATAGTTTGCAAGTTCCTATTCTATTACGCACATGCCCAATTTTCGTCTTAATAGACTAAATTCGGCTTCGGGTAGGGGTTTAGTAAATAGGTCTGCTAGGTTAGACTTCGATTCGACGTACTCGAGTTGTATGGCTCTGTTGGCCACATGTTCTCGAATGAAATGGTGTTTGACTTCTATATGTTTGGTCCTAGAGTGACATATTGGATTCTTTGTAAGATTAATTGAACTCATGTTATCTACGTGAAGTTTAGTATTCGTAAAGTCTAACTTAAAGTCGCGGAGGGTGTGCTTCATCCAAAGAAGCTGAGTGACACACTCACCCATCGCGATGTATTCGGTTTCGGTGGTAGATAAGGCAACACAATGTTGCTTCCTACTGCACCAACTCACTAGACTCGAGCCGAGTAGTTGACAACAACCACTTGTGCTCTTTCTGTCGAGTTTACTACCGGCATAATCCGAATCGGAGTAGCCGATTAGTTCGAACTCCGTAGATCTAGGGTACCAAATACCAACGTTAAGTGTACCCTTTAGATATCTAAGGATACGCTTAACTAGGGTTAGGTGAGACTCCTTAGCACAGTATAGAAAAATGGCACACATACTTACTGCGAATAGGATGTCGGGTCGACTCGCAGTTAAGTATAGGAGACTTCCTATCGCGCTCCTATAGTACTTTAAGTCAATGGACTTACTTTCTTGGTCTTCTCCTATGTTAACATTAATCGCCATTGGGGTGTTTATTACCTTAGCGTCTTGCATTCCAAATCTTTTAATTAACTCCTTAGTGTATTTTTGTTGATATAGGTATATACCATCCTTAGTTTGTTTAATTTGTAGACCTAAAAAGAAACTTAACTCGCCTACCAAGTTCATTTCGAACTCACTTTCCATGAGTGAAACGAACTCGTTTAGTAAGGCTGAGTTAGAGGTTCCAAAAATTATATCGTCTACGTAAATTTGAGCTATGAATATTTCTTTACCTAAGGTTTTTACGAAGAGAGTTGGGTCAACTAAGCCTTGGTTAAACCCTTTTGACTTAAGATGGATTGAAAGTCTCTCGTACCAAGCTCGAGGAGCTTGTTTAAGTCCATAGAGAGCTTTCTTAAGTTTTAGAACATGGTCGGGTTTATCTAGATTTTCGAATCCGGGGGGTTGGCTAACATAAACTTCTTCTTTAATGTATCCATTTAGGAATGCCGACTTAACATCTATTTGAAACAGCTTAAATCCTCGATGTGCGGCATAAGCTAGCAACATTCGAATGGATTCGAGTCTAGCTACTGGGGCATAGGTTTCGTCGTAATCTAAGCCTTCGACTTGACTAAACCCTTTGGCGACTAACCTAGCCTTGTTTCTAACTACTTCACCTTTATCATTAAGCTTATTTCGAAACACCCACCTTGTTCCAATTATCATTTTGTCTTTAGGTGGTGGTACTAATTCCCACACTTCATTCCTAGTAAATTGAGCTAGCTCTTCTTGCATTGCAATAATCCAATCGGGATCAAGAAGAGCTTGTTCAATTGATTTGAGTTCTATCTTTGAAATTAAGGAAATTTGACTAAGGTTCCTATAGGATGCTCTAGTTCGAACTCGTAGATTAGGATCTCCTATCACTTGATCGATAGGGTGGTTAGTCTGAATCCTAGATTGGGTTGGGTTTGTGTCACCTAATGCTTGATCAATTGAGTGACTTGATTGAACACTAGTTTGACTCGGATCACTTGTCACTTGGTCGACAAGAGAGGTTGGTTGATGTGGATTAGACTCGATCTCAGGGTTGGAGACGAGTTTGGTATCAGTGGGCTCAACACTTGGGGTCATTAAGGGTTTTGTAGGTTCGGGTACTTCATCGAATACTACATTAATAGTCTCTTCGACTTTAAGGGTATCGTGGTTATATACCCTATAGGCCCTACTCATGGTTGAGTATCCTAAGAAGATTCCGGTGGAGGTTTTGGATTCGAATTTCCCTAGGTGGTTCTTAGTGTTTAAGATATGTACTTTACATCCAAATACCCTAAAGTACTTGATGTTGGGTACTTTATTGTGATAAATCTCGTACGAGGTCTTAAGGTGCCTCTTTACCATAAGGATCCTATTCTGGACATAGCAAGCCGTGCTAGCGCTAAAACCTATCGGGTAGGTCGTATTCGTTCAACATGGTCCTAGCGGCTTCTTGTAGAGTTCGGTTTTCCGCTCCACTAGGCCATTTGTTGAGGGTCGTAGGTCAAGAGAATTCATGGTGGTATACGTTTAGGTTACAGTAGTCGGTGTACCTTTTATTTTCGTATTCACCACCATGATCGCTTCTAAGTCTTTTAACCTTAAGGTCTTTTTGATTCTCGATTAATTTGAATAGATTGATTAATTGATCTAGGGTATCATTTTTATGTTTGATGAACCTAACCCAGGTAAACCTGGAGTAGTCGTCAATTATGACTAAGCAATATTGACTTCTATTGAGTGACTTGGCTCCATGTGAATCGAATATATCCATATGTAGGAGCTCAAGTACACTTGAGGTTCGTTCTTGGTTAGTTAACTTGTGTTGTGTCCTAGGTTGTTTTCCTTGTTGACAAGCATTACAGATTTTATTAACCAAATTGTTGAGGTTGGGTAAGCCTCTGACTAAGCCACTCTGACTCATCTTGTGGACGAGTCTTGGGTGCGAGTGACCGAGTCGTCGGTGCCACAACCATGATTCCTCTTCCTGTGTCATAAGACATTTGGCTGAGGATTTTGATTAAGTTAATTGTATAAATGTTATTTGTCCTAGTTCCTTTAAGTATTGTTTTAGCTGTTTTATTTGTTTTAATTACACATTCATTATCTAAAAATATGACCTTATAGTTATTGTCACATAATTGGCTTACGCTAAGCAGGTTATATTCAAAATTCTCTACAAGTAATACATTTTTAATAACAAAATTTGAGTTAAGCTCGATATCACCTGATCCGATGATTTTGAGCTTGCCGTTATTCCCAAAGGCTACCGATCCTTGTCGTTTGAATCGAAGCTTTGTGAATTTGAGTTGATCCCCGGTCATGTGTCGGGAGCAACCGTTGTCCAACATCCATTGATCCTGCACACAAGGTGGTTGGATTGGATGTTAGATTTTTTTTTAAAAAAATTGGTTGTAAGTTGTTAAACCTAGGTCATCTCACCTGTGTCTATATGATCAAGCATGTTATACTTATGTGTTTTTTGTGAGATGACTTCCAATTAAGTTGATTAAGTGGATTTAGGTTCAAGTAATTTTATGTTAGATTTGGATTTAACCCTAGGCTTGTCAAGTTTACCTTTTCAAGATCATGGCTTCCAGGTCGTGGCGAGGCACAGGGGCCTTCTTTTATCGGATCATCGACCACTTCCTTAGACAAAGCCATTTTCAAGAAAAAGATGACTTGACTCACCTAAGACTATTTCCTAGTCTAACTGGTTATTTTTGAAAAGAGGCTCCCCGAGGCTCAATCTTTTCGAAGAATTTTAGTTGGTTATGTTCGTGTTCTAAGTGAGTTCACAAGTTTTAAAGCACAAACTTTCTAAGTTAAAGCATGCAATTTCTAAGTTAAAGCACAAACTTTCTAAGTTAAAACATGCAATTTCTAAGTTAAAGCACAAACATGTTTTGTACTGGCTCCCCCTAGACCGTTGAATCGATTTGGTCTATCCACATAGTGGATTTGGTCCTTGGGAATCTAGTACGGGTTGGATCCTAGGGTTGAAATCAAAAGGTTCTTAGGGACCCATGCTTGGACATATTTCCTATGTCGACTTACAATCGACATATACGACCTATTAGTCGTGTTTGAGTTAAACCCTAGTCCAGCCTTGTTGTACACGACCCTTTGAGATCCAAGTAGGAGGTCAAGTCATTTGGATCCCGAAGTGAACCTTTCCAACGTGTTCCTAAGATATTCGACTTGACTTTTCAAGAGTGAGTTCTCAACTTCGAGTTTTTCAACCCGAGTTGAGTCCTTCTCTTGAACTCGACTAGTTGAAGAGGTTAGGGAGACCTTGTGTTTGAGGAGTTTGACCTCCTCAACCAGGGTCTCGACCTTGGACTCAGACTTAGCTAACTTCCTAGACAAAAACCTAACCGTATTATGTAAAGTATTAAATAAAGTCCGACTTACTTTAAGGGTATCTTTTGAACCGGATGCGTATCCGTGGCTTGACTTGAAGGTAACCCGTGGTAGTCATCCTCGAGTTCGACTCAAGTTCAGGTTCGGTCTCCGTGTCTGACTCAATCGATCTTGCCATGAAGACGTGGTCTTCGTCTTCTTCGGATGACGCTTCTTCCCATGTCGCGTTGAGGTCCTTCATGTGCTTAGGTGCTCGGTGGTTGAGCTTGGGGCACTCGGACTTGATATGTCCAAACCTGTTACACTCATAACACCTAATATTAGAACTTTTAGGCTTACCTTGGTTGGGTCGAGTCGTGGTTCGCTTTCGTCCCTTGGCTATCCTTCGAGCTAGGTTCATTAGTTCGGCAGTCAATTCCGGGTCAACTTCTTCTTCGGACTCGTCTTCCTCCTCGGTTGGTGGTGGCTTGCTTGCGATTTTCTTCTTCTTTGAACCTGCAAACAAGGCTATACCCTCTTTCGAGTTGGACTGCTCATGTAATTCGAAATCGGAAAAGAGTTCATCTAACCTAATTTTAGAAAGATCCTTGGAGACCTTGTAGGCATCGACCATGGATGCCCACAAGGTAGTCCTCGGAAACGAGTTTAGAACATACCTTATAAGGTCGCGGTTTTCGACCTTTTGCCCGATTGCGTGTAGGTTGTTGACTATATCTTGGACACGGGCGTGGAGTTGCGTCGCGAACTCGTGTTCCTGCATTTTTAGTGTGTATAATTTATTGAACAACAAATCACGTTTGCAAACCTTAGCTTGATCCGATCCTTCGTGTAACTCGATTAGTTTCATCCAAAGATCCTTTACGCTTATGAAGGGGCCGACGCGATTTAGCTCCTCCTTGGATAGGCCGCATTGGAGGATTTGTGTTGCCTTGGCGTCGGCTTCGACTTGTCGTTCTGTTGCAATGGTCCATTGATCATAATCCAAGGAGTCACCCACTTCATTAGTCGGAAGTGTGAAACCCGTTTGGATTATGATCCACATCTCGATTTGGGTTTTGAGAAAGCATTCCATCCGACCCTTCCAATAACAGAAGTCATCTCCGTTGTAAAACGGAGGTCGGACGGTGCTAAAACCCTCGAGATGGGCCATTAGAACAAAAGACTGAAGGAGACGAAGACGAAGAAACTAGCAATGACAAAAACACGAAAGCAAGTACCAAGACTCGCGTCTTGGATTAGTAGTGCGGGAGAGAAACTTAACAAAGAGAAATAAAAAAAAAAAACAGAATTAAAAGAAAAAATAAATCTATAAAAAAAAGGCTAGATTGGTGGTTTCACCAAATCTTAGCAACCCCCTGGCTCTGATACCAATTGTTGGATCGAAGCGGATCGCTAGAGGGGGGGGGGTGAATAGCGATAAAAACATTTCTTTTAAAATGTTCGATAGACAATTAAACACAGCGGAAATGTAAATAAAACCTAAATGAGACAAATAGTTTTTTTACTTGGTTCGTAGCCTTCGGCTACTACTCCAAGGCCCTAACGGTTCTAGACCGTGTACGGAGGGCAATTCACTAAAACACTCCTCCTCGTTGGAGGTAGGAGTTTTACGATTACAAAAGCCTTCGAAGCAAAAAGATAGAGAGACAAACCCTCTCTTCTATTAAAGTAAAATGCAACGAAAAAACCTCGATTGAAAAGAATTGCAGTATTGAAAGCAATAACAAATTAAGATTATACCAACAACTAAACAAAAGAAATTTTAAGCTAGGGTTGTTGGCAGCACTTCGTTGTTGTAGAGTCGTCAGAGAGTTGCAGCGTAACGGAGGCTTTTGAGCACTTAGAATTGATGATGAAACCCTAGGTTTGACCCTCCTTTTATAGCCTTTGAGCCCCTTTTCGAGAGAAACCCTAGCCAATCAAATTTGAGCACAACTCCCCTTGAAATTTGGTGATAAGCCTTGACTATTCGAATCTGATCATTGACCATCAGTCGACTGATGGCCATCATCGATCGATCGATGGCAAGATCATCGAAAGGCCGACCTTCGGACGACCGATCGGTGATTGGCGGTCGAGTCCTCCAAGTAAATGATCGATGCTTGCTACAGGTCAAAATTAGCTCAACAAAAACATAATTTCGATGGTCGTCGACCATCCGATCTCGACCTAGACCACCTATGAGATGTCTTGGGTCGGATCTACGCTTAAGTCTCTCCCCGTAAAGAGGATACGACCTCACTTACGCTCGCACACACGAGCTTACCTCGATACTTACGTGTTGCTTTTGCTTCCGGCCTTCCACTCGACTCCTTCGACTCTCTCCGAAGTCACTCGAGTGTCGCCCGACCACCGCGGCTTCCTCCAGGTGTCGCTAGCCTTCAGCTCCAGCTATAGCAATCTTCTGCACACTCGATTTAGCTCGTGAGAAAATGATATGATCTTAACTTTGTATCGTTTGCTATAATCAAAACTCAGGTTCAACTTAGGTGCCTACTGCACCAACAGCCTCTTCCTCTACATTCTTTTTGTAATCGCTTGTCTCTTACCTCCAACGAGGAAGAGACTGTTTTAGTGAATTGCCCATCGGAAGCGATCAAGGATTGCGGGGCCTTGGACTAGCAACCGGTTGATTGTGAACCAAGTAAAAACAAACTTGCGTCATTGTGTTTTTATTTGTCTTTATTTCTACTGTGTACTTTGCATTTTAACAACGAAAAGAAAAGATTTTTCAAACATTATTAACCCCCGTCTAGCATTTCTCGATCCTACAACTTTGCTAGGTTTTCGACAAGGGGGAGCCATAAGCAATGGATGACAAGGAAATGAAAATACCACTTACTTAGACTAAAGGGTGATGACAGAAAAAAGGAAGGAACTTCTTGGTGTTGGAAAGGAGACCCGAGAGAGAAATGTCTGCTGGTTAGGGTTTCCGAGTAGAACAAGGAATTCAAAATTGGAGAAGACGACAAAAGTCACGATAAAAGTGTGGGGCCCTGGTCGTTCAGGTGTTGAAATACTCTACCAAAGAGTATGAATGGGTTGGACCTGCTAGTAGGATGCCTAGATGGCCTATTCTACCCAAGCAAAATAGAAGAGGTGTATTTATCACGACCCAATAAAATGAAGTGAAATAGTAGGACCCAAGAAGAGGCAGGAGTCGGCTAGGCAACCGTCATGCTAAAGAGAAGAACATGGTATCCAAGGAGTGAATAAGAGGATATGAAAAAATTGTATATACATGTTATTAACGTCAGAGAAAATGATTAGTCTGACTATTTTGTGTTAGTGCAATTGGCCCAGATCACGATTGACCAAACTCGAGTTTGATTCGAGCAATATTTTGATGTTCAATGATGCGCACGAATGCGATCTCAAATCTAGCGACATATACCGTCGAGGACTCAAAGCGCGCGCTCGCGCTCAATGCCCGCAAGTGCACGGATGTCGTCAAGTAATAAAGATTATCGATCCCACAGGGGCTGGGATTCTAGTACCAATATACTCAGTGGTTGTAATTGTTCGGACGTGACTCTAAGAGGTTTTGTTTGGTGAGGGCTGTCGGTGGACTCTACTTTGTACGGTGTCACACGGAGGAGGAAAAGAGTGTGCCGAGGTCTTCAAAGGTGATTCTAGGACTTTGATTTCACTTGCGTATCGTAGAACAATGTTGTCAATTGGCGTTGTCTAGATGTTTACCTACAGTTTTGTGGAAGGGACATCATACACTCTCCTGCAGAGCCGCCTCATCTACCGGGAGCTATCTCCGCCTAAAAGGTCGGGATAGAGAGTACGAGGATGCCAAATCAATCCCTACGGTGAATCGTTTCCGATTCCACCGCACCCTTTTCCCCGCAATTGCAGGAGATCAGGTTTACCCCCAGGTTCCTTAATCAAATCTCCTAAATTTTAGATTGCGAGGGCTGTCACTCCACGTATCGCTTAAGCACAGTGGAAAGAATGCCAAACACGCATAGATATAGTAAAGAGCAACTACCAATTGTCAAATCAAACTCATGGGCAGAATTTAACATGAAACAACATTGTTTATGTACACAAGCTACTCCCTAATCCTAGAACCGAAAGTACTACTCCATGTATACTAAGGAAGAATCACAAAACATGTCTAAGATTGAATACATAAGGAATGAAACGCAGAAATAGAGATATACAATGCTTCCATGATCTTCTCTCCGACGTTGAATTGTAAGTTGTGGACCTCCGGTGATGTTCCTCCTCCCCCATTGTGAGTTACCAAAGTTTTTTAGGGCTTCAGCATGCCATTCTAACCGTCGTGCCTCCCCCTAGGGTTTGGGCGGAGCCATCCTTATATAGACATCGCCTCGGACCGCTGTAAAATCCGAAAAAAGCCCTAGTCACGCAAATCTGTCGGGCCGCCACACAGCCAAGCCGTGTGTGGCCCTAGGGTGCTGATCTCGCCCATTGGACATGGTCGTGTGAATCCACACGCCCTGGCCGTGTGAATCCACATGCCCTGGCTGTGTCCCACTCTGCGTCTAGCTATGAAATATCCTTCTTTTGCTCCGAAAATGCATCTTTTCTACCCGAAAAGATATCCTGCACACAAAAGTACAACGAGCAGACCTTCGAACTAGAAAATAGGAAATGCGTGCAAAAATAGAGTAACATATGCATGAAACTAACACAAAATGCAATGAGATGTGAGCGAAAACTACTCCTAAAACCCTATATATTTTGCTCACATCACTTCCCCCAGACTTAAATCTTTGCTTGTCCTCAAGCAAACCTCAGTGCCATGAAATTTTAAAAAGATATCGTTCCATAATTAGCATGTTAACTAAATTTATCAGGTGGTATTTGCGATCAAAGCAAAAGAAATATGTTCTAGAAGTTCACTAAGTAAGCTCCTCGTGCTCGTGCTAAGCGAACCATCCTTAGGGGATGTCCGTTCCATGGTGAGTTAAGTCTGTTGGTGCAGTAGGCACCTAAGTCGAACCTGAGTTTTGATTATAGCAAACGATACAAAGTTAAGCTCATATTGTTTTCTCACGAGCTAAATCGAGTGTGCAGAAAAGTGCAAACGCTGGAGATGAAGGCTAGCGACACCCGGAGGAAGCCATGGTGGTCGGGCGACACTCGAGTGATTTTGGAGGGAGCTGAAGGAATCGAGTGGAAGGCCGGATGCGAAAGCGACATAGTAAGTATCGAGGTAAGCTCGTGTGCGTACGAGAGTAAGTGAGGAATATCCTCTTTACGGGGATGATCTTAAGCGTAGATCCGACCAAAGACATCCTATAGGTGGTCTAGGTCGAGATCGGACGGTTGGAGGCCGTCGAAATAATGTTTTTGTTAAGCTAACTTTGCCATCGATCACCTTGAGGACTCGACCCATCGGCCCATCGGGCCCGGTCGACAAAGATTCGACCGATGTCGCCATTAGTCGACTGATGATGGCCATCAGTCGAGTCAAGCTTTATCACCATTTTTCAAGGAGTCTTGTGCCCAATTTCTATTGATTGAAGATCCTCTCGAAAAGGGGCTCAAGGGCTATAAAAGGAGGGCCTCTCCTAGGGTTTTTTTTTATCAATTCTAAGTGCTCAAAATCCTCTGCAACGTTGCGACTCTCCGACGACTCTACAACGACAAAGTGTTGTCAACAACCCTAGCTTAATTTCTATTCTCTAGTTGTTGGTATAACTTTAAATTGTTGTCTCTTTCATATTGCAATTCCTATTGTTAATCGAGGATTTCTATCATTGCATTTTACCTTAATAGAAGAGAGGGTTTGTCTCTCTATCTTTTGTTTTCGAAGGTTTTTGTAATCGTCAAACTCCTACCTCCAACGAGGAGGAGTGTTTTAGTGAATTGCCCTCCGTACACAGTCTAGGACCGTTAGGGCCTTGGAGTAGTAGCCGAAGGCTATGAACCAAGTAAAAATACTATTGTCTCTTGTGTTTACTTTTATCTTCCGCTGTGTCTACTATTGTTTTAACGAACGAAATGCAAGAAAAGTTTTATCGCTATTCACCCCCCTCTAGCGATCCGCTCGATCCAACAATTGGTATCAGAGCCGGAGGCGCTTAGATTTGGTGAAACCACTAATCTAGCCTTTTTTACAGATTTGTTTTTAGTTTGTTTAAATTTTTCTCCCACACTACTAATCCAAGATGAAGTCTTGGTACTCTTCTTTTGGTTTTGTTTTGCAAGTATTTGCTTTTGGAGTAGCCGACGGTAAAACGAGCATAACTTTTCATACAAGTTGACCTACAAAATGGGCTACCTACCAAAACGAAGCTCTCAGAGAGATCTACACTTCTTATGAGGGTTTACTCTTGTAACAAGTTGTCTTCATCCCCAAAAACCAACGTTTAGTACCATTTCGTGGACATCGAAGGTTGTAAGTGCTCATCTTTTATTTTAGTTGGTTATTTCTCGTTTATTCCTTTTGTTTCTTTTCATTTCCTACATTACTAATCCAAGGCAAAGTCTTGGAACCTTTTTCGTGTTTTTTTTTATTATTATTTTGTGTGCAAGGTTTCCCTTCCAAATGGCTCATCTCGAGGGTTTTAGCACCGTCCGACCTCTGTTTTACAATAGAGATGATTTTTGTTACTGGAAAGGTCGGATGGAGTGCTTTCTTAAAACCCAAATCGATATGTGGATCATAATCCAAATGGAATTCACACTTCCGACTAACGAAGTGGGTGAATCCTTGGATTATGACCAATGGACCAATGTGACAAAAAGACAAGTCGAAGCCGACGCCAAGGCAACTCAAATCCTCCAATGCGGCTTGTCCAAGGAGGAGCTTAATCGCGTCGGCCTCTTCATCAGCGCAAAGGACCTTTGGACAAAGCTAGTAGAGCTACACGAAGGGACCGATGAAGCCAAGGTATGTAAGCGCGATATTTTGTTTAATAAGTTATATAATCTAAAAAATGCAGGAACACGAAACAATGATGCAACTTCACGCTCGCGTTCAAGACATAGTCAATAACCTACACGCGATCGGGCAAAAGGTCGAAAACCGCGATCTTATTAGGTATGTTCTTAACTCATTTCCTAGGACTACCTTGTGGGCATCCATGGTCGATTCCTACAAGGTCTCCAAAGACCTTTCAAAACTTAGATTAGATGAGTTGTTTTCCGATTTCGAACTTCATGAGCAGTCTAACTCAGAACCCGAGAAGGGTATAGCACTTTTTGCAGGTTCGAGGAAGAAAGACACAAGCAAGCCACTCCCTAAAGAAGAAGAAGATGAGTCTGAATCAGAGGTCGATCCGGAAATGGAGGCCGAACTAGTCAACCTAGTTCTGAGGATAGTCAAGGGCCGAAAGTGAACCGTCACTCGACCCAACGAAGGTAAGCCTAAAAGTTCCAATATTAGATGTTACGAGTGCAACAGGTTTGGACACATCAAGTCCGAATGCCCGAAGCTCAAGAGCAAAGCACCGAAACACAAAAAGGCACTCAATGCTACATGGGAAGAAGCGTCCGAGGAAGAAGATGATGATCACATCCTCATGGCTAAACCGGTTGAATCGGAGACGGAGTAAGAATCGGAACACGAATTGAAAACTGAAGACGAGTCGGACTGTGAAGTACTATTCAAGACAAGCCACGGATACGCATCCGGTTCAAAAGATATACTCAAGGTAAGTCGATCCCTTATTAGTACACTTTATAGTACAATTAAATTTTTAACTAGGAAATTAGCTAAGTCCGAGTCCAAGGTCGAGACCCTGATTGAGGAAGTTAAACTCCTCAAACACGAGGTCTCCCTAACCTCTTCGACTAGTCGAGTTCGAGAGGAGGACTCTACCCGGGTTGAAAAGCTCGAGGTTGAGAACTCACTCTTGAAGAGTCAAGTCGAAGATCTTAGGAACATGTTGGAAAGGTTTACTTTGGGATCCAAAGGACTTGACCTCCTACTTGGATCGCAAAGGGCTGTGTACAACAAGATCGGACTAGGGTTTAGCTCAAATACGACCAACAAGTCATATATGTCGATTGTAAGTCGACATAAAAAATGTGTCCAAGCATGGGTCCCTAAGACCGCCTTGATTTCAAACTTAGGATCAAACTAGTACTGGGTTCCCAAGGACCAAATCCACTATGTGGAGAGACCGAACCGATTCAACGGTCCAGGGGGAGCCAGTACAAAACTTGTTTGTATTTTAACTTAGAAATTGCATGTTTAGGTTCTTTATTTTGTTTGATTTTTCTTTTTAGAATGGTTAGATAGGACTATAACTCGTCAATACTTGATAATATAGTACCAAGACGCGGCGAGATGATAGTACGCTAGGAAAACGGAGTCTTGTGTATTCAGGCTAGATAAGGCGTATTTAGTTTGGTGCACTTGACCGAGCGAAACTAGCTGAAGATACCTCACCGTATCCTAGACTAGTTAGACCAGGAAGTGGTCTTAGGTGAGTCAAATCTCTATTTTCTTGAAAATGGCTTTGTCTAAGGAAGTGGTTGTTGTTCCGATCAAAGAAGGCCTCTGTTCCTCACCACGACCTAGAAGCCATGATCTTGAAAAGGTGACTTGATGAGCCTAAAGTCAAATCTGAATCTAACGCAAGGT
Organism: Wurfbainia villosa; assembly: GCA_025175895.1. Lineage (NCBI taxonomy): Eukaryota > Viridiplantae > Streptophyta > Magnoliopsida > Zingiberales > Zingiberaceae > Wurfbainia > Wurfbainia villosa. The sequence goes on along the minus strand of CM045998.1, from coordinate 40,113,626 downwards.
TGACAAGTGTTCAAATCATTAAATTTAATTCAAGTAAAATTGGAAGTCATCTCACAAGAACATATAGGATTAACATGTTTGATCATGTAGACATGGGTGAGATGATTTAGGTTAATAATTTTCAACCAATCTTTAATAAATCCAATATCCGATCCAACTACCTTGCGTGTAGGATCAATGGATGTTGGACAGTGGTTGCTTCCGACACATGACCGGGGATCAACTCAAGTTTTCGAAGCTTCGATTCAAACGACAAGGATTGGTAGCCTTCGGAAACAACGACAAGCTCAAAATCATCGGATCAGGTGATATTGAGCTCAACTCTAACTTTATTATTCAAAATGTCTTATTGGTAGAAAATTTTCAATATAATTTACTTAGTGTAAGCCAATTGTGTGATAACAACTATAAGGTCATATTTCTAGAAAATGAATGCGTAATTAATACAAATGGAACTTCTAAAACAATCCTTAAGGGAACCAGAAATAACAATATTTACACTATTAATTTAACTAACTCCTCAACCAAGTGTCTTATGACACGACAAGAGGAATCATGGTTGTGACACCGACGACTCGGTCACTCACACCCAAGACTCATCCACAAGATGAGTCAGAGTGACTTAGTCAGAGGTTTACCTAACCTCAATAACTTGGATAATAAAATATGTAATGCTTGTCAACAAGGTAAACAGTCTAGGACACAACATTAACTAACTAATCAAGAACGAACCAAAAGTGTTCTTGAGCTCCTGCACATGAATCTATTTGATTCACACGGAGCTAAGTCACTTAATGGGAGTAAATTCTTCTTAGTCATAATTGATGACTATTCTAGATTTACTTGGGTTAGGTTCATCAAACACAGAAATGATACCCTAGATCAACTAATCAACCTATTTAAACTAATAGAAAATCAACAAAACCTTAAAATCAAAAGACTTATGACTGATCATGGTGGTGAATTCGAGAACTACAAGTTTACAAAATTATGTAACCTAAATGGATACCACCATGAGTTCTCTTGCCCTAGAACCCCACAACATAATGGTCTAGTAGAACGTAAAATAGAACCCTACAAGAAGCCGCTAGGACAATGTTAAATGAGTATAACCTACCCGATAGGTTTTGGGCAGAAGCCGTAAGTACGACATGCTATGTCCAAAATAGGATCCTTATGGTAAAGAGGCACCTTAAGACCTCATACGAGATTTATCATGATAAAATACCTAACATCAAGTACTTTAGGGTATTTGGGTGTAAGATACATATCTTGAACACTAATGATTACCTAGGGAAATTTACATCCAAAACCTCGACCGGAATCTTCCTAGGATACTCGACTACAAGTAGAGCTTATAGAGTATATAACCATGACACCCTTAGAGTCGAGGATACTATCAATGTTGTATTTGATGAAGAACACGAACCTACAAAAACCCCTGGCAACCCTAATTAGTGAGCCGATTCATACCAGACTCAACTCCGATCCGGAGATCAAATCTAGTATTAATCCTAACCTAAGTCAACCAAGTCAGTCTATCGACCAAGTGGTAGATGACTCTAACCAAACTAGGACTCAAACGAGTCATCCTATTAATCAAGTGGTAGATGACCCAAACCCAAACCAAACTAGGACTCAAACGAATCATCCTATCGACCAAGTGATAGGTGATCCAAGTCTAGGAGTTCGAACTAGAGCCTCATATAGAAACCTTAGTCAAATCTCCTTGATTTCTAAAATTGAACCCAAAACTATTGACCAAGCTCTTCTTGATCCCAATTGAATTATTGCAATGCAAGAAGAGATGACTCAATTCACTAGGAACGAAGTGTGGGAATTAGTACCACCACCTAAATATAAAACAATCATTGGAACAAGGTGGGTGTTTAGGAATAAACTTGATGATAAAGGTGAAGTAGTTAGAAATAAAGCTAGATTAGTCGCTAAAGGGTTTAGTCAAGTCGAAGGTTTAGATTACGATGAGACATATGCTCCAGTAGCTAGGTTAGAGTCCATTCGAATGTTATTAGCATATGCTGCACATCGAGGATTTAAGTTATTTCAAATGGATGTAAAGTCAACATTCTTGAATGGATACATTAAAGAAGAGGTTTATGTTAGTCAACCCCCCGGTTTCGAAAGTCTAGATAAACCTGACCATGTTCTTAGGTTAAAGAAAGCTCTCTATGGACTTAAACAAGCTCCTCAAGCTTGGTACGAGAGGCTTTCGATTTATCTTAAGTCCAAAGGATTTAACCAAGGTGTAGTTGATCCAACCCTTTTCGTAAAAACCATAGGTAAAGACATATTCATAGCCAAAATCTACATAGATAATATTATTTTCGGAACCACCAACTCGATCCTACTGAATGAATTCATTTCACTTATGGAAAGTGAATTTGAAATGAATTTAGTAGGTGAGTTAAGTTTCTTCTTAGGTCTACAAATTAAACAAACTAAAGATGAAATATACTTACATCAACGCAAATATACTAGGTAATTAATTAAACGCTTTGGAATGCAAGACGCTAAAATTATTAATACCCCAATGGCAACTAATGTGAATATAGAAGAAGATGTAATCGGAAATTCCATTGATTTAAAATACTATAGGAACATAATAGGGAGTCTCCTTTACTTAACTGCGAGCCGACCTGATATCCTATTTGCAGTAAGTATGTGCGCAAGGTTCCAAACCTGTGCCAAGGAGTCTCACCTAACTCTAGTCAAGCGTATCCTTAGATATCTAAAGTAATGTCGGTATTTGATACCCTAGATCTACCGAGTTCGAACTAACTGACTACTTCGATTCGGACTATGCCGGTAGTAAGCTCGATAGAAAGAGTACGAGTGGTTGTTGTCAACTTCTCGGCTCGAGTCTAGTGAGTTGATGCAGTAGGAAGCAACATTGTGTTGCCTTATCTACCATCGAAGCTGAATACATCGCGATGGGTGAGTGTGTCACTCAGCTTCTTTGGATGAAGCACACTCTTCGAGACTTTAAGTTAGATTTTACAAACACTAAACTCCATGTAACATTGTGTTGCCTTATCTACCATCGAAGCTGAATACATCGCGATGGGTGAGTGTGTCACTCAGCTTCTTTGGATGAAGCACACTCTCCGAGACTTTAAGTTAGATTTTACAAACACTAAACTCCACGTAGATAACATTAGCTCAATTAACCTAACTAAGAATCCAATATGTCATTCTAGGACCAAACATATAGAGGTCAAATATCATTTCATTCAAGAACATGTGGCCAACAAAGCCATACAACTCGAATACGTCAAATCGAAGTCCAACTTGGCAGACCTATTTACTAAACCCCTACCCGAAGTCGAATTCAGTCTATTAAGATGAAAATTGGGCATGTGCGTAGTAGAATAGGAACTTGCAAATTATATTTTCTTACTACTATTTCTTACTTTTCATTTTCATGGAACTAGCATAGGACATACCTTAGATATCATACACCTATAGATTTAAGGAGCCAATACATCTCACAACACATAGGACTAATGTGTTTATGTACTTAGCCATGTAGATGGGCGTGAGATGTTAGGACCTTACTCCTGGTTCCAGATGTAGAGCTAGTGCATCACCACGAACCACGGAGTATAATCATATATATTAATCGACTCTGACTAGGACTGGTTGATCTTTCATATCAATCAAGTCAAATATGAGTCGAACATTTTATAGATGAGCTTATTTTCAGTATATTATTTTCAAAATAATATGGAACATGCTTGAACTTTAAATTTAATACCTATATTTGTTTTTCACACCCCCCCACTCTTTTCGATATATGGAAAAAGGGGGAGAAAAAGGCCAAAGTTAAGGGATCAAAAGCCAAAGTTAAGGGATCAAAATTTTTGATAACTTAACTCACTTCATATTTATTCACATGGCCAAATGTTACTTAACTTGTTTTTGTTAACAAAAAGGAAGTAAAGGGCAACTCACTTCATATTTATTCACATGGCCAAAGGTTAAGTAAATGTTTACTTAACATTAAGTTAACTTGTTTTTGTTAACAAAAAGGAAGTAAAGGCCAAGTTAAGAGAATTCTTAACTTAAACTTATTTTTAAACACTATGGCCAAACGTTAATATTTTACTTAAGGGGGAGAAAGGGCCAAGTTAAGAAGTCCTCTTAACTTAAACATTTTACTAAGGCCAACTTTAAGTAATGTTAAATACTTAAACTCTTCCTAAATAGCAACCCTCAAGGGGGAGGATTAAGGTCTTCTTTCAAGACTCACCCTCGGTCAAGGGGGAGATTTTCCCAAGGGGGAGTACTTGAAGAAAATCCTTACTACTCCTACTTAATCTTTATTATTATTGTTTCTTATGCACATTATTATTCTTCATGCATGCTATTTTCTTAACTTTGTATGTAGGTTTGCCATAGATCAAAAAGGGGGAGATTGTTGGTGCAGTAGGCACCTAAGTCGAACTTGAGTTTTGATTATAGCAAACGATACACAGTTAAGCTCATATTGTTTTCTCACGAGCTAAATCGAGTGTGCAGAAAAGTGCCAACGCTAGAGCTGAAGGCTAGCGACACCCGAAGGAAGCTGCGGTGGTCGAGCGACATTCGAGTGATTTCAGAGGGAGCCGAAGGAATCAAGTGGAAGGCCAGAAGCGAAAGCAACATAGTAAGTATCGAGGTAAGCTCGTGTGTGTGCGAGAGTAAGTGAGGTTGTATCCTCTTTACGGGGATGATCTTAAGCGTAGATTCGACCAAAGACATCCTATAGGTGGTCTAGGTCGAGATCAGATGGTCAGAGGTCGTCGAAATAATATTTTTGTTAAGCTAGCCACTTGGAGGACTTTGCCGCCATCCATCCATCGGTCAATCGCCTACGATCAAGATTCGATCGACTGATGCTACCATCAGTCGACTGATGATGGTCATCAGTCGACTGATGGTCAAGGATCAACCTCGAGGAGTCAAGTTTTATCACCATTTTTCAAGGAGTCTTGTGCCCAATTTCTATTGGTTGAAGATCCTCTCGAAAAGGGGCTCAAGGGCTATAAAAGGAGGACCTCTCCTAGGGTTTTTTTTTTATCAATTCTAAGTGCTCAAAATCCTCTGCAACATTGCGACTCTCCGACGACTCTACAACGACGAAATGCTATCAACAACCCTAGCTTAATTTCTATTCTCTAGTTGTTGGTATAACTTTAAATTGTCATCTCTTTCATATTGCAATTCCTATTGTTAATCGAGGATTTCTATCATTGCATTTTACCTTAATAGAAGAGAGGGTTTGTCTCTTTATCTTTTGTTTTCGAAGGTTTTTGTAATCATCAAACTCTTACCTCCAACGAGGAGGAGTGTTTTAGTGAATTGCCCTCCGTACACGGTCTAGGACAGTTAGGGCCTTGGAGTAGTAGCCGAAGGCTATGAACCAAGTAAAAATACTATTGTCTCTTGTGTTTACTTTTATCTTCCACTGTGTCAACTATTGTTTTAACGAACGAAATGCAAGAAAATTTTTATCGCTATTCACCCCCCTCTAGCGATCTGCTCGATCCAACAAAGTTGTCACTCCATAGCTTTCCTAAGGTTTCCGTCTCTTAGGCACTTACCTGCCCAAAGCGAGGGTCGTTCCCTTGATCTAGCACAAAGTCTCAAAGGCGTGCTCGGTATTGAGAGAAACTGGTAGGTGTTTCCCCAGTAACCTAACTCGGTCTCAAAGGGGCACCTAGCCATTTCCACCCACGACAACTGTTTTTTATCCCATATAATCTCTCTCTCTTTTTTTTCTTCATTTTTTTCTCTCTTTTATTTTTTGGCTCACTGGGATTTTGATTTTTCCGAATGGGCTTACACAATTAGAGCATCTCCAGTAACTAAAATGCTAAACCTAGAGTCACCTATGGATTTCAAAGTACTAGACTACTGAAGTGAATCATAACTAGGTATGTACTAGATTCTCCCTTTCAGAATGTTCGACATGTGTAAGTGCAAAAATAAAGCTAACCAATGTAAGTCTAGAACATTCAATAGAGAAAAATAAAATAAAATACCACAAGATAAATGGAGTTAAGCTACCTATGAGAACAACTCATGCAAGCGACTTTCAAAAATACTACTAGGAAACAAAAATTAAGTACTGAAAGAAACTAAACAACTCAAGCATGAATAAATGAAAATACCAGAAAAGAAACTACTGCTAGGAAACAAAACAAAATAAACCTTGGGGTCTCCCCCCCAGACTTAAATGAAAATATACCTCTAATATGGTGAACGAGGTGGAATGTCTGGGAGCCTGGGCATCTCTGGATCCTGGGAGAACCTGCTGCTAAGCCACTGATGCCACATATACATGTGGTCGATCTGGGAGCTGGTGGATGCAGCGGCTGCTCGGTGCTCCTCCTCCCTAGCCCACTGTGCCTGCTGGGCATGCATGTGCTGCCGCATCTCCCTACGGTAGGTGGCCTCATCCTAGCGGCGAACAACCTCCTCTTGGAAGTATATACGGGCCTCATCGTAGAACTCCTCAGCCCGTTGGAAATGCTCCCGGAATCCCTGGAACTCCGCCTGCTGGTAGGCACTCTGCTCCTCCCATCGCTGCCTCTGCATCTACTGCTCAATGTAAATGTCATCGAGGTGCGATCCAAACTCCGAGAAATCATAGGCCGACATACCTACTATTAGTGTCATCCCTTAGTGCCAATCATGAGATGTAGTGTCAATCATGAGATGATTGATTAGGGATCATGTGTATCATATTTCATTAATAAAAGGCAAGGATTGTTTATTATATTTACTTTATGCATGTGCCAGCTAAAATAAATATAATAATGCCCTTGAATAGTAGGTTCTAATCTACAGTTTATCAATTGATAGAATTGATTATGAGAAGCTATAGAGAACACTATTCTTAATATTCCTAGTCAAGTATTAATATACAAGGGCAATATTAATACATTGAGACTAGCATGTAGGTCAATGGATGACTTGATCTCACAAGTTATGGATATGTGATATCACATTGACACATGAGTATATATATTGGAGAATATATATACTAAATTGACCCGCCATGAGAAAGTATCATAGATCGTTATATGAGTGTAATATACTTTCTCATGTGACTATTGGTATGAATAGTCCTTAGACCTGAAGTCACTACAATTCCCTACATAAGGAGTTATGTACTTTGGTATCGTCTAATGTCATGCCATAATAGGGTGACTATAACGGCGATCACTGGGTATATAACAAATTATGCAGAGGAATGTGAGTGATGTAGATGAGATCTATCCCTCCTATATGACAGGAGTGATATCTTTGGCCTCTTGATAGAGTAGGACCACGAAATGCATGGTCATGCTCAAATGAGTCAATATGAGATATTGAGCTCATTTATTTGAGTGAGTCTACTTGGGGATCAAGAAACATAAAGATCGATAAGGGGATGACACGGTCTATGCCTCATTGATCGATCTAAGATATCAGAGATAGAAGGACACCGTCATACATGATAATAGTCACGGAAAGGTTGTCGGATCTTGACGATCTTGTAACTTGGGTAGCAATGATGTATTGCTAGATGCCGCTCATTGCTTATGTATCTAAAAAGGGTTTTAGATACATTGCCAACGTTACAAGAGCCTATAGGGTCACACACAAATGACATTCTGTTTTGGAGATGATTTCTTTTAGTTGGACTAAAAGGACAATTGAGCATATGACCAAGATTTGAGTTAGACTCAAACTGGTTAAACTTGAGTTAGACTCAAGTTGAACCATGGAAGATGATTCATCATCATGCATGATTAATTTGATTAATCATGCATGGGAATACCAAGAGCCTTGGTATTCATGATGAGAATTCATGAAGGAGAATACCAAGGGTCTTGGTATTAAGAGATGTCTTAATGAGGAGATAATGGCATTGATGCATGGGATTAAAATGGCCTTTCTTTTGTGTTTCACGTGGATCAATTTTGGTGTGGCTTTTGTTTTGGGCGTGCAAGCCAAAAGGGCCAAGAGAAGAGTTCTCTTATCTCCTCCTTCCTCTCCTTCTTCTTCCAAAAGAGTTCTTGGCATTTTTGCTTGGGGTTGCTAGCACAACGTGACTCTAAAGCTAGTGTGGGTGTCAGTGTGGATACCATAGATATACTGTTACCCTTACCGTATTGAGATCCGACAACGTTTGGAAAAGCGAGATTGCGAAGGGCACGCACCGAAGGTATATTCCTCCTCTAGATAAGATCTAGACTAGAATATAGAAAATGATTTATATAGTTTTGCATGAATCTCTGGTGGGATCCGGTATAATTATTATTTCCGCTGTGGTTGTGCGAAGTATTCACCCGCGATGTTATGAACATCAAATCCAGAGGTTTTCCCAATAGTGGTATCAGAGCCACTTGCAAAACATATACTTCGTTATAATGATTTATATGTGATATAAATTAGTTTTTTTTCTTGTTTTCTATGAGATATAAAGCATGTAGATTATGGGTACACGAATTTTAGGCTTGGAATGTTGATAAAGGGGCAAAAATAGAGTGGAACAGTACGACACACGACCGTGTTGAAAAACATGGCCTGGCTGTGTTCAACCCCACGGCCGTGTTGAAGAACACGGCCTGGCAGTGGGCACCTCTGGAAGAGAAACCCATGGTCGTGTGGAAAGACACGGCCTGCCCATGTGGGCCTCTTATCACCCCAGCATGGCCATGCCAATTGGCATGACCCGACCGTGTTGGACACAGGATGCTCCGAAAGCAAGCGTCTTGGGTTCATAGTGATGGACCGAGGGTAGCAACTCATTCAAGGAGTTGAAAATAAAATTTTGCTTCGGGGGCGCTGCCCCCTGAGGCCCCGCAAGGGACACTGCCCCTTGACCCTGCCCGCTAACTGGCTAGCGGGACCGCCGTGGCGTTGCAGCTTATCGGCTAAGCGGCTTTAAAATTCATGTATGTATAATTAATTTTATAAAATCACATCATTATGAATGATATGATGCATGGTGCATGGTTATGGCCTAGGACCCAATATGATTGTGGTTGTATGTGTTGTGTGTGCATGTTGTAATTCATAATGTGGCTTGCATGTCACGCCTCCATCTCTATTTTCTGTTGTAAAATAGATTTAGACTCGAATGTAACTCGAGTGTTCTTATTTTGTAATGTACAAAGTGAAGAAATGGAAAGTCCACAGAAGGGTGAAGTTACAAGAAGGATGCCGACAACATAGGATGACCGAAGGAAGCACTTGGAGAAGATGTCATCCCTAGGTTATCCATTCGCTCTTCTCATTGGCTCGAGAAGATCATAGAATCGGGCCATAACCATGTCATGTTTAAAATTATATGTTGATATATATTATGCTTGCATGTGATGCTTGTGTATGTGATGCTTGTATGAGATGCATACGTAGTTAGTTGTCACAAAATTAGGTCACTTATTATATGCCTACCAAAGTTTAATACTTACTATTACCTTGTTCAATCGTAGCGCATTTGCCAAAGCAAAGTGACTTGATTTACCTTGGTAAAGTATGACAAGACAATTGTGATGTCTGCCTATTAAACTTTGGGTTTGACTTAACTAAGCTCTCTCAATTAGATTGATGAACTTAGAGGCATAGCTCATACGAGATATCTACCTATATTATACAAATCTTGAGCGATTAGCCAAAGCTAACTCAAGATGAGTAGTAATTTAGAAGGATATCTCATTCGATGGGCATTATGAACAAATGTTGTTCATAAAGATATACAAGAGTTACATTAGATGTAATTGATACGAGTTACCTACCTAATTTATACGAGTCTTGGGCGATTAGCCAAAGCTAACTCAAGATGCGGTATAATATGGATCTTGTACCACTTTGTGACTAGTGGGAGAATCATTTAGTTAAAGGCCTAATTAGATGATTGAAATATGATACATGTTTGCATTTCTGTTGTAGATCACTATGTCTTCAAATACGTCAAACACCCTATCTCTGCGATTGGTCCTTGAGAAGGACAAGCTCAATGAAGCAAACTTTATTGACTGGTATAGGAATTTGAAAATAGTTCTCAAACAGGAGCGAAAACTCTATGTCCTAGAGAAACTCATTCCTGAACCACCCACCAACAATGACACATGTGCTGATAACAATGCTTACAAGAAGCATCAAGATGATGCATTAGATGCATCATGCCTTATGCTTGCAACCATGAACTCTGAGCTTCAGAAGCAACATGAGAACATGGATGCCTTTGCTATGATTGCACACCTAAAGCAACTATATCAAGGGCAAGCGAGGCACGAGAGATCCAAAGTATCTAAGGCATTGTTTCAATGCAAGATGCTAGAAGGAATACCTGTAGGAACTCACGTACTCAAGATGATTGGGTATGTGGAGAACCTTGAGAGATTGGGATTTCGTTTAGGCCAAGAGTTGGCCACTGACCTTATTCTGCACTCCTTGCCTAGAGACTTTAGTCAATTTGTCATGAATTATTACATGAGTGAAATTGACAAACCGTTGCCTGAGCTCTTAAGCATGTTGAGAACTGCTGAGAACAATCTTAAGAAGATACAACCTAGTACTAGTAGTGTACTTATGGTTAAAAAGGGCAAAGGTAAGAAGAAGTCTAAAGGCAAGACCCACGAAAAGGGCAAGAAAGCATTGAAGCCCAAAGGTGGGGTGGCCAAGAAAGGAACTTGCTTCCACTGTAAGGAAGCTGGACATTGGAAGAGGAACTGTAAAAAGTATCTTGAGGAAGTCAAGAAGAAGCAAAGTGAGACTTCTGCTTCAGGTATACATGTTATAGAAGTCAATCTATCTATTTCTTCTTCATGGGTATTGGATACCGGTTGTACTTCTCACATTTGCACTAATGTGCAGGGCCTGAGAAGAAGTAGATCATTGATGCAAGGGGAAGTGGACCTGCGTGTGGGCAATGGCGCAAGAGTTGCTGCTATAGCTGTAGGAACATATTCCTTATTGTTGCCGAGTGGTTTGATTTTAGAACTTGATGAGTGCTATTTTGTACCTGCAATAACTAAGAACATTATGTCTGTTTCAAAGGTTTTTCATTTACTATAAAGGACAAATGTTCTTCTATTTATTTAAATGAAATGTTCTATTGCAGTGCACATTTGATGAATGGACTCTATATTCTAGATCTAGAAAACTCATTCTATAACATAAATACCAAACGATTCAAATCTAATGATTTGAATCAGACATATCTTTGGCATTGTCGCTTGGGTCACATAAATGAGAGTCGCATATCCCAGCTCCATAGAGATGGATTACTGGACTCATTTGATTTTGAATCATATGAGACATGCGAATCTTGTCTTTTAGGCAAGATGACCAAGACTCCATTTAGTGGACAAGGCGAATGAGCAACAGATTTATTAGGCCTCATACATAGTGATGTTTGTGGTCCTTTCAAAGTCACAGCCAGAGGTGGTTATCAATACTTCATTACATTTACTGATGATTTCAATAGATATGGATATGTGTACCTTATGAGGCACAAATCAAAATCCTTTGAAAAGTTCAAAGAATTCAAGAATGAAGTACATAACCAACTTGGAAAGTGTATTAAGATGCTTTGATCAGATCGAGGTGGGGAATACCTTAGCCAAGAGTTTCATGACTATCTAGTTGAGTGTGGGATACGATCTCAACTCACTCCACCCGGAACACTACAGTTGAATGGTGTATCCGAGAGGAGAAATCGTACTTTGTTAGACATGGTACGATCAATGATGAGTCATACGGATCTTCCTCCTTCCTTCTGGGGATATGCTCTAGAGACAGCTGCTTTCACACTTAATCGTGTTCCATCTAAGGCAGTCATAAAGACACCATATGTGATATGGACTGGGAAGAGTCCCAAGATATCTTTTATGAGGATTTGGGGATGTGAAGCTTATGTGAGATGTCAAGTTTTAGATAAATTAGGCCCCAAATCAGACAAGTGTTATTTTGCAGGATATCCTAAGGAAACGAAAGGATATTACTTTTACAACCCCATGCTAGCCAAAGTGTTTGTCGCCAGAAATGGTGTCTTTCTAGAAAGGGAATTTATTTCTAGAAAGGCTAGTGGGAGTAAAATTGATCTTGAAGAAGTTCAAGATACACAAAATAACACTGATGCCTTAATGCAACAAGAACAGGCATCACAAGGAGTTGTGGTACAACCTGTTCAGGTAGACCAAGCTCTACGCAGGTCTGATAGGACATGTCGTCAACTTGAGAGATATTCTTTTCTCTTGGATGACAACGATGGTGTCATGCTAGATGAGCCAACATCCTATCAGGAAGCTGTAATGAGCCCAGATTCTGAGATATGGCTTGAGGCCATGAGATCCGAAATGGAATCCATGTACACTAACCAAATATGGACTTTGGTTGATCCACCTGAAGGGGTTAAACCCATTGGGTGTAAGTGGGTCTTTAGGGGAAAGATTGACATGGATGGCAATGTGCATACTTATAAGGGGTGATTGGTAGCAAAAGGATTCAAGCAGATTCATGGTATTGACTATGATGAAACCTTTTCTCCAGTTGCGATGCTCAAATCCATTCGGATCATGCTTGCTATTGCTGCTTACTATGACTATGAAATCTAGCAGATGGATGTCAAAACTCCATTTCTTAATGGAAATCTACTCGAGGATGTGTATATGACACAACATGAGGGTTTTGTCAATCCAAAGGATGTTGGAAAAGTCTGTAAGTTGCATAGGTCCATTTAAGGTTTAAAGCAAGCTTCTAGAAGCTGGAATCGTCGATTTGATGTTGCGATCAAAATGTTTGATTTCATAAAGAACGAAGATAAACCTTGTGTCTACAAGAAGGCTAGTGGGAGCACAGTTGTTTTCCTCATTTTGTATGTAGATGACATACTACTCATTGGAAATGATATCCCTATGCTGGAGTCTGTGAAGACTTGGCTTGGGAATTATTTCTCAATCAAGGACTTAGGTGAAGCAACCTATATTCTTGGAATCAAGATTTATAGGGATAGATCTAGGAGATTGCTTGGCCTGAGTCAGAGTTCATATATTGATAAGGTGCTTAAGCATTTTACCATGCAGAATTCCAAGAAGGGATTTCTGCCAATGTCACATGGTGTAAGACTTTCGAAGACTCATTGTCCCTCTTCTGTGGAAGAGAAACAACGCATGGATCAGATTCCTTATGAATCTGCTATAGGATCTATCATGTATGCCATGATTTGTACTCATCACGATGTCTCGTATGCTTTGAGCATGACGAGTAGGTACCAGTCAGATCCGGGTGAGTGTCACTAGATAGCAGTCAAGAATATTCTTAAGTACTTGAAAAGGACAAAAGAATATTTCTTAATCTTTGGAGGTGATGAGGAGCTAGTTGTAAAGGGTTACAGTGATGCAAGCTTCCAAACCGATAGAGATGATTCGCGATCGCAATCAGGGTATGTATTTTGTATGAATGGTGGTGATGTGAGCTGGAAGAGTTCGAAGCAGGACACAGTCGCAGATTCTACAATAGAAGCCGAGTACATTGCTGCTTCGGATGCAGCAAAGGAGGCAGTTTGGATCAGAAAGTTTATTTCTAAGCTTGGTATAGTTCCTAGCATTATGTGCCCTATAGAGCTTTATTGTGACAACAACGGGGCTATAACATAGGCTAAGGAACCTCGTTCTCACCAGCGTTCCAAACATATACTACGACAGTATCACTTCATTCGAGAGATCATCGATAGAGTAGATACAGATGCTAACATTGCGGATCCCCTGACCAAGGCTTTGGCACAAAGATAGCATGATGGTCATACTAGGTCACTGGGTCTTAGAGATTACAGTGATTGACACTAGTGCTAGTGGGAGATTGTTAGTGTCAGCCCTTAGTGTCAATCATGAGATGTAGTACCAATCATGAGATGATTGATTAGGGATCATGTGTATCATATTTCATTAATAAAAGGTAAGGATTGTTTATTATATTTACTTTATGCATGTGCCAGCTAAAATAAATATAATAATACCCTTGAATAGTAGGTTCTAATCTACAGTTTATCAATTGGTAGAATTAATTATGAGAAGTTGTAGAGAACACTATTCTTAATATTCCTAATCAAGTATTAATATACAAGGGCAATATTAATACATTGAGACTAGCATGTAGGTCAATGGATGACTTGATCTCACAAGTCATGGATATGTGATATCACATTGACACAAGGGTATATATATTAGAGAATATATATACTGAATTGACCTGCCATGAGAAAGTATCATGGATCGTTATATGAGTGTCATATACTTTTTCATGTGACTATTGGTATGAATAATCCTTAGATCTGAAGTCACTACAGTTCCATACATAAGGAGTTATGTACTTTGGTATCGTCTAATGTCACGCCGTAACAGGGTGACTATAACGGCGATCACTGGGTATGTAACGAATTATGTGGAGGGATGTGAGTGATGTAGATGAGATATATCCCTCCTATATGACAGGAGTGATATCTTTGGCCTCTTGATAGAGTAGGACCATGAAATGCATGGTCATGCTCAAATGAGTCAATATGAGATATTGAGCTCATTTGTTTGAGTCTACTTGGGGATCAAGAAACATAAAGATCGATAAGGGGATGACACGGTATATGCCTCATTGATCGATCTAAGATATCAGAGATAGAAGGACATCATCATACATGATAATAGTCACGGAAAGGTTGTCGGATCTCGACGATCTTGTAACTTGGGTAGCAATGATGTATTGCTAGATGCCGCTCATTACTTATATGTCTAAAAAGGGTTTTAGAGACATTGCCAACCTTACAAGAGCCTATAGGGTCACACACAAATGACATTCTATTTTGGAGATGGTTTCTTTTATTTGGACTAAAAGGACAATTGAGCATATGGCCAAGATTTGAGTTAGAATCAAACTGGTTAAACTTGAGTTAGACTCAAGTTGAACCATGGAAGATGATTCATCATCATGCATGATTAATTTGATTAATCATGCATGGGAATACCAAGAGCCTTGGTATTCATGATGAGAATTCATGAAGGAGAATACCAAGGGTCTTGGTATTAAGAGATGTCTTAATGAGGAGATAATGGCATTGATGCATGGGATTAAAATGGCCTTTCTTTGGTGTTTCACGTGGATCAATTTTGGTGTGGCTTTTGTTTTGGGCGTGCAAGACAAAAGGGCCAAGAGAAGAGTTCTCTTATCTCCTCCTTCCTCTCCTTCTTCTTCCAAAAGAGTTCTTGGCATTTTTGCTAGGGGTTGCTAGCACAACGTGACTCCAAAGCTAGTGTGGGTGTCAGTGTGGATACCATAGATATACGGTTACCCTTACTATATTGAGATCTGACAATGTTTGAAAAAGCGGGATTGCGAATGGCACGCACCGAAGGTATATTCCTCCTCTAGATAAGATCTAGACTAGAATATAGAAAATGATTTATATAGTTTTGCATGGATCTCTGGTGGGATCCGGTATAATTATTATTTTCGCTGCGGTTGTGCGAAGTATTCGCCTGCGATGTTGTGAACATCAGATCCGGAGGTTTTCCCAACACCTGCATCCTGCTCAAAAGTAGAAAAAGGTGGTGGTGCAGGTGTAGGCTCATGTCGGCGTGGACTAGGTGGGCTCCTATGCATGTGTGGACTGGTGGGAGAGTGATACAAAGGTGGAGAGATGGACACTGATGTAGATGGTCCCTCATGTGGAGGGGACTCCACTATCAGGTCCAAGTGCCAGTTGGCGCATATAGCGATGGTGGTACGATCCGGGTTGGGGAGCCTAAGGGCCGTAAGATTTTTTTTACATAGCATAAGGAGTCTCCTTCTCTCACAATCATCTTCATGGACATGCATACTCCTAGGTCAATCCTAGGGCTCCCCTCTATACTTTCTAATGCTGTGTAATCGTACCCCATCCTATGGCAAATGTCGGTAAGTAGGCCTCCCACATTGATCTCTCCTCGTGCTGCTTTGCCCATCTTCACTAAGTGTTTGATGAAGTGGGACCCTACATCGATGCTACTCCTTTCTTGTAGCATATCCCATAGGCAAAGCAGCTCACTAGCTCTAATTACACCGTCACTCTCCCCACGACCAAATATAATACTGGTCATGATGCGGTGGAGGTATCGAAAGATAGGGTTTTGGAGGCGCGACGCTTTGGCCCTAGATGGGTCATAAGCATACTCCCCTATCAACTCAGTCCAAACTAATCGAGAGTTGTACCCATTAGGGGTCCTTCTCTCTCCCCCACTTGGTAAGCTAAAGCATGAGTTCTATTGGTGAAGGGTTCACTCATGCTCAATGTTAAAAAGCTTAAAAGTTATCCTACCCTCCTCGCTCTCTCTACCCGTTAAAACTTCCGCCTCTAAGGAACTCAAAAATTCCAAAACTATCCTAGGGTAGGTTAGGTGTTTTATTCTCATAATCTCTTCCCACCCCATTTTTGCAAATAGGGTTTTCATATCACCCAACAACCCTAAAGATTCTAGCAAATCTTTATCTAAGTACCTAGTAGCAGTAAGTTTACGAGTAGAGAGCATATTGTATCTATCTCTTTGTTCATTATTGTGAAAAAGTAGAGTGGGTAGGGCATTACCCTCTTCCGGAGTTTGAGGGGCATCAGCTCTCCTTGTTTGTCGCTCCGAGGCACCGGATCAGGGTGCTACGGTCTTGGTCCTCCTCGTCTTTACTTCTTTTGGCTTCTTTAGAGGTTAAAAAATGCTTCTAGATGATAGGGAAGACGAAATCACACGGCTAGGGCAAGCACTTTCGAAGCACGTGCTTCTAAATGGGGTGAAAACACATGGCTCACCCCTTTTAACCTCGCGCGCCACGGCCGTGTGAAAACACACAACCAGGCCGTGTGTGCCTTGGGTCAGTCGGGCACGACCGTGGAAAAACACACGGTCAGGCCGCGTGTCCCAATTTTTCACCCATTTATGCACCACGGTCCGAATTTTCTCATACACTTCGCCGTGTAGGCTAATATGGATTTTATTTTTGCCTAGCAAAGTTCTTTTCTAGTCCTTACTCTAAATGTGATGGAGATCAAAACTAAAAATCACACAAATGCATGCAATGCAAAAAAGGGAAATCTAAAACTAAACTTGGGTTGCTTTCCAAGAAGCGCTTCGTTTAAGGTCGTTTAGCTTGACCGTACTCTACTATCAACTCGGCTCTGGTGGTTCAGTGAACCTCCATTCATCCATCTCGGGATCTTCATCTAGAGGTTCCAGCTTCATTCTGCTAAATGTGAAGCCGTCGAGGTAGGGAGCTCTATGCTCCGAAAGGCTGAAAAGGATGATCTCCCCGTCTACCTCCAGGGAGATCTGGTGTGCCTTCACATCTATGAACGCCCCTGCAGTCGCTAGAAAAGGCCTTCCCAGAATGATGGGATTATGAGGATTTAGTCTTGTGTCCAGTATGATGAAGTCCGTGGGTATCATGAAATCCTCAATCATCACAGGCACGTGTGGTAGCAGGCCAATGGGCTCCTTGACTTAATCATCTCCCATACAAATACCCAGATTTGCTGGTTGGAGCCCGCTCAGTCCCATCTTCAAATAGTATGCGTAGGGCATCACACTGACTGATGACCCCAAGTCGCATAGCGCTTCATCGAAGCTTTCTCCATAAATCGAGTAGGGAATAATGAATTCACCAGGGTCCTCAAGCTGTATTGGAATCTTCTCTTCAAACTCAGCTTGGTCAGGTAGGGTGGTAATCATGGCTGCACACCCCTTGGCGAATTGGCTACTTTGCCCCACTCCTTCCTCTTTTCCTTGACTCATCGGAGAGCTCTTCACAGGTTGCAACACGGACTGGGCTATTTGGGCCACTTGCGTCTCCAACATCCTGGTATGACTTGCAAGGCCATCAATGGCGGCCTTCAAGTCTCTGAGTAATTCTTCAGACTTCTGATGTTGGCGACAAAATTCCTCATTGGTCTTAGTTTAGGTAGCGATGAAGTCCTCCATCATTAGTTCCAGTCTAGACTTCTGTGGTCGCTGCCCATTGCCCTGCTGCTGCCCGTACCCCCCTGATGGTTGTGCGTTTCTTGAGTTATTCTTATAAGAGAAATTTGGGAGATTTCTCCATCCGAGATTATAAGTATTGGAGTATGGGTTGTGGGGCCTTTGGTCATAGTCCCCAACTACGTCACAGTGCTCAATCTGCTCGTCTAAGGTCCCCGACCCTCCATAGTAGTCCTCTCGATACGCTGCCGCTCCCTCTCCAAAATCAATGGTTGTGCATGCAGATGAAGGATTCACAGATTCAAACCATCTATTGAGCGCATCCATCCTTGCTGAAAGGTGGTCCATGGAGTTGACAGTGTATCGTCCTGCTGCAGTTGTATATTGACCACATTCAAAAGCCCATTGATGGTGGTTCTGGGCCACCTCTTCGATAAGCTCTTCCGCTTCCTCTATGATCTTATTCATCAGTGCTCCTCCTGCAGAAGAATCTAGGGACATCTTCGTGGCGTAAGCGATCCCATTATAAAAAATGTGGATCGCCAGCCACCTCTCCAGTCCGTGGTGGGGGGCATTGGTAGAGTAGCCCCTTGTAGCGATCCCAAGCCTCGAATAGGGACTCCCCCTCCTTCTGGCGAAAGCTCATGATAAGATGGTGCATGTGAGCAGTCTTACTTGGTGGAAAGTATTTATTCAGAAATTACTGCTCACATTGCTCTCATGTAGTGATGCTGCCAGAAGGTAAGGAGTGAAGCCATGCCTTAGCCTTATCCCGAAATGAAAACGGGAACAGGCTCAGGCGGATCGCGTAAGAAGGGACTCCATTCATTTTCATCGTCGAACATATTTCAAGAAATTCCTCGAGGTGCCAGTTCGGGTCTTCAGTCGCAGCTCCCCCGAATTGGCTCTGCTAGACCATATGTATAAGTGTCGGCTTCAACTCAAAGTTATTTGCCAAAATAGATGGTCTAGCTATACTTGGTCTGAATCCTCTAGCGCTAGGAGCTGCATAGTCCCGCAGAGGTCGACTACCTATGTTCACCTCGGATGCATCTTGATCCTCCATCTTTCGTTGTTCTGCTTTCCGACGGTGAAAGGTTCGCTCAATTTCTAAGTCGATCGAAATTAAACCTTCCGTCATCTAAGCATACGATGAACCAAACCACGAAGTTAAGAGTGCTAATCTAATTCTAAAAGCAGAAAATAAATCAATCTAGCAAATAAAAATCTAAGATGTAATAAGTAAATGGGAAACTACTGCTAAAAATAAAAACTAAATCTAAATATGGAAATAAAAAACTAAAGAAAATAAAGTAAACTAGAAATAAAATAAAGCAAGTAAATAAATCTAATCCTAAGTTCGATCCAATTTACCACCATTCGATTTGATATTGAATCGATCAGTCCCTGACAACGGCGCCAAAAACTTGATGTGCACGAACGCGACCTCAAATCTTACAACGTAGACCGTTGAGGACTCAAAGCGCGCGCTCGCGCTCAATGCCCGCAAGTGCATGGATGTCGTCAAGTAATAAAGATTATCAATCCCACAGGGACTGGGATTTGAGTACCAATGTACTCAGTGGTTGTAATTGTTTGGACGTGACTCTAAGAGGTTTCGTTTGGTGAGGGCTGTCGGTGGACTCTACTTTGTACGGTGTCACACGGAGGAGGAAAAGAGTGTGCCGAGGTCTTCAAAGGTGATTCTAGGACTTCAATTTCGCTTGCGTTTCATAGAACAATGTTGTCAATTGGCGTTGTCTAGACGTTTACCTACGAATTTGTGGAAGGGATATCATACACTCTCCCGCAGAGCCGCCGCATCTACTGGGAGCTACCTCCGCCTAAAAGGTTGGGATAGAGGGTTCGAGGATACCAAATCAATCCCTACGGTGAACCATTTCCGATTCCACCGCACCCTTTTCCCCGCAGTTGCAGGAGATTAGGTTTACCCCCAGGTTCCTTAATCAAATCTCCTAAATTTTAGATTGCGAGGGCTGTCACTCCTCGTATCGCCTAAGCACAGCAGAAAGAAAGCCAAACACGCATAGATATAGTAAAGAGCAACTACCAATTGTCAAATCAAAATCATGGGCAGAATTTAACATGAACCAACATTGTTTATGTACACAAGCTGCTCCCTAATCCTAGAACCGAAAGTACTACTCCATGTATACGAAGGAAGAATATGCTTCCGTGATCTTCTCTCCGGCGTTGAATTGTAAGTTGTGGACCTCCGGCGATGTTCCTCCTCCCCGTTGCGAGTTACCGAAGCTTTTTAGGGCTTCGGTGTGCCGTCCTAGCCTTCGTGCCTCCCCCTAGGGTTTGGGCGGAGCCATCCTTATATAGACATCGCCTCGAACCACTGTAAAATTCGGAAAAAGCCCTAGTCGCGCAAATCTATCGGGCCACCACACGGTCGTGTGTTTCCACATGGCCAGGTTGTGTGCGGCCGTAGGGTGCTATTCTCGCCCATTGGACATGACCGTGTGAATCCACATGCCCTGGTCGTGTCCCACTCTATGTCTAGCTGCGAAATATCCTTCTTTTGCTATGAAAATGCATCTTTTCCACCCGAAAAGCTATCCTGCACACAAAAGTACAATGGGCAGACCTTCAAACTAGAAAATAGGAAATGCATGCAAAAATATAGTAACATATGCATGAAACTAACACAAAATGCAATGAGATGTGAGCGAAAACTACTCCTAAAACCCTATATATTTTGCTCACATCATTCAATGAAATGTATGACAATGTGATTGTCATGGAAAGTCCAAGTCTTGTGTACTTGGAATGGAAAGTCCAAATCTTGTGTACTTGGCATGAAAAGTCCAAGTCTTGAGTACTTGGCATGGAAAGTCCAAGCATGAGTCTTGGCAATGGTAAAATTCAAGTCATGAGTACTTGACATTTAGAAAGTCAAACATGGAGTTGACAAGGGAAGTCTAAGAGTGTGATATTGGTGGTGTAAAGTCCAAGCGTGGGTCTTGACAGCATAAGTCCAATGTTTGGCGACGTAAAGTCTAAGCATGGAGTCTTGGCAGTATAAGTCCAAATGGATCTTGGCAATTGGGAAGTCCAAGGGTGTGATATTGGCGGCGTAAAGTCCAAGCTGTAGTCATGGTGGAATAAGTCCAATGTTTGGTGGCATAAAGTCCAAGCATGTGTCTTGACAGTGTAAGCACAAATGTACCTTGAAAATGTAGACCCGATTAGCATGACAATAGTCAATGGAAGCACCTGAAGGCTAACCTATGGATGAACAAGTCATTGATGACTTGTAGTGATTCGATAGGCATGACGCTAATGGAGGTGGCTAGAAGGCTTAGGTCTAGGCTATGAGTGACCTATCAAGTATGAGGGGATCATACTTGGGTTAAACCTCATGTTTGAGGTTTATCTGCCGACTAGGGTTATGGACTAGTCGACTGGTCAAGTGTCTGGACACTTGGTAGCCTAGTCAACTGTGAGCAGTTGACTGGGGTTATGACCAATCGACTAGTCAGTAGTCGATTGGAGCTTGATTACGACTGCATGCCATTGGCAATTGATCGCCTTTAGGCGATCGATTGAACGAGCATAGAAAGTTCCGTAGTCGACTTATCAGTTGACTACCGGAGCAGCAGTCAACTAATAGAATTTGGCAGTCGACTACTAGGTATCCGTTGGAGCTTTTTCAGTGTGGATATAGCCGTTGTGAGACAACGACATAAAGGCCAGTCGACTGCTAGGTAAGAGCAATAGAATGGAAGATGAAAATCAGCCCGAGTTGTAGCTTTATAAGGAGCTCGAAGAGGAGAATTTTGGCCATGGTTCTTAGGGAGATTTGAAGGGGAATAGTTGGTGCTTTCTAGTCCTTCAAAGCCAATCCAAAGTAATCAACAAGCAAGTAATCAAAAGTTCCTTGTATAAAGTTTTCTTTACTTGTATTTATGTATTCCTTAGTATACTTTTTGTATTGTATTTATTACTATTGTAATTACTTGTACGAGGTTTCTCCACCTCTAGTGTGTCACCAAGGAGTTTATTAGTGGTGGTGTGAATCACTAGAGCTCACTTGAGCTCGACCCGTGGAGTAAGAACCCTAGGTTCCGAACCACGTTATATTGCTGTGTATTTGTGTTGTTCTTGTATTGTTGTTATCATCTTTATTTGTATTTGTATTCCACTGCGCTAACGATAATTATAGACAAGCAACACGACGAACACGATCGAATTCCAAGTGATGATGCAAACCGCTATTCACCCCCTCTAGTGCGTCATCAATGTTCCTACAATTAGTATTAGAGCCCAGGGCTCTTCTACGGACTAATCTCCAAGAGAGAACAAGCGCTAGAGGATGGAGTTGCCCAATGATGCATTTGGATGGGACATCAACACTTCAATTCCATATATATTCTATGGATGAGAAGATTTTGATCAATGGAAGGCACAGATGGAGAATTTCTTAATGATGAACTTCAAAGATTGGGTCATCCTAATGA